>OX387429.1:26866590-28316785 GCA_947563755.1 Lochmaea crataegi
TGAAGCATTATCCATAACTATCACTGAACCAGGAGTTACCTTTGTTAAAATTGATCTAAACCATGTTTCAAACCGGTTACCATCCATCTCTTCATGGTAATCGACAGTTTTTTTGGACTGAAAACTTAGTAATCCACCTTCTACAAATCCTTCCTCGCTGCCAATGTGAGTGATAATCAGTCGACGTCCTTTCCCAGAGGGAGCTTTTAAACCGGAAGAGAAACCCTCCATAAAGGCTTGTCGATTGCTTCGTATATTCATGTCTTGCCACACTTTTGACACAGTGTGGCCTTCATTTAACCATGTTTCGTCAAGATAATATATGTGCCGTCCTTCGTTACGAAACTGTCGTATCTGTTTTAAATAATTTCTCCTCCATTCCACAATGTCATTTCGTTCAATTAAGGCACTGTTTCTACTTCTTGTTTGGTAACGAAAATTCATTAATTTTAAAGTTCGTCTCAAAACTTTATCACTGATGTTTGGTAAAGTATCATCAGCTTCTATTACCTTGCTCAATTTAGCTACCGAGGGGATTTCATTCCTAAAATAAAAAGAATGTATTTCCCTACGTATAGCATTCCGTGTTTGGTCGTCCAAAACAATTTTCTTTCTTCCCCTACTTTCCGGTTTACAGTTTTCACCTCGTTCTCTTGTCAAAGATCCGTCCCGCGATTTCTTTAGAATATTGTATATAGTACTCTCAGAAACTTTAGTTAAATAACTGCACTTAATCACAGCGTCACTAACACCCAACTGTTTGTCCATGGCACGCAGTCCTTCGTACACATTTAATATGAGGACTTTTTCTTCCCGAATTAAATTGTTACGACGCCGTTTTTTATCGCCAACACCGCTACACTCCGCCATTATTGTCACTAAATATACCGATATAAATATTACAATAAATACCAATAATAACCGATTTATCACACAAAACCACAACACAAATACTGATGTTACGTTCATGAAGAGAATAAACACCTCACATAACTGTTTACTATCACTGTCTCATTCGCGTAGCTCGATCTATCTATCTCGTTCTCAAAGCCGGAACATTGAAGCGACTCTCCAACATTGTCAAATCGGCGAGTTTTTCACAACAAACTTTGCGTTCAAGAAATATACATAAACACTTTATTTCACATTTCAAGTAAACTAATTATTATTAGTCTGCTTGAAATTTGAAATAAATATATTAAATTGGTATTGACTTAATTACATTGCATCTTTTGTACCTGAAATATTGACACAATGGATTTGAAGTGTATTTATAAAATACAGCATTTCTCTCTAGAATACATATGGCAACTGCGCTTTAACCAAAGTGTTGATTAGATAGCTCTGACTCACTTTACAGAATTTCGACTATCGAGTATACATAGTGTTAACAAAATGGCTTCTTCAATGATTTTCCTTGCCCTTCTCGATATATTAATTAATGATCTGTTTTAACCAAGACAAAAATTCTAAATTGTGGGGGACATAGAAATGATTATTTTATTTGCCATAGATTAATAATATTTGAGTATATATAGTTCAAAATTCTATGACGGTCCTGTTTGTAGATGTAAATATTGAATTGTTTCACAAACCGTCTAAAAATAAGTACGCAGTATAATACGGCCGACGCTGTTTATACAGGGTGTTTCTAAATTCATGCGACAAAATCTAGGAGGTGATTGCTCGTATGAAATTAAGATGGGTCTTTCCTATAACAAAATATCCTCAGACCACCCCTTTCCGAGATATCACCCTAAAAGGTGGTGACTAGAATTGAGTTTTTATTTTTTTACTTCTAAAATTTTAGTAAAGCTAGAAACTTGAAAGTCTGTCACTTCCAGCATTTATTATGAAACGTATAACATTTTACATCCTTACTGTTTTTCACTCAATTTATTAAAAAAATTATAAATTATGGTGTTTATTTTTTTTCTCTGCAGCTATTGGTTTTGGGAAAAAAATTTAGGAATAAATTTTTTTTAAATAGAACAAGGATTTTAAGTTAAATTTTATTTCATAAAAGTTCATCTCGAAAAAAAGTGTTGATATGCAATAAAGTAAGGTTTGCTAATTTCACCCTCGTATAATGTAACAGGAATATTGAAAAAAATACCCATGGTTAGTCCTTTGCGAGTGCACAAGAATGACAGAATTTCAAGTTTCTAGCTTTACTGAAATATTAGAAAAAAAAATAAAAACTCAATTTTAGTCACCATCTTTTAAGGGTGATATCTTGGAAAGGGGTGGGCTGAGGAGATTTTGTTATAGGAAAGACCCATCTTAATTCCATACGAGCAATCACCTCCTTAATTTTGTCGCATGAATTTAGAAACACCCTGTATAATGACTAGTCGATTTATGAAATAAATATTTTGCGCGGTACCTATATATGTTAAGCCGAATTTGCGTAATTGCCGATTTCGTGTATTGGCCGAATTCGCGAAATAAGCAGCAGAGTTGCTTATTTCATGTAATAGGCAATTATGTATAGCATCTTCAATGATTTTCCTTGCCCTTCTCGATAAATTAATCAATGATCTGTTTTAACCAGCATGACAAGCTGAATTACATTGTTCATTGTTTTTAACCGCCTGGAGATTTCATAGTTGTAGTTTTTATCGAGAAGGGCAAGGAAAATCATTGAAGAAGCCATAGTTGCTTATTTAACGTAATAGGCGAAATAGGTGCCCAATACACGAAATCGGCAATTACGCAAATTCGGCGTAACATACAGATTGCGAAAATCCCTATCTTACGCTGCGACTTATACAAGTACGACAAGGAAAATATGAACAAAACTACGTGAAAGAGAGAGAATACTTGTTAGCCCAGCGATCAGTCCCCTCTACCAAAACAGTTGGGCGTGTATTCAGTCCCCACTACCAAAAACAGTTTTGCGTGTGTTCATCGCCCCACTAGTTCAACCGCTGTTGCCAGAAGCTCAGATTAATTTGTAAAAATGATATTTTTGCCACGTTATCGTTTATTTTTTTTTTCGTGCTCATTCACTATTAGGTAAAATTAAACACCTTCATCCGGCAAAATACGA
Organism: Lochmaea crataegi; assembly: GCA_947563755.1. Taxonomy (NCBI): domain Eukaryota; kingdom Metazoa; phylum Arthropoda; class Insecta; order Coleoptera; family Chrysomelidae; genus Lochmaea; species Lochmaea crataegi. Next base: position 26,869,643 of record OX387429.1, read on the forward strand.
AACCTGCGAAAAAGTGCAAATTATAAAATGGCATTTTTGAGGTCATTCGGCTGATGCAATAGTTAATTTGTTTATTGTGGCATTTGAAAATCGCCCAATTCCTTCACGAACAACAATTTTGAACATAATTAATAATTTCGAAAAATGTGGATGTGTTTCATACTGTAGAAAATGCCAAGCGCCGGAAGATCCAATCGAACGTCCGATAAACGACGAAAGGCAAACTAGAGAATTGAATGTTTGTTTAGCGGTTGAAACAGGACAACCATGTTCTTCAAGACAAATTGCTGAAGAGGTTAACATTGATAAGAGAACTGTACAGAATATTTTAAAACGGAACGGGTACCATTGTTACAAGGTTCAGACAACGCAGGAAATTTTTCCCGAGGACAATATCAGACGAATGGATTTCTGTGAAGAAATAATGGAACGTCAAAATGCTGACGAGAACTTTTAAAAAAATATTTTATTTACGGATGAGTCAACCTTTTCATTACATCAAAAACACAATCCATCCGTCACAAGATATTGGTCTCGGGAAAATAATCATCTAAGCATTCCAATCCGAACACAGTATCCGCAGAAGCTAAATGTTTGGACGGGTATTTTAGGTGACCACATTATAGGTCCTCTTTTTATTGAGGGGAGCTTAAATTCCGCCAAATATTTAGAGTTAATACAAAATCATGTAATTCCTGCAGTTCTCCTTATAACCGATGATGTTGATCTCAACAGAATTTGGTTTCAACAAGATGGTTGTCCAGTCCATAATTCAAGGATAGTAATGGAATTTTTAAGGTTTACATTCCTCGACAGAATTATTAGTACTAATGGTACAATTAAATGGCCTCCAAGATCACCTGAACTAGCTCCAAATGATTTTTTTCTTTGGGGATTTCTGAAAAGTAGCATTTATCAACATGAATTTGAAAGAGCTAATAATTTAAATGAATTGAGGGTGAAAATACAGCACGTTTGTGCCAGCATTACGCCAAATAATCTTAGAGATATGAGATCAAATCTTTATGACAGATTTGGTTATTGCCTGGCACAGCAAGGTGGTTTATTTGAGCACTTAATTCATTAAAAGTATGTTTACCTTTAGAACGGATTTTTAGTTTAATTTTTTCAAGAAGTTCATATTTTATGTTTAGAATAAGTAACTACTTATTTTTTTTTCAATTCAATTTATTAATGGAATCGATCTTTAGTTTTTTATACCCAATTACTTTATTATTTTTATCTCAAGAATATATGTTTTATTTTCAAGTTACAATGGCTAAAATAATATCCTATTGTAGTTCGAAATTAATTGTCACCTTGGTCAGAAACGATCAAGCTGACAAAAATGAATTTTAAGATGTACAGGTTACGTAATAACGAGTGTATTTTTTTATTTCTTTAACAACCTCACTCCTCCCATGTTGGGAAACTACTGAACCAGAGTGAACGTACTCACAGAGTGGGGAGTCAGTCTCTGCTGCAGCGTTGCCAGTTTAGAATCTTTGGTACTTTCTAAGTAATAAATAACTTATTTTGCATTTGACTTTTAACACCGGATAACGGTGTATTTAGTGGGAGAAAATCGAGATTGGTAATATTGACTTCTGTAAAATAAGTGAGATCAACACAAATACGAATAAAATAATGGAGTTCAAGAAAAAATTTGGACAAATTACAATCTGCAATAAATAAATCCGTACACTGCTTTCGATTTAACAATTATTAGTATTTAACATTGTTGCCGCTTGAAATGCCGTTGAAAATTTTGGAACAACGATAGACAAAAATTAGGAATAATTTTTACAGATAAGTACATTTGGCAACACAACAGTTAAAATAAATAGGACTATTTACATAGAATTTGCAATTCTGGAAGGATCCGCTGATAGCTAAATTTCCTACAGCAAAGGTTGACTCATGATTCATTGTTTGGGTCTCTAGCTTCTGTCAAAAGATGCGAGATCCAGATGGTACACCAGCCAACATCCTTGAAACCTCATTTTTTGAGGATATGCTGCCCTCTAAATATCCCTCAGCAACTGTGGTACACTTCCATCCACCATGGCGCTTCAGCTTAGTCATACTTGCTACAACTTCTGCTAAAAGAGTTGCCGACGTAAACAATGACCAATGTACTTTTCGGAGTTGTTCCAACCCAAATATTTTGAAATAATACAAATAATTTTCCCAAAACTGTTTTTTTCCAACAGGCCTTGTCTGTCTTGTCTTTCATTTCATTTCATCAACAATGGTGAAAACTCGTTTTTTGTTTAGCTATTGCTGTGGCCAATGCGAATTCTTCATTTGTCATCTCAAAGAACTAACTATCATACATACTAGTGGAACACATTGTCTCGGATAGGATTTGGAAAAAATGAAATAGCGGTTGCGTCAAGTCAAAAAAAATTGTCTTTACCTTTTCTTTGATACTACATTATTGCATGTCGTTATCGATAGTAAGACTTCCCTATTTTCACGATGGAGCTCCTCCTCATTGTTCCAGAATGGTAAACCAGTTTTTAGATGAGACGTTAGAAGATAGGTGGATAGCTAATAATGGTCCTTTTCGGTGGCGTCCTCGTTCACCAGATATAACTTCTTTAGATTTTTTTATATAGGGCTACATAAAAAATGAAGTGTATTCTCATCTCTTAACAACAAAAGAAGATTGTGAACATAGAGTTGGTAATGCATTCAATTCTCTCCCTGCAGCAATTATTAGGCGTGAAACAAACGAAGGTGTGATAAAAAGGCTTACTTAATGCTTGGAGGTTCAAGGACGAAATTGTGAAAACTTGTTATACGTTCTTGTAATTTACGTATGTGGAATTACATTAAAAAAAACACGACCTTATTATTATAGCAACAATACGGAAAAAAGAACTGAAATTTCAATTTTATCATCATTACTATTAATAACAGGCTTCACTTTCTTAACTTTTGCTTGAAAACAACAAAATTGTGTTAAATTGTTCAATATTCTCTTCACTGTGTGACGGCTGGGTCGGGGTCGATCTGGATATCTTGTAGCAAATAAAACACATGTTATAGTAATAATTCTGTCACATTCACCAGTAAATTTAGATAATCTTTATTGTTTAATTCCAAACGAGCCATTTATATCACTGTACGATGCGATTGACAAATAATGACAATTAATACTATTTAATTATGACAGGTAAATACACAGCCTGCTAAAATAAAAGAATAAATAACACGGCCTACGCCTTCGCAACAATAAGGCTGAAATAACTAATATTTTTAAATACATGTAATGTTATCTCAAAGATTGTGTTTATCGATTGTTTGATTGACACCACCAATCAATTGACATATTTTTATGAGCTGTCAAAACGCGATTGCGCCATAGTTTTTGTATAGCAATGTGAATTCTTCATTTGCCAACTCAATGAACTAACTATCATACATACTAGAGTGGATCACTTGTCTCGGATAGGATTTGGAAAAAATGAAAAGGCGGTTGCGTCAAGTTAAAAAAATCGTCTTTACCTTTTCTTTGATACTACATTATTGCATGTCGTTATCGATTGTAAGACTTCCCTATTTTCAGTATTCATAGCATTCTCACAAGATAGTGAGAACCACCAAATTTGAAGGCTCCAATTTTTGCTGAAACAAAAATTTTTATTTGGATAATCGTCCACAGAACAAAAAAGGTTTCTTTCGTTAAGAACTTTACAGATTAAACAAAAATATTTTTTAATCATTTTAAAAACAAGTCTCTCTGGAAAACGGAGGCAAGTGTAGCCAATAAAGACACTTGTAGCAATTGTTTCGGCTTATAATTCCCACCAAATATCCGTGAAATATATAATCGTATTACGCCCACCAGCTACTATGATTGATAATGGGATAATTCAAGGGTGATAACTGAAGCCACGTGTTCCAGAGAAATCCAAATCCTTCGAGTCCTGCATTGCTCCCAAGGGACATTCCACTAAAATCCCAATTTCGAGGAATGTTCCATTCACATTCCCCCTTTTTCCTTATAAATGATTGAGTAAATAGTTAGTATGTGTCACTGTTTGTGAAAATATTGACTGGGCTTATGAAATATTTCGTGAAATTAGGTATGTATTAAGGGTGAGAGTTTATGTAGAAAAATAATCGAAAAGAAGGAACATATCGAACTATTTGTATTTTGTCCAGTTAATTTTTTGAATATAGTGCGCGCAATAGATATATTTATACAAAGCGACGCCTGTCTGTTATTAACATGTTATGTGAAGTGAGAACACATTTAGCTAGGCGTACAACTTATATCCCCTTGGGGCAGATTCAGTTTAATAGAGCGCAACTCTTGGAAGAACTGCAAACGAAAATATTTAAGATGATATATATTATAGACACTGTAGTGGAGAGATACTTTTCCGGAATTCGACAAGAAAGTCGTAAAGTTAATTCAAAATGACTAACTAACAGAACTAACAAGGAACTTTTGGAAAAAAAATCAGGATAGTAATTCCAATTGAGGATGATTATTTAAAAGTTGGCCATTTTTCTCACTTTTCCCTTATTTAACCTGCCCAGTCGGAGTTGCAGGCAGGTGGCTTAGCCCATCGGCATAGCCCATCGACTTTTGCTGCCTATTCTGGCTCAATACGTTCTCCTTGAATTTTGGCGATGGTTCTTTGATGAACTTTTTGGCCTGACTCATTCTTGGCGCCTTGTTCCACCATTCTCGAGACTGCTTTTTTATCCAAGTTTTTTGTAGCGCTTTCGCTTTACCTCAAAAAGGTTCTGGGCCAATGGGATCACATCGTGCCCCTTCTCGGGCTAGTGAGTCTGCCTCTTCAATTCCCTTGTGATCTGAGTGGCCTGGTACCCAAGCTAAGAATAATCTATTATGACTGCCCAGCTTTTGTAGCTTCTCCAAGTCCCAAACTAGTTTGGAATTTATCTGTATGGAACTGATTGCACAGTGAGACTCTTGTCTTTGGATTGGCTATATATATATTCCTGCTCCTATACCTTCCTCGGTTTTTGAGCCATCTGTGTAGCAGGCCATTTCTGCATTAATTGGAGGTCCTTCCTTCCATGCCTCTTTTCCTGTTATGTCTAAATTTCCCAAATCTATACTTGGGAATCATCTCGTCAGATGGCATTCCCATTATTGGGTCGATTTCCAACTCTTTGTATAGCTCATTATACACCTTACCGTGTAGTCTACTAATGGGTCCTTGTCCTCTGGTCAGTCTATTAGTGATTGATCTGGCTTCGCCTTGTATGTTGACATGAAGAGGCGGCAGGTTCAGCAAGACTTCTAGTGCAGATGTTGGGGTTGTCCTCATGGCTCCCGTGGCAGCCAGGCAAGCTTGCCCTTTGGCCTTCTTATGGTATCTTGATCAGGCACTAGACCATAATCAAACCTTTTGAAATCATGCAAAAGTTCACTTCCACTATAAACATGTTATTCAAACTAGACCATTCTCAAAACCTGCGTTTTATTATTATTTTTTTAATTCTCTATAATTATTATTTTTATGGCCATATTCCCTATTAGAATGCCATCGTCGTCAAACATTCTCGACAAGAGCCAGCCAGCAACGAACTGAACAAGTCAGTTTTGGTGTAGTCGAACTTCCATCAAAGCCGCTGAGGGCTGAGGTAAATTTTCTGCCGGCGGCCTCGTCTAGGTTGGTGAAGACCCGCCTTTAACCTCGTTTGTTCCATTCTTTTAATGTCTTCGAAAAGCTTGAATCCTCTTTTTTCATATCAGAATGTATGTCCATGTATTCTTTTATTTCTTAATTGTACTTTGTTTTTTAAAAAAGTTTTGTTCTATTGTTTTAATTAGTTCGAAGCCAGTTTTTCTATTTAAAATCATTGTTTTAGATGCATTAAGGCGTTCTTATCCTACTGCTGTGCCTTAGTGAGATAAGTCTACTTATACTATATTTGAAAAAGGCAGAGAGCAATAAAACCTTTTAAAATGACCATTCCAAGAGCGAACCTGCTTGTGATTCTAAAAATTTCTATAATGCGATCAATAAGGGATTTTCGCAATAAAAATCTACTATTCGGACGAGTCATGGCTAAGCGAAGGTTACGTCGTAGGAAAAATAGGGCAAGATAAAAATGTAACCTCTTCCCGTCAAGCGTTTTTGGATGGTTTATCTGTAGGAATAAAAGCACCTTGTGGAAAAGGAAAACGACTGATAATTTCGCATATTGGAAGTACAGATGGGTTTTTGAAAGATGGTTTGTTAGCATTTGAATCAATTCACACTGGAGACTATCACGAAGATATGAATGCTGATGTTTTTGAGGACTATATTTCACAAATGATAACTCTAATTCCACCCAGCTCGGTAAAATTGTTTTTGACAACGCTCCTTATCATTAAAGGAGATGTGAGAAATTGCCTTCCACCGCTTGGAAAAAAGCGGAAATTATTCGGTGGCTTTTAGATAAAGAAATTAAATTTGAAGACGATATGTTAAAAAAACTGCTGGCAATTGTAAATATACATAAACATGGTTTCCAAAGGCATACTATTGACGAAATGGCAAAAAACCGGAATATTATAATACTTCGACTTCCTCCTTACCATTGCGAGCTAAACCCTATAGAGTTAATGTGGGTTCAGGTGAAAGGATTTGTGGCAAGGAAAAATACCACATATAAAATGAAAGATGCCTGTGGACATTTTGGAGACGCTCTTGAACAATTTAATACAGAGAGATGGCGAGAATCCATAAAAGATATAATCAAAGAAGAGCAGCAAATGTGGAAATTGGACAATTTAATGGAACAAACCACAGAGCCCTATAGTTATAAAGTTCGGACCAGATGAAAATTCATCAGATTTTTCATTTTCCGATAACTTATATTTCGTATTCGAATAATATTGTTAATGATGTTGTAAATAAATTCTATAGTTCTAGTAAATCATATTATTATAGTTGACTCTATAATAAACGTATTATTATAATTGACTCTATATTGTATGATATGGCTAGTCGTAATCATGTTTTTCATTCAATATCATATCTACTGACAGCTCTACCTATAGGTACAGCTTTGCCTGTAAATACAAGCGACCCGAAGATGGGATTTCTATTGTATACCGGCGTTGTAGAGGGTTGAATATAGGCAAATAAAAGAATAAAGTTGTGAATTATAATGTCGATCGTTTTAAAATTCTGGAGTTTTAGTTGCCCACCCGGTAAGGGTTTTGCATGTTAAATTAGGTTTTATTACTCTCTGCCTCTTTTAAACAGACTATAGGGAGTGATTTTTTATTATGTTTTAAGTTAGTCTGAAGGCGGGTCATCCTTTGTTTGACAGCGGGCCTTATTTGTAAATCTTTCAAGACCCCTGTCTTGTATAATTTCGCCGAGATATTTAAAACGGGAAACTCTTTTTAATTTTCCATATTTAGTGTTCAACAATTTTGGTTTTTATAAATTATTAAATAGCTTTGGGAATGGTAAAAATTTGGACAATGTAGAGAGCAGAAATTATGCTCAATGAGAATCTATTGAAGTTTACCTTAGAGTATACAAATGTATAAATTGTTGTCAAATTTTCTTGAGGTGCATTCACATTAGATTATATCTTTGATAAAAATGATTGTAAATAAAGAAATATTTTGTGTAATAACATTCTTAAAGTATTATATAGGTTAGTATCATAAGTTATTATCCAGGTTTTCCTATGATTTATTGTTGGAATTCATGTTAACCGATTAACAACCTTTCTAAAATAAACAAAAACGTACTATCATCCAAAAACAATTCCTGGAACGAGCACTTCCCTAAATTCAATTTCTAGTAGACTGTAATAGTATATGGATGTTATTAAATAGTTATTTACGTAACAAGTCCCGAAAGTGATATTTTATACGGGATGAGTAGGCGAGCTGTAGGCGAGTCCTGGAAGCCTGCGAGTCCCGTAAAATCACTTTCGGGTAGCGTTACGTACAATATTTTTTCTGCAGCCGTTTATTAGATAAAATATTAAAAAATAATAAGGATAGATACTATAAATATTACTTACGAACATTAATTGTACGATTATAACAATTACTTATATTAATAGTATTAGGAATATTAACAGAAGTGGCTGTGATGAAATTAGTATTAGACGTTGCAGTACTTGTACTAGCTTTCGAGATATTAATTTCGTTACGGCCATTTTGAATCTTGGAGGCTATGTCAAGTTTGTTTCTTAAAGAATTTTCTAGGTATCCTTCTGCCACATTCGTCGATTTCCACCCTCTCTTTAAATTGGCGATACTGCCACCGCCATCAACTAATAAAGTGGCTGAACTTCTTCGTAAACAGTGGCCGGTGTATTCTTTGGAGTGTGGCAATTTAAGATATTCGGCAATTTTGGAGGCAATATACCAATGGGTTGTACAGTACATTTGCCGTTTTTGTAACATACAAATAATCTACGATGTGGTGTGTTGGGTTGACGTAATGACAAATATCTTCTGTATAAAGAAATATTATCAACAAATTTATTTTGACAAGCGATGTCATAATAAAAATTCCGTAAATGTCATTGCTAAGGCCGCCTACATAGATATTGAAAATTATTCCGAAAGTAAAAAAATCGTCCCGAAAGTAAAAAAAAACATTCCGAAAATAGCTACTTTCGGTACGATTTGTGTAAAGTTTCACTTTCGATTTAATAAATCATACCGAAAGTTCTATTTTCGGGACGGCTGCAGAAAAAAATATATTTTTATTCGTAATCATTTTTATCAAAGATTATTGTGAATGGACCGGAAATTTGACAATACATTTTTGCAGTCAAAATATTTTCATTGATTGTCTAATTTGTCAAATTTCTTAGAAGTATCAGTAGTAGAAAAATTAAAAATACATAGATTCTTGATAACGGCAGCTGGAACGCTACCTAAACGTTAAAAATAAAAATATTCAAAAAGCATTGCGGTTTAATTTCCATTAAAAACAAACTGAATATACCTCAAGGAAAGTACAAAAGATATCTAGTTTGATCGCTGGTCGTAGATATAAAAAAACTTACCTCTATAAATTATTGTCACTAAATCGGAACTACACAAAAATTAAAACGTTAGTAAAGCTCAAAAGATGCTGTTGAACTAGATCTGAAACTTCATGCAGCATCCCTGCATCCCTTTTTGGAAAATAAGGACCACCCTCAGACCAATGATGTGATCACATCTCGTTGGGAAACGCCTAAATCAATACTCTCTGTTGTTAATGTGTCATTTATTAGCCTTTTGGGCGGAGGCCAGTATGATGTTCGAGTTGTTTAGGATAGGTGATTCAAAATTAACAATAATTTTGGTATTTTTTATTTTAAATGTTTTGGATACAATAATGAAAAGAACTTAATTTTTTTGTAAAATTTTATGTTTAAATTTAAAAAAAATATATTTTTATTGTTGAAATTAGATAGGCAAATACATATTTCTAATACAGAGGAGAGGTCCTGGAGAGAATTCTGTGAGGGCATGCAAGGTGTCCCTGACAGCGGATTAACAAAATACTCAAAAGGAACACTTCTAACAAACTTGGTTCTATTCAATTGCCGAGCGGAAAGTTCTCGAATACTGAGGAAGATGCTCTAGAGCACCTCCTCAGTGTGCACTTTCCAGGTTCGGTAAAGATAGAGTCAAGCTATGACAATGCCAGTTGTCTTTCCTCAATATACACCAAAGATGACTGTATTTCCAGTTCTTCTCTTATTATTGTGTTTCTTATCTTATATTTTTTTTGTAAACTAAAGACCTTTAATTTAGTTGTTCATGAGATCTCCTGTTTATTAATAAAGTTTTTAATCATAGAATAATGTAGATTACTTGCTTTTTGAACTCTTCTATTTATTTCGGCTTCCTGAGTTCCGTCCTGATCTAAGTCTACTCCAAGATACTGAAATTATGCCACTTGTTCTATACTTTGATCTTCAATACATATTTTTATCTTCACCAATCACCATAGCTTTAGTCTTATTCGTGCTTATTTTCAAACCATACTCCTTTAATGTTTCGTTCCAAATGTTTAGGTAATGTTGTAGTTCCTTTTCAATTTGTGCAAATATAACAATGTCCTCTGCATAGCTTCACTTGTTATTTTAACTTTTTGCAAGTTTCTTTGTCCTACCATTTATTTTCTACATTTATTATTTGTTTTCTTTATGATTTCATCCATAATCACAATGAAAAGAAATGGGCTTGATCCTCCGCCTTGTCTAAGTCCACTTTGAGTTGTGAATGCTTCTATTATGGGCATTATGGCTTATAACAGTATTTAGATTATCATATATTTTTTGTACCATTCTTATTTTTTCAACATTTTTAAATAGTAAAAAATGCGCGTTTTATGATGAAATTTTTTAAAAAGTTATAAGTAGTTAAAGACGAGGTAAACGCCAAAGTTGAAGAAAAGGTCAACTTCTAGGTTTTCAATGATAAAAAAATTTAAATGTCAATGTTAACTCAATGTTTAATTCAAGTTAATGTCAAAGGACCAAGTCAAAAGTTCACGATTAACATAAAGGTCTTAAATAATATATGAAGGAGTTATTTGTATTGCTAGTGAAGAAAGTCCCACTTTTCTTCCCGTAGGAAGTAGTTTACCCTAACCTAACCTAACCTAACTAGAAAAGGTACTATACATTACTACCGTGTAGTACTATTATCTTTCCTCCTACCCACAATTAGCTTTTATTTATGGTTTAGGTACCTAATATAACCACTTATAATTCACGAGTTTGTTCAAAAACACGATTTATTACTTACAAAGCCGGAGTCCCATGCATCCGCTTTCCGACGATACGATCTTCCGACGGATTTCCTATTGGCTGAATTTTTTGGCGCCAAGTTTCATCCGAATAATTTTAAGAAGTTGTACGACGTCGGATAAGTTGAATTTATTTTAACTTTTTTCTGATATCGTGCGGGTTTTAACATAGACAAATCAAATAATATGTTACTTTCTCTATGGTTTTTTAACCTAACTTTATTGTTATTATATTTTTGATGACTTTTATTGTGTTTGAGGTTGTTTATTTCTTGTTGGAATAACCGAATAATGGATAATCCTCGGCTACAAATTCGTCGGCATTATTTGCGGAATGTAAATAACATATTACTTTTACCTTTTCTCTTAATCTTACAAAAATATAGGAGAAAGTGACCCTAAAGACGCAGATTTTGGATTAGAAGTATTTTTGAAAATCGGAAGCATCAAGGAGCTTACCACACTTTACTCAATGAGATGAGGCTCACGGATCAGGAGAAATATTTTAATTATTTAAGAATGTCGAGTGACACCTTTAAAAAATTATTGAACTTGGTTGGACCAAAAAAATACTTAAATTATGTGTTGTGAGGCGTTTCTGTTTATATTTTTTATACTTTAGTATTTTTTATAAGCTTCAATTATTGTCCAATGTCAGGTAACCCAATTGAATTCCATTTGTTAATACATAAAAATTTTGTTTTTAAATATTATTTATTTTATTTAGTATAAACATTTTTTAATCCTACCCAGATTTACGATTTTAGCAAGAAATGTTTGGATCGCCTTATAAAATTTGTCAATCATTTTCAAATAGATTATAGTTTAATCGGGTCTTAAGACAACCCGTATTAAACCGATTTAATTAGTAGCGAATATATTTGTAACAGTCACGCTTTCATCTCCTTTTTCTCGAATTATTGAATTCGATCACAATTCAAGATAAACTCAGGCGATCATTTTTGTACCCACATTTCCTGCCACGGTTTCGTTGTCTAGGAAATGGAATATTTACCTTGGAAACGAAGATATTCGGACGAGTTTTAGATCGAATCAAAATAAATTTTATACATGCAATCAATATTTGCCGTTTAAAAAAAAATTAATAAAATATGATGGTGAAAGTGAAAGCATATTAGTGAAGGTAGTGATTCTAGGTAAAAATGGCTAACAACTTTAGCGGAAATCAGGTAAGATTGTTCCGGTGTTGAATATTTTAAAGTTTACGATTGTTACAGGGTGTATTTATAAGTTGTATGATGGCTTAAACTGTTTTGGTTCACCCTGTATGTATGTAATTAGAGGATATTAATAATTTTCAATGGGGAAAGTGCTTGTAAATGAGTGACATTAATAAGTATGTTAATTTTCGGGAAAGTCATTTTAATTTCCCAGTGAGATATTTTAAGTAAGTTGAGTGGTAAATGTTTGCTTAGATTTGTGGATAAAATTAAGAAAGTTTAGGAAAAATTATTCAGAACCACTCTCGAGAACATTGTGGAAATGTGTGTAGTATGAAGGAGCTACTGTATGAAATTTTGAAAACGTAATGACATTTCGAGCGATCGTATAATTTTTACGTGTGAGGTCATTGAAGAGATTTTGATCTCTAGGGTCATAATCATTTGACCAATAATTAATTTGTTATTTCATAGCAACTTAACTCGAAAAATCAAGATTTTGAAATATTTTTTAAACGGTCATTATGAAAAATTTAGAGAAACATTTTAAAACATTTTCTGAATATACCTTCCAAGTCCTTCCTTACAACTCTTACTTTTCGTTTTTTAAGGTCTTTTTTCTACTCCCATTATTCTTCAATTTTATTATTAGATATGTAGGAACTGTACTATTCACTAATGTCCTATTTCATCAACCTGATTTTAGGTATTTCCCAAAGTTATTCCTAAGCTAAGAAATGCCTAAATTCGATACACACCCAAAAATCGGATTTCACCAACCTATGAAATTCTTAGGTAAGAGATACCTAGCGAAACATCGGATTTGGATTTATTTTTGCGTATAATTGGCATTACTGCTTAATTTTATCTTGTAAAACGAATTGGTGGAGATCATAACCTAACAAATAGTGATAGAAGAAGGTGATAAAAGAAAAAAAATAACTCAAATTTTTTCGAATTTATGTCGAGTGCCTCGCTTTGTTTATTCTTCCGTTTTTTCATTTTTTTCGTCCACAAATTTATTGTTAGTAAACGTGAAGTTGAGAGTAGGTTTATCTGTGAAAATGGCAGAAAAATGGAGTAGTAGTGCCTAAGGTAATCAGTTTTGTCCAACATCTTTTTGAAGGGGGACACTAGCCTTTTGACCCCTCACCTTTTTTGTAAAATGAAGTATAATCAATAATGGAACGCCATCGGAATGCAATATTTATTTTGAAACTTTTTTGTCTCCTAGTATTTGTTTGTAAAATGTTTGTTTAGACGATAAAATAATTTGTTTAAATGATAACTTAAGAATATTAAATAAATTGCCAAAATTTATTATTAAATTGCAACTAATTACTTCATAATACAATACAGGTGTTCAAAACGACCTCAGTTAACATTTGGCTGTATCGTCCAAACCAAACATTTTACAAACAATTACGAACAGAAAAAAACATTCAAAATAAATATTGCATTCCGGACATTATTGATTACACTTTATCTACAAAAAAATTTGGGGGTCAGAATGGTTATAGGTTATTACTTATTATAATCTAACACACCATAATAATATTTCATTAAAGAATATTCAGCAGTGAAGGGAAATTTAAATTTTCAACATTAACACCTTGGTATTAGGCAAGTAAGGTTCAATGAAGCTATTTTGACCCCAGATTAATTGGTATAATTCAAGACCAATATTTTTGTTACATACTGAATGATTTTTTTTAATCACAACCACTCTTCTTTTATAAAACGTTTATTACACAATAATACAACATACAACTATTTTTCTTAAATTTAAACTATTTATACGCATATTTTGTACACAATAATATCACCAAACACTATCAATGTCGAGCTGATATTAAAAAAAAAACTTACATCAAATATCACATACTTTAGTTTTAAACTTTAGATTTTGCAACTCCGTCTTGTACTGGTTTCCTCTTTACCATCGCACTGAACCCATTCGCATCCACAGTGTATTCTACAGTTCTTCGATATCCATCAGGATCTACCACAGAATAACTTCCACGCACTACATTTCCTATCCTTTGTTCACTTTGTTGCTTACTATCCCCAGTGTTGGTGTCCTCAACATCATATGCATACGTATATTGAGGGTTATCATCAAAATCTTCTGGTTTTACTTGCACTGGTGCTGCTGTTACTACTTCATTATATTTTACATCTTCTTCAGCGTATTGAACGCCCGGTTGTGGTTGAGAAGTGACTTGCATAGGTTGAGGCGAAGCTGGACTTAAATGAAGCTGGGGGATGATACGAATGTATTGCAACGTTTTTGCCACACCTGGTTTTACTTGTACTGGTACTGCAGTTACTGCTTCATTATAGTTTACAACATTTTTGTCATCTTCATCGTATTGAATACCCTGTTGTTGTTGGGAAGTCACTTGCACAGGTTGAGGAGAAGCTGGACTTAAATGACTTACTACTTGTTCTTGTTGAAGCTGCGGGACGATACGTTTGTATTGCAATGTTTGTGCAACACCTTGTGGTTTTACTTGTACTGGTACTTCTTCATTATATTTCACAATATTTGTATCATCGTCTTCAGCGTATTGAATACCTTGTTGTGGTTGAGAAGTCACTTGCACAAGTTGTGGGGAAGCAGGACTTAAATGACCCACTCCTTGTGCTTGTTGAGGGACGATACGAATATATTGCAATGTTTGTGGCACACCTTCTGGTTGAATTAAATTTTGCTCAATTAATACAGGTTGTGGTACAGCAATTCGTACTGCGTACTGAAGAACCGGAGCTGGTTGAAGTAGTCGAGCTGCTTGTTGAAAAATTGGAGCTGCTTGTTGAAGTACTGGTGCTGGTCGTTGAATAAATAAAGATTGTTGTGGAATTTGTGTTGGTTGGACAGTAGAAGCTTGCTGAAGGATGTATGTAGCTGGCTGAAGCGGTGGTTGTCCATATATAATTACATTACCGTGTTGAGGAGGTGTTGAGGCGGTGTATTGAGGAGGAGGTGTTCTAAAGTATTTTACTGCTGGTAGTAGCCCAGCTTCTGAAGTAGATTGTAAGATTTGTTTCGGACTTGGCTGATTATCTTCGACAGAATTGACTACTGTTATATATAATAACGCTGTGAATGATATCTGAAAAAAAAATAGTAGAAAAAGAGGGTGAAGGGAAAACTTTAAAATGTCAACAACAAAAAAGCACGTCAAAAAGTTTTTTTTCTACGCCCCATCTTTAAAGTACCTTGTATTTCACAGGTTTGTAGCGCTCAAAACGCTTGTTTGTGGTTAGAGGGCTTGCAGGACAGATACATGATACGAGGGTTGTCTTTTATGTTTTGCATATAGAGCTAGAAAAAAACTGTAGATAACTTTTAAATACTATTGTTTTTTCAAGTATTATCCATCACAAAGAGAAATTCATTTTTGCATCCTTTGGAACCAATTCTAGAAGCAGTTATTCCACTCGCTTGCTGGTACATTCAAAATAGAGTTTTTGAAAGCATCTTCTGGGGAATGGAACCTTTGATCACGCAGTTCATTCTTAATTTTTGGAAAAGTAAAAAAGTCGTTATGACTTTGGTCGGAACTGTATGGAGGATGGTCCAACAATTCGATGTTTTCTTGCTTTGAAAACTCAATTGTTGTTCGAGCAGTATCGGAACTTGCATTGTCTTGGTGGATGAACATTTGTACCAATCCGCAGTAACAGTTCGTTGACTTGCAGAGGAATTGTTGCTACTTGACCCGCTTTTGAGACAAATATCTTTTTGGAAACTTTCATCGGTTTTGGTTCATCTTGGAACACCCAAACAGTAGACTGAGGTTTATTTTCGGGTTCATAAGAGTAAATCCAGGATTCATCACCACTGACAAGTCTGTATATATTTTTTGAGTTTCCTGCGTTAAACCGGCCTAGAGTTTTTTTGACACAAATTGACTCTAATTGTTTTCTGTACTTCCGTCAGCAGATGCGGTATCCAATGAGAAACTAATTTTTTCAATTGTGGTTGGAACCTGTACTTGGATCGTCGCCGAAAAGAGAAACCAACTCTGCAAGGCATTCTTGTTGAGATAACTGTCTTCGAAAATTGTAAAAAAATATTGCGCGAAAATTTTCTCGGTAGATTTGAAAATCTCAAAGGAAAAATTATTTCGAATCCCACAAATATATAGTTTTATGGTTTAGCCAATTTCCGCAGATACCCCAACGATCATAGACGTCGGAAGATATGTTTTTAATAGTCAACATACAACAAGCCATCATATTATGTATTGTTGGGAGAATAAAAAAATATTGAGAATATAATTTAAATTGAAAAAAAGCAAGAATTTGAAATGACTCCGACACATGTTTGTATTATTAATATTATTACAATCAAATAGATACTAGAGTACAAAATTAAACATAGTGAATGAACTCAAAGATAACGGGAACTCAGATTATATGATACTATGTACAATTGGAAAATCACTTCAGTGCCGTCGAAGGGGTAGCAATACTACCCTCAATATAAAAAAAAGGTTAGCGGTCGTTGGACTGCCGACAGAAGCTTGCTTCTTATGCACAATAGAATGACCATTTTTCGTGAATTTTTCAGCATTTTTCAAAAAATTTGACAATTTTTGACCATTTTTGACAATTTTTCAAAAATTTCAACATATTTGGCAATTATTGACCATTTTTTCAAAATTTTGACAATTTTTTCAAATTTTAAAAATTATTGACCATTTTTGACATTTATTGACCATTTTTGACAGGTTCTGACAATTATTGACATTTTTGAAAATTTTTCAATAATTATTGATCATTTTTGACTGTTTTTTATAATTATTTACCATTTCTTCAAAATTTTGACAATTATTGACCATTTTTCCAAATTTTTGACAATTTTTGAAAATATTTGGCAATTATTATATTTTCAAAATTTTGACAGTTTTTGACAATTTTTGACGATTTTTCCAAATTCTTGACAATTTTTGACCATATTTAAATATTTTTTACAATCTTTCAAAAATTTTAACAATTATTGGCCATTTTTGACCATTTTTGACAATTATTGACCGTCTTTGACAATTATTGACAATTTTTCAAAAATTTTAACATATATGGCAATTATTGACCATTTTTTCAAAATTTTGACAATTTTTGACCATATTTAAATATTTTTTACAATTTTTCAAAAATTTTAACAATTATTGACCATTTTTGACAGTTTTTGACGAATTTTGACAATTATTGACCGTCTTTGACAATTATCGACCATTTTTGACAATTTTTCAAAAATTTTAACATATTTGGCAATTATTGACCATTTTTTCAAAATTTTGGCAATTTTTGACCATTTTCCAAAATTTTAACAATCATTGATCCTTTTGGACCATTTTTTACAATTTTTGACGAATTTTGATTCGTTTTGACAATTATCGACAGTCTTTGACAATTATTGACCATTTTTAACGAATTTTTCAAAAATTTCAAACATTTTTCAAATTTGTTGACAATTATTGATCATTTTTGACAATTTTTCAAAAATTTTGACCATTTTTCCAAATTTTAACAATTATTAACCATTTTTCACAATTTTTGAGCATTTTAGACAGGTTCTGACAATTATTGATAATTTTTGACAATTTTTCAAAAATTTTGACAATTTTCAATAATTATTGACCATTTTTGACTGTTTTTTATAATTATTTACCATTTTTTCAAAATTTTGAGAATTTTTGACAATTATTGACCATTTTTCCAAATTTTTGACAATTTTTGATAATATTTGGCAATTATGAACCATTTGTTCAAAATTTTGAGTTTTTGACAATTTTTGACGATTTTTCCAAATTCTTGACAATTTTTGACAATATTTAAATATTTTTTACAATTTTTCAAAACTTTGACAATTTTTGACCATTTTCCAAAATTTTAACAATTATTGATCCTTTTGGATCATTTTCGACGAATTTTGATAGTTTTTGACAATTTTTGAAAATATTTAGCAATTATTAACCATTTTTTGAAATTTTGACAATTTTTGATCATTTTTCCAAATTTTTGACAATTTTTGACAATTTTTGACCATATTTAAATCTTTTTGACAATTTTTCAAAAATTTTAACATATTTGGCAATTATTAACCATTTTTTCAAAAATTTTACAATTTTTGACAATTTTTCACACCTATGGGTGTGCGAGCTCAGTGCGGTAAGAGAGATTGCGCTTGAATGAGTTATCGCGTGACAAGCGCTTTTTCGTAACATCACACGTTTTACGAGTTCACTAGCCTTCTCAAAAGTCCTATGTCGTGCAATAAGAAGCAAGCTTCAAAAATTTCAACCCGAAGGTAATGGGAAGCCAGGTTGAGATTTATACAAAAAATTTACATACTGATAAGGACCCCACATACAGAAGGAAAATCGCTTCGGTGCCGTCGAAGGGGTAGAAATGCTACCCTCAATATTTAAAAAAATTATTTCAACCCGAAGGAAACGAGAAGCCGATTTAGATTCAAACATAAAATAGATATACTGACAAGTGACAAGAACAATATGTACAAAAGTAAAATCGCTTCGGTGCCGTCGAAGGGGTAGAATTGCTGAATGTGGGGTCAATATCAGTATAAATATCAACCTGGCTTCTCGTTTCCTTTGGGTTACATTCATTTTTTTAAACATTAAGGGTATCAATTCTACCCTTTCGACGGCTTGTTGTGTGCTGATTATTAAAAAAATATCTTCCGACGTCTATGATCGTTCGGGTGTCTTCGGAAATTGGCTGCCAAGTTCCCTTCGGTTTTTCGGCTACACCCAGTTCACTTACAAGTTTGGCTCAATGGTTAAATTACTTACTTTTATATGTTAACATTTCAAAAAAATATATATCCTTTGATTTCTTGAAATGACCATAATGTTAATTGAAGAAAAAAATACAATTTATAGGAGAGAGTAACAAGTAACATGAAATGAAATCCCAATATTATTATATCTGCCCCAACTACTCACTCACTCAGCTTCTTCTGTATAAAATTAGATGTTTTAAACACAAACAAAATGCACGGTAACAACACAAAAGATCATTTAACTTTGATTTGAAACGTAAAAAATAAACAAATCGTCCACACTATAACATTTTCAATCGTAATGTAAAATACAAAAAGAAAATCGTATGTACCTTGTACGCCATACCACTCATCGTGTACCACTTCGATTAAATGACAAATACCATGATCGATATAGCATTTATAGGTGCATTATAAAAAGTAGACCATCTATAAATTAAGATAGTCACACCTTACCTACCAATACAGTGAACTATCTAACCAAATATATATGACGACAAAAAAATCGTTTCCTTATATTACGTAAACTGTTGAGGATTGATCTTGGTGATGGTAGGGCAATGTGGATTGTGATGAGGTTACGTAGTTGCTGCCTACGACTTAATTTAGTTGTTTTAAATTATGTGATTTGTTTTAATTCCACCAAAAATAACAAAAAAAATTAAAATATTTTCTTTATAGATATTTGGGTAAGTAATTGTTTAGTTTAGATATAATAATCAAATTTCCATTTCCTGGTCCACCAATGCTGTTTTATTTATTTGTTTATGGAATTATTTCTTGTTTTCCAAAGACTGAACTTATAATTTGTGCAAATAATCTTAAATCTTTTAAAATGATCAGAAGTAATGTAGGAACAAAACCTGGCTAATATCCAGAAAATCGAAACACAGTATTTTTGTAGTAGATAGACTATATATGATCAATATGACATTCAATATATACGTGGAAAGTATTTTTTTCTTTTCTATGGATATATGTTTTTTTTAATAAAACACTGTTAAATTTTTAATACAGGATGCGGCAGATAAACGGTCAATTAGAAATATCTCGAAAACTAAAGGTATCTGAATAATGAAAATTGGAATGAAGGAGTTTTTGAAGAGTGAAAATATTGCTATATATTTGCTTATACCGGAAGTTGTTTATAACTTCGTTTTTGTAAATATTTACCTTCGTTATTCTGAACATTTTTTGTTAATACTTCCCTATACATTTCATATAATAGCCTTCTTGGTGTGCGTCATCGTTTGTGACGTATATGTTTTGGGCATGTCGATATTTTATTTGTTATTTTGACATATAGCTAACCTTTAATTTGATAAATCAAATCATCAGGATCGTATTCAGCCTAATTCGAAAAGGCTATGAAATTAATAATACTTGGGATATCAAAACACTGCAACATAAAACAAATTGTATATTCAATTAACATATTAAAATAATTTAATACTAGTAAATATAGTCCTGTATTGGAATAAATAAAATGCTAACAATAAGTTCAATATTCACTTTTCATAAATAATAATTTACCGTAAATAACAAAGTACAGACCTGACGAGAACTGTCAGTTGGACATTAGAAAAAGACGTAAGACGTAAGACACATTGCCGCTACGAAAGGAACGTCTGCATCGTATTTTGAACGATGTAATTTCGCCCGATTGATAGGTCGGGTTTGCGCGTAATCTAAACATCAACCAATCAAATTTTTGTAAGTCAAAGATTAGGGTTAACGTTTGTAATACGTTTAAACGGATCATTATTGTGATATTTTGATTAGGATTAATCACAGACCTGCCTTTTTTTTCCATTTCTTCCAACGTAATGTGTTAGAAGGACATTAACAATTAATGACGCACACCAAGAAGGCTGTTGAACTTTACCTATCTTGAACCGTTTCTGAGTTATAATGTTTTTTATATAAAAATTACACTTTTTTACCATGTACATAAAATTCAATATCCTCTAATCTGATTTGAATGAAAGTTTAAATTCCTTTGGAACTATTTACCACATTTATATTTATATTTAAAATGTAGGTAGTTTCGTTCTTTTGGTGGAATATTTAGTTTCATCTACTTGACTTTTTGACGGTCATAAATTTCGTATAATGTGATCCACATAAAATCATCATTATTATCTAACACCGATACTATGAATGTAATAAATTATATACTCCTTTCACTATGTTTATACTACGAAAATGTGTTCATGTACACAAATCATTTTTTCTTAAAAATATGTTTTAAGACGGAAATTACGAAACACATTTTTATTTATTAACAAAATAGTATAAATCAATAGTTAATCTAGCTCGACAGTCACATAATATTTTTTTCAAAAGAAGAGTTCTATACAGCCAATATAATAAAATAAAATGATCGGAATAAGCATGATGACTGATTTTGAAAAACTGCTCCACGATGTTTGTCTACGCATAAGCTTTATCCAAAAAAATGTTGTTTCTTCAAAAAATAATGGTTTTAAAATAGAAATTTACGTTTTTAATGCAATTCAAATTTCGCACCAAAATGCTAGAATAGTAATTGATAGTAATGGCGTTTCTATGACATCAAACATCTGTAAATACTTCAAATCAAATATTTCACAATATGTAAATTAAAAATATTTAATAATTTGAATTATTTTGAGTGATAGTCATGAATTCTACAACGAGTGTAAATATCATTTAAACGATGCAAAACCAGAAAATACGATAAAAGTTCGAACGATATACAAAAGGTTGACGTCACACGTTTGTAATCGGTGTTTAAGCTAAGATGGCGGATTGTCATATTCTGTATTTATATTTTTACTAAAATAAATATAATAACAATTGTTATGTAAAAATGAGTTATTGCTTTAGAATCTTTGTAATCTGTACAATTATTTCAAATGATTATTTCAGTTATTCTTAATGACTGTCATCATGTCTATATGATAAATGGAGATCTCTTTTAGGTTATGTTGCTTTCAAATTTACCAACCATACATTTTCATTAGGGGATACAACAATACATACTTCTTTACTCATATATACAAGGGACGAATACAAATTACAGAAAAAATAATTAAACGAAATTAACTCAACTTGACGGATATTTAAGTAACATTTTCTGTAACCTTTAAAAACAAAATAAGTACCCTAAACTAACGAAAGTTTCTCAAAAAGCTTTTACACGATTTTTAATTTTAATTTACATTAACATTTTATTATACAGGGTTATACACCTTAATGTGATGATGTCATCGACATTTTTTTTAAATGTAACATCCTATATACATTCTATCGTTTAAATTTCCTTGAAAAGCTGATTCCAGAAATACTACACAAATAGGGACCAGAGTGAACATTCATAGAGTTACAGGATGTTAAAAATTACATTATTTCAACTTTATGTCGTTTTTTGGACAAAACTACTGAATATTTGGCTTACGTGTCCCTATCTTAACTTTTCTTTTCCTGTTCAATCGTGATAAGGGAAAAAATAATACAGACTGGTCAAAAATTCCTAATTTTTTGTATATTGGGATGACATTTACCAAAATTGATTGAATACGCAATTTACGTTAATTATCTTTTTAAATTTACACAATAATTCAATCAGAAAGGGCGCATTGCTTAATATAATCATAAAAAAACTTGTTTGATTTAGCCACAAAGAAAGATTGGAAATATTTTTAAAAAATACGTAGATATAAATTTAGTAGATGGCATAAAAATAAGCATTTAAAATTACTGTAAAAAATAATGAATTGAAACAACTTTCTCTTATATTACAATACTTAAGAAAATTTTAAAGAGCTACATTCCAATCTGTCTGTTAAAACAAAAGAAGAATTACAGTATTTTGCATTGGCAACAACTAAGTCGGTTAGCTATTTATGAGGTCCAATGTGTCGTTAAAATGATTTACAACATAAGTTATTCCCGCCAGTGGCACCGTGACTTGTGTTGTGTTTAGATGTGTAGAGCAGTATTTTATTTCAATTAGGTTTGTTTTTACTATAACTATTTGCTGAACGACCAGTAAGTAATATGATCTATTATTAATTAATTAGTAAGGCAACAGTTTTAGATGATCTATCGCGGGAATCTAATAATTTATTAAATATATTTGCACGCCATTGGGTGACGTTTGACATCAATGGGACCAAAAATACCTCTTTTCACATTGACTTCAGAAATAGTATACCATTGAATAACAATATTTCCAAATCTGGTATTCGTGTTGGGATCCCATTCCTTCTTGTTACTGTATTGAATTTCTTTTAAAAGTCATATATTTTTTATAATTTCATCCTATGGCATGTTCCAGAGTTTCTGATTTCTTAACAGCGATGAGGAAAAATAGGAGGTTAAACTGGCCACCAACACCTATAGCGTGCCATTGGTTAATTTTTTTTAATCATTCAATGCCAAAAACTTTCTTTGTAAAGAGTAATATACACAAAAAACTCCGTCCACCAAAAATTTGATATATTTTCAAAAGCGGATAACTCTTGAACCACTCACTTGATTTTTATGATTTTTTTTGTGAACTTTAGATAAATTCTTCTGTAGCAATGCTGTGCTTTAAATTTTGATGTAGAGTTCAAGTATATGGAGTTGATAAATGTGAAGATGTTTTTACCGAAAATTTGAAACACCCTATAGGATGCAGCAACTAAAATAGTAGCTGTCAACCGGTGCCAAAGTGTATATTATGAACATTTTGGGTTATTCACTTTATTATCTCTGCTATTATAGTAGTTTACCTAACAAGCGCGGAAAGTGATACTTTTCCGCACGTGTTAGGTACACTATTTTTTCTACTCGCGTACGGAAAAAAACCCAAAAGTTAACATAAAGAAACATTTATAAAAAAAGTCAGATGTTTATTATTATTTGACATTCATTTG
The DNA here is from genome assembly GCA_947563755.1 of Lochmaea crataegi. Lineage (NCBI taxonomy): Eukaryota > Metazoa > Arthropoda > Insecta > Coleoptera > Chrysomelidae > Lochmaea > Lochmaea crataegi. The sequence goes on from OX387429.1 coordinate 26,893,305, forward strand.
GTGAGGCTTATACCAGGGCCATTGAAACATTATTGAAACATACGTTTCTCTTTATTAAAAATTATATCAGAATTCTAATAAATTTCTTAATTTTTCAGTCATTTTGTAAACTACAACCATACAAAATATATATTTTAAATATTCAAATGTCAGTATACTCCCCAAAAACTTAACAAATTTACTTTTCCGCACTAAGTGAATAGTGCGGAAAAGTGACTCTTTCAACACTAAAATGAGTGCGGAAAAGTGGACTTTTCCGCACGCTAGTAGAAAAAAGAAGGTACGCGTTTTTAAAGGAAACTCTAAGAATGGTTTGGCCAGCTTGCAGCACTGTTCTCAATCCTACTGTGCAATTCTGGAACCAACTGCAGAGATGCATTCGTTGCCGGCCCGCTTGTCCTGAGCCTCCAAGATCTTCGAACTGCATTGCAAATGATTATTTTCTAAGATTTCTATGTTTTTATCATCTTTCTAATAGATTAAACGTACGTTTCAATATAACTTTTATTTTTTTTATACCGTTGGCTTAAAAACAATTCTTCTTCTTTAATAACCGAGTTAATAATGTGGATAAAAAACCAAAATGTTTATAAAGCATGTTGCTACATTTTGACACCATTTCATACTCCTTGTTGCAGTTGCTGCATTCTACAGGGTGTTTTAAATTTCGGGTAAAAAACATCTTCACATTATTTATGCATCACATATATTTTCAAATTGAACTGTACATCAAAATTTTAACTACAATATTGCTACAAAAGAATTCACCTACAATTCACAAAAAAGCATCAAAATCAAATGAGGAGTTCAAGAGATAACCACTTTTGAAAATTTGTAAAATTTTTGGTGGCTAGATTTTTTCTACGGTCAGTGACTAAACCCGTTTTACTTTCATTACAAATTGCTATCTTTGATTTCTAGCCTTTAACATTCTGTATCTCGGTAACTAATCCCTATAAGGGTTCGTGTTTCTATATTAAAATGTATCGGTCAACGAGATCCCTCTGAGGTAAATCGCTGTAGTACTAATATCGGAACACCTCGTATATTAATAAACTCTTCTATTAATTTCGTCTCATGTTGCATCATCCTATCATATCCAAGTTGACCTTTTTTACAGCCTTATTTGATACTTTTATTTTATATTCTCATCCAGCAAAAGGTTTATGTCGTATTTATTAAGGTACACTGCGCGTCATATAAAACTTTTTTCTCCAATGTAATAACTTAACTTATAAAAATGACAATCAGTAACATGTGTCAAATTTGTCAAAGCGCTTTATCCACGATGTCAGCCCATTTACGTGAATTGGATATAATGCGAATAATTTCCAAAATAGAGGATGGTTGGTCTAAATTAACCTACCTCACTTAGGTTAATTTTTTCTGATGAAAAAGTATTCCAATCACATAATGACGGCCATATTAGAGTTTATAGACCGCCTCGAAGGAGGATTAATGAAAATTATATTTCTTCGAATGATAAGTCTGGATGATTCTCTGTAAATGTTTGGGCTTGGATGTATAAGAGGATGTATAGGAATGTGTTGGAATATCGAAGGAAGATTAAATGCGAGGAGGAACTATATAAATATTTTAGATGGGGTAATGTTGCCATCGGTTAGGGAAATCTTCCCAACGATAATTTTATTTATGACAATTGCTCAGTGCACACTGCTCGCTGTGTACGCAATTATATTGCTTAAAATAACATTGAAACGTTTCCATGGGTCGCTAAAAAAGTCCAGATCTTAATCCAATAGAGAATGTTTGGGACTTATTTAAATGTAATTCCATAAAACAAAGAACACTTATGGATCCTAATAGAAGAAACCTGGGAAAGATTGACAGAAGATGAAAATTTAACATTAAATGTAATTGACTCAGATTATTAATTATTGAATATAAACTTTCATGGCCGGAATTTCTTTTGTTTGATTTTATTTGACGTCGCTCTGTGTCTGCTACCATGGACTATAATCTAATTGTTAGTTTATTTGTTTGAACTGCTTTATTTTTTAATAACGTGCGGATCTCGTGTCCAAATTTTGTTTAATTGTAACCTTTTTTCTTTTTTATTGAAATTTTGTTGCTATTTTTGAAATGTTATGGCTACACATGCACAATTGTTTAAATCAGGTTTTCTAATTCTTCTTAATGCCGTTGTTACTGAAGCATTAAAGTTTACCGCAACTTTTGCATTGTCTTGCCGTATCAAAGGGATTTTTCTTTAAATCATTGGCCTACACGATTTTTATAACACAGTTCAAAAAATTATTTTTATAATGCTAATACCAAAGAATACACCACTTAACAAGAAGCGAAGCTTCCGATCATTTTTTGTATGCGCTTGTGAAAATCACCATTTTTATAATAAGACTTCACACCGATTTTTAAGAATTTGATTATTTTCTCAGTGTATTTACTAAGTTATCTGTCAACGTCAGTCTCTCAAGGTCATAAATTTTGGTTACCAAAACATCAAAGAAAATGCGTCGGGCTTCGCTTCTTGTTAACTGGTGTATTCTTTGCTAATACCGTTGATTGAGAAGTGAGAAACTTCTCAATAAAATTTAAGATTAAATTGGACAGACCACTTAATTACATATATAAGAGAAGTCAACTTGAAATTCAGGATTGGAAAAACGTTTATTACTATTGTGAGGTGTCCGAAGTTGATAAACAGTGGATATTGTTTATGAACTATTTTTGCAATATTTTTGATGAATGTTTTCCCATGAAATTCACAAAAATTGGTAATAGGAAGGGCAACTATGAAAACTCAGTGGAAGTAAATGAATTAAAAAATAATCTAGATAAACTGTTAATCTTAAGTCGTCACAATCCTGAATTAAAAGATGATTATATTAAGGTAAAAAAACAATATGATCTTTTATTAATTAAGTTAAAAAAAGAGAATTATAAAAGCAGAATAAAAAAACTCTGACAACAAATCCAAATGTATGTGGAGTATATGTAAAGAATTAACTGGAAAAGTTGAGAATCATGTTTGTTACTTCCAAGGTGACCCAGAAAAAATAGCTGATGAGTATAATTAATATTCAACAACAATTGTTCCAGACCTAATTGCACAAATTAATAATATTCCATTTAGTTGCAATATTCCTTACAACTCTCAAACAATGTCTGTGTCTAGCTTGTCTTTAGATAATCTGATAGATTTGGCAAATAAAATAAAAAACAAGTACACTTCTGGTGAAGGTGAAATTCCAGCATGTCTAATTAAAAAGATAGTGAGAGTAATAGGTGATGTCTTGGTATATATAATTAAAAATTCCATTAGATTTGGTGTATTCCCAGCCGTAATAAAACCGTTACATAAAAAAGGTGATCCTGAATTAATAGAAAATTACAGGCCTATAAGTATTTTGTCTAGTTTTTCAAATTTATTTGAGTTAGCCATGAGTCACCTTTTTTGAAAAATGTCAAATTTTTAGTAATAATCAACATGGTTATTTAGGTAGAAAATCTACGCAAACAGCAATATTTCAATTCACAGAGAAAATAGTAAATTTAATGGAAGAAAAATACTTAGCAATGGGTATGTTTCTTGATTTATCAAAGGCATACGATTGTCTTGACCACCAACTTTTATTGATTAAATTAGACCAATACGGAGTAAGAGATAATTTCTTGAAGTGGATCCAATCCTACTTGTGCAGTAGGCAACAAAGAGTATGTATTCGTATTGGCCCTCAAAGTAGTAAATCTACTGTAATTACTACAAATATTGGAATACCGCAAGGGAGCATTATTGGCCCTTTGCTCTTTGTGATTTATATAAATGACTTATGTCTAATGAATTTCAATAATAATCAATTTATGACAGTATATGCTGATGATACTAACCTTTTGGTAGGAGGAGAAACATATCCAGAAGTAATAAAAAACTGTGACAATTTATTTAAAAAGACAAAGGAGTGGTTCACAAAAAATAAGCTGATATTAAATGAATCAAAAACCAACGTTAAACTCTTCAACACTATACCAATAGAATATGGACCTGAGGTTATTGAATTGGAGGATAAAGTTAATTTTAAGGTATCGAAATATACAAAATTCTCAGTGGTATTTGTTGATGAACGTTTAAATTGGTCACAGCACATTGATGAGACTTCGAAGAAACTGAGCAGTATTACTTATGGGTTACGGGTTGTTACCAAATATTTAAATAAAGAAACATCAAAGATCCTTTATTTTTCCAATTTTGAATCCATTTTAAGATACGGCATTATTTTCTGGGGTAGTTATAGTTACTCGGACAAAGTATTTGTAGTACAAAAAAGAGCAGTTCGCATAATAAACTGCATGAAATTTATTGCAGATCCATATTGAAAGCAAATGGAATACTCACCTTGTATGGATTATACATATTTGAATGTTTAAGGTACCTTTCTAAAAATAAAGAAATATTTGAGGCATGCTGTGTGACACACAGCTATAACACCAGGAGAAATAATTTTATTTATCCACATCACCGATTAACCATTACTGAAAAATCTCCAATATATACGGCAATTAAATTTTACAATAAATTGCCATTACGAATAAAAACCTTAATATCCAGCAATAAATTTAAGAAGGAAATTAAAAAACTTCTTGTTGACATTGAGCCATATTGCATTAATGATTATTTACATGCAAATTTAAACTAACTTTCCCTTAAATGTTAAAGTTGTGACGTCATTTCATTCTGAGTTAACAATTATAATTTTTTTTGTAAATGCTAGCATTTTATGAAATATATGTATATTATTATTATTATTATCGCGAGAACCCACCAACCATTTCGATGACTGCTATTTTGGTATGACAAAGACTGAAGGTTATTCCAAAAAATAAAAGCGTAAGTGTGATGTTGGGATGTTGTTTGGAAATGCCTCTTTAATTGGTGGTCCTCCAGGTAACTCGGAGGGTCATCTGACTCTAATAAAACTACGACTTCTGACACTGGGATAGTTATAATATATTTACTATTACACATTATAACTAATTAAGATTATTAAATCTATTATAAGTATCTATCATTATAGCATACTTATAGTGTAACTGAATAGAATAAATTGAATATGAATTGACTATGAATCGAATATGAATTGTATCTGAATCGAACTGAATATGTTATCGTCTGTTTTCATTATATTTATATTCTGGTTCAAGTTCAGACTGATATTTACTATTTAATGTTTATTTACGTGATGAACTTGACTCTCGATTCCTGTCGGCCTCGTGGGTTTTATTTATGCATTCTTTAACGTTCAATGATTTATTGAAAATAGTTTAAAGGAAATTTATTTCTTATTTTATTTTATGCCAAAAGGCATCACATAAATTTGCAATCTGCCATAAGACCTGCTCCTCACAATACGGACTTACCAGTACCGACGGAGCCTTTGGATTGGCATGCTATTGTTTTGGAAAATAATGGAGATAATAACGGTTCTTCAGGAAGCACCGAGGAACAGTGTACCGACCCCACATTCACGCCTGATTGCTTTTCCGGCGAGACACATTTGATTGTTCAAAAAGAGTTAAATGATTTAGTACGTGATTTGGAGTTGTCAAAGTAACAGTCAGAACTTCTTCGTTCCCGTCTTAAGGAATGGAACTTACTTGCCAAAGAAAAAATTACAACTTTTAGAAAAATAAATACCGCGTTTTCCACATTTAACAATATGGAAAATTCATTATGTTCCTGTACTGATATCGATGCTTTAATGCAGGAACTCGATATCAAGCATTCTCCTTGTGAATGGCGCTGTGTTATATTACATAATGAAAATTTTAAACCAACTATACCAGTTGCCAATTCAGTGACAATGAAAGAAACCTACGAAAATATGTGCCTCCATTTAGATAAAATAAACTACAACCGCTACAAGTGGCAGATATGTGGTGATTTAAAAGTTATCGCAATTTTAGTGAGACTTCAGTTTACGAAATATTGCTGTTTTCTTTGTTTGTGGGACAGTCGTGCAGTGAACACTATGTGCGGCAAATTTGGCCGGAAAGGTCCGAATTTCAACCGGGATCTGAAAATGTTAAGTATGTGCCTCTTGTAGACCCAAAAAATGTCCTTTTGCCTCCGCTCTACATTAAACTTTGTGAATGCTATGAATAAAGAGGGTGAAGGATTTAAATACCGAAGACAAGTCTTTTCCCAGTTCAGTGACGCCAAGTTAAAGGAGGGTATTTTATTGGGCCACAAATTAGAAAGTTGCTGGACGATATTAATTTTATAGAAAAGCTTACCACGCAAGAACTTAGAGCTTGGAACTCATTCGTAAGTGTGGGGATTTTTGGGCAACAATATGGATGCAAACTACGAACAGCTAGTTAATGAACTTTTAGATTCCTATAAATCGCTTGGCTGCTGAATGTCATTAAAACTTCATTTTCTCCTTTCCCATTTATCATTTTTTCCTGAGAATTTGGTAGCTGTCAGCGACGAGCAGGGTGAAAGGTTCCACCATGACATAAGAACAATAGAAATTCGGTACCAAGGGCGATGGGATCCAGCTGGTTTTTGAAAAATGGGAAAATAAAATGTGTTACAAATAAATATTTTTGATTTGTTATATGTTAGTTTAATAACAATTATACAAATATAGTCGATACACAATGTTAAAAAACCTATAAAGTCATTTTTTAAATAAATATTAAACGTAACTGTGTGTTTTTTTTAATGTAACAAAAAAACCTTACGTGTTACAGCTTTTTTCTGTCCATTTTCGTATTTAGATAGGTTCATTCTACTATAGCTTTATGTTACAGCAAAAAAATTTCATAATCTAAAATTGACATGTTTCGGTATTTTTTCAATAAAAAATGTATAATAATTTAGATATATGTAGGTCGTTTTGTACTGTATAATAAACTTTATATTGAAAACAGAACACAAAGAATGTCACATTATTTTACAAACTGTTCAAAAGTCCATCAATAAAGTTATTATAGCGTGAGTGCTAACCAGTAACAGTAACCTAGTTATATAGTCTTATATACTATAATATATAATTTATGTTATAAACAGCTGAAATTCCTAAATCAATCATTTTACTTCCGATTTAATGCCACAAAGGCACAACATTGTGATCTACTCGATATTCCTCCTCAGTTTTTATTCGCTTTCCAAGCAGTTTATAACGGAGATAGAGAATTTTTTTTAAATATATATCCAGCGCGGGCGACTGTCATTCGTGAAATTTTTAATCAATCAAATTTGCCTGTACGATTATAGTGGGAATGTGGTCGACAAAGGGTAATATCTGAAGTTTTGCTCGTGGCATCTACGATGTTATTACAAAGGGTGTAATTTTCTGTGTGCGAAGGGTTAGTATTTATGTCTTTGATAAAAATAAAAACAATCAAGGGGTGATTTGGAGTTTTCTAACGTTTTATTAGTATTTCGTTCTTTTTTGCCAAAAACTGTCCAATTTTTGTTTTGGTTATTAAATAAATAATATTAATGATAAAGTGCCTTTATTGATATAGCATTGTGATAATATACAAATACAATGAACAATTAATAGCTCGGGCTACGCTACTTAACCTCCATCAATAGTGGCGCGAAAAGTTTTGATTAAAAGTAATGGCGGATACAGTTATGTTAAAAATCTGAAATTACTAGGCTGTAGGTTTTGGATGACGCTTAGTTCAAATATAATCTTGTCCTGAATTTGGTTCTTTCGGTTATATTGGAAGTAGACGTCAACTTTGTTATTTTAAATGGAACCTAATATTTTTTATTTTATTTTCGAATTCTACATGAAATCTCAGATAAAATTTGTGCACAATGTCCTATACTAAAAGTGAAGTATTTTCGAGATATTTCGCTTTTTTTCAAAATTTCGAAAAAATCCATTGAATAACGATATCTCCATTAATAACGAATGACGTGAAATTGTAACCAATAAACAACAAGCGATTTCCCGTTAACACCATATGTCCAACCCATTGATATCTCAGTTTTAAACTTAACCGCCAACATGCACAATTTAAATCATTTATAAGTTGCTTACTTTAAATAGAACACCCTGTATTTTATTACATTTCCGCCATTTTAAGCCAATTCGTTTGGTATCTGTATTCGCCATTACTTTTAATCAAAACATTTCACCCTGTATAATTAAAACAACCTCCAAGAAAAAGTATGAAAATATTTAAACAAACAATTGAGGCAATAAAAATAAGAGATGGAGTACTGAAAATAGCAGTAGGTTTAACTGGAAAATCAAATAAATAAGTAGGTTTTAAATTTTTTGTAAAGAACGCTATAATGTAAATTGTTATACCATTGTTTCTACCTTGATAACTTGATAATTATTGCGATATCTCAATGAACCCCGCACAATTTTAATGACATTTCAAAAAATGACGGAAATTGATAAAATGTAAATATATTGTAGACCTCGATCTTCAGACCAAAAAGCGCCAAGTAATATCATTTATTTTCATAATTTTATATACGAAATATACGTTTTCTATGAACAACGACTTTTTTTGTTTTGGTCTTTTGTGCTCAACTCAACTATATACAATAATAAATAGGGGAAAGGATTGGTACTAAAAGTGATGTCATCTATTCTAAAATTCGTTCGTTCGTCCAGGACGAATCGTCCTTTGTTGCTTCATCCCCAATTTCAAATTCTACACTGGCTTTACCTTTCGCTATCGTCTTTCGCTTAACAATAACGTATTTTCTCTTTTCAAAAGTTCAAATCAATAACATAACGATAAGCATATTGATTGATTTGTACAGTACCTCCAGTCGGAGGCTTCGAGTCCTCGACACCTTTATACTTTTTGTGTTCTATTTCGTTAGTTAGCGATTCCGAAGAATTTTCGTCCAGAAGTTTGCTGTGTTCTTACTTTGACTCCGTACGTCTGATGTTTTGTATGAATACACCAAGATCTACACCCCCGTGCTGCAGTTTTTGATATCCCAGATGCTGGTCGAGGATCAGTGAAAGCAGTTTCAATCCTTGCTTTGCTAGAGTATCAGCCGTTTCATTGCCTCAAATCCCTTTGTGCTCTGGGTCCCAATTACCCCATTGTGGTTAGCCAGGCAGTCCCAGACCAGTCGGGATCTGATCTGGAGACATGATAAGGATTTCAGTGCTGCCTGACTATCAGAGAGTATAACAATAGACATTGCTCCTGAGTTTAGCACCGTCCCTGTTGCTCTATAAGTTTTAGAGCCGTCGGTGTAGTTACCACATTCCTGAATGCATGTTTCCAACCCATTCTAGTTTAGCTGGATATTGTTTGATTGGTTGTCATTAATTATAGCCAACATGTTATCACTTCTCATTTCAAGGACCAAGTTTTTGATTACATCCATTATTTTGGATTGACTGAGGGTGCTGGTCCCTCGTGCCAGTTCCCATTGCACTCCAGCCTGTATGCAGCCAACCTTGCTTCCGCCTTAACATGCAGAGCAAAATGCGGAAAATTGAGTATGGCTTCCATTGCCGGAGTCGGGCTGCTACTCATCCCAGCCGCTATGCACAGACCATGATTAAAATAGTACAGGCTAGTCCAGTAGCAGTTCGCGCATAAGCTTTTATTAAAAATATAGTGCCCAATGAGAAGTGGGGTTTAAAGGCAACCATCTTGTCGCGCAAAGCCAATTACAATCGAGGCGCTAGTTTTTAAAACTACAATTTATATTTATGTATATTTATATTCAAGTAATAATTAATGCGAAAATTTACTTTTATTAGTATTAAAAATTATCATAATTTAAAGTTTACAAAAATGTATTTTATTACCTATACATTACAAATAGAAGTATTTTTTAACAAATTGGAATTTAAAAAAAGTATAAAGTATAAAAGTATAAAAAAGTTTTTTAGGATAGGATCAATGAAAATTGAAAATAATTGTAAATTATTAATAAAAATTTTTATTTTAAAATTAAAAAACTTTTTAATGTGGTATAAAATAACATATTTTTTAAAAATATAATGTTACAATATTTAAAAAAATAAGTCAACATGCTACATACTAGTAATTTTTTTTCTCAGTTTTAATAATGTACATTAATATATCTAAATCTTAAGAATTTACATTAAATATATAACATGTTAACAAACAGTACATGCTTTAAAATAAAACACACACATAAATGTATAGCAAAATGGCCGCCTTTATCCCCCTGCGCAACAGATTTTTATTTTGGTTCCAAGGTCAAGCGCTACTGGAGAACCTGTACTATTTTAATCATGGCACAGACAGGCAAATTTCTGGAGTTTTGATAGCTGCAGTTCCGTTCCTTTGATCTGTTTTTGGTCACCAGTCCAAGGCACTATAGGTAATCATATGTCTCACCACAGTGGTGTACAGTAAGTGTACGATCCGTGAATTTAGTCCCCATGTAATTCCCATCTCCCATTTGGCAGCCATTAGGGTAATTCTTCCTTTATTTGTGGTATTAAGCAGGTGTGAATTACAGGTTAGTTAGTTGTGCATCCAGAATTATACCCAGATACCTGATCTCGTGGCTTACACACAGCTGCTACATGAAATGCATTAATCGTTAATCCTAATGATCCTGGTCAGGATATTGGAACAAAGTTATAAAATTATTGTATTGTATTTAATTAGACGTTTTAAAGTAAATAAAACTGTTATAAAAAGACCGTTAATCTCATATTTTGCTTGAACTCTTATTACTGTTAAATACATCTTCTTTAATCACCTTCATATCAAATTTGGGAAATATATTTGAACGCATCTTGCAAATTTGTTGTCATATCGCTTCTTGTGGTCATAAGCTTCTTAAACGGTTTGTTTAAGCAATCAAATGTAAGGTACACCGGGGTAAGTGGAACCGCGAATTTCAATAGCTACGCTATGAACTAAAAAAAAAATAATAATAATGGATCATTCTCGTTCCAATCATGTCAGCTCACTGATGGATGATTATTTAAAGGATTTAGAAATATACAACGAGATAACTGCTCAAATCTTTGATCTGCATTTTTTTTATTTTTGCGGTACTTAGGTTACACTTGCCCCATAGATATGGGGCAAGTGTAACCCTATATATGGGGCAAGTGTAAGTCTATGCGTATTTTTGCATAAGATCGTGAGGAATGTGAATGGGGTAAGTGTAAGCAATTAGACTTTCTGTATGCTGCAAAAAACATTTATTACGAAAAAAAAGACAACCGGCTAGCCAACATTATATGTGTCAAATACCACACTGAATGATATTATTCCTCTTTTATCCACTGAAGGCGTGGGTAAATGCATGAAAATATCCTCTTCCTCTATTATGCTTTTATCTTCCACAACAGGCCAATGGAATCTGGACGTCTTATTAATTCTTCGACAAAATTTGACCTCTAAACACGGTTCTTTCTCTGTCAGTTGGCCCACGTACATTTTGATCAGTTTTTTCAGATTGAATTTAACCACCAACCAATCGCCAACATTTATTTTCGATAAGTCCAACTGCATTTGGTTGGGGAAACTCATTTCTTCATTCATCTCTTCCACTTCATCTACTCTTGGATCACTTGAATGGGTTTGATGTGAATCTTCAAGAAGGTCATCATCACTAATGTTTTCTTCAAAACATTCAGATTTCTTTCTCATTAGGTATCTTTTTTTCTTACCTTCGTCTCTGGTTTTGATATTCTCTAGTTTTTTTGGCTCGTCATCATCGTCGCTGCTTTCTTCAATGAATTTTTTATCATTTCTTGTTTTTATTTTTCTTATCTTTTCTTTCTGCATTTCTTCAAGCTTAGATATAGCCTCTTCTGAAGTTATCACTTCAGCACCTCCGCAGATTTTTTTTCGAGAAGTGGTTGCTTTTGGCGATTGCTTTATTTGTTCTTACAGCAACTCTTCGAAGGTTTTCTTCTGAAGGTTCAAAAGCGTTGACTCTCCATTTTCTGATATATTTATCGTGGATGTTGATGGCACTGGTTGATTTTCATCCTGGGTGGTAGTTGTGATAACTTCATGAATTACCATATCAATAGTAGGCTCTTGATTTTCTGCTGCTCGATTTTCTTCAAAAGTGCACCATCGTTTATAGGCTTGTGGTTCGTAATTCTCTATAGGTATTATTGTGTTACAAAATGGGAAGATTCCTGCTTTCTGAAATCCATTCTTAATGAATACTGGATCGATGTTGTCCCAAATTTTAGAAATTATGGCAGCAAAAATACTTTTTGGAAGATTGGAGCCATAGTTTTGCCTTTGCCATTTCACAAGTTCTTCCTCCCATTTGATTTTCAGAGGCCGGAAGACACTAAGGTCCATTGGTTGCAGGACGTGGCTGGAGTGGGGGGGAAGCTTCAAAATAACTATATCATCTTGTCTTGCTAATTGGATAAGAGAGATGCCAACATGAGAACTGTGCCCGTCGTATATGAGAATTACTGATCTATCTTGAGGAATGCTTTTAAGGAAAGTGTTCTTGAAATAATTTCGAAATGTTTCAGCTTCCATCCAGCCATTTTTCGTTGCCGAATTAGTAGTTCCTGCATAATCCTCATTTTTTTTGCCAGCCATGAATCCCACACATTTTTACCTCTGAAAACAATATGCGGCGGTAATTTTTCTCCAATGGCGTTTCCTCCCAATAAGACTGTGATGTTTTCTCGACCAGAACCAATTGTTGCCCTATGAGCCGCTGTTCCTCTTTGACCGACAACTCTGATTCTGCTTGGGTCAAGGCAGAAACTCGTTTCGTCTATATTATAGATTCTTGATGGTGGAATATATTTTATGACACCTTTCAATACAGTGAAGTAATCATTGATGATGAATGGATCTACACTCCTTTTTCTTGCTACTTCTAGCATATGTGGTTTCTTCTGGCTAAGGTTGAAAGTCCTTTTGAATCTAATAAAATAGTCATTGCCTGGTATTCCATTTTTAAAGGGAGTTTTTATGTTGTTTTCCTCTACATATCGACATATTAGTGTCAACACTTCTTTTTTCGAAAGCCCGAAACCCCATTTTTCCATGTGCTTGATGTTATCTGCTATTTTCTTTTCTATCTCATAAGGAATAGTAGTGGCTCTACCCATGGTGGAACTTTTAACACCCCTTTGACCTTTCACATGTTTGAAAAGTGTGGATTTCGGAATATTATATGTTATTGATGCTCTGTATACTGTCATTTCTTGATTTTTTACCGCTTCTATGGCCGTTTTCAGACTGTCCTTGGAGTATGTCAGTGCATGGAGGCTTCTTCCGTACGTAGTTACGCACCATGTCTGAAAGAAATTAATTGACTTTGCATTCGGAAATCACGAATATTTGTTGCAGGAATCAACAGGGGCAAGTGGAACCTAACAGATTACACTTTCCCATTTATGTTATTTTCAAGGGGCAAGTGTAACCTATGTCGTTTCCTTCATGTGAACAAATATACGTCCTCCATACCTGCAAAATACAAACAAATATTGTTTTATGAGGTACTTACTTCAAAAACTTTGAATATATTCACAAATTCTTGGAGCCCAGGTACAACAACAACGAACACGTGCTAGCTCGGTATGCGACGTAAATGCGGACACTATTCGAACCGTATCTGTTGGGTTGCCGACTTGATGTATCGCTGAGCATTGAGGGGACATGAGTAGGTTCATTATGCAATAGACAGAGCCACCTTACAGAGAATAGTGTAATGATAAACAGCCTGGGTTCCACTAGCCCCAAATTTACTCTTACCCCGGTGTACCTTATTCGAATCTTCTTTACTGACAGTCCTTTCCAAAAATCACACAATTACAGCACTCTATTGAGTGATTAATATCCCAACTATCACGTCTTAGATCGATTAAAACATAGATTTAGCATGGACCCAAAGGGTTGAATCGTGGTGGATGTCCCATTACTTCACCCTTTTAGCTAATCTCATGGAGAACTCTTTTGACTTTAGGATTGATATTTTTAGACAAAACAGCTGATTTCAGACGACCTTTAGGGAATTCTATTGAGTTTCCTGCGATATATGGAGGTTTCTAATATAGCTTTATCACAAAACGTTTAATTAAACAGATTGATGCACTGTGGTCGATAGTTGTGAAAAATTACTTAATTTAATTTTTTAGTGCCATTTTTTTGAAATTTTACCGCTTTTGTGTTAAATTATTATCAAAGTAAGGAAGGGTGTACAAACACAAAAAATAAAATATACCCACCGCAGTCTGTCATTTCGCGGTTTTAATCAATCACAGTTTTGTCGGTAGTACAAAAACGATGGAAGTATGTTTATGTTCAACAAAGGGGTGTTATTTTCCAGTCGATTACTGATTGAAAGGGGTTAGAATCATTATATTATCTTTTGTTAATGATAGACTAGACAATGTTGTAACACGAAAAATTTTCCTTTTATCCTTTCATGTGTTTTTTGACTCACAGACCGTCTTTAGGGGGAAGAAAATCAACCCCGTATATGTATATGAGACATATATTAATATTTTTTCACAATGAGATCCATTTAAATAATATACAGAGTTAAACACGAAACGGTGAAAGTTTTAAAAATTTTGCACTTTAGTATTTAGTACATTCATAAAGGCTACATTTTAAAATTATTTTAAAATATACAGGATGACCCAATACAGTGTGGCATTATAAGTTATATTTATTCTTATGGTATTTTATTCAATTACCCAGAGGCGGCTCCTCCATTAGGTCATTGGGTCAATTACCTACCATTAAAATATAATTTGAAAAAATAATTAAATAAGCATTTAAAAAAATAAAATATACCTACTATACATATAGTATAGTATTCCTCTTAAATAAAATTTACCTAAAACGTTTCAAGACCCCCGTGTAAACGTTATTCCGCATCAAGTACTCGGCGAAAACCAAAATTGGAAAGCGGGCTGGTGCCCACCGATGACCTCAAGGCGTTATTTGGGAACGGAATTTGCCGAGCGCTGACGATCTTCGCGGCGTGAGAGAAACACGCCCGAATGTTACATGTGTTGGGTCGAAAGCCCGGTTTAATCAAAGATTACAAAATAAAATAGATTGTTCACTCGTACGAATTCTATCGATCAAAGGATTCATACCGCTGGTTACTGTCTGGTGACTTAGCGGTTGGCGCCATGCTACAGTATGTCGCTTAATCCTTACTTGCATTTAATTTCGCATATTATACGGGTCGTCGCCTATAGAGCGCTAGTATTTTAGAATTCGTTGTTCGTGTTTTAAGTTTATGTTGTATAGATATTTTAAATTTATTAATCAATTATTGCAATAGGGAAAAATATAATATTATTATTCTTCTCTCTATACATAATAAATCGTTTCTAGGAACCCTTAATCCAGCTTTGGCGACCAAGTGGTCACCTTTCGAATAGTGAAAGGATTAAATTTGGGTAAAACTGACCGCGGCGACCAAAAGGTATATACCCGAAATGTGCCTATAATCTCTAGGAATTTTGTATAAGTATTTCATTTAGTCTTTCGAGAAACGTTCTGAAAGTAAAATTTCTTGTTCGCAGTCTTCCAAAAGTTACATTGATAATATTAAAATTGTGGTTTTAAAATGCCTTTGTGTTGTGCTGTGATGGGTTGTTCCAGCAAGGTGGGAAAAACAGAAATATCCTTTTATCGTTGTCCCAAAGACGTTGAGAGGTGGGTATTAAATTAGTTATTATCAAATACGGAATTCAATTTTTTTTAATCCAATTTAGTAGATGGAATGAATGTTTTAAAACTATTGTAACAAAGATATTTGATAATAATAAACTAGTTATAGTACTTATAAGTACTGGGTATTCATAGAAATTTGAAAATTCACATATCTACGTTTTCTTTTTAGATGCGAAAAATGGAAGTGCATGTTAAACTTTACTGAAGGGCATAAATACTCCTATTATTCTGGTGGCCAATAAGTATATTTAATTGAATTTGTGATAATCTGTATAAATAACCGCTAGATCATCAATAAGTATCATAAAATTACTAAAATTTTAAATAAAAACTATCAATTTATTCATTTTAAAAATTTTAATGTTTTTTTACGTATACCTAAACTTTTCTTTTCAAATTAATATCCTGAACATTTTTCGAAATAATTAACATTTAAAAAAATTATATAAAAAAAAACCTTTAATAAATCATCCCATTACTTTGAATATATATTTCTCAAGTTACCCCTGTATAGCTTGGAATAAAATATACTCTTCTAATTCCCTGGTACCTAGCGGTGTCGTTATTTACGACAAAAGGGAGCCGTAAATATGATTTATGAGTGCGGCGATCGTTTAAAACACTAAGAAGAATCAGACCGCCTTGAAGTGAACTATCTTATATATATTTTGTAATCTTTGGTTTAATATTGACGATGAATCGACTTACTTCGGCTGATTATTACACGCTTAGAAAAGAGATGAATAGAGGGGTTGGAAGGCCGCGATATATTTTGATTTAAAGGAGAGCATTTGAAGCGAAATAATGAGAATAATGAGCTTTTTCGACGTAATAAGTTGTTATTGTTATTATTTTGATTTTTGATTATTTTTTTTGAGGGCTTGTTTTTTAATTATTTGGTGTTATTTTATTCTACGCCTTTTATCATGTCTGTGGTGCAAATGGTTCAAAATTTGAAAACTAAAAGTGAAATAAATTTTGAAAAACTATTAAAACTAAAGGAAAGTGGTCGTCCTGTAATAATTAAACAGACTAGCAAGGACAAGAACAAAGAAGTTCATCGCAATTTTCGCAGGTCTATGTATGATTGGATTTGCGGATGGGAAGTAAGTGATGCATTTTACTGTTTCGTTTGTCTGCTTTTTTCGAATAATTCTATATGGTGTAAGAACGATGTCCAAGACTTAAAACATTTAAAAGAGAAAATAAAAAAACATAGTTTATCGGCAGACCACATGAAATGTGCCGTGAGTTTTGCTACAATCGGTACTGTGGATATTTGTTCTCAATTAGACAATGCTTATAGACAATCCAAGAGTTTTTAATGAAAATGTGTCGAAAAACAGATATATTATAAATAAAATAATTGACTGTGTGAAATTTTGTGAGGCGTTTGAACTTGCTTTGCGAGGGCATGACAAGACAGAATCTTCTGTAAATCCGGGAATATTTCGTGGACTTATAAATGTTGTTTCAGAGCTGGATCCAATATTCAAAGAATACTTGGATAAGGTTACGGTTTTTAAGGGTACTGCTAGAACTGTACAAAATGAATTACTTGATTCAATGTTATCGGTGACTCAGTTCAGGTAGATGAAACTACTGATAGCTCGAACAGAACTCAAATGACTTATAATACGGTACATTTATCCGTTGTCGTTCACGAAAGGTTTATAAAATTTGACAATCCTACCGGCACCACAGCCGAACATTTATCGGAGGTAATTTTTGAAGAATTAGAGATGCTAGAAATTAATAAAACACCGGAAAAGTTAATTGGACAGAGCTATGATGGAGCTTCTACTATGAGTGGACGATTGGGTGGAGTACAAAAAAAATTAAAGAAAGAATCCTCGTGCAAATTTTATTCATTGTTATGCTCACCAATTAAATTTAATTCTACAAGAAGCAGGAAGTCAGAATAAAAATGTTGAAGTTTGTTTTGCCAATTTACAGGGATTTTCCACATTTTTTAGTTGATCTCCAAAACGTACAGCGATTCTCGATGAATTTGTTAAAGTGCGTTTACCTAGAGCGGCACCGACAAGGTGGTATTTTAATACGCGTTGTGTGGAAACCGTATTTTTGAATCAAGCTGATATAGACTCGTTTAAAATGTCGATTCAAAAAGTCAGAGACCATATTATATTAAATGAAATATTTCCCGAAGCACCTTCATCTTCATCAACACTTGGTGCAAAAAGACCAAGGAAAAATGAAGATTCTAAGCGCCAAGTTGCTTTTGAGGTTTGCGACATAATAATTTCTGAAATTAACCACCGCTTTAGTTTCAGTGATCATTTAGTGATTGCCCAGTTATTTAACAGCGACCAGTTCGAACAATATAAAATTAATTTTCCAGATCATATTCTTAAGTCAGTAAGAGAAAACTTATCTAGTATTAATTATTTAAAACTAACAACTGAACTTCAAGTTATTTATGAACGCGATTATTTTAATAAGAGTTCAGGAGCTGTACCAATGCTGCAATTATTTATTAATAACAATCTCTCGGAAATTTTTTCGGAAACTGTAAAATTGTTGACTATTTTATGTATGTACATTACCAATGACAACTGTAGAAAGCGAACGATGTTTTTCTACATTAAAGAGGATCAAGACATTTTTGCGTAATACTATGGGACAGGAGAGATTGTCGACGTTAGCTATGTTAAGCATAGAAAAGCAATTTGTAAATAGTATTCATAATTTTAATGAAAGGGTTATTGATCACTTTGCAAATACAAAAGATCGAAGGCTTCACTGAAATTTTAAAAATATTTAGACTAATTACCATTTGATTTAAGTTTGTCATATTCAATATGTATAGAAATGAATAAAATATGGTTGTTTTTTAAGAGAGCATTATTTTGATATAAAACAAGCGTGGCCCAAAAAATTTTTTTGCCTCTGGGGCTTTGGAAAGGAACTCCACAAATTTTGCTTTTTTAACGATTTTAACGACTTCTGGGCAGAAATTGGGAGTGGGTTTTCGAAGCATCCTCCTCCTCCGGAGGGCTGGTCAGTAGCGTTCCGTATTTTAAGATTTTGGTCACATTACCTATGACCCCCCTATCAAATTAACCACGAGCCGCCACTGCAATTACCTATACTGTAATACGGATTTCCTATAATATATAAAATAAACAGCACAACTGAGCTACTTGAAAAGATTGCAGAAAACGTAGGTATACAGAATTCATTTGATTAACAGACATGACCAGTCTTGAATTAACTCCAAAAATTTGGGTTTTCCATTTTAATAACCTCCTTGAAATGATACAAGATTGGGGTCTTGAAAAATTTGCAAATAAAAACCGCTGTAAAAAAATCGCAGGTTATTTACGAAATTGATTATGTTTCTTGTATGTATGTATGTATGTTCACTAAGTCCTAAAAGATCTATTGTGTCCCCTTACTTCTACTTAGTTCCTGAGGAAATTCTCAGAGACTAGCAGCTCCCTTAGTCCTATTTCCCGGAGGAATTTTAGGATATCTACAGGCTTTAACTTAGGTAAATGTCCCTCTTCTATCCAGTAATCTCCTAGGTATTGTGCTCTAGGATTCTGAATTGCTGTGCAATTCGCAAGTATGTGGATGGAGGTTTGTTCTTCCATGCCTCAGAATCTACATTCTTCTTCCTCCACTATTTTGAGCTTTCTCAGGTGCCCATTCAGGCGACAATGTCCTGTTAGAATCCCTGTTAAAACTCTTAGTGCAGTTTTACTTTGACTTATGCATTCATTTGATCTCAACAGGCTGGGAAGAATCTTTGATTGTCTAAGCCCTACTAAATCTTTCCAATGGTCAGATCTTCTCTTTTTTTCGGCTTTGCCTATTTCTTCCAATATTACATTGGGGCTGATACCGGCCCCCCAGAAGGGCGTTTCAGTCCCCCTCTGCTAGTTCATCTGCTATTTCATTTCCTTCTATTCCAGAATGTCCTGGAATCCAGATTAAAGTGACTATATTGTTCTCGCCTAGTTCATTGAGTTTGCTTATGCATTCCCATTATGTCTCTTGCAGCGCCCTCTAAATTTTTTAGCTTATCATCTAAAACAAATATCAGACTATCATAAGCATAGAGATACTACAGATAGAGGCAACAAGCCATATGCCGCTGTGTAAGTGGGAATGTCCGTCGGAACTCCGGTGAGGGAGAAAAAGACAGATGTCAGAGTTTTTTCTGTTTTTGTCTCTCGTCTATAGCATGCGTGCCATTAGAGAAAGACAGCCTGAACCTCTGACTTTCTATCTCTATCTTATACGCTGACGGGTTCCGAGCTGGATTGTTGCCTCTATCCGTAGTATCTCTATAATCATAAGCCCTTAATATTGCCCCAAAGACGATACATTTTCCATTTAAATTACATAACATTTTTTTTCTTGAACTAGTTTTTTCGTAGCTACGACCAACTCATATCCTTGTGCAGAATTGAACGCTCTACAAAATTTTCCGATTCATTTACTCCTCCAAAAGTTATTCAAAGTCAAAGATAACCTCTGGGTAAATTCTTAAATTTTTGCACTTTTACGGCAAAATTATGATTATTTTTGTAAAATTTAGTCGTTTATTCTATAAAATATATAATTCTAATGGTGTTAAAGTAAGAAATCCAAAAATTTCAAGTTGCATGATTTTTAAATCATTTAAGTAAGTATACATGATTTATTTTATTAAACAGTCTTTAGTTACATTTTGATAGTTTTTTTTATACTCGCTTACAACCTGACTCACACATTGTTTTTCCTCTTCGCTTCCAGCTAAAATATTAATGTATTCTTCGGACAATTTAACAGCTTTTTCTTCTGTATCATTAACTCTTAAAGCTTTTACAATTTGTAAGCCTCTTAAATATTAAGGATCCTCTAACCATTTAGTTCTATCTAACTGTAGAAAGCTTGTATCAATAATAAACCTTTCAAAAAATTGTATAGAATTTGAATTTATAAAATAATCAATGTTTTTACTTGTCAACCATTTAAAATCATCTAGATTAAAGATGAAGCGTTTAGGAATATCGAACTGTATGTCATTACTCACTTTTAAAGCCTCAACCATTTTTTCCTGACACTGACACTTCAGGACTCAAATACCATAAATGATTTCGAAATTTTTTAATAATGGCATTGAATAAATTTTTATCGATTGTTCTATAGTTGTAAACATATTTGATAAATTCGAGATCTTCATTTGGTGCAGCTGCAGCTAAAGGTGCAGAGTACCAATATGGGATATAAACAAAAACGATAAATAATGAAATTTCCTGAAGACTTTTTTCATCTTCAGGAATAAACGACTAAATTTTACAAGAATAATCATAATTTTGCCGAGAAAGTGCAAAAATTTAAAAATATACCCATAGGTTATCTTTGACTTTGAATAACTTTTGGAGGAGTAAATTTATCGAAAAATTTTAGGAGACCTTTTTTCTAGAGCGTTCAATTCTGTACAAGGATATGAGTTTGTCATTGCTAAGAAAAAAAGAGGCTAAAAAAGAGAAAAATGTTTGTAAAAAGTGGCAAAATCCCATCTAATTTAAATGGAAAATTGCAAGAAACATAATCAATTTCGTAAATAACGGACACCCTAAGCTGCATGTATAACCCAAGCAGACGTTTTAGAGAAGAAAAAATCTAGGTAAATTGGAAAATTGGTTAGTTCTAAAAGGCCAGGGACAGATTGGTCTGATAAAATGAAAACAGCTCATTTCGAAAATAATGAAGTAAGTACGGGTTCAGAGGTACGCTAACTAACAACAAAAATACAAAGATGGTCTGATGCGCGAATAATAGACAACAAAATGAAAATATTTTTCTTTTTTTGAATGATTGTAACAAAATTTATCGAAATTTAAATATTAGGTATGACATAAGCAAAAAATATTTACATCTCATTATAAAACTCATGCCGCTTAACTGTAATAGATTTCGAAGGGAACCGAGTTGGAATTAAGGGTGTTTTGTAATTGGGCGCACTGTATCTCCCTATTGTTAAAATGTCGAACGGAGTTTAAGGGATTATCTTTTATGTGATTTGTAGTTATGTTCCCCTATAGGATTACACCAAGTATGGTTTTAACAGGTGTCGGTGATGCACCAAACATTAATGTCAAGAGCAACGATTTACTTCTACGAAGGGCAAGTTAGAATTTTGAGTTTGTATCTGTGGATAAACCGGAATAGATTTTAAAATTTAATGAAATTTACACACCCAAACAACAAGGGAATTAGTGTTCGAGTAGATCATATTTGAGGAAAAGGATTAAAAAAATGAAGGGGAAAAAACGCTTTTCTAATAAAAAAAACCATAGAGGTTCGAGTATCCAACCGACATGGAAATGGTTCTGTAATTTCAATAAAATAAATGAATAACAAATTCCACAACAGAAATATAATATACACTGTGTTCATTTGAAAAGGACCCACCCTTTATATTTCAGAAATGCGACATACTAGAAAGAAATGCCGAAACACGTCAACTTTTAACTTGAGGTGGACACTTTTTAGCGCTAATGCCGTAAACGTCAGATTCACCCCCTCCCTACTGGAGATACCACTAAATTTTTTTCAAATGGCGTTAGGTATTAAGTCATACCTCATTTAAAACTTCTGGTAAATCGCTATTCAATAATTTTGATTTGCCTTTGATACCAGCCTTCCATTGTTATTTAATCGGTGTTTAAAATTGGCTCTTTAAACTTTTCGTATGCCTCCGTATTATGTTATGACAGAAAGAATCTTTGAAGAATAAAAAATTTACAAATAGTAAAAATACAACTGTTAATAAGTGATAACTGTTATTTAATCATGTGTTCAAAGTGACCACCGATATCATTCAGGCAATAATAAAGTATATTTTCAAATTCCTGTTGCACTTTTTGAAATGTTTCCTTTTTAACATCTCTGTAAACTTACGCTGTCGTAAATCATCAAGAGATATTGGTTGTGTTTGGTGTACCTCAGATTTCAAATATGGCCTTTCTATAGCACCTCTTCGACCAATCCACTTGCCTATATAATTTTGGTTTAACCAATCGCTCACACGGAGGTCAAAATGTGGTGGAGCCCCGTCTTGCTGAAAATATAAGTTATTTTCATCAATCAAAAAATGTCCTTGGTCATCTAGTTGGTTTTCCGGACTATGAATAATTAAAGGTTCGATAACGTTATCTAAACGTTCCAAATATTTTTCACCCGTCAAATTTTCTTCAATGAATACTGGCCCAATAACAGCGTTTCCTAAAATTCCAGCCCAAACATTTATTCTTTGGGGTGTTTGGGAATGACCTTCACGAAAAATATGTGGATTTGTATCATCCCAATAGCGACAGTTATGCCGATTGACTAATCCATTTAAAAAGAAGGTAGACTCGTCGCCAAAATATATGTACTGAAATTTCGTTGGAAATAAGCTTATTCATCATTTCACAAAATTCAATTCTACGATCGGGATCATCTTCATTTAGTTCATTCAATAGGTGTATCTTATACGGGTGAAATTTGTGTATATGAAGGGCGTTATGTACAGAACCTACGGAGAGATGTGTTGAGGCTGCTACTTTTCTTATGGATGTTGTTGGATCCATAGCAAAATGTCCAATTACTTCAATTTGTGTTCATCTAGATCTCTTTTCCCATCGCGCTTCTTATTCAAGGCAAAACTTGTTTCCAAAAATTTTTTGACTAACTTTTTTTTTATTCGGTTATTTAACGTCGGTCTATTTCTGCAACTGAGGCTAATCACCGACACCGGGAGCACTCTACCCCTAACCGGAAATTATGCCGAATCCACTAGGGATCTTTGTCGAGCCCAACATCCATGGACTCGGGACCTCGGTTTTACGTCTCATCCGAAAGACGGCATATGTACATTATACCTCGTGCTCATTGGTATAATGCCTGCGAGCTGTGATATGCTACTGACCCTAGTAGGGATGGGAAGGTCACGAACGAACCGTTCTCAAAGACCGAATCAGTTCCAAGACCCGTGATTGATGCAATCACGTTCTGTGACCCTGTCGTTCGAATGAACTGAACCAAGCCACCGCTGTTCTAGTACATCAGAGTACATTTATGTTTTAATTTGACAAAAAATACAAACTATTTCAATTTTTGGATTGATATTTACAAATTCAGTCATTCATCATTCATCCACTCTAATGAAGGTTCATAAGCAGACGTGAAGTTTAATAAATAAATGAATATGAAAATCTGCATAATAATTTATGCCGTTCATTTCATTCACATCATGAAACGATGGAACAAATAAACAAGGTCATATGAACGAATCTTCAAGAACGGGTCATTTTAATGATTGATCTGGAAGACCCGGGTCACCAAAATGATCCGGGTCTTACCATCACTAGACCCTAGTAATCTAAGGTGTTTCGCTGCAGGCTGTATGTTTTGTAGAACGTCTTCAGAGGTTTGATAGTTCATCAGAGTCTGAAAATGAAGGACCCCGAAAACGAGTAATTCGTCCGCGTACCAATGATTTTTAGACATTGGAAACAGATTTCTTCCGGTGTTTTCGGTTTCACAAAAATACGACGCGACGTTACAAATATTAGATGTATGAAAATTGGGGTGACATTCACTGAGACCTAAAAGATCTATTATATTGATCAAATATTAGATACTCTTTGTTATTATTTTTTCCAGTAATGAATCGGTATTCCCTATAAATTAAATTACATTGTATTTTTGCAATAAAGTGATAAGTTTTCACTTTTTTTCCTATGTAAAATTGGCACTACTACTCCATTTTTCTGCCATTTTCACAGATATTATATGAAATGAAGTTTGTGGACGAAAAAAATTAAAAGACTGAAGAATAAACAAAGCGAGGCACTCGACATAAATCTGAAAAAATTTGAGCTATTTTTCTTCTTTTCTCACCTTCTTCTATCACTATTTGTTAGGTTATGATCTCCACCCATTCGGTTTACAAGTTAAAATTAAGCAGTAGTACAAATTATACGCATGTAAGGAGGGAAAAACTTGACTTGAGGAGAATGAGTGATTTGTAAAGATTGATATATTTAATTAGAATTTAACTTTTAATTACTTACCGTGTACTTACATTATATTGTTTATAATATAGATAATAAAACAAATCTAAATGTTGAAAATAACTATTTACAAGACACCGGACGTGATGCCTGGATTTAATTGAACAGTCCATGTGGACATGGTCCAAGTAGGTTGAACAACCGAGATGACGTACCTGGAATTAGATAGGAAAACACTCTGAGTATTCAATTTGCCATAAATAATGATTAATTATTTAACTAACGATTGGTATAGTTGAAATCCCCAAAATTAATGAAAGTATTAATAATATACAAGGTGCATCTTATGTGTTTGAACTGTGATTATGCATATCAGTGCTAAAGTAAAGTTAAAACTTCACTTGATCAAAAATAAATGCCTAATAGTAAGTATTTAGGGTTATTAGGAAAGGTGCAAGGGGCGCAAACTCTCCCCAATGCATATAAGGAATATGTGGCACAAACTCTCCACAAACAATATTATAACTACTGTAAGTGGCACAAACTCTCCACAGTGCATCAAAATAATAAAACACTGCAAGTGGCACAAACTCTCCACAGTACAGCAAAATAATAAAACTCTGCAAGTGGCACAAACTCTCCACAGTACAGCAAAATAATAAAACACTGCAAGTGGCACAAACTCTCCACAGTACAGCAAAATAATAAAACACTGCAAGTGGCACAAACTCTCCACAGTACAGCAAAATAATAAAACTCTGCAAGTGGCACAAACTCTCCACAGTACAGCAAAATAATAAAACACTGCAAGTGGCACAAACTCTCCACAGTACAGCAAAATAATAAAACACTGCAAGTGGCACAAACTCTCCACAGTACAGCAAAATAATAATACACTGCAAGTGGCACAAACTCTCCACAGAACAGCAAAATAAGGTTACACTGCAAGTGGCTCAAGCTCTCCACAATACAGGGGGGTGGAAGGAGATATAGGTGACGTAAGAAGTCACCCTGTATCAGGAATGGACAAACCGCAAGTGGCGCAAACTCCACAGTACAGTATAGGTATGTGAGTTAAACTGCAAGTGGCACAAACTCTCCACAGTACAGCTAAATAAGGTTACACTGCAAGTGGCTCAAGCTCTCCACAATACAGGGGGGTGGAAGGAGATATAGGTGACGTGAGAAGTCACCCTGTATCAGGAATGGACAAACCGCAAGTGGCGCAAACTCTCCACAATACAGTATAGGTATGTGAGTTAAACTGCAAGTGGCACAAACTCTCCACAAACAATATTATAACTACTGTAAGTGGCACAAACTCTCCACAGTACAGCAAAATAAGGTTACACTGCAAGTGGCTCAAACTCTCCACAATACAGGGGGGTGGAAGGAGATATGGGTGACGTGAGAAGTCACCCAGTATCAGGAATGGACAAACCGCAAGTGGCGCAAACTCTCCACAATACAGTATAGGTATATGAGTTAAACTGCAAGTGGCACAAACTCTCCACAGTGCAGTAGGATTGGATGAATAGGAAATGCAACAACAAATTAATGTTCTTAATAACGTTGAATATTAAAGAACTTTAAACAAAATTATTATTAAAAATAATTAGCAAATATATATACTCTATGTGATAAAATATCTTTTAAAATCAAATATCAAATAACAGGCAAAACTGAATTACTCTGTGAGATAGACTCACCTATTTAACTCCTGACATGCACCACAATACACACTATATTTTATATATTTAAATTTATCTGGCTCAAGTGAACACTTTAGTTATCTTCTAGCAACTAAAACCCAAATCGTTCTTAAAACCTTTCTTTCCCCTTTCGTGGCCTCGAAGGCTACGTGACATTATGATATTTTACTTATCTATTTCAGACAATTGTCGAGAAATGCATTTCTGAAATATTAGGGTGTACCCATGATTTAATTTATTTTACTTGAAACGAAAACTATTTTAAGAATAACAGGGTGAGAAAAAAAAATTGTCTTACACGCAAAAATAAATCCAAATCCCATGTTTAGTTAGGTATTTCTTACCTAAGGATTTTGTAGGTTGGTGAAATCCGATTTAGATAAGTATCGGATTTAGGCATTTCGTAACTTAGGAATTACTTAGTTAGGAAGTACCTAAAATCAGGTTGGTAAAATCGGACAATAGTCTGTGATAATTTTGACAACTGTATAAAAGTTCAATAGTATGATTCAAGGGGTGGTTATTTGATTCACTCAAGTTCTTTGCATAATTTGACTGATCTTGTGTTGTGATTTTTTAGTTACTTGTTTATTTAGATCAATTTCTATAATTTTCTGTAACAATAACAATAAAGTCATTAACCAAACAACTATTGGACACCACCAACTTCCAAATATATCTTCACTATATTTCTAAATCCTTTATAAGCATGTCTGGGATGATTTCATTTACGGCATTAATTATTGTTTGTCTCAGATCTTCAATATTATGCTTTAAATTTGTTTCGTAAACTTTCTGATTTAGGTAGATAGCAGGTTATCTTATCCAAGTATTAAAAAGTTGTACAGGAAATCCAAATATTCTTCGTGATCTTCCAGAAAATAGGATCTGATTATTCGATCTTGTAAAATAGCACTCCTCCAAACATTCACTTTTTTAGCAAATTGACTCTGGCGTTGAATCATGTTATAAGAATTTTCACTTGCCCAATACGAGGCCCAATATCGATCAGAAAATAAAATATTGTAGAGTAGATCTTTCATAAGATTTTCACCAATGATTACACAAAAGTCAAGCCTCTTTTCATAATCCCAATCTTGTAAGGCGTGAGTAAATTTCGGTTTGAATACATGAATTTGGTCTTGCTCAAACCAACTTCCGCTGCAATCTTTCTTGGGAATCTCACTTACTGAATGCAGTAGCTGCATAATCGTCCTCACTATACGTCTTTTTCGATTTTTTTTTGGCTTCGACCAATCCTGTCTCATCGAATTTCTTTAATAATTTTTTGAATCCATTCCTCGTTTAGGGCACATTTGAATATGTTCCATTAAATAGTTTATATGTTCTTTTGCTGAAAAGTTGGATTGTTAGAAAAGAAAGACAATTTAAAAATTACACATTACACAACTTATTCTAATACAGTTTTAGATAAAATGGACTATAAAATGAAGTAGATTTTAAAAAACTTTATTTTAATTTTATTTTATTTTTTGAGGTTTTAGAACAAGCAGAACTTTTTATCAAAAATGATATTTTTAGCAAGAAGTATAAATAAAATTATTTCTTCTCCTGGGCTCTCCATCCGTGGACACAAAGTATTATAAAATAGCAATATCCTATATTTTTTCCTAATTTTTGGGTTCAGTAATTTCGTAGATAAGGGGAGGAATAGACAGTTTTCATCATTTCTTAAGTAAATTTAAAACATTATAAAAAACTCGTACCGTCGACTTCGTCCGCGTAGATCGTCACAAACAAAATATGGTCAACGGAAAGGGGGCGTCCATTAATTACGTGAGGCATTATTGAGGATTTTATGACCCTCCCTCCCCCCTTGGTGAGATGTAGTAAGATAATTCTCAACCCTCTCCCCTCTCCCCTAGTCTTACGTGAGATTTTTCAAAATTTATGATTTGGGTGTAAAAGCATTGGATTTATTAAAAAAAACAATTTGCTTGATTACTTTCATTTAAGACTAGCAAAGACTAGTTATTTGGGAATATCACCGTAATCTAAAGTCTCAGTGATAAAATTAGATCATAAATACACGTTTTTTATTTTAATGTAACTTAACTTTGACGCTATTTTACATCGTTTTCTCCTAGAAAAAAATTACGTGATAGGTATTTGCCAAGAACCCCCCTCTCCCCCCAAGTGAGATTCGGTAAGATTCGGCTCGATCCCCTCCCCCCCCCTGAACACATCACGTAATTAATGGACGCCTGCAAAACGGTTTAAAAAAAATTCACTCTTAACGATCAAAAACACAGATATTGTTTACAACAAATTTAATCCCTTGTATAAACTGTTTTCCGTTGGAACTACGTCAACATCTTCCATTTTCAATTGTTTATAACTAGCTGAAATGATATAAACGAATAAATATATAAAAAATTGCCAATATTCCTAATCATTTCCTATTCTATTTACTTATATAAACCATTTTCCGTTTGAAGTATACCAGCATCTTCCGAAGGATCTGTTTTCAATAGGCATGATAACTGATTTTGAAAAACTGCTCCACGATGTTTGCACACATATGCTTTATCCAAAATAAATCATATATCTTGGAAAAATAAGGGTTTTAAGGGAGAAATTTACGTTTTTAAAAAAACAATTCAAACTTCGCGCCAAATCTCTAGAATAGTAATGACGTCTGTCTATGACATCACAAATCTGTATAAATACTTTGCAAATTAAAAGTATACTTTGATCAATAATTTGAATTATTTTATGCGAAAGTCGTGAATTCTATAACTAATAAATATCACATGAACGATGCAAAACCAGCAAACAGAGTAGAAGTTCGAATGATAAAATGTAAAAAGGTTGACGTCACACGTTTCTGATCGGTGTTGAGGTAAGTTGGCGGATTGTCATGTGTTGTCTCTATATTTTTACTAAAATAAATATAATTACAATTGCAATGTAAAAATAAGTTATTTCTTTAGAATCTCTGCAATCTATATAATTATTTAAAATAATTATTCTTAGTGACTGACATCATGCCAATTAAATTGTTATAAAAAAAGTACCTAGCTTATGTCCCTTTTGATCATCTATTCTATTCACTCTTGTAAACCATTTTTGGTTGGAACTACGCAAACATCTTCCAACAAAGTCAATTGTTAGAAACAAAAAAATTAAAAAAGTAACCTACATCCTTCTTGGCCGTCTATATGTGCCTAAAAAGCAGCCCCGGATCTAAGGGGAGGCAAACTGGTGCACTTGCCCCGGGCGGCAGTTTCATGGGGGCGCCAAATCCTTGAGACAAGAATTCAAAATATCGAACAAATCTTTTCCTACAATATCATATGTTTTTATCAAGTAATCGAATCTTAATATGATATGTTTGAAAAACAAACTTTTGTGTTTCCATACGCCCAGTTAGTTTTTGAACCTTAACAGATCAAGTAAATTTGCAAGGCCTTGTCAAGATCTTGCAATAAATGAGAGAAAACCCGGTAGAATATTGGATCAAAGAAGCTACACCTCTATCAGAAAAGTTGGAAATTAAGCCGGTTCTTAAACAAACGAATTACCAAAAAGAAAAAGTATTTCGACGAAATCTGAGAAGACGAAACAAGAATGCTAGATGCGACTAGGCTATTTTCCAAAGATATAAAAATAGTGATTCACAAAATTTTAACAGAAATTTAGACAAGAGTAGAGAGTGCAAAGAGTCTACATGAAAAATTCGCCTTCCTCGGTGGCCACGCCTTTTTAAATATGTCGACAGAAGATCTGCCAAAGATTACAAAAATTGGATCTGCTAAAAAATGGAGCAGCTCTAGCTTCAAAATATTCAAAAGACTTGAATGCAGTTGGTTTTTGCCAGCAACTTGCCGTATTTGAAGAGCTAGTATATGAAATTAATGAAAAATCAAGTGCCTTCGACCTGTTACAACATCTGTACAAGCATGACTTAGTATGGCTTTAAGAATTTATTGCACATTACCAACAACATCTGCAAGCTGTAAGCGAAGCTTCAGCAAACTGAAAATAATTAAAAATTATCTACGTTCAACAATGACTCAGGAACGTCTATCTGGCCTCGCGATCCTAGCCATTGAAAACAAAACTGCCTATGCGACGGGCTTTGAGGAGCTAATAGATTCTTTCGCAGAAAAAAAAGCACGCAGTGTAAAGTTGTAGTCTTTCCTGGTTATATATTTTTTCTGTGTTTCTGTTTTATGTCACAAATGAAAGTTATTAGCTAATAGATAATAAAAAGTTTAAATTCATTAAAGGATTATTATTTTCACAAATGGTCACAAAAAATGCTCCTCATTTGTCAGTTTTAACAGTTTTTCTCAAACACTGAAGGGAGGTTCGAAAAAATCGTAGATCCGGGGCTGCTAAAGTTTAATCAAAATCGGTTTAGTCGTTTCAGAGATTAGTTCGAACAGGAAGACGCACCAATTTTATATATTAGTATACATATATTGGAGATCCTCGCAATCAGCCGTTTCAGTACGAGTAGGTATTATATAACTTTTATTTTATTTTATTATTTTCTGTTGAACAGGGACTCCCATATTCAATGTTCATTTATATACGTTTCACGTCCGTGTTTGGGATACAGGGATTCATATGTGTATCAAATTTCATCTCTATTGGTCAGCAAAAATAACAAAAAACATTGTTAATAAATGAAAGTAATTTTTGTTTTTAATGACTTTAAAAATTTTTCAACAATAAATAAATGTTGATCGAGAGTTTAGAAAGGAAGGAAAGCTAAAGTAGTATAAAAAAACATGAAAAGTTCTCTTGTATTTTGCAACAATCCAAATAAAAGCATATGTGACTAATCTCCCAGTATATTTCACTTCACATGTTACAAAATAACAAACAAAAACTATGACGTCCGTAATTCTTTATGATAAATAACCTACGGATTATCGAAATGTAAACAACAATCGAAAAAACGATACGCCTTTAAGGCCAACCATTCAGACTGTATCAATTTTTTAGGTGGTCACTAGGGGGTTGGATAACACGTGTGAAATTCAATTGTGTGAGGGTGTCATTACAAGATAGAACGATCTGTTCTACCCTAACGAATTTGCGCTGAAATCATTAAGTGAAGACTAATCGAATTCGAAATAGATATGAATAAGTGGAGGGATGTTTTCTGCTTGTTAATTTTTTTGATGACGTTGAAAATTGAGATTGGAATCGATATTCGACAGCAATGTTGTAACTATTCAATTTTTTTACTTTTGCGTTCTTTTTTATTCAGAATTTGATTTTTCGAAGGTTTCCAATTCTCTTTTTTTGCTCTGATGCTACTCCTATCGCCAGCTACACCTTAACCTCTTGGGCTTTTTCCTCTAGTCTCTTGTATAGTTTGTACAAAGTCAGTTTGAACAGCCCACATACTTATAAATATAGCCCGTTCAGTATTAAAACCGTTGCACGTCACATCTGTCATAACTGTACTATGTTGCCAAGCCATTGAAATAATATGAGAATCTAGTATATGTCAAATGAAGTTTATCAAATATTCTAGGTTAGGTTTAGTTATTGATGGTTATTGTGTGCAAAGAAACTTCGACTTATTTCAGTTACATACAGAGATGTTACATATAAAATTTTAATTTGTATGTTAACCGTACAGCACTAAGAAATTCTTATTTTAAAAACTATGGAATTATTTTTAGCACCAAAAAGGTATGTATGGGATAGTTAACACTTTTATTTGTATGTTTATACCACACACTTAATTAGTTAGAAGTTATGGAACTATTCTAGTATTTAAAATGCATGTATGTATAAATAGCATCAAGGAAAAAATATTCCCTAATATAATTTTTAGGTTACAATTACCTAAGTACATGTTGGCTTCTAAAATGTTGTCACTACAATATGAAAGATTGATGTAAGGTTTACAGACAAATTATAAATAAAAAAGTTCTGATAACCTGGATCTACCTCCTTTTTAAAGGTAGGCAATTTTATTTTATATTTTGTTGAAATAAATCTTAATTTTTTTTTAGAAAAGCCGGGATGTGAAGCTTTAGTGTGTAGGTCATTCTCAACAAGGAAAATCATCCTGAGATATATGATCATAGCAAAAGAAAATTGTGCAGCAAGCACCACCACAGCTCAGAAAAGGAGAGCAAATCCATTCTATTCTCCGAGTGAAGGTATATGCAAATGATTGACTAAATCGTAGCACTGAAATCAATACATATTATAATTATCAGTATATTGGTGAATTATTTATCACTCCATCATCTTCTAATCAATCCAAAATTATATTTACCATTTTGTTTTAGCTCTCCAGCACCTACCGCAACTGAAAGTATTGCTAATAAATGATTGATCGAATGAGACCTTTCAATTCAATAAAAACTATTAAATTAATTATTTGTAGTTTTTATAAAACTTTGTGATATACACATGTACCTTTAGAAAATGCTGCCTGAATTACTTATTTTGAATATCATGATTAAAATAAAATGATAAATAATGCCACCCCAATTTTTATGGAATTGTTTTATTAAAAAGAAACATTGCAAATTTATAAATTAGTTACTACACCGAAAAGTTTGTAATACTATTTTTTTAAATAAGGTAGAACAATAATTGTCAAATAGAAATCTTTCAAATTTGAGAGGTTCACGGACAAACCAATTCCAACCCGCAACTTCTGGAATGCATCTATCGGCTTGCTTGGCAGTACCCTGTATTAACTCAATAGGATTTTTAAAAAGATGGTAGGTAATAATTTGTGACTATCAAATCCAGAATCTATTTTGTTGGGGGGTTTGTTTCTGAAAAAAACATTTATTGAAAGGGCAGTATTCAAATAACCTATATTATTATTTTTGTAAAAATAAAAGTAAAACAGCATTTATTGCCTATTAGGTATAATTTGAAGTAAGAATTTTGAATGTATTAAACTAGTTGTGTAGTCTTCTGAATTCTAACATATAATTTGCTATATCACTGTTCAAATACAGTTTGTATCTACTTACTAGGCTGTAATATAAATAAGCTCAGCTTCAACATTTGTTGATTGAATTCTATATTGTGTCATTAACCTAATATTATCGAAAAGCATTGTCCATAATTTATTAAAGGTTCAGAAAGATTCAATAGTAAGTAATTGGTTTTCAAACCATTTAAAAACATGTTCTTCGTTCATTTTCCCATGATAATAACTCAACTGAGATTCATATAAAAATATACTTTCTGCTCCATCAATATAACCATTTTCATTCTCAGCATGTAATACAAAATATCTAGAATAAAAACAATTTTGCATTCTAAAATTTTACATTATCATTGTAACATACCTTTTGACATGAACAGCATACAGCACCATTTTGGAAAATTCAGGATTCATTAATAAAAACAAATGTATACAGTGGTTTATTTTTGTTGAAAGTTCCATAAGTCCTCTTTGTGGATGTATCATATTTTAGTAAACTACTCAGGAACATTCTACATTTAATAATTATTGTTCTTCCTCCAATTACTGCAGTAACATTCCTAAAGTGACATGATTATCTATAAAAAAATGTCCATGTATAATTGCCAAGTATTAAGAATAATGTAACAGAATATAATAAATACAGTTGATTGGGTATAATATTGAACTTATACATACTTGCTTCATAAACGCTGTAAATAGTATCAGGAGTAAATGCATCAACTATTGCAGTATTATTAAGTTTCATTTATACGTTTTTTTGGATGTGACTTTAACTTTGATAACTCATTACTGCTCCTGGACCCATTCGAACATGAGTTTCCCATCTCGGCCCGAAAAAAAAAAAAACTCATTACTGCTTGTGAAAAATTACTCACAGTTCTTTGCAGTTTTTGTCACAACATAACCCCAAAAATGTCAAGACGTCAACTGAACCTGAAATAAACCATTTTAATCGCGGCAACAGCGCGCATTTTTGCCAACATAAAAAGTTTTTATTAAGACTGACGTTAGTTTGAGTTTAATATTTAATTAACCTACGAGCTGTATTTGATATGAAATTAATTACGAAACCTTTCTTTAAACATATATTTATATTCTTTAATACAATGCGACCTACAAATTTCAATATTTATTGAGTTTAGAGAGGCTTAACATAGTGATTGACAGAGGATTGACAGCAGCAATCGAATGACATGATATAAACGAACGTCTCTTTTTCGACACTTTGATGACGTGCAACGGTTTTTGTACTGAACGGGCTATAGGTACATGTCTAAGGAACAACCAAAAAAAATTCTTCAAGCACCTTTTAATTTTGTTTAGGTTGTTCCATAGACTTATGTAAGTATTTATAAGTCTACATTGGGTGTTCCAACTGACTTCGTACAAATTATACCAGTATAAGGTATAAGGTTCATCGCCGCGGTTAGTTGTTGTATTCTTATAGAATTAGCTTTGGCTGTCCGAATATTGCCTGTCTTTTGCGGTCAAATGCCTCGCATTCTGACAGTATGTGTTTCGCCGTTTCTGTCCCTTTACCACATCGTCTGCAGGAGAGTTCTCCGTTTTACAGCCCCATTTTGTGCAGGTGTTCTCTAATTAGATTGTGACCAGTGAGAAGACCTGTTATTGTTCTGATTTGATTCCTGCTTATCTTGAGTATTTCTTCAGTTTTGTGTTCCGATGGTTCTTTAATGAATGTTAATCTGTCGTGCATGAAAGGGGCTTCATTTTACCACTCTTTTTGTTTTCGTTTCACCCATTCCCGTATGCATCTCTTGATGTCAGATTTAGTAACATCGAGTGCGGGTTCTGGGCCAATATAAAGACTTGATGAGCCCTCTCTGGTTAGTTCATCAGCCTTTTCGTTGCCCTAGATACTGAGCTCTTCTCGGCATTCTCATACCAGTCTTGATGTCACTTTTTGGTTCATAAGAATAAGAGCCCTCAGCGACGCCTGATTGTTTGAGAAGCCATGTATTGCGCACTTCCCTCATATTTATTTCTCTCGCGCAGTCCACGATAGTGGAACTTTCCGCCTGGAATACGGAATTGATTGTTCCTATTAGTGAGACCCTTTCATTTGTGAGCTTCTCCGCTCACTGCACATTCCAGCACCAGTTCCTTTCTTTGGTCCTGAATCCGTCTGAATGCTAAATCATATCTCCAGAGGATGTTGTGATCTGTCCATTCTCTCCAATCTTACATAATTATACAGTATAAAGGAGTACAAGTTATCCAGCTTGGTTATCGAAACACGCGTCAGATAGTGTTAACTGTGTAGTATCAGGGTTGGTGTTGTTGTAGTGTATAAATGTATACTGGGGAACATTCACTAAGACCTAAAATATCCATTGTGGCCCCTTTCTTCTATTTAATTCCTGATGAAAGTCTAAGAGGCTAGTAGTTCTGTCTCTCTTCTATCCAGTAATCTCCTAGGTGTTATGCACTAGGATTCTGACATGCTAAGCATTCCGCAAGTATGTGAATAAAGGTTTCTTCTTCCATTCCACAGAATCTACATTAATCTTGCTTTAGTTTGAGCTTTTCAAGGAGCCCATTCAGGCGACAATCTTACTCTGGCATGGGCATTCATTTATTCTTACCTGGTTGTATTGTCTCAGCCCTACTAGATCTTTCCAATAGTGAGATCTTCTATTGGTACTGTAACTTGTGTTCAGTATCGAATGTCGCCAGCGGTTCCAGAATTCCCAACAGATGACTTTTTAAATTAAACATTCTGTTTTTTCGTTAATTTTTTGCCTTTTTTTTCTTCTAATGATTGGGGATATTGATTTAAAGTTCATTTATACCTATATATTCTGTGAAATTTGCTCCTGAATCCTTTGGTTAAAAGGTTTTATCTAGAGGAAAGATGCCTAATTTCGAATAACTTTTCAAAATAATCAAACATTTTGTCGACAACATTACTTTTTTATTCCTCATCTACTGGCCAGTTTATAATGCATTCTAAAGAAACAAAGTTTAATATCAAAACATTTTAATCGTCATCTTTCAGAATCTGATGACTCATCACTATTGCAGCGAACTTTCCTTTCTTTATTTTCTTGTTAGAGTCTTGTTTTTATTGCCTTTTGTTAATTCCGTATTCAATTTTATTTTCTTCCGATCTTCTTTTATTTCTTTTTTCGCGTTTGTTCTCGCAAACTTTCTTCAAGCTGATCTTTATAAGGCGAACTGGTTATCACCCAACTAGAGCCTTGTCGAGATTTTCTTCCTCTATTTTCTTGCAGGATTCCCCTTCAAGGAGGTAATGGACTAATTTCCTCTGCTCTTATATTTTTTCTTGGGTGTCCCAATAACGTGCTGTGACCTGTTTCTACTGGTGGCGTCCTTTCTCTTTGCCTCTCAATTGTTTCTGCTGGTGGGGTCCTTTCTCTTTGCATTTCAATCATAAACTCATGTTCAGAAAAAATGTTCCTGTTAAAGGGATAAATCCCAGATGTGCGGAAACCATTAGCAGAGATCTCTGCGGTTGCACTTTTTAAATATGCAGGGCACATTAATCCACAAATCTGAAAAGTGGTTATGTTACGTCCAGGGTTTTGTTTTAACCACATTTGAATTTGTTCGGAATAATATGTTTTGAAAGGATCTTGTGGGAAGTGTGTGGTGGGATACACTCAATGGTAACGTAGTTTTTGCGTCCGGCTTCGATTACATCCATATTTCTTGTGTGGCTGTAGTGGCCACCAAGAATAAGTAGCACAGGATCTTCGTGAGATGGTTTTACATGAGAAATAAAGTGTAGAAACCATTGGGAAAATATGTGCTGCTGAATCCACCAAGGCGGATGGCACGCTGCAATCGAACCTGGCGGAGCTCCGTCCATCAATTCAGCTTTCATATTCTTCCTGGGAAAGAAGAATAATGGTGGGACAAATCCACCAGTGGCATTCATGCACATAACGACAGTGACTAATGCTACTCTTTCAGCAGCAGTGACTGCCCCAACCTGCTTCTTACCTTTTATAGTTATCACACGCGAATTTTTGGATTGCACCCCGGCTCATCAACATTGTATACTCTTGCGGGATTATAATTGATCGTCTCCATTGCTGGTTCAAGAAGGTCAAAAAATTTGTTAACATTTTCTGGAGTGAAACCTTTTATTCTGGATTTTGAGATGCTTTGTGGTTTCCTA
Organism: Lochmaea crataegi; assembly: GCA_947563755.1. Classification (NCBI taxonomy): domain Eukaryota; kingdom Metazoa; phylum Arthropoda; class Insecta; order Coleoptera; family Chrysomelidae; genus Lochmaea; species Lochmaea crataegi. The sequence continues at coordinate 26,930,799 of OX387429.1, forward strand.
AGAGCTAGAACCAATAAATGACGCTTAAAAAACTCTTTTAGCCATTTTTTTCCGGCAACTTCGTTCTGCTGCGAAAACGGATGTCGTAGACCATTTTTTAATGCTATTTGGTAAGCAAGACTCCTAATATCAGCAATGCCAACTCCATGATACCGCCGATGCATTTCTAAACAATACGAAACTAAATCTTCCTCCATTTCAGGGGAAAGTGCTGGCTTTCTTCCGATCCAGATAGTCATCAACTGCTCTGGAGTTTTGTCAACTTGTTTGACATAATCTTCTAAGTTGACTTTGGAACACCAAAAAATTTCGAGGCTTTTAGGTATCCTTGGCTCTGACAGCTTGTATAGCAAGTTTCATCTGGTCGGGATCCCACTGATTATGTCTGCGGATATCCGAAATTAAGAAACTATCCGAACTATCCGAAATTAGGCATCTTTACAGTTTTTAGGTTAAGTTTTTCTTTCAACAATTAAAGGTCTTAAACAAACACTTACCTTGTCCAGATGAAAAACACAAATTTTTACAACGAATATTCATGAGATAAACACGGCTTAAAGTGTAACCGAAAAAAACTACGAAACATGGTTCAGTTGTTTAAGACCACCACCTAACGGAGAGTAGTAGTATCACGCCGGTAATACTGGATATGCTTGCTTCGACTTCTTAGATTGTATTGGAGTCGATTTCAATTTACTGCTTTGTTTAGTTTCTCAGATACACCACTGTCCGAAATTAGGCGACTTTCCTCTATTATTGTAATTTTTTTCCTAGTAGATTGGTCTGGTGCTAAAACTTAAATCTTAATATTCTCAGTTTTTGGTAATGTATTTTCGAAAATTCTATTATACTATTTAAGGTAAAATAACTGTGTGCACTAAAGTCCCGAGAAAAACCGCACGTAAATAAAATCACGTGCAAATTGTATGATCTAGGCAGGTGGATAAGGTTGAACAGAACACAGAAATAACACAATTCTGACAACTCAAATCATCGTACACTAACTATAACGACAAGTAAATTCACTTGCGTCGGAACGTTTGAAATTTTTGGTACATCGTTTCTCCGGCACCGTACTCCCCGTTATCGCCGCGCTACCCCTGTACTCAACACTTTCTCGATTTAAACTCACCAGAACCAACCAGACGATAGGCGGAGTAAGGAAATTTTCGGTAAACCGCTGAATAGTGTACGGTGCTCAAATCAAGTAAAGTGACTCTCGCAAATAGGTACTATATACATAATAATTAATTTTAATTCAACACAGTCAGCATGTACGAACCTGTAAAAACTTCTGTTCGACTATTGCTAACATTTCAAAGCGAGTCGTCCAATACGCGTGGTCTTTGTTTACATGCGGTTTTTCTTGGGACCGTACAGACTATAGTCTTTTCTTCATTCAAAAGTCCCTATTACACAAATTCATACGGTGTGGGCTACAGAAAACAGACCACTCTGTTATTTGGCATTATTAATTGTAACTAAAGTAAAGTAACTAAAGCTGGAGGCAAAAGTGGTCCACTTACAGTTTGATGTTCATGACGACATGAGACTTCTAAGTGATACTTTCATTTGACATATTTTCGAAAACTTTTTGCCTGGGAATAGTCACGACAGCCCCAAGGGGCAGTATCAGCACCTAATATTAGAGGAATATATTGAAGAACAAAGGTGTTATTCTGTGGGTTTCACGCTATTTTCATCAACCTACGATCAGCTTAAGCGATTTTTATTCAAATGTTTTAAAACTATTGACCTAACTTCTTTGACGTAGCTAACAATTCAAAGCGAGTCGTCCAATACGCGTGGTCTTTGTTTACATGCGGTTTTTCTTGGGACCGTACAGACTATAGTCTTTTCTTCATTCACAAGTCCCTATTCCACAAATTCATACGGTGTGGGCTACAGAAAATAGCCCACTCTGTTATTTGGCAGTATTAATTGAATTTTAAGAAATTTCTAATTTCAATTTTCTGTTTTTCAAAACAACAGCCCAATATTCAGGGTGATGACGCCAACATAACTTTTTAAACAGGGGACCCTATACAAATTTATATTTTCTAAATTTCCTTGAAGAGCTGATTTTAGGAATACAGCATAGGTACATATAGGGTCTAAGGTGATTATTTACAGTCACAGGTTGTTAAAAATCACATGATTTCAACTTTAAGTCGTTTTTAACAAAACCACTGAATATTTGACAAAATGGCTTAAATGTACCAATCTTAACTTTTCAAGGGATATTCGAGAATTTAGAAAAATGATTAATTCTGAATGACCGTAAAAGAAAAGTAAGCTGTTTTGTCAATTTTAATAATCAATAGTGTTGTCAAAAGAACAACGTAAACTTGAAAAAATTGAATTTTTAACACCCTGGAATTAAATTTAGAAAATAAAAAATGTGTATTTCTATGTTATATTTAAAAAAAGGGAATTGCTTCATTACACGATAATGAAGTAGCTCACCTTGAATATTAGGTTGTTATTTTAAAAAACAGTAAATTGAAATCGACCTCATTTTTTTATTCTATAAATACTGCCAAACAGCAGGGTGGTTTGTATTAAGTGGCCCAATCTGTATAGAATTTACTTTGGTTAACGTTAAAAATATAGCTGGAAACTAGGCCGAGACCAGAAACTTCATAACAACCGTTACCAATGTTTCCATCTCTAATATACATATAACCTATTTATTTTTTGACATTTCATTAACCTCAAATTTCAAAATAGCATGTGTGAGTGTGACCTGATGTGTGTTTTATATTTTATATTAAACATGGTAATTTCGTGATTAATTATTAATCTTTGAAGAAGGTTGAAAAAACTTATTTTTCCAAAATGACAACTTTAACGGAAGACGAATTGTTTTGCGACGCTGAAGAAGAATGTCAGAAACTGGAAAATGTGAAAATACAATCTGATGAAGACTTATATTATAACGAAGAATATGAAGAGGACGACGATTTAGATTATGAGAGTGAAGATTACTTTGAACATCATTCTAGTCATGCTAATCAACAACAGTCCTCGGTGAAAGTAAATAACTTTCAACCGAATGAAAATTTATTCAAAAAATTTACGAACAAAATAAATGTAGATAAGTATGAAATTAATTCCCTTCCACATCACACCACCAACTTATTATTAGCAAATCAGAAACGTTCGGAAAATGAGAGAAACCGTACAAAAGATAAACATGATAGAGCTACAGCAGAACAAGTTATGGATCCTCGAACAAGAATGATACTTTTTAAACTGCTTAATAGGAACTTGATATCAGAAATAAATGGTTGTATATCTACAGGAAAAGAAGCTAATGTCTATCATGCTTCCTCAAAAACTGATCAAGATTTTGCTATTAAAATTTACAAAACTTCAATTTTAGTTTTTAAAGATAGAGATAAATATGTGAGTGGTGAGTTCAGATTTAGACATGGTTACTGTAAACATAATCCAAGAAAAATGGTGAGAACCTGGGCTGAAAAAGAAATGAGAAATTTATATCGCATGCATTCTAATGGACTAAACGTACCTGAACCCATTTTATTGAGATCACATGTGTTATTGATGACTTTTATTGGAAAAGAAGGTAAGTTTAAAATAATGTATTATGTTTTATTTGAACTACTTATACATAATGTTTTTTAGGTTGGCCAGCTCCTAAACTAAAAGATGTTGAGCTCAGTCAATCAAAAGCAAGAGAAATTTACAGGGAAGTCATAGTAATAATGTGGAAAATGTACAATAAATGCAAATTAGTTCATGCTGATCTCTCAGAATTCAACATGCTTTATCAAAATGGACAAATTTTTATAATAGATGTTTCTCAATCAGTAGAACATGATCATCCACATGCCCTTGAATTTTTGAGAAAAGATTGCACAAATGTCACTGACTATTTCAAAAAGAAAGATGTAGCTACACTTGGTATTAAAGAATTATTTGATTTTATCACAGATCCTAGTATTACCGAAAGTAATATGGAAGAATATTTGGACACTTTGGCCGAAAAAGCAGCTGAGAAAACAGATCTGACCTCCAATGAACAGGTACAAACCTTATATTATCTTAAAAATATTTAAAATTCTTGGAAAATATTTTTGTTAAATAATTGACTAAGTAATTATATCTTTTACAATTTTTTTTTGCTACAGGTGGAGGAAGAAGTCTTTAAACAAGCATACATTCCACAAAGACTCACTGAAGTAATTGATGCTGAAAGAGACATAAATCAAGCAAAAGCAGGCATAGCAGAAAATTTAATTTATAAAACTCTGGTAGGCTTAAAATCTGATCTTAGTGGAACTGTTCAAAAACCAGAACTCTTGGAAAATGAAAATTCAGTAAGTTCTGATAATGAAGATAGTGAAAATGTGTCTGATGGTGAGGAAGGAAGTAAATTTAAAGATTGTTCCAGACCAAAAGATGAATCTTTGGATGAAAAAAAGTCTAGAAAAAAAGCGATCAAGGAAGCTCAAGCAGAAAAACGAAAAACTAAAGTGAAAAAACATATTAAAAAGCGAAAAGAGAAAGTTACTAAAAAATAGTATTTTGTAACAATGCTTCAATAGATTTTTATTTTAAATATTCAATTGTTGTTTTTCTGAACCAATAAATTATAATGGGTTCCTGAGTGGTCTATTTTGGCACCAATTTCTATTACAGTATTTTAACTGGACAGTTTAGGGCAAAAAGGAAAATTTCCAATATTTACTTTGTTCATTTAAATAATTTACTATTTTCTTTAGTTTGAGCAGACGTTTAAACCGAAGGTGCTAAAAAACTGGGAAGTACCCAAATTGAATGTGGATAAACCACGAAAAAGAACAGGAAAAACGAAAATTGTATCAAATGATAGAGGTCACTTGTTACCAGAAATTCGCAGAAGCAACAGTAACCCATGGGGAAATTTTGTAGGCACTTGGAATCTTCCTAAAAAAATTGGCAAAAAGACTGGTAAGTCACAATAATCTTTCCCACAGCCGAGGTTTATTGTTATTTTACTTATTCCAGCTTTGCAACTTAATGGCTTGTTGAAAAAAGAAGACAAAAATGTCCACAAAACGACAGAACCGCTAGAATCGGATTTGGATAAGGTAAATGATCTCATTTCACCAACAATCTGAATATTATTAAAACAAAATATTTACAGGAAGAAAATAAAGAAAATGTTGACAAAACTAATACTCCAAGCTCGGCAATACCGTACATCCCTGGCGATCTCACAGAAAAACTCCAACAGCATCCCTCCTATGATGAGTTAGTGAACAATCGTTTTCCAGCTGAAGATCCTTTACCAAATGGTTTCCCCAGGATCCGGGATGATTTTTCCAAGCTACCAGGTACTAAACCTGATCTTAATAAAGAAGTAGATGAATTTTACCAAACACACAAACAAATGGTACAGACACAACCGCCTAGACAATCCTCTGGATCAAAGAAAGATAGACTCTTCTCTCCCATATTAGCAGCTATTTCGAATTTCAATTTAGCTAAAAAGTTACACAAAGAGAATCTAGAACATAATCCACTGCCAGATACTTTGACTGATGCTATGTATCGGAGAATGTTGATACAAAGGCAAGGAAAGGATTCTGATGAACATGAAGAACATTTTGCTACAGGTATAGTTTATCTTTATATAATACTCCTTCTGTTTGTGTGTATGTAATGCAACTCCTTCTAAACTGCTCGACAGTTTTCGATTACATTTTGTGGGTGTGTTTGAGTGAGTCCCTGGATAGTTTAGATTCTCAATTGGTTCCAATAGGGGGCGCAGCAATCGGGTTCACATTGAACTCCTAAACAGATCATTCCTTCATTTATTCATATATTTGGGTTGTGCTCATCAGCCCAGGCACTTGAACTGAATCTTTGTACCATTTCCCATGTTATCTACTTCCATTCCAGAAGCTTTGTGTCTTCTATAAAGGCCACTAGTTTGACTGGTGGGATTTTCAGTAGTTGTAATGGTTGTATAAATTCCTCCCCAAAGTGCTTTTGTCTAAGTTCTTGTAAGTCCTCGCAGAAGCAGAGTATGTGAGTAGGTGTTTCATCATCAATTTCACAGTTTCTGCAGATAGGTTCACTAACTTTGCCCATATTGTACAGATGTTTCCTCAAGGTGCAGTGTCCAGTCACCAGGTCGGTAACTGTCTTCAAATGTCTCTTACCCAGTTTCAGTCCTAAACAGATTATCTGACTTTGATGACATTTTTTAATGTGAATTTAAATGAGTCCTTCATGGTTTAGATTCACAATCAGTAGGTAGCGCTTCATTCTGGTTCACACTGAACTCCTAACGACCATTCCAAAAAATAAGTCAAATAGATATTCCTTCTATGGAAAATAAACATGCTTATCGGATTATTTGACCCATTCCATTATTTTTGACCAATCTTTTTAGAAATAAACCTAAATTACGAATTTTTTGTACTGAAAAACTGTAGAATTTTCTAAAAATCTTTGGCATGCCCATCTTGAAATTGCTATTACGATGAAACCATAACTACTATGAGTATAATTTTTTTACCATTTGACATAGGAAGAATGTCCCTAAATAGTTAACTTATGTATGTTGAAGAGGATTTAAATTTACCACACCATTATACTTTTTAAGACTTCATAGTAACTAAAGCTAGAGGCAAAAGTGGTCCACTTAAAGTTTGATGATCATGACGACATCAGACTTTTAAATAATACTTTAATTTGACATATTTTCGAAAACTTTTTGCCTGTGAATAGTCACGACAGCCCGAAGGGACAGGATCAGCACCTAATATTAGAGGAATATATTGAAAAACAAAGGTGTTATTCTGAGGGTTTCACGCCAATTTCATCCACCTACTATCAGCTTAAGCGATTTTTATTCCAATTTTTTAAAACTATTAACCTAACTTCATTAACAGCTGTGGTTGCTAATAAATAAAAAATCAACATGGAATTATTTATGCGGCAATAGGAACATGTGAATATTCCCATCATAATAATATGTTGATTGGCTAAAACGAATGCACGTTTTTGAGATTGTAAGTGTATCTTCTAGAAACTTCAAAAAATAATCATTATAATGTAGTTGAAAAAGTACGGTTTACATAACAGTGTGCTTGAGTGGTTTGAAAACTATTTAGAAAATCGTAACACAGGAAACAAAATACATGAACAGTACATCAATGCCAAGAGAGAATGCATTTGGTGTACCTCAAGGAACTATACCTGGCCCCAATTTGCTTATAGTGTACATAAATGACTTTATGAAGAGTATAAGAAAATGCAATATTCAGCTTTTTTCAGATGATAGGTACCTTGTTATATATTTTATAGGAGAAAATGTAGATGTGATTGTGGATACTATAAACTAGGAACTTGAAGGATTATACAGGGTGTTTCAAAAAAGGTGACCCCATCTCTAGTATAGGTAGAAAACTGAAAAATAATTAGGGTTTGCTTAGTAAAAAATGTTTTACTATTTTGCCGAAACTACTGGCAACATTGTAATGAAATTTTATACGAATATGTTTTGTAAGCTGGTACATCCCATGAATTTCTTTTTATATCTGACTCTCATAGAGGGCGCTAGTTACACGGTTCGTACCAAGTAGTATTGAACATAACTTCTTTAAGGTTAGATTTATTAATCAAAATTTCAAGTGAACTTGAAGATCATTCAATTTTACACCAAAAAGGTACTCCTGGTAAAACTCGATACTGTGTACCGTTTTTGGAATATTTTGATTTGAAAATTATGAAGTAATAACTGATGCTGGTATAAAGTAATGATAAAGTTATTAATTAAACAAAAAATCACAAGAAGAAAATTAAAATAAAGGCTAAGAACAAAAAATAAAATTCAATTTGAGTAATGTTCAAAATGTCCTCCGTTTTCACGAATACACAAGTCTATCCTTTTTTCTAAAGAATCAATCAATCTTCTAAACGGTAGGGGATCAGCTATGAGGACATTATAGTGACGTTGAATTATGTCTTCCAATTCTTGACGTGAGTTTACCTCTGTAGTATGGACTTTTTCCTTAAGATACGACCAAAATGTGTAGTCCAAAGGATTAAAATCGCATGACCGAGGAGGCCAATGAATCGGAGCTTCTGCACCTCTACCAATCCATCGATTCGGAAAATGGTTACTCAACCAATTATGATACCTTCTATCAAAGTGTGGTGGAGCTCCATCGTGCATAAAAAATAGAGATCTTCGCTCGTTTAGCGTTAAATCTTATAATATCTCGAATAAGTGATTGTTTAAAAAATCCAGGTACATATCACTATTTAAATTTCCAGGTAGAATGTGATAACCTATTAATTTGTTACCTAAAGTTGCTGCCCAAACATTAACTTTAAATGCGTGTTGGTAATGCGATTCCCTTTTGACTAGTGGATTCTCATCACAGCAGTAGTGTGCATTATGGGAGTTAAACATACCTTGTCACGTAAGGGTGGCCCCGTCCGTAAAAAGAATACATTAAAAAAAATTTGGATTGATGGCTGTCCTTTCTTGTAATGTTTGACAAAAATCCACTCTAACCGGTAGATCGTCTGGCAAGAGCTCTTGCACTTGACTTTAATGATAAGGATGTAGCTGCTGATCTTTAAGTATCCTCCAAGTACTTGAAGAAGTTGTTTCGACGTTTCTCGACAACGTCGTTCAATGGCTCTAACTACTTGGTAAGTTTCTTTTAAGAAACTTTTCTGCATAACGCAAAACAGCTGCACTAGAGTTTCCTAAATACTCGCCAAAGATTAATAACATATCGGTGTATTCAACATTTGAGTAGGTACATTTTGATTAACAATATCTAATTTTCCAAATAACAAGGTTTCAAAAACCTAATTATTGTTGACTTATCGTCATAACTATCAATAAATGACAGTTTCCATGGCAAACTTAGAGAAAATCAAGATATACCGATTAGAATGGATTTTTGTGAAACGTTACAAGAAAGGAAAGTTTTATCGAAGAGGTCTCATTTACGCGACAAAAAATTTTTAATTCACATAATGCATACTAATTAATAATAATAATTAATAACTTTATCATTACTTTATACTAGCATCGGTTATTACTTCATAATTTTCAAATCAAAACGGTACACAGAATTGATTTTTGCCAAGAGTACCTTTTTGATGTAAAATAGAATGATGTTTAAGTTCACTTGAAATTTTGATTAATACCTACCACCTTTTTTTGAAACGCCCTGTATAAATGGCTAAACCAAAATGGCCTAAGATTAAATATAGAAAAGACAAAATTTCTGCTTATTAAAAGTAGATTTAATGCTATTCCGACAAAGTATCTTTTAGTTACTGCAAATATAATTTGTGAAACCGTTCCAAGTAATATTACCTATATTAGATTTTTGTTGTGAAATTTGTTATTTATTTTTATTTGATAATTACGGAAAGGGTTGAAACAATTCATTTTCCTCTTATCATGTTCTTTATTTTGCAGGAGTTGGTTGGAAAGGTTATCCGGGTTATGGTCCAACCAGATGTACAAAACTTAAAGTATATCGACCGAAAACATCAGGACCACCTAAAGATGAAAGTATCTGCAGTTTTGATAAAAAATGGCGATTCATACGCCAAGCTAAAGTCACTCCTATGGATCTAGCAATTTGCTGGGACTTAACTCCGGAAAATCCGAAAGACGAACCCGATAGAACGAAACATATAGACGGTTCAAATGGTTCAGCAGCTCCGGCTGTATTTACTCTTGTTCACACACCTAAAGAAGAGGAGAACGATATAAAATGCGATGGTTTGCATAGTTGCGGTGCCGTATTTGAACACAGCGAAAAAGGTAACGAAGAAAAGGAATATTTCTTCCATAGATCTAAGCGAACGTCTCGCGGAAGCATCCACAGCGGTTCTGATAGTAAAAAACGTGCACAAAGCGCAGTCGAAGTTGATAAAATTTCAATAGGTTCGAAATCGAGCAGTATAAGTGCCAAATCAAGAGCTAAAAGTGCTTATAACCTAAACGAAGCCGATGGAAACTCGAATACTTCTAAAGATAACAAAAACCTTCATCGAAGTACCCCTAATTTGGAGGAGGAGGAGTGCGTCGAAAAAAAACCAAAAAAATATCCCCACAATAAATTCTGCATGGCGTGCGAAATGAGAAACGTTTCTTTGACCGAAAACAGGCCAAAGAGCGATTACAAGATGGCGTTTAAGGCCGGCGTCCCTAATAAAATAGTAAGTAGACCTAGCTACAACCTCAAAGTCCCTAGACCTAAAGATCCATATATGGTCAAGAATTATGTCATTGGTAGCTTAGCACCACCTTTTTCTTTACAGAAGAAGAAGAGGGAGGATTATCCTGAACATTGGAGGTTGGCTACTGTCTATCAACATTCTTATAAACCGATTTATGCTAGAAAAAGGCCTCTTATGCAAACTGTTTTTAAATAGATATAAAAAAAACACTTAAAATTATATATAGTGTTTCTATCGAGAGGACAAACAAATTTAGCAAAGTTCTCTGGAGGCTGGTTGAATTTTTATTTTAATTTACAATTTCACCTAATTATTAAATATTCATGGTGAATGATGTATTGGAAGTGATATTTTTCAAACATACAGGATGAAACAATAAGAGATACAAAGGAAGTTGACTGGGTAAAGCTGCTTGTTTTAGTTAATTATTAATATCGGATTGACAAAGAACCCCGCAAGCTTTTAATGGCATTTCAAAAAGTGACGGAATTTAATAAAAATTCGATATTTTGTGGATCTCGACCTGATCAAATAGTATAAAGGGCCCAAAGCGATCCTATGACTGACTTTCGAGATACAGTGGAGGGTATGAGGTACCTTGGAGAACAGAAATTAAATGAAAATTGATATAAATGTTGGTATTTTATGTAAAAAAGTAATAAAAACAATTATACATTTTATCTTGGGCGACTGTGTCGGATGTCACGTTCCAATTTTTGATATACATGAGGTAATGAAGATATTAACTCGAATACAGCGTGTTTAAATAAATTTCCGATGAAATCACTACCCTCGCACGATTCTTCCTGTATATTTAAGTAATCATTAGGTGAAGTTAGTAAATTTGAAATAAAATTATTATTATGATACACTTGGTCTAAAAAAATGGATTAATGCGAATTTTTGGACGGGCTGTATTAATTTCTAATATAGGATCTTGAAAGTTACGCGGATTGTAAAAAAATTCATACGGGACGTATTTTGCTACTTTACTCATAGATAACCTTTATATTCTAAAACTTCCTTTGCTCATATTACATTTACCAAGGGACAAATGCAGCCAACCTATCGAATTATATGAAGGTAGGGAGCATAAAAAAGTTGTTTTTTTCTTCTAGTATTCGGTTTTTTTATATATTTTGGTCGACCTCACCATCCATGCTATATCTGGAAGGTATGGAGGTTTTTTAAGGTTGGGGTATTTTACAGCTTACAAAATATACTAGTTACAGCTGTCAACACATACACGTATTATCCAGGTATTATTTGATTTGTTTTATTTGTATTTCTCAAATATGACTGTTTTTTATTCTTCTACTTTGGTCATACCTAGAGGATACGTATTATGTGGACAGCTGACACTATATAGTATTTTTTGTCAACTGTAAGATGTAAAATACCCCTCAATACCATAGAATAGCCCCCTTACTAATAAGCGACACCTTAGTTCTCATTAAAAACATTCATTATTAGGTGCCACTTTACTATTTACAGTTGCGATGTAAGAAGTAGACAACCCACACCACATGACGCACGTGTCAATTTTGCAAAAGTGAATATAAATTGAAATTGCCATTTTGGCGATAATCTTCAAAGAGTTCCTACGAGGTTTTCACTCTAATCTTTCTTTTCATTTGTCAAGTTTTGTGTTTGCAATAGAATACTTCGAAAAAGAGTTGAATGAGTTAAATAATTAAATTTAAAAACCACGTAAACAGTTCTATTTCAAAAAAACAGGAAAACTACACAAATGGAACGAAAAAGTGCAGTGAAAACACTTAAGAGATGATCACCAAAATGGCAAATTCAATTCACAATATTCACATTCACTTATGCAACATTGATATGTGTGGTAAATGGCGTGGGTTGTCTACTCATCACATAGCAACCATAAACAATAAAATGACAGTATCGACACCTAATAATGGAGGATGTTTTTAATAAGAAGGAAGGTGTCGCTTCTGTGTGAATGGGTTATTCAGTGCTTATACAATATATTTCTTTTGGATCGAATGGTGTCGCTTTTCCAATACAGCATGTGTGGTAAATGCGTTCAAAATATTTTTGAAAAACTAAAAATCAAACGCCCTACCTTTATATACCATTTTTTATTCGTTAGGTTGACTGCATTTACCTTGTATAGAACTCCTCTATCAATGCATCATTATGGTTTGTAAAAATTTAAATTTAATACACAATTTTATTCTTTATATTCAGCTTGTATTTTGACATTGCATGTTACTTTAATAAAACAGAAATATCAAGTAGATTCCTTTATTTTACATTTCTTGTTTCTAATAAACTGTTTTAAAAATTAATACTTTTCCCTATAATACACACACATTTAATATATTGTAATATTCTTGCCATATTCTTTCATCGCCGTAAAATAAAAAAATATGTCATACATCATACCGGGTGTTTCATTATTATATTATTATTATTATTGTTCACACTTTATAACCTCCAGTATATTTTTTTATTTCGTTTCAAAACTATTCATAGGTTATTTAGCACATAATACACATAAAAACGTTCTATTTTTGATGGTTTTGAATTTTATATGGTTTTAACTCCATAATTTTAAGAATTATGTACGAGTCGTTCTGCTTTTCTATAAAAAAACGAAAAATAAATAATAATGCTGTGACATAATGGGACATCCGGTATAGAACCATTCATAATTTTTATTGTTATTCATTGTAGTTACAAATACTTATATTACATATAATTATATTTATGTAAAAATGTTGTTTTACGCATGTTATAGTTACTTTTATTGATGAAAACACCTTAAAAGGCGTTAAAATGATTAGTATATTTATTTGTTATACAGTTTTAGATGATTAATTATGAATTTTAATTAAGTTTGAAACCGGTTCTCTTGAAATTTATCTTCAAATTTCAATAAACAAGATATTTTTCCCATATAAAACAAAATAAACTCTATTGTTCATCATGATCAGTCTAAAAATTTGGGTGGAAAACCTGAACTTTGGTTTATAGACTTTTCAGGGTGCATAAACCTTCAACTCTTCACTGAAATTTGTGCTGTTCATACAAAATTCAATTCATTTATATATTTGGATAATCAGCACTATTCTGTAACTATCGAAATCGAATAGTAATAAATCAGGCGCGATCGGTATTCCATAACTCTGTAAGATTTCTGCGACGAAAATGTTGATTGGAGATGTATGAAATTGGAAAGTTTGTGGTGTTACTAATTTGTACCGACATCGTTTCACATATGGAGGGTAGAAGGAAGGAGCACCATCTTGTATGGGTGACAAGTAGAAAAAGTGTCCACCTGTAAACAGCAAATTATAATTCGAAGATTCACCGAAATGGCGCTCGTGTAGCTAATGGAAATGATGTGAATTTAGGGTTATAAACCGAGTGAAGTGTGCTGGGTTGAAAAATTTAGTATTTTTCGTAACTTGTGTAGTTGAGAAATATTCAGTATTTAAAATCACAATTATTTTCGTAGTATTTCCTTTTTGAATTTTGTATCTTACTCTAATAATTCATGGCGCTGTTTTTAAAATCTTTCCACTTGCTACTATGGCGCCACCTTAATTTGCTTCCTTTCGATGAACACTTTTTAATACATTCAGATGGTGCTCCTTCCTTCTACCCTCCATAGTTTCACAGCATTTGCAAACAAATGAATCGCGTTGAAAGACGTTTTTTGAGAGGTGAATTCCACACCTAGTAAACACTACCAAATCTGGCGCATTTGCATGTCATTTTGTAAGGTTATATTTTCATAAAAAACGGCAGTTTGTTAACGAGGCGTTATTTCCCCGATCGGCACCCCCCACCACCTCAATAGGGCAAGTCCACGTGACGTCACGCCCTGATGAATATGATGTTAAACAAGCGTTCTTTGCACAGCACGTTGTTCTTATAGTTATTTTGATCGTGTTTGAGTTAATTTAATTTTGAGTTGGTGCTTTCTTCGACATTGTTTTGATTACTTAGGTATTTTAAAAGCTATATCTGGCTGTTTATAATAAAAAGGATCATTAACTCAATACAAAACAACCAAATTACAAATCTAAAATCTATCCAAATTATTGTTCATCATCAGGACGACTGTGATTAGTGTCAATTTGTCAGTTGGTGGACATGCCCTATTGCCATATTTATAAAAGCATAAACACTGTCAATTTCTCTTCAAAATCATAACCTTATTTTTTCTTGGTTAAAACAGATCATTGATGGAGAAGGGCAAGGAAAATGATTGAAGAAGCTATATAGTAATTGAAAAATGGCTTCTTCAATCATTTTCCTTGCTCTTCTCGATTAATTAACCAATGATCTTGAGATGTGTGGGGGATGCCGGTCGGGGAAATAACGTCTCGTGTTTGTTATAGGGCATGTCCACCAACTGACAAGTTGACACTAATGACAGTCGCCCTAATTTGTAATTTAGTTATTTTATATTGATTTAATGATCCTTTTTATTATGAGGTGTCATATATAGCTTTTAAAAAACCTAAGCAATTAAAACAACGCCGAAAAAAGCACTAAATGGAAATCGAATAACTATTAAGAACCACGTGTTGTGTAGAAAACGCTTGTTTATCTTAGGGCGTAATGACGTAATGTGGACTTGCCCTGCGACGGTGCCAGAAGTATATCCAGGCCCGTCAAATAGAAGTCGCACATTTTGACGAACCCTTAAGTCAACCTGGGCTTTAGAGAATACCAATTTCGCATATGAAGTGACTCGATAGATATCTAACATTAATCTGATATGTCAACATTTCGATTATACGCCTTCATCTCTACTCAAGCTATAGAATAGGGCTGAATACCTCGAGAAATTTAAGACTACAGTCTTAATGAAGCAATAAAAAAATTGGAAGAGTTCAAGTGATTAGAGTACAAATTTCCACTACTATAAAACAAACTACAGTATATGTTACTTCCAGAATACTCTACATATATTTTTACTGCTGCTATATGTTTTGGGTGACTATACTTTAAAAAAAGTAGTTCCGTTGTCGCGATCGAAGAGCTACAATCTCAGTTTGAATCCCCAATACAATCCTGATTTAGTTGCCATGTATTTATTTCAGAAATATCAAACGAGTTTCACAAATGTAGGTACCAGTTAGCTTGGTCATATATCATGTAATAATGTTAATAGTTGTAAGTTTAGTGAGATATCCCTTAAGGATTTTAAATATAATGTAGGACAACCAACACCATCTATTAGAGGACTATCCACAATCCACGCCAAGATCCGCGAAATGCGTTAGGACTTAACAACGTTTGAAGATTATTTATTGTTTTTTTCTTAATTAAATTTGAATATTTTATTGAATGTTATTCAATTTTATACAAACAAGACCTACTGTTTTTGCTTATCGACATTTAATGTTTCCATTTTCGTTGACTGTTTTTTTAACTCCCAATCTATTTCTTAAGAATATATATATATATAGAATAGTCTTTGCCGACTAATTAGGTATAAAACCAGAAATATTGGGGAAACGGCAAGTTTATAAAAGTGAACTCTTCTTACTAATTTAACAAGCTTTCGGAAACTTTTATTTCCATTATCAAGTTACAGTAAATTGAGGATTGATATAAAATGGTAAATATATATTAAATGCTAAAATTGGTATTTGAATTTTTTAAAAAATATTGAAATATTGTCATTATGACAGATAAACAATTTCATTTTTTTCCTTCTAATAAGTTATAAAAATTATGTCAAAAAATGGAGAGTGTAGGTTATGATAATGTCAAATTATTATAAAAGTTTTTTTAAAAAATTAATTAAGAATTGAAATTTGAAATGTTATTATTGTGATCCATTGATAGTAAGTAGTGATAAATATCACTGAGATTCTTATGGTCACTCTTCTTGTTAATAGTACAAGGTTCTTGTGATATGTGAGCCATTTCTAAGAAAAGTCTTTTTTTAGTATTTGTTTGTATGTCTAAAATATTAACAGATTCAAAATCCATAACGTGGTCTTTATCAATTACATGTTCTGCTAATGCACATCTGTCAGGATGTAATCTACAATCACTTTTATGTAAACTTAAACGACTTTTTAATTTTTGACTAGTGTGGCCAATGTATTTATTATTACAGTTTTTACATGGTATACAATATATTACATTTGATAGATTGAGAATCGGAGTTTTGTCTTTCAATTTTGTAAAAATAGATTTTATCCTGAAACATGTTTTATTGGCAATTTTAATGTTATTCATTGGTTTGAAAATCCTACTCAACTTTGGTGTTATTTCTTTAATATATGGAAAAGATATATATTTATTTATATGTACTGTATTGTGGGATGTATTATTATTGTCTGCAATGCCTACAGTTGGAAAATAATTATACAATATGTTTTTGATTAAATTATTAGGGTATCCATTTTCTAAAAATAATTTATGCAGAATTTTTAGGTTCTTTTCATGAAAATTGGGATCTGAAATTTTGGTTATTCTGTTC
Source organism: Lochmaea crataegi (assembly GCA_947563755.1). Taxonomy (NCBI): domain Eukaryota; kingdom Metazoa; phylum Arthropoda; class Insecta; order Coleoptera; family Chrysomelidae; genus Lochmaea; species Lochmaea crataegi. The sequence goes on from OX387429.1 coordinate 26,947,513, forward strand.
TTCATTTGTCTAATCAAGTTAATTTTTATTGAATATTTATTAAATTAAATATTATCATAACCTACACTCTCCATTTTTTGACATAATTTTTATAACTTATTAGAAGGAAAAAAATGAAATTGTTTATCTGTCATAATGACAATATTTCAATATTTTTTAAAAAATTCAAATACCAATTTTAGCATTTAATATATATTTACCATTTTATATCAATCCTCAATTTACTGTAACTTGATAATGGAAATAAAAGTTTCCGAAAGCTTGTTAAATTAGTAAGAAGAGTTCACTTTTATAAACTTGCCGTTTCCCCAATATTTCTGGTTTTATATATATATATATATAAAGTTATAGTAGATATTTGCCGAATAATAATGTACAAGGACAGGAATATTGGGGAAGCGGCAAAATTGTAAAATGAGTACTCTTTACACTATTTTCCAAGCTTTCGGAATATCTTTATTTCCATTCTCAAGGACAGCATTCGAGATTGTATTACAAGTTGTTTCAAATGGTAAATACATCTAATAATAATAATTTTGATTTGAATTTTTTAACATTTACTTTTTAAAAAATTCAAATCAAAATTATTATTATTAGATGTATTTACCATTTGAAACAACTTGTAATACAATCTCGAATGCTGTCCTTGAGAATGGAAATAAAGATATTCCGAAAGCTTGGAAAATAGTGTAAAGAGTACTCATTTTACAATTTTGCCGCTTCCCCAATATTCCTGTCCTTGTATATATATATATATATATATATATAAACAAAAGGGAATTCTTGACGGTAGATAATTCAATAGGTTTTATATATCTTAGGGATTCCGTCGTAAGGAGGGCTGAATTAAACTCTTATTTACTACCCAACGTTTCGAAAATTTTTATTTTCTTTTTCAAGGCTGAAATATGAACATTTTTTTGGTAGGTATATCTTTTGTAGAATAATTTTTTAAAAACTTACGTGTAAAGTGAGTCAATAATATACAAAACTAAACTTCTTATTCAGCAAGTAAAACATTCTTTGTATGTAAGAAATTTCATATAATACATTGAAGGCACTATTTTGATGTGGAATGTCAAAACTCAAGTGACATTTTTTAATATTTTTTAAGATTGAGTAATAACAGAGTTGTTGTGACTAACTTAATAACTTAGAAGACAGTCTTGATTAATAGTACCATGACTTGTCACTTAATCATGATCCTATTAAAGAAGGAAGTCATATATATATTATCTATTCGCAATTGTTAAAAAGACACAGTTGTGTCAAGCTTGAACTGTGATAAAAAATACATTGGTCATACTAAAAGGACATTAACCAATCGAATTTCCTCTCACAAAAGCGATAGTAAATTGTATCCTGATAGATGTGCCCTCGCTGAACACGCATTTTATGAAGACCATTCAATTGATTATCAATCAGCCAAAGTATTAATCACAGAAAAAAATTATAAAAAACGTCTATTTTTAGAAACCGCATTTATTTCACAAGAAAATAATTGCATTAATAAAAAAACAGACCTGAATAACCTTAGTGTGATGTATGCCTATCTCTTAGATTTTGAAAAACAATCTTTACAAAATTCAAATTCCAATCAAAATTAACTTTATTCGAACAGACCTTTATAGATTAAAAAAAATTTTTGTTTAATGTCATATTGAATGTCATATTGTTTTTTGAGTTTAATATGTAATGAACGTTTATGTCAATTATAAAATTTAATTTTTATCTATTTTTACAATTATACCGACATCCTCGTTTAAATAATGTAAGTAAATTTTAACATTAATTTATTTTATAATTTGACCATCCTAATAATTTTCAGTCCTTGAGAATGAATATGTTATATTCGAAAGCTTGGAATATATTTTAAAAAGAGTACTCTCTGGTATTTTATTGCCACATCCCCAAATAAATCGTCTCCGTTACTGAGTTGGCAAATATTTCTAGTAATTTACATATATATATATATATATATATATATATATATATATATAACCACCTAATGTTTATAAATTTGATTATAACTGCCAGTAAAGTTGTTAAAAAGACAAGTTTTTTAATATAACGTTCAAGTAAGCCATTTTTGTGATAATAAAACTAAATACACAATTTTGTAAGCAGTTTTATAAATTAAAATATATATGATTATTCCTAATTTGATTTAAATAACCCCATCCTCTACAACGAAAAAGACTTGCAAGAATCACAGGGGCAATGAAGAAACAGATTTACTAACCCGAGAAGGAGCACGACGTTCTCCCATTGGTCCAAAACCTTTCTGTGCTATAGCGAAAGCGCTGCAAAAACCAAATAGCAGTACTTGGACAAAAAAGCAGTCTCAAGCTTGGTGGAATGAGGCAAGCCAAAGACTCGGCAAACGCAAACAACAACGGATTGGCAGACTCTTAAGTGTTGCATATAACAACATATAGTTGGCGCCAGTCAAATACCAAATGTCAAAATTAACTGTCATGTTTAGTTAACTTAACGCTAAGAATTATCTGTAAAACAATTAGTTTCTCGTTGGATACCGCATCTGTTGACTGAAGAACAGAAAGCAATTAGAGTCAATTGGTGTCAAAAATCTAGAAACCGGTTTGACGCAGGAAACTCAAAAAATATATACAGTATTGTCAGTGGTGATGAATCCTGGATTTACTTTTATGAAACCGAAAAGATTCGTCAGTCGGCTGTTTGGGTGTTCCAAGATAAACCAAAACCGACGAAAGTTATCCAAAAAGATGGTGGCGACATTTGTCTCAAAAGCGGGTCATGTAGCAACAATTCCTCTTCAAGATAAAATAACTGTTACTGCTGACTGCTACATATCGATTTGTTTGCCAGAAGTAATTGCTGAACTTCGAAAAACCAACCCCCAAGTAACGACGAATGATCATCCACCAAGACAATGCAAGTTAATCCCTATCACAGCTCGAATAACAATTGAGTTTGTAAAGCAAGAAAACATCGAAATATTGGACCATCCTCCACACACAGTCCCGGTCTAAGTCCTGAAGATTATTTTACTTTTCCAAAAATTAAGAATGAACTGCGTGGCCAAAGGTTCGAGTGCGCAGAAGATGCAGTCACCGCATTCAAAAACTATTTATATATTAACTGCTTCGTTCCAAAGGATGCAAAAATGCATTTCTCTTCGTGGAGAATATTTTGAAAAACAATAGTGTGTTTGAAAGATTAACTGTTTTTTTCTAGCTCTACATATGCAAAATATAAAAGACAACCCTCGTATATGTAGGTTTTACCAAGAAGATGAGGAAACCTCAGCTCACATACTGTGCTATCGTGAAGGCCTGACCACAACTCTCCCAATATATAGACGTCTTATGCCCAATTTCACCAAACATATCCTAAAGTTAGGTAGGTATATAATACCTCTAAATCGGATTTAGGAATTTCTAAATTCAATTACGTTTGGTGAAATCGGGCATTAATGGTTTCTTCCTACACGGAGTCTATTTTAAAAACGGGTCTAGACAAGGAACTCTAACATGAGAGCATATACACTATAGATCTGCAAAGGTAGTAGTGGAAATAATGCTCTTAGAAGCACACATAAGCCCCATATTAATCTCACCTAAATTGTAATATACACCGAATACATTTTATAAAATTAGCCTAACTTTTTTTAAAATATCTTTTGCAATCCTAGCCCAAATATTGTTTTTAAATCCCGACTCGATATATTATTTGGAATGCGATGAATAATATAGAACATGAGATTCTAGAAACCAACTCGATTAATTTTTTGTCATTCACATTCATATTTTTATGTAAAAAATAAACTTTTCACGAAAGCACGTCAGTCAAAACAAGAAAATATCGTTGACGACGACGAATTTAAAATGACTGTTTGATGGAAAGGAAGTGAGACATGACTGACGTGTGAATCTACCTTAAAGCTGACCATAATAGTTTTGTATTTGCACAACTTGAACATTTCCAGCCAAATTTAAATCGCTGTAAGTAAAATTTGAATCAATAATAAAATTGACGACGACGACAGTACCTATAATATCATGTTCGGTTGTCGTCCTACCTTCCAACCAGAATTTAAAAAAAGTCTGTTTAAAAAGCTGGGGTTTCACCAAATTGGATAAGGCCTCCAAAAAAATCAAAATAAATAAATATATGCCAACGGCCAAATGCTGTTAAAGATCAAAGGAATCTCCGCGGCAAGGGGATGGCAGACACACTTTTATTCAAATCAGTTATGTGTGGTTGAAGAGTATGTGATTTTGCCATTTTCGGTCCTATTAGTTCTTCAAAATCTGTTTTGCTCATCCCAACAAAATTTTGAAAGAAAGCAGCTTATGATTGTATCTTGAACATGCACCAGACCATAATCATGCCTTATTATTAATTCATGTAAAAGCTCACATCCTCTGCAATAGTTATTTATTTCATACTGTACCCTAAAACATACCTTTACGTACCTACTTGATTTCAATCCGGAAAATAGACTTTTACGGGATAGTAGTACGTAATGAAATTTTATAGGCTTTTACATATTAAAAACTAAGTTATGCTTCAAAAGTATGAATATACATTTATTGAAATTCAACAGCAAAACAATAAACAGAACTTACTTATTGCCTATATTAATATTAGGTAGGTACCTAACGGTTATATTTTCGTTCCCATGAATATGTATTCCAGGAATTTCATTAAATGAATTATTTATCAAAGATAATGACAATCACTGACAGTATCATATTATTTAAAAATAATATGATGTTTCTATGGGTACCAAACTACAGGCCAGCTATCTTGGCATTGAATGCAAATTTCAAAAATATTGAACGACGGTAAATATATTAATATTTTATTTGTTCACTGTTCTTTTGTGTTTTTTAGAGGTATGAAATAAAATGTTGTACGTCACACGTCCGGTAAACTTTTACAGTACTCGTTTCGAAATTCCGGACTCGCTATCGCCTCGTCCGTAAACATCTCACTCGTACTGTAAAAGTGTACTTACCGGACTAGTAACGTAAATATCTATTACCTAACGTGTTTGGGAAGTAGAATTTTTCGCATAAGCATTTAGTGCGAATGCGAAAAATTCCTTCCCAAAAAAGTTAGGTACAATGTTTTTTGTAACGAATTTAAATATAAATTTTATTTATTTTTTTATTGACAGTTGGTAACATGATATATGATGTACAAATGTCAAATTTAAATTATTTGACACTTTCCACAACTTATTAAAATGATTGAGAGTGATAGCAGTGATAGTGAAGCTAATAATACACCTCCTGAAATTAAAAAAAAAGCGGAGCAACCAATTTCTAGCTTGCTTCCTAAAAAAAGTCGAGACCGTTATGAAAGAATTTATCAGTTTGTCAATACTTTGTGTGTAACATAACCTATGTTTGACACTTTTGTTCCCAACTGTTTAAAACAAATTATGGAATAGTATATTTAATTACGAGTCCAGAAAATAGGCTTTTCCCGTGTGCGCGAAGTCGTGCCAGTACGGAAATAGCTATTTGTATAACAAGGGAGGAAAGTGCTACTTTTCCTCCCGAGGATGAAGTTTACTGCCCGACGCGTAGCGGAGGGCAGTAATCATTCAAGGGAGGAAAAGGCACTTTACTCCTATGTTATACATATGATTTTTCCGCCTCCCTCAAATAACAAGACATTTTTAAATAGGTAATTTATTTATGGAAGAATTAAAAAAAAGAAAAAAAATTGTCCTCGCCGGAATTCGATCCAACACCTACAGGCCTATCACGAACAGTGAGCTGTGCTCCAACGCGTTGCGCTACCGAGACTCGTAGGCAAATTTTGCGGAATCATGAATATAACGTATTGCTGAAGTCAAATTATTAATGTAAAAATAACAATTTACTGATTTCTACCATTTTGCAAAATACAGGGTGTTCATTAATTAAACGGTAAAATTTATACTTATATAATAGAATATAGTTTAGGTCGTCAATGCCGTAAGTTATTTCATTGATGACGTACCATAACCTCACTTTTACTTTTCCTTCCTAGGGAGGAAAAGTACGACTTTGCTCCCTACAATAATGAGGCCAGGAAATGTATACTTTGGATAGAGGTAGGCGGAAAAAGCATTTATCGATGTGTAAAATGATACTTTTCATTATACCTTTCTTAATACAAAAACTAGTAAGTATTTATTATGTACTAGACTATAATTCAAAACACTGACATCGGGTGTCATAATACAATTGTTGTTTAGTGTTGCTAAGGGAACTGTGTTCTGTTCCCTTAGCAACGCATGTTATTGCACAGGAAAACATTTTCCCGTGCGCCAGCACACTATACTTTTTCTACAACTGCACAAATTTACAGAATACAAGTAAAGTAACTTGATATTTATTTTCATGGTCAGTAAAACAAAAATAACACTAAAGTATCCTATCTCTAAACTGTTAAATAATTTTATTTAAAATTATAATTGATAGTGAAATTTATTGTCCAATTTTGTATAGTCAACCGACGTTTCGGCATTTCTTTTCACTAAATTCTCCGTTATATTAATTAATCTGACAGTTTTGTGACAACTAAGTAGATATTTAAAGATGACAGTAGCCTACTAAGTTTTTGTCGATTTTATTTGATTCTCCATATAAATGTATGTGGCGTGGGCAATTAAGTGCCGTGAGAAATCATATTTCTCACAGTATGAGCAATATTTGGTTTTGAAACTAAGTAAGGTATCAGAAATACCTCACTTTTCATAGCAGTTGTAGAAAAAGGTCATTTTCGGTACTCTCTTAATAGGCATGTTAAGATAGGGTTTTCATAAGGTATAATGAAAAAGTAAAAAACATCCGGATGCGTAAAATTCACTTTCCCGCACTCCGGCGATAACTGTAAAATATGCATTTAAAAGCAATGAGCACAAAAACGTTTTTAGTCATACCAGGCACCACCCAGAACCTGCGCTTTTCATGTTTTTTTATCAATCATGATTTTTAGAGCCATATACCCTAATAGAATGTTACAGCCATCAACGAACTCAACAAGCCAAGTTCCGCGACAAAGCCTCCGAGTATTATGCCGGCGGCGAAGCCTAGACCAATTTGATGAAGCCCCATCTTAATATTTTAAGATATCGACACTTCCCAAAGAAAACTCCCTTATTTCCAATATTTTTCAGAAATAAAAAAGTTTTCCGACTCGTCATTATTCCGCATAAAAGAGTTACAGCCTCCTTTTTTTGTTTAATCACATGGAATCTGGGACGATAGTCTAATAAACAGACTGGAAGAATTATAAAACATAAAAAAATACAGATTTTGGAAATCTGTGTAATAAATTAAATACAACCAAAATAATTTTGTCACATTTTTAATAGCACTTAAACTTCTCACAATTTACTTCTAGCATACTAATGATTTAACAAACTAAACCATACAAACATTTACTAAATGTTCATTTTATAAATTTTAGTCTTCATTTTACCACCTTTCTGGTGAATCGTTATAAAAGATCTTAAACATTCCATTAGAGTAAAAGGATTTATTTCTTCTTAAGGCATCAACTTAGTGTACTCAACAAAGAAAGGACTTTTCTTGACTGTGTCCCAAACTTTTGCACAATAAAGTAACCAAGTACGTTCTGTCAGCTGTACATGAGTCAATGGATTACGTGTAGATCCTAGGATATTAGCTCGAAGTTTTGCAACTATTTCTTCTAATGGCGGATGTCCAGTGTATATATCATCTACAACAAATAATTATGTTTATCCGTTTCTACATTTTGTAATAAAGATTAGTGACATAACTGGGATCGTTACAACCGTCCCGTAACTTTTTGAAAAGAAAATAATATTTTTCATCATTTTTCGAAATTAACACGTTATTGTAACTTCGTTACTTTTAAATAATAAAATAAAATGTAGACATTTTATAAGTAGCTTTTTTACTCTTATTCTAAAACAGGTTAAAATATTCTTATGAGAATGTACATTGGATGTTAGTATTTAGTATACATTAATACGATAACCAATAAAATAGTGTTAGTGGCGTTTAAAATTGTTTTAATTCTATAGGTTTGTAGAGGGTATTTTTTATCATTCTACTTTTTTACACTGAAATAAAAACAGGACACCAGTAAAAACATACTTCTTGTTTGTAATTCTTTTGTCTATGCAATTCTTTTGTAATGTACATTTTTTATGTAAGCAGGTAAAAATAGTTATTTTCGACCAGAAACTGTCGCTAAATTTACTATACACGTTTTTGTTATACCCTGTAATAACAGGGAATGGAGTATGGTCAGTATTGTGGTAACTTGAACATTCTAGAAGCAACATTATTTAGGTAATAAAAATATAAATTTGTAGTGTTCAATTGAAAAATCGTTTCTGTGGGGTGTGGGGTAGGCAAACATATCATATTTTCCTGGATTGCCCCATTTTTTAATGTTTTGTCCCACGTGCCAGACAAGATAATAACTGGACGCCATTTGTCCTGTGAAAAGCGACATTTTTGTTTTGTTACTCCCAGTTTTGCTTAGTGGTTAGGTATTTGTACTTACTGGAATTCAAGTCAATTTCAGGAATCATGAACAAATTAATTGGGCTTCCACAGTTATCACTATTCAAATAACTGATTAGTCTACCAGTTCCCAACCCCATTTCAGATTTTAAGTTTAATTTGGACTTCTTGAACAATGTTTTATAAACCTAAAAATATAACATGAGCTTTCACTGTTGAAATGTACATAAACTTATTGTTCTACCTGTTGCATAGTTTTAAATTTTGTTGAAGAAAAGTCCTCCATCTGTGCTTTATTATGCACAATCATTAAATGAGGAAAATGATCTGTCATTTCATCTTCTGGATTAGGAATGGTTGGTTTTAACATTTCGGCAGTATGAAGAAATCTAAAATTGTTTTAGAGAATACTGGTGCTTATCAAAAAATATATTAACAAAGTACCTTACAATGTTACTATCTAAAAACCAGTCTTGTACTAAAATTAAAACATGACAAGTAGACATGAGGAAGGTTGTTAATTGCAATCCTTGTATTTCTCCACTATTTTCTAGGGGAATAAACTCACTAACTAAATTGGTTCTTTTGGTTTCACTTTTGATTAATTCCTCTAATACAGAAACAGAAGCTACAGGTTGGCAATCAAGGAGAATGAGCTGTGGAAAAAAAATCAATATATAAATAGTTTAATATTACTATGATGTTTGTTCACACACCCTGTTAGATGTTACAAATATATCAACTCCTTGAGTTCTATTGAAACCTCTTTCAATATCTTCGACAGTTTCAATTTTAAAAATTTCTTTTTTTAGTTTTTCATCCAGTTTCAAATCCATTTTTTCCAAATGATCAGTTAAAATTTTAATATTTTCTGGATTTTGTAAATTGGTTTCAGTCTTGAATATTTCTTTTTTGAATTCTTCACTTAATTTACTGTGACTTAAAAGATTCATTATTGTTGATTTTCCTACGCCATGTACTCCAACAACTCCAACTATAAGGAATTCATTGTTTTCATTGAAATAATCTTGTAAAGATTCAGTGCATATAACTCCCTCATCTATTAGTTTCATGGATTTTGTCATAGACTTTAAACTTGGTGCTGCAGTTGCTAAAAGACTTGATTGATAATAATATCATTATACTAATCTGTTTTACACATACCATCATCTTTAGAAGCAACAGGAAGAGAATTAGAAGCTTCTTCTTTGTGGCTTCTTTTTGGTGAAAGACCAACATCCTCAGCATGTGTTTCTCTCGCTTTTAATAGTATTGTTGGTTGTTTTTTAGGGGGATCTGAGTTGATACTCGGAGTTAGTTTTAAAGGGTCACTTTTACTACCAGAATAACTTCTTCCTTCAATTTTAGTATGCCCTAAAGATTCCTAAAATAAGAAGATTTAATATACATTTTATTTTATTCACATTTAGTTACTTTTTCCCTTGGAGGGAAGAACTTTTTCTTTGGGTATATTTTGCCTCTATCATAATCTGACATTTTTAATAATTTTCAGATGATTCCCGTGTTATCTGTTCTAGTCTACATGTTTTTAAAATATTGACCATGTCGGCACATCATTTCTGTTGCAAATCACACAATATTAAACAAAGTTTAATCCAACACCCAAAAATTGTTAGGTTATGTATATATGCCATAGATAGGGATGCGCGATACGATCCGATATTCCAGTGTATCGATACTTTTACTTCCGATACTCGATATTTTGTATCGATACTATGCTTTTCGATACATTCCAAGTATCGATACATTTGTACTGTATCGATACCTTGCGATCCTGGATTTTTAGTGGTATCGGCGAGTGGCGTTATCTACTAACAAAAGCAAATATATTCACGCAACCGTTATTTGTCCTATGCAGTTTACTGTAATAGTGTAAAGTTTCGTCGTTTATTTATAATTTTTAGTTATTAAAAATATCTTTTGATAGTTTTGTTGTTATTTAATTCATTTCATCACCACACTTTACTCTTTGAATAGAACCGCTGGCAGCTGTAAAATCTCGGATCGTTAACGTATCGATACTTTGAGTATCGATACATTAACATTTGATATTCTACTGTATCGATATTTTACGTTCCGATCCGTATCGATACCTAATATCGATACTTTAAAGTGTATCGCGCAACCCTAGCCATAGATAACACACATATGCACATAGATAAAGGATGCGTTAGGTTAGGATGAATTACAATATGCATATTGATGCATATGCATAGATATATGCCATAGGTAACATAAATAAGAATAGATACAAAATAACACATATTATTCAGTGCGTTCCGAATTACGCATGTAACCCATAGAGTGTGTTCCGAATTACGCATAGGCTGCATTACTGTTAGGGATGCGCGATACGATCCGATATTCCAGTGTATCGATACTTATACTTCCGATAATCGATATTTTGTATCGATACTATGCTTTTCGATACATTCCAAGTATCGATACATTTGTACTGTATCGATACCTTGCGATCCGGGATTTTTAGTGGTAGCGGCGAGTGGCGTTATCTACTAACAAAAGCAAATATATTCACGCAACCGTTATTTGTCGTATGCAGTTTACTGTATTAGTGTAAAGTTTCGTCTTTTATTTATAATTTTGAGTTATTAAAAATATCTTTTGATAGTTTTGTTGTTATTTAATTCATTTCATCACCACACTTTGCTTTTTGAATAGACCCGCTGGCAGCTGTAAAATCTCGGATCGTTAACGTATCGATACATTAACATTCGATATTCTACTGTATCGATATTTTACGTTCCGATCCGTATCGATACCTAATACTTTCAAGTGTATCGCGCAACCCTAATTACTGTTGCATGGCGCTTCGAAATCGTTCCGTTTTATTAATGTGCATGAAGCGCTATAGTAATTCGGAACACAATGTGTTGTGATTCGGAATGATTCTATGCGCATTCTGTCATAGAGTATAGGCAGTATAGGCACAGTATACCAAAACAATCAATAGTGCATCTCATCTTCGCGCATCGGTTGTGCGCAAAAATTTTATTTGACCTTGAGACGGCCATTTCGATTTAGATACCAGGTCCGTATTAAGTAACAGTTCTACCTTTTGGACAGGGAAGGATTAGTATAATGTAAAGGTGTTAAATTTATATTTCGAAGAAAATTTTATTTAGTAGATAAGTGTTGTCAATAATATAATATACAATTTGAACATGTTACAAGGAAAAAAACTCTTTGAGAATTTAAAATCGTCAACAAAGAAAATATAATAGCAAATCAAATTGTAATAAAACAGAGGATATACTTATTGATTTTCATTAAATACCTAGTTAAATTCCATAATCCACTACAGAGCCTATAACTTTTATTCAAATTTTCCAACTTGTCCATTAGATCTTCTCTATTAGCAGCTATTGCCCACGTTCTAGCTCTAAAAAGTATACATTTTATTTAAATTAATTGAATATAGAGTATCAATAAGCACTTAATGCGGTTTAAAATGTGCCACATCGTACCTTTCTGTACCGGAAAATGTATATAATTAGGAGGAGAGAAAAAAATATAGGGATTTGGATGAAAGAAAAAGAGAAACCATCGAAAATATTTTAGAAAGTCCTGCAACAGTAGATCAAACGATTACTTTACATAGTAAAGTTTGACTAAGCTACACCAGTTCAAATTTGACAAAATCTGTATTTACAGAGTGAATTTTTGTATATATGTATACAGGGTCGACAATTGGCTATAACTTCTTAAATACCCTGAATAACATATTACAACTTTACATTGTTGTAACGGGGAAGTGAAGGGGATTTTGAAATAGAATACAGGTTGTTTCATTTAAGAAAACATAACTTTGATGTGGTACAGCGTTATGGAAGACCCTGTACCTTTGTAAATAATTTTAAAATGTGCAGTTCAAAGCTGCCTACTAGATTTGTTGCTAACTTTTTTTGATATCTCGTTTAAGAACGATATAACGGACTTTGTCACAGAAGTTGATCACTCTATATTTGCGATTTACTGTGACGAAACAAAACTGTTGATAAACTTTTAAACACGCCAAAGTGAAAGCTTGTGAATTTCAAAAAAACAGTAAATTCGCAATATTTTTCTTTGACAGTCCTAAGTCTGTATAGAGTGTGAAGGAATGTTTAGTGAATCGTACTAGCATCATAGTCGACGAAACGGGAAGGATTGGAAATTATTCGGTCGTCAATCGACGAAACAGGAAGAGACCGAACTAACTAATTTAAAATTTCATATTTATTTAACTATAAAACGTCACACTACCGACAATCGCAACCACCGGCCTTTATTTAAATGTAGACCTATCGTGTGTATAATCTTTAGACCTATCTACTCACCTCAAAGGATCTGGGAAATCTAAAATAACTATTTTTAATATATAAATATGATTTACTTTTACAGTTCTTTGCAGCACAAACTACCCCTGCTTTAACTTTATTCATCTTATTTGGTGACTGTCACTCAAAAAGTAAAAAAAAAATTCACACACGCCACTGCTTACGCGACTAAACCAAACTAAACTGTCCCTAAACCGAAGTAGAATATACGCCGTCCTTGCTGAACTTGATAGATTTCTAAATCGAATTGGCGAACTGCGCACAACCGATGCGCGAAGATGAGATGCACTACCTATACCACAGTATAGGTATAGGTTCATAGATAATCTATAGGGTTGTCTCTAATTCTGTGCGATACAATTTTAAAATGGACGCCATGCAAAATATCAAAGAGCAATATTTTTGTTGAAGTTTTTGATAAAAATGATGGAAGTGACAATAGTTCTGAATCTAGTGAAGACGAAGATGACCGCGAAAATGAAAATAGATCTTTAAAGGATAGTCAGACGTTGTTCGCATTATTAATAGTAGATAAAGTACGTGGAGAACAAATTGGGAACAGACTAGGACGATCATCTGATTCCTAATTACGCATAGATTGCATAAACGCATCAACTGCCTCATGTCGAGAGTAGAAGCAGTCAATGCGCTGGAAGGAGCGTAAGAATTCAGTACGGTTAGTACAACATTGCAGAAGTCTCAGCGCAATCATTGCGCGCATTGATTAAATCGGAACAATTTTCTATGCAGCCAACGCGCCTTATGCGTTAATCGGAATGCACTCATTAGGGTTGTTCCAACTGGCATTTATGAACCGTACTGGAATCGTTTCGAGTACTGTTTAGTGCGCAAGCTCGAATTTGGGATGTACACATCAACTTTATCACCCCTTCCAGAAGGTACAGTTTGTATACAGTCCCAAGAATGATACGGTTCTAACGCCTGTTGGAACGAAGCATATATGTTATGACCATCAGATAATCACTGGTCACCATCACTAATTCCTAAGTAGGTGATTTGTGGGTTTCCAGCCTTTTTGCACCTGCGTACCACTTGACTTTTTGAGAAATTTTGGCGTACCACCAGACCTAAATATTTTAATAATCGTATAATATTTACTCTTCTAAAAGTGTTCAAAGGCTTTTTGAATTAAATTCCTGAGAAAACTTATAACTTTATAACAGCAAAAATGTAATCATCATACAAAATATACTTTTATAGTATTTAGTGCGAAACTTGTTGTTGTTTGCCTGTGATTAAAATATCAACATTAGGAGTAATGGAACTTATGTTCACTCTTATGTCTGTAACGAGTTAATTTGTTCGGCACCGATTAGAGGTTTATTTTCATGTTTTTTTTTCCGTAACGTATTTAATTTTACCACTAGGTTCTATTTAACTCGTTACTTACTTTCCGACTCCATTTCTGTTACCGCATTGATTTTTTTATATAGAATGTATTTTATTATTAGTCTGGAGGCACGCAAACTCGAATTCTGCCATATTAAATTTAGTAGTTTCCGATGTTTAAAATTCTTCAACCGAAGGGACATTCGTTATATATAAAGTTTAATTAATTCAGAAAGACAAGCAGTATATGACCAACTTTTTTGTTGAGCATAAATAAATTTCAACACCGATAATGAAAGTATAAATAGGAGGATTTTTGACTTCTTTGGGACCGATCGTCTTGATATTTATTTCATCGAATTTCTGTTAGAGAATTGTGTTTGCCGTAACCGGAAAATTAGTGGAGATTGTGAACTCCGGGCCGAATTGTGTTATTTTAAAAGGTAATATTTTAATATACTGCAAATTCGAAATTGTCGTATCACCGTTTTTTTGTGCTAAAAAATTTTTATTTTCTGGTTTGTCGAAAGATTTCATTATTCGCCGGTTCTCTGTCGAGTTTACGATTTATTTATTTTTCGCTGCAGGACGTTAAGATACTATTCAAATGTATGTGAACTGATACAATTTTGATTTTTTTCCGGTTATTTTATTCTTACTCTGTGTGTCGAAAATCGTGTATATTTTAAATGAAATCTTCGATTTTTTTTAATAGAAAGTGCCGGATTACTTTAGATTCAAGAGATAATCACACTTGGAAGTGGCCTAGCTATAATTTGTTTGATTACCCGGCAGATCTAAATCGTGCAATATTATAGTGACCCCGTACGGTAAACCCGGCAGATTTGAACTGTATTTGATAATCTGATCGACCTTGACTGTTACGTCCGTTAATATCCCCGGGATAGGTAATAAATACCTCAATTCTCTTACCCGTTATTTTGCGTGTCCCTGTACGATTACCAGTAAAAGCGACCACAGAGTAAAAATAAACTGAAGGTTTGAATACCTGCTGCCTTCGTTGTCAACCGTAACTTATGAATCTTTGACTCGTCCGTGTGAAAAATAGTTAAATTAAATTCAACAAGACCCCTGGGATTTCTGATCCAGTCCACTTTTGAATAATCTTCAGAGAAATCAGTGGCGGCTCCTCGAAGGAGGCTCAGCCTCCTCACCAATTTATCCAGCAAATAGCACCAGAAATATTTTGTTGATAATTTTGTACTAAATATAGTAACCAATCAAATTACTTACTCAATTTTAAGTCATGTGTCAAATTTCATCCAATCACCTCTGGAATACAGCGATAATACCCTACATGTGGTGTTTTCAGTTTGGCGTTTCTTTTTATTAAAAATTAATTAAACGTCAAACTGACAACTAGTTTAAAAACGTCAGATTGACAATCAATTTTTTGATATCTACAAAATAAAAAATTATCTTATCGAATACTCCTCGGGCCTTGATGAATACTCAAAATTTTGTCATAGAGGATCCTTCAAGCATGTTGCTCAAGGATAATAGCCCTCGGCCTTGGGCTATTATCAAACAACACGCTTTCAGCATTCTCTATGACAAAATCATCTCGGTATTATCAAGACCCTAGTGGTATTATATACTACTGAAAATTCTTCATTTTATTACCTGTTTATATATTTTTTAAATTTTACAATTAATTCCCCGTTCTCAGTAGTTATTGTTAAATCTGACAACAGTGCCCTGAGGCTAGATTCTACAAACATCTCAATACCTCAACACAGTTGCCGTTTTTTCGACCAGTCCAATTGCTTAATACCGTAAAAAATTGCTGAAATGGCAACACTCTCAAAAGGCTTGCCTTCAGCGGTCGCGGTGATACATGAACTGCTTTGTTTTACAGTCGCCATTCCTGTCACGTCGGTATCGTTGGAGAGATCATTTTCTACTCTCAAACGAATTAAAACTTACCTGCGAAATACAATGGGCCAAAATCGTGTTTATACAATGTTACTTTAATATCTATTGAAAAAGATTTAGTAAAACACCTGAAACAAAAATGATACATTTTATGATAATATTATTGATCATTTTTCGCAAACTAAAGACCGTAGACTTCCGTTAATATATAAAAAAAAGTTAATAAAAAAAGGAAAATATGAAAAAACAAATTTTTTGGCAAGAGAAACTCTATACGTCCTCGTTGGTTCTTGCTGGGCAACAATTAATTTTGTCACTGAAGTAGCTGGTACGGTCGCTGCGCAAAGGTTAAATTAATTTAACAGGAGCAACTTTCTCTAAGGAGTTTATTTTGTCACTGGCTGTTGAATTTGGTCCCTGATGTCCCAAGTTTAGTGTGTTGGGTTTGTCAAAAATGCCGGCTCACGTCACTCACGCGTACCACCTGAGACGTTCCCGCGTATATACCACCAGTGGTACACTTGCGTTTAGCCTCACCGTTTAATTTTGTAGCCCGCATGCACGATTCATGATCAGTTTGCCTCGTCTTGTCCTTTTGAATTTTTAGGTTAGAATAGTTAGGAACTAATACTTATTTTTATTTCTAATAAGTTTCATAATTTTTTTGGTTAAAACAGATCATTGGTTAATTTTTGAAGAAGGGGAAGGAAAAATAACCATTCCATTCACCTTGACCCTTCTGTATAGTTTTTTCAATGATTTTTCTTGCCCTTCTCGATAAAGGCAAACTAATCATGAAATGCGCATGCGTGCTACAAAATTAATCGGTGAGGCTAGACGCAAGTACAAATAACTATCGATACGCACTTGCTGAAAAGCCGATTCGAATTGTGGTACATATCTTACCACTGATATTAATGTTCATTCTTTGATAATGTTCACCTTTATTTTCATTCATAAAAATGGAAAATTGTACATGGTTGATAATTTTGTGATGTAAGTAGTTAAAAACTTTGTCCTAGACTATTTGATAATGTTTACTTTACATTTTACGTGTGCTTCCTAAAGTATATTATTCACCAGTGAATAATGGGTGTGGATAATAATCAGAGGTCTCATGACAGGGATAAATAGGACCCATATTGAAGGTTATTTTATATACAAATATAATAAATAAAAATTATCACCGCGACCAGGATTCGAATCCTCTATGACTACATAACCACATTTCACGAGTCAGACCTCTAAACCATTGCGCTACGGAGACATAATTAAATAATTAATTATCAAGCTGTTGTATATAGTACGTATGATTATATCAGAATAAGGTGACGTTTTAAATAATTTATAGCTGATTGCAAGAATTCAGTGGTGGATTTACACATTTTCCTCCAGTAGGCTATTTCAAATTTTGCCGCTCCTACCGACCTCTACAATGCTTACTTAAAGTTTAAAAGCAATTCATTTGATCATCTAGTAAGAATCCGGCTGATAATGTCGATCACATTCCATCATAGAAGGTATGAAAGTTTCACAATACCATTTTGTACAACAAAGCAAAGGGTTTTGGTTTTCTTGGCTTAAGGTAGATCTTAGACAATTTCTCTCTCGTTCCCAGCAAAGAAGGATTTTCTCTACTGATGTTGCTGGTGAACAGCTAAATATACAAGTTAACATAAACGTTTTGCAAATTCTGTTTACGCAGGAACGAAGATCTTTTCAATGATCCAGATTCCGGTTTATCAAAATTGGTGAATGTCATAATGGATACGAGTACAGTTCCTGCATTTATAATCATGGAATTAAAGCATGGGAGTAGCAAAGACATATTTATGAAGTCGTCCGTGCCCCACGCTCCCCTACATATTGAATTGTTTGTGTAACAACATTTAGGCATATAAATATCATTTTATTTTTGTGAGACATAAAAAATGTTTCGTTCCGAATTTGCCGCACTAGGCTCCAGCCTACTCATACTGATGGTTAATCCGCCACTGCAAGAATTATAATTGTTATACTGAATTTAAATTGAAATTACTAATAGATATTATAATATGGA
The DNA here is from genome assembly GCA_947563755.1 of Lochmaea crataegi. Lineage (NCBI taxonomy): Eukaryota > Metazoa > Arthropoda > Insecta > Coleoptera > Chrysomelidae > Lochmaea > Lochmaea crataegi. Next base: position 26,965,680 of record OX387429.1, read on the forward strand.
AAGCGAATCAGACACTAAAATGAATGTTACCCCGCCAAAAATAAGAGAAGCAGAATAAATAGTATCCTTAAATTCATTGCCAGAAAGGTCGAAAAAATTATAGGTATATGAAAGCCTATAACCCCTCCTAAATTGGAGAAAAGATCAAAAAAATTCATTTATAAACAGGTTATTAATAGTTGTGGACAATATATAGTATTCTACTCGCATATATAATTGCTAATATTCACTTATTCAGCTTCGTGAATAATAGCCATCATTATATGCTTGTTGAATAATATATTATTAATATTTCACAAAGTATTTTATTGTGCAATATAAAAATATCAGAGCAGTATAAATAAGAAATTATGATCAGACTCTTAAGTACAAAAAAAATATTATTAAATAAAAATATAACTCTATGAAGAAAGCCATATCGAAAATATAGATGAACCTTCAACAATTGGCGTTTGCAAAAGACGTTTTTCAGACTAGATGGTAAGCTTATTAAATTACAATTGAAAATTTTTCAACATACATCTATTTTTTATAGATTATCCTAATCTCTTGAAAACTAGGATGTCACAAAATGAAAAAATAAAAATATAAATGTGTGAAATATTTTGGAACTGAAAACACAATATCTGGTTGGTATAGACTTTTTGGAGATTTCAACAGATTTGAACTTATGAATTTTTTTATTGTATTGAAGATACATCTTCCGAAGAATTACTACTAATGAGCTAAGAGTTTTTCGTTTGTTTTTTAAAATATTTTATTTAACCAAATTGTTTTCAACAACTACTACGTGGAATCTTTGCATAATTATTGAATAAAATCAATAAATAACAAATTCCAAAACAGAAATATAACATATATTACTTGACCGGCTTGACAAATAACATTTGCATCATCAGGAGTAAATTTACTTCAACATGATTTTTCACTCCACGATTTAACTCGCCCTGATTTAACCTAGTTCACAAGTTCAAATCCGTGATAAATAGTGTCTTAAAAATATGAGCGATAGCTCATTGGATTCGGAATGTCTTGAAAAATGTATTCAAAAAATTTTCCAGCACGAAAAAAATTGCAAAAGTTACTAACAAATTAGGATGAAAAAAAAACGTAATTAGTTTTCTGTTAACAACTCCGAAACTATAAATATTTTAGATATTTTGTTATTTTAAAAATTGTAATAAACAGAATATTAAAAATTTTCAAACTCTTATGAGGTGGTCTTGTAGTCCGATTGTTGTGAATTAATTTCCAGGTGGGGGTTATGCTGGATTCTTCATAAGGCACAAAATTTTACATTGCGTTGCATATCTTCTTATATTTATCACTCAACGGTTGAGATCATTGGAAAAATTGGGTATTTAAGCAGCTACTTTAATGGTGTCACTCGTAGAAGTGAAAGAAAGATTGTAGAGAAGAAGACGTATGGAAGGGATTCAAATTTTCGAGTGGTGTTTGTGATCCCAGAATGGATAAAAAAGAGTAAAAAACTGTTTATGTAATGCTTACAGAAGGCACATGAGAGATATATGCTTGTACGAATTGATTGTCATCGGTAATTATTTAACATTTTTTAAACAAACGCTCTACTTGTCAGTTTGTTGGTTTTCCTATCTTTTTATTTTATTCTACATGAGGCACATTGTTGTTCCACATTGGGACATGATTTTAGAACAGAGTATCATCAGTTGGGGTTATTTAAAAGTATGCTACCTGATGTTTCTATTCTTGGTTTGACAGCGACTGCTACCATAGAATTGGCATTTGCTTTTACATGCTTACTAATAGCATTGTATAAAGATAGGCATAGTAGGTTAATATTTCGAGGATATCATTTGACGAGGTGGACGCCACCAATAGATGGCAGTGGGGAGTTTGCGTCCACGGCACGTCTTTTCTTACTGTACGTCGTAGCTTGAATTACGAATTTCCTTAGCTTTGGTCGCCGAATTACCCCAATAACAGATGGCGCCAAAATTATTCAGAATGTTATATACATCCACAAGAGCTGTGTTGCAAAGTTTCTTATTTTGGGTACTTATGCCAAAGTTGCAATTTGAAGTTCATTATTAATATTGTATTGTGTTCGTTGTGTCATTATTGTGCTTCGTTGGCTGTGCATTTGGATTATTGTTTTATTTGAGAATCTCTGAACGTTGATATATATTTCATTTTTAAGGTAAGTAGACATTATTACAATTAATATACCTATCTCTTCTTTTTGTAAATCCAGAAAATCTATAAACTGAGAATTTTGGATACTGATTGGTTGCATTATTAAAAATGGACCAATCGGCTTTTAAAAATTATTCACTTAACAGTAAATTCTTAATTAAGTTGAGCTTAGTTAATCACCGTAAGTAATATTACAAATTAGTTTCTAGGATTAAAATTTTAATTCTTTTAATTTTTATAAGTATTCTTAGCTCAGTTGCGTTTATACATCAATACCTATCTTGGTTAATAAGTAAATCTAAATTATATTAAGAGGGCGTTAATAAGTGTATAAATGCTACAGCTTATAATTTCCAAAAAAAAACTGTATATTTAGCGACCTATACTTACTGAAATGTATCAATATAACAAATAATCACTTTATCAATCAGCTCGATCGTTGTGTGCCTAGTCAGTAGAGAATAAATAAATTCTATAAATTCATTATAATATGAATGTCGACATTTTTACCTGATTATAATTTAAATCTTCTTTTCGATATTTCAGAAATGGCTGGAAATAAGTGTGTTTATTTCAAGTGTGGAATAAGTAAGAGATCAGATCATACAATTAAAATGTACCATACACTCGGGTGAGTTATCCTTCCGACGATTATTTTTCATAGAGGAGTAAAAAATAGTGAATGTGAATAAATATGTGTGTATGCAAATTTCCAAAACTAAACATAAGTATTTGATTATCGTCAAATAAAGACAATTCGTCCAATAGTTTTTTCTGATAATGAGCTTATTTGTTTTATGGTTGCATTGCATATTATACGAGTACAAGAATTTAACTAGTACAAATTCCATATCCGTTAAATCTTAAATTTATCAAAAGTACTTGAATCCTGCCTAAATTTAAATTTTGCAACTACCTTTATATGGTAAAGTAACAGAATAAAAAATTATTGAAAATATTTCAAACTTATATAGGTAAACACAACTATATAACCGAATACAAAGGGTTGGACATTTACTTATAATATTCCACGAAAACTGAAATAATTGGAAATAGTATTTTTTGTTATTTATTTTATGTTTATGAACTACGCACGTAATAATAAGGTATTGTAACGTTTATTCTAATTTATATTTACAATTAATTTATATTTACAGATTTATATGTAATTCAGTCCTTATTTAATAATTTATGTCATACACTAAACACACTAATTATAATTTATATGAGGGTCACTTAATAAACACTTATTCGAGGCGCGATTACTTTCCTTCGGTATCAACACTGACTGATTGACTAATTGCCTGCAGCGAAGCTGGTGGCCTATTTATACTCGCACGCCGTAATTCTCGAAATTTCTCGCGGGTGCACTGGATATTTTCGACGTTCTGGCGGATCTCGCCGGGTGCGGTGGGTATTCTCGATGTTTCTCGAAAATTGGGCGGAGGAACCATAGTCGTCTCATATGGGGATTTCACTGGGGGCACTAAGTGAGCATATTAATGCAGTAGCTCGCGTAACATTGCCCCCTCCTTAAGAGACAGTTCCTCCTGGAACTAACTAGGAAACTGGAACGAGATGACTGTATCGGCAACTGGTCCCCTTGTTGCATTTTCCAGTTGTATGGAAGTAACATGCGACCGTCTTCTCTGTTGGCGGCGTCTCCCGAGCATGGCCGCAAACCATTACCTGCACTTCGGTGTCTCGGAAGATTACTTCTACCATGTTACGGATTATTCGCCAATCTAAATGCCTACATTCAATCTTGGGCATGGCTAGCCTATGCACGTTCAGTTCAAGCACATGCTCCCTCAGGCTTCGTAATGCTTCCCAGACATCCTCGTACGTTGGTCTTTCGTCGAAGGTGTTCCTCGTCACTAGGTGGAAATTGTAGCGGGAGCCATTTTGCAGCTTCAAAGCTTTACCTGGTACTGGTAACTGGTTTACCAAAGGTCGTGCGCCACTCTTCTTTATAAACAGAGATGCCAGTCCGCGCGCATCGGTTACGCTGGCAGGGATGTTTATTGCCAGTGAGTATTCCTCCGGAACGGTAAGCAGGTCTTGTCGTCTCTCAGTGGTGACGCCGAATCTTGCTTTTCCGGAACCACCATAAGCACCCATGAACTCTACAAAAGCAGGATCGGCTACTTCCTGAAGCTGGTTTACTTCCTCATCGTGGTCACCCTCGAATGGCGCTAATCGGTTACGGTGCACCACCTTTGGCTTTCCATTTGGGATCTTGCTGATACGATAGATGACATCGTTGATTCTTTTCTTTACGAGGTACGGACCGTCCCAAGCTTTCTGCAACTTTGGAGAAAAACCCTTTTGTCTTCTTGGGTTATGCAGCCAGACTTTGTCTCCTTCGTGGAAACCTCCTTCCGTAGCTTGCGTATCGTACCTTTTCTTCATCCTATCGCTAGCGATCTGAAGATTCGATCGAACCAGCTCGTGTACGTCGTCCATTCTCTTTCTCAGCTGGGTCACGTAATCTTCACCAGCTATGTCTTCTCCGGGTCGGCATCCAAATTCGCGGTCGCAGGGTAATCTCATTTCGCGTCCGAACAGAACTCTTGCTGGTGTTTGGCAGGTAGACTCATTGATGGCGGATCTGTAGGCCATCGCGAATAGCGAGAGATATTGGTCCCAATCTCGCTGATGGTTAGATACTACTTTAGACAGGTATTTGCCAAGAGTTCTGTTCATTCGCTCTACCATCCCGTCCGACTGTGGGTGCAAAGCCGTAGTTCTCGTTTTCTTCATGCCGAGCTTTTCACAAACTTCCTGGAACAGCTGGCTTTCGAAGTTTCTGCCCCGGTCGCTGTGTATTTCCAGGGGCACTCCATATCGGCAAATGAACTCATTCACGAGCACGTCGGCAACCGTTGCGGCTTTTTGGTTTGGAATGGCATACGCTTCTACCCATTTTGTGAAGTAATCCATCACCACCAAAATGTACCTGCTGCCATTTGCTGTCGGTGGAAACGGTCCGGCAATGTCCAGGGCAATGTGTTCAAAAGGGCTTCCGACATTGTACTGTTTCATAGGAGCCTTTCTTCTCCCGTGCGGTCCATTGGTCGTAGCACAGGTAGTGCACTTCTTACACCAGTCCTTCACATCTTCGGAACTGTGCATCCAATAAAACCGTTCTCGCACTTTCTGGAGGGTCTTCTTCACACCTAGATGTCCTCCTGACGGACTGTCGTGTAATTTCCGCAGTACTGCTGCTATCCTTGTTCTTGGAATCACCAACTGTCTTCTACTTTCGGAACCCTCATCGTTCTCGATTACTCGCTGTAGCAAACCATTTTCCAAAACCAGCGAGTCCCACTGGGCCCAATACGATTTCATCGTTGGCGAGTACCTTGAAATCTCCTGCCAAGTAGGTCGACAGTTCTCCTTTTTCCAATGTCGGATTTTCTTCAAGTCAGGATCGTTCTCTTGTTCCTCTTCCAACTTTTCTGGTGTCCATTCGTCGGTGGTCACCGTGGTTCTTCGAATCGCAGCTTCCTTAGCTTCTGTTTTGCTGCAGTGAGAGCACTCTGCAGGGCATGGTCTTCTAGAGAGGGAGTCTGCATTTCTGTGGCTTATTCCGGCTCTATGCTCAATAGTGAAATTATATTCTTGGAGCCGCTCGATCCATCTAGCGATTTGACCTTCAGGGTTCTTGAATTGCATAAGCCACTTAAGTGCTGCATGATCGGTTCTGATCACAAATTTCTTCCCATACAGATACTGATAGAAGTGCTCCACGGACTTCACTACTGCTAGGAGCTCTCTTCTTGTGACGCAGTAGTTTTGTTCTGGTTTGGAAAGGACTTTACTAAAATATCCCAGAACTTTCTCTTGTCCTTCTTGAACCTGTGATAGCACTCCTCCAATTCCAACATTGCTAGCATCAGTATCTAATATGAATTCTCCCTCTGGTAGTGGATAGCCGAGTATAGGTGCAGTAGTCAAGTGCTTCTTCAAGGTTTCGAACGAAGTTTGGCAATCTTCGTCCCAGCGAAACTCCCTTGCTTCCTCTGTAAGTCGTGTCAAGGGCTTAGCGATATCTGCAAACTTCTTTATAAATCGCCTGTAGTATGTACAGAGTCCAAGGAAGCTTCTAACTTGGTGCTTGTCGGTGGGTCTTGGCCACTTTCGTACGGCAGCAGCTTTCTCTTCCTCTACAGCTACACCATCCTTGCTGACTACATGGCCTAGGTAATTGACTTTGTTTTGAAATAGTTGACATTTCTTGGGGTTGAGCATCAGCTGGGCAGCTTGCAACCTTTTGAAGACACCTTCCAAATTCTTTTGATGTTCTTCGAATGTCCTTCCCAAGACTATGATGTCATCAAGGTACACTAAGCATGTCTTCCAGGACAACCCTCGCAATACGTTTTCCATCAGTCTTTCGAACGTTGCGGGGGCATTGCACAGCCCAAATGGCATAACGGTGAAATGCCATAGTCCAGATCCGGTGGTAAACGCTGTCTTTTCTTTATCGGCTGGATCCATTTCTACCCGCCAATATCCAGACTTCAGGTCCAGGGTAGAAAACAATTTGCTACCGGCCAGCGTATCCAGAGTGTCGTCGATTCTCGGCAGGGGATAGCTATCTTTCTTTGTAACATTGTTCAACTGCCGGTAGTCCACGCAAAACCTCGTGGTTCCATCCTTCTTCTTTACCAGAACTACCGGAGAGACCCAAGGGCTGGTAGAAGGTTCTATTACCTTGTCCTTTTCCATCTCGCGAACAATTCTCTCCGCTTCCTCTCTTTTGGCCTGTGGTAGCCGTCGAGCCGATTGTCTTATCGGTTTAGCGTCGCCGGTGTCAATTTTGTGTTTGACAGCAGATGTTCTTCCTGTCTTTCCTCCTTTTGGTACAAAAAGAGATCGGTATTGTAGCAAGAGTTCTCTGATTTTTTTCTTCTCTTGAAGGCTAAGGGATTGTCCAGCCACTGCTATCATTTGTTCAAATTTATTGTTGGCATCATTGGAGGTTGTTGTTTGATGAATTATCGACGCCACTGGTACGCAAGTTCCAATTTTGGTATCCTTCTTCATGGTTATTGGATGGTCATTTACATTTATAATGCGTACAGGTATTTCTTCGGCAGTCATGACTAACCCTTTTCCAACCAGGATTCCTCGACCAACCTCTTCATCGTGATTCCACGGTTCCATCATGACCGGTGTTCCTTCTTCGACGGTTCCTTGTAGCCTTGCCACAGTGAAAAATTCACTCCTTGCGGGTACAACTGTATCCTCCTGTACGGCTACCTGAACAGTCTTATCCTCGTGTGGGTGAAGGAATACCTCCTCAGAACCTACTCTAATCACTCGGTTCTTGAAATCTAGCTGGAAGCCATGTAGGTTATTCATAACGTCCATTCCGAGTATTATGTCCTCTTCGATATCAGCGACAACGACAGTATGGGTGAACTTCTCTGCGCCAATTCCCAATTGCACCGGTAGTTCTCCATGGACATTGGCGCTTTCACCTGTGGCAGTCCTGAGTCGCAGTCTCGTCGGTAAAAGTCTTTTCCGGGTGTTGACAGTCTCGGGGCGAATAATAGTCCTCGTTGCTCCAGTGTCCACCAATAGTGTATACTTCCTTCCATTAACTTCACCATCCACGTATACACTATCATCGCGACATTTCAGAGAGGCTATTAGGATGAGAGGGTCTTTGGAAGGTCTTCGGGTCGAAGCTGCCCTCTGAAGGTCGACCCTTCCTAGTTGTTCCTGCTGGGCATCTTTGTTTGTAGCAGTTCTCGGTCGCTTGCACCAACTGCGTACATGTCCCATTTCTCCACTATTCCAGCATCTCACAGCTTTCAGCTTTCCATTTGAGATGCTTTTCATCATGTTGAAAATCTGGTCGAGCTTGCTCTCAACTTCTTCGTCTGCTACAGCCCTCACCTTGCCGTATACTCCGGAAGCCTGTGTAGCTGCTTCGTACTCCAAGGCTGCAGAGAGTACGTCGACCAGTGTCTTATGCCGAGCCAAGCGTAGAGTTCTCTGCATTTCATGGTCACGAACTCCGTCGATGAATGTCTGTACCCCTAAACATTCCATGACATTCTCCGGTGCCGATGGATAGGCGAACCGCACCAACCTCGCAATGTCTGCTTCGAATTCTTGCAGAGTTTCGTCGCGTTTTTGTTTGCGGTTTTTCAGCTGCGACTGGTACAGATGCTCCAGGTGTTCCAGGCCATATCTCATATTCAATCGCTTTTTGAGTTGTTCAAAATCTTCGGCCTCTTCCACTGGAATGGTCTGGAGGATATCCATAGCGTCTCCTCTAAGGGCAAGAGTTAAATTTAACGCTTTTTCCTTCTCACTCCAGTTGTTTGCCTTTGATGCCGCCTCGAATTGCTTAAGATAGTTCGGCCATGACGTTTTACCATCGAATGTTGGCAGTTTCACTCGGCTGTTAATATCGTTTTCCATTTTCGGTTTCAACTCTACTTTCTCTGCCAGTTCGTCGTTATTCGGGGCTTGCCTAGTTGTAATATCCGGTTTATTACTAGTCTTCCTTTCGATTTCTTTGATTTTTTGTTTCATTTCTTGCTCCATACTTTTAATCTTTTCTTCCACGGCAGAAATATCAGTCTTCATGGATGTCATTTCATTTTTCATGTCCGTCATTTTATTTTCTATGTCCGCCGAAAGTTTACTTTCCATGGATGAAATTTCGTTTTTAATATCCGTCGAAATTTTATTTTCCATGTCCGACATTTTGTTTTCCATGTCCGACATTTTGTTTTCCATGGATGAAATTTCGTTTTTTACATCCGTCGAAATTTTATTTTCCACGACCGACAATTTGTTTTCCATGTCCGCCGATAGTTTACTTTCCATGGCTGAAATTTCGTTTTTTATATCCGTCGAAATTTTATTTTCCATGTCCGACATTTTATTTTCCATCGAAGACAATTCGTTTTTTATGGAAGAGGTTATAGAGGCGGACGCTTCGTCGGTGAATTCAAACGTTTCCGGGTCCAATCCATTGTTAATCATAGCATTTTTCAGTCGTTCCACTAACACTGACTTGACCCCGCTTGTGTCCAGTTCGTAATCCTCTAACTCTCTTCGAAGCTCTGAAACTTTTAATTCACAAAGTTTCTTCGCCATCTTCCTGTATATTTATTTATTTTTTTTAACCCCACACCTGACACCAATGTAACGTTTATTCTAATTTATATTTACAATTAATTTATATTTACAGATTCATATGTAATTCAGTCCTTATTTAATAATTTATGTCATACACTAAACACACTAATTATAATTTATATGAGGGTCACTTAATAAACACTTATTCGAGGCGCGATTACTTTCCTTCGGTATCAACACTGACTGATTGACTAATTGCCTGCAGCGAAGCTGGTGGCCTATTTATACTCGCACGCCGTAATTCTCGAAATTTCTCGGCGTTCTCGCGGGCGCATTGGATATTTTCGACGTTCTGGCGGATCTCGCCGGGTGCGGTGGGTATTCTCGATGTTTCTCGAAAATTGGGCGGAGGAACCATAGTCGTCTCATATGGGGATTTCACTGGGGGCACTAAGTGAGCATATTAATGCAGTAGCTCGCGTAACAGTATAGTGGATCTGTGTGTTTATAAATGGGAGCTACCCCGTCAATAAGATAAATATTTACCTGTTCAAATGTTTACAGACTGTTTCTTTTATCATATGGTTATTAATACATACTATATTCTAGGCTGTAATAGATTGACAAAATGGTAACTATTATGGGAGAACATTATATTTGTTGAAAAATTTACAACGATTTCCTCCATTCTTGAGTTATACTGGGAGAACTAAAAAGGCTGCTTTTGGTTTTTTCAGAATAGAATTTTTAAATAAAAAAATATCAAAGACCAGCAAAGTTTTATTTGAACACGAATTTACATATAGACATGTACCAACAAATCTTCGATACGACGTTTCGTGTCTTCACGAGGCTAACATAATTTTTTTTAAATAGGGGATATGCCTATTTATTGTAATTATTAGTCGATGTTAAATATTCAAATTAAGCGATATATCACACTTCAGATTTTTATGACGTTTTATCTCAAATAAGTAATTCATTAATGAGAACAATTCTTAAATACGTTCCTGTCGTAGTTATTTTATAAACTTGTTTTGATTTTGCCAAAAAAATGTACCGAGAGCCTTACTTTGGACCTTACCTAGTGTTTTGATATAAAATAAGATTTTTTTTAAACAAATATAATGTCCCTCCATAATACAGTTACCTTGTTATCCATTTAATTGTCTTAGTATCTATTACGGTTTAGGTTTAGAATATAGTAATGCTACCCATATTATGATAATAGAAACAGCCTGTATAAAACTATGGAACAAATTAATTATTTTTAAAAAATGAAACATTTAAAAAATCCTCGAGATGATCAATTTTTATTTTCAACTACAGTAGTTTGTGTGTTTATAACGTTACGACTTTACTAAATATGACGCCCTAGATAGATTTTTTAATGGTATATATATTTTTTATTTCAATTTAATAGGTGATGATTTCAAAAAATATATGACTCATGCTTGATTTATGACAGATGTGTGAATAAAATCATTTTGTTAAATTAGTAGGAGCAGTAATATAAATATATGTAATTCAACAATGAGCACAGTTTTAATTTTTCTATCATATTATTGTGTGCTCAATCCAATAAGTATAAATAGATAACACAATAAATAATATTTTCAATGATTATAATTTTCGGCAGTCTATTGTGAAACATTCAAGACCGGTCCTTAGTATTGGGATGGTTGTGTACTCTTATCAGGAAGTGATAAAGATGTCAAAAGGATGTCAGATTTTGCGTAGTAGTTCATAGAATAAATTTTTTTCTTTGATACTTTTTTTTGTTTATCGGGCTTATCCAAATTTTCACGTTGACCGGTAACTTTCAACACCAGGCAAATAAATATAATATTTATATAAAATTCAGATTATTCAAATATTTTTTGTACCTATATATTTGTTATTTTTTTTATTTCCGGTTTTGTTACGATTCTTGTGAATATGGTCTTTTGTTTGATTTTAAAAACCCTTATTAAAGATAAGTATCATTGTGTTTTTACCGTTGTTGTATACCTACCAAGAAATTTCAATGATGAGTAGTTGTTTTTGGGAATGTTACACAGGTATAGGATTATCTTAATACAATTCGGGAAATTCCAAACCAGGGTTTTACTGTAGTTGTTTATAGTTATGCTCGTTACAGAAATGAAATAAATTCAAGTTTTTTAAACACAAAAAAATACTTACTTTACCATAACCATTACAATAAATATGTACATTAACATTCATGTTCATTATATCAGGTAATGCTGTTTTGGCAGTCCTAAGCCAGAAATCGCTAAGAAATAAGCTGATTTGTAGCAAACATTTCAGTGAAAATTCCACACCTGTAATTTTTAACCAATGAAAACGGGTTTTTTTGACAGATCACCATGGCAACGGATGAATTTTAGTGGAAATGTTTTCCTCGTGGGTACCCAACAGCGAATTATACTGGAAATTTTCTTGATAACACACAGTTCCTATCATAGCCCAAACGAGTCGGGTACTGGTTATAAAAAAAATAATTTACGAAAAACCAAAAAAATTAGAACGTGATGCGTTCCGAAGCAGCACCCTGTATATCAAAGTTTGCAAAAAACATTTTGCGAATTTGAAAAAGTTTTAAAACTACAATAAATAGTTTACTTAATTTGTTGGCCATTCGAATTTCCCACTAACAATTTGTACTTGTTTTGATGTTTTTGTGTATTAAGTAACTAAAGAAATAAATCTTATCATCTTCAAGTGATAAATTATGAAAATCAATAATTTTCAAACGATTGAATTGTTACTACTTGGATTTGTGTATGTTGTCGTAGCCGTTAGTGCACAAGGTATATTACAGGACCGTCCTACTTGTAGTTTCTGATCATTTTTTCAAACGCGCTGGACACTTAAGGTTTATATTTATGATAATTTTTGAATCAATAATTTTGTAAAAAGTGTAGTTATTATTTACCTAATTTAATATTTTTGATGGATATTTTCTAATAAATTCGTTTATCAAAACTTTAGATGTTTTATTTTATTATCTAATATGTCGAATGCAATGACCTCACTTGGGAGGTGTGTACCTATGAAGATACTTTCCATGCGTCTAGCGACGGCAACCACTGACCAAAAATGAGTTGGACTTACGTCAAGAGTCTAAATTTCAATAATGGTTAACTTATTGCAAAGAAAACTATTAGCCACCAATGTAGTGTAGACTGATCACTGAATATAAAACACAAAAAATGTTTACCATATCAGATTTTTGAAATGTGCCGAATTCCGCAAAAACCTACCTGCGTCTTTAATCTTAGGTCGAGTTCCTCAAAAAGTCGTGTTAGGATTAGAATACGGCTAACAGCTAAATGCCAGTTTTGTAACACAGTATACTCTCTTCAATCATTTTCCTTCCCTTCTCGATAAATTACGAGAGCTTTTTCAACTTACTTACGCAGCCATTTTTTCAACACTGTGTAGATTCTTCAATGATTTTTCTTGCCCTTCTCGATAAATTATGAGAGCTTCTGTGTACCTGAATACTCTCTATTTTTGGAAATCACTAAATTATATAGTCCCACTTGCTAATGATACGATAATCCCTCTTTCGGGTAGTTTCAGGTAGTTTTGCGGAATTCGACCCTAGCCAGATTTTTCTATTCAGAGCAAAAATCCGTGATTCACACTCACACTACCGACCTCCGACCTGTTAAAACCTTCAATGCCAAAAAATTAGCATCTACCTTTAGAATAATAAGCCGCAAATAGATCGACGAGGGCATTTCTTCATGAAAGACCATATTGCACAATTGCAGAATTCTACAATGTCATTAATTTATTTATTAGTACTATATTATATTGAATTATGATATACTTAGTAAATTTCATCTCATTATTTTTAATGTATTAGTATAGTTAGCACTTTTTTGAAGTTATTGTTTTTGATTTTATATATTTCTTGAGTCCCTACATACATATCAATACAGTAAGAAAGCGAAACAAAATCAAAAATATTTTTACCAGAATGGAAAGCGTAAAATGAATAAATTTTTAACTGAAAGCTTAAAAAAAGCACACAAAAGCCGAGACTTATTTTTTCGTCTCCTTGAGAGATCATCAAAATACGAATATTTAAAAAAATATCCTTTGAATTAATTAACATTCACGAACGAAGTTCAGAAATCGCAAATTTACATTATTTCAGTCACCCAATGAAAGTATATATTTTTTCTATAAACGTCAAAAAATGACAAGGTTTGCGCATTGACAACAATATGCGAAGTGACACTTTTTTTCGGATTCCTACGTTACCATGACACCGTGCGCGACATACTTCGCGCACTAGGGTGCGAAGTATTTCGCACACTGCATGTACCTAAATTAATACCCAAGACTTTTGTATTTCAATCTTTGAAAAAATGGAGCAAAACTCCAAATTATTATTTATTTTTAAATGAATAACAATTAAATACTTTTAAAATAATGTTAGAATTTTACAATAACTTTAGTTATTATTTACAATATTAACATTAATCCATAGTAACAGTGAAAATTTGATTAGGAAAGACATTTTAAGCAAGCTCAACACTATATTCTATAATAAATTAGGCATTTTACTTATTTATAATATTTTTAAAAGATAGATTTTGACGTTTGTAGAAAAAATATTGTTTGCATCTCGTGCGCGAACTACTTTGGTGGTCTCGAATAATTTTTTATCTCGATCACCAAAATAGCATTTCGCGCACTAGATACAAAAATAACTATTATGTACCTTTGTACGAGGATTCTTCTTTGTATCCCATATTTTTAAAGTGATAAACAGATCAATGCTAGTGCTATACGAACTCATTGCATAAAAATCACTATTTTATACACTGAAATTGGTGACAAATAATGGTACTGAGATTAAGTTTATTTTCGGATCAAGATGAATACCTGCTATAACATTATTATGAACATCATATTTCAAAATACGAAAATACCCGCTATCTATCTATTATAGATTCCCATCAAATAGGTAGTAGTTTGTGTCACTTTCGTAATAAAAAGTAAAATCGGCAACAATGTATCGTCGGTCTTGGTCATCATTTATTGTTCAGAATTCGACGATAAAGAAAACATCACATTTAGTAGGGAACTTTTCAAAAATAATTTAGTTATTGAAAATAGTGCAGTTTATTTCAGAGGGCAGTAAGTTACGGGTCATTTTTATGAAGAACGAGCTTAAAAGTAACTAGATGGCGTGCAAAATTGCCTCAAACGGTTTTAACATTGCTACTGTTTTACTATGCCTATCTTTATACAATGCTAATAGTAATTATTTTCTATAGAACTAATCAGTAGCCATATTTAATCCAATAGATATAGTTTTTCTAAGGTACAATTTAAATAAATTATAATCTTTTATACTTGTAATATTTATTATTTCATTGAATTTAAGAACATATTTTAAAGTAGTGAGTAATTTTTGTTTATTGAAATAAGAAATCGAATCAATCTATGTCAATCAAATTCATTTGGGAAATTTGAATTTTTTGTGGTGGTCAGGTGATCCTATCACTTTTTATTGTTTTAATAGAAGATCAGTTGTTAGCATTGAAAAAATTGGGTATTGAAGCAGCTACTATTGATGGTTTCACCCTTAGAAGTGAAACAAAGATTGTAGAGAGGAAAATGTATGGAAAGGATTCAAATCTTCGTGTGGTGTTTGTGACCCCAGAATGGTTAACAAAGAGTAAAAAACTGTTTATGTCATGCTTACAGGAGGCACAAGAGAGATATATGCTTGTACGAATTGTCACCGGTAGGTAATTATAAAACATTTCTTAAACAAACACTCTCCACTGACTCTATTGGTAGTCATCATTTTGATGAATGCCACTGCTACTGGGGCCAGCTATTTCCTCATCAACATCCATAGGCGTGTTTTCAATTTCTTCAACAGAAAATTGTTTCTCAATAGCTGGCATATGTATAAAGCTCTGCATACTGCATAAAAAATGTTCTCGATTTAGATACTTGTTTACCAACTTGTATGCAGGCAAGATTAGAATACATCGAGTAAACTCTCTCTTCAGCGGGATAATGTTCATCAAGTAAATATCCTATTACATACTCTTGCTGCTCTGCGGTACATTTCATATTTTTAAATCAACCATTCCACATTTTCAATAACTTAAGCAAAGTAAGTTTGGTCTGGTTATTGGTTGAGTATTTAATGTTTGACAAATACTTCCAAAACGCCGTTTGAGGTGTAGGTAGATATACATCAGCATTGGTTTTCTGCAAATATCTCACATCCTATTACAGTCAAAAGCTTGATAATTATCGTTGAAATGGGCCATAATTAAGGCTCTTCTGCATCTGCAATAAAAACATTTTTTCATTTATAATATAGTTATGTTACAGTTCTAATAGGTACCTTATTTTCTCAAGACAATACACCAAAACAGAACTAGCCTGCTTTTCTTCTGCTGGTCTACTTGCGTTGCTGTAATGTTTTAAATAGTCTGACAAACCAAACATAACAATACAATCAGATCGTTCTCCGTCTCTGCCTGCTCTTCAACTTTCTTGGTATAGGCTTTCCAAGCTCTTTGGAGCTGAATAATGGATAACGAAACGTACATCTGGCTTATCTATAAAAAATATTTATTTATTCATTCACTGTTTAACAAGGTATAAAATCCCAATTACAAAACAGTTGGAGAGGTAAATATGCACAATCAGATTATATCAATAACAGTCTTTAAACATACTACAAAGAATATATAAAAAAAAATCAGTGAACACTGAAAAAATATTCTTTTATGTCTTTCAAACTGCAACAAAAAATGTCGTTATCTTTATCTATTGAGTTACATTTGTCTCCCATATATATGAAGGGGAATTTTTCAAAATATTTGTTTTGGGAACGCCCAAATAGAACGATTACTTATTTCTCGCCGACAATCGAGGAATGTTGTCAGTTGTTCCAGTATATTTGGCGTTTTTAACTTATTTATTTATTGACGGGCTAGAAACCCATTAAAATACAATAGGTTTAATTGATACACAGAAAAATAGAATAAAAAAAAAGAAAAAAATTATATATATGCAGGGTGTACCATAAATAAGTACCGTAAATTAGAGGCATGATAGATCGTTAAGATATATATTTAAAACATCCTAATAAAACTGTAATAAAAATTTGTAATTGGGTATTTTAAATATTTCTTAACGATCTATCATGCCTCTGATTTACGGTACACCCTATATATAGATATAAAAAACCATAAACTTATACATTAAATAACACATAAGCACATATCACTTACAATAACAACTAAAAATATTTTTTTAAATTACAAAATTTGGAGTTGTCGGCGAAACTCAGAAGAAGATGTAAATATATCAAGATTCAATCAATTAGCCAATCTTGTGGACCTGGGGATGAACGAATTATTGCGAATATTCCACTCATACATGTTGTATCAATGCAACGAATGCTAAATTATTAAATGGAAATTCAGCGGAAATTCCACGTTGCAATGACAACCGTTGTCAAACAACGTTAAAATAATAAACGTGAAACGTCAAAGAAGAGTTTCTTAGAGGTTATGAATCGATTTGTAGATATAACAGAACGGGAAATTGACAAAAATGTCATTAAAAGTGTACCCAAAAACACGGAAAAGAATAAGAATAGTATATGGAGACAATTTATGTTATTTTGCGACGAAAAAAAGTACAAATTCAATATAGTGGATATATAGAGTAATTTGTATTTTTATTCGAGATATATTCTCCCTAAATACCGCTTGTGCTTAAAAATTAACCAGATAATTTCCATGAAAGTTTGTTGTTAATAATTACACGAGTACGAAGAACGAGTGGTAATTTTTAAGCACTCGTGATATTACCCCCGATAATTAGTATAGTAGTGTGGTTGTGAAAATGTAACACCATTTCTAGTAGATCTGGTTGGTGCGGAAAAATCAATATTGAACACAAGAATAGGACAATCGAGAGTAGCATTGACTATGTTGAATAGAATGAAAAAATCTTTGCAATTGCTTCTGTAACGAAGAGACTCCAACAGAAACTGGGAAGGCGCAATTCATGGTAATTTAAGTGGTAGGTGAATTTACTGTTTGGACCCTTACTTTGTGGAATCTACTCATATTACCTTTTTAAAAAAGTAAGTGGTAGGTGTTAACAGGATGAATTCCAGATTTATAGGCAATGAGTCTTAGAAATTTTCTTTGAATTTATTCAATGTTGTGAATATGGTTGGTATAGAAGGGATTCCAAACAGAAGATGCATATTCAATAAGAGGTCTAACAAGGGAGAAGTAAAGTTATTCTAAGACATTGCACGTTTCGAAATTCACAAGTTATCCTTCTGAGAAAACCAAGCATCCTTAATGCCTTATTAATTGAAGCATACATATGGGGCCGAAAAGACATGGTAGAGTCATTCACAACACCAAGATCTTTAACTTCTGACACATTAATAAGAGGTGTTTGGTTTATGTCGTATATAAAAACAATAGGGTGAGGCTTTCTACTAAAGTTAATAAACTGACATTTTGCTGGATTCAGTTCCATGCCATAGGCAGTACACCACCGAGATAAATTGTCCAAATCTGCTTGAAGATTCTGACAATCCTTTAATGAACGTACAGTCATATACAATTTTAGATCATAAGCAAAACATAAGAATTGAGATTTTATAAAACAGTTCTGGATGTCGTTGACGAAAATGTTAAACAAAAGTGGTCCTATGTGTGATCCTTGGGGAACACCTGAAGGAACTACAAAGCCAGATGATAAGAATCCACACACACGGACAATTTGAATACGGCCAGTAAGGTAACTTTAAACCCAGTTTAGGAGACTACCATGAACACCCATATTATTAATCTTTTGAATCAGAAGGCCATGGTTAACTTTACCAAATGCCTTGGAGAAGTCTGAGTACAAAGAGTGAACTTGATAACCAGAGTCCAAGGCACCTGAAAGATAGTCCACATATGTAAGGAGATTGACTTCCCTGAACGGAAGCCAAACTGCTGGTTAATGATATAAGGATCCAAAAGTTTCGTAAGGATTTTAGTAACAATATTATCTAATAATTTAGGAATTACACTCTGAACACATATCGGCCTATAATTGGATGTTTGATTTTGCACCTGTTTTGTAAATAGGAACAACGAAACTAGATTTCCAGAAATCTGGAAAGATGCCAAGTTTAAGTTTAAGTTAAAAATTATATGCAAGGGGCGAGACAATAGAAAACTACAATATTTTAAAATAGAAGGAGGGATGCCAACTGGCCCAGGACCTTTATATACATTCAAACCACAAAGATGTTCAGATATTTCAGAGATAGACACACAATACTCAGAAGCATTCAAAGGAGTAGAAGATATCTAACCATAGCTATTTCTCGCTGACAATCGGGGAATGTTGTCAGTTGTTCAGTATATTTGGCATTTTTAACTTATTATGAAAAATTTTATGTAAAAAAAAATAATAATACAATCATGTCTCACTTGTAAAATGAAAATGTCATGCCTATTCAATAGTGCATCATGTGAAAATCCTCTAAGAGGATACATGCAGTCAATTCTAAAGCTTAAGTTCTTTAAAAAATGTTGAGCTGATTCTAATCCGCATATTCAAGTTTATATCTAAGAAAACTATAGTAAAGTATCTTCAGCATGCTTACATCTCGAAAACCATGACTACTACGAACTATGAAACCGTAAGCTCGAAATGCAGTTGAAGTAACAAAATTGATATGATCATTATACAAGATATATACATCGTGGGCCACAGAAAACAGTCCACCCCGATATTTGGCAGTACTCCTTAGATGTTAAGGAAATTAGGAAACACGTCGGTTTTTGTTCTAAGGGGGTCACATTTTTAGGATACAGGCATCTGTCATTTGTCAACCCCCTCCCTTCCACTGCACCAACCCCTTATTTTTAAATAGGGAATATACCATGTGCGACACAACATTAGAAAGGCATTTAGATGGAGTATTCAGACATATCGATCGTCCACGATTTTTTTCGATATTTATACCATCTTTGCAAAAAAAAGTCTTAATTAATTTAAAGTACAACACCTCTTAAAAATGAAACGCAACGCCTATGGTTTGCCAATGTGTCATATTTTCTGTTACATCAAAAGTAATATTTTTTTGAAACATCTAATTCATTAATTCAATATTATTATTAATATCACAACTTGTATTTTGGTTAATTTTCGTTATAGTATTATAATTAATTATCATATTGTTTTCGCAATACCTATTTGTTTTAATTTACTTCTGATGTGACAGAAAAAATGACAAATTAGCAAACCATAGACGTTGCATTTCATTTTTAAGAGGTGTTGTACTTTAAATTAATTAAGAATTTTTTTGCAAAGATGGTATAAATATCGAAAAAAATTGTGGACGATCTTCATGTCTGAATACTCCATCTTAATGCCTTTCTAATGATGTACCGCACATGGTATATTCCCTATTTAAAAATAAGGGGTTGGTGAAGTGGAAGGGAGGAAGTTGACAAATGACAGATGCCCGTATCGTAAAAATATGTCCCCCTTAGAACAAAAATCGACGTGTTTCCTAATTTCCTTAAAATCTAAGGAATACTGCCAAATATCAGGGTGGACTGGTTTCTGTGGCCCACTCTGTATATGCACTCGGCCACTTTGACATATTGAAAATTTTTAGTTTTTTGGATTAGCGCAAATTCCCGATATTTTTGTAGGACAAGCGACATTACTGATAAAGCAGGTTTTCTTATATCTGCCATTTTCGCCGACAACTTTTTTTCTGTAGATGACCTCAAATAAAAAAGTTTGCAACCTCGGACCATAATTTTCAGGGTGGATTGTTTTCTATGGACCACTCTGTATATAGATATATACGGTTAAACAAAAAGTTCAGTGAGCAGATAAAGATATAGTTTAGTGAGTACTTGTATACTAAATACTTTACTATTTTCAAGGCTCATAGATCAATTCAATTTTTATAGTTATATTTGGAAAATTAAAAATTGTACTCACTGATTCCTATTCCAAAGGCAATAGTGGCGACAACAGCTTGGTATTTCCTGAGATGTAAATAATTCCAGACATATCCTTGTATCTGGTGAGCATCAAATTTGTGATCTTGTTTATAGGTACGTTCTTTTTTTTCAGGTTTAAATAATACTTTAAATAAGTATTACCAGATGTTTAATAAATTGTTACAAATATACAAAACACAATAATTTGAATGCCCCTGAAAACTGAAAATATATTTCTGTAAAAAGTTATTGAAATTTACAGAAAAGAATTAATAAAAAACTACTTACTTTGTAGAAGAGATTAGGTCTATTGAAAGGAGTGGTAAAAGTAACAGGTGCTTCCAAATTCAAAAAATGTTTTTATATCCACCAATATTTCTAATAGCAGTCGATGTCAAACCAAGAAAAGGGACATCGGGAAACATGCTTTTAAATAACCCCAACTGATGATACTCTGTTCTAAAATCATGTCCCAATGTGGAACAACAATGTGCTTCATCGTTTTGGAAGTATTTGTCAATACTCAACCAATAACCAGACCAAACTTACTTTGCTTAAGTTATTGCAAATGTGGAATGGTTGATTTAAAAATATGAAATGTACCGCAGAGCAGCAAGAGTATGTAATAGGATATTTACTTAATGAACATTATCCCGCTGAAGAGAGAGTTTACTCGATGTATTCTAATCTTGCCTGCATACAAGTTGGTAAACAAGTATCTAAATCGAGAACATTTTTTATGCAGTATGCAGAGCTTTATACATATGCCAGCTATTGAGAAACAATTTTCTGTTGAAGAAATTGAAAACACGCCTATGGATGTTGATGAGGAAATAGCTGGCCCCAGTAGCAGTGGCATTCATCAAAATGATGACTACCAATAGAGTCAGTGGAGAGTGTTTGTTTAAGAAATGTTTTATAATTTCCTACCGGTGACAATTCGTACCAGCATATATCTCTCATGTGCCTTCTGTAAGCATGGCATAAACAGTTTTTTATTCTTTGTTATCCATTCTGGGGTCACAAACTCCACACGAAGATTTGAATCTCTTCCATACGTCTTCTTGTCTACAATCTTTCTTTCACTTCTAGGGGTGACGCCATTAACAGTAGCTGCTTCCATACCCAATTTTTTCAATGCTATCTACTGATCTATTAAAACAATAAAAAGTGATAGGATCACCTGACAACCACAACAAATTAAAATTTCCCCAATGAATTTGATTGTCATAGATTGATTTGATTTCTTATTTCAATAAACAAAAATTTTTCACTACTTTAAAATAGGTTCTTAAATTCAATGAAATAATAAGTTACAAGTATAAAAGACTACTACATTGAAACATGGCTGCACCGTGTATATAATCTTTGGCTGCACCTATAAAATTGCATGATTGAAGTCACATGATTTGTAATAGGAATATTCGATATACATCGATGCATCGAAAACATCGATGTTTAATCGATCCGATGTTCTGAAAAGCTATCGATAAACTCGATGTATCGATGTTTTTTCATAAAACATCGAATCGATGATAACCAGTTAATTTCACAAAAACTCAAGTTTGACCACTAAAATTTTATCTAAAATCTTTCTTTCTGTTTGTTTGTTTGAAAATAGATAGGTTTATTTTTCACTAGCAGACTGACAATATAATGCCGTCGCGGCCAACGTGTACTAGACCTATTTGCATTGGTGACATCTATCAAAACCGCCATGAAAATCTGCCAAAACTAACTGAGCGAGCCGGCTCGGCCCAACTTGGGCTCGACCAACTTCTACTAATGCCTTATGCCAAAGAATACATTTTGTATTCTTTGCTTATGCCGAATTCAGAAATGATGTTGGCAGTTGGCTGGCAGCCCGCAGCACCAAAGAATACACCACTTGGTGTATTCTGTGGCAGCACTGCCCAAGAATCAGTGAGAACAGAGAATAAAAATAATCCATTCCGATGCTTTTTTTCATTGCTAATCGAATGAAATCGAATAGAACTGAACAAATGTCATCCGATTTTGTCCAGTGACAGACGAGCAGCGAAGTAGACGAGGTAAACCAACGACCTTCTATTGTTGACATGGTAGCAGAGTATTACAAAAGCGTGGTATTGCAATTTGTTTAGTAGATAGATTTGATAATAAACATTATAAAATGCCTTCCAATAAGCGAATAGCATTCTGGGTATCGGAGAAGAAATTTCAAAAGTTGAATTGGCAAGAACTAGAGACAATAAGCAAGAAATATGGGTTTGAGGTGTTCAAAGTGCGTAAATTGTGTGTTTATTTTAACTGTAAGTTTAGAGAAATTCACTTATATTTTTATTATTTTTTTCTAGTTAAGTCTGAAAAAAACTTTGGAATCACAAGGACCGTTCTGTGTTCTTGTACACAAAATGACGGATATTATTGCATCTGCAAATATGGGTGATATTAGGGTATGTTTTTCTAAGAATCACAATTTTTTTTACCGGAATTGCGCCCTGACACATCTCATAGAACAATTAGTTTATAGGTCATTTCATAAGCTAATTTATTTGTTTTTATAAATTTCATAAGATTACATTTAACGATAATAATTTATTTATTAACCATAAGACACCTTTAATAAACAAGATATGACAAAATAATTAATATTTAAATATACATTGGTTTCGCACAAAATATTTGAATAACCTGTAATACATTACTAATAATGATACAATAGGTACTAAACAGAACACAGAGTCAGATGCTGCAAATGCAATACGCATATTATATACAGTCGGCTCAAAAACCAAAGAAGGCTCAGGATTTGGAGTTTACTCCAGACCACTTAGCCTAAGAGTAAAGTGGGGAATGGGAAAAAATACCAGCGTGGTTCAAATAGAACTGGCTGGTATCTCAGTCGCCACAAAAGAACTAACCAGAAAAGGAATTTCTGGCAAAAACATAACAATCTGCACTGACAGCAGACAAGCCCTATTAGCCTTTAACAGACAACGTGTTACATCAGAGCTAGTATTAGAGTGCCACCAAGATGTAGCTAACGCCTCGGTAGATAACAATATTATCCTGAGTTGGGTTAAAGGGCACAACAGTAGTAAAGGTAATCGCATTACCGATTCTTTAGCCAGGGAAGCGGCTGGACTAAAAACCTGACGACTTCGACAATTGTGAAACTAGCCAAGTGTTACACCCAAGCTCAATCCCTAAAGAGATGGGATGGAATCAAAGGATGCAGTCTTGCCAGGAACACCTTGGGCAACCCTGGGAAGCTGGCGCCGAAGAAATATTTGGTGATGACCAGGAGAAACCTACGCTCAACAGTAGGATTTCTGACTGGCCACTGTCAACTAAGGAAACACCTCCATACTATGGGGCTAGTGGACACACCTCTACGCAGAATGTGTGAACAAGAAGATGAAACTGTCAGGCATGCCTTATGTGAGTGTCCGGTGTTATCGTCAATAAGAGAGTGTGTGTTCGGTGAGTCTTGGCCTACACCTGCCAATATAAGGAGATGTCTCCTAGTGACCTGTCCACCTTCCTGAAAATGACCTAAACTCACCCTCCCCACTCTACAGATACAGAATAGGTGCCTTCTTTTTGACTGAGATCTCGGCTCACTTCAATTAATTGTGATACGAGATAAAGTGATTTGAGTAAGCACCAAAAAGAAGGACACACTCAATTGAAACGCGACATTTGCCAATGTATCAAAATTCAATTCAAAAAAAGATTTAAAATATAAGTCAGATTTGTATCAATCAATCAGCATCTAATGAAGTAATTCTTTCCATAATCCTATAAATAAAATTCACTCAAAATCAAAGAAAATTCGATTATGTTGTTTAAAACTCAAACAAATCAAATATTTCTTCATCCCCTCCACTTTATTTCCAACTCAAGTCTAACTGATACCCACTCATATTATTCAGCGTCAGTGAAGGGGGAGGAAAAATCTCAGCTCACTTCACATCTAAGCCAATGGTCCAAATTAACTGTTTTCAACACTGTAATATTACCACATTTTAATTATTGCCCTACAATTTTGTATCTACTCAAACAAAATGAAATCAATTGTCTTCAAAGGATGCAAAACCATGCCATGCGAATAATATTGAAGTGCTCTAGGTATACTCCTATAACCAGCATGCTAAAGACACTTAACTGGATGCCAATAATTAAATTAATTCAGTACTTCACATTAATTTTTATTTTCAAAATTAAAATTGGACATGCACCAGTGTATCTGCAGGATAAGCTCTCTAATAGTCTTGGTGTACATAACTATTATACAAGAAATAAGGAAAATTTAAGAATTGAAATGTGTAGGAGAAGCAGTACATACAACTCTGTATTTCACAAAGGTATTAATTCTTTCAATAGTTTACCAGAATACATTAAAAAAAGTTCATCTGTACATTCTTTTAAAAGAGCATTAAAGGATTATTTATTGTCGGAGTGAGCAGTCACAGCCTAATATTATATGTTTGTTTAAATTTGTTTTATTCTAATTTTAATTTATTTATGATGTACCTAATTTTTTGTGCTGTAAACACTATATGTTGTACTGTTCTTTTATTTTATATTGTGTACTTATATTATGTAAACAGAATTAGTTATTTTTGACTAAATAAAGAGATATATATACTTTGAAGTGAGTAAATAAAAAAGAACATGCACATTACCAATGTGAGCCGAGATTAACTGATAGGTATCTCCTCGGGTATCTCAGTCAAAGAGAACGCTCCTAATTATAGCTACAATTAAAATTGATCCTAAGTATTTAATTAATTTCAATATAATTGAAACAATACTTTTTTTTCATATAACTTATTAATTTGGAAAATTCTAGTTCTAATTTCATGTGATATTTTTAATCAATTTATTAGGAAAAAAAACATATTGTTTTATATTATTTATTGTTAGTCACATCTTTTTTAGTGTGCTAGTATAATTCAAGAAATTGAAACTTTTATATCTCAGAACCCATCTCTTGTTGTGATAGATCCAATAGTGAATGTAAGAAGATTAATTGATAGGTGCAACTGTTATAGCATTATCCATTCCACTAATTTAGCTACATATGATGTTTTTACACCAAATTTTTGTACATTACGATCAGGTAAGTAAGCCTAATTGTCTTTTTATATGTAAATAGAAAAATGCAAAGGTTCTGGTTTCATTGCATGTTATCTAGCCACCCTGTATGTGAAAATCATGGTTTTTATGTAGAAAATATTGTAAAAACCATGACATACTATCAACAAGTTTTATTAAACTTATAAAGGTTGAATTAAGAGATAAACAATAATCCAAGATTAACCACACTCAGCATTTGTTGACTCTTGGAATTAAATGATTATTTGTCTAATTAGTCACCATTATTTGATATTTTTTCAGTCAAACATTACCATAATTGAATCATTTACAAATTGAATGTATCATGTTCATTCAATGAAAAAATATCAACTTATATTCATTATCTGCCATTTATAAACATGTTAACTGTATCAGGTTTTACATTCATTATTACCAGGTAGTTTGAAAAGTTCTATATCGCGGGATTGGTTAAATTTACCGCAAATATTATTGTCCGCAGATTCCTGGAAGTTCGGAGATTAGTTTAAAGTTAATACAAAAATATCGGCCGATACTTCGAAAATGAACTCATGGGATTTGTATTAATTATCAGACAATGCAATGAATAATACATGTTTGTGTGATTAAAATATTGTAAGTAAACAATGATGAAATTTTCATACTTAATTAACGTCTGGTTATACTTGCAATTTTAAATAATTACTAAGGTTTTCGTTTATTTTATAATTTTTCAAATAATCAGAATTTATGCAAATGAAATGATTAAATGTTACATGGACTTGAAAATAAGGTAGTTAATGATAAAATCCTGTCAGAGTAGGTAGTTGATTATTAACAATTTCCTTCTCTCGATATGGAGTTAACTAATGATGTGATAAATAATAACTGTATTAATTTAACTACCTATATTTTGGACTATAGGTACTATTTTTTTAAAAATCTATTATAATGAAATTGTCACATTCTCGCTTATTGGGGTTGGTTCATGGATGTATGAGCAAAATATTTGTTGAAATAAGGAAATTAATTTTAGTCTTTGAAGATAAAAAAATATTACAATTTTTTTAAATATTCATGGTAGCTTTTAAATTCACTATTGACACAAGAAATTTAATTGCTGCAATCTTAGGGTACAAGAATAGAATGAAAGTATTCAGAGTATCTGAATACCTTATTATTGTAAATGTGAACTTAATTCCATAGATTCAGTTGGGACACTAGTGAAGGTATATTTGGCTAAAAGAAATAAGGCATTTAACTTATTTTTTATTGCAATGTCTGAAAGAAGGCATCAAATTTATTGGGTATGCAAAATTTTCTAATGGTATCTTAAATCGTCATGAAATGACAAAAGTCCATGCAATGCTAAAATCGAGCGCACCGTTGTGACGTCACCGGCTCGTTTTATCCTAATATCTGCACTTACTTTAGTTTACTTTGATTTTGACATAAAAATCAAGACTTTATGTCCTGTGAAAACGAAGCTATAAGGTAGGATTTTTAATAGAGGAGTTCAGTTTAAGGTCAGTGTGGCCAACAAAAAGTCTTTTTATGACAAGAATGACAGTTAATGTATACCACTCAAAACACAGATTTTTGAAGGTTTTTTATCATTGCAAACATCTACATTGTTTTTGCTTTATTAAAACAATGAATTCACCCCCGAAGCGTAAATCTTACAATTTAAAATGACATTTTGCTGAATACTCAACGTATCGGTTGCCTATAAATTTTAAAACGACGTTTTCGCTGAATACTCAACGTATCGGTTGCCAATGGGCGCGTTCACCAGATCAAGCAGTTTGCGTTCTACTGTTTCAAACGTTTGTAGTTAAACTGTTGGTTCTTCTTCGTCGATGATGATACAGACCCCTTCCTTCAGCTGCTTTTTTTTGTTTTTTTGTGGGTGTCTGTATATTTGGAGAAACAGAATTATTATGTTTGATTCTTGAAGGGCCTGCTTGTGATAAGTGGGAAAATAAGTCGGGAACCAGAGAAGATGAAGTAGAGGATAATGAAAGTTGTGGGAGGGGATCTAATAAAGGAAACCGAGTAGTGGAACATGAAGCTGTTGCTTGTGATGGAGAAGCTGAGTTTTGCACTTTGTTGGTTACATCTTGATTTATATTTATGGAAGACACAATCCGGCCACAATTTTTTGTCTTATCATTTGCAAATATTTTGTCAAATAAATCAAAATATTCCCACACAATTCGTCCTCGACCAGTTGTGCTTTTTTTGTTGTTATCCTTCACAGTCTTATAATGATGCTTCATATTACGCATTTTGCGGTCAAGAAAATCTTCGGTAACTGTATATCCCTGTCTAAGAAATACTTCACATATTTGTGACCACTTCTTTTTTTTTATTTTAGGATCTCTAAAATTGTCTATTCTATTGCCGTATTCTGTAACTAACAATCTGGTAGTTTCTGCAGTCCATGTAAAAACTGCCTCTACAAATAAAATACTTCAATTATTTAGATTTATTATGGAACAATATACTATCCATATAAATATTTAAATAAAAATAGGTAGGTACATACCATGGGCTACTTGCATATTTTCTGCAGTTGCATTTTCCTCTTCAACTCTAGAAATTTCGATTTCATTTTGATGTTGTATAATGTAATCAGCGAAATATTCAGCATCTACGAATTAAAAAAATGATGTATTTAATAAAAATATTCTAATCTATCTAAAATTACTATAGATTCTATTCCTAACCTCTTTAGACTTTATTTACTTACCATTTAAGAGTTCATGAATTGCATTATTTTCAGTTATATTATAATGGATTCCGTTATAAATATACTCCACAGTAAATACCATATTCAAATATTCCCTCACTTAGCTTCTCACAACGATAAGATTCAACTGTTGAAAACTGTAAGCATAAAAAATCGCCGCTTCCAAAAATGGCGACCGCTTACCAAACAATCCAAACACGTTCAAGAAATAAATGCACCGTCTACCAGATAAATTGCAAACGTTTGTAACTGGTGAACGCGCCCAAAATAATTCTAGGAACTTTTGGCAAGTCACCATATCATTTCTGTCATTCTGTCACTAGTTATGTCAGTTTTATTTGTTTTTGTTGATGTTTATTTTCCATTAGACTTTTGGAGTAGTTCTAGTTAGTTGTGTCTCTTTATTCTTTTGATTTCTTTTTCCACTGACATCTGACATAACTAGTGACACAATGACAGGAGTGAAATGGTGACTTGCCAAAAGTTCCTAGAATTATTGGCCACCGATGCGTTGAGAATTCAGCTAAAATGTTATCTTAAATTTTAAGATTTACGCTTCGGGGGTGTATTTTCATTGTTTTAATAATAAATATAGCGCTTATTGAATGCAGAACTATTTTAAGTCACAAAATAATAATTTTACAGGAGAGCATTTTTTTTATTTACTTTGAAACAAGTTTGAAAAGATTGTTATTTATAGTGTAGGATTGTAAGTACCAGTGTGATTTCTTCGAGGTTTTTAAGATAAATTTATTTAAATTAATATTTATGAACTTAGGATACTTTATCATAGCCGGAAATAATCTATGTCCATATAGGATTAGACAAATGATGCAAAGAAAAGACTTAGGTTACTTCTGATCTGAGTATATTCACCCTAAATAACTAAAATGAAAACGGAACACATGATCTAATAAAACATTTATTGCATAAATAAATTCCACAATAATATTGTAACGTTTATTCTAATTTATATTTACAGATTTATATGTAATTCAGTCCTTATTTAATAATTTATGTAATACACTAGCACACTAATTATAATTTATATGAGAGTCACTTAATAAACACTTTATCGATGCGCGATTACTTTCCTTCGGTATCAACACTGACTGATTGACTAATTGCCTGCAGCGAAGCTGGTGGCCTATTTATACTCGCACGCCGTAATTCTCGAAGTATCTCGGCGTTCTCGCGGGCGCATTGGATATTCTCGATGTTTCGTATTCTGGATGCTTCTCGAAAATTGGGCGGAGGAGCCATAGTCGTCTCATACGGGGATTTCACTGGGGGTACTAAGTGAGCATATTGATGCAGCAGCTCGCGTAACAATATGTTATCATTATTGTACAATAAAACAAGACAAGAAAATATTATAAACAAAACAAAAATAGAAAAAAATAAGAAATAGCTAAAAATTGAATTTTAACCAATTTCAAAAAACTTATTCAAAACAAACTTCGACATCGTCTTCATCGTCCTTTTGATAAATATTATTGAAGACATTGCCTTTATCATCTGACGAGTAACTTCAAAGTTATAGCATTCGCCGTTACATCGTTGTGATGATAAAAGCAATGCATTTACTGTTTTTGTACAAATACTATTTCGAAAATATTAGTTTTTATTAAATTTATTTTGGAAAATACGAGCTAGTAGCGTCAGCGTTGTAGTGAGGTAAAACGAGTATGTCTAAGACAAATTCGCCCAAATCCTTAAATGACATGCATCCTAAAAGGTCTTTATTTATTGATATTTTATACCAATAACTGTCGATACTGCTTTCATTTTTAATCTCATCTGGAAACTCGTTTAGGCGTTGACAATACAGCCTCCGCTGATCATCAATTTTTTGTTTTTTGTCAGTATCGTCGGGGCTTACAATTCTAGGTAGCAACTTTATTACCTCGAGGGACTGAGGTCTTTGCTTATCATAATTTTTGTCAAAAATGGTTATTTTGGACAAAATGCTATCTCCGAAATCAAACCTTTTTTTATTTCTTTGGGGGACACTATTAAAAATTTCCGACAACATTATGTAAAAATCATCTTGTTGGTATTGATTTAATTTACTAATGTTTTCCATCACTTTAATACCGAGATATATTTGTTTTAAATCTATGAAATAGACATTATTATCTGGGTCTATATTAGCTAGTGGTGTCTGGTGCACATAATTCGGTTTTAAAAAGGTCAGTAAAAAAATTTTTAATGTTTCACACATTTTGGTGTAAACTGTTGTTAAAACGACTTTTTCGTTTTGAAAATAGGCATTTAATTCAACAAATTTTGGAAGTATCTACTGTAAAAATAAAAAATAAAAATTTGGTTTCGTTGTCAATTAACCTGTTGGCAATGGTTTCAGATGCTAGTAATCTGTGTTCAATCCACTGCTGGGTAAAGTATAATCTTAAGGGCCCCCACTGCTCAACTATTCTATTGACTACCATGAGCAATGAAAGCCACCTGGTCTGCGAAGGTCGCAAAATTTTATGGGGCTGTATATGACAAAATTCTTGGAATTCTTAAAGCTGAGCTTGCCTCTTGCTACTGAGTTTTAAAAAATTAAAAATGTTCCTAGTTAAATCTTCGCAGTGTCGCGGCAGAACTTTACATGCTTCACTAGCACACAAATGTAGTGAATGACATACACATTTTTGTAAAACTATACCAGGAAAATTGAGTTCTAATCGAGTCGCAACAGAATTTTTTGAACCGAACATTGTGTTACAGCCATCCGAACCAAAGCCTATAATATGGTAACCTAGATGATGTAAAAACAGCTACAAGTTTATTATAAATCACCTCAGCCGTAGCACCGGCATTTGCATCATCGCCATTTTTACCAGAAAAACACTGAACTAAATTGAAAAAACGTGTTGTAACTTTTTCTAACTTTGGAGAAAAATAATGTTATTGTTTTTGTGTCATATTTTGTCCCACAGAACATACACCAACAAAAGGTGTTTTCGATTATTCACTTTTGGCTGCTGGTAGCAGCTCGTAGTGACCAGAGATAAGATACACAGGTAGATCGGCCACTGCATATAAAAAAGTGGCCACGCGCACCGAAACTAGTGACATCTATATTTGGAGGCGGAACTACCATCATTTCTAAAGGTTCAGATCCATGCTAGGGGTTCAGATCTATGCTAAGGGTTCAGAGCCATGCTAAAGGTTCAGATCCAGGCTAACCCTCTAATTTGAAAAAAGCGGGAAATTCAAAAATAAATTTAGGTGGAAAATTTAAATAGTTGTATTCGTAATAATTCTGTAGTAGAGAGGTGATCAGCTGAAACACATAGTTATTTTAGTAGTATTATTGTCTTCACATTACACTCTTTATTTTGCTATTATAGTAAAATAGAACCAGTGTAATGTAAAGACAATAACTCTACTAGTATAACTTGTAGTTACAACTGATTACCTCTCTACTACAGAATTATTACGAATACAACTATTTAAATTTCCCACCTACATTTATTTAGTTAAAAGTAGGTAAAAAAATTCAAATGCGAAATGAGCATTAATCTAGTTTTTATATTTCCACTTGGTATAGGACATTCAATGTTTACATAAATACAATTACGAACTTTTTAAAAATCTAAGAAAAAAACAACTTAAAAAGCAGGTAATTTCACTTGATATAATAAATGAAAAATGGGAAACAATTACATAACACACTTTATTTAATAGACTTGGATAAATATCCGCTTTGGACGCGATTTCTGGGCTTTCTTGGCAGCTGCCTTCCACTGGCTTAGTTTTCTTTATAAAATTCTTACATCTGGAGAATTGAAATGTTTCCTATTGCCCTTAATCCATGAGCTAAAAAAAAGTCAACTATTGTTATCCTCATTGTATGCAGTGAACTTATAAGGTATATACACAAAAGCAAGGTATTGCTGTGAACAATTTTTTCTGTAATTTAGGTTGATTTCCTTCAAAAATATAGTTTTTGACATCACTTATTGTACTTACAGTTATTAAAATTCAAGGTATGACTAGCATATGCAATAATGAGTTATTTAACTTAAACAATCTTACCAGTTGCAGTTAAAACTCCTTTATATCTGCCCAGATGCCAAGAAACGGATGGTGCTTGTATGAAACTTGATGTGGACGGTAATTGTGAAAAACTTGATGTGGATGAACTGCAAGCTGAAAATTACATAAGAATTTTTTACAATTGAGTTTTCAACATAACCACAAGTAGGTCACCATAAGCTATACTGCCTGAAGGTGTTTTAAAAATACTTACCAGTATACTTCAACAAACTCATGTAGTAAACGCTTCCTTGTATAAGTCTTGACTGGTCCTTGTACTTTTCCTACTGGACTATTACTACTTTTTGTGGTGGAAGCACTTAGAATAGAAATGGATTCTAAAAAAGGTTTTTTTAAATTAATATCAATAAAACATAAGTTGTTGCTTTCGAAAGACTAGGCATTATACAGTTACAAATGATTTAATACTGGATATAAAAAAATATTGCAAAATATTTATAGATACCTTTTAGCTTCTCGGGAGTTGAAAATGATTATTGTTGCTCTGGTACCCAAAAATGATCGCCTTCACACTTCTCTTGTATCCTAAAAAACATTAATCCTAATTCAACATATATTTATACACTATAATCATAATTTGTATATAGTTACAATCAACTGTCTATTGTAGTACTAATAACTACTATTTCAGTACACATATAGATGAGATAAGTTCTTACCATGCAAATGTAGTGAGGGATTTCTTCAATCTGCCACAATCTTCAAAATGAATATAACAACTTTTATAAGATTTGTAAGACTCAAAAGCCAACTTAGAATTATTAATTCTCTCATTCCAAACGGCGTTAACCTCTTGGTTAGCAGGTAGGTATTCTATGCCTATAAAAAAATACTTAGGTTAATACTTAGTTATAATACTTCTCATTTTTATTTCAAGGAAATCGTCGACTTTGTATAAACCACAATTAATACATCTAGCAATTCCAAATATTAAGTCTAACTATCTTAACTAGTATTTGAATTAATTTTATAAAAAAAAATTTCTTCAACTGATAAATATTGGTAGAAATTAACATGTATTGTTAATAATTAGTACTAACCTTCTCAATGCATCCAGGAACAAAGCAAATTCTCATCATAGGAACTCATCTTTAAATACTTTAGGAATATAAATGAGAAAATAAAAGCACAAACAACGACGAAAGAACGAACTGGCACGCCCTTTATTTACGAAGAATAATAATAAACAATATGGCTGCTAGCTCCATGCGTGATTGCTGAACCTAATTTAATTTTTGACTCCGAAACTTGATTTGCTTAATTTCACCTTAGGCTCCATCTATCAGCTCTATTTGAAATCTTTAACGTTTAGTTCCGCCTCCAAATAAAGATGTCAGTAAAAATCGTACCAATTTTGAATTAATTTCGCCCACCCGAGTGCCCGGGGCCTGGTAGTGACTGAATTTCGTTCGTTTATTACCGGGCGTGACGCCTAGTCTTACCTTCCCCTTGCCCCTTGAGCACATACCGAAAAGTATGAGCTTCAAGCCACGGACATTAAATATTTGACGTTTGTCCGGTTTGACGTTTATTTAAAGGTTAAGATTGTGCCGATTACGATTTAAACCTTACTAAAAATATTTAAATAATGTTTTTTCCAAGAAGACAAGTTATTGTCAAAGTTAATAGATTTGTTGAATTTACTGTTGTAAGTTATTCAAATAAAGTGTTCCAGAGTCACTTTCGTATAAAAAAGAATATAATTTATGATTTAATTGGTAAGTATGCAACGATAAGTTTTAAAATTGTGTAGCAATTCTCTTCTTGCTGCAATAATGAATTTTTATACCACCTAATGATTTAATAATTTTTTGTAGATCAATTCAATCAATCAACAATTTATAAAAAAGAAAACAAACACGGGAAAGATCAGGTATCTGCCGAAAAAACATTTTTATTTGGTGTTTGGTACATTAGTAACAATGAAACATTTCGGCAAATTACGGATCGTTTTGATGTATCTTTGAGCACTGGGCATCAATTATTAAAGCAAGTTGCTAATTTTCTCATATCAATTTCCAAAAAATGGATCAAAATGCCAACAGAAAGAGAGAAAACTGTTGCTGCTGTGCATTTTAAAAATAAATGTGGAATTGATAGTGTGATAGGAGCAATCGATGGGTGTCACATTATAAGTAATAAACCCCACAAAGAGCAAGATTCTTATATTAATAGAAAAGGCTATCACAGTCTTCTACTACAAGGGTTAGCCTAATACAATGGAGCATTTTTGAATGTCTATTGTGGTGAACCTGGCTCCTTACATGATGCCAGATTATTGAAAAAATCCCAACTGTATGCAAAGGCTCAAAATGAATTTCTTTTCCAAAATTCTGTTGTTCTTGGAAATTCTGCATACCCAAATTTGGACTGGCTAAATACTCCCTTTAAGGATAATGGGCGCCTAACCCGTAACCATAGAACATTTAATTATAAGTTATCTAGTGCTCGGGTATTTGTTGAAAATGCTTTTGGGTTTTTAAAAGGACGATTCAGAAGATTATTCTTTTTAAATAATTTAGATTTGGTGTTGGCAACTAAATTAATAATGATGGCATGTGTACTTCACAACATTTGTGTTCATAGAAATGATGATACAGAATTTGAACCATTTATAGAAGATACTTCGAATGAAGATTTTGCTGCCCAAAACTATCCTGAAGTTTCTCAAAAATCTACTAAAAGGAACGAAATTTTCCAAAAAATGTTTCTTCAGCTTTAGTTTTATTGAAAATTATATAAAAAATTTTGAAAAAAAAATGTTCAACTTTTAATCAGTCTTTTATTTGCTTTACAACATTAAACAATCAAAAAAATATAATACTTAATTGAAAAAAAAATAAAAATACATTTCTTTTTATAACACCTATGCATTAATAATCAATCTATGAAAATAAAATTTACCCCAAATAAAACAAAACAAAATACTTAACTTTAAAAAATACCACAAAAATAAATAATAAGTTTTTTAACTTTCCTAATAATTCTTTTAGTACCTTGACTTTTTCCTCTTCTATTAAAATCTTCTGTTTTTCAATTGCACATATTTCCAAGTGCCTTCTTTTCTTCTCTGCTTCCTGATTTTTCTTAACATTTAAAAAATTCTCCTTCATATCAATTTTTCTTTTTCTTGTTATTTCAACATTTTTGGTATCTCCATTATCTGAGGTTCCTAATTCAGTGTTAATTTCTGGTCCACTCTCATCAGTTGTGTTATTAACAAAGTAAGGTACGTTTTCGTCCAAGGTATCAACACAAGAGATAGATGGCTTTTTTCCTAAAATTCCTTCCATTTTGTCATAAAAGTGGAATCGACTTCTTGATCGACCTGTAGATTTTTTAACGTCTTTGCAACTTTTATAGGATCTATTTAAACTTATCCACTTATTTTTGCATTGAACTTCAGTATGTCCGAAACCATTGCTACATAAGATATTGCTTAAATGAACAAAAACATTCTTTTATTAAACAGGATGGTTGAGATCATCAATAAGATTTTCCATCTCATCAATCAATAAGTTGACTGCATTAAATGACCAATGTACATTCTCTTTGGAGGTTTCTTTGCTAGATTCATTTAAATTTTTGGTTACATGGTGGTTATCAGATATTTTATTTGATGGTAATTGAAAAGTTGGCTCGTTGTTAGTAATTTCAGTCAACGTTGATGATAAAGTTGTGGTTGCAGAATAAAAATTTTCGGTTAATGTTGATGGCAGAAAATTTTGTTCTACATTATCATTGTCTCTGGTATTATCTTCAAGTTGTAAAGACTTTGCATGATCCAAAAGTTTTTGAACAAATTTTGGATCTAAAATAAAATATTTGATATACATATTGATTGCAATAAGGAACTTGTTAAATTTAAATTAATTTGTACTAGAATAATTACCTTTTAATGCTTCTTTGTGATCCAAATCATTGAGATTTAGTTGGTAAGTGATTTCCTCTTCTGGATCAAATATATTGAGTATATACTGTTTTGAAGGTCCCGCTTGGTTTTCCATAATTAATAATAATTCACAAAAAATGCAGCTAAATAAATAATCTATAGTAAAATTAATACCTATTTAGAGGTACCAGCCGTTTTAGTAACTTAACGTATGCGGCTTCTTGAACCATCTGACATTAACATGAAATCAAAATTTGATGTAACTTCAAAAACGTGACATCTAATAAATTAGTTACGACGTTCATTTTTGTTGGTAATTTTTTGTTTCAACCGATTTATTAATAATAAATAAGGATGGTCTTATTCTAAATGGGTATAAAATTTACTATAACTAAATTAATTAAAAAATTAAATTACAAATTCTTTGACATTGGCACATGACAAGTGGTTTTGAGGATCCTAAAAATCGTGTTCGTTTTGCTTAAAAGTCGTGACGACTGAGGCGTCACGCACAAATGCTTGAAGCCCAAATAAACGAAAGCAATGCAAGTCTATTCTATTGAGAATAACTGCCCTGATTTTCCAATGCGCCATGATACTGCGTGCCGCCACCTATAAGAGAAGTAACTAGTGTGTCAGTGTCATCATTGGACGCTGTCTGGTTTCAACACCCATGACACACAGATAGGTGTCAGCAAAAAAGTGCCATTCAACACAGTGTTGCACATGACTATTGAGCTGGTACTTTTCCTGTTCTTTGGGAGGTCTTCAGCGTCTTGAAAGTTCTCTAGCAATCTTATCTTTGTTAGATGATCTTCTCATTTTCTAAAGAACAGGAAAAGTACGAACACAATCTATCAGCTGTTCATAAAACTGTCAGTTGTAACATTTCAGCGACGTCGCAGTGACGCTGCCGTATACCGTACATAACTCTCCAGCAAGTCGTAGTGCCGTACGCCGCAATGCGGATAGTTAAAAATCATACCTTTAGTACCATTATTAGCTTTTCATTTGTATTTGAAAAAAAGATGGATTAGGAAAAAAGAAACTGTAAAAACACATCTATAACCACGTCAGATTAGGTATTCTCAACTTTGCCCAATAAGAATGCAACAAGCCATGTGCATAACAGAATTATTAAGAAAATATTGTGAGGATCTTTTTAATGTTAGTTTTTTCCTGAAATTATTTATTAAATAATATTTTCTATACTCTATTTGAAAAAGGTAGAGAGCAATAAACCCTTGTAAAATGACCATTCCAAGGGCTTACCATGCTTGTGATTCTAAAAATCTCAATAATTGTGAATTTTATATTTAAGCAATATCCTAAAATCATGTGAAGTTCTTTTCACGAAAAATGGTTCTGATTCAATAACATCTTATTTGGGTTTCGCCATTAGAGAGCCGTTGCTTATAATCTTTTCATTTATAGATGTATAGATCTATTTATACCTAGAAAATAGTTAAAATCCGGCCTGCAATGGACATAAACTTTTATTGTTATAGTCAACCATTTATCTTGACAAGCACTTTACCTGATAGAAACCGCATTCTTCGATAAGAAAATGGAAAATATTTCATATTTCACTCCAGTTAAACGTATATCTAAATGTTCTTTATCCATCATCAAAAAGATAATTACATTAAACGTATTTAATTCGCTTAAACCTAAAAAAATTGAAATACGTGTCGATGGTGTAGTGGAAGCGTGCTCAAAAATGATCGGGATTGGAAAGTCAACCATCTACAGACTCATACGCGAGTAAAAGTGTGGTACTGTAAATCTTCCAAAGCAATCCCCAGGAAGGCATAAGATAACTATCGGCGAGGAAGAAAACATGTTATAAGGAGGAAAGTAGATTCATTCTAATTTAATAATGAAATTTCGACCTTAGATAAAATTTTATGTACAATGAGAGAAGATGAAACTATTTCTGAAATTGGAAGAGATCAATTGTGGAAAATCCTGCGAGAGATGAATTTTAGATGGGAAAAAGTAAACAGAAAGTCGCTTCTAATCGAAAAAGATGAAATTGCATGTTAGAAACAACATTGTTTGCGACCAATAAGGGATTTTCGAAATGAAAATAGAAAAATCTACTATTTGGACGAGACATGGCTAAACGAAGGTTACAACGTCGGAAAAATATGGCAAGATAAGTTTTTCATTTAATATCATACCTACTGACAGCGGTACCTAAAGGTACGGCTATGCCTGCAGTTACAAGCGACCCGAAGATCGGATTTTTATTGTATACCGTCGTTGTACAGGGTTGGGTAGGCAAATAAAAGAATAAAGATGTGAATTATAATGTAAATCGTTTTAAAATTCTGTTTTAGCTGCCCTCCCGGTAAGGGTTTTGCATGTTAAATTAGGTTTTATTACTTTCTGTCTATTTCAAACAGACTATAGTTCTTGCAACTATAAATCACATTATTATCAGCTTTAATGTAACTAATATCACACATTGCTAATAAAACTATTAATATACAAAAAACAAAGTTAACTAAACGTAATAAAAATGATAAATATTTATCAAATATGAATACAATACACAGATATCTTGTAGGCATTGTTAACGTCCTTACGAATAAATAAAGCATGGAGACTAGTTATAATATATTATATTACTAGGGGTGGAAGGCTCTTATTATGTGTTGAGGTCGGAAGTTTACTGCTGAGGCTGTGTAACCTGGGCGAAACAACATTAATGAAGCCTTCTTCTCCAAGAAATATATTATTCAATTTTTTCTAAAAGATAATTCAAGTTATATTGTAATAGAGGCAATAGAGCGTTTCCAAGTGTCGTCATCCCGCGCCTTGTTGTTAGCTGATCACGGACAACCTTCAGAAAGATGGATAGAAATAGCATTTTTTACTGATTTAAATATAAATCGAGAACTAAAGTTAATTGGTTTTGGTAAATTTGTGTACCAGTGTGTATTAGTTGGATACTATAATAATTTAAAAGTGTAAAAAGCAATTGTTATGAGTTTTATCGTGTTATATTATTCGGTTTGAGGTTATATTAGAATTTAGTGTGCAGGTTGTCCAATGACAGAAATTCGTCACGATGACGTACTTGGAAAAGGTCAATTCTGGAGACATTTTTGCAATGAAATTTTCAAAACAGACAGACGTCAAATTAAATAACTATTAAAATAACATTTCCCACCTACTCGATTACAGCGCCCATAATAAGGCTTTGTTATTGTTTCTTATTATTATTGTACTAGTACAATAATAGAACTCATTATTGTACTGGTGAAATAATAGGTTATTTCTACGGTCTGTGTTGCCAAAAGTAATTCACATTTATATTTGAATAAAAAAAGTATTTTTTATCTATTTTATTCGAACTTTAGCTACTCCTATTCTCATCACTTTTCTTTTCGGGTTTGCTTCTCGAGAACCCTAATATCTATTAATCTAATCTAGAGCGATAAAAAACTATTTAAATGGTGAGTAATTCTGTGGGTTTTATTTTCACCTAAAAGAAATGAATGAACATAAAGGTAGACGTATTTGTTCACTCTGCAAGGGTTCTATTTATTTATTTACGGGCATTACCCATTTATTTACAATTATTTAACATTAATACACTAGAACTATCATTTTTAGAAAGTTGGCACATTAAAATTGGTAAAGTATGATTGATTATACCAGCCTTTAAAAAAATAAACTATAGAAGTATACAATATAGCTTATTGTATACAAGATGTTGTATTTATAAAACTAAATCTTGGATTATTCATCTTATTTTGAGTGAAATATTAGTATATAATCATGTCTTCTTTTTAATATCAATCAATATAACACACTGTGTTGATTCCAATGTACTACTGCAGGTTATAATTAGAGCCGTATTACACATAGTATAGTGCAATTTGATCTCTATCGTTCAACCTGTGTGCAACTCTTTTTTAAAATGATTTGACATATTTATATGATAGTGTATCCCTTCCTAAGTCGAATATACCCGGCAGTATAAAAATCGTGACGGGGGGAGCATTTTTGTTAAAAAAATTTGAAAAAACAATTTATTCCCCAAGACGAGTTCTATCAACTGGATAAAAGCGGATCTTCTAGTATCAACGGAAACTAGCAAAAAAAAATTTTTTTTTCAAAAATTACATTAGTTGGACAATGAATTTTATTTCTGTGATTTGTGGCTAAACGGTAACAGTAGCGTTTGAAAGACACTTTTCAATTGTTATTCATCGCCATTGCGGCGAAACAAGAACTCCAATAAAAAAATACCCGGAAACAAAGAAAATAGCCCTTTCTTTTCAGCTTCTGATGGTTTTTTGTTTGCTAAAATTGGCTGGATAATAAGCGAGAAACTTTGTGATTGTGTAGGATTGTGTATTCCTAAACACAAAATCAATCTTGGGTCGAACTTATTGAAAAGTTTACCATCTTTCCATGCTCTAACAGGATGTGGCAGCACTAGTCAATTTGCTGGACTGGGCAAAAAATCATATTGGAAAATATTTTTATCCCATCACGCATTTCTAAAAGACGTAGGAACTTCGGAAATGGTGGACACCCTCTTTAATCAAATGCACAAATTTGTTCTTAAACTCTATACAGACAGTGATGCCGTTGACTGCATAGATTCTCTTAGAGGTATTTTAGCTTCTTCTAGAAATATCCGTAAATTACCTCCACCTAGAGATAGCTTACTATTGCATTGTCAGAGGGCAAACTACCAGACACACATTTCGTTACGTAGTTTAGAATCTAACCCTGCCACTTTGGACCCTTTACAAAATGGTTGGGAGATGCACAACGACGAATTACAACCAATACTCACGGAGTTTCCTTTACACACGGATTTATTAACTTCATGTAATTGTTTAAAAGGTATATATAAAAAAAATACATGTAATATATTTTATTTTTGTTCAAATACTACGTAATTGCTTTTTAGGTTGCAAATGAAGAAACTGTTCGTGCATAAAGTTAGAGGTCCCATGTATTGGATCATGCAAGTGTCTTGGACAAAGTTGTAATAATACGATACAACAAAATGTGGTATCAGATATGGATTCCAGTTCCGAAAGTGATTAAAATTTCAAACTTTTATGCTAAAACCAAAATAGACATTAAAAACTTTTTGAATATTTCAATAATGATAGTAACTAATGGATGGTTTTAATGAACTATTAACATTTTATGGTAAAAATTAAAAAAAGAGTTCCTTTATGACTAAAGAACTAAAAATCACGATTAGAATATCTAATAAGAGTATTAGTTGCATAAATTTGGGAAATAACTGGCAGCGCGGTGTGTGTTTGAGGGTACAGATTGCAATGAGTGCGCCGCGTTTTTAGTGACATCCTCCTAATCAAACTTAAGTTTCTCGCATATTATCCAGCCAATTTCAGCAAACAAAAAATGTAGAAGCTGAAAAGAAAGGGCTATTTTCT
This sequence comes from Lochmaea crataegi, assembly GCA_947563755.1. Lineage (NCBI taxonomy): Eukaryota > Metazoa > Arthropoda > Insecta > Coleoptera > Chrysomelidae > Lochmaea > Lochmaea crataegi. Next base: position 27,007,230 of record OX387429.1, read on the forward strand.
TTGTTTCAGGGTATTTTTTGATTGGAGTTCTTGTATCGCCGCAATTCATTGTCCATTTAAACTAATGTAATTTTTGAAAAGAAACTTTTTTTTGTTAGTTTCCGTTCATACTAGAGGATCCGCTTTTAACCAGTTGATAGAATTCGTCTTGGGGAATAAATTGTTTTTTTACATTTTTTTAACAAAAATGCTCCCCCCGTCACGATTTTTATACTGCCGGGTACATTCGACTTAGGAAAGGGATACACTATCATATAAATATGTCAAATCATTTTAAAAAAGAGTTGCACACGGAATTAGTTTCTAGACGAATTTTCAATCATTGAGCACTATACTAACAGCTAAGAATTATGCCGAAAATTACTCTGAAATTTACCACGAAAATTTTCGTCAATAAAATATGCTGTATGACACGACCAAAAATTCTTGCGAAAATTTTCGGAGTAAAAATATAAAACATGTTCTATACTCTCTAGACAAAATTTTAAAAGGTGCGCGAGAATCGGCGCAGAACCGCATAACTGGTTTATTTGACATTGATTGCCTTTTAAGTAATTTATAAACGAACAAACAACAAATTTCGCAACTTCTAACATTACAAGTTCTTTCTTGTTTACTATTTTTGAGAAGAAAATAAATCTTATTATTAAAAATAAATAAAATTAGGTTAATGAAAGTATGTTTGTTTACTGTTTGCATACATCAGATGTAACAAAATAACCTGACTGCGCATATGTATCGTATGAATTAATGCCTAGGCAAACTAAATGAACTAGGCGAGAACAATATAGTCACCTTACTGTGGATTCCAGGACACACAGGGATAGAAGGAAATGAAATAGCAGATGAACTAGCAAAGAGGAGGACTGGAACACCCTTTTGCGGTATCAGCTCCAATGTAATATTGGAAGAAATAGGCAAAGCCGAAGAAAAGAGAAGATCTGACCATTGGAAAGATCTAGTAGGACTTAGGCAATCAAAGATTCTTCTGGGTGACTACAACCTGTTGAGATCAAATGAATGCATAAGTCAAAGTAAAACTGCACTAAGAGTTTTAACAGGCATCCTTACGGGACAATGTCGCCTGAATGGGCACCTTAAAAAGCTCAAAATAGTGGAGGAAGAAGAATGTAGATTCTGTGGTATGGAAGAAGAAACTTCCATCCACATACTTGCGAACTGCACAGCAATTCAGAATCCTAGGACACAACACCTAGCACATTACTGGATAGAAGAGGAACATTTACCTAAGTTAAAGCCTGCAGATATCCTAAAATTCCTCCGGGAAATAGGTCTAAAGGAGCTACTAGTCTCTGAGACTTTCCTCAGGAACTAAGTAGAAGTAAGGGGGCACAATAGATCTTTTAGGTCTCAGTGAATGTCGCCCCAATATACATAGGATAGGTACATCGTATGAATTACTCCGAAAATGTTTGGAAGATTTATTGCCTGTGTAATACAGATTTTAAGAAAATGTTATAAAATTTTAGGAGAAATTTCTAGCAAAATTTTCGTGGTAAATTTCAGAGTAATTTTCGGCATAATTCTTTGCTGCGGAATACGGCTCTTACAAAATCACCTTAAAAGTAACAGTAGGTCACGTAGTGCTACTGAAATTCGGTTGTATTTACTCCTGTAAGTTGGAAGTGTAGAATTAAGAGGACTTTTGCATGAAACCGATTACCGATTGCAGCCTAAATTACGCGACTAAAAAACGCAGCTCATAATTCACGATAGGCTATTCTCCCGACCCGCTCCCCCACGATTTAGAATAAAAGTATAAACTCTGTCAAATTTATCGAGAAGGGGAAGGAAAAATAACCATTCCATTCACCCTTCCCCTTCTGTATAGCTTCTTTCTTCCGTCATTTTCCTTGCTCTTCTCGATAATTTAACCAATGATCTGTTTTAACCAAGAAAAACTAAGGGTATTGCTTTGAAGAAATTGACAAAGTTTAATATTTTTATTCTAAATAGTGGGGGGAGCAGATCGGGAGAATAGCCTCCCGTCATAATTCATCATTTACTTCGTTCGTTTGACCTCAGCCTTAGTGCTTTTGGTGTAATAAGTATTGAACATGAACGTGATCATAAACTCAACACTTTGTCGACATTTTTAAAACAAAAAAATGGCCGTTTTAGCAATTTAACTTTCTGTTCATCGGTCTATCCCATGGAGACTAGAGGTATAGTCTCCATGGATCTATCCACTAATGACTTCACTAGCACCACACAAATTTTTGTAATGATACATTTTTTTATTAAATGCAATTAGCAAATTATGGTATTTATTATTTGTATTATTCAAAGTGACAATAAAGTAAGTCAGGGGGCGAAGGCAAGGAGCAAAAATACAATAAGCCATACGGCTGCACTGTTTGAGGTTCAAACGGGCTCGAGAAAAGATAACAGAAACGTTAGAAAGTTAATTTTCATATATGCGCATTGTGTAATGGAAGGAAAATTGTATCTCCGATTCGATTTTTTACTCTGTTCCTTCCTAGCGCGCTTTCTATATGTATATCTATCTACTCTGTGTTATCGCTATGGCTCTCGCAAATCGACTTACAGTTCTGGTTTGATATCCCATAAAACTATTTTCAATGGTAAATTTCAGTTTGTGTTTTGAAAAATTAGCGACCCAATCTGAATAATCGGATATTCACCAAATTATCTTTTTCCTTTTGAATAAAATAGCTTTTTTTTCTTTTCTAGGTGATAGGGAATCTTTAAAACAACAATTAAAAATGGCCAAAGTAACATATCCGTTTATTTGTAAACCGATTTTGGGACACGGATCGAAGAAAGCCCACGAAATGTCAATAATATTTAACGAAAAATTTTTATCCGATATTAGGACTCCATGTGTAGCACAAAGTTTTATTAATCACGGTGCCGTTTTATTTAAAATATATATTGCTGGTGAGAAACATTGTTACGTCGAAAGGCCTTCATTGAAAAATTTCCAAGCGTCAGAAAGAGAAACTATTTATTTTGACACTAGTGACGTATCAAAAGCTGATTCTAAAAGTAGACTGTGTGTACTTGATCCCGAAGATGTTATTACGGAAAAACCGAAACCAAACGAGGAAATAATTGATATTATAGCTACTACTTTACGGAAAGCCTTTGGGATGGACTTGCTAGGGGTAGATATGGTTGTCGATAAAATGACTGGGAAATGCGCTATTATAGATGTTAATGCTTATCCAGGTAATATATTCCAAATATTAGAAAGTAAAACAAGTACCTATTACATAAAATAAATCGAATGTAGTTACATCGAGAGGCGTAGGACTCCAGGAGGCAACTATAAAATTGAAAACAAAGTTTGCATTACTCTGTTCATATTTTTACTTGATTGATCTCGTCTCTTCTTTTCTAGGTTATGAGGGATTTCCAAATTTTTTCGACGCTCTTTTAGAATGTATTTCCAAAAAACTATCATCGGATTTCACATAGGGATAACTGTACTTAATACTCCACATCATTACCTACTCTGGAAAATAACTTTTATAATGAAAAAAAAAACTGCCAAAAAATAAATAACATTGCTCAAAGCAAACATGTTATAACGGGATATATTTATAATTTTTATAGCCTCTTTATATTTATACTATTAAAGCTTTAAAAAAACACAGTTGCTTTCTTTTTTAGTATGGAATTTACCTTGCGCTCTATTCAAATTTCATTTAAACCCCACCAGAACAATATCACTTACGTACAAAATTCCGACTTCGCACGTTTTGCATTCGAATTGGTAGATTCCTTGCACTCAATTCCTAGCTAATTACGACAAATTACAATCGACGTTTTATTCAAAGTATTACTTTATACTTAGTTTGGATTGCTAGTTTACATTTGTTTGACTATTTCGCTAGTTTATGTGCTGCATGACTTTTGTTACTTGTAACAGAGACAACCAACTCTGCTTGTAATACCTTATTTACTTTGTTATACCAGTACATTATTGTGTTTTTTCACTACTAACATCTAAACCTTACTTTATTGTACCTTAGATACCATCTACATAATGGATTACTCCGCACGAGCATACAGTACACATTATGGCCCGTGCGGGCATTAAGGCGCAAAAAACAGTTTTAGATTAAATTATTATTTACTAACAATATATAAATTTACGTTTATATATTATTTGATTGTATTTATATAGAATTGGCAATTCTGGAAGGTTCCGCTGATAGCTAAATTTCCTGCAGCAAAGGTTGACTCATGATTCATTTACTGGGTCTCTAGTTTCTGTAAGGAAATGCGAGATCCAGATGGTATGTCTGCCAACATCCTTGAAACCTCATTTTTTGAGGACATGCTGTCTTCTAAATATCTTTCAGCAACTGTGGCGCTTCAGCGTAGTCATACTTGCTCCATCTTCTGATAAAAGAGTTGCCGACGTTCGACGTAAACAATGACCAGTGTACTTTTCGGGGTTGTTCAAACCCAAATATTTTGCAATAATACAGGGAATTTTCCCAAATGTGTTTTTTTCAACAAGTTGTACAGTACAGCGTCCTGTAGCTTAAAAATAGTCTTTTTTCTGAGCCGCAAAGAAATATAATCCCTTATAAGTTTCAAACAATTCATTTCGTTTTCATCAACAATCGTTTTTTGTCAGTTTTGGTTTCTGGCACTGTTACAACAAAGTCTGATTTTCTATCTTCATCATGTATGACTAAAGATTTACAAGTTCTTGCCGCCCACATCCACCAAATAATAATGCGACCTTGTTCATTAAAAACGTTTCTTTTGGTGCCTCATGAATAAATTTTAGGACATTTTCTCTAGATAACATACTGGGTTGGTACCCTTTTGGGGTCCGGTAAGGTTTGCGACCCTCGGACTTTTGCAACGATTTTTTTCTTATTAGAAAGCCCTATTTCTATAGAACATTTTAAAAGAAAAAAATTCTTGGATCATGTACTTTTGAAAGAGAAAATCGCAATTGAAAGTACTAAAAATCCGCCATTTTTTCTTAAATTTTGACAATTTTTGACAATTATGTCTAGATATCAGATGGTGGATTGAACAATGTTGCCAGTTCTCATTTCCGTAACTCGTTACGGCTTGGAAATGCTTTACCCAAGGTTTTTTACTAAAAAATTTGTGGAAGATTCAGAATTTATAGAGAAAAATTCAAAAAACAATATTTTTTCACTATATCACAATATTTTATTTGAAAAATAGTTAAATACTTTATATTCAACATGAATTTTTTCAAAATTCATGTGAAATACAAATTATATGTAATTTTTTCGAGAAGGGGAAGCTAATAAATATGTATGTACCTATATAGATTAAGCTTTTGATTATGGCTAATGTAATCTTAACGATAGTAGAAAGTATGACGTGTTGAGACCTAACCTAACCAAACTTAACCAAACCTAACCAAACCTAACCAAAAATAACCAAATCTAACCAAACCTAACCATACCTAACCAAACTAAACCTAACCTAACCAAACCTACATAATTGAATAATGTATAAATTAAATTAATATATTATTCACTATATTGCTATAAAACTGTATTAGGCACAGCAGTAAGTTTGTTATAAACTCTTACATTTAATGTAAGAAATAAAGCAAATCTAAGATAAACATTATATTCTAAGGATGCTTAATACTTCAATTTTTATGATTATAAATGCAAATAATTTTATATTTTTATATATTCCTGTAATATATTACAATGCAAAATTAATTCAACTAAAAGAAAATAAACACCATTTGACAACGCCGCTTAGCTATCACCTGATCACAGAACAATCATGATTTGTGATCGTAGACATAAGATTTGAGTGTGTTGGTTTATAACCTATAAGTGTCGAGTGAAAATAATATACTTCAAAATATTTCTGAAAATTGACAAAATTTAAGCTTTTTCTTCCGGTTTTTTTGTGAAAAAGACTTAAATTTAGTTAAAGATAATAACCTTTACAGTTTAAAGTGAAAATATTCATCGTAAATATCATTAAATAGTGTTGAAAAAGTATCATTTTTTGAACTAAATTTGTGATTTTTAAAGTAATTTCTGAATGATCCAACGAAATTTTTGTTCTAATCTACTTTATTTAAGGGTAGCTATCAAACAAATTTAAAATTAACATAAAATTCCGAGGGTCGCGAAGTCTACCAGAACCCCCTTTTGATCTTTTGCTTTAAATACTCGCATAATTTATGAAAATTACAAATATCAATAGGTATTCTTATTAAAGTCTTCTTTATCATCAAATGTTTAGCCCACAGAAAGCTCGGTGAAAATTTTTCGGATAGATCATTAAAGTACCCCAACACCACAGTTTCGTTAATGTTTTCTACAGCATTTTCCGACATCCACTTCAAAAATAGGTCATATTCTTTGTCGTATGAGTCTCTGGATTTTCTCGGTAACAGGTTTTGCGTTGCTTTTTCAGCCTTTTTTGCAATTTCGTCAGGAATTTCAAAATCTTGTTACATTTTTGACTTTGACACATTAAACATTTTAATACTTATCTTCCTAGCAACAAAAGCGCATACTTACAATAATATTGTCGCAGGTAAAAATAAAAAATTGGTAAATCAAATTAAATTTAAAAAAAAAATTATTATTCAAAACGAACTGGTATGACATAAAAGTTTGTATGCACCACGGGTACTAATAGATATATACCCTCGGGCGACTTACGAACCCTCGGACCAGAGGCGCTCGGCTTTGTAAAGACTGTCGCCCTCGGGGCATAATCATCTTATAATAGTATCCTTGATACATATGTATGTAAATTTTATACCCATTTAGAATAAGACCATCCTTATTTATTATTAATAAATCGGTTGAAACAAAAAATTACCAACAAAAATGAACGTCGTAACTAATTTATTAGATGTCACGTTTTTGAAGTTACGTCAAATTTTGATTTCATGTTAATGTCATAACGCAATATAAGATATAAAAATGCGATATTCTGTTGAATCCAAAAAACTTATGCTTAATGTAGTAAACTATTTTCAAAACGATTTAGGATCTCGGTTTAAGGCAATTCAAAAAGCGTCCGAAGCACTAAAAGTTCCAGAAAGCACATTATATAATCTTGAAAAACCAAACAGAGCTACAGATTTCGAATTTAGAAGAAATATGTCTGCAAGCGTTTCCCGGAGCAAAACCCGAATTACAAAAAATACCCTGCATTGTTTGAGGGAAGTAATTTATAAAATGTATGCGCAAAAGGATAAAATCACAGTAGAAACTATTTTACGGCAATTTATCGCAGAGTCTCCAGAAACTAAGATTTCCAAAGGTTCGTTATATTTGGGAATTAAAACAATGGGTTTTCATTTCAAAAAACAGGATGGAAGAAAACATTTATTGGAAATGCCTGCAGTCAGATTAAAAAGAATATTATTTTTGAACAAATACCATGCTGCTAAAAGCGAAAAGCTCTTTACACCTGTTTTTCTGGATGAGACATGGGTTTTTAGTATAAGCGGGGACAGAAGAATGTGGCAAGATGGTACTAAACACAGTGATTTAAAAATAACTGGAAGTGGGACACGATATGTAATTGTTCATGTCGGTAATAAAAAAGGTTTTGTGGCAAATGCATCGCTTATTTTTAAATGCAATAAAAAAACAGGCGATTACCATGATAACATGAACACCGAAAATTTTGAAAATTGGTTTAAACAGCAACTAATTGTAAACTTGGAAGAACCATCGTTAATTATAATGGATAACGCAACGTATCACAGTCGCCTGGATGAAGAAATCCCAAGAAAAAGTTGGAGTAAAACACGCATGCTAGAATGGCTCAAAAAAAAGAATATTCCTTTTCCAGATCACATTTTAAAGGATGCTGTTTGGAATATAATTGAAAAGCAAGTTTTGCCAGAAAAAAATTATCATTTAGACAAATACGATGCCGAGCATGGTCATTGTGTTCTCAGGCTACCACCCTATCATTGCCATTTTAATGCCATCGAAATGGTATGGTCAGAAACTAAAAGGCATTATGACCAAGCTATTACGAAAACTGCAAGGTCACCTACTGAAGTCTTAAAAGTATGGAATGACGTTGTAAAAAATGTACCGGAGCAACACTGGCAGAATTACATAAATCATACAGAGAAAATTATTTCTGAAGCATGGGAAGTAGAAAACGCACTGGACCTACTAAACATCGAACCTATGGTGATCTCTGTATCCAATGAATCCGATGATGAACTATCACTTTCCGAAAGTTATTCTGATTTAGAAACTAATTAAACTTTGCCTTGAAGATCACGTTGTCATTTTTTTAAAATCTAGAATTTGTACTTAATCGAACTCTGAATTGCCATATTTTTTTAAAAAAACTATGTATCTAGTTAATAAAACAATGTTTTTAAAATTAGTGCGCTTCTTTTATATTCTTTTATTATGTCAACATCTTTATAATTTTATATAATTTTATAAAATTAATTTGTATTATTACAAACCGCCACTGATAATATGAAATTTCAAGTCACTACGCCAATGCAATAAGAAATATGTCAAGCATTTGACATGACAAAGGTCATAACCTAATTTTTTTCATGCGGGTTCAGATGGTTCAAGAAGCCGCATACGTTAAGTTACTAAAACGGCTGGTACCTCTAAATAGGTATTAATTTTACTATAACTATTCAATACTTGTTTGCATCGAGCGTAAATGAAATCTGAATATAGTCACATATTATGTGATATAGTATAGAACGGATTGTTGCTAATAAAATTTTAGCCAAAATGAGAAACTCAATATTTTCCAATAAACAATATCCAATCAATCTCATTTACTCCTTCATATTATTTATTTGTAAATGAACCTCTATTTTCTCTCACTCAATGATTGATTTGACTTGACATGACCACAAAACATATGTATGTTTTGTGGACATGACACGAACCACACTGTGGTTTGTGACTTGACAGCATAAATTCTTCTTTTTTAATATTTAGGGGCATGCTGAAAGTTGAAATCAGTCATCATCGACATAGTCTGGTCTCTTTGTCAGTCATACTCAATACTTTTAGGTCATCAGGTTCAATAGAATACCCTTGTCTCCATGGTGTATATTATACTTTATTTACACTTACATCATGCTTGTTTCTATGAGATTCTATCAGATCCAATGACAGGTGACAACCGACTTATTTCTAAAATATTCCAAGTGTTTTGTGATATGTGATATCCAATGACAGCAAAGCAGCGATCTAAAGTTATTGTGTTCAACCCTTAACAATACAAAAGAAATCGATATTTCTACGTACCAACCCCATTTTCCGAGGAAAACGCTTTTGCTGAAGAAGATTAATCTCATCTTCAAATATATTGGAAAAAATAATCTAATATGGTACACAAAAAATATTTTGTTATAACCTATATGGAATCATCCAAGGAAAATATTTTAGTGACAGTGTAAAAAATAACGATATGCTATATTCAATCTACATGAAAAAAACTCCACTTTTCCCCAAATTACAACGAAAATCATCTGGTAAGTACTTGATTTTTTTAACATTACTTAATTTATGCACAAACCGATTTAAACCTTTCTAGGAAGTCCACTTTTGGTATTTCCTTTCTAATATTTAGGTATCTGTACTGTTGTAAAAAATAAATTATTTTTTATTATTATTCTATTACTTTCACTAATTAGTAAAGAAATTGCTTTAAATATGTTTTGAGAATATAGTCAGAGAATTGTCCCTTTTTATTAAGAATGCAAAATGATACCTAAACAGCAGGTAGTTTTTCTTAGTCTTGTATAAACTATAAAAAATATCAAGAGTTTGATAATGCTTAAATTTGTTTGCTCATAACTTTGAAAGTTAGTTCTAAAATTAACCGAAATGTACATAAAGTTAGTCTTACAAGAAAACTACATATCAATCTTGTGAAATTTACATTAAATCAAATTTTTGGGCTAGGATAGTCAGAGCTTTCTCTATCACCTTTGATGTATAGTAAATTTTATACCCATTTAGAATAAGACCATCCTTATTTATTATTAATAAATCTGTTGAAACAAAAAATTACCAACAAAAATGAACGACGTAACTAATTTATTAGATGTCACGTTTTTGAAGTTACGTCAAATTTTGATTTCATGTTAATGTCATAACGCAAAATAAGATATAAAAATGCGATATTCTGATGAATCCAAAAAACTTATGCTTAATGTAGTAAACTATTTTCAAAACGATTTAGGATCTCGATTTAAGGCAATTCAAAAAGCGTCCGAAGCACTAAAAGTTCCAGAAAGCACATTATATAATCTTGAAAAACCAAACAGAGCTACAGATTTCGAATTTAGAAGAAATATGTCTGCAAGCGTTTCCCGGAGCAAAACCCGAATTACAAAAAATACCCTGCATTGTTTGAGGGAAGTAATTTATAAAATGTATGCGCGAAAGGTTAAAATCACTGTAGAAACTATTTTACGGCAATTTATCGAAGAGTCTCCAGAAACTAAGATTTCCAAAGGTTCGTTATATTTGGGAATTAAAAAAATGGGTTTTCATTTCAAAAAACAGGATGGAAGAAAACATTTATTGGAAATGCCTGCAGTCAGATTAAAAAGAATATTATTTTTGAACAAATACCATGCTGCTAAAAGCGAAAAGCTCTTTACACCTGTTTTTCTGGATGAGACATGGGTTTTTAGTAAAAGCGGGGACAGAAGAATGTGGCAAGATGCAAGATGGTACTAAACACAGTGATTTAAAAATAACTGGAAGTGGGACACGATATGTAATTGTTCATGTCGGTAATAAAAAAGGTTTTGTGGCAAATGCATCGCTTATTTTTAAATGCAATAAAAAAACAGGCGATTGCCATGATAACATGAACACCGAAAATTTTGAAAATTGGTTTAAACAGCAACTAATTGTAAACTTGGAAGAACCATCGTTAATTATAATGGATAACGCAACGTATCACAGTCGCCTGGATGAAGAAATCCCAAGAAAAAGTTGGAGTAAAACACGCATGTTAGAATGGCTCAAAAAAAAGAATAATCCTTTTCCAGATCACATTTTAAAGGATGCTGTTTGGAATATAATTGAAAAGCAAGTTTTGCCAGAAAAAAATTATCATTTAGACAAATACGCTGCCGAGCATGGTCATTGTGTTCTCAGGCTACCACCCTATCATTGCCATTTTAATGCCATCGAAATGGTATGGTCAGAAACTAAAAGGCATTATGACCAAGCTATTACGAAAACTGCAAGGTCACCTACTGAAGTCTTAAAAGTATGGAATGACGTTGTAAAAAATGTACCGGAGCAACACTGGCAGAATTACATAAATCATACAGAGAAAATTATTTCTGAAGCATGGGAAGTAGAAAACAAACTGGACCTACTAAACATCGAACCTATGGTGATCGCTGTATCCAATGAATCCGATGATGAACTATCACTTTCCGAAAGCTATTCTGATTTAGAAACTAATTAAACTTTGCCTTGAAGATCACGTTGTCATTTTTTTAAAATCTAGAATTTGTACTTAATCGAACTCTAAATTGCCATATTTTTTTAAAAAAACTATGTATCTAGTTAATAAAACAATGTTTTTAAAATTAGTGCGCTTCTTTTATATTCTTTTATTATGTCAACATCTTTAGAATTTTATGAATTTCATAAAATTAATTTGTATTATTACAAACCGCCACTAATAATATGAAATTTCAAGTCACTAAGCCAATGCAATAAGAAATATGTCAAGCATTTGACATGACAAAGGTCATAACCTAATTTTTTTCATGCGGGTTCAGATGGTTCAAGAAGCCGCATACGTTAAGTTACTAAAACGGCTGGTACCTCTAAATAGGTATTAATTTTACTATACCTATCCATTTCTTGCTTGACATTAGTCAGTAAGTCAATACATTTGGTACTTCCTCTAAAATCTCTACATTCTTAAACACATTTACTGTTGGTTTTACATTGTTACTATTAATGTGTTTGATTGGTCCAAAATTTAAGCTGGCAGAGAAGATTGTTTGTGTTGATGTGGATGCCAATTTACTAGAGAAGGATTGTTACTTCTTTCATTGGGAGAATCCTCGCAGTTGCAAGAGGAAGATACAGTGTTGTACCTGGCTAAATTTTTTTATTATAATCAGTATTCTATAGCTGGTGGGAATAGTAAGATGCATTTTTTTTACTTGGAATATGCATTTAGTGCCTTCTTTTAATATTAATTTTGTTTATAATTATATTTTTGTTAGTCGTATTATTTTATAGAAATTGAATTTATTACTTTTTAAATCATACAATTGATACCAAATATAACTATTAGCAAATGGTTTGCAAACTGTATTCAGTCTACATAGCAAAATAAAAATGAATGTTGTGACCATTGAAAATGAATTAAACATAACCAAAACCATGAAACTTACAGTGGAACTGCTCAGACTGTGAATAAATCAGCTGAGAATTATAAGGGCTTTCATGACTGGTGAGACCACAAAGCACCTATGCTAGTATAGGTGCTTTGTGGGTGAGATACCACTAAAGAATCACCTGCAATTACAAAGGAAATAGCAAAACATATACTGTACACATGCAAGGATGCAAGAGACTTGATTGTAAAAGACAGTTACTATTTGGCCAACTGCAAGGTGTCAACAAGTCATAAGTTGCAGTTTAATCAAAAACTTTGGCAGACAGGCTAGAAAAAAAATATCAAAACCATAATTCAAAGTTAACTTTGAGTATGTAGTTACATTCATTGAATGTGGTACAAGGCACAATGATCAAATGGAACACAAAATTAAAAATATACAATAGAATGTTTGCTTTATTACAATTGTAAAGTTGTATTGTCAGAGAGAAGGAAAACACAAATCTGTGAATATTGAAGTAATTGTATAACTGTCAAAAATTCTTTTATTTTTTGTTTTAGGAGCATGTTTCAGTTATTTGTTGTTGTTTGATTTTGAAGTAAATGGCATTCTTTGTTACTCTTATTTTCCTAGAAATTTAATTTTTGCTATAGGTATTTGTTGTTAGTTTCCTGCATGATGATACTTCAGATAGTATTTATAACATATATTCCAATAATTATGGAAATGTATGAAATGAGTTTTAAATAATTTCATCAAATCACAAGTGATTTATGATGATATCTAAAATTGGTAATAAAGGGATACCCATTGGACATAATTCATTCAGATGAATTTGTAAATCATATATTCACCCTTAATGAATCGAAGTTGTGCATTTTTCTTCTCAACATTGCTTCATAAAACCTTTTTCCAAAATCTTTGAATAAGAAATAGTTAATAATGAGAGAATCTCGATAAATATGTTTAAACTGGCCTTTTTCTGTAGAAAAATGTTACTTTATATAAAAATAAAATGGTTATTTGAAACTAAACTAGAAACGTAAATAAATAATACAAAACTGAAATCAATAAATTGAGTTTAATTCGAATCCGTCATAAACATAAACACTTAAAATAATTTTCGTCGATAAACTCGCTCCACGAGATTTATCACACATAAAATTTCAAAAGTATATTTAAGTGAATAGAGCAGTAATGGTTAAAAGTAATATGCGTACATTTTTAATTAAACAGCAAATGTTCAATACACAGGATTATACTGAAACTTTTTTTAAATTTCAACATAATTTCTTCTTGGCAATAACTGAAACTTCTGATATTTTTACCCATTATATACAGGGTGTACCAATCTTATGACAAAGTTTGGTATATGGGTTATTTTAAGAGATTTCAAAAAATGTTATTGAGAAAAATAGTAGATGTCTTTAAGGTCCATATTTTTTTGAAACTATTGATATAAGGTTTTGCTATGTTATATGAGTCCCTTAAAAGATATGGACCTTTTATGTGACAATCGTAGGTAAATCAACTTACTGTACGTTACAGAAAAAAATTTTTGCCTAACAGAGTTTCGTAATGTGATGCAATATCTCCGAATTCGATTATATTTTAATTATTTTCTCTTTTGTAACAGGGTGAACGGAAACTCGAACCTTTCATTTTCTTTCTTCTTTCAAATGGAACACCCTGTATTTTATGGCTCAAATAGAATCTTCGGTTATGTAATTTTAATTTTTGTTAAGCATTCCCTATACCCAAAGTTTATAAAAACAGTTATTTTGTAATATTTATTGTAAACCGAAATTATTCACCCATTATGTGAAAGCAAGCATTGAATGTAACAAAAAATAATAAATAATAATAAATTTCAATAAATTATTTATTCTAAACAAAACAAGTCACCAAAAGTATAATCCTAAACATAATAATAAACTAAATGTTCAAAGTGCTCACCATTAACATCACTGCAATGCTAAAGTTTAAGTTCAAATGATTGACTAACATTTGTCAGCATATTACCGTTAATATATCGAACTGCCGCTTTGATTTTCTCCTATGTCCTCTCCAGTAGTCAGGGGAGTTTTATGAACCTCATTTTTTATAAAACACCAAAAAAAGAAATTAACCTTTGTTGAATCGGGAGACCGAGCCGCCCAATCAATTGGGCTTCCGATCCATCTGTTTTCGAATTCGGTATTGAGATGATCTCGTATAGGCGCAGTATTATGAACAGATGCACCATCATGAAAATACCACATTTGTCGCCGAATATTAAGTGGAACTTCTTCTAATGAAAAAATAAAAATTTACTCTTTACACTTCTTACTTCATTTAAGAAAATTATAAAATGCAGGCGACAATTGCTGCTATTTTTGAGAAATAAAATATACAAACGTTGAACGACTGACGTATATGTCAATTTTTGTCGCTTACTGAGAAAATGTAATGGTTTAATAAATATTACAAGATAACTCTGTTTTCATAAACTTTGGGAATAGGGAATGGTTAACAAAAATGAAAATTACATAACCGAGGATTCTATTTGTGCTATAAACTACTGGGTGTCAATGGGAAACCGTCAAAACATGATTTTGTGGAAAAAGTGGATATAACTAGTTTTTATTGCAAACTCCTCATATTATAGTTACATTAATAAACAGGTTGCCTCTGTATGACAAAATTAAATTTAAAAAATTTCAAAATATGATGTTAATTTTTAGACACCTCATATAAAAGGTGTATTTGTATTCTAGTGACAGAGATTTAGTGGATGTTAGAAGGAAATACTTGCCAATATATTTTGGAATCGAACAGTAAACTGTTACGTTACGTTGTTTTTATTCCAACCAAACAAAATATTTAAAAAAACAACCTGTAACAACGTTACATATACGTCGAAAATAATTGGGGTAATTTTTTCCGAGGAATTTAAACGTACCAAAAGAACCATACTGTACAATAATTGTATAGAATGTTATTTATGTTTATTTTAAAATGTAACAATACGTGCAATCGAATATTTAATGGCTTCATTATAATTAAAAACGCATTACATTCATTATTGTTCTATTTCATGAGGTTATTGAAAAATCCTTGAGAATAAGTTTACATGATCACTTTAATAATTTAATATTCACACTGAAAGGCAATGTCAAGAGAGTTACTAAAATAGACACTGTGTGTGTACTATTTCAAAACGGAAAATTATTGCCTAAACATTAGATCACAGAAAAAAATTAATTTCAAAAATTAATTTTCGTAATTTTTCCTATTGCCAAAGACAATTGAAAAACGATGTAGGTACTTTGAACAAACAAATAAAAACAAATATCGTAACGGACAGTATTATACATGGTGAGCAGGAATTGTGTTTACCCTATCTCTACGGATTTTTGTTATACATAGTGGATTAAAAAAGTAAAAACTAATAATTGAGTTATTGTACTTTGGTAGGTACCAACTCAGGTCAGATGATGCCTAGCGAAGGACCACCAAGTACTCCTTCGTCTAAGTTGAAAGAAAAAAATGTTCCAAGGACGAAGGTGGTCGTGGCCTTATATAACTATAAAGCAATAGAAAGTGGTGATTTATCATTAGAAAAGAATCAGTCATATGACGTTATAGATGATTCACAAGAGCATTGGTGGAAGGTCAAAGATTCAAAAGGGTAAGTTGCTTGTCACTTTAGGTTTATTCTAGTATTAATGGTTAAATGTGTGTTTTACTTTGCTGAACAAATCGGAAGACTGCTTTGTTTTTGATTAGTTAATTCATTTTGAAAGCCCTTTCTACTAGACCACAGTCTCAAAATGTGAATAATCCAAAAATTATTGGAAACAATGATTTTTCTATACCTTTCGTCACTTTTGTCATTTTTTTTTCACCTGATACTGCGATTATGTTAAGTATTTGGTAAATATATATCTACACTTCCTGGAAGTGAATAAATATTTAAAATTATTTATTATTGTATACAGAAAATTGCAACGTTAGTTCTTTGACAATAACTTTTAATTTATGGCAGTTAATTATGTTGAAATAATGAAATAATTATATTATTGATGTAATAATTATTTACAAATATGTTGGAATTGGTACATGTTTGAACAGACTGGAAGAATGTATACAACATTCCACTTCTTTTTGCATCTCAGTAGGAGGTGTTAGAGTGCTAAATTCCGCCTTGTATATACAGAGTGAGTTTTAAATATGGAACGCCTCAATGATCTTGGGGACGGATCGCACGATTTTTATAGATTTGGTGTAAGGGCCTTGTGATGCGGCCCTATTTACATTGTTGTCAGATCTTTCCTTTTTTCCGGAATAATAATGAACTTTGTTATTTCAAATGGATCACCCTGTAAATTTTTTGCATTTTGAAATCCTTAAGAAATACTGAATATTTTTCATGAAATGTTCCCCATACCTAAATGCCATAATTTCGGAGTTATAGCTACATTTACATTATCTTCGCAGAAGTTAAAATAATACATTTAGATGGCTATGGTTGAATAAACTCGTTTAATTTGAATAATCCTTGATAGTTTATATCCTAATAGAAATATCATAACAAGGTCTACTGTCAGTAAATTAGTAAAAAGTTTAACAAAACTGGTGCAGTAAAAGATTTATCCAAATCATGGCGCAGAAAACCTACAGCAACTAAAGACAAATCTTTAAATGTTTGTTTCATGTTAGATAGTGATGAGCGAGACTGGTCTTGGTCTTGCGATCTTGGTCTTGCAAAAAATGCAAGACCAAGACCAGCTAAAGGCTTGCAAGACCAAGTGTGCAAGACCAAGACCGAGTTTTGCAAGACCAAGACCGGCCTGCAAGACTCTTGCAGTCTTGCTTTTTTTTAAATTTATTCAATAATGTTCCAAATCAATTCTAACAAAATGTGTATTTTTACCTCAAAATATCATGAAAGCAATTTGAATTTTGAATAAGTATAGCTAATTTAAATAAAAATATGTTTGTTGAACAAATTATTCCACTCACAATATTACCTGTGATATCACATACTAAAAATAAGTGTACCTGCTAAAAGGAGGATCTTGTTGTAAACCCATTTAAAATGAAGGGTTGCCGGTTGATTTATGGGGGGTAGTTAAGAGATAATTTTATTAATAGATGTAGAAGAATAAAAATATATTATTCTACGCTTCACAACTAGTTTTGAAAAATATTTTTCAAAAACAGTGACCGTTCAACGAAGAAGAAACAACTACTTCCCGGACTACATGCCCCGACAGATATTGAATTACACTTCTAAGTCAAACGGGGTTGGTAAATCTACAAGATTTAAACCAACCATTCTGGTTTGCAACTAGAAGGGATAACACAACTTGTAGACCGGTTTCGGCGTATTGCGCCTCATCAGTACAAGGTATATGTTATCGTCCGAGAGTTAATCTCAGACTGAAATGTGACTATAATCGACAACGGTACATATTGTCCAGTTACGGAAATATTTTTGTTGCGAAAATAGCGACATCTCACCTCTGAGTCACAAACCAAAATTCGAACGAGACAACAAACCACGTAGATTTGAAACACAAATGTGAATTAGTACAGTTTCCTGTAAAATTGTCGTATTTAGTAAAGCGTTTTAACAATAGATGTCGAAGAATAAAAATATATTATTCTACGCTTCACAACTAGTTTTGAAAAATATTTTTCAAAAACAGTTCCCAGTCTTTCAAAGTTAGTTTGTAGCAATGTCCCATATAATGTTCCCAATGGATTTTGGTAAGCTTTTCAAGTGTTTCATTCCAAGTCTGAGTTACATCATTTTTAGATCCACTAGTATCAATTATTTCTTGATCGTAGATTCTTTTAGTTTCTGATCAAACCATTTCAATGCTGCTATACTGGCAATGATATGGCGGTAAACGAAAAACTTGTGGTGACCCATTGATTCTGCATAACAGTCCAAATAATACTCTCTTTTCGGTAACTTTGTTATAATGTACTTATAATTCCCATATTTGGTACTTCATAAGTCTCCCTTGAATATTGATATTTTTTTACTATACCTGCATCTTCAACAAAACCGTCTTATCCCCCTGTATGCACGATTATATATATCTTGAGCACTCGCCTGTTTTCTTGCACTGAGTTAATACAGTATTTTCTTGTCATGTTTTTATCATCTGACCTTTGCTAAAAATCCACGTCTGATCCAAACCTTTGGTTTATATAAGTTGATACCTTTTCTTTCGGAATATTTTCTAAGAAATTGCGAAGCAGGAAGCACCATTTTATTAGTTTTTTTAGACAATTTGCATCAATCCAATGGATTATTAGCGATGGCTAAATTTATTGTCCAGAAATATTATAACAAAATAAAATATTAAGTTGTATCTGTTCTGCACCTATGTCATTTTTCACATACACTGCTACACCTCCACTCGCAATCTGCTGGTTTGTTATGTTTTTATAATAGCACGAGTAATTATTCATGGCGTAGATCTTGTTAGAAGAACGGGTTTCTTGTACACATATTATTGAAGGAGAGTGTTCTGCCAATAAAATTTTAAACATTTTTCCATTGTAATATAGTAGTGAATTTAATGGGCATCCGAAGTTTTGGGTATTGAACTTAATGATACTGATGAATCACTATCTTCTTGGTTAATAGATTCGAGATTTAATTGCGCTATGATTTTTTTTAGTGATTCTTGTACATTTACTTTTCATTTTTTTGTCGGTGAAGTAGGGATATATAGCGTGTAATTGATCAACGAGGCCATTAATATCCTCAGTATATATTTTAGCTACACTTACAGCCAGTTTCCCAATCGGTGGTAAACTCTAAGGGTTAATCAACCTCAACCGAGACCCTAACCAATAGAACTTGTTTCACAATCATCATTTAACTAATGGTCAGATAGCTTATGAAATTGTATTAACTTTTGTTGCGTTTGCATGAAAGCCATCGATAATATGGTGTTCTATGTCAAATGAAAGGAAAAAGAAGACCTTTGGCGGTTATGTTTTACAGTTTTTAAATTCTTATACTATTGAAACTTCTCCACGCTTTTACTAGAAGACTCCACGGGATTTCACTTCCAAAGTTATTTATCTATTATAAAAATGGAAACGCCAACAACCAGGAGGTGTGTTAATTTTTCCAAAGAAGAAGAACACCTATTAATATCTTTAGTAGGAAAATACAAAGATATTATAGAATCTAAAGAAACCAAAGCGGTGACATGGAAACAAAAAACAGAAAAATGGTTGGAAATTGAAAAATAATTCAATGCATGTAGCAAATAGTAGGTCAGTTAAAATGCTGAAGGATAAAAATATAAATTTAAAGAAAAAAACAAAGAAAAAGTTCTCTCAAAATAAGTTATTTTTAAGTCAAACTAGTGGAGGTCCACCTCATCAAGACAATATTACAGATGTGGATGCTGCTATTAGATATTTCGGGGCAACGAATTACAGGACTTCAAAGTTGCTTTGACAGTGATAGAAGTAGGTGGTTTTCTTTTGTCTTTGTTTTCATATTTCACAAAATATGCAGGGAAGTTGGGATTATAAAAGTTATATTATTTGTAAATTTCAGTTATGTACCTTAGCCAAAATGAGAGCTTTCAACATAGCAAACCTGAGGATGTTGGTGGACAAAGTGAAGTAGAGACAATCGAGTTTGTAATTGATGATAATCAAGAAAATGTAGCAGACATTGAAGGTAACAAAGTGTACTAATTGGCAATCATCAACGAAAAAAGTTTGATGAGGAAAACCACCTTAAAATGCTATCTTTACACAAGGATTTGGAAGTAAAAGAAAAAACTTTGGAAAAACTCAATTTGGAAATAGAACTGCTAAAAAAAGAAAAGGAGTTAAAAGATAATTGGATGAAGCTCCTTAATCAAAATTGTAGTTGTATAAAAAAATCCAACCTCTGAATTGTTATTGATTTTATTTATAATTTAGTGATTTTTTTATACCATTTTGTCATTTTATGTGACAATGAATAAATTCCATGAAGTAAGGGTCTTATTAATTAAAAAAAAATGGACTATTTATTTAAAACCTAATTCATACATAAGGATTTAAGAACATTAGAATATATTATAAACCAGAAGAATAATAATTAATAAGGTTATATCGTGTTCTATTATCAGGATTTAACCTGTTTTGCACTATTTCTCCATCATTTGGAATATTTACATTTGAAGTTGATAGCTCTTTCTTGTTCTCCATTAACTGGTGGCTCATTTTCGTTTGCATTACAAGCAATGTTGTGAAGAACAGCAGTAGCAATAATGATGGGCTCAATAGTTTGCAACTTCACTCTAAGACCCATAGCTAGAGCAGAAAACCTTCTTTTTCATACTCCATATTGCCTCTCCACGACATTTCTTGTTCTGAGTACATTATATAGAGGTTTTATCAAATAGTTCTTAATGGCAAAGCCACTATCTCCCACTATATAATTATCACCAAATTGGCCATTTTCAAATCTTGCATAAAGTGTAGAATTGTGAAATATATGGGAATCGTGGCTGGAACCTGGCCACCTAGCAACTATATCTCTAATTTTTAAATGTGGATCTGAAACTGTGAACATTAATAGATAAGAATTTTTTTCTATTTCTAAAAGTCTCTACATTTCATCCACCTGGAGACTGTATTCTTATGTGGGTACAATCTATAGCCCCTATACATCTTGGTAACTGTGCTATATTATAAAATAACTGTCCAGTTTCGTTTAACTCTTCTCCTTCAGGCATTCTAATATATTGAGGTAATAAATTTGCTAATGCCACACTCACTCTTCGGACACATCTGCTTGCTGAGGATTTACTAACGCCGCCAAAATCTCCTATTTGTATAAAAAAAGAGCCACTTGCATAATAATTTAGAGCAATCAATAACTGTTACCGTGCAGAAAGAGCATCATTTCTGGAATCAAGGACAATTTCAATAAAAAAAATTGAACTCTTGATAAAACTTACCTTACTGTAGGATGAGAAATAGCTTCCTTAATTTCTTCCAACAGACTTTCTACTGTCCTCTTTGACAAACGGAATCTGCAGAAAAAATCGTGATTGTCGAATTTTTCGAAATAATCACGTCTTGGACGAATAATTTTTGGCCGTCTGGCTTCATCCTCGCTGCTATAGGTATTAACATCGTAATCGTTCATATTTGTAATTGTTTGTAATTAAAAAATAACAATATACAGTTTTAAACTTTGACAGTTGATGCAGTTGACAACCATAAATTGGGTTAGATTTCCTTGGTTAGCACGGTTACCCGTACTTTGGGTTGCAGTTAAATATTTTATTAGTTAACCTACACTTATACCCTTGACCACATATTGTGAAACCCAAAATTTGTCGTAACCGATGGTTACTTCTTAACCATGGGGTAACCTAATATTGTTAAACTGGCTGTTTGTGGGTCAGGTGATCCTTGCACATTTTCAAAAAAATCACATGTTTGTAGGTAAGCCAGCACTTACTTGTTTATTTCTGTTTCAAAAAATCCTTTGGTTAGTTCCATCTTTTTTTCAACATTTGCGGTAATTGATGTTTGATCTTTAGTTTCAACTTTTTTTGGGATGTTTGATATTATGGGTTTAGAAAATTCGATTGATTTCGTTAGATTGTTCAACTGGAGAAGGAGTTTCAGATAGAGGTCGTTTGATTGAGTTAGTGGTACTGTAATTATTTTCAGAGGAATTGCGTTTAATTCAGGAATAGAAGTTTTTTCAGAAGTAACAGGCTTGCAGTACTTCTAGAGATGTATCAGTTGACGAATTTGCGACAGGTATGTTTTGAGAAGACAATATTGGTGTTTGGATGGATTAAATAAGAAGTGAAGTTGTTATATTTGTTTCTGAAACTGTTGGTTGTTGTGGTGCGGGCACTGATGATCGTGAAGGTGGTATAAATGTGGCTATTGTTGTGTTCCTTCATGATTTACAGTAATGAAATAAGGTATTTGTATCTGATTTATAGGTAAAATATAAGTCTGCCAATGAAAACATGGAATATGTTTAAATTCCGGGTGAGAAGTTCCAATCCGAAGGACATTAGTTTAACGTTTAGCTCATTTTCTATTATTATATTTGGAATTGGTAGACATACATTAGACAGAAGTAGTCGTTTCCTAGGTGTTATCAATCGACGAGCCTTAATAATAGTTTGTCCAACGGTTATTGAACTATCATGGATGTTCATAAATGTATGGACTAAGTTTTCATTTGATAAGTAAATGCATATGCGATTGTTAGATATTCTGGAAGAAAATATGATATTTTTCGGTTCAATTATACTTCCCAGAGAAATTAGATATTCCTCTAAGTTTGTGTTGTCCAATGAATGAAATACAACTGCTTCTTTTTTACTTGAAAATTTTGGTTAATTCGTGACTGTTGCATAGATTTTATTTGAGGTTGAGTACCTTCTTGGTCAGGAGTACTCATATTTTCCGGTTCATCCATTTTGGTATTTTTTGCACATTGATGTTCTAATGACAGACCTGCCTAATTTATGTTAGGGAGTTTGCTAATGAGTTTTTAACAAAACTAGATCTTGAATGTTGATTTTATCTGGTATTATGAAGTTGTTTGTTTTGACTTTAATGCAGAAAATTGATTAAAAAAACTCACTGTTTCAAGAGTACTACTGCTGTTGTTGGAATCTATAACACTGAACTCTATAACTGTATTATTTCGCTTTGGTTCTCATTGATTTGATAGTTTATCGGAGCTAGTATTGAAACACAACCGATGCTCAAATTGCCAGGGACCCACTCCCTTTTATTAGTTTGTTTAAACTTGAAACCAAGCTTATGTATCCGGTTCTTTTGCTACATTGTACATCAGGCATTTCTTCTTGCAACCGCTCACGAATTCTTTCTGCACTACTTGTGGTAAACTACTTGGAATAAGCGGTGTACATCCAGTATTTATTTCAGTAACTTTCTCAGAAAGAGCTCTTTTGAATTCGGTATCATTAAGAGTTCATTTATTTTTGCTCCATACAGTTTTTGGTGATATCCCCATCGGCTCTGCAGTTAGTTCGGTCGCTGACTTATTTAAACTTTTTAAAGGATCGATGTATTTTTCGAAAAAAGCGTTGGCTTTCCGCATGAACATCTTTCCTTCGTCGGTAATTCTTTTGACCATTTTTATGTTTTATGACCGGCTTGCAGTTGCTATCCAGAGACAATGTTTTTGAATAATATGTTTTGACTCCTTTGATTGCTGCAAACGATACAAATTTGAAAACTATATCAACATATATTCGAATAGAATGTTTGAGACAGTTCAAAATTATTCCGAAAATTCAAGTTTTGATGTCAGTTAATATTAATTTACGACTTGCCCAAATCTAGTAACTTTTTGTTTCATACATTTTATATGTAAATAATATAAAAAGATGAAACGAATATACTGGGTATGTAAAGGCAAACCCCTGTATAGTACATAGCGCGCGGTCCACAAGATGCTCTGTATCACTCAGGATTTTCCTACTGATTGTATAAATATTTACAATGGATGAGGCAATGTTGAAAGCTTTATTAGATTATTTGCATGTATACGTTAATATTCACGTAATAATAGTGGTCAATAACGAACAATTCAGTATTTTAGTGCAGTGTAAGCTCTTAAGAGATGGTTCAACCAAAACAAACTGGATAACTTCCAGAATGTATCCAAATGCAATTCTGTATACATTTAGAAAGTTATGTGTACCAATAGTATTCTGTGAAAAGTATTTGTACAAAATCAACAGTCTTGCAAAATAAGAACCAAAAATTGTAATACACAAAACTAATAAGCATATAATAAGCTGTATCCCAAACTCTGTGCTATTGCTATATACATTTCATCTTTACCAAGCTTTATGGAGATGCATCTGGCAAACCGAATATAACTTTAACAACGAGAATAGAACAACGGTGATGAAAATGTTTAGGAATTCAAGCTGATAGATGGCTTTCTAAGAACAAAAAATTAAAACAAAAGCACATCATTTGCAATAACATTTTGTTTAATCTTCCAAACTAAAAATTGCATTAAATCATAGTATATCATACTTTCAGAATACCTATCTTTATCAGTAATGAGCAAAATGTGAACAATTGTTAAATATTTATTCCTAGTCGAATTTATCGATGGGTGCAGTGACGACATTTTCTGTTATCTCTATTTTATACATTGTTTTAAACCAGAAACAATTTACCATAAAAAGTTAGGTAGTTTATTGTTTAAACTTATATTTGTCGTATTACTGTAAAAATTTGAAAGTATGGTAATTGTTGATTAGCAAGGCCGCCACCATTTGCCACAGGTCCCCAAACGTCTAAGGGTTGATTAGAAA
Organism: Lochmaea crataegi; assembly: GCA_947563755.1. Classification (NCBI taxonomy): domain Eukaryota; kingdom Metazoa; phylum Arthropoda; class Insecta; order Coleoptera; family Chrysomelidae; genus Lochmaea; species Lochmaea crataegi. Next base: position 27,031,941 of record OX387429.1, read on the forward strand.
GAAATACGATTTCGGGTCGTCAATGCGGTCACTGAAAAATCTGACTGCAATAAACCTAAATGCAACTAGGCCCATTATTCCAAACAATATGGTTGAGGGAATGCGTAATGTCATTCAGATTGTTTCAAGACCAGAAATCTACTCCTCAAAGAGTAAACGCTTGCTTTGAAAATGATGGACGATAATTTGAACAAATCACTAGTTATGTTGATTTTATATTGTTGTAATACATTTGACACGTACAGTTATAGAAAACTGCTCAAATTTTGAAGCAAAAATTCATACAACTTGCGGTATTTTAAAAATAAACAACGAATTTGGGTCAGAATTTTAATGTTTTCTATTCATTCATTTATTCCTGTGACATGACTTGGAATTGAGAACCCGCTTAAGCCAGTTTGATCCTTGCATAATCAAATAATAAAGTTAAACCAGTGATAGTTGAGGAAAATACTTTTGTTCAAATACCATACGTGGAGGAAGATGAGCACCACGAAACGTAATGGCAGTTGTACAATCGGCTGATGATGGTTTCTACAAATTAGCAACAAAGGCTGGAATTTTACAAAAAGTCTATTGTAGAAATCAGTTTAAATTAGTTGATAATAATGTTTTAGTGATAACAATAATTTTGGCGTTAATAAGGAAATATCAATTAAAACTGCATCTTCCTATATATCCAGATCTTAACAAGGATTTATTTAATGTATGTGTAACCAGTAGCGTACCAAGGCTACCATGCGCCCGGGGCTAACTAGATGGTAGTCGCCCCCTAACACTAAAAGGATCAAGGAGTTTAATATTCATAAACATTTATTTTTACTAAGTAGTCTCTTTAACACATTATAAAGAGAAAAATAGGGATAAAATAAAACTGTAAATATTAAAAGGTTAGTTTGCTTGAAATATAATGAAAAATAAAGAGAAAATAAGTATTGGAGTCATAACAAAAGTTAAAAAATGTGCCTTCCTAGACTTGATGGATGCAAACTTATTTATAATAGAGTCTATACTAGCAGCGACATAATGTTTAATTAATAGAATTGCCAAATTACTTAGTGCTTCTTGCGTCAATGTGGATATTAAATAATTTTCAACAAGTTTCAACTTACTAAAAGATCGTTCACAAGATGCCACAGACACTGAAATCGTTAAAAGTAGTTAGAAAGCGATGATCGAGTTACTGTATGCCTCTAGCCCCAAAAGAGATCAATACAGATAAGATACATTTTAAAAATAACAATATTTGAAATGCAAAATAAAAAATACCTATTTCACCGTACATAGACAAGAATAGTATGTTCACTCGTCGTCGGCACTTTCATGTAGCGCTGATGAAGACATGCCGAAAAACGATCGTTAAAACACACGTGTGTCCTAGATACAAGGGTGGCGCGAATTACTACCTTCATAGCTTGTTGATTTATCGATGGAGTGTTTGGTACGGAGGCTAATAAAAATGTACGTTGCTAGAAAACTATTTCAAAAAACGATAGGTTTGTTCCAACTGGCATTTAGGAACCGCTCTGGAATCGTATCCAGTACTGTATAGTGCGAAAACTCGCATTAGGGATGAACACATCAACTTTATCACCCCTTTCCAGAAGGTAGTTTTTTGTACCGTCCCAAGAACCAGCACTTGCGCGAACGATACATAGACTAAAAATCTGAGAAGCATGTTTTACTTTCATTTTCTGAAAAATATTTGGAAACATATGCTCGTCAGTTAATTTTGGACAGAGTCTACATTGAATAGATGAGGCTTTTACTTGATGAAGATCCATACTAAATGATGAAATAAAACAATTTAATTTGTTTAAATCTTCATTTTATTTTGAACTAACGTTCAAATTAAATTAGTAGCGTGTTTTGCTACACAGTAGCTTTTTCAAACTAGTGAAGATACAATGAAAAACTTTTAATTTATATAGTGCCTTAATACGGAATTCTAAGATGTTGACAAAAGTATTATAATATATTTAAATGGGGATAAGTACAAAAAGTGCCTAAATACGGAATTCTAAGATATTGACAAAAGTATTATAATATATTTAAATAGGGATAAGTACAAAAAGTGTCTTAATAGGGAATTCTATTAATATTACAAAGGTATTGAAAAAGAGTACCTGGAAAATTTATTCACAACTATCACATCTTCTAGGTAAATGGTTTAATAAGGGGGAATGATTGATATCTATTTGGTCGTTAAGCAGATTACCTGAATATTTGTTTTTGCTAATCTTGAGGGCTTCTAAAAGATTACAGAGGAAGCCAAAACGTTCAAGTTTGTCTAAGATCTCTATTGCGCTCCGCATCACTCCATCTTTCCAGGAAAGTCGAACATCATCAGTGTGTAACCAAAAATGTATTAATAGAGCATGTTCTTGTCGAAAAATTAATATCTGCAATTCTAAATTCCGTCATTCAAGTTCTTGTTCAAATAAATAATTTTTTTGAATACTTAAGTAATTTTTTTGACTAAAAAACTTGATTTTGCGCGATTTTTTTTTCTATCTTAAAAAAACCTAAAACTGTAGATATAATTTATATGGCAAATTTTAGCTTGAATAAGTGCTAAAAATGTCAATAGTTCCCTCTAAAATAAATACTTTTACTTTGACACTATAGATATATTATTATTTTTAATTAGTTATTTATTTTAGAAATACTGGATACATTCCTAGCAACTATGTAAAAGAAAAGGAATCACTTGGTCTTCAGCAGTATGAGTAAGTATTTGGCACAATAATCTGTTAATTTATATTGTTTTGCTAATATTTCAGTGTCACCCCGTACATTTGAATCATTTAGTTAATAATACATTTTGAATTCATAACCCATGGCCAAAGGTTTCCTATATTAACCTTAGAAGTTCATCCATATCTCAAATGTCAAACCACAAAATGTACAGAGTGAGTTTTAAGTATGGAACGCCTCAATTATCCCGGAAACGGATCGCACGATTTTATAGATTTTGTTGTGCAAGGATCTTGTGATATGGCCGATATTATGGTGGTATTTACATTGTTGTCGGATCTTTCCTTTGTTCGGAATAATAATAAACTTGCTTGTCACTTTAGGTTTATTCTATTATTAATGGTTAAATGTGTGTTTTACTTTGCTGAACAAATCGGAAGACTGCTTTGTGTTCGATTAGTTAATTCATTTTGAACGCCCTTTCTAGTAGACCACAGTCTCAAAATGTGAATACTCCAAAAATTATTGCAAACAATGATTTTTCTATACCTTTCGTCATTTTTTTTTCACCTGATACTGCGATTATGTTAAGTATTTGGTAAATATATATCTACACTTCCTGGAAGTGAATAAATATTTGAAATTATTTATAATTACTGAATACAGAAAATTGCTACATTAGTTCTTTGACAATAACTTTTAATTTATGGCAGTTAATTATGTTGAAATAATGAAATTATTATATTATTGATGTAATAATCATTTACAAATATGTTGGAATTGGTACATGTTTAAACAGACTGGAAGAATATATACTCCATTCCACTTCTTTTTGCATCTCAGTAGGCGGTGTTAGAGTGCTAAATTCCGCCTTGTATATGTCGTAGGCATAATGTAAATGTAGGCTTTTTATAAACTGCCTAGGCATTTTACAAAAAGCCGGCAAAACGCGATCATAAAATGCATTTTTCGTTATGCCGACACCAATTCAGGCAAATTGATAAAATGCCGGCAAAACAAGAACAGAAGAATGTATATCATGTTATGACTGATTATTTTTAGGCATTTTACAATTTGCCAAAATCGGTGCCGTCAAAACGTGAAAATAAAGTCGAAAACACTACTAAATTAAATAATACAGTTACTGTAAATCTTTTTATTAAGAAAACAAATAAACAGTTAACACTTCATGATATAAAAATATACAACTTGAGTAACTACCTAACACAAATATGAAACTGCAAATAAAAAGCAAATCCTATGAAAAGAATGAAATATTCTTAAAATTTAGGTAGGTAAGAATGCGAATAAAAATTGAAAACAAATTATTTATTTATTGCTGCATGTCAAACTTCCATGACATTTAGAAGAGCATAAATTGTTATTTTTAAAGCAAGCACATTTTTTTGTATTGCACTGTTTACTACTAGCCTTACAGCTACATTTTTGAAAGCCTTGACCTCCGAATCGTGACTGATATGCAACTGCCTCTCTGAGGGTAATTAGTCGATCAGGAACTTCTTCTCCAAAACCTACTGAGGATTTTTGAATATCATTTCTAGAAAATAAAGTTTTAAGAATTCCTTTGGAGGTACCTACTTTGTAGAGGCTATTTTTCAGGTCAATCACTTTTCCAACGATATTCTTGGAATCGACAGGCCCTCGATCTACCTTAGGAACTGTTAAATAAACATATGACCCGATTGCAATCGACTTAAATTTTTTGTTGGATGCCTCAGTCATCTTTTCAGCTGCTCTTTTTTGACCAGAGTACGATTGTTGTCTCTCAATTTCAATTTTATTTTGAGTTGCACAAAGTGAACAAATCCTTGTATCTAGTTTTGAGGATGGTCCTGAACTTAAAATTGTACAATCTGAATGCATTGTGGCATTACATATCTCACAAGTGAATTTAGATTTTTCTGTGATTTTTTCACTACACGTACAACAATATACAATACTATCACTTAAAATCTCAGTCGCATTTTCTTCCATATTGTCCATTAGCTCCAAACAATGCACGGTACGGAGTTCTTCCAATAATGCGATGTTTTGATGAATTTTTCTGCCATTGTACAAAATAGCACCCCATGGCCCAATTTGTGGAGGAGTGATCGGACATCCAGGAACGAAGCATGTTTTCAACATCTTGATTACTTCTTTCTACGCTACCCTGGCTTTGAGGGTGACGTGGCCTACCATGAACAATTTTGCAATCAGGCCAGTAGCCAACAATTTCTTCTATTACCGAAGCAGTAAATTCCCGGCCATTGTCACTTTGCAATATGTGCGGTGCTCCAAACTCCAAGAATATTTTCAGTAATTCTATAGCTACCTCCGCAGCACGTTTGGTATATAAAGGGCGAAGGTGCAAAAATTTGGTGGCATGGTCTTGATAGTTAAGAAGCCATTTATAGTTTCCGTCAGGAGCAGATTGGAAATCTATCAAATCTACTTGGCCGCGAACATTAAAATCTTTAGAAAGGATTGGTCGCACAACCAATTCCTTATGAGGTTGCGATTTCTTAAGTTGACATTCCTTACATAGTGAAATGAAAGTTTCTACTGCTCTTCTAGGAATGTTATATTTATTTTTTAATGCAAATATCATTTTATCACTGCCACCATGACCTGTGGATCGGTGAGATTCTAACAACACATCAAAATACTGTTCTATGGGAATTATGTAAACAATAGGTTGATCAAGAGAACTTCGTTTTACGACTAAATGTTCATCAGTACCGATAGACAAAATATCATATTTTCTCATTAAATGATACTGCTTATTATTTTTTTTTTGTTACCTGTTGAGTCAGCTAATTTACCATGTTTAATGTCTGTAATAACTTCTTTAACCCTGTTAGCCGTCCAAGATTTTTTAATAACATCTTTTTCCACTCTTTCACTATAAAACTTTTGTAGCTGTTCATTAAATTGCGCTTTCATGACTTCTAAATCTCGTTTCTCATTCTCGATTTGCACGACTTCATTGTTTTCGCTCATTTTGATATTTTTGAACACATCAAAATAGATAAACAACAAAATAAAGGTTACGCGAATTATTAAATTATAACACAATGTGCGTTTTTACCGACCCCTGACTGATAGCAAACTGCAAAGGGGCAATTCCTAATAGGTATCTAATGTTCTATTCAACCGAAAAAAGTCGACTTGTTTATATCTATTCACGTTTTGACGGCACCGATTTTGGCAAATTGTAAAATGCCTAAAAATAATCAGTCACAACATGATATACATTCTTCTGTTCTTGTTTTGCCGGCATTTTATCAATTTGCCTGAATTGGTGTCGGCATAACGAAAAATGCATTTTATGATCGCGTTTTGCCGGCTTTTTGTAAAATGCCTAGGCAGTTTATAAAAAGCCTACATTTACATTATGCCTACGACATATATACAGAATGAGTTTTAAGTATGGAACGCCTCAATTATCTCGGAAATGGAGCACACGATTGTTATAGATTTTGGTGTGCAAGGATCTTGTGATATGTCCGATATTATGGAGGTATTTACATTGTTGTCAGATCTTTCATTTTTTCGGAATAATAATGAACTTTGTTATTTCAAATAGAAATGGAAATCGATAAGAAATACTGAATATTTTTCATGTGATGTTCCCTATGCCATCATTTCGGAGTTATAGCTACATTTACATTATCTCCGCCGAAGTTAAAATAATACATTTAGATAGCTATGATTGAATAAACTCGTTTAATTTGAATAATCTTTAATAATTTATATCCTAATAGAAATATCATAACAAGGTCTACTGTCGTTTTGTATATCAATATTTGCAGGATCATCCAATCAAGTAACTATCGCTGTGTTTTCTTTTATAGCCTGATGATCTTCGATAATTAAACAGACTAGATGAATAATCCACAATACTGTCGCTCTGTTTGTAACCCACAGCTTGGAGTACATAAAATATTTTGTTCAAAAACAAAACAAACATATGTCGATCAACGTAAACATTCGATATAAACGGTGTTGGCCTATTTAATGAAAAATACTGAAACCTTCACAGATTTACCTGCTGTTTATAAACATTCACTCATTATGTATAAATGAAGTTTTGTATACTTACTGTCGAATATTAATTAAATTGCTTTTTATACATTTATATAAATTGTATAATCAATTGATTTAAATGATATAATTATATTGTGGATCCACAAAAAAATTGAAGTCATAAGTCATTGAATACTTACTACTTTTAAATAATAGGATATGTCAACATCGAATGTTTACGTTGGTTGACAGATGTTTGAAAATATGTTGATTTTGTGAAACGATATAATTAAGGAAATTTTGATTATTCATTTAAATTATATTTAGAAAATGGTGATTCGATGTGAAGTGTGCAAAAAGTGTTCACAATACATCGTTTCACAGATAAACAAGTTCTTAATTCCGAGATGTTGTCACTCACAAAAAACAGCCCTATCTAAATTTTCATGTTTGTAGAAAAACGGCTGAATAATTAACAAAGATTCTGTGTAAACTCCCTGTAACCCATAAAGGAGCGACCATAGACCCTTTATTATTCAGTCAAATATTATTTATGTCTTCTGAGTTACACTATTTCTCATTACTTATGAATCACCCTGTATAAATAGAAATGCTTTTTTAGTTGGTATGTAAATGATATGTCAAGACAAAGAGCTGAATCTCTATTAAAACACGAGGACAAAGAAGGATGTTTTGTCGTTAGAAATTCGTCAACAAAAGGACTATATACTTTATCTCTTTATACAAAAATGTAAGTACAATTTCTCTATATACAATGATACACATATCTCGCAAACAAGCAAATCTAGTGAAATGTTTCACGCAATAATTAATTATATAGGGTGTTCTATTTAAAAATCCGATATAACTAATCACACATGGTTCCTCCCCTGTATGTACATTTTCTTTTTTAATTCAATTTTGAAAAAAATACTGCCTAATAGACTGTTTAAAAAAAATCGATTACTTTTTGTTCCCTTAAATATACTGAAAATATTGTTGGACATGAGGAAAATAAAATACTGTAAAAGTTTTTTATTTTTTCAAATAACATGGAAACAAAATTGTCTTGTGCTTTGGAATTTTATAGCTCACGTAGGGAGCAATACTTCGGAATGACTAAGATACATTCTTGTAGGAAATTTGACGCACTACAAAAAAGGTCTCTTATAATTTTTTTATATTTTTACTCCTTTCAAAGTTATTTAAGGTTAAATTATTTTAATATCTTTTAGGGGTCGTCAGTTATTCGCATTAAATTGAAAATTTTCTTAAATAATCATAATTTTATTGTTTATAATTATATTTTGATTAATTGTAATTGTTGAACTAAAAGATTTTTATTACAATTAGGAAATTTTTTCCTGTATTGACTATTAACTTTGAAAGTGAAAATATCAAAAAATTATAGAAGACCTTTTTTGTAGAGCGTCAATTCATTCATTCATTTATTTGGGTTGTGCTCATCAGCCCAGGCACTTGAACTGCATCTTTGTAACATTTCCCATGTTATCTACTTCCATTCCAGAAGCTTCGTGCCTTCTATAAAGGCAACTAGTTTGACTGGAGGGATTTTCAGGAGTTGCGATGGTTTTATTAATTCCTCTCCAAAGTGCTTTCGTCTAAGTTCTTGTAAATTCTCGCATAAGCAGAGTATGTGAGTAGGTGTTTCATCATCAAGTTCACATTTTCTGCACATAGGTTCACTAACTTTGCCCATTTTGTACTAGTGCAGTGTCCAATCACCAGGTCGGTAACTGTCTTTCAATGGCTCTTACCCAGTTTCAGTAGCCTGGTTGAGAGTTCCTTGTCTACCTTGTTCAGTAAACTCTTGGAATGGAAGTGCCCTTGTGTCAACCTCCATTTGAGTTGGTGTTCCCTATCTAGCCAGTTCCCTATTTCCCCACTTATGCGGTTCCATTTCATTATCTGCAATCCCCTCATGTGCCGGCACGTATATTAGAGTCAGTTTGATATCTCTTGCCAGCCTGTTAAGGGACTCTTTGCAGTTTTTCACCAGTCTAGACCTAGTTGATGGATTACTGGTAGCTTTAAGCAGAGCCTGGCTGTCAGTGAATATTTTAATTTTTTGTCCAGTATATCCTCTTCTGATGTTTCATCAATACAGGCTATAGCGGCTATCGTCTCTACTTGAAACACAGTCGTATGTCGACCAAGGCTATTCTCTTTCTAGGTCCTTTCATACCAGCCCCAGTGCCATTGTTTGTTTTGGAGCCATCGGTGAACCAGATGATTTCTCCAGAATTACCTGGGTGCATCACCTGTTCCCTAGATGATGATGATGATGTTCACTCGCTCAGTTAATATATTCTCGGGTGTCATGCTATCAAAACTCATGTGAAATATGGGTTCGTCTAGTAATGTCCCAGTTGTATCAGTGTGTCCAAAGCACAAGACAATTTTGTTTCGATGTTATTTAAATTGAAAATAGAAATTATCAATATGGATATTAAGAGTTCAAACTTTTACAGTATTTTTTCCAAGTTATTATTTCCAACAATATTTTCAGTATATTTAAGGAAAAAATAGTATTAGATTTTTTGTCTACTTCCTAACTTTGTAGACTATTTATAGTTTATCTTTCAGACCTCATACTCATGTAAAACACTACCACATCAAATTGAACGCTAGAGGTGAATATTTTCTCTCGGAAAAACATTGTTGTAGTTCTATACCGGATTTGATAAATTATCATAAGCATAACAGCGGTGGTTTAGCGTCGCGTTTGAAGACGAGCCCTTGTGAGAGACCTGCGCCGGCTACGGCGGGACTTAGTCACGGTAAGTTAATTATCCATTCTACGAAGATGCTTACTTCAGATAGGAGCGATGTAGGAATTGATTGTTTTTAGATAAATGGGAGATCGATCCCAACGAGTTGATGTTATTAGAAGAACTCGGATCGGGACAATTTGGAGTTGTGAGGAGAGGGAAATGGAGAGGATCCATTGACGTAGCAGTAAAAATGATGAAAGAGGGTACCATGTCCGAAGATGATTTTATAGAAGAAGCTAAAGTTATGACGTAAGTGATAAGTACAGTTTACAATCGAATTACTAACGGCTGTTTATTATTTTTTTTTTAATAGAAAATTGCAGCACAACAATTTGGTACAACTGTACGGCGTTTGTAGTAAGGATAGACCAATTTATATTGTGACTGAATACATGAGGTACGGTTCTCTTTTAAATCACCTTAGAAGACACGAGCAATCTCTTAGTAACAATCAAGGTTTGCTTCTTGATATGTGTATTCAAGTAAGTTGACAATAATTTATAGTAATTGATAAATATATTTTTCTCTACAATCATCATCATACTTAGGCGTATAATGAACGTGCTACTTTTTATTTTAATAAGATCCAGTTATTAACTGTAATTTTATTAAAATTCAGTTATTTTTTTCATTTTTCCCTTTTTAACTGTAAATTTTTTCAATTTCCCAGCTTTTACTGTAGGTACATATTGATAAAATTCAATTTAAACTGAGGAAAGCATATCATAACCATGGTGAAATTTATTTCCCCCAAAAAATATTTAGTCGCCACGTGTATATATTGATAAAATACTAAAATCCTGAAAGTGTCACATTTTTAACCCAACGTGAGTTCGATAAAATAAAAAATACTGAAAAATAGTTCAAATTTTTTGAATATATCGAAAAAAAAACCGGGAAAAAATCATCCCTAGAAAATAGACCTGGGAAAAATAGATCTAGAAAAATGACTATAGGGAACAGAGCTAAAATTTTTTATAATCTATTAACATTTGTGCAAATAATGAAAATTTTCATGTATATAACACAACAAACCTGATCAGCTCTTCTCCTTAAAAAGTAACATCGATAGCCGCAAACCGCAACAAAATCAATTGTTTGTTCGAAAATTTTTTGTTTTTTAATATATTCCAGAATATTCGTCTAATCGATTATTTTGTAATGATTTACTATTTTGCGCCTTATAAACTGCCTAGAATGCCTAACCCAACCTAATCAGCCCTTCTCCTAAAAAAAAACATTGATTGCCGCAAACTGGATCAAAATCGGTTGATTTATTCGAGAGAAATCGTTGACGAAAAACTATATTTCCAGATTATTCCCCCAATCGATTGTTTTGTAATGAATTACTATTTTTGGCCGTATAAACAGTGTCGAATGTCACAAGGCAAATCGGAATCGAACGACCCGGTTCTATTTTCTCCGATTACCAAATTTTTTACTCGGGAATGGCTTGGTAAAATTACAGTGTGTTGCAGGTTTGTATCAAAGCTATCTTAGAATTACGAGTCCAGTCTCAGTTAAGTTGGTCCAATTATCAAAACTATGTTTTTAAAGAGATTCACCATATTAATGAAGAATGTAATAAAAACTATAATATTTCTGATAAAATTTAGTTCATTTAGTTTTAGCTTGATATGTTGTATTTTTTGTAACAGAGGAAACAAAAGAAATTAAATAAATTATAGTTTAAAAAAAAACTATAAAGCACGCTTTATAGGTAATCGAACTAAAAAGTGAAAAATAATTTTTAAATGAAAATAGTTTTTACTTGTGGGATAAAATTATACACACTATGGCTAATTACTATCTATTGATTTATTTATTAAACTTAATTTATATACACACTCTACTTAATGTCTACTAATTTATTTACACTCGGTATAATAGTTCTAATTTATTTTTACCACTTGAATATTACACTATTTATCTTCACTAGGTATTTCATTCACTGTCCGATTACTAAGAACTTCTGTAAACTGTCTGTGAACTAACTCTTTACTGTCCGTTTCACTAATTGTCAACTCACTCAAAAACCCGCGTATATACAGTCTTTATCAAGTCTGGAAAATTATTGGTTTTTTTTATTTCCATGCGCAACAAAACGGTCTTTCTGGAATGTTCTCGAAAAACGCGCATTCGCCAAAATTTATAGTTGAGTGACAGGGCTGGCTTTGTATTGGCGACTTCGTAACATTAAGAATTATTTTTTTTCGATTACCTATAAAGCGAGTTTTTTAGTTTTTATTTAAAGTATAATTTATTTTTTAATTTTTAGTTCGATTTACTTTAGGGCGTGTTTTTTTTTTCAAACTATTATTTATTTACTTTTTAGTACTAGATTACCTAAAATTTTATCACATAATAAATGGAATAAATAATTGGAAGTGTATAAGTACACACACCGTGTGCCGTGAACGGTACACGGCACACGAATAAAATGAGGTTCAGTGTTTGTTTTCGTTTTATGTATCTTAGCTCTTACCATTTCAAGAAGGGCAAGGAAAAATAACCATTCCATTAACCTTTCCCCTTGAAGGTTCATTAAGGTGGAGGGTCTAAGGAATGGTTATTTTTCCTTGCCCTTCTTGCCCTGTACCGTGTGCCATGTACCGTGTGCCGTGTACCGTTCACGGCACACGGTGTGTGTACCTATACACTTCCTAAATAATTATAATTTTTTTTGGGAAGTTCATGAATATTAAGCTGGATCTATAAACTCTGTTATTCCCGTTGTCTATATTGGTTTTTCGTTGCTGGCGATGTTGAAATTTGATTGGTCACAAAGGTGACGTATGTCATACGACAGAAAAATTTGCGTGACAGATTATTTATGTTTTATTATTGTTTCTCGTTTCTGTATCAATGTATCAAGAAAGTACGATAGTAATCAGTTCTTTAACAGCAAATTTATTATCAAAATAAGAGGAGTTTGAAACGATTGGCAGATATCAAGTCACGTTGCACTAACCTCACTGCACTTTTCATTGGTGGAACTGCGATTCACGATTAACAAAATATAAAATTTGGTTATTTGAGAGCAACGACGAATGACGTGAAAACGACGAACAACACGACAACTGTTTATAAACGCATGTGATATCAATGTTTTATTTTCGAACAGCGGAATTCACGAATAACGAACAACAGAGTGTATAAATCGGGCTGCGACTATTTCATTTGATGATCCCTTGAACAAATATACTTGTGCTCCGGATAAAAAATGTATTAACGCAGTGTTGTGTGGCGAGTTTCGTTTTTTGCAAGTCCGTTATGTTGTATTGTTTACAGTGCAGCCATTATCAAGATAATTTCACAGCACTCAATCATTCATTCGTTTGGGTTGAAATAGTTTTAAAAATCCCACTTTTTTTATAATTCAATATATAGGATTGATTAGTGTGATAATGCTCAGTAGGTCTGTTATTATAGAAGATTCAGAAAAAAGTTGTATATTAAAATTGTTGGCAGCTTCAAGATTCAAAATTAGTTACAATTTTACAAGATGTTCCATAACTCGGTGCCAGATCAAAGTTATGTTTTTTTAATATTTTACTACTATATTAGATGAGTTCAGCTTGGTCACTCCTTTGGCTCTTCCGACGCTTTTCACTCCAAATTCGTTCGGGTGTGGACATCAGAGTAGAAAGAGTATACTCTAAATCGTTCGACTCTGTACAGAGTGGCGTAAATAGAGTTAAGTCTACGCACTCCTCCTCGCGAGGTGATGCGCGTAGAGCAACATGCGCAGATGTTGGATTCTTGCAAATTGATGAATTGTCAACGATTGTCGAGGTTCTTCCATTGCTCAAAATTAACTGATGAACTGAAAAATTGTGATTACGGCTCAGACCTAAGGCGTCCCGGTAATATCAAATACTGTCAACCTTTTTTTGAAAGTATTTGCTAATATTTATAAAAAATGCTCCGAACGCTCTATGATCGATCGGGTAAGTGACGGATCTATGGATTACTCTTCGATCACGTGACACCACTCAATACTCCGTTTTCTCTCTGCTCTCAATCACTCTCAGTGACCATGCCGAAATTATCTATTTTATTGTCATCGGTCCTTGACAAGTGTGCAAAATTTCGAATTAATCTGAGCGTTTAAAGTGGGTAAAAATCGAATTTAAAGGTTGCGTTACAAACATACAAGTGAAGCTAATATAAAGCATGTAAAAAACTCTCCAATGAATAAAATCTGCAAAATTGAAGCAAATTACCACAGCGCATAACGCTTTTTCGACTGATAATTAATTCGATTCGTCTTGGAATTATGTCAACTGATGTTTGCATTTCTGGAATGGTTCATGCGGAATTTTATCGTAGCTTTTTCTCAATGACATGCCACAAGGTTTCAATCGGCGACAGATCTGTGGTACTAGACGTCCAACTTAAAACCGAAATCATTGTGTTCCATCATCCAAGCTTTGACTTTTTTATCTGCGTATGACAAGCGACGGCATCTTGTTCAAGAGTTTTAGAGGGTTGAGCCAACTTCAGTGAGACAGGGCTCGTACAACAGCCATATAGTATGTCATTATCTAGCGAAAAAAAATGTTTATTAATTGTGTTCGGATACAACCCTACAACATACTAAAATTTCATTAAAATGGGTCCAGCCATTCCGGACTAAAAATTCTTTCTCTATTTCTTGGATTTTTTAAATTTTCTTAACCTTCCAGCAGGCGCATGTATCTATTGGATACATTGAAATTTGTGTTGCCGTCTTGTGGTCTTATTCTACGAAATATTGAACAGCTGCTCCCGCTACCTTCCTTTCAGCTAATCAGTGTGTACCGAGCTTGCTTAGCGTGAATAGTTATTTTGTTATTTACAATTTGTATGTATTAGATACAGTGCGCCTAATAGTGTAAGTATACTCATGTTTTTTTTTGGAAATTTTTTCTGTAGAATTAGTTAAAAATGTCTTGTATAATTTGTGGCTGTATTAGTGATATATGCATTTTTACAATTACGTTGAAAAATAAGAGATGTATGTCTCGGATACATGCGCCTAATCATGTTATAAGGGAATTTCTTTTCCAGAACGCTAGAATGGATTCACAAAAAAAGAAATATAACCTAAATGACGAAATAGATGTCGAGGAGTTAAGAAGTTACTTGTTATCCAACGACGAAAGCACTAATGAAAGTGGAAGTGAAAATGAAGAGAGTGATACAGGAGAAGCCAATCATATAGAAGTAAGAGAGGAAGACTCGGCATCGGAGCAGAGCCACGGTGATGAAAATGAGGATGATACTGAGCTTAATTCTGCGAATGAGGAAAACCTTGAATATTTTACTGCTACACAAATGAAAAACAAAAAGGTAATTAACCGATGGTTCTGGAAAAAAGTACCTTTTTCCAACAAAACAAGAAAACAGAATATCAAGGTTCATCTACCTGGCGTGATAAAAGAAACGAAAAACATAAATGGTGTATTTGAAGCTTGGAATTTGCTTATTACTGATAGCATGTTGAAAAAAATTGAAAGTTACACTATCCTGTACATTCGTCATGTACTACAAAACTTCAGCAGAATTAGAGACGCGACTGAAATAAAAGCTCTTATTGGTCTACTTTATTTAGCAGGATTGTATCATGCATATCGACTTAATATGACAGCGTTATTTGGTCCCGTTGGTATCGAAAAATGTAGGAGAACCATGAGTATTAAACGATTTATTTTTCTGGTTCGATGCCTTAGATTTGACGATAAACAAACAAGAAACGAAAGACCGTCAACTGATCGCTTAGCAGCTGTGAGAGAGATTTTTGAAGAATTCGTTCAAAATTGTCAAAAATACTATTCATTAGGAGAAAACGTAACAATCGACGAAAAGTTAGAGGCCTTTAGAGGGCGATGTTGCTTTAGGCAATACATCCCAAGCAAATCGGCTAGATACGGCATTAAGATTTTTGCTCTTGTGGATTCGAAATTATATTACATACAATTTGGAAATATATGCTGGCAACCAACCTGCAGGACCGTTTGCTCAAAGAAATAGTGGAGAAGAGGTCGTCAAAATAATGATAACGCCAATAAATGGATCAGGACGTAATGTTACCACAGACAACTGGTTTACTAGTTACAATCTCATAGAACATCTTAGAGAAAATAAATTGTCTAAAAATCTCCAACATCGCGAAACTAGTTCAAGTCTGTTTGAATTTCAAAAAGGATACTATTGTATCATATGTGCCCAAAGAAAAAAAAATGTTTTGCTAATGTCAAGTATGCATTTTGATGATTGTATAGATACTAATACTGGTAAACCCGAAATAATTATATTTTATAATTCAACCAAGGTGGAGTTGACACCGTGGATAAGATGTGTAATGCGTATAATGTAGCTAGAAACACGAAGCGTTGGCCAATGGTCGTCTTCTATTCAATTTTAAATGTTTGTGGTATCAATAGCCAAATTCTGTACATGGGAAGTGGAAACAATATGAAATCCAAAAGGGCATTTTTGCGACAACTTTCTGACGAATTGACAAGGGACCAAATTAATAGAAGATCAACCAACGGTCAAGGAATTCCAAGAAGCTCATTGGATCCCGTAGAAGATGAACAGGAACGACGAACAACCGTAGAACCGCCCAGTAAACGCAAAAGGTGTTTCTCGTGTTATCGACAAAGTAAAAGAACCCGTATATCAAAATATTTTTGCATAAAATGCAAGAATCATCTATGTTTTGAACATTTTAGTGTTATTTGTAGTTCCTGTCTATAATTTTACTGAATACACTGTTTCAAATTTTGTTCTCGCCTAATTAACATCCCTTGTATCCAACAAATACATACGCGCCTAATGGTGAACTATTTGACTGCGCCTGCTGGAAGGTCTTAAAGACAAATTTGGTTAAAAATGTGAAACTTTTAGGAGCTTGGTATTTTATCAATATATCACCGATTTATTATTCATCGGGGGCAATTTCACCATGCTTATCCCATGCCCATTCTGTAATTTCTATCTTGAAGGTTGACTTTTATATGTAAATTACAATTTCAACTAAATTTCCTTAATATTCTACTTTTAATTGTACATTTACTCAATTTCCCAACCTTTACAGTAACATTTGTTAAAATTATAGTTAATATTAGGTTTGTTTCAACAACAATCAGAAACTGTCAGAGAATTGTCAACCATTGCAATCAGTGATAGGAATTACGCGAGAGTAAACTCGTTGTTGGCTATGACCAGTTATTTTCTGATCGTTGCTGGAACAAACCGATTGTTGAATTCTCTGTAAAAATTACATTTTAAACTGCCGAATACCCCATTTTAACTGTTCAATTTCCAGTATATACTATTTCTACTAACACATTTTGATTCCTATTTATATGTATGGCGTATCAGTTACCTGTCAATAACCACTCAGCGTTTTTCTTATTCACTCGGTATTTTTTTATTTCTGTAGGTTTGTAAAGGTATGGCTTATTTGGAAAGGCATAATTACATTCACCGAGATCTAGCAGCGAGGAACTGTTTGGTAGGTACGGAAAATACGGTGAAAGTAGCAGATTTTGGATTAGCAAGATACGTTCTAGACGATCAGTACACTTCTTCGGGTGGATCGAAATTTCCTATAAAATGGGCCCCTCCGGAAGTACTTAATTATACGAGATTTTCATCTAAATCCGACGTTTGGGCTTATGGTAAGAAATTTTTTATTGTTTTGAGTTTGTTTAGTCGTTCCAGGTTGTATTTAGAAAATGTAAAGTAAGCAAAATATCTTATCTGTCTTTTTTATTCATAAGAATACCTTCTGTGTATCATACAAAGCACCTAACCGGTGAGTTGATACGCTTCAAGGTCCGGAGTTAGTTTCGAAGTTGAAAATATACAAAAAGTTGATGAACTTATATTTTTCAATCTACTTTGACAATCTGTCTCAAAATAAAAAATGACAAATATTGACAACTACTATTAAAATAAAATACAAAATGGCAATATATATATATATATATATATATATATATATATTGTACTGAAATTGAGATGATCATAAATGAAATAAAATGGTTACTTTTAGAAATTATTATATCATATGTACATGAGAGTCTTATGTTATGTCCATCATTTTTAAAAATAACGTTAAAATGATTAAATTAGATACTTACTGTTAGATATTTTTATGTACCCTGTATAAATTAACTGATAAAGTTGATATTGGAAGATGTCAGTACAAGAACATTGGTAGTTATGGACATTTTTATTTGATTAAATAATATGAACTGTCAGTAACTGCATTTCAACAAAAATTAGTAATTTCTATAATAAATAAAGAAGAAACAAAAGGATGTTCGTTAGCAACGGGAAGGAAGTTTGTTAGGTGATCGGTAACTAAGGGGGAGACGAAAAAAAGTAATTTACGTTAGAAGTTTAAATGTACGAAGACTTTAAAAAAAAACTGATAAAAGAAAGAAATAGTGAGTTAGAAATATCTTACATAACTTACCTTCGATTTGAATCCAGTAAAGGTTGTTCAAGCTCAAGATCAAGAGAGATCATACAGCAATAAACGATGGTAATATAAAGCATTTTATACTAAAGCTTGTATCTAACAGTTGCTTGTAAACAAGTACCGAGGTCCGAGACGTTTAGCAGTAATCTTTCCTTTGCGCAAGGCAGAAGTTCTTCGCTTCCGAGAACAAGCCGTTTTCTATCTAAATAATACAGCAACCGGCAGTATTTCAACAAGATATTAAGAGATTTATTTTGTTTGTGCGGAATTGTGTTAATTTTATTTTTAATATAGGTTGTAATAGGCTAGGAGACCATCCACGGATTGCAATCTGGAGATAGTTGTTTAATTAATATTAATTTAATTTTGAAGTTAAAAGTTATTATATTTCAAATTTCACTCCTTAAATTTAGACAACACACTTTACCCAAGAGATACCCTGAGATACTGAGACATGCGTATGATATAATATTAAATTTCAAATATTTCAGATTAATAAATACAACTTAAATATAAAATTTGTTTGATTTGAAGTTCTGGTTGATACTGATATATGTGGTATATAATACTATTCAATAAAATTAAATCACCACACATTGAATTATTGTATACCATAACAATATATATATATATATATATATATATATATATATATATATATATATATATAAACACTAGCATTTTCCAACACCTTCCACAGTTAGATAATATTGTGTTAATTTTTAGGTGTATTGATGTGGGAAGTATTTACATGTGGAAAAATCCCGTACGGTAGATTAAAAAACACGGAAGTCGTCGAATGCGTACAAAAATGTATAATTCTGGAAAAACCAAAAGCTTGTTACAAAGACGTATATGATGTAAGTATTACAAGTTGATCGTTAATATTCTGATATACAAACAACTACATAACTTGTGATGCATTAAATACCTGGAACTAGATTTGTGGCTCGAGGAGACATAAGGTTATTTGGAAATATTTTTATTTATTTGTTAGAATGAATTTTTATTGGCAAGCCACATCTCCCAATTATGTTCACACAATCTGTAATTCCCTCTCCTACATCCTTCCTTTGCCTCCTTTTACACTCCATTATACTTTCCTTCGCGATCCAGTTCCATTTTTCCTTACCCCTCTTTGTCTTCGATCTTTTTTTATCTGACTCTCTCTGTCCTTCCTTTCCTTTCTTCCTTGCTGTCCTCCATTCTTGTCGCTGTATTCATTTTTCTCACTCTCCTTTTCATTGTCTGTCTCGCTTATTCTCATTTTCCTTTTCATTTTTTTCTCACTCTCCTTTTCATTGTCTCCCCTATTCTCACTCTCCTTTTCATTGTCTCCCCTATTCTCACTCTCCTTTTCATTGTCTGTCTCGCTTATTCTCATTTTCCTTTTCATTTTTTTCTCACTCTCCTTTTCACTGTCTCCCCTATTCTCACTCTCCTTTTCATTATCTCTCTTTTTCTCACTTTCCTTTTCATTACCGCCCCCTCTTTTTCTCTTGGTTTCCCTCACTTTTTCTCTCCGTACTCCCTACCTTTTCTCCCTCTTTCTCCTTATCTCTCTCTCTCTCTTTCCCATGGCCACTGTCTTTCTTCCTGTTGTTGCCTCTTTTATCCTACGTCGTTTTCACTGCCCTTCTCTTTCCCTCCCCTCCCTCATTGTCACTTTCCATCGCTTTCCTGTTTTTCTAATTTCCTATCTCATTTCCTCATTCTCCTTTAAATTGTCTGTCTTTCTCTCCCTCTTCTTCCCTTTCTCACTGCCCTTCTTTTCCTCTTCCTTTCTCCCCCTCTCAACTTCACTTTCATTGTTTTTTCTTTTTCCCCTACGTTTTCACTGTTTTTCTCCTTTGATTTCACTGTTTTTATCCTTTGATTTCACTGTTTTTATCCCATGATTTCACTGTTTTCCTCCATTTTTTCCATCGTGTCCATTGTTTTCCTTTATTTTCCATCGCTTCCATTGTTTTTCTTTTTTTTTTCGACTTCGTTTTGACTGTTTTCTTTTTCTCTTTCTCCCTGTCATGGATCTCTCTTTTTCTCCTTCCTTTTCTCTCATTGTTTCTTTTTCCAACTTCCCCATTCCTTTTATCTTTCTCTCCTCTTCTCTTTTTATCATTGTATCTCTTTCTTTGTTACTCTCTCACTGCCTCTCTCCTCTCCCACTCTCTTACTGTCCCTTTTGTCTTTCCACTTTCTCTCTGCCTTTTTCATTCTTTACTTTTCTCTTATTGTCTATCTCTCTCCCTCTCCCCGTCATCCCGTTTCCACTTTCTCGCTCATTTTCTCTAGTTATTTGTATAAAGTAATGGCTTCTCTCTAGTAATCTAATAGACTTTGTATCAATTTCTTCTTCTTGACTTGATAAATTTCATTCATTCATTCATTATTTCAGGTGATGAGAAAATGTTGGTCGCCGCTTCCCGAAAATCGACCATCTTTCAAGATATTAAAAGAAACCTTAATCAATGTTTCGCAAGGACTATTGGCCGATTGACTGGCCAAGTTAGTCTGCGAATGTGTCTCGCACAGTCCTTCGTCATCTTCCGGAGTATCTACGAGCGATTACGAACAGACGTGGATCAACGTTTGTCAGACTCTGTGCCGCGTGGCGAAAAAGAGCAAAGTTAAAAAATTATGAATTTGTTTTCATTTTATGTATTATACGATATTTCTGTATGTAAGAAGCACGAAAACGGGGATTAAGTATCGTTGCTTCTGATGTACGGGATTTGAAGCAGGAGCTGTAGATGAAAGACTGCGGGAATCACCGGTTTTACCAGATCGGATTTTTTGTATACTTGTCGATCTTCAGATACAGGAACTGCGTTAAAATGATAGTGATAATGTTTATGTGTTATTTTAGATATGTACCGTCGAATCTATGTTTATTATGTACTAGTATTTTTTTATTAGGCAAAAAATGTATCTCTTTTCATCTATTTCATTTTATAAAGAACTTTTTTTCAAAATAAATTTACCCTCCGATTACCTTTTTGTTTTACATAAATATATTTTCTCTATTTTTGAATACCTTGTGTGTTAACTTGAATCACTTTGTAGAATCATTTTTAAATATTTCATTATGATTCATGTTTAATAATTTTAGGGTACTTACAAGGTGAATCAAAAAACAAAATAAATGATGAACTTACAGTGTGATTTAGTTTAAATAGTGGCTAGAATGTGTTTGAAAATGGAGGAAAACTTATTCCGAATCTTGAAATTATAGATAGATACGTTCAGATCCGTGTCCTAATAAACCGGGTGTTTCTATACTTTGTATATGCTCAAGTTTATTATTAATTTTTGAGTTGTCAGTAGTCAAATGTCTAATTGAAAAATCCATAAAAATGAAATAGATTCATCCACAACTCCCCAGTAAAAAATGCCCATGACTACTATCAAGGATTTTTTAAATTCTATAATTTTTTTATTTATAACTACACTGACCGTCAACAAATCCGGCCATAAAAAGATTGACACTTCCAAAAGTGGTCTATTGAAACACTTATTTGATTTTGACGATTTTTTTTGGTGAATTCTAGGTCAATTTTTCTGCAGCAATACTGTGATTGAAATTTTGTTGTAGAAATAAATTTAAAAATATACGGATAGCATAAATATGAAGTTGTTTTTTACCCGAAATTTAAAAAATCCCTGTGGGATGCAGCAACTACAACAGGAGGATATCAACCGGTGTCAAAATGTAGCACCATTAGGGTGAGACAAAAAATCTATCGAATTTTTGGCTTAGAACGGACCTAGATACCGAGAAAAAAATTCTGACGCTCATTTTTTAAAGGTGTCGGTAGCCATTTGAAATTTCCCATTTAAATACGTAAAAAAATTTTTTCATTAAAAATGCTATAACTTTTGAACAGTTTGAGATAAAAAATCTTGCCAGATTCTTGTAGGACATTAAATTCTCTAAAAAATCATCCCTTGGACAATTTTTGTGAAGTAAAAAATTCGTATATTTATACTGTATTTGAAAATCAAGAGAGAGTAAATTCCCTGAAATGTTTTGCAGTTATCAGTGTTAAAGGCAGTAAACCATAGACGTGCGTTTTCAAAATTAAATTAATATGGAAATAGAAATATTTAATTTGTTTTAGTTATTTATACCTAGATTACCAATTTTAGATAGATAAACATAATTCGTAAGTAGTAATTTAATTTGGGTAAAATGAAGAAAAAGTCAATATTATTTTAGGCATTTTGTTTTAGGCATATGTTTATTTACAAAATATGTATATAATATGTACAGATAATTACAATTATTTATAAATTAATATGAGGAGCTTAAAAAACAATTAAGTAGGTATATGAGAAAAAAAAACCAACCGCAAGGATAAAATTTGACGAGCAACATGCAAAAAATACGACAATATTAAATCTTGAAAAATAAAAATCTAAAAATAAAATTAAAGTACATAAATTAATAATTTTAAAGTTATGGTTCCTCGCACTCTGTGTCAGAAGATTCACCATCTGATTCTAGAGAAATTACAATGGGCTCTATAGTAATATCAATTATGTTATCTAGCTCCCACATTTTTTTTTCTATTTCTGTAACGTGTCTAATACATTTTTGCCAATTTTCACTTGTTACTTCAGATATTGCCTTATTGAAGAGATTTTTAACATCTGATAATTTAAAAGTAGTGTTATTTCTGGCAACATAACCTTTAACTTGAGCCCATATCAATTCTATCGGATTCAGCTCGCAATGGTAGGGTGGTAAACGAAGGATTTCAATTTCTCGTTTTTTGGCTATCTCCTCAATATTATATTTTTTAAATTTTGCTTATGTTTTTTAGCAATAGTTAACAATTCTGTCCTCAGCATTGTATTGTCAAAGGCTAAATTTTTAGAAGATAACCATTTTGCAATTTCATCCTTTTTCCATTTAGTGGTTGGTAAAGGTTCAAGTAATCTGGAGTGGTAACTTGCATTGTCCATTACAATAACCGATCCTTTTGGTATGAATTGAATCATCTGTTCAAAATATTCCTCAAACACGTCTCCATTCATTTCTTCGTGATAATCAACGGTTTTTTTTTATTCAAATAAGAGTAAACCATTCTCAAGAAAACCGTTTGTACTGCCTATATGACAAATAATTAATCTTTCACCTTTTCCTATAGGTTCCTTAAAACCAGTAGTATATCCTTCTAGAAAAGCTTGATGGGATGATTTTATATTTTTGTCTTTCCAAACTCTTCCTACACAATGTCCTTCATTAACCCATGTTTCATCTAAATAATAAATGTTTTTATTTTGAGCTTTAACTTGTTGTATTCTTCTGAGGTACTGTCTTCTCCAACATACAATTTCTTCAGAATCAATTAGCATTGAGTGTCTGCCCATTTTTTCAAATTTAAAGTTTAACTCATGTAACGTTTTCCATAGTTTATCCCGGCTTATTGTGGGTAAATCAACATCATTCGTAATGGCTTGCAAAACTTTATCTAAAGTTGGTATTTGCTTGTTTATAAAAAATGAGTGAACAAGCTTACGAATAGCATTTTTAAAAAACTCGTCCACGTTGACTTTTAATAGTTTTGGTCTACCTGGTTTCGGCTTTGGTGAGGTTACTCCACCTGATTTTTCCTCCTTTAGAACTCTATATATTGTAGATTTTCCATATCCCATTGCCTTAGATGTTGTTTCAACTACACTGTCAATAGTGTTTGAGGGATTTTGATGTTTAAAATAGTGGTACACATTCACTACAGCACTCTTTTCATTGAGCGATAAATGGTCTAGTTTTAATTTTTTCACTGGCGTATACTCACAAACTGCTTCCATTTTTAGTCACTACTATTTGTCACGTTTGTCGAAAATCAAATAACTGCATTTCTAGAAACTTGAGCACTATTTATAAGTCAAAATATCTGTCATTAGAAGCTGTTGCCATTCGGAGGTCGTTAAATAACAATTATCCCTTTCTAATCTGCTTACGCCTATGACGCACGTTAATCCTCTTAGGCCTACTGTAGTAACAATGAAAGATCATAAAATAATGTGATAGTCCAAGAAATTTAATAAATTTTGTATTGAAATTAACAAAAACAATTTAGAATGCATTACAAATATTGAAGTTTTACCGCACGTACTGTACTATAGTTTTGCATACGGAATTAGTTTTTATTCTGGGAATTTACTCTCTCTTGATTTTCAAATACACTATAGGAGTCGAAAAAAAGCGAAAATATGCAGTTTTCGATTTTCATGGCTCCTAAATATACGAATTTTTTACTTTACAAAAATTGAGCCAGGAATGATTTTTTTAACTCAAACCGTTCAAAAGTTTAGCATTTTTAATAAAACAAATTTTTTGTACATGTTATTTAAATGGGAAATTTCAAATGGCTACCGACAACTTTTAAAATTGAGCTAAAATTTTTTCCCGGCGCGAGAATTTTTTTCTCTGTATATAGGTCCGTTCTAAGCCATAAATTCGATTCGTTTTTTAAGCGATATAAAAAGAACTAAAAGTTGTTAATTGATAAAGTGCTGCAATCGGTATATGGAAACAGGAAATTACACCAGGCGTGGTTGATTCAGGCAGAAACAAGACAAATGCAATTGATGACAGTTCTACTTGCCTGAATACTTCAAGGAATGGTAGAACTACAGCTGTTCAAAACCAACATTTGATGCGGGTTTGAAGTCAGTGAAAGCACAATACGTCGAAAATTTCAAGAAAGTGGCTTGTTTTCAAGGATACCTGCCAGGGGATACCAGTTGCTGCCTGGAATTTGCGAGATTTCATCTGAATTGGGCGATGCAGCAAATGGAATAAAATCGTTTCCATAGATGAATCGCACTTTTGTCTGCGATATCCTGATGGTCGAGAGCTAGTATGAATGCGTAGAAACGAAAAATTTGTCGATTGAACAATTTCGGAACGCCTAAGATCTGTGATGGTGTGGGAGGGAATTTCCAGTGACGCTCATACAGAACTAGGTAATCTTTGTTGAAAAGGGAAATTAAATGCATATATCTATATCGAAGATATCCTCCAGGGAGCTGTTGATCCCTATTAGCATTTTAACCGAAACGGTTTCTTGTTAATGCGAGATAAAGCACTATCGCACGAATTGTTGACGAGTATCTGGACGAAGTGGATGTTGAACTAATGGTTTGGTAAGCTTGCAACCCTGATCTCAATCCTATTGAGCATATGTGGGAGCATTCGTCGCCGACCTGAATTGTCTGACAACTTTATTAATTCCATGCCACATTGATTGAATGGGGTCGTTTTGGTAAGAGGGATTTTTTTTATTAGTAAGATTGAACGTACGTTTCAATATTACTTTTCTTTTTTTTTATACCATTGGCTTAAAAACAATGAATTTTCTTTAGAAACAGAGACATTAACGTGAATTAAAAACCAAAATATTCATAAAACATGGGGTTACATTTTGACACCAGTTGATACTCCCTGTTGTAGCAGCTGAATTCTACAGGGTGTTCCAAATTTCGGGTAAAAATATCACATTTATGCATCCCAAATATATCGAAATTTCAACAACAGTATTGCTACTGAGGGGTTAACCTACAGTTCACAAAAAGTGGTTCAAGAGATAACCACTTTTGAAAATGTGTCGAATTTTTGGCCAGGTTGTTTTGACGTAGTTTATTAAAATGAATAAAAAAATATTTGTACCAAAAGGTTTTGCTGTAAAATTTTGTAATTTTGATTTTTGCTGCTAAACTTTTTGAGACATCGTGTATATATGAAAAAAATATATATATATATATATATTATATACTACAAACTCACTGCCAATTTATTAGGAATTACTTTAAAACACTTATTGGTTTTTTTTAAATTAGTCACTGGTATCTTTCCAGAGATAAATTTTTTGTCTATCAACATTATGACGAGTCAAAGATTAGGAAAAAAAAATGTATTTTGTAGTTAAATTTGATATAAAAAAATTAGAAAGTAACATTTTTGGTAACGTTACAAAATATAAATGAGTAGCTTATTGATGTGAGAAACGACAAACTTTCTGGTTTCTCTAGATAGAGTTACTAACATCCAGAAATTTTTGAATATTGGTGGGATTTTTGACTACCAAAATCATCTTACGCCTAAATTTTCTGCATTTTCCAAATAATCACACTTGTCTATCATTGGCTAAACTTAGTATAGATATTGTTTTGCGCCACACTGTATATATATACATTGTCATTTTCCATCAGTTGCTTAACTATTCGATATGTATGTTCTGCGTACTCATCTCTCGAAGAAATTGTCTAAACTTCTACACAACTTTATGTACATCAGTCTTGTAAAAACAAAATAAAATCGGTTCGATAAATTGGCATTGTTGAATTACGGCATAACCTCAAAATTAAAGTTGTTCAAGTAAACTTTACGTATCTATAAAGTGAATAAAAATCGCCAGAGAAGCACATCTAGAATGGAGAACATTCAGCGAGTGATTCTACTGGAATTAATGAATGATGAAATTAATTTTGACCCAAATCAAATAAACTCATATCCATCATATATATGGTTATACATTCACGAGGGAATTGTAACCGCTCAAATGGAGTTCTCTGGTTCGTATAGTGCGGAGAATCACTCCGTTTTCTTTTCCATCGTTTTATATATTCTTATCCGTTTTTGCTTTTTCCGCTACTAATTTCCATTTCTTCCTATCTTTGATTATTTCAGCCCAGTCCTGTATTTCCATCGCTCGTAAATCAGTAACAATTTGGTCTGCTCCTTAGTCTGCTTTCTGCTGGTCTCCAGTTGCTCACTCTTTTAATTGCTTCATCCGGTTTTCTTCTGTTTACATGTCCGTAACATCGTATTCTTTGAGACTTTATGTAGTTCATAATATCTCCCTCGATAGTGTCCTTTAATTCCAAATTCATTATTGGTCTAAACTCATTGTCTTGAATCTTTTTAGGGCAAAGAATCTTTCTTAAAATTTTTCTTTCAAAAACTCGTAGTCTTTATTTTTTAGGCACATTGTCTCACTTCCGTATGTAACTATTGGCATAATGGAGGCTTTGTATATTTTTATCTTGGTATTTTTGCTAAGGCTTTTGCTAGTAAGCAGCTTCTTGTAATGGAAGAAAGATCTAATACCTGCCTGTAGACGCTCTGAGATTTCTTCACTCCTTTCGTTTGCTCCGTTGACTATCACTCCTAGGTATAATTTTCTCAAAGTTGTATTTGCATATTGTGATATACTTTGTGTTGTCTGAGGTTTTTTTATTGCAGGTTATGTACTACGTTTCGCTTTCATTTATTTTCAGACCCCTTTTTACTGCTTCTTTATCAAGTTCAATAACTGCCTCTGTCATATTTTTTTATCTCTTGCAACTATAGCTATATCATCGGCATATGCAATAAGCTGTACGGATTTATTTATAATTGTTCCCTTGTACCTCAGGTCCATTACACCTTCCAGGCATATATTGGTCTGACCTGCCTTTCCTAAACCCTTGTCACCGATACGTGTGTATTTTTCTATTCTATTTCTGATCATTGAGGTTAAAATTTTGTAAGCAGTATTCAAGAGTATAATACCTCTGTAGTTTTCACATTCAGCCCGATTTCCTTTCTTATGTATTGGGACCAATAATCCTGTTTTCCATTCTATTGGCATCTCTTCTTCCCATATTTTTGCCATTAAATTGTATAACCTAAGCATACCTTCGCCTCCTTGTTTAATTAACTCATTTTTTATCTGGTCAATTCCTGTCGCATTTCTCGATTTGAGGTTTATTATAACTTCTCGAAATTCTTCGAAGGGTGGCATTTCTTCAGCATTTGTATTGTGTCTGTTTTCAGTAATGTCCACATCGGCTGGGCTTCTTTTTGTAGAGTTTCTTATTCTCCTTACTGTGTTTTTCTATTTCGTTCATGTATTTTTGTTTTTCATATTTTTGTAGTCGTTCTTCTTATTTCTCTTTATTCATTTAATGCTTGTTAATCGCCTATTTTAATCCATTTATTCCTCGCATCCTTTTTTTGTTTTATATATTCTTGACATTGTTCATCAAACCATTCATTTCTTTTCTGCTTAGATGTTTTTTTGACTATAGTTTTGTCTGCAGCTGTTATTAACGTGCTTTTCATGAAGTCCCAGTCATGTTCAATGTTTTCTCTGTTGCTGCTGTTATGTGTTTTCTATTTCTATCCTATATTTTTGCACTGTCTCCTCATTGTTAAGTTTCTCTATGTTCCATGGTTTATTTTCTTCAAGAGTTTTTATTTTTGCTAGCACTAAAAAAATATCCATCATAGTTACAATGCAAAAGACCTATTTCTATGAACGAAATCTTAGACTGGCACATGCAAGTATACAATTGTATGAACAAAGAGGTTATGACACATCGAAATATCAAAACAACTAAGTTCTGCGCATCTCAAAGCAAAATATTAGTTGGAAACCAGAAATAGAGTCCTCTTCAAGAAACTATCAACTAGTGACATCCAGCATCTCAACATCTCAGCGTCAACGGGTTGACTGAACACGGTCGCTATCTCAACTGAACGCACCCATTTGCTTCCCAAGTGACATTCGACAGTTATTTTGTACGTATTTCATGTCGAAGGGTTCAAATATGTAGCGGTTGACCCATTTTAAATGTCAAATTTCGTATAATTTCCAACGAATCAAAAAAAAAATCTACCAAAATTTGGATTATAGGTATCTATCTACTAATTCTAGGGGATGGGGCATGGTTAGTATTTTAATTTTGAACAAAAAAGTGACGAATTTTCTTGCATTAATGGGCTACCCTGAATGTATTATTCTTTTATATGTGAAAAAAGCTTTTTGGAAACACTTTGAGATTTGGCATTTAGCTAGAGTATCCAAATTTTTTCACGTTTTCTTATATTTGAATGAAGAACCGTATGTGATAGGCACACCTCGAACAGCGAAACACGATGTTTAAGAGCCTTTTTTTAGCAGAACTTCAATTATGTAAATTTTATTTGGATATAATGCGGAGATATAGTATATTAAGTATTAAGAACGGTAAGGGTTGTTTACCGGTCGACAGCAATGTTTGGAGGCTGAGCGTAGCGAAGCCTCCAATTTTGCTGGAGACCGGTAAAACCCTTAATGTTCGAGATGCTTATACCATTTTTTGCGCGATCGTGTTGAAATAAATTTCAAATAAAATAATTTAAATTTCTTTGAAATGAACGAAAAGTGAAAAATGACATTTATACTTCTCGATCAGTTTAAAATATATTTGCATTTTGGTATAAAGTAGGCGGTTGCCGACTGGCCAATGATATAATTTAATAATCGTTGGGCAGTTGCTAAGTGTTCTGTTCATTAAAAAAAATATAAATCTTCTTATTTTTTTGTTCCTTTTGTGCAATGAATGAAGTAATATATTATTTAGCACCACTTAAATGTATGTAGGGCTAAGACATCGGTAAGTAATTTACTTACCGACGTCTGAACGGTAAGTAAATCACTTACCGACGTGTTGGACTTAGAAACCAGTTAACACAACCTACCGTCCTGACAACCGATGCTGTAAATAAACAAAAAAGATCGATCGCGCAAAAAAATACTTTTGTCACCTTTCACGTGTGCAAATGTCCTTCTTGTTAAAAATATTTGAGGTTACGTAAAAATATTTGAGGTTACGTTGACAATTAGCTAATTTTGACTTTAATTGGTTATTGTCTCAGATCCCAGGTGATCAAACAACAACAGCAAGTTGTAACCTTATTAGTCGGACAACCTTTTTATTTGTGAAAAATCTTGGAAAGGGGGGAAAGGAATCAATTTGGCGATGTTTTAAAATATATGAACAGCATTATGTTTAAATTCTCGACCTATCGATGGAGAATGTAGGAAACATTTTGTACGACAAAAATCTTATTATTAAGGGTTTACCGACAACTAGAACATATCAATTTTATCGCTGATTTAAACTTAACGAACAGCGATCTAAATTTTGTTGGAAATGTTGAATTCGAGTTGTGCAAATACAAAAAAAAATATTATTATTCGGCAAAAATTATGGTCCGAGTTTGCAAACTTGTTTATTTGAGGTCATCTGCTTTACAGAAAAACAGTTGTCGGCGAAAATGGCAGATATAAGAAAACCTGCTTTATCAGTAATGTCGCTTGTCCGACAAAAATATCGGGAATTTTGGCTAGTCCAAAAAACTAAAAATTTTCAATATGCCGAAGTAGCCGAGTGCATATACAGAGTGGGCCACAGAAAACAGTCTATCCCGATATTTGGCAGTAGTCCTTGGATTTTAAGGAAATTAAGAAACACGTCGATTTTTGTTCTAAGGGGGACACGTTTTTACGATACAGGCATCTGTCATTTGTCAACCCCCTCTCTTCCACTTCACCAAACCCTTATTTTTAAATAGGGAATACACCATGTGCGACACATCATTAGAAAGGCATTTAGATGGAGTATTTAGACATAATGATCGTCCACGATTTTTTTCGATATTTATACCATGTTTGCAAAAAAGTCTGAATTAATTTAAAGTACAACACCTCTTAAAAATGAAACGCAACGCCTATGGTTTGCTAATGTGTTATTTTTTCTGTGACATCAAAAGTAAATTGAAACAGTTATGTGAGCTAGACGAGAAAATATTTGACCGGCCGTAAAAAGTCATGCATGTCCGGTTAAAATCTGGACACCTGGCAACCCTAGACAGGAGGCATGCATGCCACGAGACCACGAGAATATTAATTTTGTTCATTACTTTGACATCACAGACAACAAACTTTTTTAAACAGCCGGAGGGGAGGGGAGGAGACATTGAAAATGATAAATTGAAATGCTTAATATTTCGGTGCATAAGCGAATAGATCAAGCAAAAGCATTGAGTATCGTTTCCAGTCAAAATCCTCCCATTTCTCATCAAGTTTTTATAACCTTGATAACCTAAACAAACTTGCGATATAGGACCCAATAATAGCATAACAGAAACATGTTCATTGTTAAAATTACATTTAATAATTTGTACCAAAGTCCTCTTTAACTTAGTAGTGAAACATTCGTTGCCCACTGATTATTTAAATTTTGTTTCATCAAAATTTTCCAATTTGTCATCGCAAGAAGCTTAATTTTCTTTTATAAAAAATAAAATGCTGTTTTTTAATGTTTAGATTAGATTAGAGTTGGTGAAGTGACTAATCGGCCTATTCCACTGCGACCTTTTCAGTCCTCTTAATCTAGCTTACATTATCCAGCCCGCAACGTCCAACTGCTAAAGCTGACCATGATTTTTGCCGGACAATGGTATTTTTGTATTTGCACTACTTGAATTTAACATTTCCGGCAAAATTAAGAACGCTGTTCGTCAAATTTGAATCAGTAATAAAGTTGACATGTTACGGTTGTCGGCAACCCTTAAATAACCAAGATTTTTGTCTGACAAAATTTTCCCTACATTCTCAATCGACCTGCATTCCAATCAGAATTTAAAAAAATAGTATTCCTAATATTTTAAAATATCACCAAATTGACGCTTTTCCCCATTTCTCAAAGAAAACTCCTCCATTTCCAAGATTTTCCACAAATCAAAAAGTTGTCCGATTCGTCATTTTTGACGTGCTGTTAAAATTACACCTTGCTATTTTTCTTTGACCATAATGAGATCTGGGCAATAGCCTATAACAGAATGAAACTACAGCCAGTATTCGAAATAAAACTCTTGGGAACATCATTACTCGCTAGCGATTGAGGTGTGGTGGTAAAAATTTTCTAATCCTATTCATTTGAGGACAAGGATCTTGCAATGATTTAATCAAACTTTTTAATCGTGTTAGTTTTAGAAGCACCGTTTATCATTTTTTGGCATTTATATTATACAAATTTTAACAATAATTGCAGCTGCAATGAAAAACTGCCGTTATTGTCTATTTTTTACTAATAAATATTTGTAAGAAATACTTGAATGTCTTCCGTAACAAGTTGTTTAAAATTCCGTTTCGAAGCAGTATTTTAATTTGGCATGCTCGTTTTTTGGTCCTTTCGGCCGGATTTTTCATCTGTTACTTAGCTTAATGTCATATATTTATTAAATCATTGCATTTAAATCACTAGTTTTGTATTCTCAAGACTTAATATTGTGCCAAATTAGGTTGTTTTGTGCACAAAGTCTTTTAAGAGAATAATGTAATTTGTAAACATTTTACAAGGTTGGCAATGAAAATCTCATGGATTTTAAAATCCTCGCGGTTTATTGCGCAAGGAGAACCAACCGAAATGAAGACTAATAATCTTCTGCATACATATTAACAAAATTTATTGTGAAAATTGGAACTGACGTTTATATTAATCGTAGAACTTCTTAAAACCAGTCAAAAAATCTTAAGATAATTAGCAACTGTTATTTGTAAACGATTGTTTTTTTATTCTACAAGGTGTTTGAAAAAACTGCAGATGAAAATAACAAGTCGGTAACTTGCTTTGTCGATTGGATTCAAATCTGGGTTTTGCGTTGGTCACTCAAAGGATGTTGAACTTTTGGTATTCTTATGCAGGTCTTTATGTATTAGTAAAGTCCTTTTGTTTAAATTCTTCATTAAACTGATTTTACACGTTTTGTCTCTAATTTTTCGAACGCCTTGTGTGAGATATATGTTAGCTTTATTAGTAAGTTATACCTTTGTCAAAATTATTGAGAGAAAAAAACAAATTATTGTCTAACCCAGTAGTTGTATTGAAAGATTTATATAACATTCGGTGTTTAAAAAATTAAATTCGTGTATTTAAAATACTCAAAATTTATATTCGAAATTAGTTTAACAAATAAAATGTACCAATTTAAAAAATGTACGGTGTTGAAAAAGTTACTATCTTTTAACATTTCTTTATAATCTTCAATATTTTCTTAACATTACGGCGAAGAAAGCTGGAATTGAAAGTTTCTTACAGTATCCACCAAAAAAATCATGCAAATTGTGTCATATTCTTCTTCCCCGTTTAACCTTTGCTTTTATCATCGTCTATGACTACATTGTCATTTTTTCAAAACCGCTTAGAACGAAAATTGTATCTCGCTGTGTTCCTTCAGTTCTACCCTCATATATAACAATAATTATTGAGTGACCTACCTCAAATAAAATCTAAGTTGAAAATAATGTTGAAATTTAATTTTTTTTTGTTCATTTGCTTGATTCCTGACGTTTGTTAGTTTGTGTAGGTTTTTTTGGCAAAGAGTTTTTATTTTTTCGAGCCAAAAGTTTAATCTGAAATCGATTCCACCAGTTCTACCATTGTTTATAACAATAACTTATTGGGGGACCTACCTCGAATAAAAGAGTTTCAACTGATGCTAAAATTCAAAGAATTTTTGTTAATTTGCTTGATTATTGACCCTGGTTAGTCTGGAGGTTTTTTTGGCAAAAAGTTATTAATTTTTCGAGTCTAAAGCTAAAAGTTTTTCCCTAATATATAGAAGTTTAAACTGAAGATGCTGTAAGCTCCGAGTTTTTGTAATTTGTTGTGAAATCGTTTTTTCTTATCTATCCGGTTCGGACATTGAGACTAAAATTCGTAATGGAGAGTTTTCTGGTTAGTTTTGGTATATTTTCACACAGGTAGATGGCGGATACTGTAATTAAACTAGTGATATAAGGCATAAGTAGTTTCGGAGCAGCAGGTAAAAGATACTATTTGAAATAACTACAATAAATTGAACATTATCAATATAATCGCAAACAAACAAAATTTTTAAATTAGTATATAAGAGCTATATATTAAACAATAATACCAATAAAAACTATTACATTGGGGGATATATCTTCAAAAATTTAACAACAGTAAATTATCACCACAAAATTCCTTTCTAGGGTGTAATAAAATAACCCCGGAAAAACGCGAAATTTCAATTTGATATTCAGTTAAAAAGTTACTTTTTAGTCAAAACATGTTTTAAGGTATATCCTTCAACTGAAAACATTGCTCATATACATTTACATTTAATCTTTCATCTGTATGTCATTCGTGAATTGTAAGCTTCACATCTTATGTTTCCATGATATACACTTAGTTGTATTTTTTTATTGGAACTGATTCTGTACCTTTTAATAAAGATATATACTTTTCTGGAAATTGACTCTTACTCTTAATCCCCAGATTAAATGCCAATTTATAGAATGTGAAGTAGAACTGTGGAAAAACTGAGAATATGGATTTAGAAATTTGAGTTATAACAAACAATTGATAAAGTATAGTTTGGCAAACTTATCTGGGGCTGTGAAAGGAATGCGGCCGAAAAAAATCGATATTGCCACGCTTAACTATGAAAAAGCTGAAGTGCTAAGTATGTAGTGATAATAATCAGAAAATGGACTTTTGATTATCATCAATAATGATTTAATGTTAGTTCTTTAATGTGCTTGTTTAATTGGATTTTGTCTAACATTGATTTTTTAATATTAAAAGGTAAACACCTTTCCAAATATGTTATGGGTTTCCTTCAGCCCCCGGCAACGTCGTGTGAAAATCTTTACCGCGTACTCCGAACGAACTCAATTGGTGAAGATTTATCGAACACCCGCTGCTATGCAACCACCTGACTTGCTATTGGCAAGCGTGTGCGTGTGATCTTCCCTCTCACTTCGACTACTGACTCATATTGATTATCCAGTGGCGTTGGTATTGTAAGTGTTTATCATTGTATTTTAAGTTTTATTTGGCATCTTAAACTTTTATATGTTGTGTTTAGTATTAATAAACTTTTTTGTGATTTTGAATAGTGTAGTGTTTTGTGTTTGTTGATTTTTCAAAAATGAATCCATATATTCGTGGAAAGAAACTTCACAGCCAAACTAGAGAGGTGATTGCTAATGTTTATTGGTAAGTAAGTAAGTAGTAAAGCCAATGGTACGTTTATGACAGATATCGACCTTGTTTTCTCGCCCCTAACCGATGCAGCGTAGCTTCAGATAGGTTTGCCAAACTATATATTTCAGTATGAGACCAGAAAATTTTCCAGTGCAAGCGTGACAACTTTCTATGTGAGGATTCATGCAGAGGCGATATGGTATACGGACGGCTCCAAGGCAGAAGTAGGTGTAGGAGCCGGAATTGTAGGGCTAAAACAAAGGATAGCTATTCCAATAAGCCTATCTAAGGACGTCACAACTTTCCAAGCGGAAGTGAACGGTGATTCGCCACTGCGTTGAACAATTTAAAAGGCAGGAAAGAACATACCGTTCAGTTGCCATCTTCACCGGCGCTGCGCTGAAGGCACTCGATTTCATAGAGGTCAACTCCAAGCTAGTGTGGGATTGCATAGGTGCCTTAAACGCAATTGGAGACCATTGCAAGGTCATGGTAGCTTGGGTACCAGGGCACGAGGGTCATAAGGGCAACGAATTGGTGGATGAAACGGCCAGACAAGGCTCATCAATGTCATTCATTGGACCGGAACCCTTCTGCGGTGTAGCAAAGTCGTCAATATGGGCACAAGGAAGTAGGTGGCACAGAAATCTCTAGAATGGTGGACAATCTCACCGGCCAGGACAGAGACAGGCGAAGCAGCAATGAGATTACGAAAACTCGATGCGGACAGTCCACTCGATACGTATGATAACTCGAACCGTATCCAAAATGGAATTATGAACTTCTTTCGAGTAGGATTCGGCTAAACTCGTAATTTTTTATCTATTGGGATGACAATTTCAATAAATGGAACAACTCACAACTCAACTGTTTTGACATTTGCAAGAAGTATCGTTTTGCTTGAAGCTCTTCCTTTAACTCTTGCTTGTTATTTTAAATTCTGATAGTTTTTATCTTTTCATTAAAAAAGTGTAAAAACAGAGAGTACTAATAATAATAATGCTTCCTGTTGTCAGAATACAGAACATTCGTCGGCGCAGGAGGGAAATGAATATATCCTTGATCAGGAATAGAAGACAATTGAGAAGTTTATATAATCCATTTGAACTTCCCGATTCTAGATTTAAGGAGTTGTATGTTAGTAAGGAAATAGCAAGAGATTATTGAAAGACTTTGAACATTTATACAATCGCCAAACAGTAGCTGGAATATCAGTGGAAAAAAAGTTATGGTAACCCTACGGTTTTTTGCTTCTGGCTCTGACCAAAGATGTGTAGGAGAAGAATATAATTCAGCACTAAGTCAGTCGGCAATTCACAATTGCATGCATAAGGTAACTAGAGCTATTGTTAACATTATAGTACCAGAAGGCAAAATCGGTATGACTTCCATAAATGAACATATATTATCTGACTGTCTGAAATTTTAAAAGCCATTGTAAGAAATATAACACCAAACTTCTTTTCTCTGGTTATATCAAAGAATAAACCAGTGTTCTTTGATGGTTCTTCGGTTATATCTAATGTCAATATCATAGATAAATACTTTATTGGTCAACATCAACAAATAACTGATATATAACCTTACGTCTTGATTTTTCGATAGCTACATACATATCGACTGACTCTCATCGAATTTAGCATCGAGTAGCCATCATAATCGCTAGCATCGTTTTAAAATGGCGTACTCAATTCGAGTTGACCATTCGTAATCCCACTGCAGTTCATAAGAGGACATTCGCCAACTTTTACGGCAGACCTAATAAGCAAAGTTAAGAAAACTGTCGAAGCCGTAGTAGGTATGTTAACAGGGCACTAGTAAGCTTAACAGGCTCGAAAAGCTAATGTGGTTGACAGACGAAGCCATGTGCAGATTCTGTCACCTGTCACCTAGAGGAGGAAACTGCAGAGCACATTATGCCAGTGCGACTGCCTGGAGAAGGTGCGGTTTCTTCTACTAGGCGATGAGAAGCCACTGGCAAAAAATTACATGAAAAATTCAGTCTCGAGCTGATTGGCTATTTAAAAATAGTCGGGCTAGATAATGTAATCTAGATTCATAGGTCCACAATAGTTCTGAAAAAGTCGCAGTGGAATAGGCCGTTTAGCCACCTCATCTAATCTAATCCTATGTGAGGAAAAGCTCAGTACGGGAAATCATGCAATAACGGGAAAAGCATTTTTGGACGTGTGATGAACGATACTTTTATTATTCTTCTACAAGAATTCAAAAAATTGAAAAATGTCATAGTTAATAATCCAACCGTTGTTTTTGTTATTGTTAAGTAAAATTAACAAATGAGTATATGTTTGAATGCCTTTTAAAAACTGACGACTACTGTAATATTTATAGTTTAGTGCTGCTAGACAAAATAATATAATGACGTATTTTTCCTATGCGCTATTTAAAATAAATTATTCTGATGGGATTATGTTGCCGTGTGATGACACATAATACCTACATAATAATGTCTAATATGGATACGGTCACTATAAAATGTTAGCTAACTAATTAGTTAAAAACTTTTTAAACAGTTGTTGGATATATGCCCCCATAGATAGGTACTGAATAAATCCACCGACTTTGTTTTACAATACTGCCGTGCTAAGCGCAAAGGGCATATCTGCAAAATTTGTATATCTGCTTTTCTAATTTGTTTAGAAGTTCTCAGTCCTCTAGGAAGCGATTTTATGGCTGAACTACGATAAAAAATAAAAGCTGTAACAATCGAATATAATTGAAATTGCACATCTACAGAGTACGTTAGATTTGCTAAGCCTAATGTATAATGGGCTCATCTACTACTACGTTTGGTGGTTCCGCCCCAAATGCCTTGGTAATTTATTAAACAATGGTGATATGTATATGTGGCGGTTTAGATTGAAAGTGAGTGACAGTATAGTGAACGTGGAGAATCGATATTTTGACAATTAGAATTAAGATATTTTTTCGTTGACCGTTTATTAATTTCGATATTAATGAATTATTTTATTTATAAAAGGATGCGTTAATGGACGTCATTAACGCACTCTTTTTGTGTTTTTGACGTTTTGATGACATTTTGATATAGACAATATACCAATATCATTATGACATTCTACGTCATAGGTATGGAGTTGACATTATTATCTCCTCTGATAGTCTTTGTGGAAAAGTGAATTTTGTCACAAAAAAAGAGTTTACGGTCAACCAAAAAATATTGTAATCAACTCATTTGTTAATGGGCGATTAATAAACTCAACTATTAAAGGCACTCACTCGCTATCGCTCGTTCGTGCTTTAAACAATTTCGTTTATTAATCTCCTTCATTAACAAACTAGTTTATTAAATAACTATTAAGTAGCTGTCAACGATTAAACATTGTTTTATTTTATATAGTACTTTTGTTAATAAATACAAAACTTTACATAAACAGGAAATATTCATTACAACACCCATGTCTATCTCCTATATTGGTGATCCCGACAGAAGAATACAACCTCCTTCCAACGATGCTTCGTGACGAAGGTCAACTTCCAAATCTACGAGAGGAGAACGAAGAATTGCTACATCAAATCCAAGCTCTTCGACAGCAGAATGAGGAACTACAAAGATTACCGAACCTACAACAACAACAGCAGCAGCCACAACAGAAAGCACCAGTCGTCGACTCCCCGAAAAATCATCCCGCAGTGCAACGGATAGCTGTAAAATTGCCACCTTTTTTGGCCGAAAAACCAAGCTTATGGTTCGGACAAGCTGATTATCAGCTTATGTTGTCTAATATCACAAAGGAGGTAACAAAATTTCATTATATCGTTTCTCAATTAGACGCACGTTTTGTATTGGAAGTTGAAGATATCATAACAAATCCTCCCGCTCAGTTTCCATATACATTTTTGCGCACAAAATTAATTGAACGTTTGTCCGAGTCTGAGGAGTTCGTCAATTGAGGCAGAATTTGGCGATCGGAAACCGTCGCAGTTTCTTCGTCAACTTCGTTCTCTCGCTGGTGCCACCATCGTTCAAGATAACCTTTTGTGTCAACTTTGGTTACAACGACTTCCACCCAATGTTCGTGCAATTCTCACTACGCAGTCATAGCTGGCGCTTGATAAACTTGCAGAACTTGCTGATAAAATCGTTGAAGTCTCTCAGAGCAATCCAACTGTCTCTATAACGATAAAGCCAGAAAAAATAAACTTTTAAATACTATTGCTGATCGACAATAGCAAGTTGCTGCGCTGTCTGCTTCTCGCTCACGTCCTCGCAGTTCTAAACGCAATTCTAGACAGAAGAAGAAATCTTGCACTCGAGACCAGTCTAACCAACAATCAGGACAAGTTTGTTGGTATCACAAAACATATCAGCAAAATGCTAAAAAGTGCATTAAACCTTGCAATCTTTCGAAGCGACCAAAGCAGCCCGTAAGAACGGCGTCTGACTGCTTTTCATCCAGTAGCCGACTAGTTGTAATTGATAAAAATTCAAAACACAAATTTTTAGTTGATACTGATTCTGGTTTATGTTGTTTTCCTCGACGTCTCCTTCGAGATCGTCGTTCTCCCAACAACTATGATTTATGTGCCGCAAACAGAAGCAAAATAAAAACTTACGGTTTCATAACCTTAAATCTCAACTGATACCTTCGACGAAGTTTTTTGTGGAGATTCGTCGTTGCTGATTTACCGATCATTGGATCAGATTTTCTCGCTTATTATCATTGCCGTACCAAACACATCATCGATGTTTCCAATGGACTTCAAGCTCGCGGTTTTTCTCAACCTTTTTCACAAGGCAGTGTCAAAGTAGTCCAAGATTCTTCAACTTACTCTATTCTTGTTTCTGAGTTTCCTGAAATCGCTCGTCCACCAGGTTTACCTCGAAATATTAAACATGAAACTGTTCATCATATTCGCACAACTCCTGGACCTCCGGTTACAAGTAAAGTTCGCCGATTAAGTCCCGAAAAATTGAAAATTGCACGAAAAGAATTCGATGATATGATGCAAGCTAGTATAACTCGCCCTTTCAAAAGTTCCTGGTCCTCTCCTTTACACTTAGCACCAAAAGGTGACTCAACTTGGCGTCCCTGTGGAGATTTTCGCTCGTTGAACGCTCGAACAATTCCGGATCGTGTAACATGTCTATCGACCTGTTTCGATTTTACAGAATAAATCCTTTTAATTAGCGCTCGTCGTCACTAGCCACTTCCAATTATAGTTCTGTGATCACAAACTCTTCAACCCTGACCACCATAAGACAATTGACGTCTGCCAACGGACGCTTCCATTTTTTCCAACGCCACGTGAAACACCCCTTTCCGTTATCGACCGCCTACGGGGAAAGATCATCTTTCGCTATCTTTCATCTCTTAAGTACCTATCTTATGAATTTTGCTGTGGTAAGCACAGCCCCAAGGATATAACCCCAAGAATATAACCCAAGGAAATAACCCAAGAATGTAACCCAAGAATATAACCCAAGGATATAACCCGAG
This sequence comes from Lochmaea crataegi, assembly GCA_947563755.1. Classification (NCBI taxonomy): domain Eukaryota; kingdom Metazoa; phylum Arthropoda; class Insecta; order Coleoptera; family Chrysomelidae; genus Lochmaea; species Lochmaea crataegi. The sequence continues at coordinate 27,072,254 of OX387429.1, forward strand.
GATAGAACCCCAGGATACAGCCCTAGATCAAAATACCGCCCTAGACCAGGACACATCAGTTCAGATCAATACCTGCCTACCTACTTCAGGAAACCACTCCATATAAGCTAAGTACCTATAAAAGTACAAATTCCAGTGTTTCATTTCCTGTGGCAGAATAAATTAAAAATTTGTTTTTAATTCTTTTTTTTTCATTATAAATCCTCAACTATAAAAGTTGAGGGAGATACCGCCCGGGGTAATTTTTAGTAAAGTTTTTATTATTAACTTTTATTCAAATTTTACAAGGCGTTTCTACCTTTTCCGCCTTAGTTTTTTCATTAGTATTTTTATCGTCAAAAAGGTAGTGGCGCCCTCAATTTTTACAACCCTTCTGTTATCCTTGTGTGGCATAAACTTGGGGTCGAATCACCCTTGAGAGGAGTCTCTAGCCGGAGCCCTTCGAGGTTACAGCCATTTACCGTTACAATCGTTATCCTGTTCGTTACATTTATGATGCCACCTTCTTTATTGATGGATGTACGACGTTTACAAAAATTGACGTAGTTAATGCATATCAACAAATTCCAGTTACTGAAGAAGATATTGGAAAAACTGCTATCATTACACCATTTGGACTCTTCGAATTTCCATTCATGACATTTGGACTTCGAAATGCTGGTCAAACTTTTCAAAGATTCATGGATGAAGTTTTGCGTGGTTTGGACTTTTGCTTCGTTTACATGGACGACATTCTTGTTTTCTCTCGTTCTAGAAGAACACGAACGTCATCTCAGAATTATTTTTGAACTTTTCTCGAAGTACGGTTTAGTCATCAATCCACAGAAATGCATTTTTGGAGTGTTGAGGTTAATTTTTCTGGTTATACTATTTCTTCTGCTGGCATCCGTACTCCAGAAGAACGAGTTCAGGCAATTAAAGATTTCCCTCTACCAAAAACTGCAAAAAGCCGTTTCTGGGGAATGCTGAATGTTTATCGCAAATTCATACCCCACGCCTCTGAATACGAAGCTCATTTGCATAACGCAATAAGCAATCCACTTCTGAAGGGTTCTCAACGGATAGACTGGACACCTGAATTAGAAGACGCTTTCTCAAAATGCAAAAACTGCATTCTGCTCCACTTCTGGTCCACCCTCGTATCGGTGTGCCACTTGGTTTATTCACAGATGCTTCAAATCATTCTATTGGAGCATGTTCACAGCAGCTCGTTAATGACATTCGTCAACCACTTGCATTCTTTTCAAAGAAAATGTCTTCGGAAGAAAGTTCTTGGCCTGCTCACTATCGTCAACTTCTTGCAATAGATGTTGCAATTCAGCATTTTCGTCATCTTTTGGAACGATCTACACAGATCACAAACCGTTGGCTTACGCTTTTCAACGAAAACGTGAAAAACTTCCACCAGTTCAACTCAATCAACTCTCTTTCATCGCGGAATTTTCAACGGACATTCAATGCATTAAAGGTAACGATTATATTGTTGCTGACACCCTTTACCGGATTGAAGCTGTTTCTGGACCACTTGATTACAACTTACTGTTTAAATCTCAAGAAGAAGACGAAGAACTCAAGAAGATTATTCAAGAAAATTCTTCTCTCCTCATCGAACGTGTGCCGATTCCTGGAACCTCACTTACTGTGTTTTGTGATACATCAACAGGAAAACCACGACACCTCCATTCCGACATATCGTTTTCAATCAACTTCATAACTTGAGTCACCCCGGCGCCAATGCTTCACTCAAGTTAATTAGCGACCGATCTGTTTGACCTTCGATGAACAAAGATTGTCGAAATTGGGCTCGTGCTTGCAACGAATGTCAACGATCGAAGATTTCTCGTAACGTTCATGCTCCTCTTGGAAATTTCAAAACTAGGACACAAAGATTTTCTCATATCCACATCGATCTAATTGGACCACTTCCACCTACACATTCTTTTAGATATTGCTTTACTGTCATCGATCGTTTTACTCGATGGCTCGAGGTTTATTTTTTACAGAATATAAGTGCAGATACTGTGATTCAAGCTCTTTTGGATTGCTGGTTATCTCGTTTTGGTTTTCCTCAAACTATAACTTCAGATCGTGGAGCACGATTTACTTCTCATGTTTTCAAAAATTTTGTGCTGCAAATGGTTTAGTCGAACGTTTACATCGTCACTTAAAAGCTGCAAAATGGCTCATTTCTGACATCGACTGGGTTCATGCTTTGCCCCCCGTACCTTGGAATTCGTTCAGCTTTTAAAGAAGATATCAAGGCTACTTCATCTGAGATGGTTTATGGAGAAACTCTACGTTTACCTTTTGAACTGTACTCATCAAATCTTGAAAACAAGAATCTCGACGATACAAGCAGCTTTCTCTCAAGCTTAAGAGAATTCATGTCACGCTCTCGGCCAACACCCATAGAGATACTACCATTCCCACTTACACAGCGGCCTATGGCTTGTTGCCTCTATCTGTAGTATCTCTATGCCAACACCAACATCAAAACATTGTCAACCTGGCCCTCTTTGGTTTTCAAGGAACTCTCGAAATGCATGTTTTTTTTTGAAAGAAGGACGATTACGAAATCATTGATCGAGACGAAAAGGCGATGATACTCTTGATACATAATAAACCTACCAAAGTGTCCATCGATCGAGTGAAACATGCATTTATTGTACAAGATGAAGTTTTAACACCCGTTTCTGTTCCTGTTCCAAAACATGTTCCTGTTTCCACGCCTGATGTTGAACCTGTACCTGAAGAACCCATTCCTGCTCCCGAATATACAACGCGGTCTGGCAAAAGAGTTAGATTTAGAAAAACTTTGAATTTGTAGCAAAATTCTCTGCCAAGGGGGGTGCCATGGAGGCTATACATCCATGGGGGGTACTGTGGCGGTTTAGATTGAAAGTGAGTGACAGTAGTGAACGTAGAGAATCGATATTTTGACAATTAGATTTAAGATATTTTAAGTAGCTGTCAACGATTAAACATTTTTTAATTTTATAAAGTACTTTTGTTAATAAATACAAAACTACATAAATAGGAAATATTCATTACAACGGTACGTCTAACTCCTATACAGTATGTCGCTAATGTATGGAATAAATTCATTATTTCCAAAATAAACGACTTTTGGAAAAAATCCAAAAACAGGTCAATTTTAATTTTTGAATCGTCATCACATGATGTAGATGTAACGAACATTGCGTTACCAGTATTAACGTGGTGACGTAATCGGCAATTTTTTTAAATGCAACCATGTGTCTCAAGACCCCTCATTGGAAAGGTCTTCTAATCGTCTTTACGACGATGTTATTATTTGAATATTTATTTCTACAGAGTGGACCAAACTGTTTATTTGGTAAAATTTTAATCATAAATTCTGATTCAATGAACTAAGTTATTGTAAGGACCGCCACTGGAAATAAAACATCGTAGTGTACCCAAAAAATATTTCTGTTTTTGGATATGTTACTGATAATAGTACGTAATTCTAATTTAACACTAATTGATGTGTATCAGTCAAGTGTTCAATATTTAAAATCTTTAAATTAGCGTAATTTAGTAATGAAACTTACAGAAACTGAACGAATCGAAATATTAATGATGATTGGCTATGGAGATAGAGTAAGGACACAGAAAGAAGTTGGCAATTTATTTAATGCTAAATACCCCAACCGTGAACCTATTTCTCAATCAACAATTAGTAAAATCGAGAAAAAGTTTCGAGTAACGGGCCATGTTAAAGATCTCCCCAAAAGTGGTAGAAAGTCAATTTCCGAAGACAAAAAAGTTGACGTTTTCCTTGAGTTTCAAGAAAATCCCCACACCAGCTCGAGACAAGTTGCGCTGGAGAATAATTTACACCACTACTGTTGCTAGAGTGCTGAAAAAGGAGAAGTGGCATGCGTAAAAGGTGCATTTGGTCCAAGAGCTGTTAGAAGATGACTTTGATAGGAGAATCGAATTCTGTGAAACAATTATGGAACGATGTAACAGAGATCGTAATTTCATACAAAATATACTTTTTTCAGATGAAGCAACTTTTATGCTCAACGGCCATGTAAACCGCCAGACGTATCGATACTGAGCAAGTGAAAATCCCCATTGGATGCAGGAGTATAGGACACAATATCCTGAAAAGGTTAATGTTTGGGCCGGCATTATAAACAATCAAATAATAGGGCCATATTTTTTTGAAGGAAGCTTGACCGGTCCTCGATATCTTCAATTTCTCCAGGATTATCTATTATCACAATCAAATCAAATATTTCCAAATAGATGTGATTTGTGGTTTCAGCAGGATGGGGCACCCCCACATTACGCCTTTGATGTACGAACCTACTTAAATGCTGTTTTTCCAGATAGGTGGATAGGAAGAAGAGGAACGATCGAATGGCCACCAAGGTCGCCAGATTTGACACCTTTAGACTTTTTTTATGGGGATACTTGAAGAGCAAAGTTTATCAAAAGTCGCCCAAATGATATAGAAGAGTTGAAGGATCGCATCAGAGTGTCTTGAGACACATGGTTGCATTTAAAAAAATTGGCGATTACGTCACCACGTTAATACTGGTAACGCAATGTTAGTTACATCTACATCATGTGATGACGATTCAAAAATTAAAATTGACCTGTTTTTGGATTTTTTCCAAAAGTCGTTTATTTTGGAAATTATGAATTTATTCCATACATTATCGACATATACTGCATATTTTACTACTTTACCGCAAAACCAATCATGAACACCAAAAATAGGGAGGAAAGTATTGTTTAGCAACCTGAGGACGGAAAATTCTTAACCTCACGATTTTGTACTTTTTTACCATCTGTCACTTGAGTACTTTGACGGTTCACGTACATTTTTCAATTAAACGTCAATGTCACAATAGATTTTTGCGAGTCGTAGTGGAGGGAATAATAGACCCTCTCGCCACGAGCATAACCTAATAGACGAGTGTTCAATGAAAAATGTGGCAAAACATAAAAGAAACAACTGAACATGTGTCAGTAGTGTGTATTACCACCTCTAACACAAATGACTTCTTGGATTAGATTCAGACTTACGACACCCAGAGTGTTTATTTGGCGTCGTTCTTCTCGTAATCTCCTTCCGCAAGAGTGCTCTAGAGTTCTCTATGGAATTCAGGTCCTAGGCCCTACTCGTGTTCTTCGACGTCGGGAACGCGTTCAACAGTGTCAGCAAACGGGCAGTGTTGAGCGCGTTGCTGAGGCTTAGAGTGGGGGAGGGTTTGGTTAACCTGTAGGAGGACTACCTGACGGGACGTGTGATAGTAGACACTAGAGGGAGGAGGTATGAGACGGAGGCTCGGTTCTTGGACCGACGCTATGGAAGTGTGTGTTTGATGAGGTTTGTGGGATAGTATGTGAAGAGGGATGTGAGATTACGGTGTATGCGGACGATGAGTGTCTGGTATGTACGGCAAAAGGAGAGGCGGAGATAATGTGTAGGAAGATTGTGGAGAAGATAGAGCGGTGCGGACTAGAAGTGGCGGAAGATAAGACGGTGGGGTTGCTAGTGAAGGGACGGAGCAAGACGAGGGAAGTGGGGGTGATGGTGAAGGGAAGGAGAATTCGTATGGAGGAGTGTGTGAAATACCATAGGGGTGTGGTTGGATAGTCAGTTATCCTTCGGAACACACATGTTGAAGGCGGCAGAGAAGGGGAAAGTGAGGGCATCATGGCTGGGGAGATTGATGTGTAATGTTTAGGAGCCGGGGGAGTGGAAGAGGAGGATCATTGGTAGGTCGGTAGAGCAGAGTATGCTGTACGGTGCGGAGGTGTGGGGTGAAAGAGCGGGAGTGAATGCGAGGGTTAGGCCACTCCTGCGGGTGCAGAGAGGTATATTGCTGAGGGTAGTGCAGGGGTACAGGACAGTGGGTGAACTGGCAGCAGCGGTCCTGGCAAGGACCTACCCATTGGACGTGATGGCTAGAGCCAGAAATAAACGCTGGAGGGGTGCGACCAGAGAGGAAGTACAGGAATGGATGGAGGAGGAAATCGAGAGAAGGTGGTAGGAGTATGAGGGCGCGCTAAAAGGAGCGATTGGGAATAGGAGAGATTGGATGGATCGGAAATTCCGGGAGGTGAACTATTTCTTGACAAAGGTGTTCACTGGACATGGGTCGAGAGTAGGGTACCTCCACAAGATTGGAAAAAGAGAGACTGGAGTGTGCGAGAGGTGTGGAGTGGAGGATGATGTGGGGCATATGTTTAGATGCTGGAGGAACGAGGAAGTGCTGAAGTAGTTGAATAGGAATCTAGGGGAGGCGGTGTACTGGGGAATATGGTGGAGATAATGTTTAGGGGGGACGAGGAATGGATGGAGGTAAGTGGCGTAGTAGAGAGCATGGTCAGGGGGAGATAACGACTGGATATGGCATGAGAGGTAGGAGTGGAAGTTAGGGAGAAGACGACGATGTGAGCGGAGAGTGTGCGAGGGACCGCCGCCCGTCTCGAAGTATGCTAGGGTAATGATTCCGAGGCGGGGGTAACGGCGAGTTTGAGGTGGGTTTGGTTGGTCTGCAATTCCTTGTTGGGGTTTAATAGGAGAGGTATAGGAAAAGTTTGCAGCTTGCCTCAAATACCTACCCAAAAATTGGTGCCAGAGCTCTCCTACTATTAGCCTAGCCCTACGGTGATTTCGAGTTAAAGCTGGACCCTCACAGCAATTCTGGATCTCGGATTGATTCTTTTCTCTTAGTCGTTTACGAATAACTTCTTTACTTACTACTAAACCACTAGGTTCTTGAAGCTGAATTTGCAAACACTGAGTCACAAAACGTTCTGTTAAGGCCGAGAAACCTAAAAATGTGTCTTGAACAGGGGTTGTTTTTCGATGCCTTCCTTTCCCAGGTCTTCAAACTTTACTTCCAGTGTCCCTATATTTTTCTAACACTCGTACTTAACACCGTTGGGTAAGGGTAAGTAACATTAAACCGCCGACCAATTATTCGAAAACTCCACCCTACTTCAATCAATATTAATGCTTGAGCACATTCATCGCGAGTAAGTTTTCGTGCTTCACGTTCCATATTTATTGAAATAGTAGTTTGTACAAGTGCGCAAAGCGTCACTTTTCCCACGAGCGCAGATGTTTGTGGTATGAGCTGTTCGGCGAGAGCCGCAAATCTAGCGAGTGGGAAAAGTGCTTTGCATACAAGTGGTACACAATATTTTTTCTACAACCACATTTATTAATGAAAGAAAAACAGTAATTTCTTAGGTATTTTATTTAAACTTAATAGGTTAATTTTTTCATAATTAATAAATTGAAATAAATAATCAAATAAATTGTTTACCTACTTACTTTTTGTTTAAATTTAAAATTTGTACACCCACAAAATTCACTATGTTGAATTTTCAAAAAAAGTTGACAGGTCATAGGTAGCTGTGTTTGACATTTCGGTGCGGAAAAGTGCCATAGCGTGTACTTTTCCCATTACTATTCCAACGGTTAGGTTAGATCAAAGAAATTAAGAAAAGGCCTGCTTTACGTATAAAAATTTGTGTAGGAAAGTGTGTTTTGAATGTAGTCCATTTTCAATTGGACATACGCTTGGAAGTTGTACTGATTTAGATTTGTCTTTAAAAATGAATAAACACCTTTCAAAACATTAGGATTTTTGAGGTTGGCATCCCCGGAAATGATGTCGACAGAAAATATGACGGATTCAAGATGACCAATTGAAGCTTTTAAAAATAAATCATATCCGGCTATTTTTTAACCAATTTTAAAGAACAAAAAAGATTTTGTAGGTACTATACTGCTAAATAAGAAAAAAAAATTAAATGAATATATGCAAAACTTACTTTTAAATAGATTAAATAAAAATAAAATTTATAAAACTTCCACTTTATTCAGTACAATTTTTTGGCCCATAAGTAAAACACTACTACACCAATGTATAAATAAGCTAATCCACGTAGAAAGAAAAATCTTTACTTAAAATAAACTACTAATATCATTATTATATAATTAAAATAAATTACAATAAATTCGTTCATTGCGATCACTTTAGGTAGGTATCTGAAACAATAATAAAATTTGTAAGCTCTTTGTTTCATTTACAAGAGTTAACTTACCATAATCACAATCTGAGTCGTCATTTTCGTCTAGTAAGTCAAATTGCATTGCATTTGAAACCAAATCTTCTAAATTTTCACAACCGAATTCTGTGCAAGAACATGTTTCTGCACAATGAACATCATTTTTTCCGCAACCACACGCTATTGTAACGCAACCTTTTTTGCAGGAACACTGTACTAGTTCTAATATTCCTTCAGGAGCAGGAGGTTTTGTTAAGGCAATAGGCAGGTGTATGATCCGTCTTACAGTTTTTCCCAACCAGACTCACTTATTTGTGGAAGGTCTTGTTTACGTAAGTAAGTGGCTATTCTTCCACAAAAATGCGATTTAATTCGCCCTGCAATTCATAACTTATCTATTCATCCATTCTTTAAATTTATTTTAAAATTACTTACCGAAGAATGTGGTGTTGCAAAGCGACATTGTTAGTAAGTTTTCTCCCAGCTGTTCTCTTATTGAATATAAATACCAGCGAACGTCCGTAAGTGATGAAAACGGTTTGCATTTGTAAATTCGGCAAACAAATTTTGTAAGACTGTTAATAAGTTCTTTTGACGGAGATTGTGTTGATCCCAGTTGTTGGAAAGCTTTGATGATATCATCATTTTCCTCGCACTCTAGAAATACTTTCAAGCAAAAGTCTTTATTTTTTTTGAAAATTTTTTCTGTAACATCAGTTCCAGTGAATGCATGTAGTCCCAGCAACGCTCTGCCAAAAACTGCTCCTATTGACTGAATCACTCCTCCAATTTTGATCTGTCGTCTTTTGGTACCTCTTCCAGTAATAAACTTGATATTGATTGGCAAATCAGAATGGTAGTATAACATGGTGAATGGTAAACAAGAAGCGTATCAGCTTCTTCATGGTTATTGTCTAATAAAATATCACCTAAAATATTGGAATACTGGGTCTTATTATTATAAGAAACAATAATAGTTTCTATTTTGGTAGTGGGCTCGGAAACGATGTTATATTGGAGAATTTTACTACCCAAATATGCTGTCAATTCTGACTTGGTCTTACTGCTTGAAAGAAAGTCCTTTAGGGTTATATTTTTTATCAGAGTCTTGTCGGTAACATGATAATAAACCTCTTCGCCTTCATTGTGTTTTTCTCTCATATTTGTCTTTAAAGAATTTTCTATGTATAACAACGTCAAAAATCATATGTATATTGTAACGTTTATTCTAATTTATATTTACAATTAATTTATATTTACAGATTTATATGTAATTCAGTCCTTATTTAATAATTTATGTAATACACTAAACACACTAATTATAATTTATATGAGAGTCACTTAATGAACACTTTATCGAGGCGCGATTACTTTCCTTCGGTATCGACACTGACTGATTGACTAATTGCCTGCAGCGATGCTCGTGGCCTATTTATACTCGCGCGTCGTATTACTAGAATTCGCTCGACGTTCTGGCGGATGCACTGGATGAGGTGGGTATTCTCGATGTTTCTCGAAAATTGGGCGGAGGAGCCATAGTCGTCTCATATGGGGATTTCACTGGGGGCACTAAGTGAGCATATTAATGCAGTAGCTCGCGTAACATTGCCCCCTCCTTAAGAGACAGTTCCTCCAGGAAACTGGAACGAGATGACTGTATCGGCAACTGGTCCCCTTGCTGCATTTTCCAGTTGTATGGAAGTAACATGCGACCGTCTTCTCCGTTGGCTGTGTCTCCCGAGCATGGCCGCAAACCAGTACCTGCACTTCGGTGTCTCGGAAGATTACTTCTACCATGTTACGGATTATTCGCCAATCTAAATGCCTACATTCAATCTTGGACATGGCTAGCCTATGCACGTTCAATTCAAGCACATGCCCCCTCAGGCTTCGTAATGCTTCCCAGACATCCTCGTACGTTGGTCTTTCGTCGAAGGTGTTCCTCGTCACTAGGTGGAAATTGTAGCGGGAGCCATTTTGCAGCTTCAAAGCTTTACCTGGTACTGGTAACTGGTTTACCAAAGGTCGTGCGCCACTCTTCTTTATAAACAGAGATGCCAGTCCGCGCGCATCGGTCACGCTGGCAGGGATGTTTATTGCCAGTGAGTATTCCTCCGGAACGGTAAGTAGGTCTTGTCGTCTCTCAGTGGTGACGCCGAATCTTGCTTTTCCGGTACCACCATAAGCACCCATGAATTCTACAAAAGCAGGATCGGCTACTTCCTGAAGCTGGTTTACTTCCTCATCGTGGTCACCCTCGAATGGCGCTAATCGGTTACGGTGTACCACCTTTGGCTTTCCATTTGGGATCTTGCTGATACGATAGATGACATCGTTGATTCTTTTCTTTACGAGGTACGGACCGTCCCAAGCTTTCTGCAACTTTGGAGAAAAACCCTTTTGTCTTCTTGGGTTATGCAGCCAGACTTTGTCTCCTTCGTGGAAACCTCCTTCCGTAGCTTGCGTATCGTACCTTTTCTTCATCCTATCGCTAGCGATCTGGAGATTCGATCGAACCAGCTCGTGTACGTCGTCCATTCTTTTTCTCAGCTGGGTCACGTAATCTTCACCAGCTATGTCTTCTCCGGGTCGGCATCCAAATTCAAGGTCGCAGGGTAATCTCATTTCGCGTCCGAACAGAACTTTTGCTGGTGTTTGGCCGGTGGACTCATTGATGGCGGATCTGTGGGCCATCGCGAATAGCGAGAGATATTGGTCCCAATCTCGCTGATGGTTAGATACTACTTTAGACAGGTATTTGCCAAGAGTTCTGTTCATTCGCTCTACCATCCCGTCCGACTGTGGGTGCAAAGCCGTAGTTCTCGTTTTCTTCATGCCGAGCTTTTCACAAACTTCCTGGAACAGCTGGCTTTCGAAGTTTCTGCCCTGGTCGCTGTATATTTCCAGGGGCACTCCATATCGGCAAATGAACTCATTCACAAGCACGTCGGCAACCGTTGCGGCTTCTTGGTTTGGAATGGCATACGCTTCTACCCATTTTGTGAAGTAGTCCATCACCACCAAAATGTACCTGCTGCCATTTGCTGTCGGTGGAAACGGTCCGGCAATGTTCAGGGCAATGCGTTCAAAAGGGCTTCCGACATTGTACTGCATCATAGGAGCCTTTCTTCTCCCGTGCGGTCCATTGGTCGTAGCACAGGTAGTGCACTTCTTACACCAGTCCTTCACATCTTCGGAACTGTGCATCCAATAAAACCGTTCTCGCACTTTCTGGAGGGTCTTCTTCACACCTAGATGTCCTCCTGACGGACTGTCGTGTAATTTCCGCAGTACTGCTGCTATCCTTGTTCTTGGAATCACCAACTGTCTTCTACTTTCGGAACCCTCATCGTTCTCGATTACTCGCTGTAGCAACCGTTTTCCAAAACCAGCGAGTCCCACTGGGCCCAATACGATTTCATCGTTGGCGAGTACCTTGAAATCTCCTGCCAAGTAGGTCGACAGTTCTCCTTTTTCCAATGTCGGATTTTCTTCAAGTCGGGATCGTTCTCTTGTTCCTCTTCCAACTTTTCTGGTGTCCATTCGTCGGTGGCCACCATGGTTCTTCGAATCGCAGCTTCCTTAGCTTCTGTTTTGCTGCAGTGAGAGCACTCTGCAGGGCATGGTCTTCTAGAGAGAGAGTCTTTGGAAGGTCTTCGGGTCGAAGCTGCCCTCTGAAGGTCGACCCTTTCTAGTTTTTCCTGCTGGGCATCTTTTTTTGTAGCAGTTCTCGGTCGCTTGCACGAACTGCGTACATGTCCCATTTCTCCACAATTCCAGCATCTCACGGCTTTCAGTTTTCCATTTGAGATGCTTTTCATCATGTTGACAATCTGGTCAAGCTTGTTCTCAACTTCTTCGTCTGCTACAGCCCTCACCTTGCCGTATACTCCGGAAGCCTGTGTAGCTGCTTCATACTCCAAGGCTGCAGAGAGGTCGTCGACCAGTGTCTTATGCCGAGCCAAGCGTAGAGTTCTCTGCATTTCATGGTCACGAACTCCGTCGATTAATGTCTGTACCCCTAAACATTCCATGACATTCTCCGGTGCCGATGGATAGGCAAACCGCACCAACCTCGCAATGTCTGCTTCGAATTCTTGCAGAGTTTCGTTGCGTTTTTGTTTGCGGTTTTTCAGCTGCGACTGGTACAGATGCTCCAGGTGTTCCAGGCCGTATCTCATATTCAATAGCTTTTTGAGTTGTTCAAAATCTTCGGCCTCTTCCACTGGAATGGTCTGGAGGATATCCATAGCGTCTCCTCTAAGGGCAAGAGTTAAATTTAACGCTTTTTCCTTCTCACTCCAGTTGTTTGCCTTTGATGCCGCCTCGAATTGCTTAAGATAGTTCGGCAATGACGTTTTACCATCGAATGTTGGCAGTTTCACTCGGCTGTTAATATCGTTTTCCATTTTCGGTTTCAACTCTACTTTCTCTGCCAGTTCGTCGTTATTTGGGGCTTGCCTAGTTGTAATATCCGGTTTATTACTAGTCTTCCTTTCGATTTCTTTGATTTTTTGTTTCATTTCTTGCTCCATTCTTTTAATCTTTTCTTCCACGGCAGAAATATCAGTCTTCATGGATGTCATTTCATTCTTCATGTCCGTCGAAATTTTGTTTTCCATGTCCGCCGAAAGTTTACTTTCCATGGATGAAATTTCGTTTTTTATATCCGTCGAAATTTTATTTTCCATGTCCGACATTTTGTTTTCCATGTCCGACATTTTGTTTTCCATGGATGAAATTATAGAGGCGGACGCTTCGTCGGTGAATTCAAACGTTTCCGGGTCCAATCCATTGTTAATCATAGCTTTTTTTAGTCGTTCCACTAACACTCACTTGACCCCACTTGTGTCCAATTCGTAATCCTCCAACTCCCTTCGAAGCTCTGAAACTTTTAATTCACAAAGTTTCTTCGCCATCTTCCTGTATATTTATTTATTTATTTATTTTTTTAATCCTACACCTGACACCAATGTAACGTTTATTCTAATTTATATTTACAATTAATTTATATTTACAGATTTATATGTAATTCAGTCCTTATTTAATAATTTATGTAATACTCTAAACACACTAATTATAATTTATATGAGAGTCACTTAATGAACACTTTATCGAGGCGCGATTACTTTCCTTCGGTATCGACACTGACTGATTGACTAGTTGCCTGCAGCGATGCTCGTGGCCTATTTATACTCGCGCGTCGTATTTCTAGAATTCGCTCGACGTTCTGGCGGATGCGGTGGGTATTCTCGATGTTTCTCGAAAATTGGGCGGAGGAGCCATAGTCGTCTCATATGGGGATTTCACTGGGGGCACTAAGTGAGCATATTAATGCAGTAGCTCGCGTAACAATATTATTGTATGACCTATATTCATGTATTATTTTGCTCACAAATGCTTTTGCCAAGTCTTCACAATATTTCATTTGAGGTTATTTATTTATACTTTGCACTATTGCCATACCATCTACAATTATAAAATATTTTGTGATGCGATTTACCGGGTTTCCATATTGGGCGTTCATAAGGTTTGCCTTTTCAACTAAATTCTCAAGCCTTGCCACAATCTTTGACTTATAACTTGCCAGTAAAAGAGTTCCATCTGGAGCAAATAAAGATCGAGGCACAGTTCCAAATTCAAAATTTCCTATACACTCAGAAGATCTCGTTCTTCTCTAACTTATACGCACTTCCTTTAATTAAAACAGGGGTGGTGGGGGCAATGGGGGTGGGAAGAAGGCAAGTTAAGTTTATATGAATTAGGTACGTGCTAAAACTATTTCACCTTAATTTGTTTATAATTACTGTTTATTTGACGTTTATATATTATTTTATTATTATTAATTACATGATAAGGGCAGAAAATCAAGTCCTGTTTTGCCCATAATAATTTACAGAATATAAATAAAACAATAACTGACACTAAGCCTAAGAAACTTTTTTTTTGTGAGGTGGGAAATCTTCAAAAAGACGCCTGGGAAGGAGTCCCAGGTGTGCGGATTCAGCCAATCACGTTTAGAAACCCTGTACCGCTAGGGTATAAGGGCCATCCACTCCACAAGGAAGCCGTTCTTGACCGCCTACCAGCTAAAACCCACCTCTCTTCTCCGGCTGACGCTCCGGAACCGTTCTTAGCGAACATCGCGTCGGTGGCGCCAGCTTTTCTTCTTTTGCTGCTGCAAATTTATCCCATTTCTTTTGCCCTTTCCCTAGATTCTTTTAATTGAATAATTCTTGTGACCCCCGCTAAAAAGGCTTCGAGTTTCTTCTTTTTCAGGATAATGTTCTCAAAAATTAAGGTTGGACTTCCTACCTCTTGGCCTAAAAGTAATTCTATTTGGCGTCTTTCTTCTTTGTACAGGACGCATCGAAAAATCGCATGTTCAGCGTCGTCCACCACTTCACAGGCGGGACACAGATCGTCCGAGGTCTTCCTTATTCCATGGGTGTACGCCCTAAACGATCCGTGGCCCGTCATGAACTGAGTGAAAAAATAGTTAGTGCGTCTGTGGGCGCACTTGTACCATTTCCCCACATCAGGGATGAGAGTCCGGGTCCATGCGGCTTTACTTTGCTCTGTACCCCATCTGTCTTGCCAAATATCCAGGCTCTTTTGTCTTTCCTCGCTTCTAGTTATTTTATCGGCACCATTTCCTCTTTTATATAACCTCGTTCTTTCATCAACCAGTATATCCGCAGGCACTGCGCCAGCAATTGCCTGCAGCGCTATAGTTGATGTCGTCCTATAGGCGCTGCAGACTTTTATTAGCGGTTTCCTCTGCGCTCTTAGCACCATCTCCTTGTACTTCTTCTTTTGTAGAATGCCATGCCATACCGGTGCCCCGTATAAGAGCACCGAGTGGATGGTTTCCAATAAAATCCTCCTTTTATGTAGGCCGCATCCTCCCACATTCGGCATGATTTTTGAGATTATGGAGGTCCTCTCCTCCGCTTTCTTGACAGCTGCTTCCACATGTTTGCTAAAGCTCATTCTATCGTCAAAGGTGATGCCCAGGTACTTCACCGTTTTTTGTGGGGCGATTACTATGTTATTGATGGTGAACTGGATGCGCTCCCTATCCCTCGGGCCTTTGAGGATTATCGCCTCGGTCTTGCTGAAGGCCAGTTCTAGGTCGTTTTCCTGCACCCATCTAGTGACCCCATCCAGTTCTTTGTTCACTTTTGCGATGAGACCCCAATTCGTATTATCTTCTATCATTGGAGCTAGGTCGTCCGCATAAGCAATCGACCTGACCCCCTTCCTCGCTTTTCTGTTCAATACGCCGTCGTACAGTACATTCCACAGGGTGGGTCCTAAGACTGAGCCTTGTGGAACGCCACCCGTCATAATTTTTTTCCTTGTTCCTGTTATAGCCCTATCCGATAAATAATCCTTGATTATATTAATGAGATATTCTGGTGTTCCAATCTTCTGCAAGTTATCTACAATCAGACTCCAGTTTGCCGTATTGAAGGCATTTTTGATGTCCAATAGGACGAGCACCACCCATCTGCTTTTGCTTTCTTTGACGGCCGCTCTGATGCTTTCCGCCACGTCCACCGTTGACCGTCCCTTCCTGAAGCCATAGTGTCTGATAGTGCCCCCTTTTCTTCCAAAACGTGTTCTAACCTTCTTTTGATTAAAATCTCAAGATACTTCCCAAAGCAGTCCAGGAGACATATTTGTCTATACGAGGCCGGTGCCTCCGGTGGTTTGCCTGGTTTCAGCAGCAGTACCAAATTAGCTACTTTAAATTCCGCCGGGAATGTTTGGTTTACGAGTAGATCATTCAAAACTTTTTGCCCTTCCGCTTGTAAGTGATCTAGAAAAAAACATAAAAAACGAGGACGTTACAGAGTAAATAAATATATAAATGCGTAAGTAACCTAATATATGTGTGAACGAGTATAAATACGAAAATCTATGTATATACAAAAAATGTATTACTAATAATAAGTTAAAAGAGCGTTGTAAAGATAAAAATGGCTGTATATATAAAAACCCGTGTAAAAATATAAAACTTAGCGCTAGTGATGAATAAAATACCCTATATAAAAATTTAAAGCAATGGGGTTGTCTGTGTATAAGTATACGCACATAAACATGTATACGCTTGCCGATATGTGAAGCACTAGGTGAATGCCCTGCTAACCCATCGTGTGCGTATGCCAACTTACCTACGAGTAAAACTTTAGAATGACGAAATTGTCCATGTATATATAAAACCGTGTAGGCATAGAAGGGCTTACTAAGAAATAAAAACCTAAGTAAATGTACAGGTAGCGACGCCCCCTTATTAAAATAAAAAGTTTTTTGTTCAAGCATTATATCAGTATTTCCTCCCGGATACTAGGTCCCTGAAGGCTGGACACCTCATTGAGTCCATTCTATGGTCCGAGGTCCCGCATATCCGGCACTCCGGGGCAGCTTTGCACTCTTGTGCCCTGTGCCCCTCCTTCCCGCAATTACAGCATTGCTTTGATCTGTCAGGCCCTTTACAGTCCTGGGTGCCATGCCCGTAGTCAAGACAATTATAACACCTACGAGGTGTTACCTTTTCCCTAATCCTGCACGCCGACCACCCTAACATGACGGACCTAGCTTTTCTTACCGTCTCCGCCACCTCCAACGGCACCTCAAAAGCGCCTATCTGGCCCCCGTATCTTGTAGCCCTCACTCCCTTGACCTCAACATCGCCCCTTAACCCGGTGCGGTTTTCTACAGCCATTTTTATATCCTCTGGAGTTATAGCTGGATCCAGATCTAAGATGTTGAAGCTCGCCACCCTTTTTTTGACCGTAACCGAAACTTCCCTAACACGTCCGTTCAATTCATTTTTCAGCCGTTCTGCTGTCCCCTTCCCGTTGAGGCGCACTATTATATCCCCGCCATTTGTTTTTGCCACATTGTTAACTTTTATTCCCATTGCCTTCACATCTACCTGAGCCCTCATTTCTCTCAGGACTTCCGCGTACGGTCTACCCCCTGTTCTTATGAGAACCGATTCCCGTCCTTTTCTTCGGAACCCCTTGTATATCACTGGCAATACTGTATGTGATTTCCCCCCTCTGCCAACGAATTCCAGGGCCATCCTGAAAAACGTTGGTTCCATCCACTCCATCAGGAGAACGTTGACATTACCCGATGACTTCCCGACGTTCTGTATCTTCTTATGTAAGTCCCCAATCATTTTAAAGATTCCCTCATTGTCCATGTCGTCACCAGCTTTGGCTACAAAGTGGTGCCATTCCTTGCGGAACTTGGAAGTCTGAATGACATTTTCGACGAAGTCGATTTCACCCCCTTCGCATCCCTCTGCCATTTCGACCAGCTCCGCCCTTCTTTCCCTGAGGTTTTGTAAAAGCCCCGACGGAACCTTTTCAGGTTCCAGTATTAGGGCGCAGTCTTCCCTATCTAGAGCCTCCCAGTGCTCCATACGTTTGAGATTGGTGCATTTATAGACCTCCTCTTCCCAGTTATCTTCAGCGATCTCCCGGAATGCGTAGAAATCCCCACCTTTGTCTATATTCTTTTTTAATTTTTCCATCCTCTCCCTCTTAATCTCCCTTTCCCTTTCCGCCCTACAATCCGCACACGTTGGCATGACGGGTTTGTTTTCCCCGCTCTTTGCTATCCCTTTTTTTACTACCGACTAAATTTCCCCAATGACTCTTTTCAAATCCCCATCTTCTATACCTAGTTTCACGGTCTTCTCCTTCAATTCTTCCAACTTTCTTCTTACTGTTTCCAGTGTGCTTTCCTCCTTGTATTCTCTACTTTCGTTTTGTTTTTCTTTCTTTCTTGCGCTTTTTTCCGCCGGACTCATCCTTTTTCTTTTTAAGCATACCTTGTCTTCGTCATTATCAAATAAGTAGGTTCTAAGGACGCTGTTATAGACCTCCTCCTCTACACATATCTCCTCCCAATTTTCTTCTGCCCCGATTATCTCTTCTTCCGATGTTTCCGGGTCTCCGATGAGAGTCGATTGTATTCTTACAGTACCCCTTTCGTCAGAGGATCTGTTTGCACGTTTATGCCCAGCTAGCAGTTCCTCTTCAAACTCCCTTCTTTCTTCGTCTTCTCTTTTCCTCTCCTCCTCTTCATTTTTTTAAAGTTGTCCATAAGTGGATCCCACGAGTAGGGTAGAAATGTATGTCCATCGGGGCAGTGCTCCCTTACCCCGATAAGGCTAATTACAATGGAGTTTCGCCAGGTACTCCAAGGGGATCGTCCACGATGCTCTAACCCTCGCATCTTCCATACCCTCGGCACGATGCCTTACACCTTAGTAGTGGGGATTGTTTATCGAAGTTTACTCCTCTAGGCTTTTTCTCACGGTTGCCTCCGGACGCAGTAGCTTCCACAGCCTACACTACACCACGAACATAGCTGCTTACCCCTATGTTGTTGGTTTTTTATCGAGGTTTACTCCTCTATTCCTTTGATCCGCGGGCAATTCTTCAGGTTCCTATGCTGGATCCTTATCCATCACCTATCCCGAAGGTTGGTAGGTCATGAGTCCCTTACAGCGCTCAAAAGCGCCGGGCCCTTACAACGTTGAGAAACGCACGGGACCCCAGCGCTGAAAAGCACGAGTCCCATGACTGACCACGCCCCCTGGAGACACCCTATGAGCCATCGGGACACGCCGTGTCGGGTGGGAAACCCCCTCCTCCGAAAACTTGTATGGGAGATTAGGGGTGAATCACTTCCAGCCTCTCTCATCCAACCCCCCGGAGCACGTTCTTGAGCTGTTTTTTGGCTTCACTCCTCCCTTCCCGTCCATACGGCGCGAGAGGAGAGGAAGTTACTGAGCCACTCCACCTACGACAAGGTCTTACAGCTCCTAGGAGTGGAAGATTAAGAAACTAAAGATCGAAAATATAGGAATCTATTTGATTTTTGAAACTATTAACATTTTCTGAATTAATTATTTGCTGAGGAAGACCATTCCAAATATCAAAAATTCTGTTACTCATAAAGTTTTGCCTATAACGAGTTCTAAAATGCTCTTTCTTCAGCTTTAAGGAGTGCCCACGGAGACGGTCATCTAAATGAAGGGGGAAAGCTGCTTGAAGGTCGCCGAAGTTGAATTTCAAAATTCGAAAGGAAAGAATAAGGTCACCTCGAAGACGTCTTTCTTCGAATGTTGTAAGATTTGCCATGGTTAATCTCTCTTCGTACGTAGGTCTAACGCGGCCAAAAGACAATCTGGTTGCGCGTCTTTGCACTTTTTCCAGCATTTCACGATCTCGAACTAAATCTGGATACCACGAAGGCCCGGCGTATTCAAGTATGGGTCGGATATAGCACTTGTAAAGTTTGCAATATGTTTCGAAAGAAGCTTTAGAGAAAGTTTTTTGTATTAGGAACAGTTTAGAGTTCGCGAGTTTGCAAATATGAGAAATATGATCACTGCACGTAAGTTTCGAGTTTACTAATAAACCAAGGTCAGTATGTGATGAGACCGTGCTTAATGTCTGTCCACTGATTGAATACGGATTTTGCGGGTTATTGTTGACGACGTGTAACACGACACACATCAATGTTCAGAGGCATCAACCAATTGGAACACCATTCTTGTAGTTTATCGAGATCATTCTGCAAACTTAGATAACGGATGTTGGGATTTCCGTAAAGTTTCATGTCGTCAGCATAAGCCGAGAATTGAGCTTGACAGACAGACAGTATCGAAGATCACTGGAATATGCGATGAAAAGTAAGGGTCCAAGAACGGACCCTTGTGGAATACCGCTAGTTACGGATCTTTCCTCGGAGAATTTTTGTCCAACTCTGACTTTGAATAACCGGTTTGTTAGGAAGGCTGAAAACCATTTGTTAAGAGTACCTCTTATGCCAAGATGATCGAGCTTTAGTAGAAGTCTACGTATTGGCACTCTGTCAAAGGCTTTAGAAAAGTCAAGGTAAATTATGTCTAAAGGATGTCTGTCATCTAGTTCTTTGGACCAATCGTTGGTATAGTGTAGTAAATTGGTTAAAGTTGATCGACCCTTCATAAAACCATGTTGGAAATTTGGGATTACATTTTCCTGCAACAAAAAGTCGACCATTTGGTCGGCATCAATGGATTCCATTACTTTGGAGATACTGGGTAAGAGGCTTATCGGACGGTAATTGTTAGGATCCAATTTATTGCCTTTTTTAAATATTGGGGTGACTGATGCTAATTTCCAGGTTGGCGGAATACAGCCTTCCGAAAAAGAGGAGTTCATGATTTTGGACAGCGGATATGATAGTGTGTGAGCACATTTTTTAAGGAATAATGCAGGCAATCCATCTAGACCTGGGGAGGAATCGGTTTTAAGATGTAATAGGCAATCTAGAATTTGGTTTTGAGGAAAGGTGATATTGTGAAGTGATGCTTCGATACGAGGTCCTAACAAGGCTGGTAGTGCATCATCAGGTGGTTCGTTTGTAAAAACGTTAGCGAAAGACAAAGCAAGAATTTCAGCTGTTTCGTAATCAGAGCATAGGCTTCCATCTTCTTGTTGTAAAGATGGGGTGGCAACTTTTGAGGAAAGCGATGTGCGAATGTATTTATAAAACTTTTTGCTGCTACCACTGCTGACAATGTTTTTTTCATAGCTTTGTCTAGAGCTAGATAGTTGCTGTTTGAGTCGGTTAGAGAATCTTCAATGTGTTAGGAAGTCAGAGAGATTAGAAGATTGTTTATATTTCTTCCACAAGTTCCGCTTGTGTTTCAGCATCTGTAGAAGTTCCCAATTAATCCATGGTTTTAGTTTGTTACGGAATGCTCTTCGTTCGGTAGTATTCTCCTCGAGACATTGGGTTGTGATAGAGTGAAATTTGTTCCATATTGATGTACAATTGTTTGAGTCGCATAATACTTCATCCCATTCGATTTGTGACAGATAATGATTGAATTTGGCATAATCTGTTGACTTAAATATCGAATAGTTGAGTTCTTTTCCGGGAAGGGGTATGTTCAATTGAATTTTTGCAGTTAAGACAGCATGATCGGATTTTCCTACCGGAGAACATACTTCCAGAGTTGATATTAACTGGTCATCATTTGTAAATACGAGGTCGAGAGTCGATGGTACGTTATTAATTCGAAAGTGGGTGGGTTCGTGAATGAGTTGCGTTAAATTGCTGTTTAGAACAAAATTCATAAAAGCGTTTCTCGAGTTTATACCTTCAGGAACATTTACCACTGGCCAAACGATATCTGGAAAATTATATATATTATTATATCTATAAAGATTAAACCCGTTTATGATGCTTGCACATCTGGAAAAAAGGAGCTGTATTTTTCTTAAAATTTGTTTGCCAAAATGCCTACCTCACGAAAATGGATCCACGGATCATTTAATCACAAAAACATTTCAGCACAAAATCCATGCGTGGCCTCTTTTTTGGCCCATTGAAAATGGTTGTAGGAAAAAAAGATTTCAAATCACGACATTAATAAATAAATACAATACTAACGTTTCTTCAAATTGCTTTTTGACAGGTAATGACAGTCTTTTACCCTCCATAGCGTCCTAGATTTAGGTACTGTAGTGCGTAGTGTTTAAATTAAATTGAATAAAAACATGTTCTGATATATATTTGTGTTTCTCCTCTAACAGAGTTAATGTAATGGGCGTTTTAAATATTTGCATATAGAATTATAAAAATATGGGCTTTTGGAATTAGTCTGGGACATCCTATATGCGTATGTCTAGAAAACGGGACTGGAATTGTGGTATCTTTTAAGTTTTTCCTTGCTTTATAAGCTAAACATTAATATTGTTCAAAATTTGTAGCTTGTATTTCTGCTAGCATTTCCTTTAGAATTTTGATTAATGGTGAGTGAGTCATCATCAAATCGAAAGTAATTTGGGAATACAGGAATATAGCTAGTTATATTATGCCCTCTTGGTCACTGAAAATTCAGTTTCGACGAAGTTACAGGGGGTCGATAATGTCCTGAATGGCTTCGAGAACAGGATAGTACAGCGGGGCCATTTTTTTGCTCGACTTAGCGTTTTTGCTGTTTTTGCTTGACTTTGCCCCAGATAAATATTTTCCCGAAAAGTTTTACACATTTAAAATTTTTTTATTATTGCGAATTCCAACTCGATTGTTACTTCTGACTCGACAAATATCAATTTCTAAATACCGGGTGTCCCAGAAGTTTCTGACCCATTTTAACTAAGTCGTGCTTCTTTCAAAAAGATTCGGTATAATTTTTTTTAAACGTAGGTATTAATTAGCAGGCAAATTTTGTAATTGTTTTTTATTTAAAACGTATGTGTCACACATCTTTATCTAATAAACAATCATCATTAAAAACTGAATAACTTACTGATTTTTCATCTAAATCTCAACAAATTATACATTTTCTGAATGGGGAAGAGTTCAGCTTTCAGATAGAATAAAAATATATAAGGTGTTCCATTAAAGAAATAGACGATATTTGCATTTAAAGAATACAATTTTTTTAAAACACCCTATATAAGATTTCACTCATTAAACATTTATACTGAAAAAACTTTATATAAAAAGAAATTGTTCAACTAAAACCGCACCTCCCTATCGTTTGTTAGTTCCGAGATGTTTGCAGTTAAAATGGGTCAGAAAATTCTGGGACACCCAGTATTTTCATTTTTTGTATATAAACTAAAGCTATATATTGGTGCCTGTTAAATAAAAATACGCAACGCAAAACGAGTTCGGTCCTGTGCTTCTCTGGTGGTGGATATTCTCCGAGTTCCGAATGTTGAATGTTCGAGTTCGTCGTTCACTTTATTTTATTCAGTTTAGTACAGTCAGAGATAGGGAGTAGCTGTTTTAAGTGATCTTAATTAGAAAATAAAAAGGCGAGGGAGTAAATTGTTGTCAACGTTTCAATCTTACATTGCCATTAATTAATATTTTGTAAGTATGTAGGATAAGTTATTAATAATTTTGGATTTATTAAGTTTTGATTGTTAAATTAAGATCATAAATAGAATTGTACCTACCGGCTAAAATCATGTCATAAACTAGGTACTTTAAATAAATATCATTTATATGTTTTCAGAAACATAATTAATTTACATAGTATGTATTATGAATTTGTTGTTTTCCTTCAGAAAGAGATTAGATTATATTATTTAACTTTACAAAGCGATTTTTTTGTTAAATGAAATACGTGGAAGAGGTGCAGTGCCGGCTGCAGAATTCTTCGCAAGTTTGATAACTAAAAATTTTATAGGATGCAATGGATTTGAACAAACACATGCATACTTGTAATATTTCTCCAATATCAAAGGTTCATATACTTACCTATTTGCATTGGTTTTTTTAAACAATATTCCACATAAGGAAAGATGTGAAAAATGTTTCTTATCTTCTTACCTCAGACCTGTGCTGGTCGTATTTCTTATCATACATTATTTAAAATAATCGATATTAAACGTAATTTCCATTCTGTTGAGTAAGTTTTATCAAATCCAAGTCGATATCTTGAGGGAGCGATATGATAAAAATAAGTACCAAATGCTTTTGGCCATGTCCGTACTTCCGGATCAGCAGTGGTAATTTGGAAGGCTAATTATTAATTAATTAATTGAAAATATTAAACTTTGCCAGGGTAATAACCTTGAAAATGTAATATCTAATACAATTGAATAAAAAAAGTTTGTGAGAACATGGCCTCAGTCACAGACTGTTGGCCACATTTTAATTTATCCGATAAAAATTTGAACTAGGTAGGTACCTATTAAGTTTAAGAAATCAAACCGGTAGGTAAAGAACATTTCACAATATTTCTTTGACTCGGCATCTGGCCTTGGGATTTAATAATAAAAGTTTATAAATCTCTCATTGTACAGTAAACAGTAACAGAATCCATAGTCGGTCAAATTTAGATACTAAACCATAAATTAAATTTATTTTGTAAAACAAACAAAAATTTTTAAAAACAAATTAACTTTTATTTATTTATTGAAATTAAACAAATTAAACTGTTGAAACATACAAGGTGGCCCGCCGCATACGCTTTGATTTATTTCATCTAATTGGCAGATGACGCAGATGTTAATGTTTCAAATAAAAAAGATGTAGTTTAATAATAGCCACATTTTGAAAACATTTTATACTGTACAGGGTATCAGCAAAACAGTGGTAGGTATCCAAGATGCATTTTTAAATAATAACTGATATGAAATTGAAAGAGAGGCGAAAAGGAATATACAGTAGAAACGGTGAAGCTTTTCCATCACGTGACTGTTACGTCAGCAATATTGTTCATATGAATAAAATCAAAACTTCTGTCAACTCAATAGGAATAATCGTTATGACTAATATTCCAAAGGTCGGCCTTTTACGAATTGGTAATTAAACAAGAAATTTAACTTTTTTAATTGTAAGTATTTATTTTATTTATATGGTTAACATCATCATATTTATTGAAACTATCGATATACTGGGTGAATAAGTTACAAAATCCAAAATTAATATTTGTCTTGAAAATACACTATCATCCTTTTTGGCTAGCAATATTTGTTGATTCTATTGATGCTCTTCTGTTGTCTTCCATTTTATATTTAAATCCCAAATGTTTCGATAACACCAATAAAGAGGTATTTCCAACAGAAAAAATTTCCTTATTCTTTAGTTTGTCATTTATGGTTTTCACAGTAACATGTTTCCTTAAAAAAATAACAAGTTTAAAATTATCATTATCTCAAACAAGACAAAAGATTTTTTTATATTTACTTCATACTAAAGTTGAACACAAATTTTTGATATTCAGATATTTTTATTATTTGTATCAAATAATGTATAAAGCAACTCCGTATATGTGACATCAAATAATTCAAATTAGAAAACTAAATTGTGAAAAACACAATCTACACTCAGACCGAACAAATTGTTAAACACTTACGGACAGTATTCAACTTAGAAATCAGCACATGTAGAAGCTATAATTTATCACATTCATATTCAAAATATGCACAACTTTCTGTATTCTAAAACTTTTATTACCTACTCATAACCTCTATAATCGAACTTACGTTAAATTACCTACTAGTTTTCTAAGATTTTCATATACCACACCATAAGCTGCTGGTGAAAAATCTCACTGTATAGATAATACTACATGCACTATGATGTTGTAATCTTAACTATGATCTCACTTCTCTTTTATTTAAAGTGTAAGCTGACTTTAATCTAAGGGTTAAGAATAATATAAGGTGTTGTATTATTGTTTCACATGTTTGTTTACTTACTTTGTTCATACATGTTATATAAGGTATTCCGTACTGTAATTTTGGTTCCCTCGGGTAAATCCTCTGTTTTTAGTTTTAATCGTGGTGTTTGACTGAGTGACGTTGGGAAAGTTGGAATATTTTCCTTACTTTTTTTAAGGGAACCGTTTTCACAAATATTTTCAGTGCAATTGCCACTCTCTGAAATATAATATTAAATAGAAATGTCCTTAAATAGATGTTAACTTAAGTATAATATCTCCTGAACAGATGAAATAGGTTGAAAGGGTCCGCCGTTGTTTTTTTCCATCTCAAAATATTCAATCAAGTTTATAACAAACTCCCGTGCTCGTGAATTAAGCCATTTTCCAGGCATTTTCTGAAAATAACTATTGGTTATTATACCGTTACAAGTACAATCACACTTGATTCATGCAAATTTGAAAATTCTACAGAGATTTACAAATTGTAGAGAATTATAAATACTATTTTCCACCAATAAGTAGTAAAATAGTAATTATGCGCCAAGGTAGAAAAGTGAGTTATTATTGTCGAGAAGCGAAGCTTCGAGGTCTTTAATGGATCCGAGACATTAATACACTTTTCTACCGTGGCTCATATAACATTTTTTTCACTACGGGTATTTTATTTTTTTTAATAGGTATTAATTTTTAAAACTAATAAAAATCGAATATGAATTTCAAAATTTTCTTAAAAATCAAATCATTCATGCTTCTGTCAAGTGTAAAACACAAACGTCAGTTTATAATATTTTCATATTATGAGGGCCGTTCGGCAATGCTACTCCATTGACTCAGTACACTCCTCCCTTCTTTAAACCGTTCGGTTATTACAGAACGAGTAAAAGGAGCAGTCTTTAAATCGTTCGTTTACTGTGGAGTGGTGTGAAAAAAGTTTGTACCACCTCGGCGAGGTGGGGTTTTAGGAGTGAATATGCGCATTTCGATTAACAGCCAAAAAATAAAATTCATTCGCATTTTAGGTTACATAGTTTACAATTGCGAAGTAATAATTATTCATATGTTATAAAAATACTAAAATATAACCACAAAAATATTACACCGAATGACATTTGTTTGAGTTTGACGTTTGATAGATGTCCCTCGTTTGACAGTTTGAGAGTTCGGTAACAAATGATCCTTTTACTCAACGAGAAATCTGCTTCTGCTCCATTCCTCTCATTCTCCATTTCGGAGTTAATTGCCGAACGGCCCTTTTTTGTATTTGCATGAGTTAACCTCACATTATGTCAAATGGATTGAGATTTAGTTCTAATCAAGTAGGCTCTGTATTTTTCTACCTTGGTTAATAATGAACAACTTTACTACCTCAACAAAAGTCAATAAAGTTAGGTTTAGAGGCTAGTAGTGAAAAATAAGCATTGTAATACTCCCGTCTCACGGTGTTTTAGG
This sequence comes from Lochmaea crataegi, assembly GCA_947563755.1. Classification (NCBI taxonomy): domain Eukaryota; kingdom Metazoa; phylum Arthropoda; class Insecta; order Coleoptera; family Chrysomelidae; genus Lochmaea; species Lochmaea crataegi. The sequence continues at coordinate 27,098,976 of OX387429.1, forward strand.
TGTTATGAAATGACAAAAGTTTACAAGTTGATAATGTATTATATTCGTACTTACCAATGTTAAATGGAATAAAAAGTCAAATTAGTTCTTACAAGAACTGATTTTAACAATAAATACACTTTTAATCCAAAAATTCGCTGAGACAGTAAACTAAGCATGCATAACCTCAAATACGGTAATGTCAAATTCAACTTTTACTACGTTCAGTTATTCACGTTACATCAATTATATCGTTGTCTCTTTTTACGATTACTACGGCAAATTTAAAGAAACTATTACGTATGTCTTGTAGTAAGTCTTGTGAAGAAGACAATCGATCGTAGGTTGTTATGTTTGATTTATATTGATAGAAGAAGATAGCTGATAGAATGTAGAAAATATGTGTTGCATAAATCGTAGATTGCATCACGTGATGGAAAAGCTTCACCGTTTCTACTGTAGTGAGTAGGTAGTATGAACTCTGACTGTAAATAAATAAAAAAAACTGGCAGTAAATAGAAAAGATATCCCCGTTTCGTCTTTAATTTACCGCTTTTTATACAATATAGGGTTGGTATCATTTGTTCTTGGCATAGGACATATATCGTTCTTCGGAGTAAATTTATTTCATTTGGTCAACACATTTGGTTGTATTAGCGTCACTTCGTTTTTTTCGTTTATGTATTGGCTTATTGATCATGTATTTTACTGTGGATATTGGAATTTTGGTCAACTTACAAGTTTCTTTTGCTGCATCGGTTATACTATAACCTCGATGTTTCAATGATTCAACACACATTTTTCACAAATCGTTTCGCATCCGGCGATAAATGCACTTACTTTTAAACACAAGATTACTTTCGGAGTGAATTATTTGGACGCACACGAATTCCCGTCAGGATAACCAGTCTACCTTTTCCATAATTAGGGTACGTTAAGCCGTCACTCGAGTTCCCGTCAGGGTGAAAACTGACCTGTCTAAAAGGTGTTTATGGTAATTGCGGTAAATTCTCTGAATCATCTGATATTTAGCTATGTATTTATTGCATATTGTAATAAGTGAACAGTAAAAGTTTTAAGGGAGGTCCGTTTTCAGATGTATGAAATAAGAAATAGTTATAAATGTCTTATGTTTGACACTCTTACACGCTATTATTTTACATGATATCATTATTAGAATTTTAATTCTACAATTTTATTGCGTACTACTACTGAACTGAGTCATAAATACATACATGTAAAGAAGCTAACCTAACCTAACCAGAAGGGGTTTACCCTTTTCACTTAGTATTACTTCAAGCATTTTGTGTATCACTATAGCGTACGACAACAAACGTTCGGAAATATGTATATTAATAAACTGCCGTTTCGAAAACGACAACTTAATATATATGTTTCCAAAAGAGAGAAAAATATATTCATAGCATTTACTTAATTACAGTTACCTGTAAATAATTGTCATATTAGTAAAGCGTGATTTATAGACGTCAATGGTTGGTTCTATCTTAACAGATATACCAACCCCGTTTACTTTAGAAGTGTTATTCAATGTCTGTCGGGACATATAGCCCGAGAAGTAGTTGTCGCTTCTTAGTGGACGGTCTGCTCTTTGGAACTTTATTTTTCTAATTTTGTAAAGCGTTTAATAGTATTGAACTATTCTTTTTTGACGTCTATATTCATAGCAATATGTTATTCAACTTTTTTATTAGAATTCAGGATTACGATTTACTGGAATTTTCAGAACTATTTAGTTTAACTGGAAGCGGATTAAATAAACTGGACGGCAATTCGAGTGCGGGATTAAGATACCTGCAAGTGTCGGACGGGAACTCATGTGTATTTTATAGTCATTAAAAACCTGACGGGAATTCGTGTGCGCCGAAATATTTATTAAAAACTAAAATTCTGAGACAATATTAAAAATAATGATCCCGAAATCCCCACTTTCTATTATATCTATAAATATTTTAATTACATTATGTAAATATAAAAAGGGCATTGGAAATAAAGTATATAGGTGCAGTATAGGTCAGACAAAGGAAAACAAGCAATGAAAGCTCTTTTTATATTTACACAATCAGATTAAAATATTTATAGATAAGGTGGACATCCATTTATTGTGAAAAATACTTCTAATTTGGAAAAAAAATTCGGAAATATATCTTCCGAAGCAAAAATAAATAATAGATTAATTAAATTAATCAAAAAATGAGTCAAATATTATTTTACCAGCCAAATATTTCAGTTGTAAAATAATCAAACTATTAGGCAATACCTTTTCGCTTTTCGAAGAAACGAGTACTTGCGATACTGTGCTATTATTATCGGATTAACGACTACCTGCTGTGGGTTTTGGTCTTGAATCAATCATGTTGGAATAAGTCAAAACGAAATATCTTGGAATGAAGTATGTATATATTTACACAATTAGATCATCGTGTATAGCCAGCCTTATCAGTAAAAACGTGAAAAGGCATCAATCAAAAAGATATACACTGTCGAATGTATAAATATTATGTTCTTTTGTTGAGATCTTACAGTAGCATGCCCACTATGGAGATCAATGGGATTTATCCACACAGATTAAAAAAATGTTTCAGTTACCAAAACTGGAATACTTCCCATATCCACCGTAATTGATTATCTCCATCCACTTAAAGCTGAATATTTGGCACGCCACTGTGTTTATCGAAGTCTTGTAAAGAATTTAATATTAGTCACAGCAACGGGTGTGATGTCGGTTAACGGAAGTGCATTTAAATGTTTTCAGCTTTGAGGTCTTCATTTTTGATACAGTTAACTGTATAAAAATGTTAGATATAAGCAGAGATATAAGTTAATTCTACTGGCCCCGATTTCTTTTCTATGAAAATTACGCTTTGCTGAACATTGTTTAGATATTTTGGAGTTTTTCTAGAATGTTGAGAAAAATATGTTGGTTAAATTGTCACAGAAGAAACCGTTCGGTTGTAACTATATACCTACTTAGTTACAGTTTCCTGTAAAGTTGTATTTAGTAAAGCGTGTTACAAATAGATATCGAAGATAATAGATTTAATACTATTATAACGCCTTACAAAGTTTTTGAAAAATATTTTTCAAAAAACAATGACCGTTCAACTGAGAAGAAAAAACTACTTCTCGGGCTAGATACCCCGCTAGACATTGAATTACACTTCTAAGTTAAACGGGGTTGGTATATCTGCAAAATATAACCAACCATTCTGGTTTGTAATTAGAAGGGACATCACCGGTTTCGGCGTATTTGCGCCTCATCATCGATCATTATTTTTTGAAAAATATTTTTCAAAAACTTTATAAGGGGATATAATAGTATTAAATCTATTATCTTCGATATCAAATATGGATATTTAAGTATATTTAATGAAATTTGAATACATTTGGTTTTCTTATAAAATTTATGTATCTAAAAATAAATAAAGCACAGCCTTGTAGCGTTCACGTTATTAATTAGAATGCAATCTCTTTTTAAAAATCGTTTTTATCCTAACAAATGACCTCTTCGCCCAGTCAAATAGAACAAAAACATGTCATTCGGGTGATATTCCCGGAGAATTTGAAATTGGTTTAATAGTTACTTTTGTACATTAGATTGAAGAAAATGGATAGTCCTGATGGGTGACGGACGAGCTCGAGAAGGGGCGGAGCCATGAAAGTGAATTTTTGTAGTGTTCTGCTTTTCTCCGGAATCTGTGAGTTGTATTGAAAAGTGTTGAATACAAACATTAAAACTGACAAAATTTCCTACAAAAAAGTTCTATGACTTTTTATCGTAGGACGTAACTCTTGAAAGCTACAGGGCCTTTTCAGTAGATGCTTAAATCTCAATACAAATTATGTTTGTTTGGAAGCTTACTGATAATTTTTCACCTTGAGCAACTTTGTTTTGAATGTAAAGGTCACAGAGTTTAATAAAAATATTAAATATATTATTTTGAACACTAATTTGGCATTGAAAAGGGTGATGTCACCTTGCCTAGAATTATGTTGGCAGTGTGTGATCAAAGTGAAACTGACTGACTGATTTACTTTTTTTAAATTATGGAAAAACTAATGAAAATTCTAAAATATTATTGATAATTATTTCCATATTTGCATATCATTAGTTTTTTCATTAAATAGTGGAAATAATTAGAAACACTTAGTTTAATTAAAAAATAGTATGAAAGGAGGGAAAAACTTGACTTGAGGAGAGTGAGTGATTTGTGAAGATTGATACATTTAATTAGAATTCAACTTTTAATTACTTACTGCGTACTTACATTATATTGTTTATAATATTGATAATAAAACAAATCTAAATGTTAAAAATAACTATTTACAAGACACTGGACGTGATGCCTGGATTTAATTGAACAGTCCATGTGGACATGGTCCAAGTAGGTTGAACAACCGAGATGACGTACCTGGAATTAGATAGAAAAACACACAATTTGCCATAAATAATAATTAATTATTTAACTAACGATCAGTATAGTTAAAATCTCCAAAATTAATGAAAGTATTATTAATATACATGGTGCATATAGTGTGTTTGAATTTTGATTATGCATATCAGTACTAAAGTAATGTTAAAACTTTACTTGATCAAAAATAAATGCCTAATTGTAAATATTTAGGGTTATTAGGAAAGGTGCAAGGGGCGCAAACTCTCCCCAGTGCATGTAAGGAATATGTGGCACAAACTCTCCACAACCAATATTATAACTACTGTAAGTGGCGCAAACTCTCCACAGTACAGCAAAATAATATTACACTGCAAGTGGCACAAACTCTCCACAGTACAGCAAAATAATAATACACTGCAAGTGGCACAAACTCTCCACAGTACAACAAAAAACTGAATTACTCCGTGAGATAGACTCAGCTATTTAACTCCTCATATTTTATTATACAATGCCACCACAATTCACACTATATTCAAATATTCAAACAGATTTATTTGGCTCAAGTGAACACTTCAGGTATTTACTATTTACTAGAAACTAAAACTCGAAAATTTTCTTTCCCCTTTCGTGGCCTCGAAGACTACTTTATCGCCGACGTGACATTATGATACTTTATTTATCTGTTTCAGACAATTGGTTGTTTTGTCGAGAAATGCATTTCTGAAATATTAGGGTATACCCATAATTTAATTTATTATACTTGAAACGAAAACTATTTTAAGAATAACTGGGTGAGAAAAAAAATTGTCTTACAAGTATATTACGGACCAAGGCCAGTAAAGTAAGAAATGTCTCAGATCACATGTGATCTGAGGCTTATTGAAGTAATCGTAATGGTGTCAAAAGTTGAATTGTAGATAATAAAAATACGAATAAAACGCATTTTTCATCGAAGTGATAGTGATTGAATAATTTGGAGCTAAGAAAATTCGGAAAAAATGGAAAATTCGCCATTTTTTCAAAAATTCATATCTTCATCGTTTTTCAAGTTATAGCGTTGAAACTTCTTCGAAAACAAGTCCTTTGTTTGCACTTTATGTGCGCGGAGAGCAGGTACCATGGGACAATTACTACCCAATGGCTGCTTGACTATCCGACATGATAATAATCCTTTGCCTTCTATATCTTATTACTGAACTAGACTCACTTTCCTACGTCGTGGAATTTCCGCATGAAAGATAATTATGGCTTTTCTTGACTTTTCGGGGTGTTTGGTTCCAGGTCCGTGGGTTCCTGTCCCAGACCCTTCCATTGCTTTTGAGCCGTCTGTATGCCATTAAATGGCATTCTATTAAAGTCTGGTGTTATGGTATTTGGATCCCATTCCTTCTTGTTACTTAATTCCTTATAGAATTTTCTTAAAAAGTTATACTTTTTCATCATACCATCCTGTAGCATGTCCCAAGATTTTTGATTTCTAAAAAGAGAGGTGTTTTTTATTATTCCCTCTATTCTTAGTCTGTATCTTCCCCTTCCTGCTGGACTTTCAATTACCATATATGTACAGTTAATAATCCAAATAACAATAACGAAGAGAATTCCAATTGTCAAGATCAATTTTGAGGTTAGCTGTCAAAAACCAAGGAAACAACTTTGCAAAATCATACTCTGACACCGGTCTGTCGTTTTCAAGGTCGTAGGCTACTTGACATCAGAAAGGAGAGGTGCGTGGCGTCACGGCAAATAGCGAGTTTACTTTCCCAATTTTGTATATTCTTTTAATAGAAATTGTGTTGAAAAAAAAATTTGGCAACATTTTTTTATAAAATACTCTCGAAAATACTATCAAATAAAGCAATAAAACTGTTATGTATTTGTCACCCTGCCGAAAATGTCAGTCAGACAGCCAGCGGTAGGTATCGTAAAAATTGTCAAATATGTATTCTAAAAATATGAATATAATTCAATTCTGAACCTACGGTATTTCATTTAGTACGTAGAAACATAATATTTTGGCGACGAAGATCGGATACGAGTTGAAATTGAAGTCGTTTCTCAATACAGAAACACCAAATCAAGTACTAATACGTTGGAACAATGTCGATGATTGGTAATATAGAGCCATTTAATGGCGTGGCTGAAGAATTCGAAACATATCTTGAGCGAATGGAGCATTTATTTGCAGTAAATAGAGTGGGGGACGAGCTCAAAGTGTCAATGTTCATAACATTAGCTGGTACAGGAGTATATCAGATACTGAAAAACTTGGCTGCACCAAGAAAGCCAGGAGAATTGACATATAAAGATACAGTGGACCTGTTGAAATCGCATTATGCTCCTCCAGTGTCAGAAATCTATGAAAGATTTGTTTTCAACAGATGTAACCAGAAACCTGATCAGCGTGTTTCAGAATACATAGTGGAATTACGTAAGTTAGCGAGTTCATGCAACTTTAAAGCATTCCTTGACGAAGCATTGAGAGATAGGTTCGTATGTGGATTGAGATCTGAAAATATTCAGAGAAAATTGTTGGCAGATTTCCAGTTGACGTTTCAGAGTGCTTGTAAAACAGCACAAGCATCAGAAGTTGCGGAAAAGCAAGTGAAAGGTTTATCAGATGACAGTAGTCAAGTAAATTACCTAAAAAGACAAAACTACAAAGTACAAAACAAGTCAAATGCAGGAAGTAGTTCGCATGGTGACAACAACCGGTACAATCGGTTCAATGATAGTCGTTGTGAAAAATGTGGCAGAGTTCATAGCAAAGATAAATGCCCTGCAAAAAGGTGGAAGTGTTTCAATTGCCAAATGTTTGGTCATGTCAGAGATTTGTGTCCATCGAAGCCAAAGGTAGGTGCAGTCCAGGAAACAGAGGATTCTGGTACCACAGTAAATGTTGTGCAGTATGATGAGAATGTGAACAATGATTTATACAACCTCAATCGGGTATGTATCGGTAATAGTAATAGTACTCCTCATTACATCATGTTGAAAGTTAACAACCAACTAACTCAGTTTGAAGTTGACACAGGGGCATGTAAGACAGTTGTTTCTAAGAAAAAGTTTGTGGAAATGTTGAATTTACCATTAAAGCAAGTATATTTCAGACTGAATACAGTGTCAGGTCAAACAATAAAAGCATTAGGCGAGTGTGTAGTCACTATAGATAATAATAATAAAAAAAATCAATTGGTTATTACTGTAATTGAGTCTGAAAAAGATTTTGTTCCTTTGTTAGGTAGGAATTGGCTTAATGTTTTATTTCCAGATTGGCAAAACAACTTTTCAATAAAATCTTTAAGTATTTCAGAAAAATCTAAGTTAGTGGATGGGTTAAGAAAAAAATACAAACATGTTTTTGATAAAAATTTATGTAATCCGATCCAAGACTTTGAGGTTAAATTTAGCATTAAAAATAATGTTGTGCCAATAGTGAAAAAAGCATATAACATGCCATACGCATTGAAACCTAAAGTAGAAAATAAGTTAGAACAGATGGTGAAAGTAGGGATTTTAAAATCAGTAAATTTCAGCGAATGGGCATCACCCATTGTAGTGGTTCCAAAAAAAGATGGTGATGTGCGTATTTGTACAGATTTTCGAGTTACTGTTAATAAAGTAGTAAATGTAGATCAGTATCCATTGCCAAAGCCAGAAGATATTTTTGCAAGTTTGGCAGGTGGTAAAGTATTTACGGTTTTAGATCTATCCGGTGCTTATCAACAGTTAAAAGTACACCCAGAATTTCAAAAGTACTTAACTATCAATACACATGTCGGAATGTATCAATTTACCAGATTAACTTATGGAATATCATGTGCGCCAGCTATTTTTCAATCTGTTATGGATCAGATTTTGTGTGGTCTTCAAAACGTAAACTGTTATCTGGATGATATACTTATTGCAGGAAAAACGTTGCAGGATGCACAAGAGAATGTTGATCTGGTATTAAAAAGATTAAATTCCTATAATGTAAAAGTTAATAGTGAGAAATGTAAATTTTTTGAGTCACAAGTGGAGTATTTTGGTCATAGAATTGACAGTGAGGGTGTTCACCCAACCCAGGAAAAGCTACGAGCAATCAATGATGCACCAGAACCTGAAAATATAACCCAGTTGAGGGCTTATTTAGGATTAATCAATTATTATAGTAGATTTTTACCAATGTTGTCTTCTAAATTGCGTCCCTTGTATAATCTTTTAGAAAAAGATAAGGATTTTGATTTCGACGAGTCATGTAGAAAAGCTTTTGTTTCAAGTAAAGAGTTGATAGCAAATAAACAGGTTCTGGCTCACTACGACCCCCGAAAGACCATAATTATATCATGCGATAGTAGTTCTTATGGAGTGGGTGGTGTATTAAGTCATAGAGAAAATGGTGTTGAAAGGCCTGTGTGCTTCGCATCTAGCTCTTTGTCAAAAGCTGAGAAAAATTATTCGCAATTAGAGAGAGAAGCCTTAGCTATAATTTTTAGTGTGAAGAAATTCCATAAATACATTTTTGGTAGACCATTTATTTTAGTATCAGATCATCAACCTTTAAAGATGATTTTTAATCCTGATAAAAATATTTCAGTTATGTCTGCATCTAGAATAATCCGTTGGAGTGTTATATTGTCAGCTTATAACTATCAGATTGAATATAGAAAGGGATCACAGTTGTTTGAAGCAGATATGTTATCAAGGTTGCCATTAAGTGATTCAACTGATATAGATAGCTCAATAAATGCTTTCAATTGTACTGATGAACTTCCTATCTGTTATGAGGATATTGCTAAAGTATCAAGTAAAGACCCTGTATTGATGAAAGTAATAAATTTTGTAAAAACTGGTTGGCCTGATAAAGTAGATTCAAGTTTAAAGCCTTATTTTTCAAAACGTAATGAATTATCTATGGAAGAGAACTGTTTGATGAAAGGCATAAAAGTTGTTGTACCAGAAGCCTTGCAAAAATATATTCTGGATCTTTTACATGAAGATCACATAGGAATAGTGAGATCGAAAATGTTAGCTAGGTCTGTAGTATGGTGGCCGAATTTACAACAAGATATTGAGTTGTTAGTCAATAGTTGCCATATTTGTCAGTTAAATCAAAGAAATCATGAAAAATACCTAATATCTTGGCCAAAAACTGAAAATGTGTTTTCACGGGTACATATAGACTTTTTCAAGAAACATGATACATATTTTTTATTGATTGTTGACAGTAAATCTAGGTGGCCTGATCTTCATGTTATGACTAAAGGTACAAATGCTACACAGACAATAGAAAAATTAAAATTAACTTTTTCTGTAATGGGGTTGCCGGATACGATAGTGAGTGATAATGGACCTCCTTTTAACTCAGTTGAGTTTGATAAGTTTTGTCAAATAAATGGTATTAATTTACTCAAGGCGCCACCCTATCACCCACAGTCGAATGGTAGCGCTGAGCGTCATGTTTATACTGTAAAGACAGCATTTGATAAATATTTGTTGCAAAAATCCACCTTAACTGTTGAACAAATGGTGGTAAATTTTTTATTTAGTTATAGAACTACTCCTACTAGCTCTGGTTTGAGTCCCAATGAAATGATTTTCAAAATTAAACCAAAAACTAAATTGGATTTATTAATACCTAGGAAAGGGGGAAATATATATTCGAAAAATTCTTTCAATTTTGTTAAAGCTCCTGTATTTTCAGTGGGAGAAAAAGTGCTAGTAGGAAAACTAGGTCCTTATTGTTATGATAAGTGGAAACCTGGCGAAATTGTAAAATGTGTGAGTGGTGTGACATATCTGGTGAAAGTTGATGATAAAATTATGTATAAGCATGTTAATAGTATCAGAAAATTTTCAAGTTTAGAACAGCCTAGTATGATTACAGAATCACAAAATGTTCAATCAGGTTCAACTAGTGTTTTACCACATATGTCTCCATCATTAGTCGAAATTAATTCACCAACAATTAATAATCCAGTCAGTGTTCAAGAGAATATTACAGAAGTGTTGAATAGTCCAGGTAATATACCTAAAAATAATATGTTCGTTCCAAGTTCGATTCAAGTTCAAGTGCCTGAAGCTCCTGTTTTACGACGTAGTGCTAGAGTTCATCAAGCACCACAAAAACTGAATCTTTAGTTGTAAGAGTTGTTATTCTCTTTGATGAAAGAGAGAAAATGTTATGTATTTGTCACCCTGCCGAAAATGTCAGTCAGACAGCCAGCGGTAGGTATCGTAAAAATTGTCAAATATGTATTCTAAAAATATGAATATAATTCAATTCTGAACCTACGGTATTTCATTTAGTACGTAGAAACATAATAAAAACATCTTCATGTACCGGAGGCCCATCAGTGTACGCTTCCTCGCAGTTTTGGACAAACTTTTGTGCGGTGGTTCCCTGTCTTAATTAAGGCACCAACATCGTGTTCCGCAGCCTTTTGTACAAGCGCTAAATATTGTTAAAATCTATAAGTTCATCCATTTGTCAAATGTGGCTAAAATCCAATAAAGGTTTTCAAAGAAACACAAAGTCAAACCATAACGTATAATTAACTTCAAATCAGAAGGTTTGCAACTAGGTTCGGTTAATACTATCATAAGGCTATAAAGAAACAATATTGATACAATTACTGGATCAGAAACTAGCTGCTAACCTTCTGAATTAAACGTTGTGGTTTGACTTTGTGTTTCTTTGAAAAGCTTTACTAAATATTGTGGTTGAACGATGAAATAAAACAATATAATTTGTTTAAAACTTTATTATATTTGAACTATCGTTCAATTTAAACTTGTGACGCGTTTCGCTAACACAGTAGCTTTATCAAACGAGTTCAATTCAATATTGTTGTTATTAAAATCTAGGGTCATTAGAGGTTGTAGTTGGCCATCTTCGCCCGTCTTCCAACCCTAGTTAGTTGGTGATAGTTGATTTCTTAGCCATTTTTGCACTTGTAAGTACATTCTGGGTTTCTGAATATCTGGCTCTTCCCATCCTGTCTTGGAATGCTAGCGTTTAATAGTCACTTAATTCCTCTTGCATGAACTTCACTCCTCTCTCTCAATAGTCATCACAAATAACACACCTTTCAGTCATTATGACGTTAGAATAGAATTACATTATACTGGATACAAATTGGTTAAATATGCAATATGTTTTTTCAATAAATAACAATTACTTGTGAAAGCTGATGAATTAAAATATTTATCTACGACTATTTAATAATAGACGCATTATGCTTGTGATAGTAACTACATAATGTAACTCATATTACACACCTGTGGAATATGAATTTCCACACCTGTGGAATATGAATTTCCACACCTGTGGAATATGAATTTCCACACCCGCGGAATACAATTTTTTATACGTATTCCAATAATGACTTTAGATCAAAAACGTAAAAAAACTAAAGTCATTATTAGATAATAAACCAGTATCAAAAAACCCACAAACCAAATTTTCAGAACATATATTTTTTCATAGATTCGTAAATCTTTCAAATACAGTTTTTTCAGATAAAGAAATTCAATTATTGCAAAAAGGTTTTAAACATAATATTCAACCCACATGATCATTTGATAACTTCAACAAACTAGGTATAGAAACAGAAATTAACTTATACAATTTTCCAAATAATTCCAATCTAAAACATAAAGCTTCCGATATTATTAAAAAAGAATTTGTCAATTTTAACAAACCAAACTTTGAATTATCAGTCGTCAAATCTATTCAACAAAAATCAAAGTCTAATAGTCTTATTTTTACTAAAGCAGATAAAGGAAATACGGTAATAGCATTACATAAAGATGATGATATATTAAAAACCAACAATTTTATACAGACAGGCAACTTTGAGATTTTTAAAAAAGACCTAACTAGTAAATTTCAGAAAGAAATAAAATTAGCAGTAGATAACGCGAAATCAATAATTAGCGACAAAGAAAAATATAAATTAATTTTACCCAATCCACAACACCCTGAACTTTATTCATTAATGAAACTCCATAAAGAGGGGTACCCTATTAGACCGGTCTTCACCTTCACCTTCTTTTAAAGTTTCAAAGATCCTCATAGATATAATTTCTAAATATTGTTCTTTCAAACCTCGATTTTCTATTAAAAACTCAACGGAATTAATTAATAATATTCAAGATATAAAATTTGCTCACAATTCTAAATTCATATCGTTCGATGTAACAAATCTATTCCCTAGTATACCTCCTAAAGAAACTTTAACTCTTGTTGATAACTTGCTCACGTATAATAATGTTAACCCTATAATTCATTCTGGTATAATAAATTTATTAAAAGTATGCTTAAATCAAAATTATTTTCATTTCAAGGGAGAGATTTATAGCAGTAAAGATGGTTTGATTATGGGCAACCCCCTCAGTCCCCTATTAGCAGAAATTTTCATGGATAACATAGAAAAAATAATTCATAAACACCCCCTTAGTAAAAAATTTATGTACTGGCACCGATATGTAGATGACATTTTAGCGAGCTTCACTGGCACTACTAGACAATTAGACAGCTTCATTACTTATATTAACTCAATTCATAGCAATATAAAATTTACCGTAGAACATGAAGAAAATAAGTCTATAAACTTTTTAGACCTTACAATTTCAAATATAAACAATAAAAATGATTTTTCTATATTTCGCAAACCATCACATACGGACATTACAATTCATAATAGTTCGGTCCACCCATTCAGTCATAAATTAGCAGCTTTCAATAGTATGATAGACATACTTTTAACAGTCCCATTAAACACTAATAATTTCAACAAAGAACTAAATATCATAAAACAAATAGCAGTTAATAATAATTACGATCCAAACTTAATTGACAATATCATAAATAAAAAGATTAAGAAACGCACTTTAGAACAAGTATATCCTTCAGATAAAAATAAAAATAATCAATTTAAAAGCTTAACATACTTTATCTAAATTCATTAAAAATAACAAATCTAAATCCTCAAAATTAAACAAATCAGGTGTTTATAAATTAAAATGTGGTAACGACAACTGTGACAAAATTTATATAGGTAGAACTTTTAGGAACTTCAAAACTAGAATTTGAGAACACAATCGTAGCTATGACAACAACAAATTAGATTCCATCTATTCAAATCATCTATTAACAAACCAACACACTTTCGACTCAAATTTTGAAATTTTGCATGTAGAACCCAAATCCTTTAAATTGAATCTTTTAGAAGCCCTCGAGATTAACAAAAACAAATATTCAGGTAATCTGCTTAACGACCAAATAGATATCAATCATTCCCCCTTATTAAATATTTTTACCTAGAAGATGTGATGGTTGTGAATACATTTTCCAGATACTCTTTTTCAATACCTTTGTAATATTCATAGAATTCCGTATTAAGACACTTTTTGTACTTATCCCCATTTAAATATATTGTAATACTTTTGTCAATATCTTAGAATTCCGTATTTAGGCACTTTTTGTACTTATCCCCATTTAAATATATTGTAATACTTTTGTCAATATCTTAGAATTCCGTATTAAGGCACTATATAAATTAAAAGTTTTTCATTGTATCTTCACTAGTTTGAAAAAGCTACTGTGTAGCGAAAAGCGTAACTAATATAATTTGAACGTCAGTTCAAAATAAAATGAAGATTTAAACAAATTAAATTGTTTTATTTCATCGTTTATAAATAAATAGGTAAATATAAAAATTATTACTTACCTTATGTAGGTAGTTACGTTAATGTTAATTTATTCATAGTGAAAATTTCTAATTTTAAACAATTTTTTTTCAAATTGCAATTTTTTCTTCAAATCTGCAAAATATTAGGTACCTATATTTCTTAATAAAATGAATAGTCGTAGATGAAGCTTAGTATTTGACTCGCGTATAATGGCTATAGCCTGCGGCTCGTGTAATATGGCCTACATTATACGCTCTTTAAATAATATACTATTTTCACTGCTAATCGTTTCGCAAAAAATTACACAAAATATTCTAGTCAGCTATTAGTCTTTTTCTATGAAAAATTTCCCATTGAAATATTCTACGCTATTATTTTTATGATACATATAGCTATATACAATATATAATGGATAAATGGGTGTGTTTGAGAGCTTTTACAAATCGTTGGAACTTGAAATTTGAATAGCATAGATCTGAAATGGTTATTCCTATAAAGAAAATGCATGGCATTTTTTTGTGGGATAATACGTCAGTTTTAATGTTTGCATTCAACATTTTTCAATACAACTTACAGATTTCGGGGAAAAGCATAAAACTAAAAGTAACTTTTAGGGCTCCGCCCCTCCCCTTGCTCACTACGCGCCAATCAGCACTTTTCATTTTCTTTGATCCAGTGTACAAAATAAACTTTTAAAGTAAGTTCCAACTCCCCGGGAATTATTTCACTAGATTTGCCTAATTTGATAGGGTATCTATTAAGGTGGGTACAGACATAACAGAACTTCGAATCGTAACGCCGTCGCGTAACATGTCTGGACGGCACTGCGTAACAGCGCAACACCGTAACATAGTAACATCAAGGCGTTCCATCGGTTGTCGGTTTTTTCGCGCTGCATCAAAGAAATGATACGCATTGATGTTGCACCACTTGTCCAAAACGATGTACTGTGCTACTTACTATATTTGTTAACACGCCGTATCTTCGATGCGTAACAAACAATTGTTACGCGACGGCGTTACGATACGAAGTTTTGTTATATGTCTGTACCCACCTATGAATAATTTCCAATTATCGTATTTTTTCATGATGCTTTTATTGTAAAACATTTTTTTCTAAGCATTACATTATAAGTGAAGAGAATGCTAAATAAACAGGTGGTGGTAGGATAATACGCTATTTTATATCATTGTTTTTTTGATACTTAACAACGACTAGATAAAATAAAAATTGATTGTATGTTTGTTTTGTACTCGAAACGACGGACAAACCCAGGTATTATCTATAATACCTGTCTGACGGTAAATCCCTGATGGTTTTATTATCTCAACCCCTTGCAAAATAAAATATATAAATATTTGATTTAAAAATTGAAATTTGAACAAGTTGTTAAAAAAAAAGGATTCGTCTCCAGCTTATTGAGACTAATTTGAACAAAATTATTATGAAGCGCATTTACATTTTTACATATTTACATGTTTAACATAATCACTACTAAATATAATTTTATTTCACAACGAGCTTAACCTATCTATACAGTGTATCAGTTTTAAAACTTACAATGGGCTGTACCTCGTGAACGAAAAGAGATTTCAAAAAAATTTCAAAACCGTTTCTACAGCAGAGAGGGGCAACTAAAATGACATGAGAGAGAACGCACCCCCATCAACCCCCTATCCACCCCACCTACAAAAATTTAAATGGCAACCCCCTACTTGTAATTCGTCGTTAGAAAGCCCGTAGAAAATGCTTTCCAACGGTCTATGTCATAATTATACAGGGCGTAACAATAATGCAACAATATTTGACAACAAAATGAAAATGTGTTAAATGTGGAACTACAAAAATGTTAATTAATTTAGTAAATGTTCAAAATTGTTTCCATTGTTTTGTAAACAATAGTAAAACCTATTTTCAAACTCCATACGAACGTTGGCAAATGTTGCTTTAGTAATATCACGACATGCTTGACTAATTCTTCATCGTAAATCGTCGATTGAGGTTGGTTTAGTTTTATAAACAACCCCACAGAAAAAAATCAGGTGGCGGTAAGACTGGTGACCTAGATGGCCACTCAATGGGACCTCTCCTTCCAATCCAACTATTTGGATAATTATTGTATAACCAGTCCCTAACTGCTACTACGTAATGGGGATGTGCTCCGTCTTGCTGGAAGTGCAACAAATTTTCATCTAGAGCTGGATTGCCATCGCCGTCCTGTTGGTTCTCTAATTCATGAACAATTAAGGGCTCATTAGCGTTCTCCAGCATATCGAGGTACATTTCACCGTTTAAATTTCCCGGTATAAACAAGGGACCAAACACAGAATCTCCTAATACCCCTGCCCAAACATTTAGTTTCTCAGGATCCTGAGTGTGGTTATCTCTAAACAGATATGGATTTTCATCATTCTAATAACGACAGTTTTGTTTATTTACATTAACATTTAGATAAAATGTGCACTCATCACTAAAACAAATATTTTTTAAAAGTCTAGGTTCATTCTTAATTCCTTCAGTC
Source organism: Lochmaea crataegi (assembly GCA_947563755.1). Lineage (NCBI taxonomy): Eukaryota > Metazoa > Arthropoda > Insecta > Coleoptera > Chrysomelidae > Lochmaea > Lochmaea crataegi. The sequence continues at coordinate 27,115,563 of OX387429.1, forward strand.
TTAATTTCACAAAACTGAATTCCTCAGTCTGGATCGTTATCGGACAATTCTTGAAGACATTGCATTTTATAGGGGTGACATTTATGAAGCTTCAAAACTTTCCGTATCGACTCATGTGATTGTCCTGTTATTGCAGAGACGTGACGAGTTGATAAAGTAGGATCTATTCCAAATTGTCCAATGACTTCAATTTGAGTTGCTTCATCGAGTACTCTTGCGGCATTCCTTCTTCTATTTGCCACTAAACCCCTCTCTCTCAATTTTGCGACTAAATCTCGGATATACACGTGACTTACATCTTTTTCAGGATGTCTTTCATTAAACACGTTAGCTGTCTGCAAATAACTTTCGTTCCGGGAACCAAATATTGAAATTATCTCCACACGTTCAGGTATACTGTAAATCATCGCGATTATTGTAGTTAAGTTAACGCACAAAACGACCAAAATATTTTCGGACCAAACGTACAAATAAAGAATCTATCACAAATAACAAAATGTGTTGTTTAAAAACTGCAAAGCAAACAAGTTTTTTTTTGAAATACAATTAATAGAACATTTAACACTTAAATAGGGACCGAACTTGCACTTTAAAAGCAATGTATCATTCCACAATTAATTGTTATTTTTGTTGTCAAATAAAGTTTTCTGCTTTATTGTTACACCCTTATAATTTTGGACCGTTGGAAAACATTTTCTACGGGCATTCTAACGACGTATCACAAGTAAAGGTTTGCCATTTAAATTTTTGTAGGTGTGGCATAGAAGGTTGATGGGGGGTGCGTTCTCTCTCATGTCAATTTAGTTACCCCTCTCTACCCTAGAAAGGGTTTTGAATCTTTTCTCTTTCCGTTCACGGGGTACAGCCCGTTGTAAGTTTTAAAATTAACACCCTATATATATATATATATATATATATATATATATATATATTGGAGACTACTCACACGATTTCTATAAAAATTGACATAGATGGGGAACAAGTAATGACAAATTTATGCAGAATATTTTGACATACATGTCCTTCCGGTTATACCGAAAGTGAACAACTTTGTTATTTTAAATTTAACACCCTGTACATTATTAACTTTTCGGATTCTACATTAAATTTTAATGTCACATTGTGTAGAATATCCTATATCTGAAGTTTATACTTATCGAGATATTAATTTTTTTAATTAAAAATTGACAGGTGCAGACCTTCATATTGAAAATTCTGTGGGAACATCCCCAATACCAAATAAAAAACATCTTGTCGGGTTGATTAGTAGGAGGATCAAGTTAATTGGTGACACATGACGAAAACTTATTTTTTGTATACAGGGTTCGTAAAAAAAGTTCAAGTTCAAAAATGTTTAATATCTTCATTTTTTTAAATGAAAAAACCATATTTTTATTCTTTTATTTAATTCTAATGCCGAAAACAAGGGCAGTTTATACTCACTTCCCTATACCCAATCTTGAGCGTTTTTGAGATATTAAAATGTATTTAAAAATATTAATTATTTCAGCCATATTTTTATAGAAATCGTGTGAGTAGTCTCCAATAGATAGTGTAAACTCGTCGTGAAACCTAAAAACAGTGTAATGTATATAACTCGACTTTATTGACCTCCATGATTATAACCTGTGTTTTTTTGTATGTTAATGTTAATTCACGGTCACGGCGTTCACCCTCAAATTTCGGTAGTTATGTGATAATGTCTAGAGAGGGGACAAGCGCTTATTTTTTAGCAGTTACTAGTCATTACTAAGGTGGAAAAAAAAATTGCTCACCATTGTTGTGTTTTGAATATTAATATCCATTTTGTTATTTTGAATTTCATTGTTTACTTGGAGCTTAACATTTTTTCAGTTATAATTAATAATGTATTGTAGTTATTAATGTTCCAATTATTTAATTTAAATAGTTTTTTATACTTTTTCTTTTAGGCCATCGTTCTTGAACGATATAAAGTTAACAATTAAAAAGTTTATGCAATAAATAACCTCATTATAATCTGACCTTGACATTTGAGGATATTTAAAATTCCCATAAGTACGGAACCAATTTTCGTAAAATTTACTTTATTTTGATGAAGTTTTGATTCTATGCTTTTATTTTTTCAACGAATTATATTATTATTACTGATTTGTTTTTATTTTTTTATTTGCAGATAATCAAAATGTCCGTAGACGAGGTGAGTGCAATCGCAAATAAGTACATTGTTAATTTTTTTTGAATTATTACTGTTTCCTGTAAAATTGTCGTATTTAGTAAAGCGTTTTAACAATAGATGTCGAAGAATAAAAATATATTATTCTAACGCTTTGACAAAGTTTTGAAAAATAATTTTTCCAAAAACAGTGACCGTTCAACGAAGAAGAAACAACTACTTCCCGGGCTACATGCCCCGACAGACATTGAATTACACTTCTAAGTCAAACGGGGTTGGTAAATCTACAAGATGACTTAGAAGTGTAATTCAATGTCTGTCGGGGCATGTAGCCCGGGAAGTAGTTGTTTCTTCTTCGTTGAACGGTCACTGTTTTTGGAAAAATTATTTTTCAAAACTTTGTCAAAGCGTTAGAATAATATATTTTTATTCTTCGACATCTATTAATTTTTTTTGTTTACGACTTTTAAATATAAAAAAATAATTGGGAATTTTAGTTTAAACTTGCATTTTTTCACAAAAAATTGATTTTTATTATAAATTTATGGCGGAATGTCAAGTTTGTTAACAGTACAAAATGCTTTTGTCAATAAATAGGTAGGTATATACTTAATATATGACTTATTCATTTTCAGAGATTCCAAAAGGCTGCAAAAGATGTTAACAATCTAAAAAGCAAGCCATCAGATCAAGACTTGTTAGAAATCTATGGATATTTCAAACAGGCAAACGAAGGAGACGTAAATATTGGTAATGTATTTGTATGGCTATTAGATTTTAGTGGGAAAGAAAGAAAGTTTCGGGATGACAAAAAAATTTATTTGCAGTTTAACAATATTTTTATGCTTTTTCATAAGTTCGTGAAGAAAAACAAAATTGATATAGTAGCTGAAGTCATAGTACAGTATACAGAGAATTAATTGAAAACAAATTTCACTCCGAACAATTGAAAAATGGTTAAAACAGGCATACGAATTAAAACACACTTTTAGCGATGAAAATACCTACATGATTCCACATTGGAAATGTTATCTTTGAAAACTTGGGGCATTGTATAAAGATAGGCATTATACAATGCTTGGGGTGTTGGAACACATGGACGTATTATATATACATCCATGTTGGAACACGTTATAAAACTTCACTTTGCCTCTGAAACCTGTCAAACGAATTCTCTAGGTTCTCAAAACACGAATGACTCTTTGGTGACTAGTTACGCGATTTTCAACAACGGCGAATTTGCACAAAATAAATATCGACTTTGCATATAGCTTAAACGAAGATAATTTGGGTGCTGTAGGTACTGTACAATAGTCATTTTTCAATAATTTTTTGTGTTGACAGGGTGCGCCAATTATTTCCACTCGATCTCTAGCACCGAAGCTAAAAGAGGTATCAACAAGATTTCTTGTAGGTTTATACGGTGTCACTCGGACTACAATTGTAAAATATTTTGATGTATACAGGGTGGCTAATTTTTGTGGAATGAAAATTAATTTGGTTTTTTTAAATTGAACACCCTGTATACGATTATGTCTTCTGATTCTACTTAATATTAGCTTTACGGTAGTTTTTTGAATTTGTAAATCCGACGCGGCGTTGACAAGTTATTCCTATTATAAGCAGATTTAATGAAAAAACAGCACTTCAGAAATATTAGCACAATAAACACATTTTTTCAAAAATTCCTCCAAAAGGCTACTATGATGTAAATGAAACATACACCTACCACAATAATTACCCAACATCTTCACCTGTTGCACAGGGTGTTTGCCGATGGCGTGCAAATAGTCTAGTTTTCAAATTGCAATAACTTAATTTTTTCAAATGGGACACCCTGTATATTTTTCTTCAGTTAGAAGCTCTCCTTAATACACATTAAAAAAATATAGGGTTTTGGACATCTAACTTTACTATTTACTTTAATAATTGACGTTAAATGAGAAATAACATATTTTACACAATTTTTAATAAGAAAACAAGTTATCTATGAAAATGACAGTAGGTATATTTTGTTGTAGCATTAATTGTCAACATAAAATTTTGTATTATATCACGTCTACTATATTTAATCGGTATTAGGTATAAAAAATGGATTATAATAAGAATTATAGTGTTCAAGAAAATATTGATATGATATGGATACTGGGTGAATGTCAAAAAAATGCGTTTCTTGCTAGTAGGGTCTATCGTCAAAGATACCCAGAAAGACGTCATCCACAAAAGGATACTTTTGAGAATTTAAAGAATAGATTTGATAGAACGGGAACCGTCAAGTATGAAAAACATTCACGTGATGCTACAGCTGTTACTGTTGACAACGAATATAAAGTAATGATCAGTATAGTTGAAGATCCCAATGTAAGCACAAGGCAATTAAGCAATCAGTTAGATATTTCCAATACCACAATTAGACGCATAATAAAGAAGAATAAATATCACCCTTACCATATCCAGCTTCACCAAGAATTGTTACCGCGTGATTTCGCGCGTAGAGAAGAATACTGTAGATGGTTAATAAACAAGATAAATACAGAGCGTAACTTTTTAAACAAAGTTTTATTCTCCGACGAAGCCACATTTCATAAGAACGGTTGTGTAAATAGACACAACTTCCATTATTATTCGGACCACAATGAACATTTATTTAGAACCACATCACAGTATCGATGGTCTTTGAATGTGTGGGCGGGAATAATAGGTGATTATGTAATTGGTCCCTATTTCTTTGATGGGACTGTAAATGGAGCTGCTTTTTTTAATTTTTTAGAACTTGATTTTAGAAACCTTATGCAAAATGTGCCTCAAAATTATCGCAACGGAATGTGGTTTCAATTAGATGGTGCCGCACCACACTACCAATTAAATGTTCGCAATTGGTTAAATAGGGAATTTCAGGATCGTTGGATAGGAAGGGCAGGACCTACAAATTGGCCTGCTAGATCGCCGGGCCTTACACCTTGCGATTTTTTCTTGTGGGGTTTTATTAAAAATATTGTTTACAAAGAAGAGGTTACCACAAAACAAAATATGAAAGACAGAATTACTGCAGCATTTAGACAGGTGACCCCTGCAATGCTAAGAGATGTGCGTAAATCAATGAAAGAAAGGGCAAGAAAATGTATAAATGAAAATGGAAGACATTTTGAACACCTATTATAAATTTTAACTTTCAATATTGTAGTTTTCTTACGATTAAACTTTGTAAAATTTTGTACTTATTAAAAATTGTGTAAAATATGTTATTTCTCATTTAACGTCAATTATTAAAGTAAATAGTAAAGTTAGATGTCCAAAACCCTATATTTTTTTAATGTGTATTAAGGAGAGCTTCTAACTGAAGAAAAATATACAGGGTGTCCCATTTGAAAAAATTAAGTTATTGCAATTTGAAAACTAGACTATTTGCACGCCATCGGCAAACACCCTGTGCAACAGGTGAAGATGTTGGGTAATTATTGTGGTAGGTGTATGTTTCATTTACATCATAGTAGCCTTTTGGAGGAATTTTTGAAAAAATGTGTTTATTGTGCTAATATTTCTGAAGTGCTGTTTTTTCATTAAATCTGCTTATAATAGGAATAACTTGTCAACGCCGCGTCGGATTTACAAATTCAAAAAACTACCGTAAAGCTAATATTAAGTAGAATCAGAAGACATAATCGTATACAGGGTGTTCAATTTAAAAAAACCAAATTAATTTTCATTCCACAAAAATTAGCTACCCTGTATACATCAAAATATTTTACAATTGTAGTCCGAGTGACACCGTATAAACCTACAAGAAATCTTGTTGATACCTCTTTTAGTTTCGGTGCTAGAGATCGAGTGGAAATAATTGGCGCACCCTGTATAAATGTTTGAAAGAATTAATAAAATTTTAACAAATCCTCGTGACTCAAAACAGATGCCGGATCTCATTATTGTTATCGAATAAACGACCATCTCTACAGGGTGTGTCACGTCGAGAGCTGTGGAAAACTAATGCTAAATATATGTGTTAAAATCATTTTAACATTTGCGTCGACCCCGCCAAATTATTTAAATGGATCTAACCCCTATAGTATAGAACCGCCGTTTTTCTCGGACACCTTCGTCCCGAGGAACGTCGATCCGTATAGCGACCAACCGAATATCCACATTCCATGTCCGAGTGTAGAGAAGGCACCATGTGAATCGTCACTATGTCCCATCCTAAATTTTATGGCTCAAAGCCTTTAATAAGAGATGAATAGTATTAAATAGTTATAGTGAATAGATTTATAGTTATAGTGAAACTTAAATCTGGTAAGATAACCAATATTTATATATTTATATGGAAACGTTCGTTTACTTCAATTTGCCGGCCACCGCCAGGCCCGATTCATTATCGCGGTGTTGCCAACCTGGGGGGTCATTTGGATGCGAGGTGGATTACACCTTATCTTATTTCTAATATATTTATATAGAATCATCTGTTTGTGCGTGATCATTCCATTCTTATTTTTTTCCATATGTACTGTTTTAAACTTTCTAAATCATAAATTGTTAAAGACATTTTTTAGTGGTTTTATTTATTATGGTCCGTGGTAACACGGTGGTCCTTCGAACTTTATATATTCTTGAAGGCCACAATCAATTAAAGCTATGAGGAATTTCTTTGGCAGCCTGCTGCAGTCCATCGAACATTTTAGTAATGCCAGAGAAGTTTTATACAATATGAAACTTGAAAATCTATATACAGGAGTATGTCAATAGGTTCAAAGCTACATATATCTAGGTACTGTTATTAAGGAGGATGGCGATGAGGAGATGAACATAGAAACAAGACTAACAAAAGGAAGTAAATAGGTAGGAGACATACATAAAATAATAATTTCAAAGAAAGTATCTAGAAAGACCAAGCTACATCTATACAAAACAGTTATTAGACCAACGGCAATATACGGAAGTGAAACATGGATATTGAATAAAGAGGAGGAAAATAAAGTTACCATATGGGAAAGGAAAATACTCAGAAGGATATTAGGAGGGAAAAAAGAAGAATATGGAAAAAACGAACAAACCAAGAAATAAGAGATTTATTTCGAGAGCAAGAAATGAGCAGAGTAATAAGAGCAAAAAGACTACAGCGGATGCCAGACACCAGAATAACAAAAAAAAAATGATCGAGGAAGACCTAAAAAGAGGTGGAATAATGAAGGCATTGAAGACCTAAAAGAGGGAGCAGTACCAGACTGGAAAGTGAAGAAAGCAAGAGACAGGAAACAATGGGAGAAAATTATCACAAAGCTATGGGCCTGAAAGGCCTGTGTGTAGCATTATATATATGTCCATAGGTTCTATTTAATCAAAATTTTTAACTTCCGGTTACTTACGGAAGTAGCCGTCAACTTTGTCATTCTAAATGGAAAACACAATTTCTCTCTCAATTTTTGGAATTACCTTAAAATTCTGCATAAAAAACCATTAACATACTCTGGGTCTAAATTTAACCGTTTTCGAAATATTTGGGGTTTTTGAAAAAAATAGGTATATTAAGCTGCAGCAGCCATTTTGGAGGGCACGTTATGGACCCGGTTCATAATTTGTTGCTTAATAATTGATTTTGTTGCTCCAGCCGTTCCCGAGAAACGCGTGGCCCCCTACCGTAATATTAATTTAGAGTAGCCAAGTGCAATATCACTCTAACGGAGGGAGCTAGCGATATGAGCCTGGTGGCATATTTTGTTGATAATTTGTTGCTTTAAGAGGGTATGATCCATTTTTCTCGGAAATACTTTAACTTGATAACCCTCCTTTTGGGATATTTGCAGTATTAAGTTACGGTAGCAAACTGCGATATCTCGGGAGCGAGACGAGCTAGCGACACGAACCAGGCGGCATATTTTGTTGCTATTTTGTGGCTTCATCGAAAATTTCCAAAAACAACCCCTACATTTCAAACTCATCCCTCGCGACTACGGTATTACGCTAAAGCATAAATAGTTGACTAGGCGGGCTTGACGGCATAATTTGTTGCTTCAAGATGCCTCAATATGAAAATTCTTTAAACAATCCCTGCCCGTCAAAACCACCCTCGCTACTGTGACCTTAAGCTGCGGTTGCCATTTGCTTTATCTCGAGAATTAGTTGATTGAACGAGTTCTATGGCATATTTTGTTGCTATAAAATGGCTTTATCGAGAGATTCTCAACCACTCTTCTTGTCAAACTCACCCTCCGGACTAAGGTATTACGCCACATCAGCTGCAAATAGATCTAGGATCTAGCCCAAAAAATTCGGAAACACCCCACTACAAATCACCCCTCACTTACGATATTAAGGTACAGCAGCCAGTGATACATAAAATGTAACTTCTGTAATTCTGACGATGATATGCAAATATCGAAATAATTATCGTAAGTAATATAATAAGAGCATCGATTTTTTTCACAGGAAAAATTAGATGCCCGAATGGTATTTGACAAGACTTTTTCATGAGTAATAGATTATTCTGCATACACATAGCTTATAAAACATACTACCTATTATACATGCATACATAATAAATATGAAGGTATGAGACCATAATTACTTGTTATCAGTAGTAATAACCCAAGGACATTGATAATTGTTCGAAAAAATTTTATAACAGATTTCGAAAGCTTGTTGCCTATTAGCGACAAGCTTGAGACAAAACACTTTTATACGGTTAATTTTTGTAAAAGCTTCGAATAAACTTGAAATAATTAGAACTATAGGTATAGTTTTTACGTTAGACAAAGGTTTAATCGTTCTATGATACAAAAAAAATTATACTTAGAAATATTTTATCGTTGCACTCGAATCATTAGCGAGTGTTACTTTTAACTGCTGAATGTTGCCTCGTGTGCCCTTTGATGGTCCGTAAGGAGTGCACACTACGAGTGTTTAACAATATGAATAATGCAATAAATGCGATAATTTTCATTTCAAACATACAATTTTACGCGCCATTTGTAAAGGCTGCTCTCATTGGCGTAATGCAGTGTGACGTACTAGAAAAATGGATTATACCATCTGAAAGCAACAAATTATCAACAAAATATACCACCAGGCTTGTATCGCTAGCTCCCTCCGATAGCGAGATCTTGCACTTGGCTACCCTAAGTTAATATTACGGTAGGGGGCCACGCATTTTTCGGGAACGGCTGGAGCAACAAATTATGAATAAGCCAGGTCCGGAACGTGCCCTCCAAAATGGCCGCCGCAGCTTAATATACGTAATTTCATTAATAACTCTAACTTGCTTATTTATTACCTATAAAATAAAATTTTACACAGAAATATTTATTACCCATAAAATAAAATTTTACACAGAAATCACAAGAACATTCTTCTTGCATTAAATGAGACGTTAAATGCGATAATTTTTACAGGATGTGCAGGATTTCCAGGTTTATTAAAATTTGTAAATGTTTTGTTACATAAATAATAATTAAGCAAGCCATGGAAATTAAAAATAATAGTTCATTGACATCTTAGTAAAACGTTTTAACATTTACATTGTTTAATTTTCAAACTTGGTTAAAATGGCTTATTTGGGTTTTAATAATGAAGATTTTTTAAATCTGTTATTAATAACTTATCTTGTAACACTAGTTTAATAAGTCTATTGAATAAAAAACCGAGTAAAAGAATATAAATATTTTAATTACATATTTGAAAACCTATTATTTACAAAATATGTTCAAAAAAACCACCATTAACTGCTTAACACTTTTTGATTCTTTTGAGTAAATTTTCTTGTGTAATTTTAATTAATGTAGCGGAATCTAAAGATTGAAAGGCTTGCCTAACCCTATTTTGCAAGTCTTTTTTTGTTCTTAGCGCTAAAAAGAGTTGACGTGATTCGGCATTTCTTTCTAATATGTCGCATTTCTGAAATATTAAGGGTGGGTCCTTTTCAAATGAACACAGTGTGCTAATGGACCCTCGACGTGACACACCCTGTATTACGTAGATCATTTAATTTAAGCGTGTTTGCGCTAATATGCTTTGTACGGGCCAATCTATGAAAATTCATCATTTGAACAAAAATGTGAAAATTCCTCATTGAAGTAAAAAAATTAATTTGTTTTGTGGTTTTTATTAACTTGGGACTTATTTTGTGTTTCAGCTCGACCTGGCTTGTTGGATTTGAAAGGAAAGGCGAAATGGGACGCTTGGAATTCAAGGAAAGGATTAGATAAGGAAGAAGCCAAAGAAAAATACATCGCCAAAGTGCAATCGCTTATCGATAGTTTGGGCTTGAACTAATTTAATATTATTTTTCCAATATAGGGGGTTTAATTTTTGTTATATTGTTATAACTGGATAAATTATGAGGGTCTGGTATACTTTTTTTTAATAAAAAAATTTTATGAAGGTCGGAATTTTATTCCAATATTTTTCCTTTCCCAATTTTACTAAAACCATGTTAAATTTTCAAATAATTTTGATTCGAGAGGAACTTCGTTGTAGTTACTCGTAAAAAAGTTACCAGCTACTCGTGGAAACAACCATATGGGTAAGGGAACAAATAAAACCCAGAATTGGTCTCAGTTAAATTGAGAATGTGGTTTCTAACCAAACATTCGGATTCCAAAATGAATAGATCGGAAAGAGTTAAAATATTGATTTTTTTAAAATAGAATTCGCAATGCGTACTACTACTTAAACCATAAAAGTAACGAATAGCTCTTTTTTGTAATTTGAAGATAGATTCGAAGAGGTGCAAACTACATTACCCCCAAACCAAACGAACCATAACGAAGGTGCGATTCAAACAGAGAGTAGCAAGTTGTTAATTCAGTAGAAGAATCAATCTGTTTAAGAGACGGATTTAATGGCAAAACATGCAGAGGATAATTTTATCGCTATAAAGTGTCTACTCTACATGTACAGAGCACCGTCAATATGAAGACATAGAAACTTTAATGAATTTGAAGATCTTATTAAGTCATTGTCAAGTATGAGAGGTTGCAAAACTCCTCTGTAAGATAAAACTAAAGTTTTTTCAGTGTTAAAACAAAGCCCGTTCGAGTCAGACCAGGACTTAATAGTAATGAGATCTTTGTATATGGTAGAAAGTTGATATATCTGAACTACTCCAGGTTACACTAGATTCATCAGCAAATAAAGTGAAAGTAGATAAGCAAAGGGGATACTAATTCACCAGTGGCGTTCTACAATCCCCTTTGTTTAGGGGGATATGGAAATTAATAAAGAGTGTGCTGTGAGGTGTATAAGGGGGGGGGGGGGAGAAGTAGTACGTTGGAAAGAGAAACGGCACTGCGATGGTTGTGTGACGCACGACACATGAATCATGCGCGGTGACAAATGCAAAAAGGATTAGCACTTTGTTTGGTCGGGTGGGACAAATGGCGATGGTTGTGTGACGTAGGTTAACGACACATGATCATGCGACGTTCGGTGTAATTTTAGAAAAAAACTATTCTGTTGTTGAGAGAGTGATGCCCGTCGTCGAATGATCTCACGTGGACTTCGAAGAATAAATAAAGTAATATATTTCATAAACACTTATTGTGTTCTTGCAAGTTGTTGTCCAGCCGCCATAAAAAATATTCGTGTAGGTATATAATTTAAATATGTAATAGATTACCTCTGATTTAAATATAGAATGTGAGGTCAAATGGTCTAACATAATCTCACTTCAATATTTAATAAATAAAATTCTGCTTGACCAAACGAAGTGCTAATATCCTTTTTGCATTTGAACCGCGCGTGATTCATGTGTCGTGTGTCACACAACCATCGCAGAGCCGTTCCTCTTTCCAACTTACTACTTCTCCCCCCCATACACCTCCCAGCACACTATTTATTAATTTCCATAGCCCCCTAAACAAGGGGGATTGTAGAACGCCACTGGTGACTTACAATCCCCTTTGCTTATCTACTAGTGAATTTACCATTAATTCGAAGTCTATGAACAGCATCCCAAAATGCAAATCGCAACGTTCTTCCTCCCATGAAGACAAGAAATGGAAAAGAAGAAGCTTCTGCATTTGATAGAAGCGCAGAACGAAGCTTTGGCAACAAACAATGGGAGGTGCTTAACTTTAATCAAGAAAAGGAGATCCAAAGAATGATAAGGTCTCCTAACAGGATATTCAACTTGAATGAACGCCAAAAAAAGCTTAAACTAGTGGAGCAAGAAGAAACCAAACTGCAAATAACAGAAAACCAGATAAAAAGGAACAGGAGAATAATAATAACGAAATTTTACAACTCATTAATTTATCAAAACTAGAAAAAAAAATTGTAATAACGTTTGAAGAACACCTAAAAAATCTATAATATAGTAGTAAATATATTAATGTGGAGCGCTAATGGGCTCCTCAACCACTTATAGGAACTCCAATCAGTATAGTACGAACAGAAATATAGTAAGCACATAAATCAGTATTCTCATTATTAACTCTATTAATCAAACCGTAGATAACCATCAATGCAACGCTGGTTCGAATTAAAATATGAAATAATTGGACAGTTTTGTATTTGAAACTATTTGATTAAAATAATTTTACAGAATTGGTAAAGATCATTTGGTAAGGAAATGCTTATTGTAAATAATTTGCAAAATTTACTTAATCCACAGATTAAAGAAAGTTTATTATTAATTCAGATGACGACAGTGAAAGTGAAACAGATCTTGGAGGGTGATTTTGTTCATAAATTGGTTTAAATCTTATATATTATAATGAAAACTTTGTTTATAAATGAGCAGTAATCCCATAACGAGAAACTTTCATATAATCAGCGATTGCTTAACAGAGTGTAACAATTTTATTTCTATTTTTGTTTTATGCAGGGTGTACCATAAATGAGTACCGTAAATTAGAGGCATGATAGATCGTTAAGAAATATTTAAAATACCCTAATAAAACTTTTCTCTAACCTTCTTAGTTTGTGAGGCTGTTGAAGGATGCAGAAGAAATACACATTTTATTGCATATCTTCTCGGTGGATGAAAGTACAAATTTAAAAATTTTTGTAGGTTATTGCCTTTCCAAAACACATCAACAGTATTGATTCTATAAAATTCTAATGAGCCAGTGGCGTGGTACGAGGGGTTCGTAAACTTTTATTGTACCATATTTTTGAAACACCCTGTATTTAGAGCTGAAGACTTTTGTCTGCAATTCTTTATTAAATTTCATACATAAAAGGTACTCTTCGTTGAACTCGATACAGCACTCCATTTTCAAGATTTTCCACTTTTTATTGCAGTAAGACACTTTCTGACGAAAACCCGCACGCTGTGAAAGTTACAAATCATCAGCACATGTTTAAAATTAACGTTTGGGCTGGAATAATTGGGGACCAGTTTAACGGGCCTTTTATTCCACAGGAATATTTAAATGGACCTAGATATGTAAATTTTCTTAGGAATAATTTAATAGATCTTCTTGATAATATACCTTATCAACGTAGACTGTCAATGTGGTTTATGCACGATGGGGCCTCGCCACATTTTACACTGCGAGCCAGGGAATTGCTAAATGAAAACTTTACGGGTAAATGGATAGGCCGTGGAGTAGATACACCGGTCAAATGGCCAGCACGGTTTCCTGAATGTAATCCAATGGATGGCCTTGTGGGGAATATTTAAACAAACAGTATATTCTTCACCAGTCAATACGGTGGGTGAACTCAGAGAAAGAATAGAAACGGCTTGCAGTGAGTTGTCTCTCAATAGATTTTTGCTAAGGAAGATAACCCAACCAAATGTAAAAACGTATGCAAAAATGTATGGAAGTTGGAGGACGTCATTTTGAACATTTAATGAAATAGCAACGTTCGTTAATGTAGTTAACTACTACAAAATAATTTCAATAATAAGTTTATTCATGGGGTTATTCCAAATTACTGTTTTTAATTAGAGAACCATGAATTAAAACCCATAAAAAACGTTAAAAAAATACAATTTAAAAAAGCGTTTTACTGCAATAAAAACCTGTACTGATGATTTGTTTGTTTCACGGCGTGCGGGTTTTCGTCAGAAAGTGTCTTAGTGCAATAAAAATCTTGAAAACGGAGTGTTGTATCGGGTTCAACAAAGAGTACCTTTTATATAGGAAATTTAATAAAGAATTGCAGGCAAAAGTCTTTAGCTCTAAATACAGGGTGTTTCAAAAATATGGTACAATAAAAGTTTGCGAACCCCTCGTACCACACCACTGGCTAATTAGAATATTACAGAATTAATACTGTTGATGTGTTTTGAAAAGCCAATAACCTACAAAAAATTTTAAATTTGTACTTTCATCCCCCGAGAAGATATGCAATAAAATGTGTATTTCTTCTGCACAGTTCAATGTATTTCACAAACTAAGAAGGTTAGAGAAAAGTTGTATTTGGATATTTTAAATATTTCTTAACGATCTATCATGCCTGTGATTTACGGTACTTATTTACAGTTCACCCTGTATATAAATAATAAGAAATTTCCTCACATTAAAAAATAGTTATTTGTTTAACTAGGCAGAGAAGTAACAGAGGCGAAGCCGAGGCAATGAAACTAGCCAAGGCAGTAAATCTGATTCTCTGCCGTGTGAAACATATTATTTTTTCTCCGATTGTTTGTACAGTGTGTTTAGAAAAATCAAATTAAAATTAAAACTTTTTTATGACGGATATAACTCACAATTTTCAACATTTTTTCTAATCGTATGTTATATATTTTTTAATTATTATTGTCGATTAGACCTTAAATTGTATACATAATAATATGTACCGAAAGAAAATAAATATAATGTTAAATATCGATAATAATATTATAGTGTGCACAGTGAAGTTAGCCTATGTATGTGTGACGTGGAAGTGATTGTTTGATTCCATGGGCCTGCTTGAATCACATTATCACTGCCGTTGCTAAGTAAAGTCTGGGAGATTTCAAAAAAAACAAAAGAAAAAATGATTTTTTTAATGCCTTGGCATTAAAAATCATGTTTTTCACTACTAGCCTCTAAACCTAACTTTATTGACTTTTGTTGAGGTAGTAAAGTTGTTCATTATTATCCAAGGTAGAAAAATACAGAGCCTACTTGATTATAACTAAATCTCAATCCATTTAATAGAATGTGAGGTTAACTTGTGCACAGCTGTCATGTCATGTGAAACGGGAGTCGACAAACTAATATTTAAAAAAATAAAATGCCAGTAGTGAAGTAGTGAAAAAAATGCTGTATGAGCCACTGTAGAAAAGTGTATTAATGTCTCGGATCTCTCGGTCTTTAATGGACCTCGACAATAATACCTTAATTTTTCACTACTAGCCTCTAAACCTAACTTTATTGACTTTTGTTGAGGTAGTAAAGTTGTTCATTATTAACCAAGGTATAAAAATACAGAGCCTACTTGATTATAACTAAATCTCAATCCATTTAATAGAATGTGAGGTTAACTTGTGCACATCTGTCATGTCATGTGAAATGGGAGTCGACAAACTAATATTTAGAAAAATAAAATGCCAGTAGTGAAGTATAGTGAAACAAATGTTATATGAGCCACGGTAGAAACGTGTATTAATGTCTCGGGTCCATTAAAGACCGCTTCTCGGTCTTTAATGGACCTCGACAATAATACCTCACTTTTCTACCTTGGCGCATAATTACTATTTACTGCCTAGGCAGTAAAAGTGTTACTTCTATGATCGATAAATGTCATTAAAACTGACGTTTAATGTCGATCGGAGAAAAAAAATGTTTTCTTGATCATAATTTACGTTAATGTGAATGCATCTAGTCACGATTTTATTTGTTTTTATCCTTTTATATTGTATGGTAAACTATTGCTCTTAAATTTTAATGATAACAAAACACACCGCACTACATATGGTAGTGGAAAGTGTTGTAGAAAGAACAAGATACAAACTAAGTAGAGAGGGAATCATTAAAAAAACACCTCCTTACTTCTTAGAACTCAGAAAACCTGGGACATGCCACAAGATGGTATGATGAAAAAATATAACTTTTCAAAGAATTTCGTTACGGAACAAGAAGGAATGGGATCCAAATACCATTGGTGTAGGAATGTCTAGGCAAACTCAATGAACTAGGCGAGAACAAGATAACCTTACTGGTGATTCCAGTACACACTGGAATAGAAGGAAATGAAATAGCAGATAAACTAGCAAAGAGAGGGACTAAAACCCTTTTGTGGTATCAGCTCCAATGTTATATTGGAGTAAATAGGCAACGTCGAAAAAAGAAGATCTGACCATTGGAAAGATCTAGTAGCACTTAGATAATCAAATATACTTCTGGGAGACACAACCAGATGAGATCAAATGAATGCATAAGTCAAAATAAAACTGCACTAAGAGTTTTAACATGGATCCTAACGGGACATTATCGCCTGAAATGGCACCTGAAAAAGCTCAAAATAGTGGAGGAAGAAGAATGTAGATTCTGTGTCATGGAAGAAGAAACCTCCATCCAGAATCCTAGGGCTCGACACCTAGGAGATTACTGGATAGAAGAGGGACATTTACCAAAGTTAATGTCTGCAGATTTCCTAAAATTCCTCCGGGAAATAGAACTAAAGGAGCTACTAGTCTCTGAAACTTTCCTCAGGAACTAAGTAGAAGTAAGGGGGCACAATAGATCTTTTAGGTCTCAGTGAATGTCACCCCAATATACATACAACCACGCATTTGCTATGACCCTTTATTTCATGAAATATTAAAATTTTCACTTGAACCAGTAATTTCGGTGTTCTTCGTTTAGATGGCCCTGCTTTTTTTACAAAAGTAGTAAAACTTGCAATGCAGTATGTCCCAAGCTTTCAGCCAATAAATCACAAAAATATTTCTTCTTTATTGAATAACTGCGTAAAACTTCTAGTAACTGTTTTTTTGTGTACTTTTCCTCGTATACATATCATTAGTCAACATATAATGTATAGTTTCATTAGAACATGGTGCTTTATCTAGTCTTCGACACCATGACGATAATAATGTTGGGTGGGATATTTGGTATATATGTTTATTTTGGAACCAATCTTCAAATAATTCGGCTGTTGTATCACAATGATAATCGACCGAAGAGTCCTTAACATTCTTTGCCGATAAAGAACGCATTTGATATAAAACAATTTTCGGTTCCTGCGTGAATTATCGTAATGCGGTTTCCTTTATTAGACGGTGCATTAGTTTGGCACACGTCAGATGAGTCTACCAAACTTTTGTTTGGAATATCGTGTGTATCGGAACAAGTTTCATCCAGATACACTACTGTTCTACTATATTCTCTAAATTCGTTTATTGCCAATAAATATTCAAATCTCCACTTTTTATGGCGCACAGATTCCATTATGCTTTCTCTGCTACTAGTGCGTTTGTAAAATTTAAATCCGTTTTGTAACAGAGACTTCCTTAAAGTCTGGATACCGGATACCGGTTTCATTCTTTTTAAGCGGTTGCATTAAAATATCTAATGTAGTAATTGCTTCTTTATACAAGGCATTCTTCTAATTATATCTACATCACAGCCATTTAGTTTCCTTAAACCACCAGTCTTTTCGTTTCTTTCTTCTTAAAATAGGGTTACTTACTATTTTAAACAATGTGGAATACAGTGTTTTTGTTAAAGAAGCACTTTCTTGCACAGCTTGATCCTTCGTCATTCCACGTTCCCGAAGGGAAGTATAAACATTTAATATAATTTGTTTCCCATGAGGGTGTAAAATTTGTCGACAAGTAGTCCAGTAACCGAAGGTGTCGACCTGGGCAACTGGTCCGGCGTTGATCATTTTTTTTTAATTTGAAGCTATTCAGGTGTATATCAAACGGACAAAATCGCAGGTCCTTTGAATTTGTGGAACAGTGGGAAAATGGCCCATTTCGCTAAAAAATTTGCGTTTCCCGCCTTTCTTCGCCGATATTTCCGGAAATAGGCCAGTTAGAGAATTTTTCTTCAAACAAATAATGACGAGTAGTTCGTCCCCTACAAAAATTGTCCTTATCATTTTTGCAAAAAATTTGATAGTTTTCGAGATAATGAGCCCTGAACGAAGCCCCCGCCATCTAGAGAGCACGCTTTGAGGAAATGACGCCCCAATAAATTTACTAATTTTCGAATAACTCGCGTAAAAATTAATATTTTTTCACGATCCAAAGTTTAAATGAAAGAAGGAAACTGTGGCTAAAATATTGTGTTTTTTTTACCTCAATTTATTTCTCGGGATTATGGGAAAACCTGGCCAAAGTTCGTTTGTTCTCGATTTTTTCACCCTTCCAAGAATTTATTAATATTTTTGTCATTGAGATCGATTCCCCCGAATCCTTCTGAGTAAAGGAGCTTTGGGGGGTGCTTAATGGATTCCAAAAAAAATCAGACAATAATTTCTCGGTATTTCAATAAACAACGTGTTTTTCCAAGGGCGATTTTTATGGATTTTCAGAGTTGTTGCAAATGCTTCGGTTTATCGGGAATTTCTTGATAATTGATCATGAAACCGGCATTTAATGTCTTTAATGAAAGAGGTGGGGATGTCCCCTTGCCGGTACCACCATTATGTTGTGCCCAAGTACCCGGGTTTCCAGGAAAATCGAGAAAATCTCCACAAAATTCCCACATTGTGATGCAGTTTTAGAAAAAAAAAATATAGAAAGAGGAAAATTAAGAATGAAAACGCAACAAACAATGAACATATACATCAAAACCTTTTATATTGTAACATTTATTTTCGAATAAGCAAAAAACAAAAAAAACTTCTTCCAGATTAAACATTAGAAAAAAAAAGTTGAATTACAAAATCTACAAAATATAATAACTTATTTATATACAAATGTATGTTGTTAATTTTTTTTCGTTTTAAAGGAGATTACTGATTTAATTTTTATTTACAATATGTATAAAACATTATCACAAAAATGATAACAATTTATAACTTAACTGCGTACGACGTTTTCGTATAAGTACCCAGAAACTGAAACAGATAAAATTATTTAATCAACACCCAAAGATCCCCGAATTTTTCCATATTTAGCACCGTTAGAATATATTATTGTAAATGCTTACCTTTACCACGTATTTCAAATCATTGCATCGGAGCTACACTAGTCATACTACTGCTAATATACGCTGAGCTACCCAACGTAGATGACAAATCTTGAAAGCTGAACTGAGGGAAATAAGGTTCTTCTTGAATCGAACCCAAAGGTCTACTTGTATCCGGTGGCGTTAACTCGACGCTTTCGCCAGTGAATTCAGAATCAAAGTATCTCGTATCCGTATCACTTGTTACTTGAGGTTTGAACGGTGGAGGAATCTACAAATAAAATAATAAAAAAAGTGG
This sequence comes from Lochmaea crataegi, assembly GCA_947563755.1. Lineage (NCBI taxonomy): Eukaryota > Metazoa > Arthropoda > Insecta > Coleoptera > Chrysomelidae > Lochmaea > Lochmaea crataegi. Next base: position 27,135,022 of record OX387429.1, read on the forward strand.
AATTTAAATTTTCTATCGAATTTACCTTTTTGTGTTCCAAATCTCTCCAATTTATGCTGCTAAAGAATGGATGTGCCATAATCTGCTTGGCATCTTCAGGTCCTCCTCCTAATCGCTTCGTTGGATCTTTCACAAGTAATCCGGCAAGGAGTTCTTTAGCTTCAGTACTTAAATTTCTGGGAAATTTGACTTCTTCCATGAGTATGAGCGTGAATAGGATGTCGTGGTCTCGATTGTAGAAGGGTAGTCGACCGCACATCTAAATAATTGGTAATAATATAAATAATAGCTTTTGTTGTCCAACAGATATAAATCCCTTTACAAAGCATACGATAAAATAAAATTGATACTATGAGGTAAAACAGAAGGTAATCAGAAACTGTAATTAGTGTGCATCCATCTACATTTAACTCACCTAATAATGTCAATGTTTCAATAGGGAACTTAACTAAAATTTTCTTTATAAAAAATGTGCTATAAATCATAATAATACATTGCATGGAAAAAACTATTTTTTTTGTCACAAACAACCACTATAACGAATTTAAAATGCCGAAAAACTCAAATTATTTGAAGCTTTTGTAAACACGTTGCTAATGGTTGTGTTGTGACGTAGAACAGTATAATTCGGTACTGCGCGTGTGTCCATGCGACAAAGAACGAAAACAGCCATTATTGATTTGTTTACTGTGTTGTTTAATTGAGTGTTTCCACGTGTTTTTTTGTGTTTTCGGTTCATTTTGATTTATTAGACTTTTGTGAAATTTTGTTTGTGTCCATAATATTTTTATCATGAATGAATAAGGAGATTACAAGGGCCAATTCGACAATCTGCTTTGTGTTGATATGATTATGGTAGCAAATTTTATCTTAACTAGTGAAATTTTTTCTCTTGGCTGTTCAAGGTGTTTAAGCAAATAGCTAAATATAGAAGCTGTTATATACTTTGGTTCTTGAAAAATTAATTTTAATGTTCTTGTAATAAACTGAAAACATTTTACACGATTAGTCAATTATTATTTCTAAATGTCACAAATGGACTAACAGCAGAAAAACAAAAACACAGTAGAATGAAAATGATAAGAAATATATCACGAATACGATCTTTTCGTGGAGTGTTGCCAGCATAGTACAAGAAACAACCCCTCATACAGGTCTAAAAAATACCATATTTGTTCACATAATCCCTTCAGTTTCGAATAATGTTACAGCTTCATAATATATATGTATATTACATCGTAGTAAAAAAAGAATTGAATATTTAAAGAAACTTTTCATAAATGTACAAAACTTAAAATATGTGTGTAGTTTCAACAGCTTTTGTGGCATAGGATAATTGAGACACATTTATTATTTTGTTGTAAATTATTCCGAATAACACACATGAAATCATTGGTGATAGATAAAAATGCCTATTTTATAATGCAGTTTAAAAAATCTTTCCAAAAATTGTCCCTAAGAAACCCCGAAAATACCTCGAATTGGCATCACTGTTGTGCCCTGCGATTGATACACAGTAGGGTTGGCGATTCTTTCCAAAAAAGATCGATTTTTGAATCGATTCGAATCGTAACCTGATGAATCGATTCATAAAAAAATCGAGGTCTAAAAGATCGATTTCAAAAAAATCAATTTTTTTCAAGTTTGTTTTTTTATTTTCTAAATGTATTTTTTACATTAAAAAGTTAAGAAAATAGATAATATAGCTTATAGTTCCCAAAACCAAACCAGAAAAAATCGAATGTCGATTTTAAAGGGTGACATATCGATTTAAAAAATCGATATATTTGGCCCGAGGAATCGATTCTTCGATTAATCGATTTCAGATCGCCATCCCTAACACTGCTGGGCACACTACTGTTCTACGTCACTCTCTTTGGAGCGTTATGGAGGTCGTTTTAAATGATTTTAAATAACACGGAACTTTAAACTATGTTTTCCAAGTTAATATTGATTTATCAAAAAAAGCCCCGAGGATTAGGATTTTTAGAAGCTACTTAATGATATTATTGAATAATAAAAATTGGAAAGTTCCCTATTATAAACTAGATATATTATTAATACTGTGAGAACCTGAAAAAGACTCACCTTATAAATATATTTGTGATATTAATAAAATCACCAAAACAAAATATTAACAGTCTATGTTTACATTAACATCATTAGATAAACATAAGTAAAGAAATTTCCAAGAAGCGAGACCTGCAAGGGCTGACTGAATAAGTCAGTTGTTTTCTACACTTCACGAAGGTTATTTGAAAATAATATTTGTGCTTATTTGTGTGTGTTTTGGTCGATTTGATCTAGTTAAAAATCACCCATAAGATAAGAAATAATCTGTGACACTATTGTTTCATTTTTTCAAATATAAAAGAGATAAAATTACATAAAAAAATAATGCTCACACAATTTTTCCACTTTTGTTAAGGTAATGAACCATTTATCGACACTTAACCATTTATGGACACCAGCCTCTTTCTTAAGCATTATTAAGAAAACGGACCAAAATTAATTCAAAATTTTCATTTCTGTAACTTCCTGATGTAGTTTGGCAACAATGCATTCAACCACACAAGTTTGAGTCGAACCATGATGGCGCATTTCCGTAAAACGTGTACATGTGCTTAACATTTTGTTTTGTGTTATTGCATGTTATTGAAAAAAATAAGGTAAGTACTTTGTTTACATTGGACATAAAAGTATAAAAATATATTGGTAGACTCAGAACATCATAAGAAATAATACATATGTATCAGAGATAATCTCTGCTGTAAAATATAGAATTAGATTTGGGTGTCCATTATTGGACTAGTTAAAATAGTGTTCTACCATATATTGACACTCCTGTCGAAAGTTGGTTTCAGTATTTCTACCAAGATATTTTATTTTCTTCTTGCTTATATTAAGGCGATGTTGCCAATATGCATTTCATTGCCGTAACATGTATGTAACCAATTATTGACATGAGGGGTTGTTAAGTGTCAATAATTGGTGATCAGTTTTTTGTTTTACTTATAGCTATGGGTCCGACTAGAAAAACTTACGAATCCCAGTTGCAACAGCAGCTAAAATTCATGGTGTGCCAAGAACCACATTGATTAACAAAAAGGAAGGAAAATCGGCTGTTATTTGTTCCCCTGGACCGTCTACGATTCTTAGTCCAGAAGAAGAGAACATATTGGTTCAATGGATTTTGGCAATGGCCAAAAGACATTTTCCAGTTACTAAAACCCAGTTATTAGATTCTGTGCAAAAAAATTATGCATGAATCGAAGAAACTTAAAACTTTTGGAAATAGTAACAGACCAAGTGATAAGTGGTACCGTCTGTTCCTTAAGCGACACCCGCAAATTTCTCCTAGGATTTGTCAAACTCTGATTCCAAGTAGAGAAAGGATATCTGAGGACCAAATTAGAAGCTGGTTTACAGAAGTCAAAGACTACTTAATATCGCAGAATCTTTTTGATATCACGAACGACTCCGAAAGTCTTCAATACAGATGAAAGTGCCTTTTACTTATCCCCCAAATCTGACAAAGTTCTGGTAAAAAGAGGCGAAAAAAGTGGTGATGAAAAGGAAAATTTGACGGTTTTAGTTACTACAAACGCAGCTGGGAATATGACTCCACCTATGATTGTTTTTTCATATACCCGAATTCCCGGACATATTGCTTCAAGTAGCATTGTAACTTCAGAAAATGGTTGGATGTGTGCCGCCACATTTTATGAATATATCTGCAACGTCTTTAATCCATGGTTAGTAGAACAAAATATAGAGAAACCAATTATACTTTTTTTGGATGGCCATGTATCACACCTAACTCTTCACTTATCTAATTTCTGTGTCGAAAATGGGAAATAGTTAGTTGCTCTTTACCCAAACTCTACTCACCTACTACAGCCGCTAGATGTGGCGTTGTTCAGACCACTAAAAGTGGCATATAAAAAGGAAGTTGAGAAATGGAGAATGGATAATCTAGGTAACAAAATGCAACAGTTTCCTCAAGTTTTGAAAAAAGCACTGAACTAAATAAGTGACGATACCGTCAAGAATGGATTTCGTGGTACTGGATTATGTCCCTTTGACGCCAAAAGTGTGCATTTTGAAAAAATTTCGAAAAAAATGGTTTCTCATACAACTCCTATACAGCAAAAGGAAACTTTAAAAATCATACAAATTTTACGAGGCCTTGAAGAAAAAATTACACTACATAAGTTGGAAAGATTCAAAAAATGTTTCGAAGACAACCTGAAGTGGAATGGATATGTTGAAGACACAAGCCTTTTTGAAATATGGAGTTATTTCAATAATAATGGAAGTAAAATCACGCAGAAACAAAAATCAACGAACAATTGGACACCCAGAATATTAATAACCAACTGACTGAAGAAAGAGAAGATGAAGTTGAAACACACAACAAAGACAATACTCAGCAACGAAAAAATGAAGTCACCGCCACAGGAAAAATAAGCAACAAAAGTAACCGAGACAGAACAAGAAAATGGCACGAATTTAGAAATACTGGCTACTCAAGGACCTTCTCATGGACAATTAAACTGCAATGTACCGACACCATTTAAAAAGGCCTTGTTTTGGCCAGAACAAAAACCTTTGACGTCAAAGCGGAAAAGAAAAAATCACATCAGTGATAACATCTCATGCATGGAGAGCATATCACGTAAAAAAGGAAAATGAGAAGCAACGGAAATTAGAAGAAAAGCAAGAAATGATGAAACACAGAAAAGCTAAAACTGAAGAGAAAAATCTGCGAAAAGGGAAAAATATATTGACATATAACACAAGAAATAATGAAGTTTCTGAAAGCTCTGAAGACGAAGAAGAGTGGCAAGAAAGTGGCAGCAGTTTGGATGATGTAGAAATATTTGAAAATGAGCGAACATTCTGCGAGACTGCACAGACTGACAATGTCTCTCTTGGAGTTTGGTAACAGTGTTAGGTGGCAAAAGAAATAAAACTCTTTTCAAATATGTCTGCGTAGTACAGAGGTTATTCAAGGAAGAAGTAGAAGTAATGTTTATGAAATCAGTTAAAGAAAAAAAGTGTTATATTTTTAATGAAAAGGACATATCTTGTGTTCCTAAAAAATCAATATTAGTCATTTTGCCAACACCTGAAGTTCATGGAACAGGAGAAAGACAAAATTATTCGTTCCTCTACCAGTGGATATATATGAAGCTTAGAGCGCATTTTTTATGTTTTTTGTCAAAAATAAATGTTTATTATTTCCTTCTGTTCTAGCTTTATTTTGTTATATTTGGTAAAAAAACTGTCCATATCACAAATATATTTAAGGTGTGTGTCGTGGTTTCTCTCGGGAACAATTCAATATCTAGTTTATAATTGAAACATGGCATCATTGGCATTATTAGGCTAGTGAAGTGTAGATAGCTGCACACTAATTATAGTTTCTGATTATCTACTTTTCTACCTCAATCCTACTTTAGACACGTGCCACTAGATCGCACCACAATTGATCCATCGCAGTATGGAGGTATGTAAAACCATCAATTGAATTATAGTCGTTTCGTTCTCAAGAAAATCCGCGCGTAAATGAAATCACGTGCATATTGAATGACCTAGACGAGAGGATAAGGTTATACAGGGGCGTATTCTGTACCCCTACTGCTAAGATTTCAATTCGAGTCGTCCAACACGCAGCCGACTTAGAATAGATCACGCGTGGTCTTTGTTTACATGCGGTTTTGCTTGGGACCCTCCAGACTAACAAACAAACAAGAAAAGGGAATAGACAGTCATGGGTACTGCAGATGGAAGTGATTACACAAATAAATGAACACCTTTAATAATTTTTATAGCACGCTTATGTTAAATGGAAATTGTTACAAATTAACCTTTTTAAAAATTCTATCGTACGAACATGATATAGAAATTGTAATAAATAAATTAATACCTCATAAAAATGGTATCCTACGCCCATAGTAAATCTAAATTTATGCTAATAAATCTCTTTTAAAAAAATTATCGTACGGACATGGTAGATGGAAATATTTGCAAATTAATTGACCCGTTTTAAAATTTACCCAATTAAGCAGCATAACAAACAAGAGGTGGGGGAGAGTGGGAGCATTGATATGGAAAAACACATGTAACTCCGATTCTGCTTGATCAATTTTGCACTCTGGGTCTTGTTGAAAATAGATCTTTTCCACCCAACAATATAAATGTTATAAATTCAATCCAATTTAATAGGCTGTACTACAATCCGATCCTAATGGCCAGCGGCGTTCTTATTTACCCACCCGCTACATTAGGATTTACATTTTCAGTATGTAACAACAAATAGTCGATTATATTATAAATTTTCAATGAAAAAACTTTTCAAACTTGAGATATTTTTTAAAATCCTTCGAACGCAATTTTTTAAATACAATTAAATTAAACTCACCATTTCGTACATAACAACCCCAATTCCCCACCAATCGACAGCTCTACCATAATCATTATCTTCTAGCACTTCTGGTGCTAAATACTCTGGAGTACCACAAAACGTCTTTGTGGTACGACCATATGTAATATCTTCTTTACAAAGTCCAAAATCTGCTATTTTTATATGTCCATCTTTATCCAATAATAGATTTTCCAATTTGAGGTCCCTGAAACATTAAAAACATCGTAAATTGGTTGCTAAATTTTTGGTGTTTGGAAATGAGATTACCTATATATAATTCCTTGTGAATGGAGATATGCTAATGCAGATATAATTTCTGCACCATAAAAACGAGTTCTTTCTTCGGAAAATACTCGTTCTCTTGACAAATGAAAAAAGAGTTCACCACCATTTACATATTCCATAACAAAACACAATCGGTCATTTGTTTGAAATGAATATTTTAAAGACTGAAAAGAATGCAAAAATTATCAACAGATTTGTTTGAGTACTTTATAAGTGATGAATAAGAAACTTACGTTAATGTTATAAATGAAACTAACTGTTTCTAATTAATTCCACTATTTAATTGAAAGATTTATGAAAATTATTAAAGGATATTGATAATTATTTCGATATTGACATATCATCGTCAGAATGACAGAAGTTACATTTTATGTGATACCTACTTGATGTTTAATATTTTGGCTAGACCAAATAGTAAGTGACCTATCTTGTGATTGACTTAATATATATGAATAGAGAAAAGAAGAAGATATGATTTTACAAATATTAAAGCTTAGGTATTATTAGCCCTAAATTTACAAATATTAAAGCTTAGGTATTATTAGCCCTAATAATACCTAAGCTTTAATATTTGTAAAATCATATCTTCTTCTTTTCTCTATTCATATATATTAAGTCAATCACAAGATAGGTCACTTACTATTTGGTCTAGCCAAAATATTAAACATCAAGTAGGTATCACATAAAATGTAACTTCTGTCATTCTGACGATGATATGTCAATATCGAAATAATTATCAATATCCTTTAATAATTTTCATAAATCTTTCAATTAAATAGTGGAATTAATTAGAAACAGTTAGTTTCATTTATAACATTAATATGAGTAGATTCCACAAAGTAAGGGTCCAAACAGTAAATTCAAGAAACTTACGGTTAAAAATGGATGATGAGTAGTCCTAAGAACACGATTTTCTGTCTGAGTATGAGCAACTTCATCTTTTTGAATAATAACTTCCTTTTTGAGAATCTTTATAGCATATAATCTCCCTGTGGCTTTTTCTCTACATAAAATAACTTTTCCAAATGTACCTTTACCAAGTACTTTGATGAATTCAAAACTTTCCAAAGTGACTTTTCGTTTTCCAGTTGATTTTGAGATGGATGTACCTTGTAATGAGAACTTCTCACAGAGATCCTCCATGGCACCACACTCATTGTTAGCAGGGTTCATTTCAACATCCTCACAGTCCGATATTCTTTCAGAAACCATTTTGATAGAAACTACCCACTCCTCCCTAGAAATTCAATGTTAAATAATAAGGCTTAAGTTTTTATAAATATACAAACAAAATTCGGGTAAAGTGTTACTGTCAACATTTATCAAGTTATACATGAACACAGAACAGTCCTGAAAATATGCAAAGAGTAGTCACAAGACTTCTTTATGACAGAATATGATCTATTTATGAATAATACTTTGCATCACCTGTCCTAACTACTTGATTATATCGTTTTAAGCTATATTTAATATGTTTGGTGTTAATCCCTCTCACACTTTTACTTTAAATTCTGATACACAATTATGAGGACATCCAGATAAATTGAAAGAGAAATCTTTAAAACTAGAACTGGACAGAATATTTCTTGTGAATACATTTTGTTAATGTATCGGAATCTTATAGCATTCTGTTGTCATGAAAACAAGTTTTGTCATTATTAAAAAATAACGAGATGTCAATTTTGATATATGTCAAAAAATTTGAATAAAACTATATAAAACCCAATTTCGAAAGTATTAATCCCGAGACGGGAAACTATAACCTAAACATTTGGTCCTTCGAGCCAGGATTAGTTGCTGAAGCTTCAGCAATTAATAATTAACCGAACCTACTCTGAAAAACTGGTACAAACGTAAACTGCCGAGCTGGTGGGCTGAAGAATTGGATTGCAAGTTGGTGGTTACCTATCCCGTAAGTCTGTTCCATAATTTAGAGTGAATTTTGTAACGTACCGATTTCTCGAGATTCGAAAGAGAAAAACAACCTCGAATGTATTACTCTAAAGGGTTTTGTTGATAAACCGAAAGTTAAATCAACAATTCGAAAGTATAGAAATATAATTTCATTTTGTTAATCGAGAATCGAAGATTTACTTAAAGTATTTTTAAAAGTTACGCAATTTTTGAAGATTAAGATTTCGAAAGTGTAGAGATTTTTTGTCTTTTTTTACAAGTTCAACAAAAACCGATCACGAAAGTTGTTGATTTATTCAATAAGCGTAGTATTGTGAATAATTGAAATTCAGATCAAAAATGGCTCCGAAAGGTTTAGGAAAACTAATTATAAAACGAGACTCTATGAATTTTGATTTAAACAATTTTGCAAAATATGTAGAGAATATCAAAACAGATTTGACAAGTAATTTAGACTCTGATTTAAAGGAAGAAAAAATTGCAGAGCTGGAAATGAGGTTGGAAATGCAGGTATTTACTATACACGAATTTGAACAAGTACAAGGTGAAATCGAAAGTATTACGGAAATAGCAGATACAGAACAGTTAGCGGAGCGAGGAGCTTTCAAAAAAACATATTTTCTAAATATTATAAAGAAATAAACCAAAGTAATGGATCTGATAATTCAGTAAAAAATGATACTCATGTAAGTAGATTTCATTCAGGAGGGCAATTAACTAATATTAAATCTCTGGCCAATATGAAAATTGGCTTGAGTTCCGCGACACATTTGATTCCTTTATACATTCTAATCAGGGTATTAATGAAATTCAAAAATATCATTATTTGAGAGCATCGTTAGAGGGTGGAGCCGCTCAAGTCATTCGCTCATTGGAATTTTCGACAGCAAATTATACTGTAGCTTGGGAGACGTTAGAGAACAGATACAATAATAATAATTTACTAATTCATAACCATGTGAAATCAATTTTCAATATCCCAAACTTAAACCAAGAATCTGCTGCTGATTTACGGAGTATGTTGGACACATTGTCAATGCATTTAAGGTCATTGCAAGCTTTAAATCAACCTACAGAGTATTGGGATACTCTTTTAATTTACATTATTAGCAATAAATTAGACAAAAATACAGCTCGAGAGTGGGAAGAGCACAAGGTTCAACTAGGAGATAAAAACAATGCATCTCCATGCTTAAATGATCTGAAAATATTTATAAAAATAAGGCTGATCTTTTAGAAATACTCATGTCAACTAAGGACAGTAAAGATCCGAGAATAAAAACCAATAGTTATTTTGTTGAATCACAAAATCCAAAATCAAAAAATTGTCCTGGCCAACATATTGCTGCGAGCAATTCTAAAAATCGTCCTAGTACTAGCTATAAAAAGGTGCTGTGTGACTATTGTAGGAAATCTAATCATTTTATTCAGTCATGTCCTGAATTTTTAAAACTTTCTATTGACCAAAAAATCGAATGTATTAAAAAGGTTAAACTTTGCTTAAATTGCTTGCGCAGTAATCATACACTGAAATTTGGCTTCGCAGGCTCGTGCAAAAATTGCAAGCAAAGACATAATACACTTTTGTGTTTAGAACCTATACAATCTAATCAATTCGATCAACCAAATCGCGAAAGTTTTAGTCAAAGTCAAAACCAGCCTACTGTTAGCTACACAACTACGGAGTGCAGTGGGGTGTTATTATCTACAGCGTTAGTATCTATTATGGATTGTAATGGAAAGAACCAAGTATGAATTTTATTAGATTCAGCCTCACAAAGTAATTTTATAACGAAAAATGCTTGTGAACGTTTAGGCATTCAAACTTCTGAAATTAGTATTTCAGTTGTAGGAATCAACTTAGTTACTTCTACCATCAATGAAAAGTGTACTGTTAGAATCCAATTCATGGATAATTCCAAAAAATGATCAACTAGCCGATCCCGATTTCAACATATCTCAACCTATTAATATTTTGGTAGGTGCTGAACATTTTTATGATCTTTTGTGTGTCGGTCAAATTCGCTTAGGCAAATGTTTACATGTGCTGCAAAAAACTGTTTTTGGTTGGGTGGTTTCAGGCCCTAGCAATGAACATTCCTTATCCAACAAGGTTCAGTGCAATCTTACTACATCTGCTGATAATGAATTGCATCATTTTTTGCGAAAGTTTTGGGAAATAGAGGAACCGTTTCAGAAAAAACTTTTATTGTCAGAAGAAGAGAATTTTTCTGAAGAAATATTCCAAAGCACTACCAAACGTAATTCTGAAGGCCGGTTTATAGACCAAATTCCTCTTAAGGGTTCTCCATCATTTTTAGGCGAATCCAAGTCTATAGCTTTGAGGCGCTTACATTCTCTCGAAAGTCAAAAAATTCAAAATTGAAATCTTTGTATGTTGATTTTCTAGGTGAATATTCTCAATTAGATCACATGTCCGAAGTGATTATCCCAGAAAGCAAATATTTTTTACCACATCATGGGGTCTTGAATGAAAATAATCAAACCACTAAATTGAGAGTAGTATTTGATGGTTCCTGTCGAACTAGTTCAGGTCTCTCGTTTTACGATATTCAATGTGTAAGACCGAAAATACAAGATGATCTTATTTCTGTACTTTTGAGATTTAGGCAACATCAAATAGCTTTCTGTGCGAACATAATTAAAATGTACCGACAGATTCTAATCCAGCCTGATCAAAGGTCGTTGCAAAGAATTGTCTGGCGTCGAGAACCCACTGATGAAACTAACGTGTTTGAACTAAATAGTGTCACATATGGAACTGCCGCTGCACCGTGGTTAGCGATAGGATGTTTATCAAAATTATCATTGGAAAACTCCATAAAGTTTCCTGAAGCATCGAAAGTTGCGGCTTCGGACTTTTACGTGGATGACATTTTGACAGGTTCTGATTCAGTTCAAAGTGTACAAAAATTGATTGACGAAGTTCAAACTATTTTATGAGGTGGTTGTTTTTTACTACAGAAATGGGCTTCTAATAGTAAAGATGATTTACAGTATGTCCAAACCAAAAATCTCATTGCATTACAAAAACTTGGAGATGCCAAAGGTATGAAAACTTTAGGATTGTACTGGGATGGTGAAAATGATACCTTAAAATATAACATAGGGGCAAGTAAACAAGATCAAACCGTAACCAAAAGGTCTGATTTACTATGATCTTTTGTGCAAAACAGAGTCTCACAAATTCAGTCTTATACTCACCCAAGAGAATGGTCTCATGTTAAATCCAACCACAATCCTGCCGACCTGTTACTCAGAGGAGTTCTACCAAAAACTTTATTGACTTCTTGTCTCTGGTGGTCTGGTCCTCTGTGGCTATCAAAACCCGAGGAAGATTGGCCTGTCTCAGAAGTTAAAACTCCAGAAAACATACCAGAACTTAGGAAACAAAAATTAAGTCTCTTGGTATCAAAACCGACTAAATATTTTCCCTTTAACAAATTTTCCAAGTTCAATATCATACGAAGAACCATGGCTTATGTCCAGAGATTCATTTTTAACTGTCAAAATAAAGCCTCTCTACGTATTGGTGTATTGTCAGCATCAGAGTTAAATTCTTCCGTTTTAAGATTGGTTAGATTCTCTCAGATGGAGTGCTTCTTTGAGGAACGATATTTCCTTCAAAAAAATAAACCCATACCAAAGAAATCGCGTATCCTTAATTTAAATCCATTTCTGGATGGCGAAAATATTATTCGTGTATGTGGACGAATACAAGCGTCATCTTTTCATGTCGATAAGAAACATCCAATGCTGCTCCCGGACAAACATCATTTAACCAAACTTATATTCAAACATGAACATCTCAAACTTTTTCATGCTGGTCCTCAGCTGTTGTTAGCTTCCATCAGAAATCGATTTTGGCCCCTTTCTGGTCGTTATTTAGCCAGGAAGACTGTACACTCCTGCATAGACTTAGAGTAAAACCTTCACAAAATAATCCTATCAAGGGTAATTCACCAAAATCAAGGCTGAGTCCTACATTACCTTTTACAGTAACTGGCGTAGACTATGCAGGGCCCATCATGATAAAAGATCGCAAGGGACGCGGAGCAAAATCATGAAAAGCATATATATGTTTATTTATTTGCCTTTCTACAAAAGCAGTACACTTGGAATTGGTAAGTGACTTAACTTCAGAAGCTTTTATTGCTACTTTTCGTAGATTTTGTGCTCTACGCGGTAAACCCTCTCAGATGCTTTCAGATAATAGTAGTAACTTTGTAGGAGCTCGATCTGAATTGCAAGAACTAGCCAAATTTCTCTTAAATAACCAAAACTCTCTTCAAGAAACTTTCAATGATTTACGTGTTTCTTGGAAGTATATACCTGCCTATTCACCTCATTTTGGAGGTATTTGGGAAGCGGGAATTCAATCGACAAAGGGTCATCTGAAACGTATAATGAAAAATGTAACTTTAACCTTTGAAGAGCTTACAACCTATCTCGCAGAAATCGAGGCAATATTAAATTCTCGTCCTTTGATTCCATTGTCATCTGATCCCAGTGATCTTTCGGTGTTAACACTGTCCCACTTTCTCATCAGGCAACCACTAACAACTATACCGGATCCAGATTTTCGAGAAGTTCCAATTAATCAATTATCTAGATACCAGTTGCTGCAGCAAATGCAACAACACTTTTGGCAACGATGGTCTCAAGAGTACATCAGCGAATTACAGACCCGTAACAAATGGAAATCTAACCACCAAGAGCTGAAGTTGGCTGCTTTAGTTCTAATAAAAGAAGACAATTTGCCTCCTCTCAAATGGAAACTGGGCAAAATAACGGAGCTTCATCCTGGAAGTGATAGTGTCGCAAGAGTAGCAGGTATTGCCACTGCGAACGGAACAATCAAAAGAGCCTGGTCGAAGATGTGTATTACCCATTCCTAATGATGAGGACAATATATATAAAATGTTATTATTGTGTTTCAAGTGTTTAAAAAAACTTTTTCCATGAACATTAGAATCCCAATTGCTGATTGACAGACTGCAATTAATTTAAGCTGTTAACGTTTTTACCTTGAGAGTTATTCACCTTCTCAAGCATGGGGGAATATGTTAAGACTTTTAATTAAAATATTTTGTATTGGAATCTTATACGCATTCCGTTGTCATGAAAACAAGTTTTGTCATTATTAAACAACAACGAGATGTCAATTTTGATATATGTCAAAAAATTTGAATAAAACTATATAAAACCCAATTTCAAAAGTATTAATCCCGAGACGGGAAACTATAACCTAAACACATTTTTCTATTTGCTTCTTTTTACAAAAACTATCATATATTTATAGCATGTGCTGTTGAGCAGTATTGTTTATTATGAGCTTTATAGAACTTCCGTTCTCAGGTCATAATTTATTGTAATAATAAAAATATCAAAAAATGAAAACACCATGTGTAATTTTTACTTACCTCTCTTGTTCTGACTCAACACAGAATGTCCTTTCAATGACTGTTGTCCATTGTAATCCTCTAATAATAAAAGTGAACGGTTTAGGTCTATCAATAGACATAATTTGACAACCTTTAACTGTAAAATTATTTAAGGGTTCAACATTAAAGTAATCTTCAGGTTTACTTTTGAAACCCACCAGAGCTCCATCATTGAGAAGGACAAAATACCTATGACAAAACATGAAAATATTAGTAATTCAAATAACAAAATTTTAAAATTTCCAACCTTGGTCTCCAATTTTTCCAGTGTTCTCCTCTTTTTTGTAGCCACCCCTCCTTAACAATTAGGTCTTTATTTATTGTAATTGGCCCAACTGGACCACCAACTGACGAGGCATCATTCATATTCTAAAACATAATTATTTTAATATTAAAACTTTCAAAAATTATTTCTATATTATTTTGAACTATACCTGGATACCCACCTAATAAATTATTTTAAAAGCTTTTATTTCAATAATCTATTGACTAGTAAATGCTTCATTATTTTTTACTCTCGTTTCCTGTTTTTAAAATTGCACTTTTTAAAAACATATTTTTATCATGTTCTGCTGTTTATGTTGTACACAGAATAAAAATGACTATTTTCACCATTCTCAGAATCATGTTCACGTATTCTTAAAATGAAATGCCATGTTTTGCTATACACTTATTTGTTTTGATGAAATTAGAAAATTAATGGAATTTGACACAGGAAGTGATGTAATAATATACACAACAAATATAAATACGTATATTCAAATGAACTATTTTGACCATACATATCCTGTAATCAATATTCTATTTCTATATAGAAGGTTTTATAAATAAAAAGTCAACTTATTCAATGAACATGATCTAATCATAACCATAACTGACGTTAATATCACACGGAAAGGCTTAATAAAAAACATAATTTTGAGTTAACCTGTTGGGTAGATAATATTATTTCAGTAGAATGAAACACCTACCTTACAAATATATAAAAACTATTCGACAATTATTCCATAGGATTCATACTTCCAGAATCAACACTAATATTATTACAATTCATAAAATTCACAATTTTTACATTAATCAAAATACGCATGAATGTATTGGAATTTTCGCTTTTACACTTTTTGACAGTTGAAAGTTGAAACTTGACATAAACGGTTATTTGACACGTGATAATATTTTTGAGAAGTTTTTTCACGGTCAGTATATTCTAAAAAGCGACTTAAATAAAAATGCAATCTGCAAATACTTAGCTTATATTGAATGGAGTTTGGGATAAAAGTGAAAATTAAATTGTGAACGTAAAAGTAGAATAAATTCACAGTTAGCACTTCTCAAAGAAAGAGAAATATTTCTTTAGGGAAGCATAGGCTAGGAATTGCCTAGGAAATATCTTGTCATGTCACTGTTATGTCATTTACAGTGACGTTATCAAAAAGTTGAATTTAATTCAGTTTTTTAATGTTGTGTTATGTTTACTAATACTCATCCAGCTAAATTAGTACTAAATATTAAATATGCATGGTCTGATTCAAAGAAATACTAATTTTTTCAGTTTGTACTAGAAAGTATTCATTAAGCAATAAATAATTATAGAAAGTAAACATTAGAAAAGGATACGATTTCCGAGATTGTCCCAAGTTCTATTCTTAATATTTTAAACAACAGGTTTAATACTATTTAAGAAAATGGCCACATCCAAAACAACAAATACCTATAACAGACAGAATTGGGAAGATGCTGTAAGTAAACTTTAATCTCATAAGTAAAACAACAATTTTAAAAGTTTACTTTTTTAGGATTTTCCAATTTTATGCCAAACTTGTTTAGGGGATAATCCTTATATCAGAATGGTAAGTGATTCAGGATTGACCATGTACGATTTCACTTGCTAACTTCATCATTTCAGACTAAAGAAAAATATGGAAAAGAATGCAAAATCTGTTCACGTCCCTTTACAGTATTTCGTTGGTGTCCAGGAGCTAGAATGCGTTTTAAGAAGACAGAAGTATGTCAGACATGCAGCAAATTAAAAAATGTTTGTCAAACTTGTTTATTAGACTTAGAGTATGGTCTCCCTATTCAAGTAAGAGATGCTGCTCTGAAATTGAAAGATGATTTACCAAGAAGTGATGTCAATAAGGAATATTACATTCAAAATATGGAAAGAGAGGTATTTTAGTATTTATTTGTAATTTGTAAATTAGCAGCTGAATTTAATATATTATGTTTTAGTTGGCGAGGTCTGATCCTGATTCTGTTAGCAATAAACTTGGTGAACCAAATGATCTTTTAATGCGTTTGGCTCGCACTGCTCCTTATTACAAAAGAAACAGACCCCATGTATGCTCATTTTGGGTAAAAGGTGAATGTAGAAGAGGAGAAGAGTGTCCATACAGACATGAGAAGCCAACTGATCCTGATGATCCATTAGCAGACCAGGTTTGTCATAAAAATCCAATACAAACTGTATGTTTTTCAATTGCTATTTTTTTCAGAATATTAAAGACCGTTATTATGGTGTTAATGATCCAGTTGCTGATAAACTACTAAAGAGAGCTGCAGCTATGCCTGCTCTCCCAGCCCCAGATGATAAGACAATTACAACATTGTACCTAGGAAATCTTGGAAACTTGACAGAGCAAGATATTAGGTAGTATTTACCAAAATTATATATTATATACACCATTAGTAGTAATTATGTGAATTAACTTATGTTTATTATCCTCAGTTTATAAGATAGTGATTTTTGTGGTTCCAGGGACCATTTTTATCAATATGGAGAGATTCGTTCCATCAGTCTTGTTCCGAAACAACAGTGTGCATTTGTTCAATACACTACACGCACAGCAGCAGAAACAGCAGCTGAAAAAACTTTCAATAAGCTTATACTTGGAGGACGACGCCTTACAATCAAATGGGGTCGCTCACAAGGTCGAACTGGACCCTCTGCAATTGGGCACCATGCAGAAATCTATGAACCAGTACCAGGTCTTCCAGGAGCTTTACCAGAACTCAGCAATAACTTCTTTAATTTGGAACCAGGACATATTCCATTACCTAGTATGCCACCTCCGCCGTCTTTAATGGTACCACCTCTATTTGCTCCTCCGCCGATTCCACCGTTTTTCTTTAATCCGCCGCAGTTGCCGCCTTTTACTGCACCTCCAGCAAGTACTAGTAGTGCTAACACTGGAAGTGAACCTGTAGGATTGGTTAAGCCTGTGCACTATCCCAGTCAAGATCCTTCAAGGTTGGGGGCTACACAGCAAATACAGGAATAGTAGTACTGCTTCTTTGTTGTATAAAATTGATTTTATTATTGTGGAATATACAATTAGAGATAATTTTTGTGTTTTATTAATACTCAAAAAAGGAGTACCTATGGTTGAATTGATATGAAAAAAAAAATTCAACAAACTTAACTTTTCTCCAGTAAATTGATTTACAAATGGCGGCAAAAATAACAATTTAGAACCATTATTAGTCCAGTTACTTTTGAAATAGCAAAAATTAATTTGTGTTTTAAATAAAAAATTTAATTTATCCCTACGATTCTTCGTCAAAATTACCTAAAAATGGTCGAGTTATTTGAGGAAAACCATTTCGGATATGCGTAAATGCAGGATCTGGTCACCATTTTGAATTTAACTACCAGTGGGGGGTACCCCCAAAGCCCGAGGATATGAAAAAATAATATCCAGCGAATAGTTTTTTTGTTATTTCGGGCTGATTATTTTGGGATATGTATTGACTGGATTAGATATAAGAAAAAATAACGTCTTTAGGTATATGTACCTACCTGTCTGAAGATGTGACATGCAAAAGAGAAATGATTTTTTTAACGAATAGAGCTATGAACATTTTTTTTTACGTCCTATCTTTAAATAGTTATTTGTTTAACTAGGAAGAGAAGTAACAGATTTACTGCCGCGGCTAGCATTTCATTTTCGAGGCGAAGCCGAGGCATTGAAACTAGCCAAGGACTTTAAATTGTATTCTTAATAATATCTACCGAAAGATAATAAATATAATGTTAAATATCGACAATAATAGTGTGCACAGTGAAGTTAGCCCATGTATGTGTGTGATGTGGAAGTGATTGTTTGATTCCATGGGCCTGCTTAAATCACATTATCATTGCCCTTGCTGAGTAAAGTCTGCCTAGGCATTAAAAAATCATTTGTTTTTCTTTTTTTTGAAATCTCACAGACTATACTTTACATTTTAATTCGTAACAATTCATCAAAACTAAAATACTAAATTATTTTATAAGGTTCTCAAATTGACTTCCATTGGTTTCCGAGCCCCAAAATGAGTTTCGAACATTATATAACATTTCTGGGGTTATATATTTGTCATTCTTGAATAATTCGCTGACGTAAATCATCTATAGATGCTGACTATAGTAGCATAAATTTTGGGTTTCAGATATCCCCATAAAAAGTTTAGGGGGTTTAAATCGGGTGACCTAGGTGGCCATTCCAACATTGGGCCTCGTCTACCTATCCACCGAGCAGGAAATGATTTGTTTAGAAACCGTCTTACATACGAGCGTAATGTGGAGGTGCCCATCTTGTTGAATCGCTAGCAAAGCTTCTGACATGATATCATCATTTTCTAGTATTCGTGTTACTTCGGGATCAATAGCTTCGTACCTACCAGTTGAGTTTTGTTAATCACTGCAACATGGAACCGGTTATGTCATATAACTAAGTTTATGGACCAGAAGATCATGGTACCGTTAAGCCTGTCAAAGGCATTGAAAAAGTTAGTGAAAATTGGATAAACTTGGAGTTCATTTTCCAAGACTTCAGCCAGATAGAAAACATAAGTTAACAAACTCAATTCTCCAGATTTATTCGAGGTAAAACCAAATTGCTAGGAGTTTAGGACCTCAGAACAGTCACCAGTAAGAAATTCAGTAATAATTGCTTTCAAAATTGGAATGCTGTTAGGGAGAATAAGGGGCGGTAGCTCTTGTCAGATTTGTTGCCATATATATACATATATATATATATATATATATATATATATATCGTTAAAGCGTCCATACATTCTGAAATCGCATTCAATAGAGCGTCCAAGTGCATACAGCGTCCGTATACGGACGCTCTATGCACACCCCTTGTAATAATTTGTCCAGGGACTTGAAATTACGTCACGAACCTACCAACAAAATTTTTGGGGGACGCTTTTTTGATCATATAATGAACGAAAATATACGGTTCTCGAATATATTTAGTTCGCGCAACTCTCCGGCAGAGTCGCTAGGAGTATTAAGTTGTATATACAGAGTATACATTTTATCTTGATAGTCATTCGCGCTTAGAGCGTCCCAAGATTTGACAACACTGCAGTTTCAGTAGAACGTTAAATTGCTTATATTGTTGAATGCAACAGTTAGAAAAATACATTTCTGGTACATTACTCAACTCTGAGTATTCTCTCAAATACACGCTCTCGCCTTTAGAGCGTCACGTCAACCACTCTCCTCTAATAACGCCGAATTAAGAGAGTCCGATACATTAACGTAAGTAAAGGTTTAGATATGAGGTAGGAAGGTCAGTGAGCTGGCGCATTTCTTTATTAATAGTATTCTACAGTGAACGGCTAAATTATGGAATATTATTATTATTTCGAGAACCGTCGAGTTTTAAGGGAAATCCCGAAACAGGTCGGTTTTTGTTGTAAAATACCCATGTTATAACGTACATGGAGTAGGGATGACGTCACCGGTGTAGGTGTAGTGACGTAATCGTTAATTTTTTTAAATAGAAATCGGTATATTGTGACACCTCATTTGAACGAGAATTTAATTCCTTATTCAACGACATTACATTTTCAACTAAAATATTTTTTTAAGAGTACGAAAACAATTTTTTTAATTTAAATTCAACCAAATTTCAACTAATGATTTAATTAATAATGTACTTTAAAGTAACCAAATTATGCATAACAATTATTTTAAATTAAATGTTCGAAATGCCATCCATCGGTTTCTTGACAATATGCGAATCTACGGACACATTCATCAAGTACATTGCGGATGACTTCTGGAGTAATTAGACTCTTTTCATGCCTTATTCTATCTTTCAAGTCCTGTAAGTTTTGGGGTCTATTGACATAAACTTTTGATTTTATGTAACCCCACAGGAAAAAATCTAGAGGTGTTAGATCTGGCGACCTTGCTGGCCACTCTATAAAACCTCGTCTTCCGATCCACCTCCCGGGAAAGTAATTATTTAAAAATTGACGTACTTCACGTGCGTAATGCGGAGGGGATCCATCTTGTTGAAACCAGATATTTTCACTAGGTAAATTTGAATTATTGGCATTTGGATACATGTTAGCAAGGACAGGTATAAGTTGATTTCTTAAAAAAAGTTAAATAACGTCTTCCTGTTAGATTTTCTTCAAAGAAAAAAGGGCCAATGATTCTGTCATTGATGATCCCTGCCCATACATTCACTTTCTGAGGATATTGCGTGTGTGCCTCAGTCATCCAATACGGGTTTTCTTGACTCCAATATCTGCAATTTTGACGATTCACGGTACCATGTATAAAAAATGTTGCTTCATCGGAAAAAAGGATTTGATTGATGAAAAGTGGATTGGGGATACATAAATCCTGCATAATTTCAGAAAATTGAAGCCGGCGATCGGGATCGTCGTCGTTTAACTCCTGATGTAGTTGAATTTTGTAGGGATGGTATTTTTCTTTTTTTTAAATATGTAATACCGATCTTTGGGAAACTCCAGCATATTCACACATTTGTGTTGAACTACTGTGAGGATTGTCATGTACATTTAATAAAATATCAAGTTTCACATTGTCTTCAATTTTAGGACGCCCAGCGTTTGGAATATGTTTAACGTGCCCAGTTTCTCCAAATTTTCGGACTATTTTACTTACTGTTGATTGGCTGATGGGTCTGACGGGATATTTTGCGTTGAATAAATTGCATACCTCGTTCTGTGTTCTTTTTTTTATCTCCGCATCCTCTAAGGATTAATATTTCTGTGTTGTGATTCATTTAGGTGAGCCATAATTTACTATTCAAAAGTAAAAATTACAATTGACAACTGATAACAATTCACAAAATCAAAACATTTACGACAATAAATATTACAGTAACTATGCCACTAACACTTGCTTAAATTAACATATGACAAAAAGTTTCAGTGTTTATGAGAGAACTTTTTGTGTCCAATATTATTTTCTCTTATTTTTGCTTTTTTAAGTATTTCAGAATGTCATGGATTCAAGCATTAATTGTAATTTGATTGAATTTAAATTAAAAAAAATTGTTTTCGTACCCTCAAAAAATATTTTAGTTAAAAATGTAATGTCGTTAAATAGATAATTAAATTCTCGTTTCAGTGTTTATGAGAGAACTTTTTGTGTCCAATATTATTTTCACTTATTTTTGCTTTTTTAAGTATTTCAGAATGTCATGGATTCAAGCATTAATTGTAATTTGATTGAATTTAAATAAAAAAAAATTGTTTTCGTACCCTCAAAAAATATTTTAGTTAAAAATGTAATGTCGTTAAATAGATAATTAAATTCTCGTTCAAATGAGGTGTCACATTATACCGATTTCTATTAAAAAAAATTAACGATTACGTCATTACACCCACACCGGTTACATCATCCCTACTCCATGTACGTTATAACATGGGCATTTTACAACAAAAATCGACCTGTTTCGGGATTTCCCTTAAAACTCGACGGTTCTCGGAATAATGATAATATTCCATAATTTAGCCGTTCACTGTATAATTAATTATTGAGTAGGACATTATATACAAACTATTCTCGGTCATCTAAAAGGCAAGTATAATGTCAATTTTATATTATGTTGACTACCCCTAAATTTATTTGGAAGCTAAAACATCTTAAAGAAAACCACTTTAATTAGGTTATAAATCTAGATTTTATTGTTTTAATACCTAGTAAGTAGTAATTATAAAACAATGTCGAATATGGGACAAATAAAAAGTAAATTTTTACACAAAACAAAAAATAGTTTTCTACTATAAAAAATCTACATATACACAGAGAAACTTAAAAGTCCTACAATAGGTACTACAAAGTTATTCAGATTGAAAAAAAATCCTGCAGGGATACAAAAATCAAAATCATTCGAATTTAATGAACTACAGCCTTCATCTCTTACTTCTTTGTGTGTTTCCATTGCATGTACTTGTACGTATTCTTCGATCATAAAAATATTTAGTTTTCTTAAAAAAAAGGGTTAGCACGTTGTATGCTCATGGTCAGTGGACGCCGTAAACGCGAAACAATATACGCAAATTATACATGAAACAATATGAATGAATCTCTTTTTCATTTAAAATCGAAGTCCCAAGTTACTTCCCAGTTCTTAATTTCTTAGATACGTTCCTGTATATAGGGTGCGTCCAAGTAACGCATAAATTTATTATAAGCTAAATAAAAAGTACTATTACAAATTCCCCAAAGAGGTCAATTTTCGATTTTAAATTACCAAAATAAACAAAAGAAAATTTACAATAAATGTTCAACTTGGACGTCAAAAAATAATAGTTCAATACTATTAAACGCTTTACAAAATTAGAAAAATTAATTTCCAAAGAGCAGACCGTCCACTAAGAAGCAACAACTACTTCTCGGGCTATATGCCCCGACAGACATTGAATTACACTTCTAAAGCAAACGGGGTTGGTATATCCGTTAAGATAGAACCAACCATTCTGGTTTGCGATTAGAAGGAATAACATCACTTGTGGACCGGTTTCGGCGTTTTTGCGCCTCATCAGCACAAGGTAGATGCTATTCGTCCAGAAGCTCTGAGAGCATAATCCTGGACTAGAGACTACGTTGATACCACACCAATACATTAGCCTTAGTGAAGGAAATGTTAAGAGTGCGATATCGGCGACATCTCTACATCTAATCACAAACCAAAATTCTATATCGACAAAAAACCATCTCGGTTTTGTAGGTATTCACTTAACTACAGTTACCTGTAAATAATTGTCATATAAGTAAAGCGTGATCTATAGACGTCAAAAAATAATAGTTCAATACTATTAAACGCTTTACAAAATTAGAAAAATTAATTTCCAAAGAGCAGACCGTCCTCTAAGAAGCAACAACTACTTCTCAGGCTATATGCCCCGACAGACATTGAATTACATATAGCCCGAGAAGTAGTTGTTGCTTCTTAGTGGACGGTCTGCTCTTTGGAAATTAATTTTTCTAATTTTGTAAAGCGTTTAATAGTATTGAACTATTATTTTTTGACGTCTATAGATCACGCTTTACTTATATGACAATTATTTACAGGTAACTGTAATTAAGTTAATGTTCAACTTGTTCATTGACCAGCAGACATGACTTAACCGGGCATTAAGGTCTACTGTAACACTTTATAGCATAGAGGGTGTTATGTTCCGTATTTATTGCCTGCCTTGGTCTTATAGCTCTCCAATAGTTGAATGAAATTAAAAAAAATTGCAAAATATACTTTTAAACAATAAAAATATATATACAGGGTGGTCCGTAAGTAATGGTCCAAAGTGAAATGGAAGATTCTTGGCCTGAAAATATTACAATCTGACGCAACTTGCTTCAATAAAATATTGATAATAAAAAAGATACAGGGTGGCAAAGTTGAAATGTCAAAAATGTTTTTTTTCGGTAAATTGAAAGATTTTGGATATACAAACGTAAAAATTTGAAGATAGGGGTTATAGTTCCTGAGAAATCATAATATCATATCCGTTTTGATGTATTTTTTAGAGGGCGCCACATGAGCTACGTTGTTGGTGTAACTGTGCACTTGACTTTTTTATCATGCCATTTCTCATGCCTTAAAACCCCCATCTCTTAATTTTTACTTTTGTATATCCAAAATCTTTCAATTTACTGAGAAAAAACATCTTTTACAGTCAAACTTTGCCACCCTGTATCTTTTCCATTATCAATATTTGATTGAAGCAAGTTGCAAGAGATTGTAATATTTTCAGGCCAAAAATCTCCCATTTCACTTTGGACCATTACTTACGGACCACCCTGTATATAATACTTCATTTGTAATGGCAAATCAGCAAGAACCAACTGAAAGACTTATTGGAAAACCAACAACAGGTTGATATGACATAATTTCATTAGATTAATAACAAAAAATTCAATTTTTTTTAACAACAGAAATATTAGTACAAGGGCCAAAAGTTATTCCTTTTCCTATACACAATATTGATGTATGAAGCATAAAAGTAGCCGATATCGCCAAGAGGCAGATTTTATAAGTATTCATGAATATATAGGATGTTCCAAAATTGATTGAAGAACCCAACTAAACCCAAGTAAATATAGGGACATCCATTCTTTTTTAAATAATCAATTGTTTTAGCTGAAAAATCTTTGAAGCTAAAAAAGTGATCTTCAACACCCTGGAATTTAGAAACTATAAACATTTGACCCCAAGTGCTATAGTTTTTCGAAATCAGCTCTTCGAAGAGAATCGAAAGATATTAAGAAATACAGGGTGTTACATAAAAAATATGTGTTTGTTTCGTCACTGAATTTTGGAGCAGTCTGTATGTATGAATATCTTTAAAATCTGGTCCTTGACGATATCTACTTACTTCTTTTGTTAATAATGTTGTTTCGTGGCACTAAGGATAAACGAGATATCTAGCTCCGACTGATGGATTCGAATATTATTTGAACCAGTTGATGTACCCAGATGACTTCACCTTATGCACGAGGCTATTAGTTTTCACCCAAAATTTGTTTTCTAATACTTTACTTGAAAAAAAACTAAGAAAACATTTTTTTAATAACAAAAATTTCATAACACTACATCAAGAAATGGATTCCGCGTATTAAAATACTTGATACTGCGTAATTTTTTCCATACATTCAATATAAACCAAAATTTACAATTTTTGGGCCAGGACTGCAAAATGTTTAACATGCATCTCAATTACTTACTACATTTGAATTCTTCCATTTCATATTGTAGATAATATACAGGATTAAAGCTGAAGGAAATTCCCAAAAAAATTTTGATCCCGATTTCGGAGAAATTTTGTATAGGAGGTTTTTTGATACGAAGATTTCAACAAATTTGTCAATTATTCGTTAAAAAAATTATTTCGAGTGGAAAATTGAGAAAACTGCATGAAAATGGAATTTTCCGAAAAACTGTAAATCAGATTTTAATCATTTACGAACTTAGCCTCAGTTTTTATGTTCTGAACCTACTTATAAAATTTCATTGGAAAATTCGGTAGTGTTTTTGAGTTATCGTGTTGACAACTGACCGACCGACATTTTTTTAAAATGGGTTTTTTGGACTAATATGAAACGTGTAAATCCATTCGAATCTCGAAACGACAAAATCACTCCATCACATCACTTCACTTATAGTATTTTCCCGTAACCTACAATTTTAAGGAAATAAATTATTTATCTTCGCAGGAAAAATATTAGTTCTCAACTAGGGTTAAAACTTTTCACCGACAATACTCGTGTCCTGAATGATCACAAATGTCACAAAAAATCATATTTTTTGTAACTTCCTACATAAATAGCTATTCTTTAACTAGTACCTAACAAACACCATATAAAATAATAACTATCATGTAATTCTGAAATTAATGCAATTTTGTGAAGAAATTGTCCATTTGAAGATTTATTTAAGTTCACTGTCTTCAATATTTTGAGTGTTTGTAACTTGTTAAATGAATACTTCTGAAATTTCATTGCAATAACATAATATGGATCCCTCCTACTTACAATAACCACATTATATCTTATTTGTCCTCCTATTTTCTGTAAATAGCAGATATGTACTTACTGCGGCAACAACGCAATAACAAAATTGACGCCCTAAAGGCTATCATATATACGTAATGCTGAATATAAGAGACGCCCAATTGTCCATCGACTGAAAGGGCGCCATAATGTTTATAAACTATACAGCAATGTTGTGTTTTCCGTGCCAAAGTCCTTTTTTCCATTTATTTCAACCATCCTTTATCTATATCAAAAAGTATTCAGCTCAATTAACACTATATCTGCAGAAAACAACGTCGGACGCCATAAAGCACATTTTTATCTGGACGCTTTAACGTTAGAAGGATGTATATATATATATATCTGGACGCTTTAACGTTAGAAGGATGTATATATATATATATATATATATATATATATATATATAGGATAGTCTTTGCCGACTAATTAGGTATAAAACCAGAAATATTGGGGAAACGGCAAGTTTATAAAAGTGAACTCTTCTTACTAATTTAACAAGCTTTCGGAAACTTTTATTTCCATTATCAAGTTACAGTAAATATATATAAACAGAGCATTTCAATGAAAACTATCCACTCTACATAATTCTGAAGGTGTCACTTTTATGAAAAAATTAAAAAAACACGTCAAAAATCATATAAAAGGGGACGTCTTTTTGCTCATATGTAGACGTTATAACTTCAAGCTCTTCCCACATATGGTCACCACTCCCAATTTTTTTAAATGGAATACACCCTATACATTATTGCATTGTTGGATTCTCCTCTACAAGAGGATTACAAAAATGTATAATACTTAAGTGAAAAGTCAATCAGTTTTGGGAGTTCCGGATAATTCCAATGTAAACTATGCCTTTACTGCGGCACTTACTCTACTCAATTAAGTAAACGATGTTGGGGACAAAAACATAGCGACCGGAAATCTGGCTGAACGGTAAGTTGTTGACAAACCAGTAAATGCTACTTACCTACTGTCTTGGAAACGGGCTTGGTAAACAGTCGAAAACAACCGATCGTGCAAAAAATTTGTTTTTCTCCGATTGACATTAAACGTCAGTTTTAGTGACATTTATCGATCATAGCAGTAACACTTTTACTGCATAGGCAGTAAAAATTTTCTCCAAATGCCATTTAAAGTGGCTTTTTAATGACCCTTGACGGGCATAAAAGGTCATGTATTTTTACTGCCTATGCAGAAAAAGTTTGCTGCTATGCAACGTTCCAAGTAATAATTTGAATCAAATTGTTAATCAAAATTAACAATGACAATGGGTGAATACAAAATGATGGAGTTTTGAATAAAAAATTACACAAAATTGGTTTTATTACATTACAACTACAAACTACAACAGGAAACGTTTACTTATTAGAAGTGAACAATTATTTAATACAATCGAACTTCTCCACTTCCCCCCTTTTTTGGAAAATTAACAATATTAGTATCAACACTACTTGATACTCCGGACACGCCTGGAAATATTTTATTGCAGATGTTGGACTTATTGGCTAGCGAGTCCTCGATATAGCCCTCCGCGACCGCGGAAGACTTCCGTCCCCCATGCTGCTTCAACTTTGTTATATCTCCACCAGAATGCACCAGCAACGTGGCCGTAGTTCTGCGAAAACAGTGCCCAGTATACACTTTCGCATGGGTTAGTTCCAGAGAAGTATAGCATTTTCTTCTGGCGAACTTATGAATGCCAATAAATTGTTGATGTGCTTTACCGTTAGTAGGTATACTTATAGAAGAAGCGTCAAATATTCAAACTCGAGGGACTGGAATCTGCATACTTTTTGTAAATGTTCAAATATTCCGTTACTACAAAAGATCTTGATGTTTTGGTCTTAGTATTTGGTAGCATAATTAGCAATTTGTCGCCCATATCATTTAAATCAACCGTTTTCATTCGCAAAAGCTCATCACATCTACAAGATGATGAGATTTTAGGTACTGAATTTTAAATAACTTGGTTTTATATATTAATTATTATTTTAATAAATATCATCAAAACAAGTTTTAGTTTTATTTTTCTTAGTTACA
The DNA here is from genome assembly GCA_947563755.1 of Lochmaea crataegi. Classification (NCBI taxonomy): domain Eukaryota; kingdom Metazoa; phylum Arthropoda; class Insecta; order Coleoptera; family Chrysomelidae; genus Lochmaea; species Lochmaea crataegi. The sequence goes on from OX387429.1 coordinate 27,162,968, forward strand.
AAAACAAAATATATCACCAACATAACTACATTTTCTTTTCAATATACCTTACTGAAAACCCTATCTTAACATGCCTATTTAGGGCCTACCGAAAATGACCTTTATCTACAACTGTCATGTTACGGGTACGATTTGACACTATTTTCAGTGTTATAATGACGTATATTACCGCACTAGTGCGTTTTTGAATACATAACCGCACTAGTGCGATAATAAGGATCAAGAAAAATATTAATACCAGAATTAAATATTTATTTTACATTATGTAGTTTAGGGTACATATAATTAACTTATTTATTATATATATTTTCAATATCCGAAGGGAGATTGTCTTCGCTTGAACTCATTTTTATAGATTTTTGTTCATTCAACTTTGACAATTTGATGACACAACTAATTTATTTTATTTCCACAGGTTTGCTTGTCTTTGTTGCTATGGTCACAAAATATATGATCTACAGTACCTTATGTTTGCAGCCAATATTATTAACAATTGTTGGATTGAAATATTTTTTTCTCATAAAATTTTATGATATACTGTTAATAATACTAATAAACAGTTGTAGATAAAATTTTGTACGTAACACGTGGGATAGGAATTATCAACGCACTTATGTGAATACACGACTCGGCCTACGGCCTCATCGTGCAAACTTCACATGCGTGCGTTAATAATGTCCATATCCCACTAATTACGTAAATAACTATTTCCTGTGCGCTAATTAGTATATTATGCAACGATCATGTAATGATGGTTATTAATACACGGGCATTAACAAGGCTAGTTTCGTATCCCGGTTAATGCTCGTGTATTAATAACCATTACATGAGAGTTGCATACGCAATTTTTTCTACACCCGATAAATAATGAAGAACTATAAATATTATATTTATACTAGAAGACCCCGACAGACGCTGAGTGGAGTGTCAGAGTAGCTTTTGTTTATTTCAAATTTCTATAAATGCCATCCTTACAATTAGCTAATCTCCATTAGCTCTTATATCGTACTACAATTATTATGTTCGATTGCCATTTTGCAAAAATAAAAATTGCGATGGAAAAATAGGGGTTGATCGAATAAAGGTGAAAAAAGAGTAATATTAAATTTTTTATTCTTAGTCATGACAAAATTAAAATTTATAATTAACGGTGAAAATTTAGGGTTATATATATTTTTGAATGTTGTATCATAAAAAAATAAAAACCAAAAATTTTGTCTAAAAAATAAAAAAAAATTAACATTTAGGGGGATGAAAAATAGATGTTGACCGATTCGCAGACCTAGCCGATATGCACACAAAATTTCATGAGAATCGGTAGAGCCATTTCGGATAATTAACAAATTAAAAATAGGGGTTAATCGTAGAGGGGTGAAAATTTAGGATTGTATGTATTTTTGAATGCTGTATCATAAAAAAATAAAAACAAAAAATGTTGTCTAAAAAATAAAAAAATAAATTAAGGGGTGGAGCACCCTTGGGGATGAAAAATAGATGTTGTCCGATTCGCAGACCTACCCGATATCCACACAAAATTTCATGAGAATCGGTCGAGCCATTTCGGAGGAGTTAAACTGCAAACACCGTGACACCAGAATTTTATATATTAGATTTGTATTGAACACAATAACAGTAATTATTCCATGTTAGAGGAATATTTAAATTTATTCAATTCTTGAAAATAAGCAAACAAAACATTTTCGGAGAATGTCGAAATATTATTTGTATTTCTCCAGTCCATAAACCGTTGATATAGTTTTTCGTACACTTTTGGGGCAAAATATTTAGTACTGCATTTTCTGCTCTCTCCGATATGTGTGGAGGAGTCGATGATAATTCTTCTATATCGCTGATATCAGACATTTTGACAATATAATTATCGAAGTTTAGCTATATTCTATGAAAATTTAATACCTACTGATTTTGACAAATAAAACAATTAGATAGGAATCTAGGACAAACGTCGAATGCACAGCATGCTAATTGAAAAATTATGGGTTTCTATTGATTAAAAATCTGTATCGTTATGAAAAATCTGTATCATAATGGATCTCATGATGGAACGGATTATGAGCATATAGAAAAATATTGTTATGAAAAATACAAAGATATTAAAAAACATGAAATTGATATTGATAGACTATATTATTTACAAAAATTGAATAGATGAGGCCCGTTTGATAAAGCTACTGTGTTAGCCAAACGCATCACAAGTTTAAGTTGAACATAGGTACAAATATAATAATGAAGATTTATACAAATTAAATTATTTTATTTCATCGTATATTATTTACTACTTAGAAAGCTAAAAAAATATCTATCAACAACACAACAGTTCTGTTTTGAGTTTTTCAAAAACTGGACGAGCCAGTGGCCCTCGCGAGAATATCTGCGAGCCGTTCTTGTGTAGAACAGTACTTTATATGTATTGTACCAGTTCTTTTTCAATTCATCACTGATAAAGTGACATTGCACTTCAATATGTTCACTGCCTCTGATTATTTGACCCCTCTTGATCATAGTGATAGCACTCTGGTTGTCTATATTGAGTGTCATGTCCACTTGCCTGTTGAGGAGTTCTTGAATAAATGTTTTCATATGCTTCATTTCCTGACAGCAATGTGCAGCCGCAATATACTCTGTCTCAGAGTCTGGATCTGTGGATCTTGCAACAACAGACTGTTTCTTCGAGCTCCAGCTCACTGGGCCACTGCCACACATAATAATATAACCAGAAGTGCTTTTCCTGCTCTATTCATCACCTGCAAAGTCTACGTCACAGTAAGCAGTGATCTTAAGATTTTCTTGTAGTTCTTTAAGATATTTCAGTTCTTGTGGTTTTGGTTTGCTCATAGACCTTTTTTTTCGGGTCGAGATGGGAAACTCATGTTCGAATGGGTCCAGGACCCAAACAGCGTTGGACTCATCCCCAAGGGGATGCCTACCAACCAAACCCACCTCAATAGACCTACTCTCGAAATTCACACCATACGCCATGTCTGGTCTAGTTTTCACTGCTAGGTAGATGGAGCTACCTATTGCTTGCTGATATGGAAAATTTTTGGTAGTGTTATCTTGCTCTTGATAATTAATTTCTTTGAATTGGAGTTGAAACTGGCTTGCATTGTTCCATATTGTATTTTTTCAGCACTTGCTTGCTGTAGTTTTGTTGATTAATGAATATTCCTTCCTCATTTCTTTCAATTTCAAGTCCCAGATACAAGACTGGATTATCTTGTACTGTTATCTCAAATTTACTCTTGAGTTTGTGTATCAACTGATTCATTTGTTGTAAATCTTCAACCATCAGTAATGCGTCATCGACGTGTATTGCAAGAAACATTTTCTTTCCTGTGTTTTTGAGCTGAAAAACACACCGATCTGATTTCAGCTGAATTAGATTTTCTTTTTACTTAATCACAGTTACCTGTAAATAATTGTCATATTAGTAAAGCGTGATCTATAGACGTCAAAAAATATTAGTTCGATACTATTATAACGCTTTACAAAATTAAAAAAATAAATTTCCAAAGACCGTTCACTAAGAAGCAACAACTACTTCTCGGGATATATGCCCCGACAGACATTGAATTACACTTCTAAAGTAAACGGGGTTGGTATATCTGTTGAGATAGAACCAACCATTCTGGTTTGCGATTAGAAGGTTTCGGCGTATTTGCGCCTCATCGGTACAAGGTAGATGCTATTCGTCCAGAAGCTTTGAGAGCATAATCCTGGACTGGAGACTGCGTTGATACCACACCAATACATTAACCTCAGTAAAGGAAATGCTAAGAGTGCGATATCAGCGACATCTCCACATCTAATCACAAACCGGTCTACAAGTGATGTTATTCCTTCTAATCGCAAACCAGAATGGTTGGTTCTATCTTAACAGATATACCGACCCCGTTTACTATAATAGTATTGAACTATTTTTTTTAGATTTTCTTTATTTAAAAACTCAAACAAGCGCTTATTCCATTGTAGCGGCGCTTGCTTAAGACCATATAATGATTTTTTTAACAAGAAAATTTTTCCTGGTTCATGGTATCCATCGGGTACTATCATAAATATCTTTTCTTCAAGCTTGCCATATAGGAATGCTGTTTTCATATCAAATGTCATCAGTTTCAAATACTCTTGAGCTGCTATTGCAAACATCAGTCTAAAATTGTTAGATTGCACCACAGTACTGAAAATATTTTCAAAATCAAGATTTTCTTATTTCTGTCCACGAGCGACTAGTGCTTTATATAGCCAGTTTTATTTTATTTTAAGTACCCATTTTCCAGTCACAATTTCTTTGCCTGTTGAACGGCTTTCAACTACAATTTCCCATTTATGGTTGAGATCAAGAGATTTTTTTTTCATTTTTGATTACTCCTTTCCATTTGTTTTTGTCCCAGTAAGTTATCAGAGCACCGAGTTTTTCATTTATGGCATAGTCTTCAAGTCTGCTCTTTTCTATTCCCTTCTTGGTCTTTCAGTTTGTATGATTGAATCAGGATTATTATCTTCATGTTCTGAATTTTGTTCCTGATCATTATCTTCTGATTCTTGTCCTTGATTTTTATGTTCTTCTGGTTCTTGATTCTCTTTATCTTCTGGTGCTTGATGCTCATTTCATTCTGGTTCTTGATTTTCATTTTCTCCTGGTTCTTGACTTTCACTTCGTTCTGGTTCTCGATTCCCATATTTTCTTCTGTTTCTTCTTCTAAATTCTCAAAATGAATATGGTTTCTTGTTTCATGTTGATTATGTCTTCGTTGAGATTCGATGAAGGATACACCTCTTGATGTATACACTTTTCTTTCTTTTATATCCCAGATGCGATATTCATTTACTGCGTAGCCAATGAATATTTCTTGTTTTGATCTTGGTTGTATTTTCTTCGGATATACCAGCAGTTTGGTGTAGACTTTTGATCCAAATATTTCCAATCTAGCCAAATCTGGTCTTTTGCCATACCAGAGTTCTGCTGGGGTTTTGTCTTTGGTAGCAGTGGGACTTCGATTTATAAGATAAGCAGCTGTGCATACCGCTTCTCCCCACACTTCATTTTCCAGTTGAGAGTCGAACAAGATTGTGTGATTAATTCGCTCTGAAGCCCCGTTCAGTTGGGGTGTGTATGGAAAATCAAGACATATTCCTTTGTTTTTGCACCAAGTTTTGAACTCATTACTGCGAAACTCACTTCCATTATCACATCTTAACTTAGACACTTTGGGGTTATGTTAGGCCTCTGCTTCTAGAATAAATTAGATATATTTCTGCTTCATTTTTATACATCATAGGATACACATTGACAAAATGACTGAAATCATCAGTGCATGTTAAAATTTAATTCATTCAATCGTACGTTGGTGGATCCACTTTTCCACACAGATATGTATGAATGATTTGTAAAGGTCTTATCGCTTTAGTTCTTGTAGTCTTAAATGGGATTCTCACCTGTTTAGCTTGGCAACAAACATCACAGTTGCTGTCTTCTGTTGTGGCAATTGTTTCTGAAACTCCATCACACAGTTGGGCTAATTTATTTAGTCTTGTACACCTAATGTGACCAAGTTTTCTATGCCACTGTGTATGCTGATCCAGGTGCCTTGACATTAACGCCTTCAATTCTTCATTTTTATTCTGATCTTCTTTGACTTGATTTTCTAAATCAACAACATACATTTCATCTTCATCTTTAAATCCCTTAATTACTATTTTTCCTTCTTGAATAACCCACACTTCAAACTCAGAGAACAAGACGAGTGCTCCTTTTGCAGTCACAGAACTCTTGAAAGCTCTTGAAAGTTCGGCACATAACTGACATTGTGCAAAATAATATCTTCGGACACCACGCTTCCTTAGTAGAGTAACTACACCAATACTGTGACACAAACCGGTTTTCAGAACCTGTTTAGCCGGTTTTGAGAACCTGTTTGTAGAGCCGCTTTTTTAGTTGTTAACCTTCAGTTTATTTATATACGTCAAATGAACGGATTGACCTCTAGACACCACTGGATACCGAGTAATTTGAACCTGTTTGTAGATCCAGTTTGACCATGTTCACCTTGATCACTAACTTTGTGGAACCTTGAAACAGGTTTTTGTGTGACCTTAGAATCGGTGACCTTTGTTGAGGTGACGCTTGGGATTTTTAGATCTCATTTTGTTTTTCAATTAAGTAGTGGGAAAAAGCTGAAATGCAAGTGGTGGGGAAAAGCTGTATAAATTTCGATACAATAAGATTTCTGAACGTTAAAAAGTGTTTGTTTACAAAATGGAAGAAGTGAAAGAAGCAGTGCAAAGTTTAGTATATGACTTTAACAAACATGAAAGAATGTTTGATCGGGAGCAGATATATGGTAGGGGAAGGATATACACAGTAGAAGAGTGTATGCAGCAGGCGAAGAAGTACAGAAAAGGAGCTGACGCTTGCAAAAATTTTGTAAAAGGATTAATTTGCATTGTATGTTTAATGCAGTTATTGAAACACTTAGATTTGGAAAGATGGATGTATGAATACAATCACTTACTTCCGGAGGAACTTCGCTTGAAGAATGAGGAGGAGGAGGAGGAGGAGGATGGTGTCTATGAACAATACGAGGAAGAAAATAATATGTTATCATAAAATAAAAAATCAGTAAAATATTTTAAGTGTTTTATTTATTCATCAAATAGTACAATTTATAATTTCAGTGCATATTTACAAAAATGACAATTTTCTTGTGCACTGGCAGGTCCATCCCAATGAGTTATCCAATCAGGACGATTATAGTGAACAAAACAAGGTAATCTTATTTGCAATTGAAAGTTGGATTGAAAGGCATATGGAAGTTTATGCCAAATATCCAGCAGAACGAAAGGTCTCACATTCTCTATTAGGTATTCAATTGGAAGCTCTTTAAATTCTTCGGTAGTGAAATCATGAAACGATTTCTTGCACAAAAACTTAGTCATGTTGTGAAATGTTTAATTTTTATACCCAACTCCTCCTACTTATATACCCAACACCATCATCAAAAAGTGGTGGGGAAAAGCTGTATAAATTTCGAGCAAATAAGACTCTGAAAGTTAAAACTGTTTACAAAATGGAAGAATTGAAAGCAGCAGTGCAAACGTTAGTATTTGACTTGAATGAACGAGAAAAAGTGTATGAGCGGGAAGCAGTATATGGAATGGGAAGAAAATACACACACGAAGAGTGTATGCAGCACGCGGATAGGTATAGACAAGGAGCTGACGCTTGCAAATATTTCGCGAAAGGTGTGATTTGTATTGTATGTTTAATACAATTATTAAAACACTTAAATTTGGATAGATGGATGTACGAATACAATCACTTACTGCCGGAGTTACTTCGCTTGAAGAATGATGGGGAGGAAGAACAGGAAAAATAAAAATGTAATTATGAAATAAAAAATTAATGAAATTTAATTATTGTTTTATTTATGCATTAAATAGTTATTATACAAAAAATATACATTTGTTTTTGCACATATACATCTATCATTCATATGGTAAAAACATGATGGATCCATATGTTCCAATTTCGGTTGTTCATCAAATTCATAAACGGGAACTGTCGAAAATGTTCTTAAATAATTTGCCTTTTCTTTACCTTTGACATAAACCGCTTCAACGTTGGTAAGCAAATCTTGAAACAAGACACCAAAAGTATGAACAGGTGTAAATCCGGCGTCCCAATTTATGTAATGATGATTTGTCATTAACCAAGTAGCCTGTTTGTGTAAATCTGGAGGTAACATCTTCATCGGAAATGGAGGTTTGAAAACGTAATGACAGAATTTTGAACCATCAAAAGCTGCAAACTCCTTTACTATAAGTTTGTTATTTCCGATTTTGAATCCTTGAATATCCACAACCAATTTCATATTTTTAACTTGATTAGTTCTTTTATAACTCGCTGATGTTTCTCATAGTAGTTTAAATCAGATTGAAGTTGTTTTAATTTTATGAGATAATTATGTAATCTCTTTCGATATTCGTTAACCATTATAAACTGTAAACTTGAACCGAATGTGAAAATATATATATATACAAAATATAAAGCATGCGCACTATATTTGTCTTACAATTTTTGTTAGAGGATTATACATAAACTCTTTTTCATGTAAAATTAAGCAATACGCCGTTACATTATTACCTACTGACTTTTTCGTTTCAAATTCAATACGAAGAACAACAGATCCACTTTGAATGATTTCCTTTTGCCGAGAACAATCGATATGAACAATGGGAGCTTTTTGTTTGAATTCCTCAGGTGTGAATATTGGTTGATTTGTTTGAATGTGATAATAGGATTCTTGAAAATTAGCAAACATTTCATACAACGTTGCGAAACGGTTAGTATCAAAGTCCAAATTTAAATCATGATAAGGATAACGTTCTGAATTAAGAAAGACGCGCATATTCGTTAATGTACAATGATCAAATTGACTCATATCTTTCAATAATTCTCCCTTACGACCAGCCTGCAGTGCTACTATGATATGTCGAGGACTTTCTAATTTAGTTGAAGTTTTGACAGGCCAAGTATGACGTGTCGAATCATTTAAAGTGGGATATTCGATTATTTCCCAACTTCGAAACTTGATAGGGAGATCGACATTGCTTTGAATAATTTTATTTAAACGAAGTTGTTCTCGTAAGTTAGGTGTTATATGAGGAACATTCCAAGATAATTTATTAATTTGAATTTTCGGCTTTTCGCTATTATCGTTCGCGATAACCGCATCTATATCATCTTTATCGCGAATTAACACCAACTCCTGTCTCATATTAAGTACAATTTTGCGAAAATCCTCGAATAATCCACACCATACTTTCAACGGTATGCAAACATTAAAGTTTCCATTGCCATCAAGAAGAATCTTACCATCTTTGGGAAACCATCCTCCGTTTTGCAGTAATTTACTCTCATTGTCAGTGAGCGACAAATAATTTTTTATTGTGGAAACCAAACCTACATTTCTAACAGAATCTATTACAACACCATTCAATTCATATCGTAGTTCTCGAAACAAATAAGCAATACCGTTGTTGATAAGTTGAAATTTTGTGGGTACTTTGTCTTGATCAGTCAAGATTTTACCTTCTAAATAAAGATAACTATTACATGGTAGTGTGTATGCATCCAAATCTTGAATAGGAATTCTGATTTCATCATTATAATTTAAATTACTAGAAGTATAAGGTTGGTAGGTATGGAACTGATAATCTTCAATGGTATTATCAATAAATGGTTCACCCGAAACGTGTAACATTTCCATTATACTAAAACTTGAAATCCAACAGACTGTAAAAATTTACGATTTTCTGATGTTAACCGATCAGTCACCAGTATTGCACTGTTTTTTCGACGTTCGAATTGCCTTTTATATGGTTGATATGGATGTTCCGAAAACCGCCAAACCATTATTCTATTCTTCGCAGATGTAGTCGAACCGTTATAGTTTCTTTGCGAAAATTGATCAAAGTTCCAACCTGATTGAGAATTCTCACAGTAATGTTGTTGATAGTTTTGATGTTTACTGGATAATAGAGTATTGTTAGTGGTTGTTCCACTATTTTATACCCATTTGGAACTTGTGGGAAAAATTGATGAATAATGTGAACTGGTTTTCCATTGAGGAAAGAACCAACCGCAATGTTACAGTCAATACAAATGGTATTCACTTGTAAAATGTTGACACTTTTAGAAGTATGAATTACATTTGGACTTAGTTTTCGTCTGGGAAATCCCAAAAGATGACCTATAGAATTATCAATGTCAAAATTAATCCAAACACTACTTTTAATTGTAAGTGTTGATGTTCGTGGATCTGCTCTAATACGAATACTAACTCCAGTCTGAAACAGTTCCCGTTCAATAATTTGTATTATATCATTAATTTCGTATGCTCCAACGGGAATTTCAAATTTATATTCATCATGATCACCCCACACCAACACATTATTTTGCTCATGTACGTTACTAATACTATTGAAACTATCAAAATTTGCTAAACCTATTTCATAGTCAGCATTTTCGTCTAAATAAATAGGGGGATTAAAATCATCACTTAAAACTGATGATTCTCCACTCAAAGTAAATGTGTATGACATAATGATCCAACTGAGTGACTAAATAAAAACCGTAGACAATATTGACCGCACTGATGTGAATTAAATGATTGTAGCACATCATAATTATAGTTTATATCAACCAACCCATCACTCTTAAAATATCTAACTAATTCTAATGGAGGGGGTAAATTACCGTAACTATCAAAATAAATCACATGCTTGTCATGTTTAGTGTAAGCAGTCCAGTGAGTTCCACTTCCACTTGTACCATCAAGATTGACTATACCTGACTCATATTTTTTTATTTTACTAGGTAACGTATCCCGCATGAAAACACCACGAAAATTAGGGATATATTTTGCATACTCTTCTAGCTCAATATTTGTCATCGCATGACGTGGTAAGCTCAGCGAAATTTTTTTGGATTCCAAACTTTTTTTTTTTTTTTCAAACCATATCCTTTATAGGGTCGTAGATAGAAACCTTGACCTACTTTTACCGCTTGCTCCATTGCTGCGTTATGTCTTTGTTGTTCAGTTAGTTGTTCACGATTGGCTTTAGCATCATTCACTGCTTTTGCAATTCCAGCTGCACCGCCCCCAATAGCTCCTAATGCTCCTAGTAATGGTAACAGTAATGGTAAGAAACCACCCTTTTTTGGAGTTCGAATGGTACGTTTTTTCCCAACTCTCTTTTTTTTCATTCCCATTCCAATTTTACGCTTAGCTTTCATAGCTGTAGTAACAAACCAAGCAGCCGCTTTTTCGCCTGTTTTAGCGTCTTTCGCCTTTACTCTTTCCCAAGCTTTGTGTTCTAAAATCTTATCTGCCAGATGTCGCTTACTCAAATCTTTATTTTGAGAATAAGCAATGTCGTGCTCTTTGCACGCTTGATCCAAAGGATTAATTCCCAAGTTTCCTTGTCGTAGTCTCTCCTCTAACCGAGTACCAGGACCACAAAATTCGTACCCAGGTAGATGCAGTTCAACAGGAAGCTTGTTGATGAGAGTATTAATGAAACCTCTTCCTACTTTTCTGGTTCGTTTCATTCTAAGTTCTTATATATAGTGACATGTGCTTATATACCCTCAGTCAACATGAAGATTCATAAACAACAACTTTCACTACCCATTAAAAATTATGATGATGGAGTGGTGAAACAAATTGGAAAACATGGTGCAATGTTTGGAGGAGATTCGAAAAGAGGGCTAATTATTGGTCCTAGTGGATGTGGAAAAACAAATGTTATGTTATCGTTAATTGATCATCCTAATGGTTTGAGATTTGAAAATGTGTATGTTTACTCGAAAAGTCTACAGCAACCAAAATATACTTATCTAAGAAATCTAATTCAACCCATAAAAGAGATTGGCTATGAAGAATATGATAATGCAGAAGATGTTATTTCTCCAGACTTAATTAAAGATAATTCTATAATAATTTTTGACGATGTTGCTACATGTAATCAGAACATAATGCAAAGTTATTTTTGTTTTGGTCGACACAAATACACAGACTGCTTCTATTTATGTCAAACATATTCGGCAATACCCAAACAGCTAATTAGAGATAATGCAAATCTCTTAATAGTCTTTCAACAAGATATGACCAATTTGAAACACATTTATGATGATCACGTTAACGTTGATATGTCATTTCAAGATTTGAAAAATTTGTGTTCGTTTTGTTGGCAAGATAAATTTGGATTTCTCACAATTGATAAAGACTGTACAATGACGTCTGGTCGATATAGAAAAGGGTTTGACATTTTTGTTAGTATATAAATAGTATTGATGGGAACATACACCTAGTAGTAACCATGGAGACACAATTAGCGAAACAACTCGTAAAGGCACGCCAGGCTTTAAAGAAAAAATATAAGAGTTTGAAAAGTGATATAGTTCAATCTCAATCTCAGTTAGAACAATCATACCAACCAATTACGCGACCACTTGAGGAATTGGTGTCCGCTCTAAAGGAACCAATTCAACAATCGATTAAAGAAGAAAGAAAATCAATGTCACCTATAACACCTAAATCGCAAATCACCAAATATAATAAATTAGCGTATCTAACTACTCCCCCTGCTCGACCACTATTCAATAGCACTCAGCTAGAGAATATGATACCTGCACCCGAAGAAGTGTTTCAATCTCAAATCGATCATAATGATGATGAGATTGATAAGAGTCGCGACGACCAATTCATTGATGATACCCTTTCTCAATTTTATCAAACTTTATCCAATCCTGAGGTGTATCGCGAATATTTTGATCAATTCAAAAGTCCTCTGCCTCGAGAGTATATTGAAGGAATGGTACGTGACGTAAATGGTAAATATGATCATGATTTGGGTTTATTTCACGATCCTATCAAAGAAAAGTTTTATATCGGAGATTCTGAAGTAGATTTTGAAGGTGCAAATATTTCAGTTAAAAATATTAAATACCCTGGTACTGTAGGTCTGTACGATTTACTTTTTTTGAAAAATCCTACATTACAGAATCAGAAAGATATTGACAATTACGTGGATATTATAAAACGAACAAACGCTATCCATCGAAATTATGATCCTGACTTGCCTATTAAGAAATTTGCCAATGATATCAAAGATAAATATCTTTTCATTATAAAACCGAAACTTAAGCCACCTGTAAGAGCAAGATCTGGTACGCAAACTTCCGCTATGCTGAGAAATGTAATTACTAGAAATATGGCAAGGAGGGGAAAGGGAATGACAATGATGAAATATTCGTCAAAGCCCGTAGACTACAAATATTTTGATGACTACAATGAAATAGTTGAAAGATTGAAATTACTTTTGAGTTCAAAGAATGCGGGTAGTTCTGCTCATAATAACGAAATAGTTTCGATTATAGAAGAATTACGTGAAGGAAAAATAATCCTATAAATGGAGCATTTACTCCGCAACTGCTCAGTTTACATCATGCCTATCAACAAGTTTAATCAACATTTTCTTACTATCGACGAAAGTAAACCTCAAGATGTTCCATTTTACATATGTCAACCATCTAAGTATCATAGTAAATGTATACTTTACATTCATGGAAAAAACAACCCAAATTTAAGTAAAACTAATTATGTATTAGATGATTTAACCACTGTGTACACTTTTCCGATAACCGGAAAGGTTGAAAGTATTCAATGCTATCCATCACCTTTATTTGTTTCATATAAAAATCATAACAACCCCATTAATCAGTTACTAGAAAATCAAATTGTAACTAAAGGAGATAGAATAGAGTTTGAACTTCATTCCCAAGGGTCGATGAGAAGTGATTGTTATGTTCAATTTGTTATTCAAGTTCCTCTAGGAAAAAGTGTATAAATACACATTTATTCAGTGTTAGTTTTATTTCAAACATGCCTCTCAACAAGTTCAATGAACATTATTTGAGTCCGGCTGAACTAACTGCTCCATTTTATATTTGCGACTCATTTGATTATCATGTTAAATGTCTAGTTCGTTTGCGAGGTGAGAAGAAACAAAGTTTGAATAAAGAGTACTATGTACTAGATAATGGGGGTATTGCTTTCAAATTTAAGTTTGCTTGCATAATTGAAAGTGTATCACATTATACAGCAGACGGAGTGGTGCTAATAAATGATATTGAATCTAAATTCAATCAACTAGCTACCAAAAATATTATAAAAGGAGATATAATTAAGTTTAAATTAGGAACGCCAGCTGCTATCTGCATTGAACTATTGTTACAGTGCCCGTTAGTGAAAAATGTCTAAAGCACAAGTAATACAAGAATTACATGCTCCAGCTCGAATAAATTATAGAAGACGACATGTTATTGTGAAGGGTCTACACGATTTGATCCAGGCAGACTTGGCCATTATGTCACCACATGCCAAAGAAAACAAGGGATATAATTATATTTTAGTTGTAATCAATGCATTTAGTAAATATGTTTGGGTGGAACCTGTCAAGAGGAAAACAGGAAAAGAAATTACAAATGCTATGAGAATTATACTGAGTAAAATGAAGACCACACCTGCTAATCTACAAACCGATAATGGAACTGAATTTTACAACAAAGAATTTCAACGATTAATGCAAACATACAATATCAATCACTACAGTACATTTTCAAATCTCAAGGCTAGTATTGCAGAAAGAGTAATTCGAACGTTGAAAACACTATTATGGAAGCGATTTAGTATGGAAGGTTCTTATAAATGGTTAAATATTCTTCCAGAAATTGCTGCAAAATATAACAATACCAGACACTCTACAACGGGTGAAATACCCAGTAAAATTAATGATAAAAATGCCAAATATATTGTTGTATTCAACAACATCAAAACCATTGATCCCAAACCAGCAAAATTTAGAAAAGGTGATTATGTTCGTATCAGCAAATATCGACACGTGTTTAAAAAAGGATACACTCCCAACTGGACTACTGAGGTTTTCAAGATTAAATCTGTTAAACTCACCAATCCCACTACTTACATTTTGGAAGATGAGAAAAAAGAAGAAATTCGAGGGGCATTCTATTCAGAAGAGCTACAAAAAGTGAAATATCCGGATGTTTTTCTAATTGAAAAAGTGTTGAGAAAAAAAGGTGATCGGTTATTAGTTAAGTGGCTTGGAATGAACTCTCAATCATGGATAAATAAAAATAGTATTGTATAAATTGTAATAATTTTGAATAAAAAACGTATACGTTATACTTTTGTTTCATTGAAAAAAAAAAACACAAAGAGTTAATTTAAATTATTTATTCGTTGACATACTTTATTTCTGTGACTTACATCTAATATAGGATTAATAATAATAGCAGCTTCCTGTATTCGACGTTGAAATCTCAAGTCATCGTGATATCTCAATTCGCATTTTCGGGTGCTTTTGTAAGCGAAAGCCCAGGTGATCAATAAGTGAATGTGAACATTTTCATTGAATCTTACTTTCTTCATTCTTCAACATATGAGGATATTTATAAATCACTTCCAGAGCCAAGCTGTATGTTACACAATTTATATATTTCACAGAGTCCATTATGTTGAGAGCTGAGTTTACAATGTTCTCACTATCCACACCAAGTTTTAAAATTTTAAAACAACTATAAAATTGTTGATTCTTCAGTAGCTCCAAATTATACGTTATTAATGGATGTAATTTCCATAATTCCATTATACAATCAGATTCCAAATAAATACTGGAATGATCTGTCACTATTTTCCATTCAAAATTTGTTCCATATATGGTATAGTCATTTGTTACAGCTTGAATTGAAGATAGAAGTTCATACCATTCCACTTCAGTCAATTCAATAGTATTATCCTTTCCGAATATTCTAACACATGGTTCAAAGTTCAATTCATGAGATATGCTAACCACTATGAAGATGTTATTAGTCAAATGAATTATTTTCCCACCTAAATACATTTTCTGTGGACATGTAACCATACTGAATGTGTTTTGAATACTAACGAGAAAAAAAAAACACTGAAATATATTTATAAATTTTATTGATACATACACTAAAATATATTTATAAAGTTTATTTATACATACACTGAAATATATTTATAGTTTATTTATACATACACTGAAATATATTTATAAAGTTTATTGATACATACAAATACATATAACTACTTTAAACTATAATGACCCCAAGGTAAAGTATTGATTGAATCATGTAATATACAACGCTTATCGACTAATCCATTCAAACCCACTTTTGTTTGCTCTATGCTGTAAACATTATGAGCATATGAACGAATTGTACGTTGCGAAATAATTTTATCTTTGTTTTCCCTCAAACAGTTGATGTAGTCATCGAATGTAATCTTATTTTCAATGATGCTCGATTTAACACCCTTTGATTTTTTAACCAACTTTGAATCCTGTACCTTATAACTATACATTTTTGATCTTAATCCTACAAAATGAGTAATAATTCTACCATTTGCCTCATCTTTCATCAAACCAGGGACTTTTTTATTACAAAGTAGCATATTGTACGGATTATTAACACCATATTCGCTAGTATCAAATCTGTTAATGTTAGGTTTTATCACTTCCTCGAAAATATCATTACATTGAATTTCATAAATAAAACTGTCGGTATCAGTATATAAAATTTTACAATAATCCTTTAATTGAGGTAACATGAAATCATAGTGAAACTCATACATACAAGTTTTTGAAATATCTAAAATAGACATTCCTATGTACAAGGGTTTGTTGAAATAAAGTTCTGCTTTCTTCAATTCGATTGCCATTAACTGACTTTCTTCATCGAATACAGTTCTTCCAGTAAACTTTGGACTAGCTATCAAGTTTTTTGCTCCATACCTTCCCTCCCATTGACTAACCAATTTAACAATCCGATGTTTTCTAATATTTTCCATTGTTTTTCCATATATTGAATTTACGTTGAGTTTAAAGTAACCTTTTTCGAATTCATTTTTAGCTTTTTTCCTAAAGCTTGTATTTAAATCTACATAAGGTTTCAACCACGTTGATTGTGAGAATTTAAGTACCCTATGAATTTTTGTCAACACCAACCCATGTGCTAGAGCTTGTTTTAAAGCCCGAAAATGAATGATATATTTGTTTTTGTTATACAGAGTGGTCAACAGTTTCGGTAATTTGGAGCCTTTGGGTACTCGATGTTCAGAACAAAAAGGAAAATCTCTATGAATATCATGCAGATCCTCCGGATAATCCAAATCCACTTCCAAAATGTATCCTTCGGGACTGTCGTCAGGTATGTCACTAACATTAATGTTTGTGTCAACCCACTCAAAATTTCCATATGGCAGTGGTTGACACATTGCCCATCCGTACAGTGCATTGATATCCAGATAAAGTATAAACTTGTCCGGCTTCGAATTATCATATTTCCTCATATATTTATTGTTAGCTTCGGAATATCGACAGCAGCATTGACTTATTCCTCCCCGGATTGCATTTTCAACAAACAGTATCATATCAACATCCTGTAATAGTTCTAATTCGCACTTAGTATATTTTAACATACAGTCCCATGAATATCCAGGAATGGTATAGTACCAAGCTGGATCTAAGCCGCTAGTGGAATACCCAATATTTCGAAAATTCTCAAATACATCTGATAAAAGCATTATATCAGTTTTCAGGTACAAATCAGAGTATTGACCTAAATTTTGAATATTAAACAATTGCCATACATTCTGAGCATGTTTATATCGCTCCTCAGTGATTTCTTCATCGCAGAGTTTATTATAAAATTCATTTGGCTCGGGTAATTCAGTTTCTTCAAGTTTTTCCAATTTATCTATATAGTCATAGCAAAATACTCCTTTTTTTGTTAAAAGTTTGAACTGTTCATCACTGCAGTCTCTGAATTCATGTTTTGTATTGTTCAAGTTTTTCTCATCTAAATTTTTCACCAAACTATCAAGTGAGGAATTCAGAAAGCGAATTGAATCTATAAACCTGAATTTAATATTATTCGACATATGATTAGTAAACGAAATATATTTTTCTTTATTGATTGGTAACAATGAAATTCTACCTAGTTTAGCAAGATCTCTTATAAGGAAATGTGAATCATAGCCACTCAAATTATGAAAAATAGTGGGGACACAAAATTTTTTTCTAAAATTTACGTTGCACATTTTATGTGCAAAACCTCTAAACTCGCCTGTGAAATGATTATGATCGCGAACAATAATATCAACATTTGTAAATTCAGTTTCACAAATATGACATATTTTAGCATTTACTGTTGTCCTATTTTCATCCATGGGAATTATATTTTTAAATTTAGAATAAATTATTTCAGCACATATTTCCATTTCATGCGCAAACCATTGCATACAATCTATTCCACGATAACTGTTAAAGTATGAAAGAGAATTATCATATTCACATTTAACGTAATATCCGCAGCTATACGCAATATGTTTTTGATATTTAGTTGTTTTCTGGAAATTATGTTCAAGAGGTTGTAACATACATTCAAAATCAGCATAAATAACAAAAGGTGTTCGTTGTTTATTTGAAAAATTTTTGAACTTTACAATTTTCTCTTTTGGAATGTTTATTTTGGAATCATTGATTTTTTCACATAAATTTGAATGATTAGTTAACACTTCCTGATTAGAAAAATAATTTAAACATCTTTCACATATAAACTTCTTATGACCATCTTTATTTAATTGTACATTTAATAACCTAGATAAATTTTTAATCCAGCAATAATGGTATTTTATTTCAATACGTTCATCGTCTAATGGATCAGGAGCATCATAATCGTTTAGTTTAGGAAAGTATATATTTTGAATTAATAATAAATTAATATGATTTGTTTTTTTGTCTTTTGTTAAACGTAATGGAATTACGTTATAATTTTTCCCGATCAATTCCAAACCGTAAACATTAACAGATAGTTTATTAATCTTTTCAAAAAGATGAATTTTATTAAATTGCATTGGAATTTCAAGTCCTTCTAATTTCAATACTTGACTATAATGCGGATATGATGTTAAACGATTTGAATTTTTATTTCCAACAGGATACAGAGCACTTACAATACTCCAATAAAAACAAGCTTCGTCATTATAATTATGTACGTTTATACAAGCCTTTTTATTTGCTATAAAATGTGGTAATGAAATGAAAGATGAACCGTTTCCTATTTCTAATTTATTAATATTGACTGATAGTGATACAACTCTTTTTAAAGCCCATCCTGAATCTTTTTCTTGAAATTCTGACAATTTAATTCCGATAAAGACTACTACACGATCCATGAACCATTCATATATATTAGTTGAATTATCTATCACACTATTCTCAGTATGGAAGTATTTTATATCTGTTATGTTTTTATTCAAATTTTGCTTCATAAACTCTGCACAGAATGTTGTATTTACTTTAATTAAGTTATAGTTTTGTAAAGCATCAACTATTTTTCTATAAAATATTTTAAAAGAATCTATCAAAAATTCGTCCGCATCTAAATGTTTTAGGTTTATTATTACTCCAGTTGTTACTCTATTATTATATATTGAAATTAAATCTTCCCACTTGACTGTATCTGTGCTTTCCTTACCTATTATCTCTAATTTTATATATATAGATTTCAAATGACCTAATTTGGTTAACCATTTCTTTTTTTTACCAATAGATATACTAGAACGGATTTTTTCAGAGCATAAGTTAATAGCAATCTTTACATGATGCAACCATACTTTACTTTCCTGTACTGTAAAATCAGGATATTTTTCAGAAAATTTTTCAATTAATTTACTTACATCACTAAATATTTTATCTGACATAATTATAGGTTACTATTTACAAATTTAAACAATTCCGCTGGATTTCCTTTACCGGTATCCTTTTGTCCAATATACACTAGGGAATATTTCCCGTTTCCCAACTCTACCAAAAAATCTTTCAAAAATTTCGTTGATCGTGCCGGTAAAAAAACTGTGTTGTCATTCAACTCTACTAAAACTACTTCTCCATATTTTGAGTTCACTATTCTAGCGGTGGTAATTTTATAAGGAGTATCCTTAGCTAATGTATTCAGTTTCACAATCGATTTATCTTCTACTTCTAAAAGAAGATGTTTATTTATAGCTTGCATATCCATTTTTCACTGGAAATACATATTGTTTACGGAATTGATATCATTGAAATAACAGTATATTTACCTTTTGATTTGTAGTCACTCTCTTACTTTGATACTACTTGTAAGCACTGTGAATACTACTGATACCTTCTGTTATTTCAACCGGGTTTTTATATAACTCCAATATGATCACGTGATCTTAAAAACTGCAGTTTCAACTTCTTATCCTTAACCTTCACTTGATTACTTGTTTTCAATATCAACAGACTTAAACATTGCTACCACTTATGTGGCAGCGAAAAGCACCAATGACCATAAAGGTCAGTTAATTTTTGTCTCGTTACCGTGCAATTAGTAACAACAAAAAACTTGTTTCACCTCATATTTTTTCCTGAGTATCTTTTGAAAGTATATACTTGTTTTTTTATGTCTACAGAGATTGTTGCCCTTCACTTTAACTTGATTACTTGTTATTCAGAGTTACAGATTAAATCGTTACCACTTATTTAATTGGTAGCGAAAAAGTACCAATGATTAAAGGTCAGTCAATTTTTGTCTTGTTACCAATTGTATAATAAGTAACAACAAAAAACTTGTTTCACCTCATATTTTTGCCCGAGTAACCTTTGAAAGTATATACTTGTTTTTTTATGTCTACAGAGATTGCATTTAAGCCGACGCACTTCAATTTTCAACACATTCTCAAACACAGTGTTCTTTGAAACAAGATAATATTTTTAACATGGTTTCAAAACGCGTCAACGTACATTCTAACGTGTTAGTTACACCTAAGAAGCAAAAAGTTTTGCCGAATTTGCAGCCGTTGGAGCAAATGTCGAAAGAAAATCAAGTAAGTATTTCCAACTATAATCATTTTTTTTATTTACATATGTATTTTTCTTATAGCCTATCATCGATTTGAGTTCTTCAGACATCGAAGCTTTTTTTTCGTCTGATCCTGTTGGTCCGTCCTCCTCGTCCTCGTCCTCCTTCTCCCCCTCCTCCACCTCCCCCTCCTCATTGAAGCAGATTCCTCCACATCTAAAAGATATAAAGGAAAAAAATTATAGGAGTCTCGAATTTTTTACTAAGAATGATGTGGAGTTAACTGCACTTGACGATCAATTAACTTTAATCGTTAATGAGTGCAGTAATCGGGAACAACTCATTAAAACGATTGATGAACAGGTTGCAAATATGCAAAAACAGCTAGCAAATATGAGAAAAGAGAAGAAGAAATTAGAGGAGTTAAATCGCTTAGCTTTGGAGCAACAATTACATATTTTTGAAACTGGCAACCAAATACAAAATTCAATAAACAATCATAAAACATCATGCTAATTTTTTGTTTTTTTTTTCATTCCGTTCTTATCAATTTATTCCAAATATTCAAGAAAACGGGAAAAGGAAGTGAAATAGTACACGTTCACGCCAAGAAAATTCTGTAAAAATATTCATTTAATGTCGTGACAACATTTTAGTGTTTAAAAATGTTCATGTTTATACCTGGCCTATGAAAATATTTTAAATTGATTCAAGACATTAGCGCCTCCGGCTGGAATGTCGGTTTCGAGATAATGAGAAATAGAGAGAGGAGATTTTATTATGGTTTAAAATACACGCGATAAGTTACAATTCACTCACTAATAAGAAATTTTGAGATGACATTTTAGATATACAATACTGATATTTTTGCTAAAGTATGAGGTATGGAAATATATTATAATACAATTTTAACAGATATATTTCCAGAATTTTGATAATATTTCTAACTCTAGTCTGAGTTTGATGTAAAAATTCACCACATAAAACATAATATTTCTATTTCTCTCTCAACAATAATTATTCCAGTACTATGCATGAACTGTAATTTATCTAAAGACTCGCTATTCTACTACTGTTGTAAAATTCCAATTTATTTTTAAACTAACTTTCGAAGGGTTTAGAATTAAAAAAACAGATATATTCTTAGAATTTTGTTAATATTTACGACTCTAGGATGAATTTGATGCATTACAGAAATAATTCTAAGCAATATGCAATTTTTTAAACTTGACGTAAAATATTAAATCAATATATAGTTGAGGAGATGTAAGGCGGCGTTAGTCATCATAAATGTATCATTGACTACCTTGCCACGGTAAATCTCCTCAACTATACTATTATATTTACCTAATTTTTCCCTTCTCTGGCTGGCTGGCTGGCTATTTCGTTCAGCCGTTTCCGTTCAGACAACCTCCATTTTTTCTTCGCAGATTTTGATAGCTTTGGAGGAACCTGTCTTATCACATTCCTTGCTTCAACATTTGGAACGTACGTCGGAGAATCAGGTTCGTCATCCCAATTTTCCTGTTCTTCTATTTCTTCTATCTTCCCCTCACAATTCATTTTTAAATTTTTACTAAAACTGGAACTACACTGAAATGATTTTCTGTGTCTATATATATACAGAAATTTCAACAACTTTCTCTTAAAAGGGACTTACCTTCACCAAAAAAAAAACTGGAAGCTACATCGCCCTGGCATTGAAAACGTTTATTCACTTAATCAGTCTGGGAATTTTATGTCTGACCTTATTGAAGGTGGTTTTGTATCAAAATATTTTGTATTTAAACCAACGCAATTTCTTCCAATCTTCAGTTTATTTTTTAAATATGACTGTTAATGTTTTTGATTTTTCTAAAGTGTTAACCAAGCTTTCCTATGTAAAAAATGTTGATTGAAACTCCAGTAAGTATGTGTTTTATATGCAAAATTTTAATCCTCATAAAAGTATAACCTCGGATTTTTTTTTTACTGTCTGAATATATTTTTAAAATTGCAGAGTGGTTATTGAAAATATTTCTAATTTATGATAAACTATTTATATTTCTCTCGTATGGATAGTGTTATAAATTCTTGGCGATAACATTTAATTGTTTTCTAGACAATCTATATGTTTATGCAAAACAGTTTTTCGTTATAAATATTTAATAAATGTATAGTAGGTAATAGGTCTGCCCTCGTGTAAAAAGGTATCTACAAATACTGGGGTATAACTATTTTCAGGTAATTTTTTTAATAATAACCATTTTTTACCTTGCATCTTTGATATAAATATTGTGTTGATAGTAACGGCCTTTTCTGTTATAATGTGTATCGGAAATTCTGTTTTTATGTAACGAGCTACCCTTGCATCTTTGTTATAAATATCTAATAAAATATTATGATTGTTCTTAAGTAAAAAGGTATACAAATATACAAGGTATCCAAAAATATAGGGGTACCCCTATTTTAAGGTTAATTTGTTTCTCGTTGCCGATTATGTAATAGAAAAAGTTTAATAACGCTATACATACATCAATTGGAGGTTAACTTACGTATTTGGTATCCAGTGGTAGTGTATACAAACTAGAGGTTCAACTAATTTGTATCTGGTTACCAGTTATGTAATAGGTAGCGACAAAGTTTAATAACGCTAGACATACATCAATTGGAGGTTAACTTACGTACTTGGTATCCAGTAGTGTGCATACAAACTAGAGGTTCAACTAATTTGTATCTGGTTACCAGTTATGTAATAGGTAGCGACAAAGTTGAATAACGCTATACATACATCAATTGGAGGTTAACTTACGTATTTGGTATCCAGTGGTAGTGCATACAAACTAGAGGTTCAACTAATTTGTATCTGGTTACCAGTTATGTAATAGGTAGCGACAAAGTTTAATAACGCTATACATACATCAATTGAAGGTTAACTTACGTACTTGGTATCCAGTAGTAGTGTAATCAAACTAGAGGTTCAACTAATTTGTATCTGGTTACCAGTTATGTAATAGAAAAAGTCTAATAACGCTAGACATACATCAATTGGAGGTTAACTTACGTATTTGGTATCCAGTGGTAGTGTATTCAAACTAGAGGTTCAACTAATTTGTATCTGGTTACCAGTTATGTAATAGGTAGCGACAAAGTTTAATAACGCTAGACATACATCAATTAGAGGTTAACTTACGTATTTGGTTTCCAATAGTAGTGTATTCAAACTAGAGGTTCAACTAATTTGTATCTGGTTACCAGTTATGTAATAGGTAGCGACAAAGTTCAATAACGCTCTACATACATCAATTGGAGGTTAACTTACGTATTTGGTATCCAGTAGTAGTGTATTCAAACTAGAGGTTCAACTAATTTGTATCTGGTTACCGGTTATGTAATAGGTAGCGAGAAAGTTCAATAACGCTCTACATACATCAATTGGAGGTTAACTTACGTATTTGGTATCCAGTGGTGTCTAGAGGTCAATCCGTTCATTTGACGTATATAAATAAACTGAAGGTTAACAACTAAAAAAGCGGCTCTACAAACAGGTTCTCAAAACCGGCTAAACAGGTTCTGAAAACCGGTTTGTGTCACAGTATTGGTGTAGGTACTCTACTTTCCTTCCATCCTGGTATACATGCACTAACCATCTTTGGCTACATTTATTTTAATCTTACCAGTCTTTTGCACATTTTTCATATCTTCAATGTTATTCGACATATTATGTCCATTACAGGCACTGTCTATAGTAAAACACTTGGTACCAGAAGTCTGTTGAGTTTTGCTCAATTGTAATTCTTCCAAGCATCATCTTGATTTGCTGCATGTTTTTCTTCTGTATCACCTTCATGGTATTTGAAAAAAAAACCTTTTCCCACGAATGATTAGTTTTTTTACAAAACTTACCTAGTGGAAAACCAGTAGCATTACTATCTGCCTCCTTTTCAAATTTTATACATTGTTTAGCGAGGCGAACGAGAGGAGAGAAGGAGATATGAGTCAGTGAAGATAGAAAGAGAGAAAGTTACGTTTCGTATATTACAAGCAAGAGAGAGAAGTGAGCGCGAACATTTTCATTCTCTTTCCCTGTTTTAGCCAGTGCATATATATATATACAAGGACAGGAATATTGGGGAAGCGGCAAAATTGTAAAATGAGTACTCTTTATACTATTTTCCAAGCTTTCGGAATATCTTTATTTCCATTCTCAAGGACAGCATTCGAGATTGTATTACAAGTTGTTTCAAATGGTAAATACATCTAATAATAATAATTTTGATTTGAATTTTTAAGCTTTGAAATTTTACATAAAGAAAACAACTATTCTAAAAGGATTTTTCTGGAAATGGCATTCATATCTCAAGAAGATAATTGCTTAAATAAAAGAACTGATATTCAAAAACTTAGTACAATTTATAGCTATTTATTATCTTTTGACAAAAAAACAAAAAATTCAAATATTGAAGATGAGAATTCTGTTCCTTCATATTAACTTACCAACTATTATTTCACTTGCTAATATACTAAACATATTTAAAGACATTTCTATGACTACTAAAAATTAACATCGATGTCGTAATGTCAATTTTGATAGTTTTATTTTTAATTTAATTTCTTGAAATGGAAAATTATATCTTATACCATGTTTTTTCTCCATATTATACATATTATATATAGATATTGTGATTAACCTCGCTTAGTTGTAAGTAATTAATGTTTTACTTTTAAACTGAATTTATTTATACCTGTTGAAATATCTATAAATGTATCTTTTGTAGTTCTTTGATAATGGTGATAATAAATTACCGAAAGCTCAGAACAAACTAAAAAGAGTTCACTTATTCACATTGCCGCATCCCCCACAATAATAGTTAGACCTAACTAGTATCGGCAACGAACTATTTCCTATATATATACAGTGTGGAAACCACTTATGGAATAAAATTCTTTGTGTCATTATTTTAGAAAATTATAAAAAATGCCGAGACTCGTCAACTTTTGAATTGAGGGGGACACTTTTTGGCGCTAATGTCATAAACGTCAGATTCACCTCCTCCCTACTGGAGACACCCCTTACATTTTTTCAAATGGCATTAGTTATCAATTCACACCTCATTTTAAAGGTCTGGTAAATCTCTATTCAATCATTTTGTTTTGCCTTTGATACTAGCCTTCCATTGTTATTTAATCATTGTTTAAAATTGGCTCTTTTCCAACTTTTCGTATGCTCCCACATTTTGTTATGATAGAAAGACTCTTTAAAGAATGAAAAATTTACAAATAGTAAAAAGACAACTGTTAACAAGGAAAAACTGCTATTTAATCATGCCGTCAAAGTGACCACCGTTAACATTCAGGCAATAAAAGTTGAAAAAGAGCCAATTTCAAACAACGATTAAATAACAATGGAAGGCTCGTATCAAAGGCAAAACAAAATGATTGAATAGAGATTTACCAGACCTTTTAAATGAGGTGACACTTGATACCTAATGCCATTTGAAAAAATGTAAGGGGGGGCTCCAATAGGGAGGGGGTGAATCTGACGTTTATGACATTAGCGCCAAAAAGTGTCCCCCTCAATTCAAAAGTTGACGTGTCTCGGCATTTTTTATAATTTTCTAAAATAATGACATAAAGAATTTTATTCCATAAGTGGTTTCCACACTGTATATATATATATATAAAACCAGAAATATTGGGGAAACGGCAAGTTTATAAAAGTGAACTCTTCTTACTAATTTAACAAGCTTTCGGAAACTTTTATTTCCATTATCAAGTTACAGTAAATTGAGGATTGATATAAAATGGTAAATATATATTAAATGCTAAAATTGGTATTTGAATTTTTTAAAAAATATTGAAATATTGTCATTATGACAGATAAACAATTTCATTTTTTTCCTTCTAATAAGTTATAAAAATTATGTCAAAAAATGGAGAGTGTAGGTTATGATAATGTCAAATTATTATAAAAGTTTTTTTAAAAAATTAATTTTTGATTAAGAATTGAAATTTGAAATCTTATTATTGTGATCCATTGATAGTAAGTAGTGATAAATATCACTGAGATTCTTATGGTCACTCTTCTTGTTAATAGTACAAGGTTCTTGTGATATGTGAGCCATTTCTACGAAAAGTCTTTTTTTAGTATTTGTTTGTATGTCTAAAATATTAACAGATTCACTTTTATAAACTTGCCGTTTCCCCAATATTTCTGGTTTTATACCTAATTAGTCGGCAAAGACTATCCTATATATATATATATAGTCAGTGTTGATACCGAAGGAAATTAATCGCGCCTCGATAAAGTGTTTATTAAGTGACTCTCATATAAATTATAATTAGTGTGTTTAGGTATTAGATAAATTATTAAATAAGGACTGAATTACATATAAATCTGTATGGACACCAGAAAAGTTGGAAGAGGAACAAGAGAACGATCCCGACTTGAAGAAAATCCGACATTGGAAAAAAGAGAACTGTCGACCTACTTGGCAGGAGATTTCAAGGTACTCGCCAAAGATGAAATCGTATTGGGCCCAGTGGGACTCGCTGGTTTTGGAAAACGGTTTGCTACAGCGAGTAATCGAGAACGATGAGGGTTCCGAAAGTAGAAGACAGTTGGTGATTCCAAGAACAAGGATAGCAGCAGTACTGCGGAAATTACACGACAGTCCGTCAGGAGGACATCTAGGTGTGAAGAAGACCCTCCAGAAAGTGCGAGAACGGTTTTATTGGATGCACAGTTCCGAAGATGTGAAGGACTGGTGTAAGAAGTGCACTACCTGTGCTACGACCAATGGACCGCACGGGAGAAGAAAGGCTCCTATAAAGCAGTACAATGTCGGAAGCCCTTTTGAACGCATTGCCCTGGACATTGCCGGACCGTTTCCACCGACAGCAAATGGCAGCAGGTACATTTTGGTGGTGATGGACTACTTCACAAAATGGGTAGAAGCGTATGCCATTCCAAACCAAGAAGCCGCAACGGTTGCCGACGTGCTTGTGAATGAGTTCATTTGCCGATATGGAGTGCCCCTGGAAATACACAGCGACCAGGGCAGAAACTTCGAAAGCCAGCTGTTCCAGGAAGTTTGTGAAAAGCTCGGCATGAAGAAAACGAGAACTACGGCTTTGCACCCACAGTCGGACGGGATGGTAGAGCGAATGAACAGAACTCTTGGCAAATACCTGTCTAAAGTAGTATCTAACCATCAGCGAGATTGGGACCAATATCTCTCGCTATTCGCGATGGCCTACAGATCCGCCATCAATGACTCCACCGGCCAAACACCAGCAAGAGTTCTGTTCGGACGCGAAATGAGATTACCCTGCGACCTTGAATTTGGATGCCGACCCGGAGAAGACATAGCTGGTGAAGATTACGTGACTCAGCTGAGAAAAAGAATGGACGACGTACACGAGCTGGTTCGATCGAATCTTCAGATCGCTAGCGATAGGATGAAGAAAAGGTACGATACGCAAGCTACGGAGGGAGGTTCCCACGAAGGAGACAAAGTCTGGCTGCATAACCCAAGAAGACAAAAGGGTTTTTCTCTAAAGTTGCAGAAAGCTTGGGACGGCCCTTACCTCGTAAAGAAAAGAATCAACGATGTCATCTATCGTATCAGCAAGATCCCAAATGGAAAGCCAAAGGTGGTACACCGTAACCGATTAGCGCCATTCGAGGGTGATCATGATGAGGAAGTAAACCAGCTTCAGCAAGTAGCCGATCCTGCTTTTGTAGAGTTCATGGGTGCTTATGGTGGCACCGGAAAAGCCAGATTCGGCGTCACCACTGAGAGACGACAAGACCTGCTTACCGTTCCGGAGGAATACTCACTGGCAATAAACATCCCTGCCAGCGTAACCGATGCCCGTGGACTGGCATCTCTGTTTATAAAGAAGAGTGGCGCACGACTTTTGGTAAACCAGTACCAGGTAAAGCTTTGAAGCTGCAAAATGGCTCCCGCTACAATTTCCACCTAGTGACGAGGAACACCTTCGACGAAAGACCAACGTACGAGGATGTCTGGGAAGCATTACGAAGCCTGAGGGAGCATGTGCTTGAATTGAACGTGCATAGGCTAGCCATGCCCAAGATTGAATGTAGGCATTTAGATTGGCGAATAATCCGTAACATGGTAGAAGTAATCTTCCGAGACACCGAAGTGCAGGTACTGGTTTGCGGCCATGCTCGGGAGACACAGCCAACAGAGAAGACGGTCGCATGCTACTTCCATACAACTGGAAAATGCAACAAGGGGACCAGTTGCCGATACAGTCATCTCGTTCCAGTTTCCTAGTTAGTTCCAGGAGGAACTGTCTCTTAAGGAGGGGGCAATGTTACGCGAGCTACTGCATTAATATGCTCACTTAGTGCCCCCAGTGAAATCCCCGTATGAGACGACTATGGCTCCTCCGCCCAATTTTCGAGAAGCATCCAAAATACGAAACATCGAGAACACCCGGTGCATCCGCCAGAACGTCGAGAAATTTCTAGAATTACGGCGCGCGAGTATAAATAGGCCACAAGCATCGCTGCAGGCTTAAGTGACTCTCATATAAATTATAATTAGTGTGTTTAGGTATTAGATAAATTATTAAATAAGGACTGAATTACATATAAATCTGTAAATATAAATTAATTGTAAATATAAATTAGAATAAACGTTACAATATTTTATTTATTTATTTTTCTTAGTTACAAAAAAATATATGTCACCAACATAACTACATTTTTTTATTGATGTTACCAACTAACATATTGTAGAATTTAACACAAGCCCCAGCGACTGCAATAATAAGTACAACCTAAAATACAAATTGAAAAATAACTCTATTGTTTTACTAGGCAGAAAAGCACAATTGAATTTACTGTTTAGACCCTTACTTTGTGGAATCTACACATATTACTTTTTTAAATGAAACTAACTGTTTCTAATTAATTCCACTATTTAATGAAAAAGTTGATGAATTGATGAAAATTCATCAATTTTTTCATTAAATAGTGGAATTTATTAGAAACAGTTAGTTTCAGTGAAAAAGTAAGAAAAGCACAAGATTTAATGCCGCCGCTGGTGTTTCGTAGTCGAGGCTAGGAAACCAGCACAGGAATTGAATCTTTTTTTTCTGTTATGTGAAACATATAATTTTTTCTCCAAATTCGTTCCCATTTCACGCAAACTCCAAATAATTGAATTTATCCAATGTCATTGTCGATTTTGATTACCAATTTGATTCAAATTATTACTTGGAACGATGCATAGCAACAAAATTTTTACTAGGCAGTAAAAATACACCGTTTATGCCTGTTAAGTGTCATTAAAAAGCCACTTTTGATGTCATTTGGAGAAAAATAACTATTCTTTACTCTTTTATATGACATTGGGGTTGCTGTAAAAATGAAATAAATGAATAATATCGTTTTATGGAATATAATTTCTTAATATTTTTACTTCTATAAATCCATTTGAAACTTTTGCTAGACTTGAATGAATGTTACAACCACAATTATTTTAGATAATAAAGAAAAAAGTCCATTTATTCCTCGACACGGTATATGAAGAAGAAAATTCTAACTCGACAAATTTCTAGTGATAATAAAATTAAGCATTACGCTTATTAATTCCAGTAGAATTCAGCTGTGCGTATCCGGAGCACATACAAGTAAAAACGATTCACTTTTCTTCGCGACAGTTCATCTTCTCGATTGTCGAGACATAGAAATGGTAATATTAAGAAAAATGAGAGTGGTGATAGTGATTTATTTAACTTCAATATTCGTAATGTTTCAAACAGCTTTTGGAATATCTACAAAAGAAGAGGTGAGTATTTTTCACAAATTTGCACAATAAACTGGATCTGATTATAAAAAATAATTATCTATACTTTCCCTTAGAAATTACTCGATGAAGAATTTCATAGAGGTGCCGAAGAAACTCGAAGTTCCAATATTTATGATCTACCGACAGCAAGCACATTCCAACAAAATACCTATCACAAAGAAGTTGGTAAGTACAGCTTAATATCAATACTTAAAAAGTATAGTTATTACTATTCAGAGCCTATCCACTTTTTTCTGTCCAATTCTCAAAATGTAAACGGCAGCTTATCACACCTTATTTCTTGAATTCGCGCTGACCATCCCATCCCTTGACTAAGACTATGTCGTACATATTATTTAATTTTTTGAAGATAATAACGGATACGCAGATGGATTTCCAAGATCCGACTATTCAGTCCATGAACGAGGAAATCTACCCGAACCCAGTGCTATTCCTAATTACGATCCAACAATGCTACATTCTTTATATGGTTATGGTGGTAACGAACAGCACGCCTATGGAAATAACGCCGAGCTAGCACAAGCTTACGGATACAATATTAATTCACCACTCGGCTATGGACATGGTGGTGATTTATCACATCAATATGGCTATGGTAACAGCTTGGCACATTATCATGATCCAGAATTGGTAAATTGTTATGGTCACGGCAATCATTACGATTACAAACAGCATTATGGTGGTGATGGATTTGGTGTAACTGGAATCGGTAACTATATCAAAAAGGTATAACCATAATCAATGTACAGTTTTATTTACGGATATAAAACTAAATCAGCAATGAATGAGTCGTTAATGTGAATGTATTCTACACAGGTTTGTTCCAATACACCAATTAACTAGTTTGTGAACCGTCTCTAGTATGCGCAATAATAGCTTCGTTCCAACTGGCGTTAGAGCCGTTTTTGGTATCGTTCGCGCAAGTGCTGTATTTCTTTCACGTTCCAACTTATTAAAGTATCGTTCTTGGGACTGCTTGGGACGGTATACAAACTGTACCTTCTGGAAGGGGTGATAAAGTTGATGTGTCCTTCCCAAATTCGAGTTTGCGCACTATACAGTACTCGAAACGATTCCAGTACGGTTCATAAATGCCTAATGCCTAATGCCTAATGAAATCGCGTTATAACTTACTTCAAACCGAGTTATGAACAATAAGTTCGGTGTTCCAACAAATTGCAAACTAACCATGAATCAGTTTATGAACTGTCAGAACGGTTCATAGACTTGAGCAGGAACTTTAAGTCGGAGACCTGCGCTTTGTTGCAATTATTACTTTGACTAGACAAAAGGAGGAACTGGTTTCAATATGCCAGCTTTTGAAGCGAACTGACAAATATTATTTTTCAAATCTAACAAATTCACCATTTTTATCACTATGATTAGTACATCGATATTAACAACAATTATTCATACTTCTCGCTTTAAAAAATCACAACGGTTTATGGTCATAAACTTAAAGTAAATCCAGAGTAACCAATTGGTTGCTAATAAATGTTTGCTACCGTTTTAATGGCGGACAATGCTTCATAATCAAACTAACATATTTCAAATTTATTGTGAACTCTGTTTCAAATATTGAAATAATGGACTATGAATATTGTAACGTTTTTCTTATTTATTTAAATAGTTTTTACTGGTGGATAAAATTATACACACTACTATGGCTAATTACTATTGATTTATTCATAGAAACACACACTGTATTAAACTTAATTTATATACACATTCTACTTAATGTCTTACTTATTTACACTCGGTATAATAGTTCTAATTTATTTTTACCACTTGAATATTACACTATTTATCTTCACTCATTCATTCACTATCTGATTACTTAAACTCTGTACTGTACTGTTTGTTTACTAACTTTCTCAATTCTCGAAAGTTCTTGAATTTACTACGCTCTTCATATGCGTAAACACTGCAGTAACCAGAATATTCTACAAAGCGTATTCGCCAAAATTTATAGTCGAGTGACAAGGCCGGCTTTGATTTGGTGACTTCGTAACAATTTTCTTCTTCGGAAACTAGTAAAAATGATGAACTCTGTATTCTTATTGGGAATAATAAACGAGAGAAAAATAAAAATTATTTGGCTAATAGAATAATTTAATAGTTTGTGTAATAGATTTATCCATAGAGATAGATAATTATTCAACTAATTATATTTTTAGAATAAATTGTACCACAATACAGAGATGGTCTGTTTTACGAACAATTTTGGCCTTAATCGCCACAAGATTTGAACAAAGGGATTATTTCAGTAATTGGTTGTCTCTATGAAAATAATAGTTGTTTTGCTTTGAAATAGTTAATTTTTCTTCCTTTTTCTTATTCCCGATCAGACCCGTTTCAACTGTTCCATCACAGCTACGTAACGAACTATACTCTGTCCATCCAAGCAACGGAGTGTTCCAAAACAGTATCATGCATAGTGCACGCTATCTCTCCAACTCTGTATGGACAATGAATTCCGCCGGCCGATTGCAGTTAAATCCTACTGGCCAGCGCATGGAGGCGTATTTATTTTAGCCAATAGATGCAAAGGCGCATGGTGATCACGCATCAATCGTTGTTTGGTTCGCTCTGTTTGTTCGATGGATATAGTATAGATATTGAATCTTACATATTTGGTTCATGCTTATTTATCGGATCATGAACTGCTTCGTGTACGGTCAGTAGATCCGTTTTTTGCATTTTAGCAGGCGGCGTTAAGTTACGCCATGTATAACTAACGTGACCATGAATTTTTTGAATCAAAACAGGACATCGGTTAACTTATGTCAATTACTAGGGCCAATCCCATACATTTTGACAATGTTACGTCGAGAGATCAAATTTGAGGTTCCTTTATAAATATTGGTCCAGGTTCTCGGTTAAAAAAAAATTAAGTTTTTTTCATTTATCAATATAGTTGGTGATGATTTTAAATAAGAATACAATTTTTGATACGTTACCTTAGATTAGATTTGATGAGGTGGCTATTCCACTGCGACCTTTTCAGATCTATTGTGGTCCGCTGAATCTAGATTACATTCTCCAGCCCGACTCTTTTTAATTATCCAGTCGAGACTGAACCTATCACGTAATATCCTGTCGGTGGCTTCTCATCGCCCAGAACAAGAAATCGCACATTCGCCAGGCAGTCGCACTGGCATAGGATGTGCTCTGCAGTTTCCTCCTCCAGGTGACGGAATCTGCACATGGCTTCGTCTTTCAACCCTATTAGCTTTTCGTGCCTGTCCTGGTGATATCGTCCACCTTTCTAGAGATTTCTTTGCCACCCACTTCAATGTGGCCATATTTATTGTCGAATTTGCAACGCCGCAGAATGGTTCCGGTCCAATGATTGGCATTGATGATCCTTGTCTGGTCGTTTCATCCGCCAGTTCGTCGCCCTTATAACCCTCGTGCCCTTGTACCTAGGCTATCATGACCTTGCAATGGTCTCTTATAGAGCGTTTAAGGCACCTATGCAATCCCATACTAGTTTAGAGTTGACCTCTATGGATATGGAATCGAGTGCCTTCAGAGCAGCTTGGCAGTCTATGAAGATGGCAACTGAAAGGTACGTCCTTTTCTGCCTTTCAGTTTCTTCAACCCAGTAGTGAATCACCGTCACTTCCGCTTGGAAAGTTGTAACGTCCTTAGATAGGCTTATTGGAATAGCTATCCTTTGTTTTAGTCCTACAATTCCGGCTACTAAACCTACTTTTGCCTTGCTTGGAGCCGTCCGTATACCAGGTTGCCTCAGCCTGTATGGGTAGTCTTTTCATGTTTTTTCATTAAAAAAATACTCTTTCTACTGGTCTATTTGTGCCGGGCAGGCATAAAATATATTCAATTAGAAAACAAAATTTTTCATGTCTAAGATTATTTGTGCGAAAGTGTTTGAACATTTCTACCCAACGACTTTCCGTGTCGAAGCATTAAATTATTACACTCTGTTGTTTTTTATGATGTAATGTAATTAGGTATTAATGAAAATTCGTCAAATACTTCTGTATCTTTGTTACAATCAATATATCCATTTCCAATCAATACATTTGAACGTCTTCCCATGCAGGTACTTTTCTTAAATCTGCCCAATAAATATCTCTCAATCTTTGGTGAAAAATCCAGTCTACTGTTCCAAATATTCACAGACTTTTGTTTCTCACCTTCAATCTTTCCAGAGATGTTTGTAATTTCACTAACACATTATTAGTGTCACGCCTAGCTGCGCACCCAAAATTGACGTAGACATTGTCCCCACAACTTTTGCTGTCAAACTATTCCACAGCACACCCGTCAAGATTTGGTAGGTCTTGGAGGTTTAAAATTTTTACTTTTACATCTTCCCAAGGTTGAAAAAAGCGTATCAAAACAAGATATATCTTCTTATTACCGTAGCTTGAAGCGTCGGTTAAAATTATAAAAAAACACAACGTAACCCAATCTAAACAAAGCGTGAACAATATAGATAACACATACGGATAGATAGGACTCTTTAATGCTCTGAACTCTGAATTTCAGCGCTACCTAGCGGCTTGGAAGAAACTAATTTTAAAAATTACCGGTAAATTTGAACTTACACTCTATTATCTGGTATTTGATATTCCACTTATGTTAACAAAATTAAAATACAAATGATTTCTGAAGATATTTATTGATGTAATTTCTCATATACACAATAGTATTATATGGTATTACATAACAATTGATATACATTTGGAGTTGTTACAAATTAAAACTAGTATAGATCTATGAGACTTAAAAGATCTATGAAGGGGAGATATTTCTGCGAACTGCAACCTATAACTTTATACTTATATATATTATATTATATATCGGAAAGTAACTAACCGTAACCACGGTTAACCGCTTCGGTTGACAGAATGAAACTGAAAAATCTAGTTGTATTCGGGAAACAAAAACGGTAAAAGTACGGAACGAAAATGTAACCTTAAATACACTGTGTTCATTTGAAAAGGACCCACCCTTAATATTTCAGAAATGGGACATATTAGAAAGAAATGAAGAAACACGTGAACTTTTAACTTGAGGGGGACACTTTTTAGCGCTAATGCCATAAACGTCAGATTCACCCCCTCCCTACTGGAGATACCCCTTGAATTTTTTCAAATGGCGTTAGGTATCAAGTCATACCTCATTTAAAAGGTCTGGCAAATCTCTATTCAATCATTTTGTTTTGCCTTTGATTCCAGTCTTCCATTGTTATTTAAAATTGATTCTCTTTCAACTTTTCGTATGCCCCCGTATAAGGTTATTACCGAAAGACTCTTTAAAGAATAAAAAATTTACAAATAGTGAAAAGACAACTGATAACAAGACATAACTGTTATTTAATCATGTGTTCAAAGTGACCACCGTTAACATTCAAGCAATAAAAGTTGAAAGAGAGCCATTTTTAAACAACGATTAAATAACAATGGAAGGCTGGTTCAAAGGCAAAACAAAATGATTGGATAGAGCTTCACCAGACCTTTTAAATGAGGTATGACTTGATACCTAATGCTATTTGAAAAAATGTAAGGGGTGTCTCCAGTAGGGAGGGGGTGAATCTGACGTTTATGACATTAGCGCCAAAAAGTGTCTCCCTCATGTTAAAAGTTGACGTGTTTCGGCATTTCTTTCTAATATGTCGCATGTTTGAAATATTAAGGGTGGGTCCTTTTCAAATGAACACAGTGTATATTCCCAAAACGACACCGGATTTTGTATTTTGTTGTTTGTTACTTCAAAAAATAGTTTTTGGAATTTTTAAACATGGACAATCGGTGTGTTTCACCACATTCTTTTCTCAAGTTCTGATGAAGTCTTCTGATGATGACTACAGGGTTACAAGGGGTAATCAAGGTAAGCAGCTAACTATAATTTTTAATTCGATAACTACCTATTTTTTTCTTTAGTTTCAAGGCAAAGAATTCATAATTTTGTCACCAGAGTAGTGGAATTGTATACTTATGGAGAATTTTCGAATGTCTAGACTAACTTTTGACCATACGTTGTCGTTAGTTAGGGACGAATTGGTTCCTGATAATAACAAGGGAAGAAATCCTGTTTTTGCGAAAAATCAGTTTTGTTTTTCTCTTCGATGGTCGAATAATCAACAAATAATAAAAATCATAAACAATGCATGACAGATGACAGTCGAAACCAGAAGTAACGGGGCTCCTAAGGCTGCTTACTACTTTGACAGTTCATTAACCATATTTCAGGAAACCGTGTTCCAAAACTAAACATATTTTCAGCAACCACCACTTTTTAGTTACTTTCGGATAGGTAAACCGCAAACCAGTTACTTTCGGACCATAGCCTAAAATACGAGAGGCTATTTTCCCGACCTGCTCCCTCCACTATTTAGAATTTCTGTAAATTTCTTCAAAGTGATAACCTTATTTTTTTGGTTAAAACAGATCATTGGTTAATTTTATCGAGAAGGGCAAGGAAAATCATTGAAGACACTAAACAGTGTTGAAAAAATGGCTTCTTCTTCTTGCCCTTCTCGATAAATTAATCAATGATCTATTAACCAAGACAATATGTATCACTATTACCCAATTGGTTATAGTTTTTGAGATAAGGTCTTCAAAGTCTCAAAAATTTAAAAATAAAATAAAACCAACACCTAGTTATTTTAAAGATAAAGGATTAAATGAATTGCCTAACAGTATCACGTCAAACAGCTGTAACTTAAGTATACATTTTATCTTTCAAATATTTTATATGATTGAGCCGAATGACGTATACTCTCTACTTTAAATAACCCCACAAAAAGAAATACAACCAACATCTAGTTTTATTGTAAAGATAATTAAAAGGGCTTTAAAATGATACCTTGCTCGACCCCCAAAGTCATTTAAATATTTTGAGGTGATGCCTACCCCCTCTAGGGG
This sequence comes from Lochmaea crataegi, assembly GCA_947563755.1. Taxonomy (NCBI): domain Eukaryota; kingdom Metazoa; phylum Arthropoda; class Insecta; order Coleoptera; family Chrysomelidae; genus Lochmaea; species Lochmaea crataegi. The sequence continues at coordinate 27,200,209 of OX387429.1, forward strand.
GTGAAAGAAGCGAAGTCAAAAATAACGGAAAAAAGTGTCCCCCTTTGATCAAAAATCGACGGGTCTCTGCGTTTTTTTAAAACGTTGACGCAGTTCCTGATAATGGCTCTGTTTCGCTTTCGTCCGGCCACCCTGTATTATATATACATAAGCAATTCTCAATTATATTCAAGCGATTTTTCTCAATAATTATCTTAACCCAATATCATTATACCCACGTAATAAAACAAAATTTAATGGCTAGGGCAGGTACAACTCTGCGTAGACTCGACCGCCTGCTGTTAACTCAAGTGCTGGGTGATTTATGACCTTCTTAGATCTCTGGTCGTACTTTACACGGCTAGAGTCGGTTGTATAAGAAAATGGTGTTTTCTTACGGCGGTGGTCACAGTATCACCGTGATACTCTGCCGTATTAACTGAACATCGGACGAAAACAAATCAATTAATTTTTTTCCGACAATATAAATTTTTATTATTCTAATTCTACTAGACATAAATTATACAATATTTATTTCTGAACATATTAAATCGTTAAAAAGGCAAGTGGAGACATGTTTGAAGAAAACACAAATGAAACGAAAATGTCTGTAGTAGAATAAAGTTCAATAAATGGTGCTTTAGCTCCAGAAGCCAGACCATCAAATGTAGTAACCATCGAGCAGTGGAATGGGGAGAAATTGAGACCTGCTGGTTATATTAACATTGGATCTCGTTAGCTCTTCAATATTGGTCTTATTTTTTCGTAAATGGAGGTTAATCCAGTTATCTTTTTGAATTGAAATCCATTGATGGGAGAATTGTTATATTTCTGTCAGTTTGTCCAGCTATCAGTAACAAACTTGTAGATTCTGACCCCAAGACACGGACGAGCCTATTGAGAAAATAATCTGCCGATACCGGAGCTACTTTGACCGCAGCAGTCAGCAACTTAACCGTTGAGCCCGTCTAAAGTGGCCGATTGACGAGTTAATGTAACGGAAATCATGGTATCAACTTCGTTCACAACTCAGCTTGTTGAACTAGATGAAACTATTTCACAGGCTACTGAGATGCAAAAAGGAGACGAATGGAGTATAATGAATGCTGTTGTATTAATAAACAATTTAATGTAGGCAACCAAACATTCTCACAAATAGCACGGTTGCATATGATACCGTTATAATTGATTGTTTATTAATATAATTGCGCAGCTTCGATTATGCCGCCCGAACGAGGCATGTTGCCGCACGATTCTAATTATTTTGTTTTATTGAATAAAAAGTCATCCTCAGTATAAGTTTTATTTTTTTAACGTAAATACAAAAAATAAGATATTGATAAGTATAGGACATTGATTATCTGTCGCTCAGACAATGAATACTCAGAAAAACAGACTTGTCTTCCCCAGCACATTCAGAATGTGCCCACTTTTTGCAGGAAACACATCTTATCCAGCCTTCTCCAGGTCTACTATTTTTGTATGTGTCAAAACAATAGAGACACAGACAGTTTTCGTCTTCGCTGCTAGAACTACTAGCTGTTTTGGTGGGCATAGGCTTTTTCTTCTTACTTCTTTTCTTCGGTAAACTTTCCTTTCTTTTATTTCCATCATCTTCAAATGCTATTTTTCTTGATGGGACCTTCTTATTCTGCTCTTCTCTAAGGGCCTCTTTGATAGGCGTGTCTGTCAATATGGCTGTTTTTCGTTGTTTTCTGCCTCGTTTTGATAAATTTTTTCTAGGAGCAGCTTTTGGAAGAGGCCTCAGTTTCAGAGGCGTCACTTGCTTTTCAGGAGTGACTTCCCCCAAGTCCATAGGTGAACCTATCAAGGTTTTTGAGCAACATTCTTCTAGACCATCGCGCGAAGTTCCTGGTTTAGGTTCAGAATCGATTAATGTTTGACAAGCTCCTGAGGTTCCTGGTATATCGATTATTTCTTGACAAGTTCTTGAGGTTCCTGGTGAAGAATCCTTCTGAGTATTCGCAAGCACCTGAATATCCTGACCTCGATCTGCAATTTCTGTTCTGGTCTCCTCATGTTCGTTTAAGTGACCCTCTGCATATGGACGATCTGTCGAATAAGTTGGCAGAAATTCTTCTTCTGGGAATATATCCTTGTTCAAAGGATAAATTCCTGTAGCCTGAAACCCTGCCGTGATATTTTTAGGGGTTATTGCTATCGGCAATGATCTTGCAACGATATTTGGAATGTTATATATAGACATCGTTGTGCCAGGATGATTTGTAATCCAAGAATCGCAAGCAGTGTTCACATATTTTTTCAGTGGCCCATAGACAGATCTATCGAGGGATTGCAGTTTATGCGAACAGTGCGGAGGGAAGGACAACACTGTTACCCCGTTTTCTTTCAGGAAGTCTAAAGCACCAATGGACAGATGTGAATCATGGTTATCAAGCAACAGGAGAACTGGTTTCTGTACAGAACATTTGGTGTGCTTAATAAAAAGCTTACACCAATCTAAAAAATGGTTTGCTGCCATCCATCCTGAAGGATTCGCACCTCCACAGCTTCCTGGCGGAGCACTGGCTAACATATGTGGCATGAAATTTACTCTAGGAAATATAAAGTATGGTGGAACACTATTTCCTAGAGCCGAGACTGCAACAGCCAAAGTCACTAATGTCCCTCTTTCTTGTGAATCTCCTGGCTACGATCCTGTCTGGTTTTTGGATGGTAGTGATACCAGTCTCGTCCATATTATATATATCTTCTGGCCCAATTTTAAGACGATTTAGAACAGTGCTTAGGTTAACGAAGAATTGTTCTACATTGGACTTATTGAAACTGGTAGCTCTTGCCAAACTAGTCGCTGCTGGAGTTCGGATGGATAGTTCCCTATGGTGCTTCATAAAAAAAGTGAACCAGTCTTCACCGGCCATTTTTTTGGCCTCCTATTGTGGAGGAAATTTTAATTTCAGTGCCACAGCATAATCATAAGCAAAAGCTGACTGAAACTCTCCACAAAGAGACGGTATCTAGGATGGGATAACTTGAGGTCCCAGCGTTGCCGGATGTAACATTAAAAAAGAAAATCTGATGCGGCAACTTACCCCTGCTGCAACAATCCCTGGTCTCCCCTACTAACTTAGATTTTATACTGTTCGAGCTCAGTGCTTTAAGAGCAGCCTGGCTATCTGACAGGATGTGTATGTTCTTTTTAACAAAGGCTGTACCTCATGAAATCTGCACTATTTGTAACCGAAAGGAATTAGAAACGATTGAACACACATTTTTTGATTGTGTGAAATAATCCACCTCAAATTACCTACATCGATGCTGCAGCTGATTCATTAAACACCATTATAGTAAATGCAGCTAAGGTAATTTCTAGCTATATTTGAAATGTTCTAAAGATCAGATCCTTTTTTATAAATGAATAAAGAAAACTTTTTTATCATTCTCACCCTTTCTAAAAAATTGTAAAAATTTTGAGAAGGAAGCTTAAATCGTCAATTTTCCTTTTGTTTTAGAAATTAACATTGAAGAAAATATTCTTACCTTTGGCAGGCATTGCACTTTTAGCAGCAGCAGGAGTTTGGAGTTCTGCTAATCCAGTTTTGCTGCAGCTCGGAACAATTGGTGCAGCGACTGGACGATCAAGGGTTAAAAGATCAAATAAATCTTACGTTTATTCTAAAAATCCTTTTATCAAACAAAAATTGAAAGATAAAATTAAGGACTAAACGTTATTAATATTAATTAAACATTTAAGATTTGTTTGTTATATTCTACCTAGTTATTGTTATAAATAAAACACATTTTCTTTTTTGAATTTTATTGCTTACTATTTGTCGCGGAGAGCTTCAGTTGTCTCAATTATAAGAAAAAATATGCTATGTGTAATCACTTAGTATAATTTTTGTATTTCCTCACCAAATAGTACATTATTTGTTCAAATGACGTTTTTTAACCATTTAGGACGCTCATAAGTTTTATCTTTAGGCAGGGGGATACTTATTGGTAAGAATTCTGTCAAACGGTACCACTGAGACGTATGTTGTCTTGGTTTGTTCAGTACTTCGTTCCAATGAGTTTTGGATTCCTCAATAAAATATTTAGGGCCAGTTACTACATAACCCATAACGTCGTTTCTACTGATTCTAAACAAATAAATTTGCAAAATAAATATCATTATAAATTCATGGACAAAATATGAGTAATTCAGTAAAAAAAAGAAGGGTATACCTTTTTAAAACATTAAATGTGATTTGAAACCTTCGACATGTTTTGTCCATTATTTTAGCTTTGGAAATTTCCAAAGCTCATATGAATTACTTAAAAAGGTGTGTTGTCAGTGTAGGCAAAACCTAAAAAGGATGTACCGTGTTATTTACATTTAATCATCCTTTTCAACACTGAATTTGTAGCTGAGCGGCGAGTGAGGGTCTGTTTTATTGTAAAACGATTTAACATTTGTGGATAAATCCTCTCTACGTCGAGCTTTTTGTGGCAATGATATGACCCTTGGTAATAAAATTTTTTAAGTTAAAGTATATTTTTTGGAATAATTACCTGTCATGATCTAAAATTCTTAAGACGAAGGTAACATCAGTAATTTGTTGTTGGCTAACCTCAAAAATAAATGCCTCGTTAAAAATGGGATTTGAAGTGCCATGTTTGATTTTTGTTTTCTTGCGTTTGATTCTCTTGTCTTGTAAAAATAAGTATATTTTTACGTAGGGATCTAAAAATATAGTGAAAACGATAACTTTATTTTATTTAATAATTACGTTATTAACTTTAGAATCAGAAAATTGGAAATATGTGCAAGCAGTCAAACATTTTTTATAAAATTTTAACTTTAACGCAATTTTACCAAGATATTTCCAGAATACATTTAGAAATAGTTATTTATGCAACTAGAGTGTGAAGTAACCATTTTTTGACGAATGTGTGAGTATATTGTCGCATGAGCCGAAGGCGAAAAACATTCTGTGGACGAAATTATGGCACCTTAACAGGAAATCCTCAGCAAAATTCTAAAAATAAGCCACACAAATGGGGTCTCAAACTTTTTGTAAAAGCAACAGTTTCTGGAATTATTACTGGCTTTATAGCTTATCAGGGTGCTTTTACATTTGGTCAGTTATCAGGTAGCTCTACTGAACTGACAAGTACAGAAAAGGAGTTGGGTCCAGGAATTGTTGTTGCCTCGGAACTCACAGTATAGGAACATTAAGAGCTGATAGAATTGCCGGTTGTCTATTGGAAGTTGAAAAAATAATGAAAAGACGACCAAGAGGTTATTTGGTAGAAATCAATGTTGAAGCAATCCAGCTACCTATCCATACAGGGTGTCCCGTTAATAATTACCGTAAATTAGAGGCATGATAGATCATTAAGAAATATTTAAAATACCCAAATACAACTTTTCTCTAACCTTCTTAGTTTGTGAGAAACAGGCTGTTGAAGGGTGCATATGTTCTCGGGGGATGAAAGAACAAATTTAAAATTTTTTGTATGTTATTGTCTCTTCAAAACACATCAACAGTATTAAATCTGTCAAATTCTAACGAGCCAGTGGCTTGGTACGAGTGGTTCATAAACTTTTATTGTACCAAATTTTTGAAACACACTATATTTACAGCTTATGACTTTTGTCTGCAATTCTTTATTGAATCTCCTACATAAAGGTACTCTTTGTTGAACACGATACAACACTCCATTTTCAAGATTTTCAACTTTTTATTACAGTAAGACACTTTTTTGTGTTGCAAATTTTTTTAAACAATAAATTTGGTCTTCTTGATGATGTTCTTCATCAACGTAGGCTGTCAATATGGTTTATGCACGATGGGGCCTCGCCACATTTTACACTGCGAGCCAGGGAATGGCTAAATGAAAACTTTACGGGAAAATGGATAGGCCGCGGAGTGGATGCACCGGTCAAATGATCAGCACGGTCTCCTGAATGTAATCCAATGGATTATGCCGTGTGGGGAATATTAAAACAAAAAGTATATTCTACACCAGTCAATACGGTGGGTGAACTTAGAGAAATAATAGAAATGGCTTGCAGTGAGTTATCTCTTAATATATTTTTGCTGAGGAAGATATCCAACCAACTGAATAAACGTGTGCAAAAATGAAGCATGTCATTTTGAACATTTAATGAAATAACGACGTTTATTAATGTAGTTAACTACTTACTACATACAAAATAGTTTCAATAATAAGTTTATTCATGAGGTTATTTCAAATTACTCTTTTTAATTGAATAGCTATGAATTACAAAACCCATGAAAAACGTTTATTTAAATTATTTGGAAATGATCTGCAAGTAGGTACTACAAATTCATTGATGATCTGCAAGTAGGCACTACAAAATTTATTAAAAAAAAATACAACTTAAAAAAGTGTCTTACTGCAATAAAAAGTTAAAAATCTTGAAAATGGAGTGTTGTATCGAGTTCAATAAAGAATACCTGCTTATTAGAATTGGACAGAATTAAAACTGTTGATGTGTTTTGAAGAGACAATAACCTACAAAAGATTTTAAATTTGTACTTTCATCCTCCGAGAAGATATGCAATAAAATGAGTATTTCTTCTGCACCCTTCAACAGCCTGTATCTCACAAACTAAAAAGGTTAGAGAAAAGTTCTATTCGGGTATTTTAAATATTTCATAACGATCTATCATGCCTCTAATTCACGGTACTTATTTACGGGACACCCTGTATAAAAAGGTATGACAAACTTACTAAATTCCACAATCAAACAAATATAACAGACATGGGAAATGGATTGTACCGCAGACTAGCAGTGCTAGAAGATGGTACAATCCTTTATTTACAAATTTACTGGATATGTGTGTTGTTAACATCTGGCTAGTATACAAGCATGGTTGTGCTGAGCTAAATATTAAATCAGTGCCTTAAAAAAAATTTAAGATGGAACCCCTTCACTAAACAGCTAAACCTAAATAAACTTGGGCGTTCCTCACCGATCAAAACTATTGAACAAATTGTAAAAACTACAAAAAGTCGACCAAATGATATTATTAGGAAGGACAACGTGGGGCATTGGCATCTACGATTCAAAAGTACGATGTCGATTTTGCAAGACTTTGTATTACTCCGGAAAAGAATTGTTTTTTTCACTTCCATAATTCCCAATAAACTTCTTTCTTTATTACCTCTTGTTACTGTGGAAATATTTAACTTGATGTTTACTTATTTTTGTAGTTTTTCTTACATATTTAAGGCAAAAAAAATTAGTTCGACTTGAAAATTTTAACCCCAAATTGTTACTGGTTGCTTTGAGACAATTTACCACTAACCAACAACGTTCCTGGAGAGCAACATTATCAAACTCTACTTTTTGAGTAAAAATGGATATTCTGACCACACAGTTATTTTTTCAAAGGACCGCTTGTCCATTGTTTTCTCGGCTAGGGTCAAATTCCGCAAAACTACCTGGAACTACCCGAAATAGGTTTTATAGTATCATTAGCAAGTGAGACTAGAAGCTCTCGTAATTTATCGAGAAGGGCAAGGAAAATGAGTTAGAAAAACTATAAGTAGGTTTAGTTCGTCTTAACTAACATTTCTTGTTACGCCACGTTTTAGAGCTAAAATGCTAAAACAGCTAAACATTTCAAAGTTCTACTTTATCTTTGATCTAAAACTTTTTTTAATCCTTGAAAATTTTGAAAATGATCTAGATCAACAGATGAAGTGTAAATTTGACAGGAAAATTGAATTTTATTGTTGTTTTCTAAATATGATTTTAAATCAAAGCATTCTTGAACAAATGAAGCATCCAAATCAATTTTGTACTTATTTCTAAATATAGAAACTTGTAACTTTTAATAGTTATTTGTGTATTTAGAGCGTAAAGTAACAGATTGTCGCTTGAGAAAGAATGTTGCCGCGCGACGCTAAGCGGAGCGCGGCGATCTTTCGAAAGCGGCAATTTTACTTTACGCTCGAAAAACACACATAATTTTTTCTACAGTCGCCCTTTTAATAATTAAAACAGTTTTTTATATTATCTTAGGTTATAATAGGAGTGCTAGAATAATAGTCATTTTCGCTATTCATCATGATTAACCTTAAAAAGATCTACTGACTAGGGATGTTAAAAAATAATCGATTATTATTTTCTCATAATCGATTTTTAGTTATCAATTCTTATAGTAATATTAATCGATTTTTAGTAAATCGATTTTATAAATTACGTGTTTAAATCGATTTTTGGAAAAGGCTCGTATTATTTATTGACTATTTTTCAAAATTTTGGCAATTATTGACCATTTTTGACAATTATTGACCATTTTGACTTTTCCAAAATTAGTGACCTTTTTTCCAAATTTTTGATCATTTTTGACCATTTTTCAAAATGATTACAATTTTTAACAGTTTTTGACAATAATTGTCCATTTTTAACAGTTTTTAACAATAATTGACAATTTTTAACCATTTTTGACAATTTTTCAAAATTTTAGACCATTTTTCAAAATGATTGACCATTTTTGATAATTATTGACAATTGTTGACAATTATGGAACATTTTTCCAAATTTTTGACCATTTTTGACAATTATTGACCATTTTTGACCATATTTCAAAATTTTTGACAATTTTTCAAAAACTTCACCAATTTTTACAATTATCAACTATTTTTCAAAATTTTGACAATTTTAAACAATAATTGTCCATTTTTGACAGTTTTTGTCAATTTTTGATAGTTTTTGACAATTATTGGCCATTTTTTACAATTTTTCAAAATTTTTGACCATTTTTCAAAAATTTTGACCCTTTTCAAAATTATTGACCATTTTTGATAGTTTTTGACAATTATCGACCATTTTTCAAAATTTTAACAATTTTTGACAATAATTGTCCATTTTTGACAGTTTTCAAAATAATTGTTAATTTTTAACCATTTTTGATAGTTTTTGACCATTTTTGATAGTTTTTGACAATTTTTCAAAATTTTAGACCATTTTTCAAAATTTAGGACCATTTTTGATAATTATTGACAATTGTTTACAATTATCGACCATTTTTCCAAATTTTTGATCATTTTTGACAATTATTGACGATTTTTGACCATATTTCAAAAACTTCAACAATTTTTGACCATATTTCAAAAACTTTAACAATTTTTGACAATAATTGTCCATTTTTAACAGTTTTTGACCATTTTTGACAACTATTGGCCATTTTTGACGATTTTTCAAATTTTTTTTCGAAATTATTGACCATTTTTGATAGTTTTTGACAATTATCGACCATTTTTCAAAATTTCAGCAATTATTGACAGTTTTTGACAATTATTGACCATTTTTGACAAAAATTGTCCATTCTTAACAGTTGTTAACAACTTTTGACAGTTTTTAACAATTATTGACCATTTTTGACAGTTTTTGACAAAAATTGTCCATTTTTAACAGTTTTTGACGATTTTTGACAATTATTGTCCATTTTTGACCATATTTCAAAATTTTTAACAATTTTCATATCATTTTATTTGATTTTTAATCTGATAAATTGTTAAATATTCACCGATTGAGTTAATTCGGAGGGCGTGGTTTGATTGAATAAGCGAGCGAAAAAGATTCCTTTTTTGCGCTAGAGCGTAAAGTAACAATCCTCGGCATTTGTCGACTTTACGATTTCATTTGAATATAGTAATTAGTCATTTTACGCGCGACTGTAGAAAAACTTATTTTTACACAGACTAGTGTTCTCCGCAGAATTGAATCTGTATGGTTTTTTTCTAGTTTTCGGACAGTAAAAAAAAATACCGCCCTAGGCTTGCCTATAAATCGGCCCTGGCTACTCTTGAGTAATCCCTTTTAGTATCTTCACTATAAATATGAAAATACTTTACACAAAGGAATTCGGCACGAATTTGCAGAAACCTTTTCAAAGAAAAGTAGACTCACCCACTCATGTAGATACATACATTATTTTTATTACGTACCTGCTTTTCCTGTTATATAGGACGGTTTTAATTTGTGACATTTGAAAATTGTTATTATTAATCTATTTGCTACAGGTAGATAACATAAGCATATGTTTATTTTTCCAATATCTTCGTTGTCCTACAATAGTAAATATTTTAACATTATCTGATTTTTAAAATCATTTGTAACCTACGTTAATTGTACTAATAATGTCCATTGTGTATCCAATTTCTTGTTGTAAATCCACTACTTCATCTAACTTTTTAAAGGTGGCGTGACCTATCAGACGATTCTTTCTAAAGTAATTAAAATCATACACAAGAAATTCCACTGTTTTTGTTCGTATTTCCTCAGAATTAACACTGGAAAGAATAATAATTGAAAATGGGAAACAGATAAGGGTTTTTAAGAATGAACCTACCTAAAAGTAAATGTTTCGTTAAATATAGGATTTCTGTTTTTCGGTCTAACTTTTGAGTGGATTTTCTTTTTCTTGTTTGGTGGTAAAAAAATTTTAACGTAAGGATCACAAAATACATGCATGTTCTTTGCGGGTAAATTATTGGCTCTAAATAACTAAAAGTGTGGAATTAAAATATATCGTATATCATAAAATGACATTTAACTCACCTTAATAATAAGAATTTCCAATTCTTTGTTATATTTTGCGGAAAAATGAATTTTTCCATTGGTCTCAATTTCACGATCATTCTCGATCGGTGAGATTATGCCAAATTTATATAGTTCAGGCTAAAAATACAAAAAAGAGTAGTAAATATTGGTATATGGAATAATTCAAATACAAGGGGCGTGCGGAAACTAACCACTATTCATAAATTATAGATACTTTCCGCAAGCGTGTAAAAGCGTGCGGCAAAGTAAATTGAGGTTGGAATAACAATTATTTTGTTAATTACAGTTTCCTGTAGAAATCGTCATATTTTAGTAAAGCGTGTTATCAATAGATGTAAAAGATGATAGTTTAATACTATTATAACACCTTACAAAGTTTAAAAAAAATATTTTGTAAAAAACAGAGACCGTTCAGTAACAAGCAACAACTACTTCTCGGACTATATGCCCCAACAGACACTTCTAAGTGGAAAGGGGTTGGTTTATCTGCAAGATATAACAAACCATTCTGTTTTGTAATTAGAAGGGACCGGTTTCGGCGTATTTGGGTCTCATCCGTCCAGAAGCCATGAGAGCATAATCCTGGACTGGAGACAACGCCGAAACCACATCAATACAATAACCCCAGTAAGGCGTTATGATAGTATTAAACTGATATCTTTGACATCTAACAATTATTTGCTTTCATTTTAACTTTTTTTCGGATTATATCCATACCGAAGACGGACGAGTTAGAAATGATTTCTACAAAGTAGCAAGTGATAAACATTCCTAGCTTATTTCACATTTTAAACAAAAGTCGATTGTTGTCAGACATGACGTTATTTTTAGAAGACGATACACTCAATAGATGATTTTATACCAGACGCAATTATTAATAAAGCTAACGAAGCCAGCTTGGAACTGCTCCACAAAAATACTACGAAAATTAGTTTGAGTAAGAGTATTAAGCCATCAACCTTATGGTCGCGGCATTCCATGCTGAAAATGGCAGCAATCGCGTGCAGAAAAATATCATCTTCCACTCTAGTTAGGTAAATAGCGATTTTCTACGTTCGTTCGAAAAGATATACTTTTCGAAATCATTACTTTTACGCACACCTCTACTTTTCCGTGCTCCGTGCGAAATAGTATATTGTACAAGTGAGAAAAGTACTTTCCCCACATGTTGCACACTATACTTTTTCTACAACTGCACAAATTTAAAGAATATAAGTAAAGTAACTTAATATTTATTTTTATGGTTAGTAAAACAAAAAGAAAAGGTGAGCGGTCGTCGGACCGATAGAAGCTTGCTTCTTATGCGCAGTAGAATGACCATTTTCGACCATTTTTCGTAAATTTTTGACAATTATTGACCATTTTTTCAAAAATTTTTGACTATTTTTTTAAATTTTAACAATTATTGACCATTTTTGACAACTATAGACCAATTTTGACAGTTTTGACAATTATTGATCATTTTTGACAATTTTTCAAAAATTTTGACCATTTTAGACCATTTTTCCAAATTTTAACAGTTATTGACCAGTTTTGACAATTTTTGACCATTTTTGACAGGTTCTGACAATTATTGACCATTTTTGACAATTTTTCAAAAACTTTGATCATTTTTGACAGGTTCTGACAATTATTGACCATTTTTGACAATTTTTCAAAAACTTTGACCATTTTTCAAAAATTTTGACAATTTTTTACAATAATTGACCATTTTTGACAGGTTTTTATAATTATTGACCATTTTTTCAAAATTTTCACAATTTTTGACCATTTTTGACAATTTTTCGAAAATTTTGACCATTTTTCAAAATTTTGACAATTTTTCCAAATTTTAACAATTATTGACCATTGTTGAGCATTTTTCACAGGTTCTGACAATTATTGACCATTTTTGACAATTTTTAACAACTATTGACCATTTTGACAGTTTTTTAAAATTATTGACCATTTTTTCAAAATTTTGACAATTTTTGACCATTTTTGACCACTTTTGACCACTTTTGACCATTTTTGACCATTTTTGACCATTTTTGACCATTTTTGACCATTTTTGACCATTTTTGACCATTTTTGACCATTTTTGACCATTTTTGACCATTTTTGACCATTTTTGACCATTTTTGACCATTTTTGACCATTTTTGACAATTTTTCGAAAATTTGGGCAATTTTTGACAATTGACCATTTTTGCAAAAATTTTGACCATTTTTTCAAATTTTAACAATTATTGACCATTTTTGACAATTATTGATCAATTTTGACAATTTTTAAAAAATTTTGACCATTTTAGACCATTTTTCCAAATTTTAACGATTATTGACCATTTTTGCCAATTTTTGACAGGTTCTGACAATTATTGACCATTTTTGACATTTTTTTATAATTATTGACTATTTTTTTAAATTATAACAATTATTGACCATTTTTGACAATTATAGACCAATTTTGACAGTTTTGACAATTATTGATCATTTTTGACAATTTTTCAAAAATTTTGACCATTTTAGACCATTTTTCCAAATTTTAACAGTTATTGACCAGTTTTGACAATTTTTGACCATTTTTGACAGGTTCTGACAATTATTGACCATTTTTGACAATTTTTCAAAAACTTTGACCATTTTTGACAGGTTCTGACAATTATTGACCATTTTTGACAATTATTCAAAAACTTTGACCATTTTTCAAAAATTTTGACAATTTTTTACAATAATTGACCATTTTTGACAGGTTTTTATAATTATTGACCATTTTTTCAAAATTTTCACAATTTTTGACCATTTTTGACAATTTTTCGAAAATTTTGACCATTTTTCAAAATTTTGACAATTTTTCAAAATTTTGACAATTTTTCCAAATTTTAACAATTATTGACCATTGTTGAGCATTTTTCACAGGTTCTGACAATTATTGACCATTTTTGACAATTTTTAACAACTATTGACCATTTTGACAGTTTTTTAAAATTATTGACCATTTTTTCAAAATTTTGACAATTTTTGACCATTTTTGACCACTTTTGACCATTTTTGACCATTTTTGACCATTTTTGACCATTTTTGACCATTTTTGACCATTTTTGACCATTTTTGACCATTTTTGACCATTTTTGACCATTTTTGACCATTTTTGACAATTTTTCGAAAATTTTTCGAAAATTTGGTCAATTTTTGACAATTGACCATTTTTGCAAAAATTTTGACCATTTTTTCAAATTTTAACAATTATTGACCATTTTTGACAATTATTGATCAATTTTGACAATTTTTAAAAAATTTTGACCATTTTAGACCATTTTTCCAAATTTTAACGATTATTGACCATTTTTGCCAATTTTTGACAGGTTCTGACAATTATTGACCATTTTTGACATTTTTTTATAATTATTGACTATTTTTTTAAATTATAACAATTATTGACCATTTTTGACAATTATAGACCAATTTTGACAGTTTTGACAATTATTGATCATTTTTGACAATTTTTCAAAAATTTTGACCATTTTAGACCATTTTTCCAAATTTTAACAGTTATTGACCAGTTTTGACAATTTTTGACCATTTTTGACAGGTTCTGACAATTATTGACCATTTTTGACAATTTTTCAAAAACTTTGACCATTTTTGACAGGTTCTGACAATTATTGACCATTTTTGACAATTATTCAAAAACTTTGACCATTTTTCAAAAATTTTGACAATTTTTTACAATAATTGACCATTTTTGACAGGTTTTTATAATTATTGACCATTTTTTCAAAATTTTCACAATTTTTGACCATTTTTGACAATTTTTCGAAAATTTTGACCATTTTTCAAAATTTTGACAATTTTTCCAAATTTTAACAATTATTGACCATTGTTGAGCATTTTTCACAGGTTCTGACAATTATTGACCATTTTTGACAATTTTTAACAACTATTGACCATTTTGACAGTTTTTTAAAATTATTGACCATTTTTTCAAAATTTTGACAATTTTTGACCACTTTTGACCACTTTTGACCATTTTTGACCATTTTTGACCATTTTTGACCATTTTTGACCATTTTTGACCATTTTTGACCATTTTTGACCATTTTTGACCATTTTTGACCATTTTTGACCATATTTGACCATTTTTGACAATTTTTCGAAAATTGACCATTTTTGCAAAAATTTTGACCAATTTTTCAAATTTTAACAATTATTGACCATTTTTGACAATTATTGATCAATTTTGACAATTTTTAAAAAATTTTGACCATTTTAGACCATTTTTCCAAATTTTAACGATTATTGACCATTTTTGCCAATTTTTGACAGGTTCTGACAATTATTGACCATTTTTGACATTTTTTTATAATTATTGACTATTTTTTTAAATTATAACAATTATTGACCATTTTTGACAATTATAGACCAATTTTGACAGTTTTGACAATTATTGATCATTTTTGACAATTTTTCAAAAATTTTGACCATTTTAGACCATTTTTCCAAATTTTAACAATTATTGACCATTTTTGACAATTATTGACCATTTTTGACAATTTTTGACCATTTTTGACAGGTTCTGACAATTATTGACCATTTTTGACAATTTTTCAAAAACTTTGACCATTTTTCAAAAATTTTGACAATTTCTTACAATTATTGACCATTTTTGACAGGTTTTTATAATTGTTGACCATTTTTTCAAAATTTTCACAATTTTTGACCATTTTTGACAATTTTTCGGAAATTTTGACAGTTGTTGACAATTTTTGACAATTATTGACCATTTTTCCAAATTTTTGACCATATTTCAAAATTTTTGACAATTTTTAAAAAAATTTAACATATTTTCTAATATAATCTGACAGTTTTGTGACAACTAAGTTGGTATTTAAAGATGACAGTAGCCTACTAAGTTTTTGTCGATTTTATTTGATTCCCCATATAAATATATGTGGCGTGGGCAAAGTGCCGTGAGAAATATTATTTCTCACAGTATGAGCAATATTTGGTTTTGAAATCAAGTAAGGTATGAGAAATACGTCACTTTTCATAGCAGTTGTAAAAAAAATTACTTTATCTACGTCCGTGAGAAAATAATTTATTATCCCCCTTATTTTGCGTCAGATAAGAAGTTTATTACCGCACGCGTTTATCTCACTGCTTATCAATCAATGAAATTAGCATGGAAAAAGAAGCATTAAATATATTAATCTGTCAAAATCTATTTAAAACTGTCACTGTCACTCTTACAATCTAAGCGAATAGCAGTACCTACTGAATATATTTACAATGTAATTATTTATTATAAGAATCAATGAAACAATTTTCACAGCCAGGTCGTTTGTAGTAACGTTTGAATTTCTCAATAAGCCAGGACATATTTTTAATTATAATAACCGTTTATTTTCCCATTTTAGAGTCGCCTATGAAATTTTTTACAATTTACTTGTGATAATGCTTTATTAACGTACTTCCGCAAAGTAACTCGTTCGTTTGTTCTTAGTTATTTTCTGCCTAATTATACAGTGTTTAACAAAAAGACTGGTAATAAATTATACCACTTAATCCGGGGTGGTCAAAAATAAGTCAATTGAGCCTTTAGGTACGTTTTCCTACACAATCGCCAGTTACTAACGACTGCGATCAATGTAGCGGTGATTATTATACGTCTGTGAATTTTTAAAAGAGGCGTTTTTCTCCGATCGTATCTATTTAATATTCGTCAACTAATTTTATTTAACAGTACCTAGCTTTTAAAATAATAATTTTGTATTTCGGGATAATTTGATATACTCTACTTCCTTCCATTGAATGCAACTCTTCCATCATGCCAATGCCAAAATAGATTAAAAATTCACTTGACAAGATAACATTAAAACGTTATCCTACCTGATAAATCGTTAGGAATACGTCGCTTGTCTGCTCCCAGAAAGGTCCTACGACCGGCGAATGAGCCAGCTGCGAATTTATTTGCCAAATCCATAAAGCGGAACAAACGTTATAACAGTTTTATTGAGTCAGCTTTCCCACTCACCCCTACCAGTTATTTTACAAGATAGAGGAAAAATCACTGGAGCAAACGTACGTAAAATGATCTAATGATTACGAATATTTAAATTTTGTGGTACTATAACGGTACATTTATTATAGAAAAAGGATGTTTCTGTGATATTATTGTGAACTACGCCCTCTAGCGGCGGAGTAGGATAATAAATTCCAGCAGTTTCTCGTATGCGAGTTTGTAATACAGATTTATTTCTCTAAGCTGTACGATTAATAGTTTCTGAGATACAGCGGGTTACCTCTCTTAATCAGACACCCGGTACAAAAGTGCAAAATCGTCAGCGAAGCCGCAAAACCAAGTAACCGACAAAAATTCGAAAATGAGATTTTAGAGGTAATCGGTGTGATAAAACCTGATGAGGAGTAATTATGTTTTCTCGCTTTTTGTAGGTTATTGAACGGGAACACCAAACTTTTTTGTATCATAAGGTGTAATTAAAAATGGAGCGCCACGGGAACGCAACATTCATATTGGAACTCTTTTGTCTCCTAGAATTGTTTGTAAAATGTTTGGTTCAGACGTAACAGCCATTAGATTAAATGATAACTTCAAAATATTAAATGTGAATTCTACGTTTGCAAAAATATCGAAAGTTTTTTATTAAATTATAAGTAATAAGATCAAAATACAGTAGTCAAATTTAAGAGGTGTTCAAATATTTTACAAACAAATACTAAGAGACAAAAAAGTTCCAGCATGAATACTGCATTCCGGTGGCGATCCATTTTGGATTGCAGCTTATGCTACAAAAAAGTTGGGAGGTCCAAAGGATGGTGGACCCATTCAAAAACCTATAAAAAGCGAAAAAAATTATTGCTTCTATCCAGGTTTTATTATTTATTGAAATCTAGAACGCCATAATAAAATTTCATGGAAAAATATTCAGTGGTTTAAGAACAACGTTAAGAAATTGATTTAAATTTTTTTTGTGCACCTTTGTAAATAGACAAGTGAGGTTTAATCGTCCTTTTTTGAACCCACTAGTTAGAAAAATAACTATTGTGTGAATCATGAAAATTAAAATAATTGTTTAAAGAATATCTTGAGTGAGGTAAGACTGATTGCACGGAATTTAATAGAATTTACATTTTCGTACACGAAAAAGAGAAAGTAAAAGGAGACATCAAGGTTAAACTCATTCACAGATAGCGATGTTTTCGGCTTTAGTCTAGGATAATTTTACAAAAAAAAACGAACAAAAAAAAGTGGAGCGAGTACTGAATATTAGTACCTACAACATGGAGAGGGTTTTTAGAAAGTATTTAATAACTTAAAAGTGTATTTATTTATCATAAACCCGTATAAGAGGGTTGTCTTTTAAGAGTTGCATACAACAACATAGTTGGCGCCTGTCAACAAATATCAAATGTCAAAATCAACTGTCATGTTTAGTTTACTTAACTCCAAAGTTTCAGACCGCTTCGTTTAAAGCTGTACCTAAATTGAATTTTTAAATTTAATAAAATGGAATTAAAAATTTTCGCGTAATAATTTTTTAAAATTTTCTAAGGCAGTTGTCTCAACAAGAATGCCTTGACGAGTTGGCTTCTGTTTTCGGTCATTAATTTAAAGAATTTTAAGAATTTAAACGTGGACGGATTAATTTTAGCGACGTTCCAAGAAAAGGTCCACCAACAATGGCAGTCACCCAGGAAAACGTCGATGCAGTACGTAAGCTGATCCAAGAAGATCGACATGTCACATATCGTAAAATTGGAGCATCATTGGGCATTTCCAAGACCACAATTCAAAAAAATTTACATGTAGAATTATCTGTAAAAAAACTAGTTTCTCGTAGGATAGCGCTTCTGTTGACGGAAAAATTTGAAGCAATTATATATATATATTATATAAAAAATCTCTAAACCGGTTTAAAGCAGCAAACTCAAGAAATATATACACTATTGTCAGTGGTGATGAATCCTGGATTCACTCTTATGAACCCGAGAATAAACGTTAGTCGACTATTTGGATGAACCAAAACCGACGAAAGTTATCCGTTCTCGAAGTGTTTCATAAAAGATGTTGGAGACATTTGTATCAAAAGCGGGTCATGTAGCAACAATACCTCTGCAAGATCAAAGAACTGTCACTGCTGATTAGTACATATCGATTTGTTTGCCAGAGGTAATTGCTAAGTGTCGAAAACCAAGAATATGCAAGTTCCTACACAGCTCGAAAAACAATTGAGTTTTTAAAGCAAGAAAACATCGAATTGTTGGACCTTCCTCCATACAGTCCCGACCTAAGTCCTAACGACTTTTTTACTTTTCCAAAAATTAAGAATTAACTGCGTGGTCAAAGGTTCCAGTCTCCAGAAGATGCCGTCAAAAACTCTATTTTGAATGCACCAACTAGCGAGTGGGATATAAAAGACAACCCTCGTAGCTTTTGGTATACCGACTTTTGATACAGTTGATTTTAATAAATGTGATAGTAAAATTACCTGGATTTGTCCCAAAGGTTTTCTTTTATATTTATTGAGGTTGATAGGAACAAACTTGACATCTTTGTACAAATATTTCAAACGTCGGTGACATAAAGTTGACTGTTTTACTCTACAAAATAGCTGAAAAACATTTAGTTTAATTACGTTGATCTATAAGCCATATCCCCCCTATCGGCATTTTAACAAAAAGTTACTCTACGGTATTCCTTTGTGTGGTAATGGTATTTAATCAATTTTTTCTGTATTGCTTTAGGTCTCTCTAAATATTTTAGATGTACTTACCAGTAGCATAAAGTTTATTATAGCCCTTTTCTTTTTACAACAGAAAGATTCCTCTTGTGATGCTCCCAACATATTTATGTTTTCATTAAACAACATTTAAAACGTTCCAAAACAGAATATAAACACAGGAATGTTCCTGAATTCAACTTGGATATTGATTAGTGTTTACACAGATTTTGAAAAAAATCTGATTACATAAGTATTGTTTTTATTGTGGTTAAGATCAAGCGTAGGTGTCGGAAACGGGTACGATAATGAGTCATAGAAAATATGTTTTCATATGAGGAAATAATTTTTATGTTATTATAGGTACACGGTGGTCTAAACGGTGTTTTGCAGTTTGGGGTTTGAACATACAGTGCGTCCATAAACTAACGCATACATTCATTATTAGATGAATAAACAGTAATATGAAAAAATCCCAAAACAGATCGATTTTTAATTTACTTTTACTTAAGAGAATAATCTGTCATACAGGGTTAATAACCTTTGAGTGATTACGTTAGCACCAGTTTTTTAAAGAAACTCCTCTTTTTTCGATTTCCCTCGCTGATTTCAAAAATGTATCACAAGTTGATTCGAATCAGTACATTGTGGAGAACAACGCATAAGTGGTTTATTTTAACATTGTGTCTATCCATTTTCATAAATAATCCTAGACACTCGACTAAACAGAAAAATTATTTCTTGCCATTTGTTTTTTTAATTTGACGTTAAAAACTATAATAAATATCCAATAACAATTTCGTATGATTATTCTAATTTATCATATCGTATTTAACAAATTGCTTTGTTCCTTTAACTGGAAGTGAGAGAATTAACATTTTAATGATGATTGGTGTTGGCGATAGGATGCGGACTCAACAAGAGGTATGCACATTATTTCATAACATGCACCCAGATAGTCTATCAATCTACGGTAACCAGAATAGAAAGGAAATATAGAGAATTAGGACACGAGGCAAGGTAAACCTACACTTAATGCAAATATTCAACAATATGTGATTTTATTGGCAGTAAACGATCGACACTGCGAGGATTATCTAGTGATTTGGAAATTGGAAAGTCTTCAGAATCAAATATTTTAAAAAAAGCGAAATACGATCCTTATGAAGTACGTCACATCCATGAGATGACTGAAGATGACTGTGATCGCAAAACTGAATTATGTGAGTGCATGATCAATCAAAACAATAATTGTTTAAATTACAATTTCATTGATAACGATTAATTTTCGGATAAGGCAATATTTTATTCGAACGGGTTTGTTAACCGGCAAAACACCCGATATGGGTCTGAACAAAATGCAAGAATGCCATACACAAAGATCAGAAAAAATCAACTGATATATGAATAATTATATACTACGCCGAATTCCAACTTCAGTGACTGGCTGCTGATCGCTGTGGAATAAGATAACATCAACAATTATACAAAGCAGATTACACGAGACAGGTGGTAGAGCAGGAGAATATCAGTGTGGATTTATGAAAGGAAGATCTATGACAGATGCAATAAATACTGTAACGAGTTATTTTTTTTGCAAGTTTAATTTTTATTTTTTTCCGTAATATATTTTATTTTACCACTAGGGTGTATATAACTCGTGTATATAACTTTTTCAACTGAAGGGACGCCCGGTATATACACCATTTTAATTAAAACCGAAGCCGTTCAGTATAGGTACATCTTTTTGTTGTAAGTAGATAAATTTCACGTTTAATTCCCTCACCACAACTACGGCCGAAAAATGTAACTAGAATTTTGGATATAAATTAGCTCTCAATCATTCGCTCAGCATTCATTTTCGCTCTCAATAAATCATTCGCGCTGATTCATTCCGTTCGTGACTCTTTTCTCAACTTTATTCCGATAACCGATAAGCCGAAAAGTATTGTGAAAATTTAGTGTATTCCGATGGTGTGTGTAAGCTGTATTTTATAAGGTAAATCATTTTTACAAATAAACTGTGTATTCGAAACTTTCCGTACCGCCGCTTAATATTAAATTGTTAAATGTATGGTTTTGAAAATTTTCCGACCGGCTATTTTTTTCTCTTTTGTTGATGAATTGAAATTGGGTTTTTTTATTTGTTTCTTTTATATGGAAATAAAGATTTGTGAACTGTAATTTGATTTCGAATTTTATTTACAGCGTTTATTAAATAGTAAGTAACTGATATAAATTATTATTATTATTATTATTTCGGTTCTCAGTAGTTTTATATTAAATTGATATCCAAGTGGATTATAATATTTTAATTTTATGCTAGTACAAATATTTTTACTCTGTGTGTCGATAGATGGGTACCGTTTAACTCATGGGAAAATTTTTGTTTTGTCGGAATAATCGTTACCGGTTTCCTTTAGATTCAAGGGTTAATCAGACTTGGAAGAGGCTTAGCCACAATTTGTTTGATTTTCCGGCAGATCTAAATCGTTCTTTTCCCGTTTCGTAGAATCATTATTTATATATTTTTTTCTTCTTATTGTCGGAATAATAGTTGCCGGTTTCATTTGGATTCAAGGGTTAATCAGACTTGGAAGGGGCTTAGCCACAATTTGTCTGATTATCCGGCAGATCTAAATCGTGCATTAGGGACCTCGTGAAATCCGGTAGATTTGAACCGTATTTGATAACCTGACCGTTATGTCCGTCAAAGTACCAAGTATATGGTAAAGATAGAGATTTTCTTTTCCCTGTTAATTTGCTTATCACTAAAGAATTATTCGTAAAATAGACCACAGAGTATTAATAGACTAAAAGTTTCTTTTTGATTATTTTGTTATATACCGACCTATTGTGTGATCGTAGGTATACCCTAAACCGTAGGTAGTAAACAAATCTGCAGAACCCCTCTTTCTTTCATTAACCCGTAATTTATAAATTGGAGGATCCATATTTGATTATAATTAGGTAAATAAAGTTAATTCAACAAGACCCCTGGAATTTTCCGTAACCTCCATCTGAGGCTATCTGGAACTCTTGACGCTAAGGGTCAAGGGGCCGTGGAGCAAACCACGTTAATAATCTGGCGCCCGAGATTTAAAACCCGAATTTTGCATCAAGGGTGTCCATAGTGACGTGTTCCTGTGGCAGGAGCCACGTGTAAGAAGGTAGGCACGTTACAATACAATAAAACAGATCATAGAAAAGGTCAACCAATTTAATATTGCTTTCGAAATGCTATTTAGAGTTCCAGCAAGCTTTCGATTCAATCCGGAGAATCAAATTAATAAGGTAATTGAAAGAACTAGGGGTATGTGCCAGGCTTAGAATATTAATTAAAGTGACATTAGCAAAAACAATAGCGCAAATAAAACCCCAGAAAGGAACAACAAGGAAATTTTAATATAACGAAGGAGTTAAGCAGCTTATTGAAAATCAAACTAAAAAGTTAGGTTAGTCATTTGGAATGGCCTCCCAACGATTCTCTTCTCTTGAGAATCTTACTCTTTTATCGGAATATCAAAAAGTTATTTCCGAATACATCACACTCGATCACGCTCAAGTAGTCCCTTTGTCTTTTTATAACTCTATAACTAATGAGTTCAAATACTTCATACGTCATAGGGCGGTGATACGCGAAGATAGCGCATCTAGCGACTCTATTTAATTTGGCCTTGGATGACGTATTAAAAAAAGATAAGTGGAGGAAACTTGAGACCCAAGGGAGGTCAAATAATAGCATACGCTGATGACGGTATACTAGTAGCAAAAAATAAAAAAATTATGGAAGAAATGTTACAAGAGACAGTAGCAGTAGGGAAAAAATTGGACTAAAAATAAATGCGGAGAAAACCAACCTATTAAGATTCAAAAAATAAGTGTGAATACAAGCATGTCAAGTTTGGAGAGTATACGTTTCAAGAAGGAGATAAAATACAATACTTGGAAACAACAATATCTAATGAAGGAGAGAAGGAAACCGAAATAAAAGAATAGCAGCAACAAATGGAGCATTCCATACGAATGAAAAATTGATAAGAAGTGAATTAATAAGTAAGAGGACGAAAATAAGGAGCTACAAAACAATGATAACCTGTATTAATGTACGGGTCAGAAATATTAACAGTGACCAAACAGTGGGAATAGTTGAGAATAAAAGAGCGTAAGATATACATAGAATTAGCACTTTACATAGGAAAATATATAGCAAAAAGAATTTAAAAAAATTATAAAATGGCATATATGGAGACAAGGTGCAAACTCATCAATATATTCTATGATTGAATGGAAACCTTGTAACATGTCTATCGACCTGTTTCGATTTTACAGAATAAATGCTTTTAATTAGCGCTCGTCGTCACTAGCCACATCCAATTATAGTTCTGTGATCCCAAACTCTTCAACCCTGACCGTAAGACAATTGACGTCTGCCAACGAACGCTTCCATTTTTTGCACAACGCCACGAGAAACACCCCTTTCCGTTTTCGACCGCCTACGGGGAAACATCATCTTTCGCTATCTTTCATATCTTAAGAACCTACCTTATGAATTTTGCTGTGGTAAGTTCAAAATCATAATTTATAATTAATAAGCTTCTTCTAAAGTACTGTCTGATATAATTTTCGTATGCATTCTTTATTTTTTTACAGAGATAGACGAAATTAAATTCAACACGTGGTCATAAACTGTTCTTTTATACTAATGTGGTAGTTTTAAACCAAATATTCTTTTATAATTCACTGTTTTACTTTTATACAAACATTTTCAAGCTTTTCAGTTGCGAAATAACTCTTTTAATTATAAAATAACATTTTTATAAATTACTGTTAACCTATAAAATATTCTTTCGTAACGCCAGTGCCGGTTTCATATATTTCATAAGCACGATATTTTTTCATATAACTAAATAAATAACTTTTTGCTATTATTAGTTTCTTTCGGATCATTAGTATATATTTTTTTTAATTTAGTCGATAATTGCTATTTTTACTGTTTTAACATGGAACATATAATGTTGGAAAGCTTTCAGTAAATTAAATCAATTTTTTGACTTTCAAATAACTGCCTTCTTTTTCTTTAACCTGAAAAGCTGACCAACATAATGTGCCATTACATTCAAGTTCCTACATATCCCTGATCCACCTGTACTTCTAGGTAAGCACAGCCCCTAGGCTAGAATATAACGCCGAGGATATAACCCAAGAATATAACCTAGGATACAACCCGAGGATATAAAGCCAAGGATATAACCCCAAAATACCGCCCTAGAACAGAACACATCAGTTCAGATCAAGACCTGACTTCTTCTCCAGGAAACCACTTCATCTAAGCTAAGTACCTATAAAAGTACAAATTCCTCTATTAAATTCCGTTGTTTATTTCCTGTGGCAGAATAAATTTGTTTTAACTCGTATCTTTCATTTTTTAAAATCCTCAACTATAAAAGTTGAGGGAGATATCGCCCGGGGTGATTTTTAGTAACTTTTTTATTATTAACTTATTTAAATTTTACAAGGCGTTTCTACCTTTTCCGCCTTAGTTTTTTGTAGTTTTTATCGTTAAAAAGGTAGTGGCGCCCTCAACTTTTACAACCCTTCTGTTATCCTTGTGTGACATAAACTTGGGGTCGAATGGCCCTTGAGAGGAGTCTCTAGCCGAAACCCTTCGAGCTGGTGCCCTTTGTGGGGTACAGACATTTACCGTTACAAATTGGCGCCCAACTAAAAGCACTCATTTAAAGTTACAACCTTGTGATAAGCGAAAAAAAGGAAGACCACAGACAACGGTTTAGAATATATGAATAAGGAAGTAGATGGGGCGTCGGCCCAGCTTTGTAGTGGAACGCTTCTGATGCGATAATGACAACCAAGCATGGTCGAGCACGGTTAGTACTTGGATGGGTGACCACTGGGGAAACACCGTCGTAGAGCCCGTACAGCCTGCAGCGAAACACCTTAGATTACTAGGGTCAGTAGCATATCACAGCTCGCAGGCATTATACCAATGAGCACGAGGTATAATGTAGATATGCCGTCTTTCGGATGAGACGTAAAACCGAGGTCCCGAGTCCATGGATGTTGGGCTCGATAAAGATCCCTACCACTGGTTTGAACACTAGTGGATTCGGCAAAATTTCCGGTTAGGGGTAGAGTGTTCCCGGCGTCGGTGATTAGCCTAAGTTGCGCAGAAATAGACCGACGTTAAATAATCGAATAAAAAAAAAAGAAAAAAAAAAGGAAGTAGATGGAAAAACAAAGGACAGGAAGAAATGGCGGAAGATAGCCGAAAAAAATAAAAAGAAAAAAAGTGGTTTGATTTACCCCCCATAAAAAAAAAAGATTTAGAAAGCTTTTTAAAGCGGCGTTACTCCCGAGGGGTATAAAGCCAACAGAGCCGTTTGGACATTTTCTTTGGAATCTTTTCACAAAACTTGGTGGTTTTGAATTTAGAACTTATTTTTCTGCAAAATAATTGTTTGAACCGACTATAATTTAACATAATAATATTATACTTTCTGGCTTATTACACATTTTTTAAATATATTTTCAAAATTAATAAAATATGTCTTCGCCTATGCCGATCAAAGGAATAAGTCGTCTAGGGCGAGGGTCAAGTGTTTTAACTTCTACAGAGCGCGGCTAAATTATGGAACAAATTCATTATTTTGTAAACAATTTATTTTAGATAAAAATCCAGAAATAGGTCGATTTTTAATTTGAAATACCGATTTTTTTAATAATGTGCGAAAATGTATTGTAATACCTCATTTGAAAGTCTTTTAATAATTTATTCAGCAGTCTAATACTTAACTGACTAATGCTTATACAGGGAAAATAAAAAAGAATTTAAATAAATCAGAATAATTTTACAATAAACGAACTGCAATATTAAATTAATTAATATATAATACTTTTCAGTTAAATTAAATGCTCAAAATGCCATTCACCAGTCTCTTGACAATAAGCAAATCGACGAACTCATTCTTCTTGCATATTACGAATAACTTCAGAAGTAATTCTATTAACTTCAGCTCTAATTCGGTCTTGCAGCTCCTGTAGATTTTGCGGTTTATCTACATAAAATAACCCCATAGAAAAAATCTGGAAGTGTAAGATCTGGAGATCTTGGGGGCCACTATATTGGTCCTCGTTTACCAAGCCACCTCCCAGGGAAAAACTGGTTTAAAAACTCGCGAACATCACGTGCATAATGCAGGGGTGCCCTATCTTGTTGTAACCAGATACTATAATCTGGTAAGTTAGGATTGTTAGATTGTTGGCGATGGGAAACATCTTGACAAGGACTGGTGTAATTTCTGTTCACAGAAATTGCAGATAACGTTCTCCTGTAAGATTTTCTTTAAAAAAATAAGGACCAATAATTTTGTCATTAATTATTCCCGCCCAGACATTCACTTTTTGATGGTGTTAAGTATGACCTTCAGTCACCCAGTGAGGATTATCCTTACTCCAGTATCTGCAATTTTGACGATTGACTGAACCATTTAGGCAAAATGTAGACTCATCAGAAAACATAATTTGTTTAATAAAACATGGATTGCAGTTACATAAATCCTGCAAAATGTCACAAAACTGCATACGGCGATCGGGATCATCATCTTTGAGTTCTTCATGTAACTGAATTTTGTACGGATGGTACTTTTCGACTTTTGGAATGTGTAATACCAACCGTTGAGATATGCCTGTGTCCGCTGCAATTTGGCTTGAAGTGTTATGAGGATACACTTAATACAACATCAGGTTTCACGTTTTCTGATAAGGACGTCCAGCATTTTGAATATTTTTAACATGACCAGTTTCTATAAATTTTACTGACTGTTGATCGGCTGATAGGTCTGTCTAGGTACTTTGCATTAAACAAATCGCATACATGTTGCTGAGTTCTCGTTTTATCTCAATATCCTATAAAAATAAAAATTTCTATGGGTTGGGCTTCACTTGAAGTAGCCACAATTTACTTCTAAAACTTTTTTACTTGAAATTTGGTGTATTCGACAAAACATCTACTGGTATTTCAATTGACTTTGGGCAGGCAACTTGGTTTTTATCGATTAATATAGCAACTCATTTTTGACGATCAATTGCTGTTGTGTTTTTGTGTATTTAATTAGCTTTGTTCTTTTTTACTAAAAGATATAGGATCAAGTTTATTAACTTCCGGGCGTATCACCTAAAATATTGAACTACAACATCTTATTGTTAATAATTTTTAATAGTAGTAGCAAATTCTAAAACTGAAAAATAAAATAATTTTTGTTCACTCCGTAGAAATAATAATTGACCAACTATGCCATTACTGGGTACAGTAATGAAAGACCTTTCAAAAGAGGTATTACAAGACCCACATTCAAATTGAAATTTGAAAAAATTAACAATTACGTCACCATGTCAAAACTGGTGACGTCACCATGTTTGCATATTATTTAAAAATCGACATTTAAAATTAAAAATCGACATTTAAAATTAAAAATCGACATATTTCAGGATTTTTATCTAAAATAAATTGTCTGCAAAATAATTGATTTTTGACAAACTTTACTTATTCGGTATTTTGAAAATAGAAGAAATAATCTTTTCTGCAATATATCATCCGATCTACTTTGCTATTTAAAACAAATCAAGTTGGCGTGGTACTGAAAACTGATATCACATAACTTTGAAAGGTCCTCTATAAAATGCAGAGTACAATCCTGTTTATAGCCATTAAATTTAATAATTTTTGGTTACATCGTATTGCGTATTGCGATCCTGTATACTAACAAAAAAAAGGTGAGCGGTCGTCGGACCGCTGACAGAAGCTTGCTTCTTATGCACAATAGAATGACCATTTTTCGTGAATTTTTGACCATTTTTCAAAAATTTTGATAATTTTTGACAATTATTAACCACTTTTGACAATTATTGACCAATTTTGACAGTTTTGACAATTATTGACCAATTTTGACAGTTTTGACAATTATTGATCATTTTTGACAATGTTTCAAAAATTTTGAACATTTTAGACCATTTTTCCAAATTTTAACAATTATTGACCATTTTTGACAGTTTTTTATAATTATTGATCATTTTTTCAAAATTTTGACAATTTTTGACCATTTTTCAGAATTTTAACAATTATTGACCATTTTTGACAGTTTTTTATAATTATTGACCATTTTTTCAAAATTTTGACAATTTTTGACCATTTTTCAGAATTTTAACAATTATTGACCATTTTTGACAGTTTTTTATAATTATTGACCATTTTTTCAACATTTTGACAATTTTTGACCATTTTTCAGAATTTTAACAATTATTGACCATTTTTGACAGTTTCTGACAATTATTGACCATTTTTGACAATTTTTCAAAAATTTTGACAATTTTCAACAATTATTGACCATTTTTTTCAAAATTTTAACAATTATTGACCATTTTTGACAATATTTAACAATTATTGACCATTTTTGACAGTCTTTTAAAATTATTGACCATTTTTTCAAAATTTTGACACTTTTTGACAATTATTGACCATTTTCACAAATTTTTGAAAATATTTGGCAATTATTAACCATTTTTTCAAAATTTCGACAGTTTTTAACAATTATTGAGTTTTTGACGAATTTTGATTGTTTTTGACAATTATTGACCGTTTTAGACAATTATTGACCATTTTTGACAATTTTTCAAAAATTTCAACATATTTTGCAATTATAGACCATTTTTTCAAAATTTTGACAATTTTTGACCATTTTTCAAAATTTTGACAATTTTTGACCATTTTTCAAAATTTTAACAATTATTGATCATTTTTGAGCATTTTTGACAATTTTTGACGAATTTTGATTGGTTTTGACAATTATTGACCGTCTTTGACAATTATTGACCATTTTTGACAATTTTTCATAAATTTGAAACATTATTCAAAATTTTGGACCATTATTGACCATTTTTGACAACATTCAAAAATTTTGTAAATTTATCAAAATATTTAACAATTTTTGACCATTTTTCAAAATATTTGGCGATTATTAACCATTTTTTCAAAATTTTGACAGTATTTGACAATTTTTGACCATTTTTCCAAGTTTTTGACCCTATTAACCATTTTTTCAAAATTTGGACAATTTTTGACCATTTTTGACAATTTTTCACACCTATAGGTGTGCGAGCTCAGTGCGGCAAGAGAGATTGCGCACAGTCGCTTGAATGAGTTATCGCGTCACGAACGCTTTTTCGTAACATCACACGTTTCACGAATTCACTAGCCTTCCCAAAAGTGCTATGTCGTGCAATAAGAAGCAAGCTTCAATTTAAATTTCATTGGATTAGTGGATTATTCAGAAATCTGGCAACACTGTTGCGTGAAGAACGCTTTTTGTAACATTACACGTTTAACGAGCCTTTTCAGAAGTCTGGCAACACTGTTGCGTGACGAACCCTTATTCGCTTTTTCGTAACATTACACGTTTCACGAGTTCACTAGCCTTTTCAAAAATCTGGCATCATTGATACCAAGTAAACGCAGGTGGTGAAATAAACAAAGCATTTGATTTTTTACAACCTTTTATTATTACGTCTTTATATATATATATATATATATCTGTACAAAATTTATATTTGAGCGCTGCTAATTAAAAATCCTATTAAACATAGATACAATTTTTATGAGCATGATCTACATTTAACTAAACCTACTTCGTCACAGTTCATACATTTCAATGCTACGAATTCGGCCGTAAAGTGATTTCTATGAACTGATTTTTTGCTACCTTTGCATATCTGACAAGGTAGTAGTCTGTAGCCTCCGCATGTCTGACAGGTTGAACAAACGTCAAAACTCTAAAACAAAAAATATCATTGACAGTCTTTAAACAAAGAAAAATGCCTAAAGGCCGCTTGACATGAGGCAATACAATTAGCAAAGAATTGTTCGACACCATGCAATAGACATGATGACTGGTTTTGAAACATTTATAAAACCCCTGTCACAAATAAAACATTTAGTTGGTTGGTAACTGAAAAGTATCTACATTTCTCCCTAGAATTGCGCCTTGCAGGCAAGAGAAATGGCACCAATCCGATAAAAATTGCAACTGTAAGGCATTGTAGAAATTGATCAGCTGGGTCACAACTGCGCATGCCTTCCAATCAGATATCTTGCGTCTTGCATTGCATTGATCCATATCAAGCGACCTCAAATTAGAAGAAGGTATGTTAAACGACTGAAGTGCTTCCAGTTCTAGAAATTCAGATTAAATTCAGTAAATTTACATTTTTTGTTTGAATGTTGATGTTTAGTAGCAGTGATTAATAACAGGAAAGCTGAATCCCAGGTGGGAAATGAGGCTATCTCGATCAACACCGCACGGCCCAGGCTTTCTATCTCCATTGATATGAAGACTTGTTGTGGATGAACTCTTATGCAGGTTCACGGAAAATGGTAACAAATGCATAGGATATGCACATGATAGTAATAGTAGTACGAGTCAAGTGTGTGAGCTCCTCGAGTACGGACTGAAACTAATCAGACAGTGGTATCAGGCAATGGGACTCAAAGTTAACCCCACCAAAACAAACCTGATAGCTTTTACCAGAAAAAGGAAGCTGCTCCATATACGAAACATCATTTTTTAACGAATAGATATGGGCTGGAACAATAGAGTTTCTAGGAATAACCCTGGACAAAAAACTTCTATGGAATAAACATGCTGAGTAAATTCTCAGCAAGGCGACAAGGGAGTGGTCTGTAAAAGGCTGACAGGAAGTAACTGTGGTTGCAAACATGGTACACCGTGCTGGATGTACGTACACCATGATGGTAAGACCGGGAAGGTAGCCTGGACAGACAGGAGCTATGAAATCCTTCCCTACATCTGTCATGTAGGTGATACTAGTCCTCACACTTTTTCACCTAGAGATGGAGGGAGTAGCTAAGAGAACGCAGATCAGAATGGTCGCGCAAGGTATAGGGAGGCAAAAGCCGAGGGATGAATAGTGAATACTTTAGAACTTTACCAATCTCTGGAAAGAATGGACAAGCGAATCCACCAATTCTGCTTTCAAGATGCATTCCAACTGTAAATTAACAGCACAGCCTCCTTGTTGCGGATTCTGGGACAAGCTGGTGACCATGGAAATGAAATAGCTGATGAGCTAGCCAGGAAGGCAGTTGCTACACCCTTTCTAGGACCTAAACTGTTTTGCGCGATTGGCTCTAATGTCTTCAGGGCGAAAAATAAATATAATACCGCTTATTTTTGGAAACGCCTTCTAGGTCTGATCCAGTCCAAAATATCTCTAGATATCAAAAGCACTGGTAAGCCTTAGCAGAAACTAACTAAGGGTGGGTTATTTTATTATTTTATATGCAGGTGTTTATATTGGAGCGACGCGTTGAGACATGCTTGGCAGCCGAGCAACGATAAGAGCGCCGATAATTGTTTAGTCTATTTTCTTTGCTTTTATCAGTCAAAGGTTTCTTTTTTCATCCTCATATATTCCATAAGCTTTGCAGGGTGTTCCCTTAATTTGCGTTTTTTTCTGCTGTTTTAACAATATAATATTTAACTGCATTTGAATGTAAAAGTATTTCTTCTTCAGAATCACTCATTTAAAAAAAATATTTTCAATCGATTGGTTTGATCAATCTCTCAATGGCTTCACGTGTACTACAAAGCGGAGATCGTCGCTATTCTAGAAGCTTCACTATAAACGGCATATCATAGAAACGAATTTTGCGCAGCTCTTGTCGCTGCTCTAATCACTGCTCTGATCGTTTATCGCAGCTCCAACATAAACGCACCCTAAGAATCGTTAGTGATTTTCTCATAATTAACAACATTGCAACATGAAGCTAAAGGCGTCTAATGAATGTCGTTTCTGCCAGGAAAAGGGGGAAATACTCCTGCACTTACTGACAGAATGCGACCAACTCTTATTGAAGAGTCTTCTGCAAACTGCAACTGGAAGAAGGTTAAATTCTCTCCCTGAAACCGCAACAAACGCATTATTTCATAGAAGGAATAGGCATGCTTTAACAAGTACGCAAGGGGGCACAATAGGCTTATTGTGGTCGCAGTGATGCAGCACCACACTTAATTCATTCATTCATTAGTGAAATATGACATTGACTTACTTTGTACGGTTTTAATATTCGACGTAGCTCTCCAGTTTCATTTAACCTTTCTATTGTTTCTGCATCCTGGAACAATAGTAATACAATTATTTAAAATATATATATATATATATATATATATATATATATAACAAGGTATTTTTCTCTCCCGAATGTTTTAGATAATGTATCAGGACCCGTATTTTTGACTATCAAGGAACCCACCCAGAAAAGTTCTCTTTCACTTCTGGAAACAAAAATGTATCCTTGAAAGCTCGAGAGTGCCAAAGAGACGACAATTAAGGGGCATAGTGTTGCCACGTATTCAAGTGTCAATAAACGTACCAGAACGTGTGAAAAAAAGAAGAAGCCGAGGCCATTCAAAATTAACCTCACAGGAAGGCCTAAATGCAGGAACCCATGCCTCGTTTCGGTCTCCATTCGTGAATAGTCGATTAATGAGGTTGAGTGTTTGTTTTCGTTTTATATATTTTAGCTCTTACTTTTTCAAGAAGGGCAATGAAAAATAACCATTCCCATACACCCTTCACCTTAATGAACCTTCAAGGGAAAAGGTTAATGAAATGGCTATTTTTCCTTGCCCTTCTTGAAAAAGTAAGAGCTAAAATATATAAAACGAAAACAAACACTTAACCTCATTAATCGACTATTCACGAACGAAGACCGAAACGAGGCATGAGGTTAAGCCTTCCTGTAGACACTTGTATGGCTAAGGACAAACCATATTTTTAGTTTCTTCCAAACGAATAGATGGCGCGAATAACAAGATCTTGTAACTATACAATGTGATATACACTTTGTCGTGAATTGTTGCCTATGATGAATTTTGGATGCATTCATAACCTTCAGCTTTTTTTATCTCTATATTCATGTATTCATTTTATGATATTATTTTTTTGTATTATTTGTTGTTTTTTGGTGGTAAGTACTTTTACCAATTCTTATAATATAATAGGGGAGGCGGGGGCACGTTTGAACGTATTTTTATAAATCAAATTACTGCCACTTTGAACGCGGGTATCAATAATGCCGAAAAGGTGGTTCAGGTCTAAAATATGTGTACTTTACATTCCCTCTACCAGATTACACACACTTTTAATATTATGGGTTTCTCAGACCATTTAACGCTTGATTTCATATCGTTCAAACGTACCCCAACCTTGGGGTACCTTTGAACAAGGGATGGGGCAGAATTGAACATAGTTTTATACACTTTTTATAATTTTTACAAAAAAAACTAGTCATATTTATTGAAATTTATCGTAAACTTCATTAATGCGCACGTTCTTTCGGTGCCTTTTTTTATAGGAACTGACAACTTCTTAACTATGTCTGCAGACGCTACTGTGCCAATATCGTCGATTATTGGGAAATAAAATTGTTGACCTTTCTTTCTCATAAATTTGACGGTGTAGTCATCTTTATTTTTACCAGTAATGACTCCTACATAATGTACTCAGAACTGCACTTTAACAAAATCGTCAATTTCAGCTTGAAAGCTTCCCACGACAAATCTGGACTTTTGTTCAACGCATCAGAATGGTCGTCAGTCGGGTCGACATCAACATCATCATCATCATCTGATTCATCGTGAATCGATATAGCATCGTCACATGAAGAAGAGTCGCTAATGGCAAATATTGCTTTCTTTACTTTTGGAATTTAAGCTAGCGTCTTTGCTCTTTTCTTGGCCTCACGCGCTGCCACTTCAGCCTCAATTTCATCTTTTACAGGCGTATCAATTAGAAAGAGGGATTCTTTAGATTTGGATCCTTGACGTTTCTTCCTATTTGCCAAGCAAATGTGGCCTGGTAACTTCACGAGAGAGTAATTCCAGGTCACTAACTGATGCCGTAGAAGTTGATGCACTAGGTCGTTTAATTCTGTTAGGTCATTGCGGTTCAAAGAGTCGTCTGTTTCAACAGTGTCGAGAAGAGGTTTTCCTGCAGCAACAAAGTCAATGGCCATATTCCTGTCTTCTGAAAACCGGAGATAATATTTTTGGGAGTAAAAGACGATTGAATTGCCACATTTGCGAGTCCAGCTAAATCGTGAATTGTGATGGTTTTACAAGGATTTGAAACCATCCAATCGAGTTGAGCAACTTTTAATTTAGCCTTAAACGGAGCCATTAATGAGACGTCCAAAGGATGCAATTTGTGGGTGCAATGTGGCGGTATAGTGACAAGTTCCAAACCATTTTCTTTTGCGAATATTATTGCTTCTAATGAGCAGTGAGACTCATGATTATCCATCACAATCAAAATTTTTTCGTCTCTGCTGCATTTTGTAAATTTTTTAATATGTTCTAAAACTTGTAGAAATAGAGCTTTTGTCATCCAACCACTAGCAGGATGATTAATTAATCCAATACTTCCGGCAGGAGCATTCGTAAGAAAACTCTCATGATATCTAGCTCACGGAAAAACAAATACTGGTGGTAAGCTATTGCCATCAGCTCTCACGATGGCACACATAGTCACAAGTGTGCCCCTTTCTGCAGACGTAGCCTGCCCAACTTGTTTAACACCCTTCTCTGCAATTACATTTGGTGCATCAACTACAGTTGTTATGCCCGCTTCATCTAGGTTCAGTATCGCATTAGCAGTAAACTTGTGTTTTTGTAAGGCACGCTGTAGATTTTCCTGAAACCCGTTAACAGCCCTTTCATTAAAGGCATAACTCGGGCTAAGCTCGTATTTTCCGGTCTCCGCAGGCTTAGATTTTTGTGCCGTCTCATGAACCCTTGCACCCAGTCGAACCCTGCCATCTTATTAATATCCCAACTTGGTGGATACTTTCTACGAAGACTCTTTGTATAATAAAAGGCTAACACCCTTAACTCACTATATGACAGACCATACTGAAGTCTGGAGCACTTCAAAGCAT
The DNA here is from genome assembly GCA_947563755.1 of Lochmaea crataegi. Taxonomy (NCBI): domain Eukaryota; kingdom Metazoa; phylum Arthropoda; class Insecta; order Coleoptera; family Chrysomelidae; genus Lochmaea; species Lochmaea crataegi. The sequence goes on from OX387429.1 coordinate 27,235,507, forward strand.
AATTTACCAACATAACTTCTTGATCCATGGTGAAGACTTGGCGAAAACTGTATTTTGAGGAGAAAATTTCTTGTCTAGGCTGTTTCTTTAATCGATAAAACAACGCGGTGTGTTTCACCCCAAAAACTTTTCTTAAAGACATTTTTTTATCTTTTACTGCTGCTATGGCCTTTGTCATGTCTTCTTCTGTGAAATTTGCTTCTTCTTTTCTTTTCTTATACGTCCTCACCATATTGATTATTGAATCTATAAAAAATATAGGTATACCCATCACAAACTTTAAGATTAAAACAAGAAATCACCATTATTTGTATAGCTGGGGTACCTTTGAACACTGTTCAATAGTACCCCATTGAATTGTCCAAAGGTGCCCCATATGTATAATTGAATTTTATAATAATTATAGGCAACACCATAATCACAAAAATCGAAGGATCTCACAAAATATTAAACAAACCTCACCTAATTAATGGCCATACATGACATCTATATACTTGTTATAGTTTAAGATATTTCCTGATTTATTTATGAGCGGAAAGTTATAGTGAAACACACTGGATATAAGTTTTGTTTGTTCTAACCTTACAAGTATCGACGAAAGCGTCTGTATCCCTTGCACAGCTTTGTTCGACTAACGTCTTTGCTCATACAAAGTTTCAAATTAAAATTCTCGCAACAGCGGGAAATTTGAACGCTGTTCAATTGTACCCCATGTTCAAAAGTGCCCCCTCCACCCTACTCATAAATTTGAGATAGGTATGCTTCTCTTTTTTTTGTTTCTTTGAAATGTGTAAAGCCCTCGATATTATTAAATAGGGTGTCACAGAATAACGATTCCTAATTTTCAGAAATGACAGAGGGCACTTAAATAAACATTTTTTATTGATAAACTAGTGTCCGGAAATTTCTCGTTGTTAAGATAAACTAGATATCTTTAAGAACAATTACATCAGGAAGGAGTAGTTACTCACTAAATTGAAGCAATTAAGTTGAGAAACATTATGTTAGAAATAATGCTGCATCAAACTTTATAAAACTTGTTCGAAGTTAGGACCACCATTTTCGATACACAAGTTATAAAGATGTGTAATCGACTGCCGAATTCTTCGAAATTACTGCGGACGTTCACGAATATCATCAAACTTTTCTTCTGTATCAACAGGTGTCGCATAAACCAGTGATTTGATATGTCCCCAAATACAAAAATCAACTGGAGTCATATCTGGTGAACGAGCAGGCCAAGAAATCGGCCCTCCTCTTCCGATCCATCCATTTAGAAATTGTGCATTTAGATAATTTCGGCAATTTAATCCAAAGTGTGCTGTCACACCATCATGCTGGAAAACAATATTTTTCTTCGAATATTAAGTGGGACATCTTCAAGCAATTCTGGTAGAGTATGTTCCAGAAAAATCCTATACACATGACCATCTTATCGTGCAGGCAATAAATATGGTTCTACTACAAAATTGTCAACAATCCCAGCCCAAATATTAACAGAAAACTTCCACTGATAATGTAACAATACCCAATTGATAAATAATAGTATTTTTTATGTTATATCGGTTGACTTTGTTCACTATTCCCTGGCATAGTGTTTTCGAAACACGAAAAAGTTTCACAAACTTATGGTCAGAAATAATGAAAGAATTTCGTTGAGGTAGAACACCCCTTCATATTTCTATTGGTGCTGCAACATCTTCCATATCGTATTAAAAATGATGTTATTTAAGATTATATATGCGACTGAAATTAAGGTCCTAGCGCCAGATCGACGAAAATCAGAACTACTCTCTGGGCCATTCGCGAATTGTTTACATTGTTTGGGAGTTAAAACTTATTTCGTATAGAGTTTTCAGTGTTTGAGTAGACGTTCATGATTTTTGTATTTTAAAGTGGTTAAACAAATGTAAACTAAGCATTCTATGGCCCATACGATAGTTATATTTGTCAACGGTAGGGGGCGTACTGCTTATCTATGTTCACGTATCGTAAAAATTATCCACATTCATTTTAATAAAAAAAAATACAGGAGGTAAAGATGCAAAACATACCCAAAATTAAAAAAACATCAAATTTTGACTCTTGAGTTTAGAATCCATAGCTCGTTTTTTTTTGGGTAAAAGGCGGGGAATTTAACATTCCCGGAAATGTTCATTCCATAATAACATTTTCAAGACTATGACACTAACCGCTTTAAGGTGAAACTCGCACACTTTCCCGGAAAGTTCTCCCAAAAATTAAAGGATACGGGTCCAGAGCACGATGATGAACAAAAATATTGTTGAGTGTTGAAGGTTTATACTTACTCCTATATGACTTCCGTCTACGAAAACCTGCGGTATAAGTATCTGATCACATCGCATACGTTCTTGAATCTCTGCCTGATACTCCGTACTCATGAAAACGTCTCGTTCTTCGAATTTCACCATCAAAAGCCTTAAAATCTGCTTTACCTTCATACAAGCTTGATAGGTTTCTCTTAAAATGCCCATGGTCGTCGTATATACTACTACTTTGCCTAGTTCCTTTTCTTTGTAGTTCTGAAAGATATCAATTCATTTAATAAATTTTTTTCTATTATCTTCGTAAATACACAATAAATATAACTGAATTAATTTTAGTAAAATATTATTAAACCAATATTTTCTAGATCTAGTAATAGCTGCTGATGATTAACATTACCAAATGCCTTGATTAGATCCAAAATTAAATAACGTACTTGTTGAGCAATAAAATGTATATAAACTGTCTGCTAAGTAGTTAAACAGAACTGTAGAAAAAATATAGTATTCAATTTGGTATCAGTCGACCAATACAGCTAGAGTGTTGGAGGTTCGCGAACAAAGATGCAGAAACGAAACAGAAAATTCACTCGTTTGCTCTTAGCAACTGCAGCATAAACTCTGTTCATACTCGTAGTAAAGTAACTAAAACGGATTAATTAATGGTAGAAACAAATAATGAGATAATATTTATTTATTTCGTAGTTTGAGAGTAGGTAAATTACGGTCCGTACTTAATTAAATTATAGTTTGATCGTTTCACTTGTTTTGGAATAAAATGGTGAATTTGAAATATTTACTTAATGCGTATTTAATATAACAATGAACAGGTCTTAGAGAATGTATATATACGTATAAATTAATAATGAGTATGAATTCATCTAACATCAATAATAACCGAAAAATGCCTCTGCATATTTTCAATAAGGTATTTGAAGTAGCCCTGATCGATTTGTCTCCAAAGTTGAGGTAAAAGTTCTTGGAGTGTCTGTGGGGCTGGTTCACGGGAATTCAAGGATCTTTCTAGTTGGTCCCAAGCATGCTCGATGGGATTGAGGTCGGGAGATCGAGGGGGCAGTGCCAAGTGCGGGATACCATGGAAGTCCAAAGCGTCTTCGACTACTCTTACACAATGGGATCGGGCATTATCGTCTAAAAAGAGAAAATTTGGTCCAATATCAGCATAAACAAATGTATAACATTGTTAATAACTTGTTGTACGCAAATCTGCGCAGTCATGTTCCCATCAAGCACTAATAATTTTGTACGCCCCTTAAAACAAATGCCTCCCCAAATAGCAGCTGTACCACCTCTGAACGAATGTACTTCCTGCAATGCTCTTCGATTTCTGGGCACTAAAACCGTCCATACCTGAAGCATTCAAAATTTGCTGTTGTATGATCCGACAAGTACTCAGAGGTTTTTTACGGATATACACAGGCAGCTCAATATTGTGCGGGATGGTCGTCCACTTCTAGGTGTTTCTCTCACGTTTCTAGCTGCTCGATATCTATGAGAAAACCGCGGAATGACACTTTCACTGACTTGGAAAACGACCCACCTTAATCATACCAATTGCTCAATCCGCACTAAAATTACGTCTAGGCACTATTCAAAACAAAATTCTAAATTTTGAATAACAGTTGATTGAATGAAGTGGAAACAATACCTGTTGTAAAATTGTTGAAAATACAAAAGAAAACAACTTGTCTTAAACTTAAAAACTTATCAAATTTATCAACTTGGAAATGAAAGGAATGAAGAGAAAGGATTAAGTGCTGAGAACACAGATGAGAACTACTGAAACAGAAGCCACCTCAAGAGACATACTGCTAAGATGTAACATCAACGAGCTAGAACGGAAAAACAGCGAACAGGAGAAGTAAATCAAGAAAATGAACTACGGAAAGCGATGGAAATCATGCCACAGGCAATGGGGAATTTGCAAAAGGAGACGCGAAGAAGATGCCGGTCAGAGAGCGTCCGAAGTAAGGCGCAGAGGAGAGAATCTCTGTCTACTGTCACTCTAAAAGATTGTCTTTAGTCGCAGATCGTCGACTTAGGATTTGCGCAAATCACACAAACAACAGAAGACCGCACGGGCCCTGCCAACAGCTATTTATACCGGGGACGAGCTCTACGCGCAAAATGCGAACGACGACGATGAGACCCCTTCGGATGTTGGTGGAAGGGTCTTCTCAGGTCGCATCTTTCCTAGTCCATATTGCAAATAATAGAGAACTAATAATACAGTTAGTTTAGGTGATGATAGCGCTAGTGATATCGATATTTCAATTGAATAAATGTAAGTAAGAATTCGTATTTTCGTATTCATAATTATAGTTTGTAACTACTCGTATAATAGTTATTTATGATACAAGTGCGTGAAGTGATACTTTTGCGCACGAGTTGCGAAAATGAAAGACACGAGCGTGGCTAGTGCCTTTTTCCGCAACGAGTGCGCAAAAGTAATTCGCGCATGAGTATCATACAATGTTTTATCTACGACCACATTAAAAATACTTTCCCTTAATTATATATTACATAACCTCTCTTTTTAATAATTGTGTTTGAATTATTGCCTACCTTCATCATAAGAAATTCATTATCTGGTGCTCCATTTATAAAATCCAAAATCTGTTTCCTTGTGAAAATTTTTGATTTTTTTGGTTTATGGCTCTCTGATTGTCGTTTTATGAAGGTAATAAGTTTATGAAATTTACTTATATCAATGTTTAAATTTAAATTTATGGTAGTTTTCAACATTGAATAATGGGACCATAACGTTGATGATTTCCATAGACTTTTCCGAGAAATATGCAATAAGAACATTTTCCGTCTAATTTTTAATTTTTTTGTGTTACACCAATCCAAAAAAAAGGTGAGCGGTCGTCGGACCGCCGACAGAAGCTTGCTTCTTATGCACAATAAAATGACCATTTTTGGCCAATTTTCGAAAATTTTGACCATTTTTCAAAAAATTTTTAACGATGATTGACCATTCTTGACAGTTTTTGATAATTATTGACCATTTTTTCAAAATTTTGACAATTTTTGACCATTTTTCAAAATTTAAACAATTATTATTGACCATTTTTGACAGTTTCTGACAATTATTGACAATTTTTCCAAAATTTTGATAATTTTCAACAATTATTGACCATTTTTTACAGTTTTTTATGATTATTTACCATTTTTTCAAAATTTTGACAATTTTTGACCATTTTTCCAAATTTTAACAATTATCGATAATTTTTGAAAGTTTCTGACAATTATTGACCATTTTTGACAATTTTAAACAATTATTGACCATTTTTGACAGTTTTTTATAATTATTGCCCATTTTTTCAAAATTTTAACAATTTTTGACCATTTTTCAAAATTTAAACAATTATTGACCATTTTTGACAGTTTCTGATAATTATTGACCATTTTTAACAACTTTCAAAAATTTTGACCATTTTTGACAGTTTTTGACAATCTTTGACAGATTCTGACAATTATTGACCATTCACGTTTCACACTTCTTAATGACAGTACAAAATTATTACAATTACAGAACCTTTGACAGAAAACAAAACACAAAATTATCTAAGGTAACTTAATAAATATGCAAATAAAAAAGAGTGTTATAATGATTATCCCATTTTAAAAGCATTGTACTTTTTCGCTCTCTTTTGGGTGTTATAATGAAACTTCCATTTAAAAAGCATTGTTCTTTTTCGCACGCTTTAGACGTATGTATAAAATGTAATTTCACGAATTTATATTAGTTTGTAAATGCTTAATTTTAATGGTGGTCGTAGATAAAATAATTTGTAATTGCGTTTTCAAACATAAATAATAAGTATGAACATACTTCATCTGTATATTCTAGAAAGTACCTAATTAAGAAAGAAATCGCACAATACAATATAGACCACCCTCATCATACTTAAATACCTTTGAATGCTTGATGTTCTGTAAATACCTATAAGATAAATATTTGCTATTGTTATTTTAACAGGAAAATGCATTTCCCAAAATCACATAGTTCATGTAACGCCTCAAAATATAATCAATGAATTATTTAAATGTGAAATTTTCATGCTTTTGGTCATTTAAAACAGAAAAAAGCATGAAACTTGCATGACGGTCCTCTGTCCCCAGCGCCTATTCTTAACAGTAAGACTGCTGCATTTCGTTGTATTTCCAATATTCCTCCACAATACAGGCAATACTTTTAGAATTTTTATTAATAGATGACAGTTCATTTGACGACCAGGCTAGGCTTTTCTTGCAATGCATAAGAGTTATGGGCAAAACCTGAAGAATACGACAATTCGTAGGCTGAAATCGGGAGGCATATGGTCTCAGAACAATGTCATACGGATACAACTGGGACAATTCTGGATGAACCCATATTTCACATGAGTTCGAATAGCATGATACTGAAGCGAGTAGACATCATCATCCCATCTAGGGAACAGGTGATGCACCCAAGTAATCCTTGAGAAATCATCTGGTACACCTATAATTCCAAAACAAACTATGGCACTGGGGCTGGCATAAACGGGCCTAGAAAGAGAATGTTCTTCAGCCTTGGTCGATATACGTCTGTGTTTCAAGCAGAGACGATTGCCGCTATAGCCTATATTGATGAAAACATCAGGAGAGGATATAACGGACAAAAAATTGAAATATTTACTGAAAACCAGGCTCTCTTTAAAGCTCTCAGCACTCCAACAACTAGGTCTAGACTGGTAAGACACTGTAAAGAGTCACTTGATCAGCTGACAAGCGACAACACAGGGTGTCTGGTATGGGTGCCGGCACATAAGGGCATTGCAGGTAATGAATTGACAGTCCAGTTAGGTTCTAAAGGAAACTTCATAGGTCCAGAACCATTATGTGTAATTTCAAAGGATTGCATAAGGGGGAAAATCGGGAACTGGCTAAATAAGGATCACCAATTGAAATGGAGGTTGACACAAGCAGGTCACCTCCATACAAAGAGTTTACTGAACAAGGTAAATAAGGAACTCTCAACCAGGATATTGAAACTGGGCAAGAGACAGTTACCGACCTGGTTACTGGACAATGTACCCTGAGGAAACATCTGCACAAAATGGGAAAAGTTATTGAACCCATGTGCAGAAAATGTGAACTCCATGATGAAACCCCGACTCACATACTCTGCTTCTGTTAGAATTTACAAGGACTCAGGCGGAAGCCCTTTGGAGAGGAAATAATATAATTCGGGAAGATAATATTCCGAAGGGAGCTGGACTGTGTTTTAGCCATTCCATTTCAAGTATTATAATGGCTGGGCTAGGTGGAAAAAATATTCTCAGAGCAAGAGCAGAGTCTGTATCCAATCTGGTCGACGGCAACTAAAGGTAAATATGTCTACTATTACTCGAGAAGTTTAATATGATTATTCATTTAATTTAAACCCTTCTTTACATACCACGGTACTGTTGTTGGAGGCTGTGACCCTTGTTTTGAAATGAAAGAATCGATTTAGATGCTGGTTACACACAAAGTGTGTTGTCAGTATACCGGGTTATTTATCTAGTCTGTTTAATGATCGATCGTATTAGGAAGAGACGTTAACGTCTATCTATTTTTGACAATCTATGATATTTGATATCTCCAAACTTTGTTAACCCAGCTGGTTTTACGTAAATAGGGTCACGTTAACTTCTCTTTCTAATGCTTGTTCTTTCTTTTAATACAACTGTACCATTCAGGTCAAAATGGCTAAATTGGTGCTGAGTCAGTTCCAAGACCGTTCCAACAAAGTGAAGTCGATTCTGGAAGCATAAGTTCACTTATGGCTTTTGAGAAGTTCTTAATCAAGTTCTTAACCCACGCGAATTTTCTGTTGCAACTCAAACCTGACTCAAACATGAAATATGCAACAATTTAAATTAGGTATTTATACTTTATTTATTGTATCATCAAGGTCTGGGTACCTGAAGATTTTAATTTGGGCTAACTATCCCTCTATCTCTTAAGCTCAGTGTGGAATTTACCTATGGGATTATGGTTCCTTTAATTTAACCCTTATTTTATGCTCGCATTATTTATTTATATAAAAAATGGATAATCATAAATAATACATAACCTCAAATTTTTATGAAGTCCCCATTTTGCTTCAAAACGTAACGATGGTACTCCCAAAGAGGGAGGGGATCGTTGTTTCTCTTGGCATTCTGAGGATTTAATGTAAACACAAATATGTAAAACACTAAAGGAAAAGAGGGAATATGAAAACGAGAAGAAAAGGAGGCAGAGAGCAAAAATGAGTCGAGCGTTCTCAGCTCATCTTGCTGTCACGATGGAAAAGGCAGGGTTCCAGCTTTTATGTATCATTTTTAAATTAGTTTATCACGTTTGAAATGACATTTAATTGTACAACACACATATGTAGGTACTTTGATTTAGGTAAGTCAAATATCATATGGAAATTTGATCCTAAACTTTCCAATAAGAAATGGAAATTATAACGAGGATATGTGTAAATGTTCTTTCAAATGCTCAAAACGGAACTATTTGATCAAGTAATATTAAAAAATTCAAAGTTTGCTGGTACGCATATAATTCTCAATACTCTAGCTGTTCTGGTCGACATATACTATGCTTACCTTTCCTGTGGAATGTATCTGCAAAAACGTGGCAATACCAGCGCGAACCCTATTTTTAACACCCCTCACCGTTCCCTTAGCACTTCGTATAGTTGTACAACCATCGTCCAAAATGTTTTTGTATCCCGCGAAAGTTTCGGCGTCTATCACTGAATCTATATCCGATACTAAACTACTCACATTTTCATTAATATGAAACTTGTAGAACATATCCGTACTTATCACATCTTTTTCTTCTTCTTCTTCTTCATGTTCGTTTTGTCTGTCTTCATACGTTTTTTCTTCTACCTTTGTAGTCTTTGGGAGTCGTTGTCTGATATCGTGGAGTAGAGAGGTTGGAAGGATGGTTGATTTGCTTGGCGGCGGTGGGTTTATCGGAGATATTTTGCCACAATTTAAGGAATCGCAGCTTACACTGCTTTCGTTGTCATCGCTGTCTACTTCTGCGCCGCTGCTTGAGCTGGGAGCTCGCTTGTGCGAACCTAGAATGCGTTAAAAACAAGCATTACTTAAATATTTTTTGTAATCGAGCTCATGTTCAAAGAAAAAACAAAATTAATGGTTTCAATGAAGTATTATTACAGTTTCCAGTAAAATTGTCGTATTTAGTGAAGCGTGTTACCAATAGATATCGAAGAATAGATATATTATTCTAACGCTTTACAACAACAAACCAAAACCAGAATGGTTGGTTAAATCTTGTAGATCATACCTACCCCGTTTGACTTAGAAGTGTAATTCAATGTCTGTCGGGGCATATAGCCCGGGAAGTAGTTGTTGCTTCTTAGTCGAACGGTCACAGTTTTTGAAAAAAATATTTCTAAACTTTGTTGTAAAGCGTTAGAATGATATATTTATTCTTCGATATCTATTGGTAGCACGCTTCACTAAATACGACAATTTTACAGGAAACTGTAATAATACTTCATTGTTTCAAGCCTATGGGCTTGTTGTCAAATTTTTCGAATTTTGTTTTGCGGTTGGAGATGAAGATGTCGCTATTGTCACAATTTTAACATTTCCGCGGGAAGATATGTATGGAGTGTGATTTTAGTTTACTGAACAAAGTAGACAAGGATATCTCAACCAGGTTATTGAAACTGAGTAAGAGACATTTGAAGATAGCTACCGATCTGGTCACTTGATACTGTACAGAGAAAACATCTACACAAAATGGGAAAAGTTAGTGAGCCTATGTGCAGAATATGTGAACTGGGGGATGGAACACCGATTCATATACTCTGTTTCTGTGAGTACTTATAAGGACTCAGACAGAAGCACTTTGGAAAGGAAATATCACGATCATTAGAATTCTCCAGTGAAAACTAGTGGCCTATATAGAGGACACGAAGTTTCTGGAAGTGGAAAAAATTGGAATTGGAAAGATTCAATTCAAGTGCCTGTTCTGTAGAGCACAAGCCAAACGAATGAATGAACCCTTAATACGTGGAACCTCTCCATGATTGTTGAATAAAATCAATGAATAACCTATTCCACAACATAAAACAAACATTTACTACTCGACAAATTATTGTAATTTGTGAAACCGGTGGAGTAATATACGTTATATTTGTGTTATGAAATTTGTTATTTATTGATTTTATTTGATAACCTTTTAATTCGTTAAGTAAGGCTATGCTGGGCAATAGATTAAGATTTTTATTAATTTCTTTACAAATAAATCCGTCACAGTACACTGTATGTTTTGGACCAATTATTCTATGATGATTTGCATCAGAGTAGAAAATATTGAATACATAATTCAACCATGACTCTTATTGTATGTACGAAACCAATAGAAAAAAAAGTAATCATTGGTTGTGTATTTTTGTCCGTAAATATCTTCACACTCAAAGGCCAAGTGAAAGGTTTTCTGTTACATACTTAATTTTTTTCAGAAGAATTCGTATGTCGAGTCACGTGAGTAAAGCTACGTGACTGAATATTTTAACATAAAATCTGTTTTTAGCGTTATTATAATAATAATAACAACTGACACTCCTTGGAAAAAATCTTAAATGGAATTATGTTTAACACCTGTTCTATGGTTTTTCTTAAGGTAGACATAAAAGACACGTTTTGTATTAAATAAAAAGTAATTAGTCTGAAACAATGAGTATTCCTTCATATCTCATGACAATAATAGTAATGGTAAATTTTATGTTTTAAGATACTTTGGTACTTAAACAAAAATAATTTAAAATGCAGTAGTGTTTGAAATTTGCTAGAACAGATCTGTACATTAACCTACTGGCTGACTATAAATAAGTCTCAATAAAACATTCTTTAATATTCGTTATGCGCCATTGTTGAGCCTTTTTTAAATAATAAATGATGTTATTCGACCTGCTATCATTAACTTCCTAATCAATCTCATATTTCGTACGTGACTAAAAAATTACAGTTATAATAAATGGAAAAGTGTGTTGAACTACACTGTGTACATTCGTTTTGCATTTCAATTTTAATGCAGAAAATATTCTTGTCGGTAAATTGGAACAAATTGTATCAGTCAATAAGTTTTATTTTAACACTGAATAAATCTATCTGTTCTTTAATTATTTGTCGTTACATTCATTTAACCTTTTTTTCCCTCCATTGGTGCTTTTGAGTTTTATTAGGCTGAGGCCAAACGAACGTAATATTGTGAGTTTTGTGCTGCGTTTTTGAGTCGCGTAATTTTTAATGATTTACAGATCAGAGCTGTGCAACAATATAACTAGGAGTAGAAGACGTTTATTATGAAGCCTTCTTCTCCGAGTACTATATACAGTAATACCTCTATTTTTGGACACCTCTATATAGCGGACCCTCTATATAACGGACGCTGACATACCAATTAGTTACCAAAAGATATTATTTCTTTAAAAAACCTCCTTGTAAGGACACCTTTCCAAATTTCAAAGAAAGTTAAGAATTTATAATGTACGTAAGTCTACGGATATCCTTATATATTTTTGCAAAAGGTCAGGTATAAAAATGTTTCGAGCTTAAGATAGGGTGGGTTTGGTTTTCTCACTAATCCTCTTTAAGATATGTAAGATGTTTATGAAAATATGTACTTGTTAATGGATATTATTTACAAATTTTATTATTTCTCAAATAATTTGGTCAGTCTATTAAGTTGAAGTTTAGATATTGTTAACACAACATGCCGAACGAAAAAAGAAAACGTTTATCTTTAAAGGATAAGGTAGATTCCTTTGTCTGGGCGATTAATTAAAAAAAAGGCACTAGAAGCTGTAAAATAATTAAAGTGTGACACTTTCAACGCATCGGGAAAATTTTGCAAGATACACAATATCACGTTTGTCTGTTTGTGGTGAGTATACACATATCCATTCACAAGAGGTTGAAAACTGGAAAATCAAATTAAATGAAATCTTAGAAGACTATTCTGCAGAAGATGTTAACAATACTGACAAAACGGGATTACTTTATAGAGCATTAACTACAAAGACAATTGCTCTAAAAAATGACAACTTTGCTGGAGAATGATTAACAATTTTATTTTGTACTAATATGGCTGGTGATAAAGAAGAACCTTTAGTAATATGTAACGCAAAAAATCCGAGATGTTTCAAAGGAGAACATATCAATAAGTTACCTTTGGAATGGACGTCTAGTAAAAAGCTTGGACGAACGAAAACATAATGAGTTCATGGCTAGATAAGTTTGAAAAGAAAATGGAAAAACAGAAGAGAAATATACTGTTGTTTTTAGATAATGCAGCTTCCCATCCTAGCAATATAGTCCTTAAAAATATTAAAAACCAGCCTCAAGATCAGGGAATTATACAAAATTATATATCGAAGATTTTTGGTCAAAAGATTACTCATACTTATGGAATCTGAGCCATCTCTAGAGAAAATAGAAAAAAGCATAACAGCTGCAAGTGGTTCAATATGGATAGAAGAAGTTTGGAGAAAAGTTACCGCATACTACATACCAAAATATGGCGATTGAGCTTAACATGTCTCATACTAATGTTGCAGGTTTACGAGATACAGGGTACTTAAAGTTATAGGCGTGAGCGGAGGGCCAATTACTGGTGGAATGAGGAAATAGAGGAGCTGTGGAGGGAGTGTAAGAAAGAACGAAGACGGATGCTGAGGGGAAGAGGAAGGATAGAGGGAAGAGGGGGATGTAAAGGGAATAAGAAGGAACTGGAGCGTAGAGTGGAACTACTGGGGGAATTGGATAACAATCCATGGGGAAAGGCGTATGAGATAGTGTAAAGAGGATGGGTGGAAATAGGAACGAGGTTTTAGAGGAGGATTGGGAGAAGGAGATTATAGAGAAATTGTTCACAGGGGGAGAAGGAGGAGTGGGTGGCAGAATTCAGGAAATCCAGAATACTAGGGGGTAGTGAAAATGAGGGGGATAAGGCCGGTAGAGAAGTGGGAGGTAGAGGATTGGGGGAGAAACATTAAAGTGAGAAAAGCCCCAGGGATAGATCGCCTGAGGGGTGATATGGTGATGAGGCTGTTGGATGACAATAGGGAGTACTTCTGGGCGGGTAGAGAGGGGGAGCGGGCGGGGGACGATAGGCCTATCAGCCTGCTGTGTGGTATGGGTAAATTGATGGAGGGGATAATAAAGGATGGGATTGAGGAGGAAGTTGGTAGGAATGGGGGTTTTAGGGTAAACCAGCAAGTTGCCCCTACTCGTGTTCATCGACGTCGGGAACGCGTTCAACAGTGTCAGCAAACGGGCAGTGTTGAGCGCGTTGCTGAGGCTTGGAGTGGAGCAGGGGTTGGTTAACCTGGTGGAGGACTACCTGACGGGTAGTCCTCCTCCATCTCATATCTCCTCCAGAGGGAGGAGATATGAGATGGAGGCTGGAGTGCCTCAGGGCTCGGTTCTTGGACCGACGCTCTGGAAGTGCGTGTTTGATGAGGTTTGTGGGATTGTATGTGAAGAGGGAGTGAGATTACGGTGTATGCGGACGATGTGTGTCTGGTATGTACGGCAAAAGGAGAGGCGGAGATAGAAAGAAAGGCGGAGAGAATGTGTAGGAAGATTGTGGAGAAGATAGAGCGGTGCGGACTAGAAGTGGCGGAAGATAAGACGGTGGGGTTGCTAGTGAAGGGACGGAGCAAGACAAGGGAAGTGGGGGTGATGGTGAAGGGAAGGAGAATTCGCATGGAGGAGTGTGTCAAATACCTAGGGGTGTGGTTGGATAGTCAGTTATCCTTCCGAACACACATGTTGAAGGCGGCAGAGAAGGGGAAAGTGAGGGCAGCATGGCTGGGGAGATTGATGAGTAATGTGAAGGGGCCGGGAGAGTGGAATCATTGGTAGGACGGTAGAGCAGAGTATGCTGTACGGTGCGGAGGTGTGGGGTGAAAGAGCGGGGGTGAATGCGAGGGTTAGGCCACTCCTGCGGGTGCAGAGAGGTATATTGCTGAGGGTGGTGCAGGGGTACAGGACAGTGGGTGGACTGGCAGCAGCGGTGCTGGCAAGGACCTACCCATTGGACGTGATGGCTAGAGCCAAAAATAAACACTGGAGGGGTGCGACCAGAGAGGAGGTACTGGGATGGATGGAGGAGGAAATGGAGAGAAGGAGGGAGGAGTACGAGGGCGCGCTAAAAGGAGCGATTGGGAATAGGAGAGGTTGGATGGCCCGGAAATTCGGGGAGGTGAACTACTTCTTGACACAGGTGCTCGCTGGACATGGGTCGAGAGTAGGGTACCTCCACAAGATTGGGAAAAGAGAGACTGGTGTGTGCGAGAGGTGTGGAGTGGAGGATGATGTGGGGCATGTGTTTAGATGCTGGAGGAAAGAGGAAGTACTGAAGAACTTGGAGAGGAAACTAGGGGAGGCGGTGTACTGGGAAAACATGGTGGAGATATTGTTGAGGGCGGAAGAGGAATGGATGCAGGTGAGTGGAGTAGTAGAGAGCATGGTTAGGGGGAGAGAAGGATTCGATATGGCATGAGAGGCAGGAGTGATACAAGGGAGAAGAAGACGGTGTGAGCGGAGAGTGTGCGAGGGACCGCCGCCCGTCTCGAAGTATGCTAGTGTAGTGATTCCGAGGCGGGGGTAACGGCGAGTTTGAGGTTGGTTTGGTTGGTAGGCATCTCCTTGGGGATGAGTCCAACACTGTTTGGGTCCTGGAATTTTAATTTGAAATTTCTTAATAATTTTGTGATTTTGTGCATCATCGTCTTGAAAATTGGCATCTTCATGTTTTTTGGCATGAAAATTACGAATTTTATGCTGAATTTAGCACTTTTCATACAGGGCGTTAGTTACACCCTATTACTTAGGTGAATTACAATATATCTTTTTTCCCTAATGAGTTAGGGCTGAATTGACTAGAAAATCCAAAAGGCAGTTCAATCTTGAATGAAAAAGGTACGCTTGTTTATTTCATGTAACTCTATCAGTTTTTGAGATATTTGCATTTTAAACATTCAGCGTAGAGACTCCTAAGCCACCGTTAATGACTTTTTCTCAAGTAGGCTTGTGTCAGAACTTGTCAGTTTTTCGTGTAAAGCAATATTTGACAATTTTACTGTCACTAAGTAATATTGTATTATTTGTAGTGAAATAAGAAAATGCCATGCACATAATGAATTTTCCAACAGTGAAATGCGTGATATGATTTGTGTTTTTGCTCAGTCAAATTATAGATGACTTGATGCAGCCAGAAGGTATTTAGAATCATACCCAAATCGAAGACAACCCAATCACAAACTGTTCAGACGTATTTATACCCGCCTAGGCGAAACAGGGTATTTTCGTCCTAAAATTTTAAATGGTGCTCCAAAAAATATCAACGTCGATGATGAAGAAGAGGTTTTAGTTCGTATTTCGGAAAATCCAGATCTCAGTACTCGTCGGTTAAGTGCGGCAACAGGAATAAGCCAATCGTCTATCTGGAGAATTTTAAAGAAAGAGAATCTCCGTCCATATCACTATACTCCTGTCCAAAATTTGCTATCTCAATATTTACCAGTTCGCCTACAGTTTGCTTAATATATGCTAGATAAACAAAACGAAAACCAGGATTTTCTTAATTACCTCCTTTTCACCGATGAGGCGACGTTTACTAGACGAGGTGTTTTTAGTTGGAAAAACAATCATTTGTGGGACACACGCTCTAAAGGAACGACATTTTCAGCATGAATTCAAAGTAAATATTTGGTGTGGTGTGATATCTAGTTTTTTTATTGGTCCTTTTGAGCTTCCTCCTAATCTGAACGGGCCCCTCTATTTAAACTTCCTTGAAGAACAGTTAAACACACTACTAGAAGATGTACCACTAGCCATAAGGTGGAACATGTGGTTTATGCAAGACGGGGCGCCGCCACATTTTTCTCTACCAGTTCGGCAATACCTGAATGAACATTTTCCTCACCGGTGGATTGGGCGTGGCAGTGAATTTGTTTGGCCACCCAAAAGTCCAGATTTAAACCCTCGAGACTTCTCAATATGGTCACAAATGAAGGACACGATTTACAAAGATGGAATTAATTCCATCCAAGAATTACGACAGAAAATTCAAGAAGTTGCCAATATTTTGAGCATTTACCTTGAATTTTTCTTTCATTACTGCCTTTTAGATTTTCTGGTCATTTTAGCCATAACTCATTAGACAAAAAAGATATGTTGTAATTTACCTCAGTAACAGGGTGTAAGTAACGCCCTGTATGAATAGAGCTAAATTCAGCATAAAATTCGTAATTTTCATGCCAAAAAACATGAAGATGCCAATTTTCAAGACGATGCTGCTTGAAATCATAAGATAATTAAGAACTTTCAAATTAAAATTGCAACTTTAAATGCCCTGTATTTCGTAAACCTGCAACATTTGTATAAGACATGTTAAGCTCAATCGCCATATTTTGGTGTGTAGTATCTCCAGTTCAGAGATTGCCTATTCTTAATGAATCACCCTGTATGATATATAACCCAAAAACATTTATAAACATCACGATAATGAATGCGATTATTATTATTTATTATTAAGTTTATAATATTTGAGTTGTTTAGAATTAAATCTAATATACACACACTCATGAAGTTGCTGTTTTTTGCATATAAGTATATTTGCTGTCATAAGGTGAAGGTATTTATAAACAAAATTACTCACGAAGATCAGTTTCACTTTCACTATCGTCATCCAAATTGATAATAAACTTTTCTTTGGTAATTTTTTCTATAAATATCCATATATGACTTTTCCACCTTTTTAATATGGAAATTCACTTGGCCCAGCTGCTATCAGGAATGTTTGCAGTTTCTGTTTGAATAAGAGCTACCACAGTGTTGACCTGAAGGTTAGAGAAGTATTATTTCTTCGAACTGCTGACTTAAGCTGATGCCATTATGTTCAATTGTGATAAACATACAGTGATAAGGAGGAAGTCTGAGCACCGCAAGTCACAAGCTTTCAGCCAATGAAACACAAAAATATTTCTTCCATTTTCGGTTCCTGCGTGAATGATCGTAATGCGTTTTCCTTTATTAGACGGCGCATTGGTTATGAGTCTACCCAACTTTTGTTTCGAATATCGTGTGTATAGAACCAAGTTTCAACCAAATACACTACTGTTCTACCATATTCTCTAAATTCGTATATTGCCAATAAATATTCAGATTCCATTATGATTTTTCTGCTACTCCTACTAGTGAGTTTTTTAAGTTTAAATCCGTTTTGTAAAAGACTTCCTTAAAGTCTCTTTGCAACACTGGATACCAGTTTCATTCTTTTTAAGCCGTTGCCTAACGTGTTTGGGAAGTGGAATTTTTCGCATGAGAACTTTGTTTGTAGCACGACCGAAGGGAGTGCTGCATTTAGTGCGTGTGCGAAAAATTCTACCCCCCAAAAAAGTTAGGTACAATGTTTTTTGTAACGAATATTTTAAAATAGAAATAATTTTTTTAAAATTTATTTTTCTATTGACAGTTGGTGATATTGATATATGTACAAATTTCAAATTTAAATTATTTCACACTTTCCACAACTTTCAAAAATTAAATTGATCAAAATGTTTGAGAGTGATAGCACTAATAGTGAAGCTAATAATACACCTCCTGAAATTAAGAAAAATTTCTAGCTAAATAACCTATGTTTGACACTTTTGTTGCCAACTGTTTAAAGCAATTATGGAAAAATACAAAACATCCGGATGCGTAAAATACACTGTAAGCAATGAGTACAAAAAAATAATGGAGAGCCTACTGTTATTAAAATGCCAAACTATTTCATGATATATTTTAATCCGGACCTGGGAATCTTTTAAGGGACACCCACTTTTATTGCTTATCTATATTTCGAACAATAGGTAATAATGAGAGTACAGCAAGCGCCAAACGTGATGGCGAGCCCGCCCAATGCGCACAAACTCATTTTCAATGTTACCTCCCAGTACAGCTCTTGCAAGACATATAAATGCTCTGTACAGAGGCGTATCATTAGTTGTCTTCCAATTTTGTTGGCGTTTGGCATTGTCTGAATAATTTTTGTGTTGTTTCTGAAAAAATGTCATCGCCTAACAAAAAACCAGTTATCAAGAGTCAGGCACGTGAAATAATTTTTAAAGTGTTCAATTATTTTCAAAGTGTCAAATGTGAGTGGGTTACGTTATCAAATGTGACAAATAAATCATCTCTCGCTACAGGTAACATTAAATAAATTTCAAAAATAACTATTTCAACACAAATCTTCATTTTTAATTAGGTATTTCGATAGGAACCATTGAAAGAGTGGTTAAAGAAGGGGAGCAATTAATTTCTGCAAATAACGTGCAAGTAAAATTTTCGACCCCTAGAAAGAAGCGGCCTAGAAGAGCACCAATAACTGATATACCCGAGAATGAGTATTCCAATATTAGACGGATTATTTACGACTTTCATAAGACGGAAGGGTGTCGTATTACGGCAAAAAAAGTTACAACAGAAAATTAATGACGTTTTGGGAATTGTGGCTTCCGGAACATATTTTCGTAGAATTTTAATAATAGAGAAAATGGACATCAGAGCATTGAGGATCAAGTATTTACAAAAAATTATTTTCGTAGCCAACAGCGACAAATTGTGTTTCTTGATAGTGGACATACATCTTCTAAGAACTGGACGGATGAATTAACCAAAGGGTTATTTAAAAATATTTCGAAGGGACCAAGACTCATTATTGTCCATGCAGGAGGTGACATGGGCTTTATATCTAATTGTCGGCTTATATTTAAATCAGGCACAAAATCAGGGGATTATCATTCAGAAATGAATTCTGAAAAATATGGTAAATGGTTACAAGAAAAGTTGATCCCAAATTTACCTGTGAATTCGATAGTCGTGATAATGCTCCATACCATAATATTCAAATCAATCCAGTCCCCAACACAAATTCTAGGAAGACTGACATGGTGAACTGGCTGCACGAAAAAAACATTTTGTTCACTCCTGACATGCTCAAACCCGAATTATACGAGTTGATCAAGAGAAATAAAAAGCATCATATTAGATAAAAAATTGATGAGGTTATGCTTGAACACGGACATAACGTTTTGCGACTTCCACCCTACCATCCGGATTTGAATCCCATTGAACTCATTTTGGCTACTGTCAAAAACAATGTGTCCCAAAATAATGTAACTTTCAAGTTGGAAGATGTGAGGAAACTGGCGGAGCACGAGTTTGATCAAATCACTTCCGAGGAATGGCAAAAGCGTTGCCGACATGTAGTAGATATAGAACGGAAATATTGGGAAAATGAAACATTCACAGATGTTCAAACAGAGGTAAATCCAGTGGTTATAAATTTAAATGACGATAGCAGCACAAGCAGCAGTGAAGATGAAGAAAATTTGTATTCAGATAGTGACTGATTAAAGTTTATTTTTTAATAAGTGTATCATTATATATATAACATTTTAATGAACTGTACTACTACCTATAATACTGAATAAAATATGAAGAGAAATTACAAAGAAATCATGTTCCATATGTGCTACCCTAATTAAAACTAATTATAGGTAGGACACTGACCGGCAAGGGGCTTATCGAAATCCAATAGAAATTTAGTTGGGAGAGTCTATACCTGCGCGATCGCTGGCCATCACGTTTGGCGCTTGCCGTAGTCGGCTTATATTTATTTACGACCTTCTTAGATCTCTGGCCGTACTTTACAAGTTGTATTATTTTTTCTCGATATTGAAAAACTAAGAATATTTATTTGTTTCATAGGTAATAACCTACCGTTAAAAATAAAGCATGGCATTGAAATGTCACAGAGAAGGTCGCCGCTTCAAATGTCAATTTTATCGTTTTTCTCAAATTGTTTTTTCGATGGTTTAACATCAAATAATCATTAAAGTTTTGTAGATTAATATAATAAAAACAATAGGTAAGTCAAAAACTAGAAGTATTCTATACTAGGAGTGAGTTTTACGGCTTTTTTAAATATCATTGTATGTTTGGTTTTGGTATATCAAAATCGTTTATTAATAGAAATTCGTTCATTAATAGGGGATATTAATAGTTATTTGTCAAGCTCGGAAAGTGACACTTTACAGGGCGAGCATGCAAGTTTCAGGGCAACCGAAAGCGGAGCCTTGAAAGCATGCGAGCCCTGTAAATAAACTTTCCGAGTGAGGCGCGTACAATATTTTTTGTGCAGCCACCAATAATTTATTAACATTTTTTTGAGCATTAAATACAAACTCCATATAGTTGATGATTTAAGTGTGTTTGATTTTATAGCTAAATAAGCTAACAAAACATGTTCATTTACTACCTTTATTTTTTTCTCTTCGCACCATTTTTCGAAAGATTCATAGACTTTTTCATACCTTTCCTTGGATTTTGTTGGTAATAAGGCATTAGTGGCGGCAGCTGCCGCTTCTTTAGTTTCGAATGGAGTGTTTTCTACGTCACTTTCATCGCTACTCATCTTTAAATGGTTTAGAAACTTGTAATAATACACAAAGTGCATCAAATCGTCAAAAACATCTACTGACAAATGGCTACGGTATTGACATGGCAACTGTGATATTTAACATACCCTTCGAAAATTCTCTCTGGCTAGATGCTGGTATTTTGTCTTTAATGAAAATTTTGACATAAGAGCTCAGGAAAGTAGGTACTTTGCCGAGCAGTTCTGTCACTTTACCGAGCAGTTCTGTCACTTTACCGAGCAGTTAAGTCAATTTTCTGATCTAGACCGGCAACGACGCACTTTCGGCACGATGCACTTTCGGAATGATCGGAAAAACGCATTTTCTAAAGTGGCAGCATAAAAAGAAATATTTTGGATGTTGTGTACCTACATTAATATAAGTCAAAAACGTACGATCGACGGAGATAGTTACTTAACCAACAAGTGTATCAAAAAGGGCTATTGACAATCGAGATAATTAGCCGAAGACAGCTGTCATAACAAACAATAAATTGTAATTGGAGTTTTTACAAGTTTCTGTGAATGTGGAACAGTAAGTGTTTATTGCGGAAAATTTTCCGATAGTAGGCGCTGATGTATATGTCAAAGCTGTCAGTGAATGGGGAAAACAATGAACACATCCATTTCTGTTTGTCTATGTCCATTTGATTAAATTTCAAATTTTTAGCGATAAAGGTGTTTTGTGAAAGATGGTGCTGGTTGAAATTAGTTTGGTGGACATTTTTGAAGACATTGGCGACAGAAATCGGCCGATGGTGGAAGGCGAACAGGTATTCAAAGCATTAAACAACACTAAACATCAAGATACTTTATTGAAATGAGTGAAATTACCTTTATAATCTGTTCCTAAGAAGTGCCTGTTACACATTGTCATTTGCCACATTTTGCATCTATTGAGAAGCTATGTATTGATACATTTGCATCTTTATACTGATTACATTGCGGCACAGAGCAATATACCTCTTGCACTTGCAAAATAAGTTTTCTGATACTACAAACTTCACCAAACTTTTCTAGAAATCGAGAAAACGATATTAATACTTTGCTCACTATACACGTACTCTAATGGCGATTTGGTTTGTTTTCCCCATTCCAAGGTTATAAAATTTTGACGGTAGGTTTTGCACCCTTTGCTCGTTTTCACGAATACTGTTTAATGAATATGTTTTATATAGTTCATATAATAGCCTTTTTGGTGTGCGTCATCGTTTGTGACGGGTTTTGGGTATGTCGATATTTTATTTGATATTTTGACATATAGCTAACCTTTAATTTGATAAATAAAATCATCAGGATCGTATTCAGCCAAATTCGAAAAGGCTATGAAATTAATAATACTTGGGATATCAAAACACTGCAACATAAAACAAATTGTATATTTAATTTACATATTAAAGTACTTTAATATTAGTAAATATAGTAATATAGTCCTGCAAAAGAATTATACATCGTGTTCAATAAGATTAATATCCACTTTTCATAAATAATAATTTACCGTAAACAACAAAGTACAGACCTGACGAGAACTGTCAGTGGGACATTAGAAAAATACGTAAGACACACATTGCCGCTACGAAAGGAACGTCTGCATCGTATTTTGAACGATGTAACGATAGGTCGCGTTTGCGCGTAATCTAAACATCAACCAATCAAATTTTTGTAAGTCAAAGATTAGGGTTAACGTTTGTACTACGTTTAAACGATTCATTATTGTGATATTTTGATTAGGATTAATCACAGACCTGCCTTTTTTACCATTGCTTCCAACGTAATGTGTTAGAAAGACATTAACAATCAATGACGCACACCAAGAAGGCTATTATATGAACTTTACCAAATTCTATTAACATTTGAAAAATGATTTAATACTTTCCTAGAATAAATATACCTACTTTTTGAATTATTGAATGTAAAACTAAATTACGACGCATGGATATACTGTGGTTTAATGTTAATAGTTTTTGAATTATGTAGAATAGAAAGAAAGTCGAGGAGTAGGTACCCACCAGATATTCTATTTAAAATATCCCGATTTTGAATTTGTTATTAAATGTTTTAGGGCTACAAGATAGGTGCTGGCTTGCAATCGACCAGAACTGTTGAACAAAATTACAAATTTGAATACGATGTCGTATTATAAAGTTTGCAGTATACATATTGGAAGCAACATGGTTTTAAGCGATTTGCGCAATAGACCTTAACCAAAAGTGTTTTCCTACGTAAAAGATTTCTGCAAATAAAGTACTTTACAGTGTCCTCGGAAAGGTATGATCGTATTGCATCGGCTTATAAAAATGTACCACATCAAATTGCTTTTTATCACGTTACCTATTGCTCACGTATTTAAAAATAATGAGATGAAAATATCCTAATTTACAAAATCTTAGGAAAAATTTCAGTCGGATACTATCTGGCTAGCGTCAAACGAAAGTTAGTCACAAATTTTGGATACCAGCGCCACGCAACTGCCTTGAGTCAACCTACTAGCTCTATTTTTATTCTATGCTAGCACGTCAAAACGCTTTACAGGTTAAAATGCCAATTAATAACCTATTATAATGCGAACAAGGGAAATAGTATTAATGATTTTGGAAGTGCCGAAAAGTTTGATCTTAATCAACATAGTTAAAAGTGTACAGATGAGATGACAAATAACAGATGACTATAAATAGATGACGTGGTCCAAGTGACAAATAAAGAGAGAAGGAGGTACGGGAATGGATGGAGGAGGAAATGGAGAGAAGGTGGGAGGAGTATGAGGGCGCGCTAAAAGGAGCGATTGGGAATAGGAGAGATTGGATGGACCGGAAATTCGGGGAGGTGAACTACTTCTTGACACAGGTGCTCACTGGACATGGGTCGAGAGTAGGGTACCTCCACAAGATTGGGAAAAGAGAAACTGGTATGTGCGAGAGGTGTGAAGTGGAGGATGATGTGGGGCATGTGTTTAGATGCTGGAGGATCGAGGAAGTGCTGAAGAAGTTGGAGAGGAAACTAGGGGAGGCGGTGTACTGGGAAAACATGGTGGAGATAATGTTGAGGGGGGAAGAGGAATGGATGGAGGTGAGTGGAGTAGTAGAGAGCATGGTTAGGGGGAGAGAAGGACTCGATATGGCATGAGAGGCAGGAGTGATAGGAGGGAGAAGATGACGGTGTGAGCGGAGAGTGTGCGAGGGACCGCCGCCCGTCTCGAAGTATGCTAGGGTAGTGATTCCGAGGCGGGGGTAACGGCGAGTTTGAGGTGGGTTTGGTTGGTAGGCATCTCCTTGGGGATGAGTCCAACACTGTTTGGGTCCTGGACCCATTCGAACATGAGTTTCCCATCTCGGCCCGAAAAAAAAGTAACAAATAAAGAAAAATATACTCGTATATAATTTTGATTAAATCGATTTGCCAAAGATAAAGAAGGAAATTGTGTCGACGTCACTGGACACTTGTAGCACTAACCATTGTTAGAAATTAATACGAATGAGATGGCAGAAATAATAATGGAGTAGATGCAATATTAATATTGTTTTGCCAATTATTGTCGAGTAACGAGGAAATTGAGTGGAAAGTGTATCTAAATAATAAATTGAAATTGTAATTTCGCACGAGGAAACACGTTTATATATCTTTTTCGTTTGTGTTTGTATGTTTTCAAACGATTTAATCACAAATTATAAATCATTTAGAAATAATACGTCGCAATTAAAGTGTGATTAGCAAAGTTCGTGACTATACGCTTTTGTTGTCAAGTAAAAGTGCAGATATCATGACCTCACATTTAATTCTTGGTGATTTATACAACAAGAATGCACTAAAGAATTTATTTTTCTAGCTCAAAAATTTGATTTATTCGAAAATACACTTTTCGATTTTGTTAAAATTTTTAGCATTTGACTCGGCTTTTTAAGCGACAAAAATGATATAATTGGGTTAAAAAACATCTAAACGATCTGTCAAAAATCTGGAAGATTTAAAGAGATTTTTTTGAAACATTTCAATTGCGATTTATTTTGAACAAGCCGTAAGATTTTGACGCAGTTTTTTGAGCGCAAAGTTAGTCTAAAAACGATCGGCTGTAAAATCTGAAAGTTATTTTAGAAAAACTCTTTTTGAACGAGTCTTTTGATTTCTATGCAGCCTGCAGAATTCGATAAAGTTGTCCTAGAAACGACCGGTTGAAAAATCTGGAAGTAATTTTAGAAAAACACTATTTTGAAATTTTTTAATTGCTACCTATATCGTTTGAAATAGTGGTTCCATTTTTATTTTGTTTGCAACTTTCGGCGTAGTTTTTTTGAGTATAAAAATGATGTGAAGAGTCTAAAAACCATCAGCTGAGAAATCTAATGGTTATTTTACGAAATCACTTTTTTGAAATTTTTCATTTGCGATATCATTTGAAGTCTTTCGATTTCTATGCAGTCTGCAGAATTCTATATAGTTTTTTTTTATTTTAAGCACAATGAATAATAAAGTTGGCCTGGAAGCGATCGGTAGAAAAATCTGGAAATAGTTTCGGAAAAACACTATTTTGATATTTTTGCTATATATTTTGGAAGAGTGGTTCCATTTCTGATAGTTTGCAACATTCGGTGTAGTTTTTTTGGGCAGAAAAAAGATGTGAACAGTCTAAAATCCATCGGCGGAGAAATCTGGAGGTTATTTTAGAAAAAAACATTTTTGAATTGCTATTTGCGGTATTCGTCGCAGTTTTTTTAGCAAAACATGATATAATAAGTCTAACAATGATCGGTAATTTTAGAAGAACACTTTTTTCAAATTTTCAATTTGCTACGGGCATGTTTCTAAATCAGCTTACTAATTAGCACTAGAAACTAGTGCTAAATGTCAGCTGTTAACTGCTAGATCGTGCGCTAGACGGAAATTGCACAAATTAAGAAACGACATGCTAAATTTTTTAACCTCAAAATACAAACAAATCAACGTAGATATCATGGAATTTTTTTTAACAAAACGACTTCTTCAATCTTCAAGTTCATAAGAAAGTGATGCTGAACATCGTGATAACGAATTGGTAGAATTAGAATTTTTAGATTCCGTTGGCAAAAGAATTAAAAAGGTCAAAATAATGAACTACGTGGATAATGTGATAAACCAGTACAGTGACATGGCTTTTCAGGCACACTTCAGAATTACGAGGTCATCGTTTGAGGTAAGTACCTATTCACATATGGAACAAAATAATTAAATTATAAATTTTACTGGATGTTTTCCTGCAGGGGTTACTTCAGATTATCCAAAATTATACCTCAGAAATTGAAGGCAAACCAGGCAAACCAGGCAAACCTCCAACTTCATTGAATCATGCTTTATTGCTGACAATTTGGACTTTAGCTACTCCAGAGTGTTTTCGATCGGTTTGGATGGAATAAGGGACATGCATATAGACTATTTATAAAAATGTGCAATTGGCTGTGTTCAAAAGCTAACAAGTTTATTACATGGCCTTTTTGTTTTTTCGGTCAGGGTTGGCAATGGTGGCAGTAGTAGCTGTATAGTGTGATGTATTGCTGGTCGTATCACCACTACCTATTTCAAGACCTACTTCATGATCTATCTCACAATCTACTCCCTTTATGTCAGCTACTGTTATTCCAGATGAATTAGGGTTTTCAGACAATGTATCAACAAGACTGTCTCTTGAAGGTCCTCATATCCTAACGCTCTATCAAAAAGTTGAAAATATTCCCAATTAATTGTTCCACTTCCAGTTGAACTTTGTTTCTTTTTATTTGCTCTTTATGTAATAAGTAAATTTCTAAATTTAACATCACACATATTGGCTGTTACCGAAATTTTAGAAATTTTATTGAATTCGTCAGCTACCTGCTGTCATAATTTTTTCTTTTTACATTTGGGTTTTAGACAAGCTGCTTCATGACTTAACCTAAAACAATACGCGGTATTTCAATATTTATCTACATAAAATTAAATCAAGAAGAAAATTACCGTATTTCGGCCAATAATTTAACATGACTGCTGGTCCACTTAAAGTCAACTGGGTCCTCATTTATACTAATATTATTATATTTTCCTCAAACTTCTGCTGTTGTATCGGTTGTTTTAATTGCATTATAATGTTCTATATTATAACACATTTGTGCATATGATTCTCTTTTGTCAGAATCTTTAAAAAATAAGATTGATTATACATTATAGATAGGTACCTACATTACTAAATATTTTACCTGCATTCAATTCATTATACGTTTGCCAATCCACATTAACTGTGAAAACAGTGTCATTATGCTTTAATGGATATGGCATCTTTATAATTATTTCCACACGCCATTGCAGTGTAGGTGATCTGTGATTGTAGTTATTTGTTATTTACAAAATTAATAATTTTGGTCAGTTTTCTCAAGGTTTGGTGACAAGTGAAGTTTTAAGGTTATGTTCTTCTAGCTCTAGCGATCTATCAACTGTTCTTACCGCTAGAATCGTTTTCCAGCGCTAGAGTTTAACGGTATTCTAGTGCTGAATTAAGGAACGATCTGCTGAAACTTTGCGCTGAATTGAGAAACGTCTTGATAGATTTCTACTGGAAGTGGTAGAACTAGCGCTGAATTTAGAAACACGCTCTACATCACTTGAATTGGATGTAGTTTGTGGTATTCGACGCAGTATTTAAGCACAAAAAATGAGTATTAAAACGATCAGCTGAAAAATCTGGAGGGTATCTATTTCAGAAAATACTTTGTCAAATACATGCAGTTTATCAGTCATAGGAGCACATAGTTGAATTCTATACGTCTCCGCAGTTAGCTCTAGCTGCATGGAATTTCAGATATAAAGTCCTTGTCTATGTTTGTACAGCACGTTCACTACTCCATGGTTCCAGAGGATTTTAATTAAACCTCATTCCATATCTATTATATTTTAAAGTGTTACCCCGAAATCGAACGGTGAAATACATAATAGTGGTGTTGTTTAAACAGTGTTCACGTTCTGCACTATTTAATAATAATGATATACTTTTGAAGGTGAACTGAAAATTTGAAACTTTTTATATAAAAAATTTATAAAATTTGAATTACTAAATCTTAATGACATGCTGTAATAATATCCAAAACAGGTTCGCACAAGGCTATTTCTTAAAAAAAGTTATGAGAATATACCGAGCAAGGTTGATTTACGTAAATTTTCGTTTATGAACTACATAAAATATCTGATTAGTAAAATTTAATAATTTTGGATCATTAAACATTTCTTATATATTAATGGTCATGATATTACCATTATGATAGGATTCATGACATTGTCAGTTATGTCACAAAGTTGTCAATAATTTTATGTTAGTTGTTCTCTGTAGAAAAAAGCCTTATTTTAAAGGTAATCGTAATTCACTACAATTTATTCTACAGAGAATTCTATAAAATGGATAAGCTACTTCGCCCCAATCGATTAGATATAGATGTTACACTTGGAAACGCAGGTCAACTTTGGAATCATTGGTACAGATCGTTCGTGAATTTTCTGGAAGCGGCAGATGCGAAGGACAATAAGAAGAAGCTGAATCTACTAATAAACTACGTGAGTCCAGTCGTTTTTGAGTCTATTAGTGAGAGTACAACGTATGAAGATGCAATAAAAATCCTTGAAAGCCTCTACGTAAAGCCCAAAAATGAAATATTTTCTCGACATTCTCTCTCATCAAGAAGACAGTTAGTAGGTGAGTCAATTGACCAATATTTACAAATTTTGAAGCAAATGAGCAAAGACTGCAACTTTAAAGCTGTTACGGCCGAACAGAATAGAGATGATTTCATTCGAGACTCGTTTATCAGTGGTTTAAGTTCACTACACATTAGACAGCGGCTTCTAGAGCACTCTTCTTTGAGCTTAACTCAAGCGTTTGATACTGCGAGAGCGTTAGAAATAGCCAAGCAACATGCTGAATCATATTCATCAACTTTTGATTCAAGTGTTACCGTTTTACAAAACGCAGAACCGTCACAAGATTCTGAAAATTCATCAACCAGGCCGTTAGTAGCTGATGCATCTTTTCAGAAATGTTTCTTTTGTGGCAGAGATAGACACCTGCGCGAACACTGTCCTGCTAAAAATGCAATTTGCCATTCCTGCAATAAAAGAGGTCATTTTTCAACTGTGTATAGATCAAGTAACACCAGAAGAACTCAGAACACATCTGCTACTATTCTGACTACGATTTCTGCTGTTTCTCATAGTTGTTTATCCAAATCTATTGTTCAAATTAAAATAAACAACATAATCACAGATGCACTAGTCGATACAGGGGGTTCTGATAGCTATATTTCAAGTAAAATTGTTGCCAGTAGAAATATTTGTGTCATTCCATCAAGAATTAATGTTAAAATGGCTTCAACATCTCTCACGTCGCAAGTTCTTGGATATTGTATTGTACGCCTACAAATTTTGGATAACATTTATTCAAATGTAAAGCTTTTAGTCCTTGATGAACCCTGCACTGAAGCAATCATTGGTCATGATATTCTGAAGCAGCATTCCCGACTCGAAATTCTCTTTGGAGGTGACAAATCTGCCCTATCAATATGCAATTTAGCAGTAGCAAATGTTGAACCATTCAGTTTATTTTCAAATTTAACGTTTAATTGCAAACCAATCGCAATAAAATCACGTCGATTTACAACTTCAGACCTCAACTTTATTGAACTAGAAATCAAACATCTTCTAAAAGAAAAGATCATAGAACCCAGTATCTCCACCTGGCGAGCTCAACCTCTGGTAAGAAAAGATCTACACTGCATTTGAAGCTTGTGGAAACTTGTACCAACTTACTCGAATTCCGTTTGGTGTTACCAATGGAGTCGCTTGTTTCCAACGAACCGTCGACAGCATCATCAAGAAAGAAAATCTTAAAAGCGTCTATACTTATCTGGATGACGTCACTGTTTGCGGTAACTCACAAGAGGAACATGATCAAAATTTACAAACATTTTCAGATGTCATTAAGAAGTACCGTTTAACAATTAATGAAACAAAATCAAGATTTTCCCTCAAATCGATTTGCATTCTTGGGTATTTAATATGCAACAAAACTATGAAGCCGGACCCAGAACGAAGCCTCTCTTGAATTTACCAGTACCTGATACTACAGCTTCTCTTCGAAGAATTCTAGGAATGTTTCCACACTACTCTAAATGGGTTCCTAAATTTTCCAAAAAAATTCAGCCGCTAGCACACAGCACAAGTTTTCCATTGTCTGAGAAAGCAATTTCGGCATTTAGACAGCTCAAACAAGCCAAAGCCAACTCTTCGATTTCTTCAATTGATGACGACGCTGTGTTAACTGTTGAAACCGATGCCTCGGAGTTTGCAATAGCTGCTCAATTATCCCAATCAGGAAGACCAGTCTCATTTTTCTCAAGAACCTTGTCCTCTCAGGAACAAAAGCATTCGTCAGTTGAAAAAGAAACGTACGCAATAGTAGAAGCACTGAAAAAGTGGCGACATTTTTTAATTGGCAGACATTTTCAGCTCATTACGGATCAGAAGTCAGTGGCATTTATGTTTAACAACAAGTCTTCTTCAAAAATCAAAAATGAGAAATTCAACGTTGGCGTTTGGAATTGTCATGCTATAAGTATGATATAGTTTACAGGCCAGGAAGTCAAAACACGGTAGCTGATGCATTTTCCCGTATTACTTCTGCAACCATGTCATCGGCTGATCAAAAGAAATTATTTGATTTACATTCTTCTTTGTATCACCCTGGTATTACCCGGTTTTTCCATTGGATACGCTGCAAAAATCTGCCTTATTCTGTGGAAGACGTTCGTCAAATTACCTCCTCATGTCCTGTTTGTGCTGAAATTAAACCAAAATTTCACAAAAATGAAGGAACGTTAATCAAAGCCACCTCACCATTTGAACGTCTTAATTTGGATTTTAAAGGTCCTTTGCCTTCATCTTCAAGAAATAAGTACTTACTAACCGTTGTTGATGAATTTTCCAGATTCCCATTCGCATTTCCATGTTCCGACATATCATCCTCTACAGTTATCCAATGTTTGCGTCAAATATTTTCTATATTTGGCACTCCGGCATATGTTCATTCTGACCAAGGTACCTCTTTTATGTCTCGTGAACTTGGGTCATTTTTAGAGTCTCACGGTATTGCTTCAAGTCGCACGACTCCCTATAATCCTCAGGGTAATGGTCAGTGCGAACGATTTAATGGAATTATATGGCAAACCATCCAGTTGGCTTTAAAATCTCAAAATTTGAAAATCAACCAGTGGGAGCAGGATCTAGTGGATTCTCTTCACTCTATTAGATCTCTTTTATGCACTGCTATCAATTCGACCCCACACGAACGCATGTTGAACTATGTGAGGCGCTCAACTTATGGATCATCGATTCCTACATGGCTAGCTGCATAGCTATTAAAGAGATTCGTCCGTTTGAATAAATACGAACCTTTAGTTGATGAAGTCCAACTCCTAGAAGCCAACTCGGAATACGCCCATATCCTATTGGAAAATGGAGAAGAAAAGACAGTTTCCACTAGGCATTTAGCTCATCGAGGAGACACATCATTAACTTATTGCCATGAAAATTCTGTCAGTCAAAATCAAGACCAAAGCATTCAAGAAAGTCAAGACCAAAGCATTCAAGAAAATCAAGACCATCTCATTCAAGACCACTCCATTCAAGACCAACACAATCAAGACGCAGTACTGAATATCGATAGGCCAGTTAGGACACGAAGGCGTCCTCAATATTTAGAAGACTTCCTCGAGAAATAAGAAGGCGGGAAGAATGTCATGATATTACCATTATGATAGGATTCATGACATTGTCAGTTATGTCACAAAGTTGTCAATAATTTTATGTTAGTTGTTCTCTGTAGAATGAAGCCTTATTTAAAAGGTAATCCTTCGTAATTCACTACATTAATCTTATCAAATTTAGGAACTAAATTGATGTAATGTTCAAATACATTTTAAAGGGATGACAAAGCCGTTCTAGGTCACAACAGGAGTTTTGCAGGGTGAGTCTCTCTCCCCAATTTTGTTCTCTATGTTTGTCGCAGACTGCGAAGATTTTTTTATTAGTCAAGGACATCGCGGTGTCATTGATCACAAGACCGAAATTACTATTCTTTTCTAAGCTGATGATCTACCCATTCTTGCAGATTCTCACATTGACCTTGGCAAAAAGTTAAAAAATTAGAACACTATTCCGATCGCAACTTCCTTACAGTAAATCAAAAACTAAAATTATGATATTTTCTAAAGGTAACTCTAATACAAGTAAACTATAGGTCTGTTCCAACCGCAATTAGAAACTGTCAGAAACCATGCTTGTTTGCCCTTTGCTTTAGTGACATCTGCTATTTCCCTAAATAACGTTGAAGAACAAAAAGTAACCCCTAAGTAATTATAGTTATTAGTAATTTCAATGTTTGAATTATTATAAAAAAGTTATAGTAGGTCTTTTCCAACAGCAATCAGAAATTCTCAGAAACGATCAGAGAATAGTCGACCATTGCAATCAGGTTTGCCAGTATTGGGAATCAGATATTCTTGAGCAAGTCCAAGTTAATATTTTTAAAAGACTTTTATTACTCTCGAATAGTTCTCCTTGATACCTTGTACGTTTGGAAACATGTAGGTTGAAAATTGATTATAATATTTTCAAACAGTGCCTCAATTGGTTAATTAAAATTATAAACATTCCTGAAAACCGTTATCCAAAAATATGCTTTAATAAACAACTTCAAACAGCAACAACATTTAGTAAATACAATTGGTAAAGTAAAGTGTATGTTCGATTATATAGATTGAGAGCATATTTGGGAAACTTTGAATCCTATACTATTAAAACGGGAGAGAAAAGAAATGTGTCTTAATTGGCCGTTCAAATTTTTGCGTCTTTTAAGCCAACTTAGAATGCCAAGTTATTATGTAATGAAATTCACTTTTAATGGAATATTTTATAATGTCGATCCTCAAAAGACTTGTGCAATATGTAACAGGAAAGATCTAGAGACCATACACCATCTATTATTTGACTGTCTCATATACAATGCTATGAAAGGAGAGAATTCGGTCTACCTTCAAAACGAGACAACATTTGTTCAGAAACTAAATGATATAGTAGTTTATAGTTTGTGCTATATATTTAAAATCATTTTCGATATTTTGTTCACAAATAATGATGAGGTGGACATTTTCAATGCTTACTATAGTCTGTTTGAAACAGAGAGAGAGAGAGAGAGAGAGAGTAATAAAACCTAATGTAACATGCAAAACCCTTACCGGGTGGGCAACTAAAACTCTAGAATTTTAAAACGATTAACCTTATAATTGGCATCTTTATTCCTTTATTTGCATACCAAGCCCTGTACAACGCTGGCACACATTAGAAATCCGATCTGCAGGTCGCTTGTCATTTCAGGCAAAGCAGTACCTTTAGGTAGGGCTGTCAGTAGGTATGATTTGAAATGAAAAACATGACAAAGACTAGCCATAGATAATATCAATTAATGATAGTAGGTTCATTACAGAGTCAATTATAATAATATTTATAATAATTAATTATATTCATATTATGATTTACTAGAACTATAGAACTTACTTACAACACGGGTTTATTACTATTATTCGAACACGGAATATTAGTTATCTGAAAATGGAAAATCTCATGAATTTTCATCTGGTACGAACTTTATAACTATTGGCTATATGGCTTGTTCCATTGAATTGTCTAATTTCCACATTTGCTACTCTTCTTTGATTACATGTTCTATGCATTTTCGCCATCTCTCTGCATGTACTTGTTCCAGAACTTCTTCAAAATGTGCACGGATATCTTTCATTTTATATCTGGTATTTTTCCTTGTCACCAATCCTTTCACCTGAGCACACATTAACTCTATAGAGTTTAGCTCGAATGATAAGTAGGAAATCGAAGTCACAGCATGTGTGCTGTGATCGAAGTATTATAATATTCCGTTTTTTTTGCCATTTCGTCAATAGTATGTCTTAGGAAACGATGTTTATATATATTTACAATTGCCAGCAGTTCTTTTTTTCAACATATTGTTATGGTATCGACCAGGCACCCGATATTTTAAAGAATTTAAAGAAATTAATTTTATTGTTGGATGTTGTATTGGTATATGTTGGATTACATAAAAATATGTCTGGAAAACAACGCATGTTTATACTTTTAATATTTGTGTAAATTAAATAATATTTAAATTTTATAATACCGATAAATCTTAGTCAATATATTATGAAATGAAAAATGTAATTATATGCCTGAATTATATACCGATAAATTTCAAAGAAATGGTTTCCATGGATATTTTTTTTTTGGAAGGGAGAGATTTTTTAAATTTTGACGGGAGAAGAGAAGTCAAAGGAAAATATAATTTTTCCTGAATAAATAGACGAAATATATATTTTTATTATCGTCCAAATAGTGGAATAGTCAAAATTATGAATATATGACATGGTATGTGAAGGAGCAGTTTTTGTATGGAATGTCCATAAATACAGTTGGTGAGTTATTCTCAAAAATTTTGAATTGAAGATTATGTTACTATACCTATAAGCGGTCTCATTTATATCAATACATTCAATTAGAACTCACTATCAAAATTCATGAACATTGAATTAAAGTAAAATTTGAAAAAGTACGGATTTTGACATTAGTTTTCGAACTGAGTGCGAAATTATAAAAAACAGAGCATAAAGTGATTAGAATAGGTAGTAGTTAGGATGTTATTAGAATAGTTAGTATAAAATTTATTAAAAATAATTTTGGTGATATCACAAAAATTTTATATATTTATGGTAATTGTGGTTTGATATAGATTTATTTGTGAAGTCTTGTATTGCATTTGTTCAATTGCGTTGTTTATTATAAGTTGTTTACTAGACATATTACTTCATTTTTTAATTAAAAAAAAATATTATATACCATAACAATTGGCGTTTATAATATTAAAAAAATAATTTTATTTTTTATTCCCTACTGAAACACCCCTGAGATAAGAGATCGCCGGCTTGGTTTTTTTAAATTTAATTGAACTGGTTTATTGGTTACATTCACTAAGGTTGGTGAGTATCTTAGTGTTAACAACGAAACCATAACAATATATCCTCATAAATGTAATTTCTTTATCTAAAAGCCACTGAATGATTTCCGCTTTTTTCCAAGCGGTGGTAGGCAATTTCTCACATCTCCTTGAATGATAAGGAGCGTTGTCCAAAACAATTACCGATTCATATCTTCGTGATAGTCTCCGGTGTGAATTGACTCAAATGCTAACAAACCATCTTTCAAAACCCCATTTGTACTTCCAATACGCGTAATTATCATTCGTTTTCCAGAGCTTACATTTTTATATTTTTCCGACGGTGTAACTTTCGTTTAGCCATGTCTCGTCCAAATAATAGATTTTTCCATTTTCATTGCGAAAATCCCTCATTGATCGCAAAAAATTCCGTCTCCAACATACAATTTAATCTTTTTCGATTAAAAACGACTTTCTGTTTACTGTTTCCCATCTAAAATTCATATCTCGCAGAATTTTCCACAATTTTTCTCTTCCAATTTCAGAAATAGTTTTATCTTCTCTCAATGTACATAAAATTTTATCTGATGTCGGAATTTCATTATTAAAGTAGAATTAATGTACTTTCCTTCTTATAACATGTTTTTCTTCCTCGCCGATAGTTATCTTATGCCTTCCTGGGGATTGCTTAGGATGTTTTACGGTACCACACTTTTCCTCGCATATGACTCTAATTATATAGAAAAATTCCCATAATCAACATTCCATACTCCATTAGCGATAATGACCTACTTTTAGTATAAATAGGACAGCACGAGAAGCCAGAGACACTTCTATCCACGATCTTAAGTAGTTCATGTTTATATTTTGTATTTTATTAAATTATAAATTGTAAAAGTATAAAATAAAGTTTTTAAAAAGTCAAGTTCCGAAAGTTTAAACTTAATTCTCTTTAGATGGTTCACTTTCTAGTCCCTGTCTTTATGACTTTCATTTTTCGTGAAAAGAACTTTTTAGGAGATTGCTTGAATATAAAATTCACAATTATTGAAATTTTTGGAATCACAAGCGGTACTCCCTTGGAATGATCATTTTACAACGGTTTATTGCTTTCTGCCTTTTGCAAATAGAATATAGTGTTTTTTGTTTAATTTTAAAAATCTACCAGGGTGCAAAACATTTAATTTAGATTAGTTAAGCTGATATTTTACAAAACATTTCCTAGAAAAGTAGATCATTATCAATATTTTTGGAAAGTGGAAAAATAAGCATTTGTGTGATATACCGCTCGACCTAGTTTGTCATTTAAAAAAATTCAAGTCCAGCGTTGAAGTCAAAAAAATTTGACGTGTATTCTAAAAAATACAGATCACAATTCTATCAATTGTCATGGAATTTCATAGTTATCTTCTCATCCGTTTCAAAGATAATGACTTTATACGATAGTTACTTTTACTAACACAACATATAGGTCAGTATATTCTGATGTTAAGTAAGGTAAACAGAACATGGTAACAATTTATAAGAGTTAAGAGAAAAAAGCTTCCAATTTAAAAAAAAAATAAGTAAAGTCAATTTTGTGTCAACTGACATCTGTCATTATTAATTGTTTGTAAATAATAACGATGTAAATTTGTTTTATGGTATAATACGTTAAAAATAGTGCACTTTCTAAGATATAAAATGTTAGTATAAAGAAACAAAAAAAAGTAATTATAATAAAATTAGATAAAATCGGTAGATGGGTAAACAGAGCACATCTTGTTTGGGTTGTCACGGCTTTTAATTTGTTATATAGGTCAGGAAGGCTTAAAAATAGTTAAGATCAACAGATGTAGAGCATCATTTAAATCTACTGTTAGTGATATTAGAAATTTAACAATAGTTTAAAAATTTCAAACTTACC
Organism: Lochmaea crataegi; assembly: GCA_947563755.1. Lineage (NCBI taxonomy): Eukaryota > Metazoa > Arthropoda > Insecta > Coleoptera > Chrysomelidae > Lochmaea > Lochmaea crataegi. The sequence goes on from OX387429.1 coordinate 27,272,279, forward strand.
AATAAGGGTGACTGAAACTCCATTTTTATTTTTCACAGCAACAGTAGGTGAAGTACCATCCACATCACTACAAGTACCAGAATCTATAGTCTCACTGGGCGAAACCTGTCCACTCGACATACCATAACCGTACCGGTTATAATAAAAATAATTCCTTGACATATCGTGTTTCTGGGCTAAATCCGAATTCAAGTTGATTCTAATACAGGGCGCTGTATCATTGATGATTTCATCGTGTTTTTCGTCGTTGGAATTTACGAAAGTTTTCGTTGTTGTACCGTGGTTTTGGGGACTGATGAGTATTTTAACGACGTGATTCTTGGATTCTTTCTGGGTACTGAACACGTCTACAAAAGATACTGCGGTGGTACCGTTCGGTAATACCGTTGCGGATGCGGATTCTTGCAGAAGATGTGGTTTGGTCTTCGGTGGCAGCGGCGGCACCAGCGTTTCAGACATATTAATAGTCTATCTGTAAAACAGATGGTAGGCATTAGTTAAACAATTCATACTTCTGGGTATTGTAATTTACTACGATTGAAAAAATCAATTATTGTTAGAACAGTTTTAAAAGTACCAATATTTTTTTATTTAGGTAGTTGTAGAGTGATGGGCTTTATGTCGGAAAATTTTCAATTCGTATACTTATTATGAATATTAAGATAAAATTACAATTAAACATTTAGGTCGATTGATCGCTTATTTTAGCTAGGGATAAACGTAATTAAAGTTCGTATCATTAATATGAAGAGCAATGGAGAGTTTGTTTTTTAGCTAGTTTCTTAATTCAAGAGAAAAAACTAACGATTAGAAACATTCCAGAAACTGATTGTTAATTAATTATTGTTATGCGCTTAAAAAACATAAAATATTGACCATTTCAGTTAAAAAAAAAATTATAAACAATATACATGCCGGGAAAGCGAATGGAAACATCACCGACTTTAGAGTGACGGCTGTAATACCTAATGAGCCACTCCTCCAAAGAATCCAACAAAAATACTTATTTTAAAATAATAATGGACATTTTATGAAAAGAAATGCGAAACAACAGCATTTATTCAGAAATTATAATTTAACAAGAAAAAATACCAAAGCATACATTTCCTGAAACGAAAAGTATATAAATCAGTCCTTCTACAAAGATTATCCAATAATTAACTATAACTAACTTCTCTGGATTTCTGAGCATATATTGATAAGTATGATAGTACCACCAGTCAGAGGCTTCGAGTTCTCGGCAATTTAGCCTTTGTTCTCTTGGTTGTACCGTTTACGTGAAAATACTAGTTGTCCTTTTTTTGGAGAAATCCTCTCTTGGGTCCTGGGAGTTTATCCTCCAATGGGTCAGAACTGGTTCCTTCTCGTTTATGCACAACCGAAAGGTAGGTTCATCCCTGTATAATTCCGTCATTTTACTTATTTGGCCCCTGCTTAGAAGCAGATTTGTCAATAATTTCCGTGAAATCAATTTTTTCGGATTCAATAGAGATGATGTGTTTATCGTCATTAGTAGTGATAGATGAAGCTGGTTAGAATAATCAAAGTCCTTAATTTAATTCAAACCTTTTTGTTGAGGCTCGGTCTTTTTTGGATGCCTGGAATACTTTTTCAATGCTTCCCCGCTTGTTTAGAGATTTATTCTATTCTTCTCCTTTCTATAGAAGTCCATTGTCTCTCTTTTAGTCTTTCTGTTTCTGAAAGACATCTAGAAGAAACCTCTAGCGTTGCTGAAAAGTATACCATTATTTTTTGCTTAAGAAAAGTCTAAAAATATGGGTAAATCATAAGAAATCTCCAATACTGTTGAAAATGTTGGAAAGGAAATTAAATAAAATAAATAGTGATTCGTAGCACTCTTTAAGGCCTGGGAAAAGGTGAAAACCTCAAGAAATACTCCAGTCAGTTACCCAATTTTGTGAGAAAATTCTATTTTTTGCAAATTTTTAAAAAAAATTTAAAATGATGTTCTAATTTATAAACATTCTTAACTTACTTCCGAAACGAATCATTAGGACTCATACGTACTTATTTGAACTTTCATTAAAAATTAGCTTAAAGATATGTCTAAATGTCTAAATATCTGCATCGAAAAAGATGGAAAGCATTTCGAGCAGTATCTATAGGTTACGTTACTAGGTCAATGTAGTTAATTTTTGCTGTTTTTGTTACGTAATTAATTGTTCGTTTTTGTTACAATGACACTGAGTTTGTCAAAATCTTATGCTTAGGCATACCTATTTTTTCTAGTATCTTTGCTTAGAATTGAAATGCGGTTTTCACAATTTTTTTTTAAATTCCATCCTCTTTCAAGCAAATGATTAAAAAATGTAGCATCACATTTGACGATTCCCAAAAAAAGTTGAAAACAAAACAATTGTTCAATCACCGCCACCTAGCGACCGTTAAAACCACTGAAATGAAACGATGATATAATATTTTATTAGGCTTCGAATTCCCTTTCAAATGATACTAAGTCCATAAAGCGGTACAAAAGTTATAACAGTTTTATTGAGTCAGTTTTCCCACTCACCCCTGCCAGTTATTTTACAAGATAGAGGAAAGAGTATTGGAGCAAAATTACGTAAAGTGATCTAATTATTACGAATATTTAAAGTGTGTGGTACTATAACGGTACATTTATTATAGAAAAATGATGTTTTTGTGTTATTATTGTGAACTACGCCCTCTAGCCATGGAGTAGAAAATGAAAATAATTTCCAGCAGTTTCTCGTATACGAGTTTGTTATAAAGATTTTTTTCTCTAAGCTCTACGATAAATAATTTCTGAGATATAGCGGGTTACCTCTCTTAATCAGATACCCGGTACTGGTACATCATAAAAAATTCTAATAAAACAGAGTACTATTCTTCTTGTTTTCACAATGCCATGGTACTTGAAAACATTTTTTGTCACTTTTCATTCAAACCCAATTAGCTAATTTGGCGCATATAGGAGAAAGGACTAAGTTTATTGCTCTTCGAGAAGAACATTCCCAACAATGGTTTTGTAACAGTACGTATATTACAGATTGCGGTAAATCTATTGTTAAAATAACTTAGCAACAATAACGTGTAATCATAATGTACGTGCGATACCCAAAGAAACTTTATTCAACTTTTAGAATTTAATGGATGATTTCGCAATAGGTGTTAAAAGTCCTGTTTACTTTTGTGATTGTTTGAAAGTTTCTTTGGTTTGCTGGTCAATTCGTTCCACCAATTAAGGAGAAAGAATTATTTATGCAAGAATTCCTAAATACGCACCGTCGGTTTTCATTTGCATTAAATTTATTTTACGTTAAGAATCGTTTTTACTTCACTTGCTAACTAATTTATATTTAAATTCTCCTTCTGGTTGCCGACTGTTACTCTATCTGCTGACGGGTACTTATAGATTTGTTCTTTTAGCTTTTGTATGCTTCTAGGACGATCTCACAACGACAGGCGACAACAGCATTTACTGGATGTTGATAAATGTCTTGAAGTACCACGAGCCCTTCTGAAGGGGTTTATAAAAAATATGTAATAAGATGCATTATTTACTCGATAAGGAGGGTTAAATTAATATTAAAATATTGTTTTCGATTCATTGTAAATATTTTAATTTTGTTCTTAAAATAAACTTGATTCACTTTCACCAAATTCATATTTAAAATTCCACATTAATATTCACCTGTTAGCCGTCTAAATATGACTACATCCTGCCTGAAGCTACTAAAATTCTGATCAGTTAATCTTCTTTCCTAAATCTAATATTTCTAATAATATCAAAGTGTATACAGAGTGAGTAAAAAGCATGGTTATGTGTCTGTAGTCCCCGTGACAATTGTTTTAGGCTGGTATATATCGCGTATGGTTCAGAATGGACGGAAAAAATATGGAAGTCACATGGTACTTTATGTGGTTAATACGAGGGCTGTTAGTGGTCTAACAGGTCTTTTAACACGTCAATGTCGCCTGAAATATCATATGGCAAGAGGGTCGGAAGATCCGATGTGCCGTCTTTGTCTGGTAGAGTATATCTTTATGCCTGCCCCGCAGCGGCTCGAATCAGTTATTTGATGTTTGACAGAGTTTCTTTCTCACCCTGAGACTTGAAATATCATTCACCAAATAAACTAATCGGCTTTGGCTGAATTTGTTTGATGACAAAATATGAAAAGGTTTGAGCCACAATAGACTCTTGTGAGTCGCAGTGGAGGTCCTAATATACCCACTCACCACAATCCTAACCTAACCTAGTGGTCCACTTTGTGAAATATTTTTTTGCGGTATCTGCTTTGTTATTGATTTTGTTTTATGTTCTTACTACTTAATTGAAACGTTTGAAAATAATAATAATAACCAAGTATTGTAGCGGTACGTAAACAGTGGGTAATCACAGTTCTGTGAATTTTTATTCGTTCAATTTGAGTGGTTAAACAATTTTACAAAAAAAAATTGATTGAATTAGTCAACTGTAGAGTCGATTTGACGAGTTAATGGATTTTTTTTGGTTTAAGTTATACTAATTTTTTTATTTTGGTATATTACCGATTGTCACAGAATAATTTGACGATTGTTATGAAATTTATCCGTGACTGTATCAAATATCATAATTTTGTTAAGGCGCTGAGAAATTTGTTGGAATTCAACATTCAAAATAGATAAATTCTTAAAAATATTTTGCTAAATACGTAGTTCACGTATTTGTCATTAATTTTCTCAAAAAACTATGTCTATCAATCGATTACTCTTTCCAAAAAAGCCCATTTCAGAAATTTTAAGGGTTTTCTAAGATGAAACTTTTTTTTTGAAGATTTTCACGCAAAGAATGAAAAAATCTCATGATTTTACAGTGTCTTCGTTTTTTCTTCTTGTGCTTATTAACGTCGCTTTAAAATTTGTAAACGAAGAGCTGGCGGCCACGGAGATACTATGTTAGTACCTCTGGCTGAAATTCTGAGAAGTGGTTGGTGATTGGGCCATCATGAACTGCCATATGCAAGGATTTTACTCAAAGCCCCTGCACAAAATACGTCAGAATGGAAAATGGAATGGAAAAAAAATTGCTCAAAAAATATTCATACCTCCGTTTGAAAATTTGCACGATACTTGTTTGAAGATCACTGATGACTTCTGCACATTGCAGCAGGGACCATTCTAAGCACAAATTAAAATCCATTGACGAACTTACGACGTTCACACAGCTCCGGCCTGCCTGAGACCGTTGAGTGATAAATTATCACTCAACGCTGAGATTAATAATGTTCCTCAAAAATTTATTTTCGTTACATCCGTCTGACGTTTTAACATACTGGGTCTCCCAGAAGTTTCTGATCCATTTCAACTGCAAAAATCTCGGAACTCAGAAACGATAGGGGTAGCGGTTTTCGATGAACAATTTCTTTTTATATAAAGATTTTTCAGTATAAATGGTATTTTCAATTGCAAAAATCATCAATTTTTTTAATGAAGCACTCTATATATTTTCATTCTATCTGAAAGCTCTGAAAGCTCTTCCCCTTTCTGGAAATGTATAGTTTGTTGAAGTTTAGATGAAAAATGAATAAGTTATTTGATTTTTAATGATAGGCTGTTATGTAGGCATCTAGAGGTGTATTCTTTGACTTGGCGATTCCCGACTTTTTTATATGGTTTTTTTTAATCAAAGATAGATGTTATAATCCTATTCCAGAGACTGCGAGGTAACATTGTCCGAACATTTCAAGATATTACCCCGGAAATGTTACGCAATTCTTTTGATCACTTTTTGTTCAAGTGGCAAAAATGTATAGGTAAAAATGGACAATACTTGGAACATCTTAGAGATTATTATTCATTTAGATAATTCACCCTTCAAGTTTGTTCAGTTGTTTCAGTTATTTCTAACGTTAAGGCATACTTCTTTCAAAAACATTCAGTATATTTTTTTTAAACGTAGGTGTTAGCAAAGATTACAAATTTTTTGTAATTTTTGGTATTAGTTAGCAGGCAAATTTTGTAATTGTTTTTTATTTAAAACGTATGTGTCAGTCGCCTTTATCTAATAAAAAATAATCATTAAAAACCAAATAACTTACCTACGCATTTTTCATCTAAACTTCAACAAATTATATATTTTCGGAAAGGGGCAGAGTTCAGCTTTCAGATAGAATTAAAATGTATGGGGTGTTTCATTGAAAAAATAGACAATATTTGCATTTAATACCATTTTTTTAAACACCCTATATAAGATTTCACTAATTAAACATTTATACTGAAAAAACTTTATATAAAAAGAAATTGTCCATCGAAAACCGCACTTCCATATCGTGTCTGAGTTCCGAGATTTTTGCAGTTAAAATGGGTCAGAAACTTCTGGGTTACCCAGTATTGTGGTAGAGACAATTTTATATATATGTTACGCCGAATTTGTGTAATTGCCGATTTCCTGTATTGGGCACCTATTTTGCCTATTACGTGAAATAAGCAACTATGGCTTCTTCAATGATTTTCCTTGCCCTTCTCGATAAAAACTACAACTATAAAATCTCCTGGCGGTTAAAAACAATGAACAATGTAATTCAGCTTGTCATGCTGGTTAATTAATTTATCGAGAAGGGCAAGGAAAATCATTGAAGAAGCTATACATTATAGCCTATTACATGAAATAAGCAACTCTGCTGCTTATTTCGCGAATTCGGCAAAAATCTGCCCAATACACGAAATCGGCAATTACACAAATTCGGCGTAACATATGTATTTAAATTGACGTAAATATCCCCGCAAAATCCTCCTTCACTAAATTCTAGATAATTTATTTTCCTCCTACCCCTATAGAAAGTAGGGATGGTGATTCTCTCTAAAAAATATCGATCTTTTAATCGATTTGAATCAAATTCCGAAGAATAGTTTCATAGAAAAGTCACGGTCTAAAAGATCGATTCCCCAAACATCGATCTTTTTTTGATTTGCTCCAAAATTTTCATGTGAATATGAATTGAATTTTAGGAAGTAATCAATAATTTATTATTTTTAACTAATTAAACAATTACAGCTTTATTAACTTATGAAGTATAAAAAGACATTTATTTTACTTTATGTATGTAAATTGGGGTGACATTCACTGAGACCTAAAAGATCTATTGTGCCCCCTAACTTCAACTTAGTTCCTGAGGAAAGTCTCAGAGACTAGTAGCTCCTTTAGTCCTATTTCCCGGAGGAATTCTAGGATATTGCAGGCTTTAACTTAGGTAAATGCCCCTCTTCTATCCAGTAATCTCCAAGGTGTTGTGCCCAAGGATTCTGAATTGCTGTGCAGTTCGTAAGTATGTGGATGGAGGTCTCTTCTTCCATGCCACAGAATCTACGTTCTTCTTCCTCCACTATTTTGAGCTTTTTCAGGTGCCCATTCAGGCGACAATGCCCCGTAAGGATGCCTGTTAAAAGTGTAGTGTAGTGTAGTTTTACTTTGACTTATGCATTCATTTGATCTTAACAGGTTGTCTAAGTCCTACTAGATCTTTCCAATGGTCAGATCTTCTCTTTTCTTCGGCTTTGCCTATTTCTTCCAATATTACATTGGAGCTGATACCGCAAAAGGGTTCCGGCCCCCAAAAGGGTGTTCCAGCCCCCCTCTTTGCTAGTTTATCTGTTATTTCATTCTTCTATTCCAGTGTGTACTGGAATCCACAGTAAGGTGACTATATTTTTCTCGCCTAGTTCATTGAGTTTGCCTAGGCATTCCCACACCATTTTTGAACTGATAACACAAGAGCTCAGTGCTTTAATGGCTGCTTGACTATCCGACATTATGATAATCCTTTGCCTTCAATATCCTTTATCAATATTGAACTGGGCACACTTTCTTATGGCGTGAATCTCCGCTTGAAAGGGGGTTTTTCCCAAGCTTTCAGAGTGTTTGGTTCCTGGCCCGTACACTCCTATCCCAGTTCCTTCGATTGCTTTTGGGTCGTCTGTGTACCATTGAATGGCATTCTTTGCAATGGTAATGGTATTTGGATCCCATTCCTTCTTGTTGCTTAATTCCGTAACGAATTTCTCTGAAAAGTTATACTTTTCTAAGACGTAAGGAGGTGGTTTTTTTTAATGATTCCCTCTCTACTTAGTCTGTATCTTGTTCTTTCTGCAACACTTTCCACCACCATATGTAGTGGTGTGAGGTTGAGAATAACTTCCATGGCTGCCGTTGGGCATGTTCTCATTGCTTCTGTAATGAACTTACAGGCTAGTCTTTAGATTTTGGAGAGGTTTTCTCTCGTTGTCAATAGGCTAGTTCTACTACTCCACGCAATGGCTCCATAAGTGATAATTGGTCTCACTATGGCAGTGTACATCCAGCTCAGGATTTTTGGGTTACAACCCCAATTTCTCTCTGTCAGATTCCTGCACACCATTAGAGTCATTTTTGCTTTGTATATAATCTCCTTTTCGTGTTTGTTCCACACAGGAGTTAACTGTCTAGAGTCAAACCTAGATACTTGACTTCTTGTCTCCATTCAACCTCGCTCCCATCAAGTTCAATGGTTTTGAGGTTGAGCTTTCTTTTCTTAGTAATGGGGGTTGATGTTAAGTCGCACTTGCCTACACCTGCTATTTGTATAGTTCAGACCCTTTTGTACGATGTCACAAAGGGTAGTTTCGAATTTTCCCCTGGCTGTTAGGACAATAACATCGGCATATCCTTGGCAGGATATTCCGAGGTCAGTCAAACCACACAGGAGTTCGTCAACCGTCAGGCTCCACATTAATGGGAATGCTCCTCCTCCCTGTGGACATCCTCTGGTTGTACAGATGGAGACAATGTCTTTGCTCGTCCTCGTCTCTGCTACTCTAGTGGTGAGCAGTTCCGACATCCATTTGGATGTCTACACCTCTTCTTATTTTACATTAAAAAGTTAGAAAATACTACAGTTTACAACTCCCAGTACTTAATATCCAAGCTTTTCAGGAAAAATAATCGGATTCTAGAGTAAAATATCGATTTACAGGATCGATTCAGTTGGAGATATCATTTAAGAAATTTTTTGGACCAAAAAATCGATTCTTTGATTAATCGATCTCAGATCGCTATCCCTGAATAAAGTACACACTTTCCTCCCTCATATCAGGAAGCAAACTCATATTTAGCACCCTAGGGAGAAAAGTACACAGGAAGGAGAACTTTTCTCTTATTTCTCTTATTTTAACTAAGTTTTAAATGAAGAAACTTGTAAATCTATTATATTCAACTTGTTTCTGTTATTTCTATAACACATTGTTACATCCAGTATTCTGGTAAAAATGTTATTTCAACGTTAGGTTTTAAATAAAAATTTCAACTTCAGGATTGTGTGATGCTGTGGCTCACTGACAGTAAAGATTGTAACTGACTTTAAGAGTGCAAATTTGTTAAGTTTATTAAACTTTAATGACTATTTGAGAAATGGAATCTAAAGACAGGTATGAAAAGCAATATATGCAATATAAGCAATGTGCTGAAGACAACAAAATAAATAATAATTCAGAAAAAGTTTTAATAAGTGGGTAGGAGGAAAAACTATATGTATTACACAGGAATAAAGTGCCTTTTGCTCCCTTAAATGATTACTAAACTACATCCTGCGGGAGGAAAAGTGGCACTTTCCTCCCTAGTGATACAAATAGCTATTTCCCAAGTGACTTCCTATTTTCTTAGAAATACTAAATCCCTTCTTAATGATTTTGTTCATTGTAAATACTGATAAATAAAAAAAAGTGACGTCTCAATAAAAGTATGATAACAAATTTTTGGTTTCAATAATGGTAGAATGAGTGCTCGAACTGCTTATAGCTGTTCAATTTAATTATAATTATATAAAGGTAAATTTACATTCAATTCCAATTTGAATTGAAAGAGAAATTTTACTGCTTGTCAAATGGAAAAATGTACCGTCATTTACATTGCAAATTATCTTCAAGGTTACTCCCAAGCCCAATTTAAATTTGTCCAAGTATAGCTTGGCGGAGTCAAGCGAAAATTCGTAATTTGGAAATTTTAAGGTTATGTTCACGATGTGTTGTGTGTTTACATGTTCAAACAGTAAATGTAAAACTGTTTTTGTATCTAAGTATAGTAAAACAGTGTGGCCATGGAGAGTTGAATATGAATAATATACTGAATACTGAAGATTCCGCATTGGATTTATTGACGAGCTGTTTTTAAAATATGTTTAAGAAACTGATCGATCCAATGTAAATTACCATATATTCATCTGTCAAGTAATTCCAATTTCAATTTGAATTGGAATTGAATGTAAACGTACTGTTGCGAGGTCACCAACTCAAAGCCGACCCTGTCTCTCGACTATAAATTTGGGCAAATGCGCTCCTTTCGAAAACCTTCTTGAAGACGTTTTGTTTACGCATAGGACGAGCGCGGAAAATACAAGAACTTTCCAGAATTGATCAAGACTATATATACGCGGATTTTTGAGTGAGTTGACAATTAGTGAAACGAAGACAAAGAGTTAGTTCACTGACAGTTTACAGAAGTTCTTAGTAATCGGACAGTAAATGAAATAGTGAAGATAAATAGTGTAATATTCAAGTGGTAAAAATAAATTAGAACTATTATACCGAGTGTAACTAAATTAGTAGACATTCAGTTGAGTGTGTATATAAATTAAGTTTTATAAAGAAATCAATAGATAGTAATTAGCCATAGTGTGTATAATTTTATCCCACAAGTAAAAAACTATTTAAATAAATAAGAAAAACATTACAGTATCTTAACTGTTGGCGGCGAGAACAATTCCGAACGTTCCGTCATCAGGGAACGTGAGCTACCCTTGAAATCAAAATTGGACTAACGATATATATATGGGCGTGTAGGGAAAATTTTTTTGAACACAAAGTCAAGACATGGGTTTTTACGCCCCCCGACGTACATTCTCGGACCACATAGCTTTCTCAAAAACCGAAATTGATATCGCGATAAACACATACAAAGAAATTTATACGACCATTTTGGCCGACAAAAAAAAATACGCCCCCACGGCTTCGGAAATTCTGCGTCCGGCGGAAAGCAACTTTTTTATTATTCGAGCTATCGAGTTGAAACAAAAACCATTCGATTTGTAAAAATCGTACGAGTTTATAGAACTCAAAAAAAGGGGGGGTCAACGTGAAATTATATACCGGTATAGTCGAAAATATGTGAAAGTCAAAAAAATTTTTTTTCCAAAAAAAATTTTCAATACCCCTGGGCGGAAGACGATATCGAACTCTCTTTGCCACTAAATTTTCACTCCCCTACTCCCCCCTTTTTTTGGGGTACAAGATCCGCCAAAATATCAACTCGGAACGATAATATTCGGGCAATCTTCCTCATTTGAGGTGCTTATAATGCAAAAATTTTTTTTTCAAAATTGCTCCCCCCCCAAAATCCCTCCAAGTATGGCCCCGAATTGATGGTGGAAACCGCGTATGGTGTTCTTAGGCATCGTTTATAACGCATATTACAAAATTAGTAAAAATAATGTTTTAACCTCAAAATTTGGCGCCACCTGTGGCGCCCTCTATATCGACTTTTAATTTTTTTTTTAAATCAATTCCCATAGATTTGGACCCGCAAATTTTTGTGGGCATAATAAAAATTTTCTTAAAAAATATTTTTAATTTTTTAATAAACGTTTTTCAATTTTTCTCGAATTTTTAATCGTATTACCTATATGTTTTATATAATCTATATGTAGGTCTCGATCTATACTTCAATTATGAATTTAGGTATTTTTCCATATTTTCATAAATAAAAAAGTTACCTTTATATTTTCGTATATAACTCCAGTGGCAGCGCCGATGGGTGAAAATCATTATTTTTCCCGAAATCCGCATCACTTTTTCTACATGGATCCACCATTGGAAATTCTAACAAATTTTTTTTTAAATATATTACCCCCCTTCCCCCAAGTACCCCCAAACAGTTTTTTTTAATCTTCTCTATTACGTCAAACATAATCATTTTCGATCCTCTATATAAGCATTTCGTTCAGACTGTCGTTTGAAACTATAACAATCATCACAGTGCGAGAACCGGTATAAGAAATATATACCGTCATCTGTTATTCATTAATGATAAGAAATAAATGATAGATAATATACTCGGATAGGTTAATAGGATAATATTTAATAATGAAATTAATTTAATCTACTTCTCTGATTGGTTATTTATAAAAATCCTACACTAGTTAAGAGAATATACCCAACAGAATTCTTTCAATCCCTTGGATTGTGATATTGTAAAAAATACACGAATACTTCGCTGGAATTTTCGCTTCCAGAGTTTTGTAGTTTTAAACACGACTTTTAAAGTTAATTTCGTTAATCTCATTACACTGTTTTAAAAGTATCAAAAGATTTTGAACAAAAATGAATCGTAGACTTTTCCAGACTGCATTTGAAAAAGTTCAGGTGAAACTTAATACTCACTTGATAATTTCTATGCAAAACAGACAATTATGTGACTAAAATTCAAACTTTATACTATTTTATGCATGTCTATACTGGCGTTGGAATTTAACGTTTGTGTGTAACGTAAAAAGAATACAAAGAAGGTACTTTTTCTTCAATCACTCTCAATAAGTTATTTCCACTTCAACTGTATTTTAAATCGATTAAATTAAAACATGATTTCCTTCAAACTAACATTGAGGAATATTTGTACAAAAAAGATGGAAATCGTCAAATTTCAATTGTTATCATCACAAAAAAAACTTGAAGGAGTTAAATCATACTATATGACTGGGGAAGAGTATTTTGGTTATAGATAAATCCATATGGAATATAAAATCCATCAAAATGTCTCCCTGGAGAGCTCAAATTCTAGCAGATTCAAAAAGTTTAGCTCAGGCTAATCAAATCAAACAGCAATACCAAGTAGTACACACATTTTCCAACAAGCCAAAATTATATAACCAGACATATAATCAAAATATAAATAAAAATAGATAATAATAATAAAATTAGCAATTACAAAGTAATTTTAGTTCATTAAATGATTTTTATTACTTATCTAATTAATTTGTTATTTAATGATGTAGAAATAAACGATAATATGACTTTTGTGGTTTCCTAAAAATGAAATTTAAAGAGAAATTCAACCTGATAAAAGCCAAGCCTTTATTTGGGCACAGCAAATTCCAGAAATTTTGAGTTGCACAATAAGTACGATTATCTAATGATATTTGACGTTTTCAAGCAAATTAAGCTACAGTACGCTGCTATTTATACACAATTTGACTGTCCAAATATAGAGAATAGCAGCCCTACAATACATATCTCGTGTTTTATTCAAATTTTAGTTGCGTTTAAATCATTTTTGTATCGTATGTTAGGTATACCAGCTGCTTTTTGTCTAATATGGCACAATTTTTTTAAACAATGATTAAAATTTTACTTTTCGAATGAAAGTATGCTAATGATATCAAATTCAAAAGAAAGTATATTAGAATAGAAGGAGTTTAAATTTATGGTCAAGTCAGGTATACATTTTTATCAAAATGTACAATCAAAGCATACAACAGTGACCTGACTGTTGAAAATTTACATTAACTTTATCATTTCCTTGACATATCCTTGCTTATCGGTCTTTGAAGAGCCGACAATATTTTTTTTGCAAGACCTAGTCCTGTAGATTTCTTCCGGTTCTCTATCTCCCAATCATGTATTTCCTTTTATTCGGGAGAATGTAGCGTTCATATCCATTTAAAGGACCGAAAACTCCTGTTTTAGTGACGCTATCTGCGTCTCAAAATTTTTTAATGCCCTTACACTTGCCTCTGAGTTGCGCTAGTCCAAGGTTTCTAACTTTATGAGAATTTAACAGGAAAATTCTATCTCGATTTACTGAAAAACACATTGACTCCTAATTTTTTTCTTTGATATCCAAGAATCCAACAGTTGAGCGCGGAATATGGTTTCAACTGCAGGATGGCGCATTGCCATATTTAGCTGTGCGCCAGTTTTTAGACAAAACATTTCCAGATCGATGTATCGGAAGAAGAAGGTGAACAGTAGAATGGCCTGCTGGATCACCCGATTTTTCCACATTAAACTTATTTTTGTGGGGTTATTCAAAATCTAGTCTTCACTAACAGACCTGACAATATCTGCGATCTAAAAGCTCGGATCAAGCAGGAAATGCATAACGTAACTCCTGCTATTCTACAAATTCTTAAAGACGAATTTATTATCAGGTTAAGTCATTGTTTAGTGGTCAATGAAAAACAATTTTCTTTGGTTTGCTTTTGTTAGAGTGTAGGTTTATTCTTCATTGCTAATTTTGTGAATAATGAATTGTCATAAATAACTTTTGTATTTTTGTCCACGCTATACTAATTTGAATCATTTTGTGATGCATTTTTGGAAGCAGATCAGTAAGGAAAATGCGCAAATAGAATAAAAAAAGGTGTGTTTAATTAAAAAAAAAAACTGCTAACATCATCACCCAAAAATTATGCTTTTAAGAAATAGTAAATTGAAATAAAAAATCGTATGCGTTCCTTTATGGACGCACTGTATATTTTTGCTTCTTGGAGAACTCTATGAAAGGTATCTCTTCTGCCAAGAAGATTATTGTAGAGTGACTAGTGTTTATGTAGTCCAGTTCCATTTTAGTGTAAAGTATACACAATATACTTAAGGTATCTGGTCTTAATATTTTACCAGCCAAACAGTTGTAAAATAATCATATTATTAGGTATTATCTTTTCGAAAGAACGAGTACGATAAGATATTGTTTTCTGCTGTGGGTTTTTCTCGTGAATCAATCATGTTGGTGTTAAGTTAAAACGAAATATCTGGGGATGGAGGATGGAGTATACCACACACCTATTCGGCAGTAATACTATATTTTAAACCCAACTTTTGGGTCAATTCTGTGCACATCGTAAGCAAATCTATAAATATCTTTTTCTGTCCTCCGGCCGGAAAGCATCAACTTTCGGGCCGCCGCGCTAAACGAAGCTGCCGCTTTCCGGCTCCGTCGAACAGAAAAATAGTATACACACCTCGGCCAGTAAGTAAGAAAGCCTCAGATCACATGTTTGTCGGCCTCAGCTTCGCAATTACATGTGATCTGAGACATTTCTTACTTTACTGGCCTAGGTCTATATGCGCGCTCCGCGTTACGTCCCTTTGAGCAACGTACTGCGCACCTTTCACTTCGAGATTATGTATGTCGAGATTAATTCGAAATTTTGCACACTTGTCAAGGACCGATGATATTACGATAATTTTAATTAAATAAAAAATAATAATTATTAATTCCTTCAATTATGTGATAAAACGTCACTTTTCTCAATTTTGACATAAATCATATGGTCTATATATACAACATCTTGGTTGACAAATTATTTTTCTTCATAGCCGAACGGTATAGGGCTTCGATGCCGAGAATTATGAATTGTATGCGTAAGGTTCGAATCCTGGAAACGTTGATTATTTTTTTGGTTTTAATGTGACATATGTATATGAATAACCTTCAATATAGTTCCTACCTTCTGGATTTTGACTTACATATCGCTTTAATTATATTATTCCCATCACCCATCGCACCAATGAGTACAACAATAACGGATGTCATATAACCTCAGAATTTGATTACAAATAACTAATGCTAATGTAGGATAACTGTTTTCGTACTTTTGACCGAGGTAGTAAGAAAAATAGTATATGGTTGGAGGTGAAGATGTCGCTGTTATCACTAATTTAACATTTCCTTTACTGGATTTTATGTATTGATTGTGATTTCAGCATCGTCTTCAATCCAAGATTAAGCTCACAGAGCTCTCGGTCGGAGAATATTTAGCTTGTACTATGATGTATGATGCGCAAATACGCCGAAACCGGTCTACACGTGATATTGTCCCTTCTAATTGCAAACCAGAATTGTTGGTTAAATCTTGTAGATCATACCGACCCCGTTTAGAACTGTAATTCTCTGTCTGTCGCCCCATATAGCCCGAGAAGTATTGTTTCTTCTGAGTGAACGGTCACGTTTTTGAAAATATTTTCAAAACTTTGTAAGGCGTTAGGAGTATAAAACTATTATTCGATATCTATTGGTAATGCGCTTTACAAAATACGACAATTTACAGGAAACTGTAATAAACCTATAACTCAAATTGTTGAGTAGTGGTGTTTTTGGAACGTTTCCTTTTTATGGGATTCGTGTTTTTTATGCTGCTACTAATAAGTTATTATTCATTAACTAGTCTATTGAAGATAATATTCCCCCTTACCTTATTTTAAACCTATTTATTCCTTCTACATCGCTATTCCCCTATTTTATTAAATAACAATAAAAATCAGATCGCTCTATAAAGGGTGTTAAAAAGTCATATTTATGAAGAAATTGGTGTGATGTTACCATGGAATAGGTAATAGGAGAGCTTCATGCAAATGAATGACTCGTATTATGATAATATCCATGATATTACCCAGTATTGTGATTTATTTCGAGTCGTCTAGATATAAAACGAAAACTAAACCTACCTTACATCGATATATTTCCACTGATTCACATAAAAAATGATAATTGTGTAATAAAATCGAAGCACTTCCTTTTGTATTAATTCGATACTATATTTTTATGGTTAATTTTTCCAGATATTAATTTTATGTAAGAATAAAACAATTAAATACAGTTATAACAAAAATTACTATATACGAATAGAATGAACTTTCCAAGTTATTTTACGTCGTTTCGTAACAAATATAATTGTATTAATTAGTAGTAACTACCTGAGATAAATGAAATTATATATAAATTCCGTAAGATTAGTTAATAATGGTTAGTTTTTTTATTATTTTTGACACTAATATATATTGAGATTTTACTTGTATTGAAAGAGGCCAACGAAATGCATATTATGTTCACCGTTCCGAATGCAGTATTAAAATCGATGAATGTTTGTTTATTTCCACCAAATATCATTTTTCTTTGTGTTTTCTATTGTTCTTCCTATTTTTGTTCTATTTTTCTTCCTTCCTTCCTCCCCACTTCAAAATAGAGTATACTGGAGTACCTTTATACTGGAAACTATGACAGGATTTTCATATAAATTTGTGTATATTGATAATAAATTATGGGGAATTCATGGAAAACTTTATCAAAAATGTCAAATATCTAAATTTTTTCAAATGGAACCATCATTTTTATCAACTTTCACTCAAATCTGCAGCCAAAATAAGGGGAGTTTATGTTCACTTTCATGTACCGAAACGTAACCCTTTTTGAGGTATAGGTTTTGAAAAAAATGTCTTCCTTAATGTTGCTTATTACAAGTACGCCGTGTTATTTATCAGTTTATTTCACTGAACCATTTATGTAGTAATGTGTTAGGTACGTGAATTAGCCTGTTTCCTCTGAATATTTAAAAATAATCCACTAGAGCCCGCACTAGTGGGGGTACAAATCCTTTGATTTTCCATGTGACAGCAACGTTAAACGTACCCAATAATAATAGGTTCATGAAACCTCACTTACCTATACAGTGTGAAAAACCAAACGGAATAAATTCATTATTTCGGTTACTGTACATATTTATATATTTATTTATAGAAAATCCCGCAACAATTAGGATATAATAAAATAAAACCATGTGGTTACGGAAATTCGCTACAATAAAATAAAAAACTAAAATGTAATGCAAAACGTAATAAAATGTAAAACATTGAAAATAACTATGAATGTAAATGAAGTAGATGTTCAAAATGTTCACCGCGAACGTCTTGGCAACATCCTAATCTTAAATAAAACTGTCTTAATATATATCAGGCGTGATCGACCTAATCGTAAGCGTTATTCGTTCTTTTAAGTCATTCAAATCAAAAGGTTTAGTTTTGTACAGAATGCTCTTCACATATCCCCATCCCCATCCCCATAAAAATAAATCTAATGATGTAAGATCAGGTGATCGCGCTGGACATTCTATCGATCCTAGCGACTTCTAATTGGATAATACTGTTATCCAACATGTCCATCATTCGCTCACAAAAATAAGTTCTCCTATCAAAATCGTCTTCTATCAGCAATTGAGTAGGTATCATTTTATAGGGATGCATTTTATTTTCTTTTAATATGTTTACTATCGATGTATGCATTGCTAACATTGAATGTAGTGGATGCCTGTCTGCTCGATACATGTGGGTTTTCCTCAAACTCAAGCATCACATCACACTAATTTCATCACTCATTGAATTAACAGCTGGCTTTCTCATCTGCCGTACACGACTAAACTCGCGAAACTGCTCCTCTATTTTAGGGCCAGTTTCATAATGCTTTTAAAGGTACCTTTAAGCGTAAAAGAGGCCGTTTGTAGTGTAGTAGTGTGATAAGCTAAAGGATCCATCAGTTAAATGCCCATTTAAGCAATGGTTATGAAACTGGCCCTTACTCATTGTTCCTTGGGATATAGGCGGAAATTTCTCATGATTGCGAGTTACTTCCTGATGTGTTCGGTTTGTATCTCCGTAACCATATCATTTGTAAAACTGTTATTTTATGCATTTCCGTTAATCTAGACATTTTTCAGAATTAAAGTTACGAATTTCAAACTAAAATTATAATACTGACAACTTAAATGACAACTTATGTATACTTACAAAACAATTTGCTAAGGCGTTTTAAACCAACTAACGTTGCCACGGAAACTCTTTAAAGATACCATCTAAAAAGCACATTGCTATGGTTTTTGCTTACTTTCCTATTATCAGACCTAAACGGGAAATACGTTTTGGGTATATTGTAATAAGTTTTGAGTATATTATAGCAAATTTCGGCAACCACATGATTTTATTTTATTTTATCTTAATTGTTGCAATAAACTTGAAAACGATAACATTTTTGAATAGAGAATGAAGATACCTTTCAAACGATATATCACAAGCCTATACTTCAGAATAGCTGAAACCAGTTACAAAAAAATACGTTTTTGTTTTATATTTTAGACAATTTTCTAAACATGAACACGCAAAAAACTTGCGGAAATATACCGTTTTCATTTATTGATAAAATATTGTAGAATTTAGAATGATTCGAACTATAAACAGGCGTGTACAAAAACGTTTGTCTTTTGAGATTTTTGAAGCGACATTAAGCTGATAAGAATATATATTATTCATTGATCTCTGTTAAAGGGTGGGGAAGAGGATTAAACTCAATTTTTAGATTGTTTATATTATTTATTATAGTTTATTTATTAGTTCCAATTATTCTAAAATCGGGAAAATGATGCATTTCCGCAGAAAGTTTTTTGTGATTTTGTGTTTGGGGAGGTTTTCTATATACTGAAATAGCTATTTATGATATTAGTGTTAAAAGTAACAGTTCGTTAAATTTCTCCACTCGCTTCGCTTACTTTTTCACTCACAAAATGAAATTTACTTTTAACACAAATATCATACATAGTTTTTTGTACAACTCCTATTTTGATAATGAAATAAAAGTATTTCAATAAAATCACATTTTGACGTCTATTGTCAGTTAATTATTTTTATTTATATTTAAAAGTGTTTTACTTTTAACAAGCTACTTTGTAAACGTCTTCTTTTAACACGTTTAACAGGCAATAAAAATGTCACTTTTAATGGCAGTTGTACAAAAAAAACTTTTTTTTAAACTGGTTTCAGCTAAAAGAAATTTCACCCACCCTTTCAAATATCAATTTCAAAATATTGAATTATACTGTACTCTATTTCCATAAGTATCAAAAACCACCTTTTTTAAGTAAGAATATGTATTATATTAGATTTTCATTACCTTGTTTATTATTATGAATATATGAAAACACAGTACAGTTTAATAATTCAATATTTTGAAATTGATATTTAAATGGGTGGCTGTATTTTTCAAACTGAAAGGTTTACAAATTGAAACAAACAGGCAAAAAAGTTTAAGTATAGACGTTTAGTTCCAGTGGCGTTCCATATTTTGTAAAATGTAATTCTCAAAAAAAGTTGGGGGTCAAAAGGGTGCTGACCCTCCTGAAAATCCATAATAAATAAAGTTAAATGGCTATTACTTCCAGTTTCTGGGTTATCCTATACTATACATTGTTTTTAAACTAAGAGGAGCGATTTGAATTTAAGTAGGGATTTCTGCTGCCCAGTGATTGGTCAGATTTCCGCCCGTTTCAAACAGCTCTTTTGGTACAACTAACACCGACATTTGTGAGTTTTGTGTTTATTTATATAAAAATATTTATTAGTTCAACCACTTTTTTGCGTTTGTTGTTTATTTTTTATTTTTAACAAAGTTATACACTCCAACCAAGTTAATAGCTAATATAATATAATAGCTTTTTTCTTGTTAATAATAGATATAGGTTTCCAAGAAAAATCTTATTTTTGTAAATAAATATATAAACACAACAAGTTTTACATACATTACAGTATTTTTCGATATCCAAACGCAAATGTTATTAAATAATGTTTTAAACATACAAATGCTTTTTCTACATACTTATTTATACTCAAATAATTACATAAACTACTTATTATAACCATACATTTTTTCACAATAATGTTACATTTGGTTACTACTTTTCCCATGGCCTGTGGCTAATAATGATTCGATATTTAGACATGTCTTGATTCCTCATTGGCCACGACAACTCCTAGTTGTACAATACATATTTCAAGTAATTGTCAATTAGTTCAAAAACTGTGAACATGACCCTTTCGGAGCACAATCCCAATCTAGTAACTTTTAGTGGTGTGACTGAGGTTTGCTAAAATTCTCCTCTTAGTTAAAAAACAAGGTAGGTATAGTGTCTCATATAAATTCTCATAAATTTACGTTACACCGTTTTAGAGCAACGTTAAAAAAATAAATTTAAATTTTCAAATAAATCTCTGTAACTTTATTTGTATGCACTTTTGTATATCGGTAAGTGAGGGTCAATCAACCTATTTTTGACCCCAGAATATGTGGTATAATTGATGATCAATCTTTTCAGGACACCCTGTATAGATAGTGTAAGTTCGTCGTGATGTCTATATATTACAGATTAACGATTATCTAAAAAAATTTGTATCAAAATTTTATTTTTATTTCTTTGCTTTCCACACTAATATTTTTTCTTACTTTCTATTGGTCATTATTTTAATATTCTCGCAAAAAAAATCCTTTTTTTAAGATCCCAACTTATTATTATGGTCAATACTTTCTAATAACCCTGTATGTTTGATAATTGTGAACTGATAAAATTAAGAAAAAGTGTATCTTTTCACGATCGTCACAGTTAATTAATTTTGTTAAAAAGAATTGTTCTTTTGTTCTTCTTAATTACTTTTCCAAATCAACAAGAAATCGATTGAGATTTTATTAGAAATGGGAAAAAACACGATTGTATAACTTCCGGTGGGTATATCAGGAAGTGAAAAATTTCTATTATTTATTTATAACGAATCTTACAGATTAATCAACTAAATGATATAATAATAATAATTTCAATTTATGGAAAGTACATTCTCACTTTTATTAAAATTTTAATTCGAGATAAATATCGCTATAAAGTGTCACTTATTATAATGACATTCGTCACTGGAGGCAAATTATTATGCCGAAAATTACTGTGAAATTTACCACAAACATTTTGCAAGGAATTTCTTCTGAAATTTTATAACATTTTCTTAATATTTGAATTACATGGGCAATAAATCTCCCAAAAATTTTTCACGAGTGCTTAAAAATTGCCGATAATTTCCATGAAAGCTTGTTGTTAATAATTCCACGAGAAATTTTCGATAGCTAGCGGAAAATTTTCGGATTCTACCGGGCAATTTTCGCCGAATAATTCCCACTTCATATGGGATTTTTAATACATGAGGTAAATATTCGGAGTAATTAATCGATTCGCATGCGCGGACGTGTTATTTTGGTGACAGAGAGAGAGATAGAGAGAGAGACAGAGAAGCTTTATTGTCACGAAAAATTTTACAATTTTATGGACAAAGCGACATAATTGAAAAAATAAATAAAATATAAAAATTCATAACAAAATATAAAAAAATTAAAAAACTGACTATACTGTACTAATAATACAAAACATAATAATTATATAATATATACAAATTTAATATATTATAATACAATCATAATATCGTACATTATTCTAAATATGGAATTATGCCAATGTAACTCAAAAGTCTAGGGTAGATTGTAGAATTCTGCCACTGAATAAAAAGGTCTTGCAAGCAGAAATGCCTTTGTCAATATTCGGAACTTATTGAATGTATTTGCCATTTTTAATTCTGAAGGAAGCTGATTGAATATTTTTTTGGCATTGAAGGTGATGGAATTTTCTACCAGATCAGAGGTGGGCATTGTTAAATAAATATCGGAATTTTTTCTTCTAGTAGGGTAACTATGAATTGGTCTCTCAGTTAAATTGTGAAAGTGCTTTCGAACCAAACACACGGATACCAAAATGAATAGAGCGGGAAGAGTTAAAATTTTGAATTTTTTAAAATATAATTCGCAATGAGTCCTACTACTTAGGCCATAAATGTAACGAATTGCTCTTTTTTGAAGTTTGAAGATAGATTCGAAGAGGTGCAAACTACAAGACCCCTAGAAAGGCAAACCATAGCGAAGGTGCGATTCGAACAAATAGTAGTAAGTTGTTAAAGCTGTTGAAGAATCAAGCTGTTTAGATACAGATTTAATGGCAAAACAAGCAGAGGATAATTTTTTCGCTAAAGTATTCACATGTACAGACCATTTGAGGGCATCGTCAGTATCGAGACCCAGAAACTTAATCGAATTTGAAGATCTTATTAAGTCATTGTCAAGTTTGAGAGGTTGCAAAACTCATCTGTAAGATAAAAGTGAAGTTTTCTCAGTGTTAAAACAAAGCCCGTTCGAGTCGGACCAGGACTTAATAGTAATGCATATGGTAGAAAGTTGATATATTTGAACCACTCCAGATTACACCAGCTTCATCAGCAAATAAAGTGAATATTCCAGTTTATTGATCAAAATTTCATGATACACACAATCGAAGGCTTTCGCGAAATCACAAAATACCGAAGCCGTAAAAAGTTTATCATTAAGTGAGGTATATACTTCATTAAGGACAGAGAACATTGCGTCATTAGTACATTTATTAGGTAGGAAACCAAATTGTTGAGATTTCAAGATTTTATGTTTGAAAAAAAAAGGCAACAGACGGTTTTTCATTAGTCTTTCGATTATCTTCGATAAGGTTGGTAATAAGGCAATAGGACGATAGTTACTAGTATTATTTTTTTCGCCACCCTTGTGGATGGGAACAATTATAGCTGTTTTTAGACAGTTAGGGAAGAGACCTTTTTCAAAGGATGTGGACGTCGATCTATCCACCCACAAAACTTACATCACCTCGGAACGGAGAATTCACCAACAAAAAATTAGGGAGTGTAATAGCCGTTACTTTACTGCTGATTCTTCTAAGAGAAATTTTTAGTTAATAAGACGTGTCCAGGGGAACTAGAATCCTCTCTTAGTTTTAAGGACAGTAAATTAAGAATGGTTCTAATTAATATTCAGTCAATTCGCAATAAAACAGACGAGTTGTATTTGTTTTTGGGGGAATTGGGGCTTCCTCAGATAGTTGCTATTACTGAACACTGGCTACAAGTAAATGAACCAGTTTTTATTGAAAAATATCAAGTTATTAGCAGATATGACAGGAGTAATGCAGCTCACGGTGAAACCCTAATTTTATCTTCTGGCGAAGACTTCTCGGCTGTATTAAAATATGATTTTCTACAAGTTGAAAATACTTTTGAATTTTCCATAATTTACAACAAAAATATCGATTTATATATAATTTGTATTTATAGACCACCCAATTCAAATGTTCATTTTTTTCGAGAACCTTCTAAATTTACTTGACGCTCTGCGTGTTAAGGGCAGGAAAGTTTTATGCGGTGATTTTAACATTGACTATGCTAAGGATTGTGCCACTTGAAGGTCTTCGGTAAATATTTTTGAGTCATTTCATCTAAATATGCACGTGGATTCACCAACTCGAATTACTAAAACAACTTCTTCAATTTTAGATTACATAGTCTCTGACTTTTTACCCCATGATGTGAATCACTCAGTAATTAACTCAGGTATCTCTGTCCATGAAGCAGTTTTCGCCGAATTTGTGTTACCTCGTAAATCTCTTAGGAAAAGTACTCAGTTGCTGAGAATCTTTTCTCAACAAAACATAGCCAAATTTCATGACTTACGTTTAGCAACTGACTGGATTGATCTTTCTGAAGATATGCAGATGCTGATGTATACCAGTTGCAGATTGACCTTTACAACGTAGCAAACAGTAAACAAACACACTTTCATTAACCTTAAATTATTTATTTTCAATAATAAGATTTTATTTTCAAAAATGGTGAACAAGAAAGAACTTGTAATGTTAGGTGTTGCAGCAATTTGTTGTTTGTTAGTTTACAAATCACATAAAAGGCAATTAATGAGTATAATGTCAAACCAACCGGTTATGCGGTACTGCGCCGATTCTCGCGCACTTTATAAAATTTTGTCAGGATAATATAGAACATGTTTTATATTTTTAGTCCGAAAATTTTAGCGAAAATTTTATACCAGTCAATTTTAGCCAATCTGATGCCTGCATTTTGACATGTTGCTATGACAATAACCTAATTTCTTCGGAAATTTCCCTGCGTAGAGGGAAATTATTAAGTGTAAATTTCCCTCTGGCTTGACAGCTGTCATAAATAATAATAATATGTCACCTAAGTATGTCACCAATTAAATTTCTATTTTAAAAAAGTTTTGGTATAAAATTTTCTTACCGAATCTCCCGCGAGCACGAATTATTTCCGGAAATTTTCATCAGTTGCGAATTTCTTAAGAAAATTCGCACTTCGAGAAAATTTCCGGAAATAATTCATGCTCTAGGGAGATTGTAAGTGAGAATTTTCGGTCGCGTTATACAGCAAACTTTTTTGACGAAAATTTCAGAGTAATTTTCGGCATAAAAGTTTGCTGTGTATTACGGCTCTACGAACTTATTTTACCACAGAAATATCGTTAGTTCTGTCGCTGGAACCAATTAAATGAAGAAAAACAACAAACGTTAAGAAACTAATAGTACATTGTAGAAACTACTTCGAGCAAATGGGTAAGAAATCAACTTTTCAGTACGCGTTGTACATTATATTTATCCGACAATCCATAAAAAAACATAGGTAGCTGGTCGTTTCCAGAAATCTATTTTTGCAGTTAGCAACTTTACAGTCGAATTTGTTTCAGATAAATTTATAGTAGGTATATTGTCGGTTTAACAGGAACGAAATTAGTATTCCAGGCGAGATATATACCATACTTTTTCCACGGTTGTATTAAAATTTCCTCTAACTTATCCACGATGTAATTTTTTGTCTAATATTTGATGTAAAAGCATTGCACGATTTAATTCGAACATATACAATTCTTATTAACGTTATAATGCAA
The DNA here is from genome assembly GCA_947563755.1 of Lochmaea crataegi. Taxonomy (NCBI): domain Eukaryota; kingdom Metazoa; phylum Arthropoda; class Insecta; order Coleoptera; family Chrysomelidae; genus Lochmaea; species Lochmaea crataegi. Next base: position 27,297,750 of record OX387429.1, read on the forward strand.
TAAAAAATTATGAAAATATGGAATTTAATTGATTGAAACGTGTTACTTTTACGGCTGCAGGCAGTAAAAGTATTTATTCATTTCCGGTAAAACTAGAATATTAATTTTTATAAAATATAAAAGGGAAATTCTATTAAAACGATTATTCGAATATATGTGGGTTGATATTTATACATTTTTGCGAATATTTGAACCAAATTTTCGAAGCACTTCACCAACACTGACTGAGGACCTTTAACATCAATTATTATATTCTAGATGTCTTCGATATACAGTAGATTTTGAAGGTGTTTCATTGAAAACGTCGAGTTAAGTTAATTGATTCACTGTTGAAATAATTTACGTCGAAATTCTCACATGGAATTCAACATAAACTGATTATAGTCTTAGTAAAATATGTACATACACAAAGTATTGGTTTAGAAAATTAAAAGTTTCAAACAAGTTTTTGAAGCTCCAGGCAACATCAGGAGGCCAATTAGTGCTGGGAGAATGAAATTACTTCCCACTATACGAAATATATTTAATTTTTTAACGAAATATTTTAAAAATCCATTGTTTATTTATTCACTAATAAATGTTTTTAAATCTTCATACCTGTTTTAGTAGGCAAAATCACAAAAAACAAAATATTTGTTCACTTAAAAAATAATAGAAATGAAATCAATTTGTTTGTCATTGTTCAGGAAAACTTTGTGCCTCTGTCTATTGTTAATTTAAATGCTGAGGATTTAATACTTTAAATCTGAGATAAGATACGACAACATTTGGTGGTTTGGATTAATCTACATTGTTTTTAATTCCTGGTAACTTTTATCCTTAGTACAAGGACACACAGAAACACATTAATAGATCGTAATGCGAGTCGATTTTGTTACATTCGTTAGTCTTTGACGTTTCCGTCATTTAGTTTGTAAAATACTCTTAAGAAACAATAAAAAAAGGTTTAATTTCAAACTGTTGTTTCAAACTAGTTGTAACCTACACCCAACTATAAATAAAAGCGTGTAAATTATGTGAATAACTCAGTAATTATGTTACAGTGATATAACTATTTTTTTGATTTATATAATTATAATAAAGAAATTCGTTGCGATCTTAATGTTTAATTCCGTTAAAAATTAAGCACCGAAAACGATTTAAAAGCATTAAAAATTACTATTCGATCGCATAATAAAACTACGGTCAAACCATAATTAATTGGAGGTATTCTATTGTTACCTCCATTTCGAATAAAACAAAAAATTCTTACAGATTTCACCGAAGTTAACTTGTCACAAAAATAACAAATTTCATTTTAGACAAAAAAACAACAACAAAATACTTTTTTAAAGAGAACCTGAGTGATTTTTTTGTTATTTCATTCATCTATACGGTTATTTGCTTATCTATACAGAGTGAGTTTTAAGTATGGAACGTCTCAATTATATCGGAAAAGGATCTCACGATTTTTATAGATTTTGGTGTGCGAAGATCTTGTGATATGCGATATTATGATTGTATTTACATTGTTGTCAGATCTTTCCTTTGTTATTTCAAATAGATCACCCTGTATATTTTTGGCCTTAAGAAATACTGAATATTTTTCATGTAATGTTCCTATACGTAAATTCCATAATTTCGGAGTTATAGCTACATTTACATTATCTCCGACGAAGTTAAAATAATACATTTAGATGGGCTATGACTGCTACAATAACAACTTTGACGTTTCAATAAATTAGTATTGTTGGTGTTTATTGAAAGTCACAATGGATCGTATATCTGAAAAATAACGAATTGAGATTTTAATGATATTAGGATATGGTGATATGCGTAAAAGTCAAACAAGAAACGAGTAATATTTTTAATAATTTATATCCTAACCGAAATCCCATAACAGGATCTACTGTCAGTAAATTAGTAAAAAAGTTTAACGAAACTAGTTTAGTAAAATATTTATCCAAATCAGGAGACAGAAAAACTGAAAACAAATCATTAAAAGTTTGTCTCCTGTTAGAAAACGATCCACAATTGAGTACTAGACAACATACAAAATAAGATTATTTCAAGAGTTGTCAGATGATGATTTCGATAGACGTGCAGAGTTTGTAGACATATTGATAGAAACATGTCAAACAATCAAAACGGTCCAAAATTTTTAAGTAATGCTATGTTTTGCGATGAGCCCACTTTTATTATTAATGGAAACGTAAATCGGCATAATTGTAGATGCTGGTCACGTAACAATCCTCGTTGGATGCGTGAATCCCACACCCAATATCTACAAAAACTGAATGTATGGGCTGGAATAATATATATATATATATAAAGTGGCTGGACACCCCTTGTGGGGTTGCGCCGCATAAATGCTTTCTAGATCCGCTTTTTGGGGTGGATCAATCCCCATCATTTCATTATTTTCTCGCTTATTTTTTTCCATAGAATCCTATCCCTCGTTTTTTCCTTCCATCTAACGATTCCTATCCTTCTCAAGTTCTCCTCTACTTCCTTCAGCCATTTAGATCTGGGTCTTCCTTGCCTTCTCCTACCACCTGGTTCCCACTGTAACATTGAAAAAGCGATTGCGCGCTCTCCTTCTCTTCATACATGTCCGAGCCATTTTATTCTTTGCCTCTTTATTCTCTTTACTATATCTTCCCCGTTCATTTCTCTCAGTATTTGATTATTCATACGTTGCCTGTATTCATTGTCGTCAACTTTTATTGGTCCTAGAATTGTTCTCATTATTTTTCGTTCTACTATCCTCAAAACCTCTTCATCTCTTTTTGTCATTGTCATCGTTTCTGCTCCATACATTATCACAGGTCTTATGATTGTGTTGTGAATGTTAAATTTAGTGTATCTTGTTAATATTTTGCTTTTTAGTAGTCTCTTATTGCCATAGTATACATACCTAACCTAACCTATTAGCTACCATTATTTTTTCGTCTATTTCTGATCTCCGTTCCCCATTACTGCTGATCGTGACTCCCAGATATTTTAATTTTTCCACTTCCTCAAATTCATATTCTCCTATTTTTATCATTCTGTTCTCACACTGTTTGCCAACTCTCAGTATTTTCGTTTTGTTTTAATTTAATAAATGATTCTAGTAGCATTTGTTTCATGATATTCCTTCTTTTCGTTACTATCACTATGTCATCTGCTTATGCGACTATCTGGCACCCGCTCGTTCTTAAATTTCCCTTGTTCACGCTTCTCATAACTTGCTCCAGGGCCAAATTAAATAGTGTTGTTGATAGTCCCTCTTTCATTGCAAGAAACTTAACGGTGTATTTAGATTTATTGGAAAATAGTACTATACCTAAGTTGGCTCGGTTATTTCAAAATCCAATCCAAAGTAAGTATTTTCAATTACATTTTAATGTAGAAATATCATTATTCGAAACTTTCAGACAATAACAATATCCCAAACGACAATATTTGGCTGCAACAAGATGGTGCTCCATGTGTTTCTCAGAAGAAGGATTGGAAGGCATGGTTTTATCGAATAGCCCACGCGATCACCCGACATGACTTTTTCCCTTGGGGTAAATTAAAAATATAATATAAACAAATGAAAAAACACTATTTTGTCCAAAACCATGACATATATTGGGACCGTAACATATTGAGGTTTTTTTTTTATTATTTATTTGAAATATGATTACCTAATATAAACCTACAAACAATATACTGAGATCAACAAAAATATTGGTCATCAATTATACCACTTGATCTGGGATCAAAAATAGTTCGATGGAATCTAACTTACCTACAAAATAAAAGTTATGAGGTAATAAACTTAAAAATTTAAATAAATTTTTTTAAGCCGCTGAATATTTTTTTTGAAATTCTATTATATGCGTTAGATCACTCTAAATAATAAAACTTGAGTAAGAACAATACTTTTTCCCCGAAAAAAATTTGATCGACCATAGGATTTTAACAAGTAAGACTAAGATAATATAAGGAATATTACTTGATAGATAGACACTGAACACTGTTTACACTACCACTTTACCAACACTACCACTTTACACTATCTTACGCGCGTTTCGATAACCAATTAATCTTCTTCAGAGACTGAAGGTGAACTAACACTATAGTGCTTCGTCATCCATATATAATAAATTTACATCGCGCCAAACTGGTTCATCCGCGGAAACAAACAATCCTGGCGCGAAAAAATTTTTACAGTTGCTTTTTTCCTAATAAACTATACTGGATTCGCACAGGAATACAGTATTCGTCAGCTTACTTGATGTCCTAAATGCTTTCTAGGGAGCTATTGACGCCACCCATAACTGTAAACAGTGCCGTGCAAGTTCTGAGGATACGCTTTCTGTTACAAATTAACACAACTTGTACAATTCCGTCCGTCCGTCCGGAAATATATGATCCTAACTTAATAAATAATATTAATTCTTTGTTATAATTATTGGTATATTGATTTTAATGGAAAACGATCTGCTTTATACCTGAGTACATAAATAATATTTTAACAATAAGGGACCCATTACAATAACATGTTATTTATCTAATTGGAGATTATAAAGTTAGGATCTTATATTTCCGGACGGACTATAATTAAAATTTGTTAGAAACTAAATAATTTCTTCCAGGTAGTAATGAGAATAAAAGAAACACAAGATAATGGGAAATTATTTAAGCTAGGTATATTTCTAAGAATAGGTATAAACAGTTTTTATCTTTACGAAGAATCTGACTCACTGCCGCTACTGGAATCAGTTTCATCTAGAGTGATCACAAGAGGGTTGACGTCATAAAACATATCTGTTTGAAGTTCTCTATCAAAATATGACTCTTCTATTGTTATGACATGGTCACACCTTTTCCTCCACTCATTCGCATCGATGTTCTTAAATTCTGCTTCTGCTATTTTTTTACATCATCTAGTTTAAATTTGACGTTTTTCTGACTTATTGCATTTTTAACCGTAGCCGTATCTTCATCACTTTTTAATGTCTTAAAATAATTAAACACTCTATATATCACTTGACGAGTTTGTCCTTCAGTACATTAACGATTTTCTTCATTAACGGCTGACATTTTTACAAACACTTTATTGTACAAAGCAGAAACAATAACTGTGTGATGCTACGCTACTGAAAATCTTAACACCTGATAAGGTTCGATGCAATTGGCGTTTGTCAAAATTTTACCACCAATAGCAGCCGAGTAGGCAGGGCACTATTACTCTGTCTCTCTTAGTTGGTAATTTCTGGGACATCAAGTTAGCTGGAGAATACTGTAGTTTAGATGTTTATTTTCCCGAGACAAATATCTTCAGATGGATGGATTGTGTCTTTCATGCAACGAAAATGTTGACTCGTCTGTGAATAAAATGTTTTACAAAATTCAATACGTCTGAAATTGTCGTCGGGTAAAATTACATAAGGAATCTGATCCTTGTATCAATGGTAAGTACCCATTTCTCATTAAAATATTTTGTACAGTTCTCTTATTCATGTCAACATTTTCAATCATTCTTTTAGGGCCGATTTTCTCATTAGAAATTTTTTTCCCCCAAATTCTAGGACATACGGTTTCCGAGATACGATCGGTCGCCACCCTTAATGAATCACTCTGTATAAGGAGGAGTGGTCCAATAACATTACCTATCTTGGGGTATTGTTAACTTATTATGGTTAAACAAATATGGAACATCTAGTATAAATCAACCAACCAAGAATCTATACTTGAGAATTTGTGTAAGTGGAACAATGAAAATGGATTTATTTAAATCAATTAAAATAAATGAAAAAAAGGAAAAAGAAAGCTAAATAAATCTGTGTAACCACCGCACCTGTAGCAAACTGAATATGTTTATAATGCATGTACTTAAGTGTGTATGTGTTGTCGTTTTTCATAATTTAAATATTCATTACGGTATTATGCAGGTTGTTAAATGAGGTTCTATAAAAGTGATAAATATTTTTACCAGAAACTATATTTACTAATAAAGTGTAAGAGAAATTTTTATTAGACCATCTGGTAAATATTAACGTTGAATGTTTAGTTCCCAAAAACTTCTTTATATATCAGCAATCGCAATTTATGTCCAGGATTAGCATAATATAAATGGATGAAATATGCAGTCATATATTTCATTCATTACTTATGTCACGGTAAATTGTCATCAAGAGATTTTAGTCAAATAGTTTTGTCCTAATGACGCGGTCAAGACTGAAATCTCCATACATACTATAGTTTATTTCAGAAAGGTATAGAGTAATAAAACCTCATTAGGTATACAAAGGGAGCACAGAGTGACCCAACGAATATTTAAGCCACTTTCATAGTTTGGCATTGATTTCATTGTAAAATTCTTTCTTTTTATCAAGTACAGGTAGTACCACCCGGGTTGGGGTCAATATATGGGTTTAGCCTATTGTTATCCATCCACAAACACTGAAAATAGTGTGCCAAAGGCGTGCCGGTAGGATACTCGTGAAAAGGAAAGAATTTTATTTTAACAGAATAAAAATTAGGCATTATGTACATAGAATTAGGTACACTTATTTTTTATTGAACATTATACAAAAAATACATTATACAGAAATTAAATTATAAAAAATCATAATATTCTTTAAGTTACTTTAAGTTCAATTTAGTTTGGTTTGGACAGGGGGAAAAACAGTTCCCCTCTCTTTTTTTTATTTTTTTTTAAATTTTTTTTTGTAAATTTAATGTTTTTGGGAATTGGGTACAGCTGTGGCTGTATGAATCCCGACCATCGGCCATTTGGCTATCAGAGTTTTGAAGAAACTAGTATAGGTTACAGGGAAACCACAGAAAAACCTGTAACACAAGTTCTGAACAGTTATATAGTTCTGAAACTACCAGTGTCGTATCATTTGAATATAAATACTATTCACCCATTCTAATAAGAATACAATAAGCTCTGTATGGTATTGTTGAATTGTTGGTGTTGATTTAAGTAAAATTTGGGTTCCTCGGGATGCAAATCAACTTCGGCGATGAAAATATATGATTGGGAAAGAGAATATACCGAAGGAAGCTAGACTATGTTTTCTAATAATGTATTCAGGGACACCCTACTGTCGGCTTACCATGGATACTCTAATTTCAATCTATCCTATGCAATTTTAAACTGGGGTCATTCCCCCAATACTGCTCAAATCTTTAAATTACAGAGACGTTGTGTCAGAATTATAGCAGGGTTAAAATATCGAGATTGTTGTAGAAATAGTTTTGCACAACTGAAACTCCTTACACTTCCATGTACTTTTATATTTCACTGTCTAACCTACATAAAACTGAACCTAGTAAACGTCAGATCACATAGTGATATTCACTCATATTCAACTAGAAATAGAGATAATTTAGTCCTCAGCTACCACAGGTTACAACGTACAAGAAGGGACGCCGATTACTACGGCAAAAAAATGTTTAATGCTCTTCCAAGGGATATAAAAAACCTAAAACTTAACAATTTTAAAACCAAAGTCAAAACATATCTTTTAAAAAATGCCTTCTATTCCATCGAGGAGTATCTAGTAAGTATCTTACCTAATAAGCTTTGTGCTAATATTCTTATTTTTTTATAATTTTTTATATTAATTGTAACATTTTTTCTCTCTTTTGTTATATCTGACTTGTAAAAGCACTTTAGTGTCATACTTTGCCAATAAATAAACTAAACTAAACTAGCAATTCCATTTCAACTGATATAATGGTTGGGCAAGGTGGAAGTATTTCTATTATTACTCGAAAATTTTGATACGATTATTCAGTCAATTTAAAACCTTCCTCACACAGCACGGCAGTGTTGTTGGAAGCTGTGATCTTTGTCCTTGTTTTTGAATGAAAGAATCTATTTAGAGGTTGGCTACAAACAAAGTGTGTTGTCAGTATAGCGGGCTATTCATCTAGTTTGTTTAATGATCGAAGACTGAAATTATCAACAAAATATCCACCAGAACTTCAAGGAGAAAAATCGAAAACTGTCTAGATCCTTTCCCTTCTAGAGCTGTCTCCCACATCTGCTAAAATAAAATAAGCTCCAATTTCCTTAAATCCGTAATATTATCACTTAGATCATCTAAATACAACTGACAAAAGGGCTCGGAGTTTCATCACCCAGAAGATCGGAATTGCCATACAACGTGGAAATGCTGCGTCTGTGCTTGGGACACTTCCGGAAGAGTTGGGTTTGGAAGAGCTTTTTTTGTTGTGCAGATAAGATTCTGGATATAGAATGAGTGTATGCGAGTCTGCATGTGTTGTTTGGTTGTAATTTTATTTAATTTAATTTTTTCATTTATTTTTTTTTCAGTTTAAGGAATTTTTTTTTTATATAATATGTTATTAATTGTAAATTGTATATTTTGCTTTTAATAAAAGAAAAATGTTTTAATACAACTCAAATGAGTCCTTAACATATCCAAATGAATACTTTTCTCATTTTGTCTGTTCTTACATTCTCTTGAAATCCTTCTTCGTTACCCAGTAGCAAACTTAAGTTGTGTCGACCCTATATTTCTATGCTACCCTCCACAAAACTTGTTGGTTTATAAAATGATTTAGTATTAATTGACTAATAAGGCCACGCCATGGCAGTAATTAAGGTCCTTATCTTCTGTTTTTTGTAGTTGATTGGGTCCCATAATATATTATTTACGAGTTCCTCATAATTTTTTTTCTTCGCTAAATTAAGAGAAGTCTTACTTTATACACCCTGTAGTATTATAGATTGGACTTTGAAAACCACCTTGACATTGTATTTTTATAAGAGGATTTGTACAGTCTATTCGACTGGAATTTCCAGTTTCTTTTCGATTTAAGATTGGCCGTTATTCCGCTTTGATTTAAAGGTCATCTAAAGGACAAATAGAGTTTTTTTTTAAATTCCAAACACGACTATGTATTTAAAGTAAAATCTAATATGTAAATTTTCTTGGTATTTTATTGGCCAGTTATAATATTTTTGGTCCATAAAAAGTTGTTTTCATAAAAAAATAACATCGCTGGTTATTGAAACTTCATTTAATTAATAATTACATAAGTCATATATCTTCATAAATTAAAATATTGTTAATTTATAAATAAACACGTTTTCACTTCTAACTAATATTTCTACTTTGTATCGATGATATTTTGTTTAAACTTTCGAAAATCGTTATAAAACCAAAGTAATAAATCTCTGTAAATATTTTATTACAATTTATGTAAGGTAGTGTGAAAAGGAAACAATGAATTCACCGTTTGTTTGTGAAAGGAAATCGTAGTACAAATATTCAAATTTGTTTATTATGATTTGAATTTCACTACAAAAATGTTTTTTTTTAGATGAAGAAATGAGATTACGACAAAAAATTTACAACCAACGTATCTATTGCACAGATTCAATTTTTGTTTTTTACGAGATTTATTACTATAAATATGATGAAATATAATTCAGCTAGTACTGTGGTTTTCTGAAATAAAATTTCTCTTAATATCCCGAATATTTCAACGATAACTGAAGTTCCTATAACTGGACTATTCATTCCACAGAATATTTTCACAGATTTTTCTATAAATGAAATATTGTAGAAAAAAATTAGACCATAGATAGCAAACTGTGTTTAATAGATGGTTAGAAAACATAGACATTTTTCTGATTTTTTCCACCGACTTCTAAAAAAGAGGTTCTCAATTTGAAGGGTATATATATTTTTATGTAACTTCGAGCAAAACTATTCTGTTTATGGACCGATTGCAATGATTCTTTTTGCATTGGTTTTCGAAGGCTCCAGAGTAGTACCATTTCAATTTCATTGGTATTGGACCTTGGACTTCGAAGATACAATAAGAAAACAATCGAAATCGGAAAGGGAAATGTATAATTATTGAGGTATTGTTAGGTTTATGACAATTCCTATCAAGTTAGGTATCTAACTATTATCAGGGATGTACTACGTGTACCCATCACTCAAAATTGTAAAATAAACAACTTAAAAAAATAAAACTGACTTCAACAAACACAGTTAACTGGAAAGAATAAAATAAATATTTTAACAATTTAATAGTTTTTATAGTTTTGTTCGATGTAATGAAGAAAATATTGTTTTTTATGTAATTATTGAATGTTTTATTATTTTGAAGTCGCCAAATGAATTATAAAAATTATAAACCTTGCTACGACGAGTATAATAGCAAAGTAAAAACAAGTGCAGACGAATTGTGCAGCGCGACGTGAAGGCACCGGCATTAAAATTATAAAACAATTAATAATTACATAATTAACAATAATATAAAGTATAAAACATTTATTTTTTGCTTTTTACTTAACTGTGTTCAGAAAAGTCAGTTAAATTTTTAATCTAACTCTCTACTGTCAACTAAATTCGGAGACGCACTATATATTATCATATACAGAGTGGAAAGTCTAACTGGAACAAATTCTGTAACTTGATAAATGAAGGTTTATCGCAAAATTCCTGAAAGACGTCAATTTTTATTTTCAATGGAGCATATTACAAAGAGATTTGTTTATCTTTTATCTGGGGGGTTGCAGACACCCCCAATTTTTTTTTAAATGGAAGGGAATGTTGATTAATTTTTTATTTGAAAGCTTTTTCAATTGCAAATACAATTCCATTTTTTTTGTTACTTTTTATAAGCAATGTGTCGGAAAAAAATGAAATAAGGAGATATTTACTGAAATTTCTTTAATGTATAGGTACATTTTTTCTTACTTGATGAGACCAATAAAAAACCTGCTCGATAGTTTTTCGTTCAACTCGAAATGAATGTGATTTGTTAGTACTTGTTTGCATTTCAACGTGTAAATTAAAAACGAAAAATAAGAAAATGCCCTATTTAACCGAGACGCGTCGTATCGATATTTTATTGATGATCGGATATGGGGACAGAAGTCGAACACAGGCTGAAGTCGCTCGTTTGTTTAGTGAAGTTAATCCAGAATTACCTTCAATTAATCGAAGTACGATTATCAAAATTGAAACTCGATATCGGGAGTTGGGCCACGTAAGGGATGCTCCTCGACAAAAGCTTTTAAAAGTCGACGAAGAAGCCCAGTTGAACATATTGTTGGAAGTTGAAGAAAATCCTGTTACTCCAGCTAGGCAAATAGCTCGCGTTCATGGTGTCAGTCACACAAGCTTCTTAAGAATTCTTAAAGAAGCCAAAAAGCACCCATATAAGATGCAAAACCTGCAGGAGCTTCTATCGATGGTGGACAAATTGCTTTGGAATGGGTGCTGTTTTCTGATGAAGCTACGTTCACCTTACGGGCACGTCAATCGACAGAACTGCCGTTATTGGGCTGACGAAAATCCCCGTTGGATGCGTGAATGCTGGAATTATTGGGGATCGCATAGTAGGTCCTTTTTTTTCAATGAAAACGTAACCATACCTTAATATGCTCCAAGAAGAACTGATTCCTACTTTTGTAAATTTATTCCCCAATAATTTGGATCTCAACTTATTTGACCAACGGATTTACGGACCTATCTTAACGAAGTGCTTCCAAATAGGTGGATTGGAAGAAGGGGCCCAATTGAGTGGCCAGCAAGAACACCCGATCTTACTCCATTAGATTTTTTATGGGGATATCTGAAGAGCAAGGCTTATGCCACTAAAGCTAACGACATCGCCGAGCTTCAACAAAGAATCAGGGACGAAATTAGGCAAGTATCGCCGGAAATGATACAAAATGTTCGGTATGTTGTTTATAATCGATTAGGATATTGTCAGCAACAAGGTGGAGAGCACTTTGAACATTTATTGCATTAAAGTAATTTCAGTAAATATTTCCTTATTTCATTTCTTCCCGACTCATTGCTTATAAAAAGTAACAAAAAAAAGGAATTGTTTTTGCAATTGAAAAAGCTTTCAAATAAAAAATTAATCAACCTACCCTTCCATTAAAAAAAAGTTGGGGGTGTCTGAAATCCCCCAGATAATTAAAAAGATAAACAAATATCTTTGTAATATGCCCCATTAAAAATAAAAATTGACGTGTTTCAGGAATTTTGCGATAAACCTTTATTTATCAAGTTACATAATTTCCACTCTGTATAATAAAAATGTATAGCACACAACACGGTTTCCAATATCTTTCACTATCATAATAATTATCTTTGTAAATACATGCGTCGATTCAGAAATGTGCACTGAAAAGTTATCTTTGTTACAGAAACGTCATGTTTGGACAATCACTACCTTTGTAAACAAAATGATGGAAAAATATATTTTTCCAATTCAGCCGTAGAAAAAATATAGTACGAAACTCAAGCATAAAGTGTGTTTTCCCATTGGTGGGTAAATTGCTACTTAATGCATGAATATTGTTATTTTCACCAACTTGATTTGATTTTCTTTTTCCATCGACTTGTTTGTAACACTTTAATTAACGCTAGAAAACATTTAATTTGGAATACTTACTTTTTTCCACTTAAAATCTCGATAGAACTAAAATAACTTCACAATAAATCTCTTATCATTATTAACACTGGCACTAGAGGCGCGTTAAAACCATCTGCCAAGCGGGGATATATTATCGTTAAAAATCCAAAGTTGTTCTTCGACTTCTTCGATTAACATACTCGATGGATACAGGAAAAAAAATCACAATGTCCGAGAGAACAGTTGAAGGTTGACTGGCAACTGTCCGTTTGCTGGTTGATGGTGTCCCACTTGCCGTACCAACTTCGAGATTGTAGTCCGCTAGAATTATGACTCGGTGGATTGTAAAAAATATCAATTCGTTGCATTGGAGATTTCATAAGACATAAACTTGTAAATATTATCTTAGAGGAATCAGGTGACGCAAAATATATTTAGATGTTACTTAAAAAACCAGGAGCTTCACATTTATAAGACATTTTAAGGAAAATTAGAAGTAAAAGATGCCTTTTCCAATCTGCTCCCTTAAATTGTTAACGAGTCATTCTAAGGCTATATTCTCCCAGTCTTATGCAGATATTACAGAAAATACGAGTTAACATACCACTGGGAGAAGGAAATTGGAGGATTTCCCTCCTCTTTTCTCTAATGGTGATATAATTCCATTTGCAGCGGAAGTAAAATATTTGAGAATTATCCTAATTAAAAAAAGTTTATTGGAGCTCTTAGTTGAGAAAAGTTCTCCTTGTGGACATGTCGTAGGATTGGTGAAGAATCTTGGGGCTTAGACCCGAACAAATCCATTGGATATATGTGATGATTGTAAGACCGATGATCACATATGTAGCTATTTGCTTTACGAAACAGGCTTGTTTCGAAATTAGTACTACACCTTCAGTAGCCATGGAAATCCTTATGGACCAGCCTTCTCTCCATATATTTCTGAAAACACCGTCTAGATGGATAATATTTAAAATTGTGCATTTTTCCAAATGCACAAAATAGTATAAGCAGTGAATTGTTGGTGTACATATGACTTTAGAAGACCCTCAGGGTCTGGTGTAGGTGTATACAGACGCACTCATAGAATAGCTTTATCAACTGAATTTCAGGTGGAATTTACGGGATTGTTTAATGTATGGAGGGATTGGACCAATCTGTCATATAAAACAATAAAAAATTTCTGGGACAGCCAAGTACTTAGCTTTCACCGTGTAACATCTGAGTTGGTATCAAAAAGTCAAAAAATACTCTCCTCAATAGGAATACTCAACAAAGTGTCTCTGGTCCGGATCTCTAGTATAGATGACAATTGAAAGAAAGGCACTTTTGTAAGGGAAGGTGGCTTATTAGACCAGAACCTGCGAAGCAAACGTTAAATACCTGGACTGCGAGAAGAGTTTCAGACTTCTGGAATAATCAACAAGGATTGATTGAGTCAAAGGTATTTATACATATCTCCAAGCAAGTTCAAGACTGTAACAAGCCACTGTCGTCTAAATCATCATATGATAAGACTTGGAGTGTCTGAAGATTTGACGAGTCGTCTTTGTCTGGAAGATGATGGAACAGTAGGGCATATAATTTGTGATTGCTACTTCGCCACCCGATTCAGGTATTTGACGTTTGACAGGGTCTCTCTCTCGCTCTCAGATCTGAAATATCATTCACCAAATGAACTGATCTTATTTGCTGAGAAGCTTAGTCTGTTTGATGAAATATGGATGGGTGTGAGCCACGATAGACTCTTGCGAGTCGAAAGAAAGGGCCTAATATACCCACTCACCCCAAACATAACCTATCATAGCATAGTTTCTACCAAGGAGCGTGACTGTCAATTCATAGAATTACTCCTAGATATTTCCCTTGACTGGAAAATTGTTTATGCGTGATAATTTCAAGAAAAAACTTATTTTTTATTATGATTGGAATCGGAAGTCGTTTTGCTTGCGATAATTGATACCGAGTATGTGGTGCAGTGGAAAGGCATCAGACTTTCATTCAAGAGTCAAGTATTCGATTCTGATAATCTCTTTTAATCACCTATAAGTTTTTCAAAGGATAATGTTACTCAGCTTAGTTACCTCCGCACCAACAAGAGGTTGGGAAAGCCTCCTTGTAACAGAGAGAATAAGATTCAATAAATAATTTTTTTTAAAGGCACTAATTCTTTGTAGCTGTTTGTCTCAGGTTTGATAGATCTTTAACGGGTCTTCTTTAATTGTTGTGACTAGATCAAGAGTACGTTTTTTTTATAACTAGACACAATTTGAAAGAAATAAGTAAGAAATAACCTTGTCGAATGCATGGGCTGTATCGATGTCTTTTCAGTGGTCCTTTTTGATAGTAATTGAGTGATGTTAAAAACTGAATACAGTTTTAATATGAAGAAGAGTGATAGTTTTATTGGAGTAATGGTAAGTCGAAGGTAGGTCTACGAAAATGTCTCGGTGGCTTTCTAGAGATATATTCAGGTGTCTCACACACTCTCTAATCGTATTAAGTCTCTGATGGTCACTATAACCCAAATTTCATAGAAAATGAAGAAATTACACAAAATTAACAATGGTTTATTGAAAAATAGGAAACTGATCAACTGTATAAGCATTTTACGAATATTAAACAAGTTTGAATCATCATTTTTTTTAATGATCTAGCTATTTTTATGCGTTTTACTTAATTGTAATTTTTTTGTATGTTGTTTTATCATTGTACTTCGCTAACAACGGAAGAAAGTTTGTTTTACAAATATAGAAAAAACATTAATTATTGCCACACAGGTTTTTAATGACCAAACATATATATTTGCTACGTACTTTTAATAAAAATCAGTTTTTCCAATTTAGTAGTAGAAACTATTTTTTTTCTTGAGTTAGGGACTTTCTTTTCAATAACTTTTAATAACAATTCTTAATAATCCTTATGTTTCCACACATTTTTGGGTCCTTCGAACCAGTTGAAATTATTATTCTATAGGTAGGTATCGAGTCCACACACTAAAAATATGAAATTAGTTACTGAAAGAACTATCTTCAAGAAAAAGAGAAGAAAAGCATGGTAAAAAGAAGGAAAGTTTATCATAAGCGGAAATTCTTGTAATAAAAAAGCAGCAAAACAAATAAGGATGAGCGGAGCCACATCTAAAGTTACCTTAGATTTAATTGAATTTACTGTTTGGACCCTTACTTTGTGGAATCTACTCATATTAATGCTATAAATGAAACTGTTTCTAATTAAGGTTATGGTTAAAAGTCAAACAAAAAATGATATATTATTTCAGCATTAAATTCAATTAAACAAAAAGTAGAAGATTATAACCTCACAATAACAAAATCTGACAAAGGAAATGCCACTGTCATTTTAAAATTCGAAGAATATAAATCTAAAGTTAATAATTTTATAGAATCTTGTGATGTAAAAATTCTAAGGGCTGATCCAACAAAAAAGTTTTTTAATAATGTTAGAGAGATTGCCAATAGTTCAAATTATGTTTTCAATGATTATGAGAAAAAATGCATGATTAATAAAAATCCTCAGTCTCCACAATTATATGGAACTGTTAAATTAGATAAAGTATCGAAATCAATTAGACCTGTAGTTTCTTACGTTAATACTCCTAATAATAAGTTAGCTAAAAAACTAAACAATATACTTAATAGCTATGGAGGTATATCTAAAAACTCAATTGAAAATTCAATAGAACTAATCAAAAAATTAAAAACATACAAATTACAAGATAACTCTGAACTTATTTCATTTGATGTTACCAAAATTCCTCCAAAAGAGTTAAAAAATTACTAGAGGATAAAAATATCAATCCAGGAATAATATCAGATATACTTAATTTGTTTGAATTATTTTACTTTTGATAATAAGGTATATATTCAAAATGAAGGTTTACCAATGGGAAGCCCTATATCACCAATTTTAGCAAACATTTTTATGGACAGTTTAGAAAGAAAAATCTTTGAATGTAACATTTCAAAAAATATATTATTTTGGTATAGGAATGTAGATGACATATTAGCTTGTTTTGTAGGTACACAAAAGACAATTAGATATATTGTTCAATCATATATTAATAATTTACATCCAAAAATTAAATTTACATTAGAAGTTGAAGAAAATAACTCAATAAATTTTCTTGATATTAAAATTCAAAGAGTCAATAATATACTTGATTTTTCAATTTACAGAAAACCAACACATACTGATGTAACTATACCATATAATTCCAATCAACCCATGTCACATAAATTAGCAGCATATAATTAAATGATACATAGAGCATTTTCAGTTCTTTTGAACAAATATAATTTTGATAGAGAAATTAATATAATTAAACAAATAGCCACATCCATCGTTTATCCATTACATATAATAAATAAATAAATTAATGAAAAAGAGGAAAAAGTGGCATTACAATTAATATTTCCTGAAAAAACTAGGGAAATACAAAATAACAAAACCATCACATATGCTGGTAATATTTCTAATAATATTTCAAAGATAATATCTTGTTCAACAAATACAGCAATTTCTTTTAAAACAGAAAACAATGTGAGTAAAAAATTGTTGAATGTAAAAACAAAAATACCCCCATTAAAAAAGTCTGGAATATATAAACTTGAATGTCCAGAATGTAATGCTATTGGTCAAACAATTCGAAATTTTGAAATTAGATACAATGAACACTCACGAGCATACAGATTAAAACAGCCAGATAAATCACATTACGCAAAACATCTTCTTGACACAAAACATTCATTAACACCTAACACAGAACTAGAAGTACTGCATATTTGTGATAAGAAACAAGAACTAGATTTCCTTGAAGAACTAGAAATAAGAAGAAACTTAAGAGACCCACAAAATGAAGTTGTCAACGAACAGATAAATCTAGGGAGCTCTCCACTATTAAATTGTCTTCTTAAGTAACAATTGTAAAGATCAGCAGATATAGTTTTCCTTGGTTTCCTATATCATTGCACAGTTATACTGATCTTAAATGGGAAAAAATATCCAGGATATCCCCATAGGGCTAATAATACCTAAGCTTTAATATTTGTAAAATCATATCTTCTTCTTTTTTCTGTTCATATATATTGAGTCAATCACAAGATAGGTCACTTACTATTTGGTCTAGCCAAAATATTAAACATCAATATCAAAATAATTATCAATATCCTTTCATAATTTTCATAATTTTCTCATTAAATAGTGGAATTAATTAGAAACAGCTAGTTTCATTTATAACATTAACCTTAGATTTAGATAGTAAAATGGCACTGACAATTTTTACATCAAGCAGACAGGACCAAAGCCGGTGGAGAGCTACCGAGAAGCTCTGTCAAAATCTGTAACTGCAAAGTGGAACTATGCCGGGACCCAAGTCACCGAAATGTGGACAGAAACTACAGCATTCATTCATGAAATATTCTTAAGCTAACAGAAAGAGCGATGGAGCAGCCGAGACGATTGCTACATAGCACAAACTCTGTGGTCCAGGATAGACAAAGGAAAAACAAAGATATTCTTTGGAGAAATAGTTACCTGTGGTAAACTTAATAACGGGATATAGTGTGCCACTTCTGTCTCTATGAAATCTTGTCCCAAAATGTTGGACCGAACTTCTTTTAGTACCTGACAGTGGCATAGTAGATTTTCAATAATTTCTTCTTTTTCGCATTCTTTGCAGAAGTCATCATTTCGAATGTTCCATTTATAGAAAATTCACCACTACTGTACCGGGTGTCTGATTAAGAGAGGTAACCCACTGCATCTCAGAAACTATAATTTTACTGTATAAAATCCCACACCATACGTTAACTGACCAGCGACCCTGGTTAAAATCTTGTTGCGTCCAGTGTGGATTATGATCAGACCAATAGTGTGTATTATGTCTATTTACAGATTTATTTCTGAAAAATGTAGCTTCATCGGACCACATTATATTTGATAAAAAGTTTGGATTTTCATCTAACATATCCTTAAGCCAATTACAATCATCCAGTCTTTTATCGGAATCTGTAGCTTTTAATCCTTGATGAAGACATACACGATGCGGATGAAAACAATTTCTTTTTAAAATAGAGTGAACACAATACCGAGAAATTCCTAACTGGAAATCTAGTTTTCTTAACTAACTTGTGGACTAGGAAAGATATCAGAACAATATAAATGCCATACAAAAAAAACACTATCCGCTCTTAAGCTACTTCCCTCCATCCCTCAATGGATGGTGGGTAACCTGTAGGTAAGTGTCAGGTCAGATGAACCCCCTTTAGATAAGTATTTCGATAAGTTGCAAATATCTTCCGGTAAGTTCAGGCAAGCTGTGAACTGAGCTTCACACAGGAAAACTAAGAGGTATGCTCTTCAGGCAAGCCTCGTATAATCATCAGCAGGCTTTGTTAGGAACCTCTTAGAAACTATCAGGTATAGATAAATTGTAGATACAGGCCTTGTATCAACCTCGTAAAAACCCCATAAAAAACCGTATAGAAAACCTCATAGAAAACCATAGAAACCCATAGAAGCCCGTAGAAGCCGCTAAAAGATATGAAAAATCACAGTTTCCATCATTTCACAATTTGTTAAACCCCCCAGGAAAATGATAATTTTACAATTACATGATTTACATCAAATCCTACTTAAAGGAATAAAAAAAGAATTTTTTCACAATTAAATGTTTAACATTGAATTCTATTTAAAGAAAGAAAAAAGGTTTTCACAATTAAATGTTTTACATTTCTAACCAAAGAAAAAGTGGACAGACATGCCCCTGGAAGTTTTTTTGTTTTATAAATTTGGTTATCTTTGAATTCTGTACAAATGTGTTAGATAATAGAAATATGAGAATTTAGGAATTAAACAGGTAAGTGAATAGTAGTATCGTTTGCAAAATTCAATAGGAAGAACAGATATTCATTTTTTATAAGCTTCCGACATGTTAAAATATGAATTCCTATGTCGTTCCATTTAAATTCAAACACATACCGACAGTTTAGTTGATCTCTATGTCTTTAATTAATGTAATAAAACTTACCAGAGATAAGAATTATCGTTTAAACCATATAGTTAACACCAATTATTGTTTGCAAATTATAATTCTTCAATATTTCTACAGCTTCAAAGGAATTTTATTTCGCCTTTCTTAGCGATAGATTCAGAGAGACCAGACAGCAAACTGCCTTTACACTTTCCTCTCTGTCTTAGCGCAGAATCGCAGGTCACATGTAAAAATCAATACTTCCATGGAAATGTCTACTACCACTCTAACGTTAATGAAAGAAACAATAATTACTGTTTCATTTGTTTTAAACGTTTAGCCAAATTTTTAAATGCTCTTCTGCAAAAATGTTGTCGCAAGGGGTATCTTAATGCATATTCTCTTGCTGCAATCGGAGCATTCTCAAAACATTCAGCAACACTTTTGATATATCATAAGCTTCGCTATTTGTGCAAAATTTTCAATTTATTAAGTATAAAACTCGATCCCCCAGTATATCTATTTTTTCTCGTATCTTCGCTTATAAAATAGATATTAAGATGTGGTTTTTACCATTTTTATAGCATCGCATTAGAAGATTCCCCAAAAAAGTTGAAAACAACTGTTCAAACACCGCCACCTAACGACCGTTAAAACAACTGGAATGAAACCATGATACAATATTTTATCAGGCATTGAATTCCCTCCCAAATGAAACCAAGTTTGTCAAAATCCATGAAGCGGAACAAAAGTTATAACAGTTTTATTGAGTCAGCTTTCGCACTCACCCTACCAATTATTTTACAAGATAGGTAGGGGAAAAGTACTGGAGCAAGGTTACGTAAAATGATCTAATGATTACGAATATTAGAATTTTGTGGTACTATAACGGTACATTTATAGAAAATGATGTTTTTGTGATATTATTGTGAACTACGCCCTCTAGCGGTGAAGTCAAAAATTTAGAAATAGCAGTTTCTCGTAAGCAAGTTTGTAATACAGATTTTTTTCTCTAAGATGTACGATAAATAGTTTCTGAGATATAGCGGTTTACCTCTCTTAATCAGACTCCCATCAAACTTATTTTTGAGAATATTTTTTTTGCTATCAATTTATTCTTTAGTTATTGTTATAGTATTGTAGTTATAAGGTTTGTTCCTGAAACGAGTTCCAAACATGTTATTAACATTATCTGATGAGCATGCGTGACTAGAATAATGCACCCAGAAGGTTCCAGACAAATGTGTGCTGGAACAGTTCTGAAAAGTAATATTGGCTAAATATTTTGATAAAAAAGAAAAGAAGATCAATCGATCTTCAAACTGTGTTGAAATGCTGTTTACACATTGTTTGCGAATTCTATAATGTTCAACAATTTCAGTGTCAATATATTGGTGTATAGTTTCTTCAAATAGTTCTCATTTTCTGGGCGCTGTCGATCTTGTAATAATTCCCCTTCAAATTCTGAAAACTCACTATCATCTTCGGACATATCCGAAAATTCAACTTCTGATTCACTCTCAATAAAAAACCATCCATTTTGATTACAATAACATATCCCTACGTACACAAAAATCTCTATCAAACAAATATAACATAACCAAAAAGCGAAGTTATTAAAAAGTACTCAAAGAAGAAGAGTCATTCTATATGAAATCGCATGCGCGAAATTAAAAGTTCTCTTTTTATTTTGGAACCGAGAGAACGAGTAACGATCGTTTTGAACAAGTTACTAGTCTTGCGGGAACACCAAACAATTATAATTTGCTCTGAACTCTGCTCTGCTGGAACGCTTATTTTATACTGCGCAGACTCAATATGTACATAACAGTTAGGATCTTGCTTCGGGAACAAACCTATTGTATCTAAATGTTTCTTAACCTGTTCATATCACTTTAAGCTTCACTGTTGACTGGTCGTTTGCCTGTTAATTTAGTACAATCTAGTTTTTCAATAAGAATATATTCTAGTGATTTATGCTCAGTTATAACTCTTTAAAATTGGTATGGCGGCCATCTTGTACTCCACCATTTTGAATTTATTTATCATCGCTAGAATTTGACTAGGGAATAGTCGCCACCACCGAGTTTTTCCTCAGTCTGAACTGTACTAGACTATGGTACGCATTCCAAGAGAACTATTGAACATAAAACTTTACTTATTTTGTTGATATTTGTTTCTTCTGGGATAGGTCTCTCTAAAGCTGCGTCCTCACTGTGTCGGTCATATCGATCGATAGACATGTGTAGACGCATCAATCCATTCGTCGATGAAGTTTCCATCTATTGTCAGTAAGATCAAATAAGATCGACCTGTTGGATATAGTGTGGACGCGTTTTGGCGTTCGACATTCAACATCGGTAAATGTCGGAGGCTTCGAGTGATTGTTGTTGAGTTTGCCATTTCATCAACTGCCAAAATGAAATGGAAGTAAGAGAAACTGATGGTATATAGATCCGAACGAAATGTGTGCGATAGCAAATTAAAAAGTTATAAAGACAGGAATATGAAACAATATTCGTGGAAAACAGAACGAATTGCACAAAACAATTCAAGTCAATCATCCACATTTTACGTTCCATGCCCAGCTCATAGTGTTAATTTGCTACCCAATAATACAGCAAATATTACGAACGAAACTATCAATTTCTTAAATATAATTTTTTCGTCATCAACAAAAAGGTGGTGGATGATTCGCAAACATGTACCAGATGTAAAATTAATAGCTTCAAGTGCCACGCGATGATCTAGCAGAATCCATGTAATCAAACCACTACGCCATTATGGATGTACCATCTTGAAAAAATATTTAATTCGTATTGGAAATATCTGATAATTATTCCTCATACTACACATACATACTATACATACATACTATCCATACATACTATCCATACATACTATACATACATACTATATACATACATACTATACATACTTACTATCCATACATACTATACATACATACTATACATACATACTATACATACATACTATACATACATACTATACATACATACTATACATACATACTATACATACATATTATACATACTATACATACATACTATACATACATACTATACATACATATTATACATACATTCTATTCATACATACTATTCATACATGCTATACATAGATACTATACATACATACTTTACATACATACATACTATACATACATACTATACATACATACTATACACACATACTATACATACATACTATACATACATATTATACATACATACTATACATACATACTTTACATATATACTATACATACATACTACACATACATACCAAACATACTTACTATACATACAAACATTGCAAGTAAAAAAAATAAATATTGAAGGAATAAATTATACAAAGGAAGAAAAGGATATTTAAATTAAATTATAGATTCAGCCAAGGACCATGCTGGTTCCCATGAAAAGAAAAAGGAATAATTCTTATATTATCTGATAAGTAACAAAATGGAGCTTTTTCAAAAAACTCTTCGTTAAAAAATGTACGTACCGCAGGAGATACGACAAATCTATCTCTTGAAATGAGTTAAAGTACGTTCCAATATTATATAATTTAGTAAATAAGCTTGAATGTAGACATTCTTAAGCGTAATTATATTTAAAAATTAATTTCAGTATTGAATAATACTAATCGATATTACATAACTTACAACTATATCGCACACTTGTTCAATATTGTTGTGAAACGCTGCCCTTAGGATATTTATGATCATTAATAGTACCTACTTAAAACTGTGTATTTACTAGTTTGGTAAATGTGTAGCCACAGATTATTTTGAAATACTTTAACATTTATAGTTAATTAAATAAATAAAAAAAAGTACACCGACCAAAATTGGATAATGGTGTAATGTTTGTGAAACATTTTTGTACGTAAAAGGGTAAATCGCCTGAAGGTTATACTAAAAATTAATTTTTTTAATCGTTCGAAACATTTAAGAAACATTAGTTTTTGATAAAAACAATGATTTGGCGATGTTGTATCGACCGACTACAATGCTGGAATAAAAAAATCTCTTTAATTCAAAGCTGTAAGATTTTTTCTTGAATTGTTAGTCACCAATGCATCGATTTTCAATGTAAGTCTTCTAATAACGATTCACATTTTAGCGAAAAAAATTTCTTGTATTATAGTTCTAATTGAAGCACCATCTACAAGTGGTAAGTTGAGTAGATGAGGTGAGCCTGCGGTAATATGCAAATGAATAAGAGCAGCCCTGGAGAATAGGATAGACACATCCCATCTGGGACAAGCCACGATTAAAGCAAAAGTAAGAGGAAGATGCCCACAGGGTAGGTCCTGTCACCACTACTATGAGCGACATTAGTAGATTACTCCCTTAACAAGCAGACCGGGACATAATTTTTCTGCCAAGAATAAACAGATAATAATTATTGTCAGGGCCGAATTTGTCGGAGGATTGCAGACGACCCTGAATATAGATGGTAACTGGTATAAACAAGAAAAACTGACAGTCAATGATCAGTTATCAACTTTACAATACAGAACTGCATCATTGAATCGTTTGGGAGATGCTACTGGTCAAAGTTTGTCAAGGAAGACACATTTATTGAGACCTGAAAGATCTATTGTGTCCCTTTTATCTTACTAAGTTCCCGAGGAAAGTCTCAGAGACTAGTAGTTTCTTTTAAATATACATTTTGTCTGTATGTCAAAAAAATATCAGTTTTGACAGAATAAAATGCATTTTAAAAATCAGGTTCTCTGTATAATAATACTGTTTTGTACGAAAGTCTCTGTACTTAGAATATAAATTTTAGAGGTTATGGGCCCAGTCACTGCTGACTACTGATAAAGATAACAGAACGAAGTGGAGAGTCTTGTTAAATAGTATATCCAATTTTGAAGGTGAACATATTTTTCAAAATGGAATTCAAGCCAGATTGGAAAACTGGAAGGAGCTTCTAACTGGATGAAGTGGCGAATACAAATTGAATTTCTTTTGCGTCATCATGAGATCTTTGAAATTGTGATAGGTGAAAGAAAAATGCCTGAAAGACCATCTGAAGCAACATCTGCAGAAGTCCAAGAAATGAAGAAGTTCAAGAAAAGTGATGCTCTTGCTCATTTGATACTCGTTGAAAGATGTGATCGTAGAGTTGACAGCAACATGCGATAACTCAAATGCAGCATGGGATAAGCTTGTATCAGTTTACGAACAAAGTTCTGGGCAACGTGTCGACAGACTCATGGAACAGTTCTTTCGCAGTCAATATAATTCCAGCGAAGATATAGCAACACATATTGCTCGATGTTCGACAATTAAACGATGAATTGAAAAAATTGGTTCATACTGAACTGCCAGATTTGTTACTTATGAGTAGAGTAATGTCTACACTTCTAAAGGAGTATTTCGAATTTAAAAGTGTATGAGAATCAGTTTCTGTTGATGAAAGAAGTATCAATAAACTGAAAGAACGTCTGCCCCTGATTGAAATGCGATTCCCTGCGAAATCGTCGGAAAATGAATCGAGTGCATTCGTTGCAGAGTCATCCTTGAAAAATAAGTATTCTAAAAGGGAGCGAAAAGAAGATAAACCCATCAGAAATCAAATGCCAGGGAGATGCTTTTCGATGTAGGTACAGCGAAAAAAGAGCTAAGGCATTTTGCCGCAAATAATGAATGGATAGCTGAAACAGGAGCTTCTGCGCATATGACTATACCTTGTTTTTAAACTAAGAGGAGCGATTTTAATTTAAGTTGGCATTTCTGCTGCCTAGTGATTGGTCAGATTGCAGCCCGTTTCACACAGCTCTTTTGTTGCAACTGACAACGACATTTGTCAGTTTTGTGTTTATTTATATGAAAATATTCATTAGTTCAATCTAACTGTACCCCTTTTTGCGTTTGTTGTTGATTGTTTTATTTTTAACAAAGTATTATATTCCAACCAAGTTAAGTGCTATTTTTATTATTTATTCAGTTTGATAAACAAAATCCATGCTTGTTCTTTCTTGTTAATGATATAAGTTTCCAAGTAAAATCTTATTTTTCTAAATATTTTTACATCAAGTTTTACATACATTGCAGTACAATATTATCGCATTTTTCGATATCAAAACCTCTGTTTACTTTTAGTTTGTGCTATACCTAAGCTTCCAACGTAAATAAAGAATAATTGAGACACACAATTGCATTTTCTACGTACTTATTTATCCTCAAATTATTAACAAATTTTACATAAACTACCTATTATAACCATACATTTTTTCCCAATAATGTGTCATTTGCTCATTACTTTCGCCATGGCCTGTGGTCAATGATTATTCGATATTTGACATGCCTTGATCCCTCATTGGCTACGACAACTACCAGCAGTACAAACATATTTCACGTAATTGTCAATTAGTTCAAAAAGTCTGAACACGACCCTTTCGGAACACTCTCCCAATCTAGTTACTTTTAGTGGTGTGTTTGAGGTTTCCTAAAATACTCCTCCTAGTTTAAAAAGAAGGTATAGTAGTAAAAATATAATTGTTTGCATTCCTGAAAGTTCTGTCATAATATATTTCGCGGAAACTATTCAATTATGGCATGAAAGAATGTGCCATCAAAAAAGTCAATAACATTTTAAAGCATCATAATATAGATATATTGCCAGATGATGACGACAATTTCTGTGAAGGTGGTATATTTGGAAAACAACATAGAGTACCATTCAGAACCCGAGAAAATCGACCTTCAAGGCCAGGTAAATTAATACATTGTAACATATCTATCGAAAGAAAGGCGGAGAGAATGTGTAGGAAGATTGTGGAGAAGATAGAGCGGTGCGGACTAGAAGTGGCGGAAGATAAGACGGTGGGGTTGCTAGTGAAGGGACGGAGCAAGACAAGGGAAGTGGGGGTGTTGGTGAAGGGAAGGAGAATTCGCATGGAGGAGTGTGTGAAATACCTAGGGGTGTGGTTGGATAGTCAGTTATCCTTCCGAACACACATGTTGAAGGCGGCAGAGAAGGGGAAAGTGAGGGCAGCATGGCTGGGGAGATTGATGAGTAATGTGAAGGGGCCGGGAGAGTGGAAGAGGAGGATCATTGGTAGGACGGTAGAGCAGAGTTTGCTGTACGGTGCGGAGGTGTGGGGTGAAAGAGCGGGAGTGAATGCGAGGGTTAGGCCACTCCTGCGGGTGCAGAGAGGTATATTGCTAAGGGTAGTGCAGGGGTACAGGACAGTGGGTGGACTGGCAGCAGCGGTGCTGGCAAGGAGCTACCCATTGGACGTGATGGCTAGAGCCAGGAATAAACGCTGGAGGGGTGCGACCAGAGAGGAAGTACAAGAATGGATGGAGGAGGAAATGGAGAGAAGGTGGGAGGAGTATGAGGGCGCGCTAAAAGGAGCGATTGGGAATAGGAGAGATTGGATGGATCGGAAATTCGGGGAGGTGAACTACTTCTTGACACAGGTGTTCACTGGACATGGGTCGAGAGTAGGGTACCTCCACAAGATTCGAAAAAGAGAGACTGGAGTGTGCGAGAGGTGTGGAGTGGAGGATGATGTGGGGCATGTGTTCAGATGCTGGAGGAACGAGGAAGTGCTGAAGAAGTTGGAGACGAAACTAGGGGAGGCGGTGTATTGGGAGAATATGGTGGAGATAATGTTGAGGGGGGAGGAGGAATGGATGGAGGTAAGTGGCGTAGTAGAGAGCATGGTCAGGGGGAGAGAACGACTCGATATGGCATGAGAGGTAGGAGTGGAAGTTAGGGAGAAGACGACGATGTGAGCGGAAAGTGTGCGAGGGACCGCCGACCGTCTCGAAGTATGCTAGGGTAGTGATTCCGAGGCGGGGGTAACGGCGAGTTTGAGGTGGGTTTGGTTGGTAGGCATCTCCTTGGGGATGAGTCCAACACTGTTTGGGTCCTGGACCCATTCGAACATGAGTTTCCCATCTCGGCCCGAAAAAAAAAAAAAAAAAAAACATGTCTATCGAACTGTTTCGACTTTTATATTTATATCGCAAATCTTTCTCTAATTCCCTCTTGTCGTCTCATTAGCCACCCCAATCTTCAACCCTGACCATAAGACAATTGACGTCTGCCAACGGTCGCTTCCATTTTTTCAACGCCACTAACGAAACCCTTTTCGCTACCGCCTTTCTTCGAGGAAAGACCTCCATTTTTATCGTTTGTATATCTTTCTTATCTAAATTGCTGTGGTAAGTCCAGAAATATATTTTATAATATTTAGTTTCGTTCAAAGTAATTGTGGAGATGATTTTTATCACATAACACATTTTATTTTTCACATAGTTAGATGAAATAATATTTGCCACGTGGTCATCTAGCCACCTTTTTCTTGAATTCCTGTACATTATTTTCTAACTAAACATTTTTAAATTAGAAATTACTGTGTTTTATACTTTTGTGCAAACATTTCAAGCTTTTTCTGTCGCAGAATAACTCTTTTTAACTACAGATTAGGTTCAGACTAATTTTAAAGTAATTATGTATGTTTATTTCTTTCAAGTTAATATTATTAACATAATATGAACACTTTTATTGCTTCTGTGAAATTGTTCACAAGTTTTTAAAGTAATAAAACCTATAAAATATTCCTTTAGTATATAATTCTGCCAGTGCCGGCCTTACATATCATAAAGTATTATATTTTTCATCAATGATTTATTCATTAATATAACAACATAACGTTTTGCTATAATTTAGTGTCTTTCTAAAATTATTAGATTCCTCTTTTGATTATTAACTTCATTCATTTTTTATTGTCTTAATATGGGACATATATGTTGGAAAGCTTTCGGTAAACTCAATATTTCATTAATTTTAAAGATCTGCCTTCCTTTTTAACCTCGAAAGCTGAACCAACATTATGTGCCCCATTACATTCAAGCTTCCCTCAAATCCCTATTTCGCCTGAACTTTTAGGTAAGCACAGCAGTTAGCATACGGCTGACAGCTAGTATACCTTGAGAGTTAGGATACCGTTGAGAGCTAGTATACGGCTGATAGCTAAGATACCGTAGAGAACTAGTATACCATCAGCTGCTAGGATACCATTAACTGCTAAATTATTAAGACACCTTCAAGATATCTCCAGGTCCATTTCTCTACGCACTTTTCCCGGTGAAGCCATTTACTTAAGATAAGTACCATAAAAAGTCCAGGCTACATACTGATCATTCTGTCCAACTCCTGGCAGAAATAAAATTATTGCTTTAACTTCTTTTTTTAAATTTCTTGTTCACCTGGCTATAAGAGATGTAGGGGATCGTGTCCGGGCTAAAGTAAGTTTTTAACTTTTTTAAATAAATAAATATATTAATTTAATTTCTACCTTTTTCACCTTAGTTTTCTTTTTGTCTAAATTTATTTTGTTCTTTCATCGCCGTCTAAAAGGTAGTGGCGCCCTAAAGCTTCTTATAGTCTGACAACCTCTGACATACCTAGTGCAGCACTAACATGGAGTAGAACCACCCTTGAGAAGAGTCTCATACCGGCATCTGTCTCGAGTGGCCACTCTAGCGCCTAAGTCACGAACAACCGACGGGGATACGGTTACAAATTGGCACCCGTAAGGTTACAACATGCTGATGTTTGCGGGACAATGCAAGAAAATTCGTTGTGTGGTGCAAGATACTTTATTTGTTTCAAAGATGATTTTTCAAAATTTCGTCGAGTATTCTTCATCAATACAAAGTCTGAAGTTGTATCAATCTTGCAAATACTTATTAAGGAAGCAGAAAGTGCCAATAATAAAATCGTTGAGTTCCTGAGCGACGGTGGAAAACAGTTTGATAATGCGGAAGTGGGAAAATTTCTCCTGAAAAATGGTATAAATTTCCGTATCACTACGCCATATACTTAGTCCTCAACAAAACGGTGCAGCGGAAAGAGAAAATAGAACTCTGGTTGAAAGCGCCAGGACTACGATTCACTCGAAAAATTTGCCAATCAATCTTTGGGCTGAAGGTGTCAATACAGCATGCCATGTTTTGAATTGTACAGGTCCAACAAGTGTTGAAGATAAAACACCAATTGAGCTGTGGAAAGGGAAAAGTGGAAAAATAGATAATCTCCGGATATTTGGAACAAATTACTATGGGACTAATCGGATAAGAAAAGTATGAAAGGTCGTTTAGTAGGATACTGTGGGGAAAAAGATGGTTACAGGGTATGTTTGCCCAACAAAAACAAAGATTTGACATTATTTTCAAGTCCTAAGATATCGTGAAGGAGAAAGTTCAAATAGAAATGAAGCTAAATACAGATGTTTCGCAAGATTCGGAATCAAATGAAGATAATACGGTTGATGAAAACTCTTTGAGCAATATCTGAGTTGATCCTGAACCAGAAACATCAGAGGAAGCTAACAAAAATATGATACTTTGTAGTGGAAGTAGGGTACAACTACATATTAATGATTATTTATTTTTAGCTGATTCTTTTGAGACGGAAAGCTACAGTGAAGTAATGGAATATTCTGGAATAGATCAATGGAAAGAAGCAATGCTTGAAGAGATGAACTCACTAGCTGAAAATAACACTTGGTGTTTGGTAAATTTGCCAATGAATAAGAAACTAATTCCAAATAAGTGGGTGTACAAACAAAAAATAGATCCTGATGGAAGTGTTATTCGTTACAAGGCACGGCTAGTAACAAAAGGGTTCAATCAAAGAGCTGGAGTAGACTACGATGAAACATTCAGCCCTGTGGCACGTTTCGACACAGTAAGAATTATACTGAGTGTAGCTGCATCAGAAAGGCTGAAATTCCTGCAGTTTGATGTGAAAACTAGCTTTCTGTATGGTGAACTTCATGATGAAGTTTTCATGAAGCAGCCTGAACAGGCCGAGTTTGTAAGCTGTATCGGAGTTTGTATGGATTGAAACAATCACCTCGTTGCTGGAATAAACGACATCAAATGCCAGGACTTAAAAATAGCTGATTAATGTTTATTTTTCCGAGTTAACGACAATCGAAAGCAAATCGTAGCTATTTATGTTGACGATGCACTAGTAGCAGGGAGTGACGAAAATAAGATTGCCTCATTTATTCATACCTTACAGAATAATTTTAAAATAACCGTAGGTTCTTTGGATTATTTTCAAGGCATGGAAGTAAAGCAAATTGTTGAGGGTGACATTTTCATTAATAAAAGTGTTTACATTAATAAAATATTGGAACTGTTTAATATGAAGGACTCCAATGCTGTTTTAATACCATGTGACAAAAACTCGTCAGTTGAAAATGACAAAGTCTTAAATAGTTCCGTACCGTATCGTGAGGCTGTTGGTAGCCTTAGGTATTTAATGGTTGTTGCACGTCCCTATATCGCATATGCATACGCAAGTGTCGTTCCTGAAAAATTGAATTCACCAAAGTTATCGGACTGGCGGGCCGTTAAACGCATATTAAGATATTTACGTGGTACAATTAATTTTGGACTTGTATATAGAACAAATTTATCGACCAATAATTTGGAAATATTTAGGAATGCTGATTACGCCGGTGATCCAGAAACTAGACGTTCACGATCAAGCGTTGTCAGCAAATTTTCTGAATCTGAATCACTTGGCTTAGCCAGAAACAGAAGTATTGTATTGTATTGTTCTTTCGACAACTGGAGCAGAATATATATTGCTGCTAGTGAAGCAACGAAAGAGCGTAAATGGATAAAACGACTTCTGGAGAAAATACTGGGTCAAGACATTTTTCCTATATTATTTATGGATAATGCAAGTGCTATTAAGCTGGTGAAAAATCCAGAATTCCATAGAAGATCGAAGCATATTCAAATAAGGTTTCATTTTGTTCGAGAAAAATACCACCAGGAAGTTATGCAGATTCAGCATATTGGGAGTAGCAATCAAGTTGCAGATGTGATGACAAAACCTATTTCTTCTCCGAAGTTGTGGAAATGAGAAAATGTTAGGGTTAGTTCATTTGTAATGTCCGTTTATACGTTAATTTTGGGAGGAAGTGTTGAATTTTCTAAATTAACGATTTTGTTTAAAATACCTTAAATATACATTTTGTCTGTACGTAAAAAAATGTCAGTTTTGATAGAATAAAATTCATTTAAAAAAATTTTAATTTTTTTTTGTATATTGAATAATAATGTTATGTACGGAAGTCTCCGTACTGAGAATATGAACCTACCTTTGTTCTCACCTGGTTGTAGTCTCCCAGAAGTATATTTGATTATCTAAGCCTTACTAGATCTTTTCAGTGGTAAGATCTTCTTTTTTTTTTCGGCGTTATCTATTAACTCCAATATCACATTCGAGCTGATATTACAACCCCCAAAAGGGTGTTTCAGTCCCTCTTTTTGCTAGAGTATCTGCTATTTCATTTCCTTTTATTGCACTGTGTCATGGAATCCCCAGTGAGGTGACGATACTGTTCTCATCTAGTTCATTGAATTTCCCTAAGCATTCCCATACCATTTTAGAACTGATTACGCAAGAGCTCAGTGATGTAATGGCTGCTTGACTATCCGATTTAATGATAATTTGTTGCCTATATATTTTAACAATATTGAATTGGTCACACTTTCCTATGGCGTTAATTTCTGCTTCAAAGATTCTTGGACTGTTTCCCAAGCTTTCGTAGTGTTTGGTTCCTGGCCCGTACACTCTTATCCAAATCCCTTCAATTACTTTTGAGCCGACTTTATACCATTGAATGGCAATATTTCCAAGTTTGATGATGGTGTTGGGATACAATTCCTTCTTGTAACTTAATTCCGTATCGAATTTCTTTGAAAAGTCATACTTTTTCATCATAATTTCTGATTTCTGAAGAATGAGTTGTTTTTTTATGATTCCCTCTCTACTGTATCTTGTTCTTTCTGCAACACTTGCCACTACTGTATGTAGTGATCTGAAGTTGAGAATCACTTCCATGTCCGCTGTTGGGCATTTTTTCATTGTTCCTGTAATGCATCAACAGGCTAGTCTTTGAATTATGGAGAGGTTATATCTCGTCGACAATAGGCTAGTCCTACTACCCCATGCAAAAGGAAGGTCTTTGACATGGATGATTTGGATAGAGAAGACCATTTCGACGACCTCCCTTCACAACCAAATCCGACACCAGAGGAGTTTCCGGAGCCACAAGAATACTACTGCCTCGCTTGGTGCGTAAAGGTAACATTACATTCTGTATTTATGTCTCCATCATTTTACAACTGTGACTGTATGTCAACATTTTGCGTTCCAGGTCCCCCAATCAACCAAAACTTTTTTTTACAAAATTTTATCAAAAATTACACATTGTTATTAATTTTATTCAATTCCATTGTCCTTAATATGAACAATTTTCCACTGATTTGTGTATTTCTTTAATTTTTTTTGTTTTTCCTGAGAACAAAGAAAATATAAGTTCTACAGGGCTCCCATTGTGTTTCGATTAGAGCTAAATAACTGCGACAAAACCTTCAATTTCCATTATTATCCTCGTAGAATGAGATATTCTACTCAGAAGTTCGAACTCATTGGGAACAAAGGTCCATGTTTGAAGTGCTGTATCTCGGATTCTATTGGACCTACAAAACTTTAGTTGCAGCGACAGCTTCGATCTAACCACGGGGTTCGTAGGTCTCTCGAAGCTACAAACTAGGTTTTATACTGTTGGAATATTTCCCAACATCACCTGAAAAAAGTCAGGGCAGTGTAATTATTTTTGAACTACGATGTTTTAAGTGACTGGCCTATCAAATCGTTTAGCAATATAAAAAATTATTATTTACCTTTACCCTCACATTCAATGGAGTATCTAACATTATTTTTTTCTGATATGTGTCCCTTTATGTCATTATTTTGACAATTAATAGTCATTTTGGGCAAGTTTTATTTTTTTTTATTAAAAGTAACTATGTGACTTTTTTATACTTGAAGAATAATCATATTTAGATGAAGAATTTCCACATACCAAGCAAATTATCAAGACTGAAAAATATTCAGAACGTAAGTTGACATGACTGTTCATAAAAATCATGAATATAACATAACTCTCCATTTAGATACAAATGATAATAAAATATGGCGCAAATAAGTCCAACTTTAGCACCTGATCCACAAGTGGAAATAATAGGTCTCGATCAGCAATTCGTGAACTTCTCCAGTTTTCAGCCAGATCTAATTGGTGCTACTCCCCCACCGACGGACGCTAAATCTAAAGCAGAAGCTCTGAAACCATTCGATAAACTGGATTTACAGACGAAAACAATCAATTTAAGACAGATAGATTTTTGGTTTAAGCAAGCTGGCGTTTTTAATAAGGATATGACCATGACGGATACTGGATTGACTTATTCTAAATTCCAAGTGAAGGGAATTAGTTACGTGGATTTCTTGAATATGCTAGAGGAATTGAGTACGAGCAAAGAAATCGAAGTGGATGATATCAAAGAGAAACTTCAATCTTGCGGCTTACCAGGTACTATTCCGTTTTTTTCTTCATGGTAATATTTATAAGTGTAAATTTTAATTTCTAGGAGCTTCTAAATCTACAAAAACTGCACCAAGTAATGCTTAATAAAGAGGATATCCAACGTTTATATGAATAACATTGCTTATTTTTGTTAAAAAAGAAATAAGGAATATAAAATTTACTATTTTCGTTGATTTCTGCATCCAGTTTAATAGTAATATAGTAGAAGGTGGTTGTGTGGCCTCCTATTTTGAGGCCTCATGTAAAAAATACAACCCTTATAAATCAAGTTAGTACGTTACAGTGTTCCTTACCTATTGCCCTATGCATACCTTTATGTAGAACAAATAAAATAGCTACATACTATTAAAAAAAATTTATTCCTTAAACATAAAAAAATGACAACGTAACATTAACTCAGGGTTATATGACACCCTGGGGGCCATATTAGATATATTGAATTTTAATTAAACCTTAACGACAAAAATCACAAATATAATTTTCGCCTTCAGGTTGTATGAGCTCATAAATTGCAACTCTGGCACTGAATCCACTCCTCTCCACGTCTATAGCTAGAATAATTCATTCCACAAAATATGCAGCTTGTATCTAAACTTTCAGGCGTATCTGAATTGACTTGTTTATCATATTCTGAGTCAGTTTCTATGACTGCGTCACTTTCAGAGCTACTGCTAGATGTATTGATTCTCAGTCGTCGATTAGCCTCTGGATCCCATGTTTTCCTTTTCTTCGAATATGGGGATATCAGACTCAGTCGAGGCATCTAAAAACGAAATTGAAAAAATACAAAAATCATACATCGGACATACATTTTAGATGGCCCCCGGGGACTATAATAGGAACAATGTGAGGGGGTCAAATAACAAGTATTAGCAAATTAATAATACACATATTTATATAATGTATAATGGTAATGTGATAACAACAATGAATTACAGTTTGCACAGCACACAGATCACATTACTAGAAATACATAGACATATTTATACACGTGTTCAGAGTTTGTAACGTCATTATACATTTTAACTTTATGGTCTGACCCAGTGGCGGCTCGTGGTGAAATTTTTTGAAAAAAGTTTACCTTGTCGGGAGTTGTCTCCCATCGATTTTATCGTCCTTTCTCCGCCTTCGGTGTTGAAATATCGCAAAAAATAAGAGTCTCTATTCACTACTTTTCTAACAAATTATTTCTGATAAATTAAGTCTATTTTCCGTTCTTTTCGGTTCGCAAATGTTGTAATCACTTTGTCATTAAAATTGTCTATTTCGGAGATAATTTTTTTTTCAATAGATAGCATGGAAAGAGCTGTTAAGCGATCGTCGGTCATTGAATTTCTAAGAAATGTTTTAATAGACCGTTTTAACGAAAGACATCTTGTGGTAGCGGCGACCGTTGTCCACCTATAGATTTATATAGTAATTAATAGAAGCTAACTTTAATTTTAAAAGGAAACTGTACCCACAGAACTGGTAGATTTACAAAATTACGTTAAAAGTGTCATTGTTTACTCGTTCACTATACGAGACCTATATGTATTCTCGTTCTCTCGTCGAGTCCCTAAAAAAGCGAAGAAATATACCGTTGCCGTAATCTTAGATACATTTGTCCAAGATCTAAGTTACAGTCTCCTTTTAGAATTACAGTTAGCTTCTATTAATTACTATATAAATCTATAGGTGGACAACGGTCGCCGCTACCACAAGATGTCTTCCGTTAAAACGGTCTATTCGTACCGTACTATATGCCTCGTTGCGCTGGACTAAATGCAGCGATTTCAAGAGGGAAAATCACGCATGATCACGGCTTACTTTTAGACAGTCAAGTGTGCAGCGCGGGTGTTTTAAAGTGCTCGCAGAGCACGTTGGTATGGACCAGCTATATAAAATATCAACGATCGCGCGATTTTATTGATTTTATTGATTTTATTGATTTTATTGATTTTATTGATTTTATTGATTTTATTGATTTTATTGATTTTATTGATTTTATTGATTTTATTGATTTTATTGATTTTATTGATTTTATTGATTTTATTGATTTTATTGATTTTATTGATTTTATTGATTTTATTGATTTTATTGATTTTATTGATTTTATTGATTTTATTGATTTTATTGATTTTATTGATTTTATTGATTTTATTGATTTTATTGATTTTATTGATTTTATTGATTTTATTGATTTTATTGATTTTATTGATTTTATTGATTTTATTGATTTTATTGATTTTATTGATTTTATTGATTTTATTGATTTTATTGATTTTATTGATTTTATTGATTTTATTGATTTTATTGATTTTATTGATTTTATTGATTTTATTGATTTTATTGATTTTATTGATTTTATTGATTTTATTGATTTTATTGATTTTATTGATTTTATTGATTTTATTGATTTTATTGATTTTAAACAGTAGTTTATAACAATTGGTAGCATTAGGAATTGGAAGCCAATCTGCAGTAAGCATTAGAATATAAATGTCTTACTGTACAAAAAGATTCAAGTGAAGTCTGTTAAGATAGTTTTTATGGAGTTGATATTAAGTCCCACTTGCCTACACCAGCTATTTGTATAGTTCAGACCCTTTTGTACGATATCACAAAGGGTGTTCTCGAATTTTCTCTTGGCCATTTAGACAATATCATCGTCATATCCTTGGCAGGATATTCCGAGGTCAGTCAAACCTCAGAGGAGTTCGTCAAACATCAGGCTCCATATTAATGTGGATGCTACTCCTCCCTGTGGACATACCCTGGATGTACAGATGGAGACAATGTCTTCACTCGTCCTCGTCTCTGATACTCTAGTTGTAAGCAGTTCCGACATCTATTTGGATGTTGTGCTTTCTACACCTCTTCTATTTAATGCTGTTTTCACATCCTCATGTGAAGTATTGTCAAAAGCTTCTTCTATATACAAAAATGAACATAATTCAGTTTCTTGGATGTCTAAAGCACCTCGGATATTCTCCGTCAGCTATACCAGTGCAGTCTCCGTAGATCTGCTTGCCCGGTAAGCATGCATATGCGGGTAGAGAAGTAGTCTCTCTAGGATTTTCGTTCTAATATAGTTGCCAATAGCTTTTACCTAGACTAACTGGACTTTTGGAATGAAGGTTACTATTGCCCTTCTCCATGCTTCTGGTATATAATTCAGTTCTAAGATGCTTCGACTAATTCTAACCAAATGTGGTAGAATTTCGTCGTGTCCTTGCTGGAGCAATGCTGGGAAAATCCCATAGGCTCCTCTGGATATGTGCTAGGCTTCTTTTCAGACAGGTGTTATAGTTGTCCCAATTTGTTTTCCTTGGTTTTCTTCTGAGGCTCACCTCCGGTTTGCCTAGTTCTAACTTAAATGTTATAATACTATGATCGGAGAGAGATGGTTCGTTCGATACTCTCCAACCTTTTACTGCATGTCTTAGATCCTGTGTTCCCAGTGTGATATCCAAAACTCCTTACAAATATGGGGTTATTCCCTATATTGTGAATAATAAGGTTTTTATTGAGGATAAATTCTAAAAGCTGCTCACTTCTCTGATTGGTATCGTTGCTGCCCCAAACAGTATTGTGAGCATTGGCATTACATGCTTATAGTAGAAGTAGTATCTTCTCTTCACAGTACTCCACCAGCTTTTGCAACTTTGGGGGGAGGTGCTAGCGCGTCTCCCGTAAAGTAGTATGATGCACTATCTCTTTGCCCTTCTTCTCATATTCGAAGTGTACTCGAACCGGAACAAGGTCTCGAGTCATGTATTCTGAAAGACAAAAATAGTTAATATTGTTGCTTATCACAAAACATGTTCTTGGTATATCACCACTTGTTTGATATACTATCTTAGCATCTTTACATGCTAATCATCTGCCCTGTTTTTTATTGACTCGAGGTTCTTGGATCAGACACATTCCCCATTGCTCCCTAGCGAAAAATCTTGTGATCACCGCCGAAGCTCCTTTGGCACGGAAAGCATTAACCTGAGCCAAGTTAATTCCCGCTATACTGTTTATTGTCGGTTGGGGTATTGTCCTCTTTCGTGTAAAAGTGCTATCCCCTTCCTCCGACCCAAACTCTATCCCCTCTTCGGACTGCCGCGTCTCCTCCTCAAGGAGTTTGTAGATGTGCAGACTTTCTACACTACCCTAGTCGTCGCTGGCTTTGAAGGAGACTGGAACCTTTTCCACTTTTCCAGGCTTCTTCTCTTTTCTTTTCCGATGCCATGTACGGAGATTCTCCCAAACCGGTGATGGTTGGTGAACCCGTTATCCTTGATTCTTTGACAGGATAGATTATCTATTCCTGCTCTCAAGACAGCCCTTTTCCTCAAAATTAAGAACATTCCATTGGTTTGTTGCCAAACCTTCGTCCTGCGCTCCTATCAAGCTTCTTTTTTCTACTCCTTTGCTTCTTTGGAGGAAAAACGTGGCGGTATGCATTTTTAAGATGCTATCACTTTGGCACACTGTCAGTTCTGCTCCCTTCCAGATTTCAAGCTGTGGTATCATCTGGAGCTATTCTGTAGTCTGTGGTGTTTTACAGTCGATTAAAACGACTCTTGGTCTGAAATGTATGCCGCCAAACTGGAGCTTATGCTCCCATCCAGCATACATTTCTCCTACTAATGCGTTCTTCAATAGGGTTTGATCGTTCGCATTGAGGGTAGTCTCAGGGTACGTCTTTGGAAGAAGCGCCATTCTTATTGATTTTGATACAGCTGGGTAGCTTCCAGCTGAAGAAGGGATGGCAATTTTGCCCTCCTTTTTCTTATTCCTTTGTACTTGCGGTACTCGCTACTTCCCGCGTTTCTCTCCTTATTTTTTGCGCTCTGCAGCTTTCTTTCTTGCTTCTTCCGGTGGAAGTCCCTGATCAAAAAAGCGAAGGTACCGCTCCACTAAGTCCACGCCTCAGTGGGTCGTCTTTTCCATCGGGTTTACCCAGTTCAGGAAGAATGGGGGTTTTTCTACTTTTTTACAGGTTTTGTCCCGAAGACTCTCAGCAGTTGAGGAGGCCCCTGCCATTCTTCTCCCCTGTTTTTCTATAGCTTCCTCAACATGAGGGTTACTCTCGTGTAAGGAAGTTGATTTAGTGTTTTTGGGCACTGCGGATGCATTGCTCCGACGTGCCTGGTTGCGGTGGTTGCCTGCTTGGTTTTTTCTTTTTTTTTTCTTTATCTATGGATAGTCAGTCCCACGAGTAGCTAGGGAAATATAAGGTCCACTTCTGCAGAGCCTCGCATGGGTATTTAAACTGGTTGTCCCTATGTGTCCAGAGTCCGCATGCTAGTGATCAAGCTTCCCCTTGACCACGCAATCATTGGCATATCCTGTTCCTCCTTGACTTGAGGGGTATTTTATTGTGGTCTCTTTCCACTTGGCCAGCTGTTTAAGGCAAGACCCCACATCTAGTGAATATATCTCATCAACGAACTCGTCGGGACAACAATCCACTCTCCACGCTGAAGCTCCTGATATCAGATTTCTGCATTTCGCAGGAATCCGTTGAGCTGTCCTTGGTTTCACGTGTTCCACCACGTCTTGTGAGGCCCGAGGAGGAACAGTTACTCGGCTCCTCCACCATCTACCAAGTCTCGCAGCTGCTTGAATTTCCCATGTAATATTAACGTTGGAATTATTTTACTTCGTGTTCTCATTTTATTGTTTCAGTTTGTAGATCACTTTGTTCATAAAATTATAGTAATTTTTTTGGCAATAAAGTATATTTATTCCTCTAGCTTATTTAAATACAACGAGATATAATAATGAACTAACGAAAAATTAATGGTTTTAATCAAAAGTTGGTCCAGAATCCACATATGCAACACAAAAGTTTTATAATACTAAGCTTTTTATTGTTTATTATCAAAACACAAGACAATCCTTAAAGTGAAATGAAGTCACCTTTCTCCAAAATAAACACTATTGTGTATACCATAAAGTGTTCCACTCACATACAGTTCCGGACTGCAAGCGAACTGTCGATGTGCGTATCGTTAGTTAGAATTTGTCCATACACTATCAGGCTGTCGACAGTCCTGGGTCTGCAGTTCCGTTGAATCCACAGATTGCTGAATCGTACGATTTAACACTTGTATGGAGAAAAATCAACAGTTTGAATCCTTCGGTCTATCTGTACACATGTTTGGAATACGTATATCGCTATAGTATGGAGGAATCGAGCAACAGCACGGCGTTTTTAACCGAATTCATTGAAGTCTATAGGCAAATGCCTTGCTTGTGGAAAATCAAAAGTAAAAGTTATTCAAATAGACGGAGAAAAAGTAACGAATATAAGAAACTGGTAGATTTTCATAAACGAGTTGACAAAAACGCTTCCGTAGATACGGTGAAGAAAAAAATTAATAATTTACGAAGTGCGTTTCGTAACGAGCTGAAAAAAGTTCGAAAATCTAAGAGATCTGGGGAAGCAACTGAAAAAGTATATGAACCTACGTTGTGGTATTTTAACCTGCCTGAGCCTCGAATTTCAATGTCGAGTGATATTCAAAGCGACGAAGAAAGTCGTAATGAGGTAAGTTTATTTGAACTTAATGAATTTAAAACGTATAGTGTAGTCATTTTAACGTACTTGAATACTTTTAATGCGTATGAAACGTATAAGATTTTAATAAGATATAGGTTGGTATTCCTAGGAAGGTTGCAGGTTGATTTATTTGACATTAAACATTAAAAATTATTTTATTTTAAATTAAAATCATGACAAAAATAAATACTGTTACGTACCCACATAGGTACATTATTGTTTATGAAAAATTATCTTGCCACGAAACTCTTCGTAGCCCTGAAAAATAATGTTTGTACGCATCTCGGTTTGCTTTAGCTTCGCGTAACTGATTGTGATTTACAATAGGTTGCAAGCCATCAAGTATTAGTCCTTTGCGCCAATTACCTTGTACTATACAACTGGCATCTAAATCTTCAAAATCTACGTAGTTTTTAGTTATGTGATTGTTTGTATTTATCCTTAAAAAATTGTGCAAAACTACTATCGCTAATATTATCTGGTCAACTTTTTCCGGCTTCATATGAATTGCGGTGTGATATACTCTAAATTTATTGGCTAAAATTCCAAAAGCATTTTCTGCTGTACGAGGAGCTCGACATAGCCGATAGTTAAATATTGTTTGCTCTTTACTTAGGTTTTATCTGGAAACGGTTTCAAAATATTTTCATGTAATGCAAAAGCATCATCTGCTACAAATACAAAATTC
Source organism: Lochmaea crataegi (assembly GCA_947563755.1). Lineage (NCBI taxonomy): Eukaryota > Metazoa > Arthropoda > Insecta > Coleoptera > Chrysomelidae > Lochmaea > Lochmaea crataegi. Next base: position 27,338,817 of record OX387429.1, read on the forward strand.
ATTTCATTAACTGTTGTATCATTAGAAGGTGTTTTCCCCAATAGCTTATCATGAAACCGTTTATATTCAATCACACCTCCATCTGAAATTCTTCCATTGCAACCAACATTTACATATAAAGATTCATAGTTTGCATCTACGACAGCCATTAAAACAGTACTAACTGTTAGTGGGCTTTACTATTCTTATATGTTTTCCATCAATAGCTTCGCCACAATTAGGGAGATTCCATCTGTATTCATAATCTCGTGCAATTTTCTGCCATTCTTCAACTGTATCCGGAAACTGAAATTAAAATATTTGTATTAGCAACATACTTGAAATTGCACTCAGGGTCAAAGTGAGGAGCTGGAACATCTTGATGATACCACTGATATAGAAGATGATAGTCTTCCTCAACACGAAGCACCTGGCAGTTCAAATGAACCATCATCGTCCCGAACTCCAAGTAGAAACTCAACAACTACATTACCATCTCGAACTCCGAGTAGAACTTCAATAGCATCATCCCGAACTTCCACATCCACTACGAATAGAACAAGCTGTACACCATAAAAGGACAGTATACTAGAAAAAGCATATGAAACCCTAAGTATGCCTAACGCAGATGAATATGATGCTGTTGGACAAAATGTCTCTTGCAAATTGCGCAGAATGGATGAAACTCACAAAATATGTGCAGAGAATTCAATAAATAGAATCAAAATTCGAGTCTAGATCAAAACCATGCCTCTTACAACTACAACAACTATTAACAAAATTCAACAGGACCTTTCAATGCTTCTGTCTATGACATCTATACTGAAGATAATCGGGTACCAAGGGTTTCAAGACTCCCAAGCATTACCAGATTTTGTTTAATTTTTTTGTGATGACCTCAGATACAACTTTATTCTCTCACTATTAAGTGGTACTATTAACTTGATTGTTTGAAAAACTTACTATTTAAAACTTTTGTGAATAAAATTGAATCAATAAAACTTAGCAAGCCGCATTAGAAGCTTCCAATTTTTAATACAAATATAAAAAAAAGTTTACAATATAATGGAGGTAAAACCCAAAGATTATACTACAAACAATATAGATTTTCGCCATCAATAGAATTTTTGTTATTGGTGCCGAGGGTAAGTCGTTGGCGAGTCTGTTTACGTCTCCCGGTGATCATTTTTTTCAACTAAAATGCGAGCTAAGATGTCACCGACTGCAAAGTTAACGTGAAACTAACAATATCATTTTTACCTTAAACAATATATTTCTAATTGAAAAACATATCCGACTATAAAGAAGCCACCTACCAGTTCGAAGGCTTGTTATCCACCGCGACTCCATCTTTAAATTTCTACTTTTTTAGTTATATTGCTTAGTTACTTACTTTTAAATATTTTTCCTTCAGGACTTTATAAATGCCTTTACAAGTTTCTGGTATTATCTTTCCAGGCGCTTGAGTTGAAATAACTGCAGAATATTTTAAATCTTCCAAACTACGTCATGTTGCCAAATATCGAAGCGTTACTATCATTCTTTCTTCGGCTGTAATAGCATTTGTCATTTTTGGGTTTTTCTTTGAAATTAGAGGATTCACCACTGCAAGTAGTTTATTGAAGCATGTATCATCCATTCGGAGATAATTCATAAGATCATCTGTGGCACTTGTTCTCAATTTTCGCACTAACCTTATATGAGATAATGTCTCACGTTGCAACAGCCAGTCTTTGACCCAAAACCGTCTTTTTGTCTTTGTTATTGGCTCTTGTAATAACAACAATATGAGAATTGCTGCTATCTTCTTTTTTTATATTATTTATCACCATTTTCCACTATATCATAAACACGTTCATTCGATCCGGACTGACAAACTGATGAGTCCGTCTGTGGTGAAACCTCAGTTCACCTGCAGATCCAGAACTGTCAGGCGAAACACTGAAGGCCGCATCGCTTTTGTGTCCAAAATTTCAGATCGACAAATTAGATCGACAGTTCTCTGGGACTACAGGCGGAATGCAGGAGAACTGTATGTGAGTGAGGAGCTTGAGACCAAAACCATATTTTTGTTTGCCCTGGGACGCCATATCGAATATTATTTGACAGTTCGCTGGATTGCCTAATACAACCATTTTTAAATGAGGATTGAATTCAATGTTTCAGTCAAGCTGGATTTTTCAAAAACACCGCAAACACTACATGTCAAACTTACCGTTATATACGTCAGAATTTTCCAGTGTTACCAATCCTTGAAATAAGAAATCATCCCATCATAAAGAGATTCGTTCCCCATACATTATAATCCAAATAAATGTTTCTCTCCTAATGATTTTTCTAAATATGCGCTACATTTCTGATGCATCAGTAAAAGTAAGGTTATGGTATGATTTATTTCATAAAATTAAAAACACTTAAAACAAGCATATATATTTTAACAGTTTCAGTAGGCAGTAGGTATCTTCGAGACTCATAAATATTTTAAATTTATTGCTTAAAAATATTAATACAATCATTAACATAAATAATATACTTTTTAATTATCTTAAATTTGAAACAATACATTTCATAAAGTAGCTCTGGATAGAAGATACACATCCATTGGTTCTGATTTTCCTTTCATCGTTACTGGTCCTCTATAATCAAATTTGAATTGCTCATCAAAATTTTCTTCTTCACAAAGAATACTGAAACAAAATTAGATGTAAATTATTTCACTTGATTTCATAAAAATCACTTACTCGTAAACGTCTTTGGTAACGTTTATTTTTCCAGGTTCTCCTGTTGTCTCTGTTCGACTAGTTAAATTCACTGTATTTCCATATAAGCAAAATCTGGGCATTCTTTGACCTATGACACCAGTTACGACCTCGCCGCAATGAAGCCCAATCGTTATTCGCTGAAATAAAAGGACGGAAAGTGTTACTTTGCCGAAATAAAAATCAAAAGCAATTTATCGGAAGCGGCAGAGAGCTTTTCGCTAGAATTAAATAAACTATTTTTTGTACAATTAGACGATATTAAAGATATTCAGTTTATATTTTTTTGACATTTTATCATTACATAACAATGGAAACTGGCTAGAACTATTTATATTAGAAATACAGAAAAGCAAACAAAATGATAGTCACTACAATCTAACCAGAATAATTTTATCATCAACAATCTTAGAATTAAATGTGCATTTTTGACAATTATTATTGATGTTAATACTAGATGTTGATGGTCCAAAAGAATTAGAAGTGCTACAAATATTTTACATGAAATTTAAAAGTGTGGTATATAGAATGACAGGATATTTTTCGAAATGTTTCTATTTCATTAACCGAATTTTAAGGCGTATATACACTGTGATTTTTTTCGATGGAACATTATGGCAAAACCAATCAGAATAAAAATCTGGAAATTTGTAATAAGGGGTTTCTGAAATTGATCTATATACTGAAAATACCCTCGAGTTTCGGCGACTTTCGGTTATACCGTTGTGCGAATCAACCCGTATATTTTCTCCTTTTTGATCTGCCAACTTACAAGAATTTTTTATAACAAGGTACCATACCCAAGTCTTATGGCTCTCGAGATAATAATTATTTTATTAAAAAAATTGATGTTTCACTGATTAGTTTGATGATAAATAAAAATTATTTAATTCTAACCATCTATATCGGTCACTGTAAGATGATGATTCAATGAAAAACATTTTCAATTTTTTATACAGGGCGATAGAAAATTTACGTAAGTTTTGGATAACGAAAAATAGCAATACTTAACTAAATTTTTTCAGATGACGCTTATATTTTTTTATATCCCGTACAATTCTGTAGTAGATTTAAAACAAATATTCCTAACATTTCTCTGTACCTAAGTGTAACAGTTTTCGATATTTTTTGATTTTTATGTATCTTAATCTTATGAAATAACTTTTGCTAGTACAGTTATTTTAACCGGTTTTGCCATAATGCCCAAAGTCATGTATGTTTGGACATAATTTCTTTGTTTATGAACCGAGTCAAATGATTATTTTTGCATTACATCCTGTATAGCTCCAAGGTGGTCTCATTCAAATTTCATGGGTATTTGACCTAGGATTTTTGAGATACACCAAGAAAACAATCAAAATCAAACAGGAAATGTATAGTGATTGAAGTATTGTTAGGTTTATGACAAATCCGAAACAAGATGAGTATCATAGATCAGAGAGGTACTAACTAGTATAACTCAAAGGGGTGGTTCTATTTTAATTTAATTGGTATTTGAGCTTGGACTTCGAAGATACACCAAGAAAACTATCAAAGTCAAATAAGAAATTATAGTGATCGAGGTATTGTTGGGTTTATGACAATTCCAAAACAAGGTAGATTCCTTACTATGATCAGGCATGTACTAGCGGGTGAACTTTTTTTTAGCTGAAACAAGTTTAAAAAAAAATTGTTTTTTCAGTATATAGATGCCTCCCCAAATACAAAGTCACATCATTTTCCCGACTTTAGAATATCTGAAACTAATAAATAAACTATAATAAATAATATAAACTATGTAAAAATTGAGTTTAATCCTCTTCCCGACCTTTAACACAGATCAATGAATAATATCTATTTTTATCAGCTTAATATCGCTTCAAAAATCTCGAGAGAAACGGTTTTGTACACGCCTGTTTTTATCAATAAATGAAAATGGTATATTTCCGCAAGAAGTTTCTTACGTGTTTATGTTTAGAAAATTGTCTAAAATGTAAAAAAGAAACGTATTTTCTTGTAACTGGTTTCAGCTATTGTAAAGTCGAAAAAATGAAAATTATGCATTTCGGCAAAAAAATTTCTTTTTGTTTAGAAAAGGTTCCAAATAGTAAATAAACGAATATTTCTTACATAACTGATTTCAGCTAAACGAAAGTTGATCCGTACTGGCTCCACCCATCACTCAAAATTGAAAAAAAAAACTTTTAATAAAAAAACAAAACCAACTTCAACAAACACAGTTAACTTAAAAGCAAAAAATAAATATTTTATTCAACAATTTAATAGCTACTTATTTATCTTCATTTATATGGTAACTAAGTTATTATTGTATCTAATTATTAATTATTTTATAATTTTGGAGTCCATGCCAAGTAAATATCTACCTTCATGTCGCGTTGCACAATTCGTAAGCACTCGGAACTTTAAATGTAAACTCGTTGTTTCATGTTTGATATTATGAAAACTATATAAATTTTCTGGTTTAGGTACTTGGCACTGACTTCAAATTATAAAACAATTAATAATTACATAAACTCCGGCCAACAAGCTTAAAAACGTGTTAATTCTTAATAAAGCTAAAAATATGAGCGATGACTAATTCGATTTGGAATGACGTCTAGAAAAATGTATCGAAAGTATGTATCAGCACATAAAAAATTGAAATTGTTATTAACAAATTAAGACGAAAAAAAGAAGAAGCATTTACTTTTTTGTTAATTACACAAAAACTATTAATAATTGAGGAATTTTGAAAAGATATCCTTAAAGAGGAGGAAATTTCCAATACAAAAGTTCCGACTCCCTTCCGATCTCTATTATTTGTCATTTTAATTCTGAAAATGGGTCTCCACGAGTCATTTTGGGTGTGCGTGCGCCTCGTCAAAAGCAAACAGGTGACATTAAATTATTTTTTCATACAACCTGCTGTATAGCCTCCATGCATTGAAAATACCAGTTTCAATGCCTGTTGAACCAACTGAAAGTAGTCAATTTCAGTCCAATGCGATTGTTGCCGGGCAGGAATCGATCATTTTCTGCCCGCACAATGACGTTGCAGCTTTACTGTCGATCCTGTCAGAGTATTTTTTATTTATTTTGTCATTCCAACCCGATATCTGTCATTTTAACTAAACTGACAGTTGGCTCCAGCCATTGAAACTAGCTTATTAAATGCAGATTAGGGGGTCGACCCAGCACTATAGAGGAACGACTTTAATGAGATAATTACGGTGAAGCAGTGTACGCGGTTAGTACTTGGATGGGTGACCATTGGGGAAACACCGTCGTAGAGCCCGTACAGTCTGCAGCGAAACGCTTTAGACTACTAGGGTGCACCTTAGATTACTAGGACAACTAGGGTGAGTAGCATATCACAGCTCGCATGCATTATACCAATGAGCACGAGCTATAATGTAGATATGCCGTCTTTCGGATGAGACGTAAAACCGAGGTCCTGAGTCCATGGATGTTGGACTAGATAAAGATCCCTACCACTGGTTCGAACACTAGTGGGTTCGGCAAAATTTTCGGTTAGGGGTAGTGTACTCCCGGCGTCGGTTGCAGAAATAGACCGACGTTAAATAACAGAGAAAAAATAATAATGCAGATTGTATGAAAAATATAGTGTGTGACGCGGGATGAAACACGATTTCAGACTTCGGGTGATGCCAGCCCTCGTTTCACTTGGACAGGCAACTTTCACCCTAGTCTGAAATCGTCTTGTTTCACCCCTAGTCACACAATATACTATTTTATGGTATTCATTGTTAATTTAAAAAATTGAAAAGACTATGGTGTATTCCGAACACTTCAAAGAAATCATTGCCGTTGGAAAGAATTCTGAAAGTTAATTTTTCGACAAGTTAGGCAATTGTTAATTAACAAACTATTCTTGAACATCCTTGTTGTAAACTAAAAAATGTTTAAATAATTGTCTTAAAAATGTTTCGTGTCGTGGAGCCCTATCATAAAAGTTCGAAAAATGTCATTACTTTGTTTATAATAATTTTTTGAAGTTAACAATAAATGACTGATTTCCATTTTTTGCTAAGTTATATTTACTTCTCAATTGTGTAAAATTATGACAGATCGCGGAAAACGTCAACTTTCCAGGTATATTTGGATGTGTGAATAAATATTCTACTTTGGATCGTAAGTAATTGTACAAAATGCATTTCACTTTGGTGTCTCATCTAGGTTATATACTGTGTCCGTAAAGTATGGAACAAATTCATTTTTAGCTAAACAGACCATTTTGAGAAATAATCCTGAAACACGTCGATTTTTGATTTCAATTTACCGTATTTTAAAATAATAATCTTATATACAGGGTGAATTACTTTCGAGTAATGACGTCACCGTTATTTTTTTTAAATGGAACACCCCCATTTTGTCTCAATTTTCGGATTACTCTAGCTGAGCTGATTCCAAAAATGTATCACATGTTGATTCCAATTGGTACAGGGTGGACAAAAATACAATAGTTTTGTGTGTGCTCATAAAGTAACGCGTAACATTCTTTATTAGTTGGATTAACAATATTATCAAAAATACTTATGAAATACATGACTTTATAAATGTTCTAACTAGACAGAAAGTATTTTTGATAATATTGTTAATTTAACTAATAAAGAATGTTACGCGTTACTTTATGAGCACACACAAAACTATTGTATTTTTGTTCACCCTGTACCAATTGGAATCAACATGTGATACATTTTTGGAATCAGCTCAGCTAGAGTAATCCGAAAATTGAAACAAAATGGGGGTGTTCCATTTAAAAAAAATGACGGTGACGTCATTACTCGAAAGTAATTCACCCTGTATATTAGATTATTATTTTAAAATACGGTAAATTAAAATCAAAAATCGACGTGTTTCAGGATTATTTCTTAAAATGGTCTGTTTAGCTAAAAATGAATTTGTTCCATACTTTACGGACACAGTGTATAATAAATATAAATATTTAATTTACCACGACTTCTCCTTCAAAAAAGACCGTTTGACTTCGATCCATCATATCCAAAGCTAGTTTTGCTATATTTTTAGCGTGTGTACCACAAGGTTCTGGTATACCACTTACAGCCATGTATTTATCACCAACTGTTTCCACCTGAAAAAAAAATCCAGTGAAACTCCCACTTTTTAATGTTTTTTCCTATTTATTTTTGCAACAAAAATGAATATTTGATGTAACTTTTTTTTAGAAAAATCTTTACCGAATATGAATAGTTTTAATACAGAGACGAATTGGGAAGATATATTTCTGCAATTTTTCTTTGGGAAGAAAGAATTTTCTAAACATTTCTCCGATTCTGAGATATGAGGTTTTTTGAGATAAAGTACCACCAAAAATTTTTCATAAACTTTTCATTATTTCAATGTAAATCCATTCGAACGTCACAAACAAAATATTATTTCAGTGATCAAAAATAAGATATTTTTTACCTTGTAAATGTTGGGATTGACTTTAGAATCTGTCAAATCATCAAATTTGGTGTACAATTCATTCAACAGCCTTACGATTTTCATAGCACCCTTCGAATCCGAATGCCTAGCGCAATATTCAGAAAACGCAACAATTCCAGAAAATAAAATTGTAGCAAATTCATATCTTCTAGCAGGTACTGGTCTTTTATGTCTCAATTCGTTAGCCACAGTAATAGGCAGTACCGAATATAGTAACCTAAAAATAAACAAACAAATCATAGACATGAACAGAGTAAAGCGAGTATCTTAAATACCTATCGGTTTTTATTTTTTCCGTATCGAGTTCCCTGTATGTTTGTTGTAATTTGTCGGTTAAAAATTCCAAATTTCTCGTTAGTTTGTAATCCGCTTCGAACTGTTCGGACATTAACACCAAATCTCTAGTGGCGTCATGCAAAGGAATGTCACTTATGTAAAGTCCTCTCCTAAAAAACAAAATATTTTTCTCATCTAACATCAAGAGCATTCTTTATGTTTAATAGGACAAAAGTTTTGAATCTATTTCTCCGTACAAGATCAATACTAGATCTGTGGGATTTCGCACATCCTAGAATTTTCTATGAATTTTCTATACCTGGTTAAATCGTCTAAGCTGACTACACTGGGATAACAGAGGAACACTATAATGTCGGTTTCAGGAACATATAACATTTGTCCTTTTAACCTCAGGTTACGGTATTCCGGAGGAGCGCTCACTTTCATAACACCAGCTCTTGTTTTTAAAACATAAATTGTATTGATATGAGAAAGGATGTTTTCGAACGTTAGATCTAAGTGAGGTCTTACCTGAAATTTAAATAATTATTAACCAAAAATATCAAAAAATCAAAAAGTTACTAAAAAAATATTTTCTTTACCAAGGGAAGTCTAGATCACCAAACGACACAACGTTTTGACTTTGATTTTGAGCCCCTTCTTCAGTTTTTCCAAAATAAATATACAAAATTTTGAGTCGACATCAAATAAAAAGTCGTTGGGAGTCATAGCACTGATGATTCATAGTGTCCAAAGCTGGTTTTTCTACGCAAATTTATGGTAGAAGTTTACATTTTTGAAAGCCCCATGCAGTGGGTGTTATAATGCCAAACTAATAAAAATAGTCGTTAGATTGAGCTGTAAAGGGTCAGGCACACTTTTAATGAGAAGGATAAATGGATTCATTTAAAATTTTAGTATGGTATTTAACAAGTGAATGTGTGTATTTTTCACCATTGCGTAAAATAACCTGCAAGTATACTAAGTGAAGCAGAAAATAGGGTCGAACGAAGTTATATGCTCTTTACAAACTCTTTTTATAGAGTAGTACACTAACGTAGTACAATTAATATTGATTTTATTTTGTTATATTATTGAGTTTGACACATGCTTAAGTTTAATAAAATGTTAATAATAAGAACCTTACAGGGATTTATGGGTGAAATTTTACTTTTTACAATAACTATTTTGACATTTGTGCATAAAAATTGGGAACTGGGTGTTTTAGGTAGGTAATTCATAATTTTGTTCTGTTTCGATATTTGTTAAGAGTGTGTCGACTTTTTAAACATACATCAAAATAGAAATGATTTATCGTACCCAAAAGACCCAGATAGAAGTTTTCAAGTTGAAGTTATTGTAAAAAACAAAATTTCACCTGTAACACCCTGTATATCTCATATTATCAACATTTCCATGGAGCAAGTTGGTTTAAATCGTTATATTTTTGAAGTAAAGAATCTACTGTACTTCTAAATAAAATTACTTAAGGACCACCCTGGATAAAAAGATAAGTCCATTTAGTTTATCGGCATTATAGTAAATCGTTTTAAAGCGACACGTTTTTACCGTTTTCTTCACCTATGGGTATTCCAAATACCATTACGATACTCGCCACATAAGCGCACATGCCTAACGTCCTTGCATGTGCATTAAGTTCCCAATATGGGTCTAGCATTTTCTTCATATTGATATAGAGACCCTACAAATGGTTAGGGAGGTAACGAAACAAATATCGACCATATCCTGTAGTACATCAAGTTTTCTTTAGGATAATTTGTCCAGTCTCTTTCATTTTAAATAATATTATATTAATGTAATACATTATTTTTGGATACTTTTTATTAATTAATTGTTTCATCGAAAAATTTAAAAATGATACATTTTTGAGTTTTGCTTTTCAAACCCTTTCCAACGAAGTATCGCACGACCCCCCTTGCTATTTAAAATATCCGAGGGGGTAGCTGTCAAGCCATGGGGGGTAAAAGGGGTGACAATTTTTTGTATGTTATGAAACACCTGGATTAAAATAAAAATTGACAGGTTCGAGGATTTTTCATCTTTGTCTTAAATAACGGAGTTTTCTAGGGGGGCACCGTATAAATACTATTCACCCATTCTAATAAGAAAACAATAAGCTCTGTATGGTATTGTTGTATTGTTGGTGTTGATTTAAGTAAAATTTGGGATCCTCGAGATGCAAATCAACTTAAGCGATGAAAAAATATCATTGGGAAAGAGAATATTCCGAGGGAAGCTGGATTATGTTCTATTCATTTCATTTCAAGTGATATAATGGTTGGGTCAGGTGAAAAAAAAAATTTGTGGTTCTATGAAACCACGATGCAAGTAAAATTTTTTTTCGGATTTTTAATATATTGACCATATTAAATGTGATGGGTGTTTATCGCATAATGTTAATATTCTAGGAATTAAATAATTACTAGACTTATCATTTCAGAGATTTATTAAGTACTGTTAAAAATAAGGACAGGTACAACAGAACACATACAGTGAACGGCTAAATTATGGAATATTATCATTATTTCGAGAACCGTCGAGTTTTAAGGGAAATCCCGAAACAGGTCGATTTTTGTTGTAAAATACCCATGTTATAACGTACATGGAGTAGGGATGACGTCACCGGTGTAGGCGTAGTGACGTAATCGTTAATTTTTTTAAATAGAAATCGGTATAATGTGACACCTGATTTGAACGAGAATTTAATTCTCTATTTAACGACATTACATTTTCAACTAAAATATTTTTTAAGGTTACGAAAACAATTTTTTTAATTTAATTTCAACCAAATTACAACTAATGATTTAATCAATAATGTACTTTAAAGTAACCAAATTACGCATAACAATTATTTTAAATTAAATGTTCGAAATGCCATCCATCGGTTTATTGACAATATGAGAATCTACGGACACATTCATCAAGTACATTGCGGATGACTTCTGGAGTAATTAGACTCATTTTATGCCTAATTCTATCTTTCAAGTCCTGTAAGTTTTGGAGTCTATTGACATAAACTTTTGAGTTTATGTAACCCACAGGAAAAAGTCTAGAGGTGTCAGATCTGGCGACCTTGCTGGCCACTCTATAAAACCTCGTCTTCCGATCCACCTCCCGGCAAAGCAATTATTTAAAAATTGACGTAATTCACGTGCGTAATGCGGAGGGGATTATTGGCATTTGGATACATGTTAGCATGCAAGGACAGGTATAAGTTGATTTCTCAAAAAAGTTAAATAACGTTCTCCTGTTAGATTTTCTTCAAAGAAAAAAGGGCCAATGATTCTGTCATTGATGATCCCCTGCCCATACATTCACTTTCTGAGGATATTGTGTGTGTGCCTTAGTCATCCAATGTGGGTTTTCTTGACTCTGACCTATCTGCAATTTTGACGATTCACGGTACCATGTGTAAAAAATGTGGCTTCATCGGAAAAAAGGATTTGATTGATGAAAAGTGGATTGCTGATACATAAATCCTGCATAATTTCAGAAAAAAGCGGGCGATCGGGATCGTCGTCGTATAATTCCTGATGTAGTTGAATTTTGTAGGGATGGTATTTTTCTTTTTTTAAAATACGTAATACCGATCGTTGGGAAACTCCAGCATATTCACCAATTTGTGTTGAACTTCTGTGAGGATTGTCATGTACATTTAATAAAATATCAAGTTTCACATTGTCTTCAATTTTAGGACGGCCAGCGTTTGGAATATGTTTAACGTGCCCAGTTTCTCCAAATTCTCGGACTATTTTACTTAATGTTGATTGGCTGATGGGTCTGTCGGGATATTTTGCGTTGAATAAATTGCATACCTCGTTCTGTGTTCTTTTTTTATCTCCGCATGCGCTAAGGATTAATATTTCTATGCGTTGTGTTTCATTTAGGTGAGCCATAATTTAGGGGACTAACGAGTTGTACCAAGACTACCTGAGTTAATCCATTTCCTCCTTTATTGGGGATTATACTGACCATCGAGGTGGATCATTGATTAATTTATCGAGAAGGGCAAGGAAAATCATTGATGAAGCCATTTTTTTAACACTGTATAGCTTCTTCAATGATTTTCCTTGCCCTTCTCGATAAAAACTAGAACTATAAAATCGTTAAGGTCATCAATCGGTAGACCTTATTTTGTAACCATCAAAGGCCCAGGAAATTCGGTGGTACAACTCGACGGTAGGATTAGACCTACCTGATATCTTGTGGTACAGCTCGGCGATCCCGATAATTTACTATTCAAAAGTAAAAATTACAATTGACAACTGATGACAATTCCCAAAATCAAAACATTTACGACAATAAATATTACAGTAACTATGCCACTATCACTTACTCGAATTAACATTTGACAAAAAGTTTCAGTGTTTATGAGTTTTGTGTCTATTATTATTTTTACTTATTTTTGCTTTTTTAAGTATTTACTTCAAAAAGTCATGGATTCAAGCATTAATTGTAATTTGGTTGAATTTAAATTTAAAAAAATTGTTTTCGTCCCCTCAAAAAAATATTTTAGTTAAAAATGTAATGTCGTTAAATATCTATAGAATTAAATTCTCGTTCAAATGTGGTGTCACATTATACCGATTTCTATTTAAAAAAAATTAACGATTACGTCGCTACACCTACACCGGTTATAACATGGGTATTTTACAACAAAAATCGACCTGTTTCGGGATTTCCCTTAAAACTCGACGGTTCTCGATTCCATAATTCCGTAATTCCATAATTGCCGTTCACTGTATAAAAGTGAAAGAACCACTTTTTGTTTCGTTCCATAAATTAAATATAAAGTGATTATACATGATAATGCAAATATCAATATGGATACATTACAGGATTGAGGGCAATTAACTGAACATTTTCTGAAAATTATTCTATTTAGGGTATTAAAATCGCGTTTTTAATCTTGACTTAATAATTCGAAAATGGGAATGATAATGGGAAATCAATAGTAGGTAAGATATCCAACTATAAATTTTAATCTCAATCTGCGTATTAGAATATGGATTACAAAATAAATACAATCTTTCAGATCAGCGTTGTCCAGCTGGCGGCCCGCGAAGCTTTTTTTACAGCCCGCGAGTTACAGTAGATAAACTTTACATTACATTTTAAATAAATATCTGTATACATTTAAAATAAAATATGAGATTTTTAGATAATAGTTATAATTCAACCGTCTGCAACAAGAATTATAACAATGATAATGATGAATAAATTTGGTTGTTTTATGGTCATTCGATAAAATTAATTCGCGCTCTAAACCGCCACCAAGTCGCCAGCCCGAGCGCGCTTCTTTGCGCGAAAAATATCCAAAAATGAGAAATTTTGGAAGTACATATATTTGCGAGCGTGCATTCTCTGACATGAATTATATAAAATCAAAATTTAGAAACAGCTTGAAAGACTCCACTCTTAAAAATATAATTAGAGTTGCCATAACAAATATTGATATGGAATTGGCTTAACAACTACGTCCACAAAGCTCCCATTAAATAGCTAAGGCTTAATAATATTCCAGTTTTATTGTGTTTTTATTATTTCTTGTTATGTATTATTTTTAAGAATAACATTGTTTTGTCCCTTACTATGTGATATTTCATTTCAACAATAAATATAACGCAATATTTATTATGCAAAAATATAAACTTTATTGTCGACAAAATGTTATATTCTTTGACATTATTTTTTTCGTATAAATAATAGTTATTTATGCAACAAGTGTATAAAGTGGTGCTTTTTTTCATGAATGGAAAAATTGACGCATGAGCCACAGGCGTGAAAAATAGACACTTTATGCACTTGTTGCATACAATATTTTTTCTACGTACATGCAAAAAACAAAAAATGTGTCATTTAGGTTGCTCTAAATAGACTAAAAATGGCGTCGATTTGAATGTTTATGTTTGTCATGATGACAAAACGGTAAGTAAAATGACAGATGAGTGCAATCTGCAGAGCCATTAGCGGAAATATTTAAAATTAGCGTTAAAAAACTACTTGATCTCCCTTTAATGTCACTTTTTTAAACTGTTTAACAAATACATATTTTATGTACGAAAGTCGATTGAAAAAACATCACTTTTATTAATGATTGTAGAAAAAATAAATTTTGAGTTGACATGAACTGACTTTTCATTTACCTATCCTTTTCGGCCCGAGAAATATTTGCTAAAGAAAAAATGGCCCCGTGGCAAAGGGAAGTTGGACAGCGCTGATTCAGATGATAGACGCATGTTAAAAACTGATAACAATATTTATTTGAATCATTGAATTATTCTGAACTTCAATTATTCTATATCAATAGCTTCATCTTCGCCTTGAGTCTCACAGTCTATAAATGTAACTAATATTTTATGGTAACTAAAATAAGAAAACAATGACCTACATCTTATTTTTTCAATGTATCTAGAAAAAACCGCATCGATCGTAGTACCATATCTCGTGGTTGGAAGATTTCTATAATTTTTAATTTCAAGATTAAATACTTTTCTCAAGTATTCAGTAGGTGCTGCAGATTGCTCTCTTTCCTACTATTGATTTCCCATTATCATTCCCATTTTCCAATTATTATTCCAATTATTAAGTTAAGATTAAAAACGAGATTTTAATACCCCAAATAGAATGATTTTCCGAAAATTTTCAGTGAATTGCCTACAATCCGAAAAAATAGTTTCGTTTGATTCGTGGTTTCATTAAACCAC
The DNA here is from genome assembly GCA_947563755.1 of Lochmaea crataegi. Lineage (NCBI taxonomy): Eukaryota > Metazoa > Arthropoda > Insecta > Coleoptera > Chrysomelidae > Lochmaea > Lochmaea crataegi. Next base: position 27,354,007 of record OX387429.1, read on the forward strand.
ACAATTATTTTTATATATATATTTGTACATTTTTGACGAATTACAAATATTTCATTTATATAATGTAGTAAAAGCTATTCTAATTAGGTAATGATTCTAGTTTATTCCTTATAATTTGATATTCCCAATTAAATACTAGAACGTACCGTACATAGCAAAACAACATCGATTTTTAAAATAGTTTTCTAACAACGTACATTTTTATCTGCCCCCGTAACAAACACTCCCTCTATAAATCAACAATCTATCAAGGTAGTAATTCGCGCGACAACTTTATATGCGGTACAAGTGTGTTTTAACGACAGTTTTTCGGCAAGTCTTTATAAGCGCTACATGAAAGTGCCGACGACGAGTGAACCTACTATTCATTGTCTATGTATGGTTGCCTTGCGCCTTTCACTTTACCCCTGCTCCGTGGCCGACTGTAACGCGACATGCGATAGATAAATAAATTATTTCTATTTTTATTATGACTATTCGTTCAATGTAATCTCTTCCTCACACAACACGGCACTGTTATTGGAATCAAGGACATTTGCTGTGTGTTTTTGAATGAAAGAATCGATGTATAGTAAATTTTATACCCATTTAGAATAAGACCATCCTTATTTATTATTAATAAATCGGTTGAAACAAAAAATTACCAACAAAAATGAACGTCGTAACTAATTTATTAGATGTCACGTTTTTGAAGTTTAGTCAAATTTTGATTTCATGTTAATGTCTGATGGTTCAAGAAGCCGCATACGTTAAGTTACTAAAACGGCTGGTACCTCTAAATAGGTATTAATTTTACTATAGATGTTGGTTACTAACGGCCCTATTCTGTTTCGCAAAGTTGCTACTTAGCAAGTGGTTTAAAACAAGGTCAGTGGTTGGGTTGCCACTTAACTTCAATTGGTATTCTGTAGAGGCAACCAGTGGTTACTAAAGTTAAGTTATAGTTGTTTCTGAGCAACCACAATATTTGAGGTTGTTAACGTTAGCAACTGTCAGAGAAAGGTATAAGTGTGGTGGTAGGAAGATGGATCCGTGGATTATGAACATTTTATTAGATCATGAAATTAATGAAATACACAATGAGTGTAAATATAGTATAAAATCTTATATTTTCCTAGTGATCGTGTCAGAATTATTCAGAGAAATTTCACGAATCGGAGTAATCCATTTCACATGAGTGGAGGTCAATTAAAAAATATATAATAAAATGTTTACGTATAAAACAAATAACACCATCCGGTCACCGATAGCCTGATTAACAACACAAAACACCTCCACTAATAACAAAATATTCTTCTAACCTCACTTTTCTCAGTTGTCAGACTTGTTAGAGGAAAAGTAAGGTCGATTTACACTATAAAAGTGACTAATCATTCTTCTTAACCACTAGTAGTCACCAGAATAGCAATTTTATTGAAAGTGGTTAAAAAGTTACTATCTAGAGTTGCTTGTCAGTCAGTTGCTATAAAGTTGCTTGACTGCCACTTAGATACAGAATAGGCCTGTAAGAGTGTTGTCAGTATAGCGGGGTATCCATTGTCTGTTATGATCGAAGGTTTTAACTTACCGGATCCAAAATGTCAGTTATCTTACATCCAACGGTGTTCACTTTAGGAATAATCCTAGCCACAGAAAATCCCGTTTGAACAATCTTCATTTCAGGATCGAACATTATGTGAAACGGAAACAATCTACAGAATGTTGCTGGACTTACTTTTGGTTCTAAAAATGAATAAACCATACATTCAAAACAGTGGGAAATATCGGTAATTTCCCTGACTAAAATAATTTTTATTTCCGATAATAGTAAATATACCTAACGACAGTGTTTGTATCTCATCTATTTCTCTCAACTGCGACTTTTTAGGTCCAACTTTTTCTGTAATCAAGAATTGAACGTGATCACTTTCTTCTTTAGTTTTAATAACTTCTACTTCGACCTGGGTGTCATGCAACTTACTAGCCACTGTCTAAAAATAAAAAATTAACTAAATCTTCGTATATATTTCTAGAATATTTTATATATTATTAAGTTTTTAACGCACCTTAACAATGCCTATAACGATATGTTCCAATCCAGCTCTATCTGAGTAATAATGGAGAATGAGAGCGCCATCTTCTGGTCGTTCAGTACAGCGAAACGACGGAGCTTTCATTCCAGGATATAAAGTACCTAAATGGTCATGTAAAGCGTCCAAATTCTAAAAAGATTTATCACAATTGAAACATTTGGATCGAATAAATCGACACTTATTAAGGAAAAATATTAATATCGTAAGTTGATAAGTATTTTAAATGCCTTAAACAATATTTACCGTTAGAAAATCTCTTGGTGTAGCTCCTAATACTTGTAGAATTTTGTCGTATCCTGAATCTTGACAAAATTCAAAGAATGTTTTGCCGAAAAGCTCTAAAATGTCATTTGCAGGAATTTCTGTAAGAAATATGAAGTGGTTGTGTGTCAAAATATGTAAAAAAATCTTGTCGTAAATTGTTATTTACTAATAAATATTAAATACTTAATTAATTAATAGGATGTTTTCTATTAAGTATTAATACATACGTAAAACTTCCACGGCTGCCCCTATAAGGTTATAAGTTAATTCATCTTCATATATTTGTCTCACTAAAAAATGTCCTTCCATTTGAAAATCAGCTTTTTTTCTGTAAAATAAAATAAACACCTTTGCATACGTTGGTGGAAGGAGATTTTGTTTGAGTAAGGTACGCATTTTGAATATTTCATAAAACTGTTAGTATAAAATAATTTTTTTCGAAAATAATTTACACGTTATAAATTAGCATTAAAAATTGAAATGATCCAAATCGAACTCCACGTTACGTGTATCTCGGTAGTGAGATGCATCCTGGGAAGGACGGGCTCATTTAGCACGTGTGTCCGTGATGTTTCGTGTATTTGCTGAAGCAGCTCCCTTAGTCCCGTTTTCCGGAGGAATTTTAGGTTATCTGCAGGCTTTAACTTAGGTAAATGTCTCTCTTCTAACCAGTAATCTCCTAGGTATTGTGCTCTAGGATTCTGAATTGTTGTGCAATTCGCAAGTATGTGGATGGAGGTTTCTTCTTCCATGCCTCAGAATCTACATTCTTCTTCCTCCACTATTTTGAGCTTTTTCAGGTGCCAATTAAGGCGACAATGACCCGTTAGGATCTATTTCTTCCAATATTACATTGGAGCTGAGTCCCGGCCCCCAAAAGGGTGTTTCAGTCCCCCTCATTGCTACTTCATCTGCTATTTCATTTCCTTCTCTTCCAGTGTGTCCTGGAATCTACAGTTAGGAGACTATATTGTTCTCGCCTAGTTCATTGAGTATGCCTAGGCATTCCCACACCATTTTGGAACTGATTACAGAAGAGCTCAGTGCTTTAATGGATGCTTGACTATCCGACATTATGATGATCCTTTACCTTCTATATCCTTTATCAATATTGAACTGGGCACACTTTCTTATGGCGTGAATTTCCGCTTGAAAGATACTTGGTGTTTTTCCCAAGCTTTCAGAGTGTTTGATTCCTGACCCGTACACTCCTATCCCAGTTCTTTCTATTGCTTTTGAGCCGTCTGTGTACCATTGAATGGCATTCTTTCATTCTTTCCAAGTCTGGTAATGGTATTTGAATCCCATTCCTTATTGTTGCTTAATTCCGTAACGAATTTCTTTGAAAAGTTATACTTTTTCATCATACCATCTTGTGGCATGTCCCAAGTTTTCTAATTCCTAAGAAGTAAGGAGGTGGTTTTTTTAACGATTCCCTCTCTACTTAGTCTGTATCTTGTTCTTCCTGCAACACTTTCCACCACCATATGTAGTGGTGTGAGGTTGAGAATCACTTCCATTGCTACCGTTAGGCATGTTCTCATTGCTCCTGTAATGCACATACAGGCTAGTCTTTGAATTTTGGAGAGGTTTTCTCTCGTCTTCAATAGGCTAGTTCTACTACTCCACGCAATGGCTCCATAAGTGTTAATTGGTCTCACTTTGGCAGTATACATCCAGCTCAGGATGTTTGGGTTACAGCCCCAATTCCTCCCTGCTAGATTCCTGCTCACCATTAGAGCCATTTTTGCTTTGTATATAATCTCCTTTTCGTGTTTGTTCCACAGGAGTTTACTGTCTAGAGTCAAACCTAGATACTTGACTTCTTGTCTCCATTCAACCTCGCTCCCATCAAGTTTAATGGTTTTGAGGTTGAGTTTTCTTTTCTTAGTGAAGGCTTTTAAGATGGCTTTGGTGAGAATGATGTTAAGTCCCACTTGCCTACATCATCTATTTGTATAGTTCAGACCCTTTTGTACTATGTCACAAATGGTGTTTTCGAATTTTCCCTTGGCTGTTATGACAATATCATCGGCATATCCTTGGCAGGATATTTCGAGATCAGCCAAACCACACATGAGTTCGTCAACCGTCAGGCTCCACATTAATGGGGATGCTACTCCTCCCTGTGGACATGCTCTGGATGTACATATGGAGACAATGTCTTTGCTCGCCCTCGTCTCTGCTACTCTAGTGGTGAGCAGTTCCGACATCCATTTGGATGTTGTGATGTCTACACCTATTCTATTTAATGCTCTTTTGACAGCCTCATAAGGAGTATTGTCAAAAGCTCCGTCTATATCCAAAAATGCGCATACTACGGCTTTTTGGTTGTCTAAAGCACCTCGGATATCCTCCGTCAGTTCTACCAGTGTAGTCTCCGTAAATCTGCCTCCCCGGTAAGCATGCTGATGAGGGTGGAGAGGTAGTCCCTCTAGGATTTCCGTTCTAATATAAGTGTCAATAGCTTTTTCCATCCTTTTGAGCACAAACGATGTTAGACTAGTTGGACTGAAGAATTGGGGTTTGAGTCCCTTTTGGAATGAAGGTTACTATTGCCCTTCTCCATGCGTCTGGTATATAACCCAGTTCTAAGCTGCTTCGACTGATTCTAACTAAATGTGGTAGAATTTTGTCTTGTCCTTGCTGGAGCAATGCTGGGAAAATCCCACCGGCTCCCGGTGCCTTGAAAGGTGAAAAGGTGTTCATAACCCATTTTAACCTTTCGTTACTACAAATGTGCTTAGACATTGTAGTACTTTTTCTCGAAGGTATGTTATGACCTTAGGTTCACCATGAGAAAGGAAGTTTTGAAAGTTCCCATTAATCCCATGTGCGCTACAAAACTTACTCGGGGTCATAGGTCAAAATTTGAGGTTTTTGGTTTTTTTTTTCGAAAACGGTAAGTTTTATCGAAACAGTATCTCAGACCAACGTTGTACATTTTAAAATGATCTACAAAAATGGTTAGTATAATTTTTTTTCAGAGTCACGGTTTCTGAGATATCGCGATTGTAAGAGTCATGTTATACATGATATGCACACATTTCCACGCCACCTGTGAGGTAGTGTACTCGACGCGTTTTTTTAACGTGGTTTCTCCAGTAGGCCACAATTGTTGTGTTTGTTGCATTATATTTTTCTATTGCTGTTTCAATTGACGTCTGCGTCATTTTGAGGAATTTTCACTGCAATATTTACAATTCAACTAAAAATAGATTCTTGTTAATGATTAACAGATCGTCAATTCTAAAAGAACAAATTACGTCGCACCGTATTTCATCAAACTTAATAGTGTTCTTTTGTTTTTATCCCAAACTAGAAAATTCAATTTTAAAAATTTCCTGAAATCCGCCTTTTAGATTTTGACGTCACTAGTATAAGCTGAAGTTAGTCACATATTTTGACATGGAACAAAATAATCATAAGAAAGAGTATTTACCCAAATTGAAGAAGAAAAAAAGAACTTTAGGTTAGAGTGACAGTGAGTTCTTTGCTTTCGCATGTGGTTTTCATCTTGGTTCAAATTTTTGATTAGTTCGAGTTTAAGCTTTATATCTTTTATTAATAAAATGCTTAAAAATCAAATTGAACATGGTAAACAACAGAGTGATAGACCTCAGATGTCAACATTTTTGTCCCGAACAAGCTCAAATATCCCAGTGGATTCATCAAAGATAATGTCGGAACCCAAAGATGTTTTTGTAATTTGACGACGTTGTTCTGCAGCTTTAATGTTTTTTGTCGGGTCACTATAGCCCTTAAATACTACGGTCGCTGTGTGACCATGAACATAATGCCTACGTACATACTGAATATATTTTTCAAAAATAACGCTAAAGGTTTCTTCTCGTTCCCACACAACGAGTTGTAGTAGAAATCCTCCGTCGATAATGTAAGTAGCGTTTGTATGATCAACCTCAGCATTGTAAGCAATCGTAAATAGCTGACTTTGCGGTTTTACGCATTCCAGCTGCATCGAAAAGCGATAACGGGTAAGGGGCTAATTCATTTTTTCAATTTCATCTTCAAAAGCTTTAGTGCTGACTGACTTTTGAGTGCATATTTTCAGAATTGTATAGTTTATAGTATAGTATAGGGGAAAGTGGGCCCCAGTGGTACAAGGGACACAATGAGACAAATAGAATATCTTCCAATTTCCCGGGTAAATGTCAATCCCATTCACGTCAGTGAACGATGTAGTTGGTATTCATTATTACCCGGAGTGTTGAACCCATATCATTTGTCTGTGAATTTTTGCAAGAAAAACATTGTTTTGAGGTATGTAATCTTTTCTATTATACAAATTTTGAGATAAAATTTCTGCTAAATAAACAGATCTGTGATATTCGATGATGATCATGTATTAACTATGATTATGAATGAGGTTATGTCTAATTCTAAACATGTGAAAAGCAGGGCCGTACTGAATATCTGATGTCATTTGGGCCACAATAAGACAGTTTATTGCGGGGCACAATGAGACATTGTGGCCCGTATCAAATTGAATTAGTTTTTTCACTTATTTATCTGGTTAACTAATTATTATCGTTTTCTTCCCCTAAACTATTTTTTTCCTCCTTTAGAGAGTTATAAAATGATGATTATCATTTAATTCCAGAAAATGTCGAGAGGTCGAAAGAGGAAATCAGACAAGGGAAGTTTCACGAAAGACCAAATGAAAAAAGCTGTAGATCAAGTTCTTAGTAACAAAATATCATTAAGAGAGAGTGCCGAAATTAATGGAGTGAAATTTCAAACTCTAGCCAGATACGTTAAGAAACAAAAATTTAACCCCGGAATAGATATTCGCAAGACTCCTAAATATGAGTCAAGAAAAATATTTGCAGATATCAAGGAGGCCAGTCTAACCGACTACATCATCCAATGCAACAGAATGTGTTATGGCAAGGCAAGTCTACGAAAGACATCCGCGAGATTGCTTATGAATTAGCAATTGTAAATTACCAAAATATTCCAAACAATTGGATTACGAATAAACGAGCTGGTATCGACTGGCTCCAGTCATTCGTGAAACGACATCCAGCATTGAGCATCAGACAGCCTGAGGGTTGCAGTTTGTCAAGGGCCACATCCTTCAACAAACATAATGTCTCGCTCTTCTTCGACAATCTTCAAAGTGTATTGGAAAGAACAGACATGTTTGCTGACCCGTCCAGGATTTTCAATATTGACGGAACTGCAACTACAACTGTTCAGAAACCAGAAAAAGTTGTAGCCGTAAGAGGTATCAAGCAAGTCGGTAAATGCACAAATGCAGAGCATTGCATTATCAACGCTGCGGGAAATGCTCTCCCACCAGTGATGATATTTCCAAGAAAGAAATTCAAGGAGCACATGATCACTGGCGCGCCACCTGGTACTCTTGGGTTAGCAAATCCTTCTGAGTGGATGACGACTGAACTGTTTGAGGAAGTGATTCAAAAAACATCCAGTTCGAAAGATATTCCAAGTTTATTGATATTTGATAATCATGAAAGCCACATTTCCGTTGGAACATTGAACCTAGCCAAAGACAATGGGGTTACTAGAGTCACATTACCTCCACATTACTCGAACAAACTTCAGCCACTCGATGTATCAGTTTTTTATTCATTTAAGGCATTCTATAATGCGGCAGTGGATAGTTGGCTACTTGCTCACCCAGGAATTCCGATGAATATCTATGGAATAGCTGGATGCGTCGGTCAGGCTTTTCAAAAGTCAATGACACCTTCATACATCACTTCGGGATTCAGAAGAACTGGAATTTATCCATTCGATAAGCACATTTTCACTGAGGTCGACTTTCTGTCGAGTAAAGTGACAGATGTCATTCGCGCGCCAATTTGAGCCCAGATGAAAATATAACAAAAGAGGAAACACTAGTAAAAACCGACTCATTCGTTTCTCCGCACAAATTGATCGGCTTTCCTACAGCTGCAGCGTTGAAAAATCCTAGAAAAGGTCGGGCCAAAGGAAAGAGTGCGATAATAACAGACACTCCGGAAAAAAAAGCTATAGAGGAGAGAGCTCAGGAAAAATTAAGAAGACAGTCCATACGAAAGTCGAAGATGATATCTAAGAAAGGGAAAATAAAGGAGTTGTATTCATCTGAATCGGAAGAGGAAGAATTCAGCAACCTTGAAACGGATGACGAACTGGATGATGAAATTGGGGTCTATCCAGAAGAGTTCAGCTTTGAGCCAGTAGAGAGAAACCCAAATAAGGGGGAATATGTTCTCGTAGAATTCTCAGAAAAAAAGAAAATTTATTACGTCGCTAGAGTTATAGAATCCGGAGAAGTTATATCTGTTAGTTATCTTAGGAAGAGTAGTAAGGTCTCTAACAGTTTCGCTTTTCCTGTTATTCCCGATGAAGCAGTTGTTGAAATAAATTAGATCAGAATGATTCTTCCTGATCCAGTTTTGATTGGAAAAACCAAAAGGCAGCAAAATTTAATAAAGTTTGAAATCAATTTCGATTCAATAGATATAAGATAAAATGTGAATTCTTGAAAAAAAATTAAAGAATAATTTGTTTATTAAAAACCAATGAGTAATGTTTTTTATTTTTTAATGAATAAAATTTTATTTTACCAGTTAATAATCGATTTAATGCACTGTCTCACTGTACCCCACAAGTTGGGCCACTATGGGACAAAAACACACTTAAAATGAAAAATCATAACTTTTTAAATTTCAACTTTTAGGGATCGATTTTGGTAGACATTACGCAAGGAACATCGAAATTTTATATCAGAAAAATGAAATTTTGTCTCACTGTGGCCCACTCTGCCCTACATAAAAAAGATACAAATAGGCTTTTTTACTTGTGTTAAGTGCCTGATAATGTACATATGTAGCATATACAGATACATTCAAACACAAACGGAACATAGGGATTTAATGTATTGTCCGATCTAAATAGTCCACCAACAAAACATTTCTATAAGTTCACTCCAATGAATATCAAGTATTGATCTGGACAGCTGGATTCCGAACCAATGTAACAAACCCCGCCCCTTCTCCTTCCAAAATTTGTTAATTATGTGCGAACTGCAATTTAGTATTGAATAATTATTTGATGGGGGTAGTAAACGTCGCTACATATTGAAACAATATGCTTACGTTTTATGTTGTTAAAATCGAAAATTAATTGTTAAATTCTCTTTACCAATTAATGTTTCGAGTTAAGATAATATGTTTTTATTTCTTTTGGCATAACGGCTTTCAAAATAAAAATAAATTCGTAAATAAAACAAAATAGGATTCTTTAAATTGAAACACGACTGTTGTTTATTGACTCTCTGACGCTAATTAAGGACCGCCCATAGTTGAGAATTGGGAATTGTACGATATGTTATAGGTGTCCAAATAAACAATTGTAATAATCGTGTTTTTAATTTGTTGAAGCTGGATGTTGGTCGACTAGTTCAAAAGCAGTTCTGATACAATACTTAAAATCCCTATGTTCCATTTGTGTTTGAATGTATCTGTATGTGCATATCATGTATAACGTGACTCTTACAAACGCGATATCTCAGAAATGGTGACTCAAACAAAAAAAACATGGAGACCATTTTTGTAGGTATTTCTAGGATCTACAACTTTGGTCTGAAGTTATTTTTCGATAAAACACCGTTTCCGAAAAAAATGTAAAGAAATAACCCTCAAATTTTGACCTTTGACCCCGAATAACTTTTGTAACGCACATGGGATTAATGGGGAATTTTAAAACTTCCTTTCTCATGGTGAACCCAAGCGCTCCACGAAATTTGAGCTTTCCGGGAGTGTTTGTTATTTGACCACTATTTTTATGTCAAGATTGACCGGACTATTACACAAACACTCACTTTATTTTTTCCCATACTTCTTCTCCAAAATTCTTCACCACCAAGACTTCAAGAGCATAATTCACGAAACCGTACTGAAACCAAAAATTCATGTATTCAATATTTTTACAAAATAAATTGTACACATTTATTTATACTAATCCCTTCCCGTGTGAATTTATAGACAAATTCTATTTGTAAGTTCTCACTTTCCTCATCACAACAAAAGCGATCGAGAGATAACATTAACAGTTTAAATGACTTTTCAACCTCACTACGGTTAGTTTTTATTCAAAAACATTGTTCGGAAATTCAAATCTGTGAGGATTTACACGTGCGTGGACTCATAAATATCCACGTTTGCTCCTCACGTAGGGTCAGTTAATTTAAATGCAAGTGAGTCGTAGAAAACGAAGACATAACTTACGATATATCCGGAAATAACAGTGATAAAAACACACTTAGTGTGTTGAAAGTCGAACTCGGTATTTATGAGTAATTTTATAGTCCAGCATAAATAAAGTGTCTTAAAGGAAAACTTTTAACGATTTGAATATTCTCTAAATGGTTGTTGAAAGACTACACTAATTTTTTTATGTTTTGAGATTATTTGTCATTAAATAATATTGGCATTTTGTTACGGCTCTAGAAATTGAACGACGCCAAAAATTTCAAAATTTAACCTTTTTTTTGGTGCAACAGAATGCTGCGCAACAAAACTTTGCAACAGGTGTGTTCCAAGCTTTGGTCTAAATAATACTCAAATAATACTGAGTATTACCATTGACGCAAGTCGGGAAGCTCACATCAAAAAAAGGGGGAACAGCTGGGAATCAAGGGTACAAAAAGGTATTGGTTATTGGAAATCAATTCCACTTTGTCTATACAGTACAAGCCACTCAAGTGTGCGAACGTAGAATATTGTCAGTAATTAAAGTTGCAAGGGTTTTTGTACCATTTTGCAATAGCACAAACCATTATCTTCAACATTTCTCTTTTCACCTTGAGTGGACGACGACAATGTGTCGGACAGGGGTTGTACCCGAAAAAGCAAAAAAAAATTACTATTGAACTCCGTCAATGCTCTCTGGTACTACTGGAGTAGTGACCTACATCGAGATTTTGAGGTTGACACTTTTAGTCAGACGATTACCAAATTGGCACCACGTAAATGTTGAGGCCATCCAACTCCTCGACAACACCAACAAGAAAAAAAGGTTCGAGAGAAAGAAGCTCTATGAGTCCATTATTTAAAAAAGCAAGTAGCGGTGGACAGTCCGCAAAGCAAGACTGCTTGAAACGTTGAAAAGACTAATAGATATTTTAGGGATGATGTGATGATATTTTATCATGAAACCCCCTCCATCGGCTGCGGGTCTCAGGCAGGCAAGTCAACAGAATTGGCACTGAATGATCTCAACAGATCAATAACAAAACCCTTAGAGGACAAAGAGATAGCCATGGAAATATTTGTAGACATTGAGGTTGATTTTAATAATGCAGCCCTCCTGTGTCAGTGGATAAACGCCAGTGGAGAAAAGGGTAATCATAGCATCCATTGGCGAGACCACAGTCGCAGCTAGAGCAGGTAGGAGTTGTCCGCAAGGAGTAGTGTTATCACCTCTTCTGTGTGTCATCCTAGTAGAAAAATTACTGAAAAGGCTAGAATCCGGCATGCATTGTCTAGGGTACGCCGATGATTATTGTAAAATGCAAATTCGCAGAAACAGTCACGGAGCAGTCACAAGCTGTCCTAAACATAATCAAGCAAGGTTGCCTGGCAACCACGAGAGCTATGAGGGCAACCTCAATAGACGCATTAGAAGTCTTGCTGAATCTACTGCCACTTCATGTCTATATTCAAGGCAATGCCAGATGAGTCAACAATAGACCAGAGGACAAGCGCCCATAAGCTGACTACACGGTAAGATGTATACGGAGCTATACAAAAAATTGGAAACCGACCTCATAATGAGAATTCCTTTGAGATGCTTCCCATGTATAGATTCGGGAACAACAAACAAGTATAAAGAAGCATGGAAGAAAAGGACCTCCAATTCATGCAGAAATGAAGTGTAGGAGCAGAAATATGTATACAGCCAAGCCAAAGACAAAAGGCAGAAGTTGCAGCAATGCAGTACTATGCAAGAGCAATATTTTTCGGAAGCGACCATTTCCATATACTCCGATAGCCAAGCGGCTATAAAAGCAATCAGCTTCATTTTTCAGGAACACTACAAACTCGTGTGGGACTGCTAGGAAACCCTATAAGCTGGGCAGTATAAATAAACTATCATTAGCAGTCATTTTTTTCCTTTTTTCACCGGTCTAGTTCTTTTGGACGGAAGTAAACTGGACGAGATGTAATAATCGAACATTTATTGAATATGTAAACTAGGCGAAGAAATGTGAGGGTTCTCTAAAATTGATAAATAAGCTGTGCGAGAGACGCTGTAATCCTAACCTCCGCGTTAGTCGTGTTATGTGTGTAAATCAAACGGAACAATAAACTACAAGTTTAAATTTTGAATTTTATCCCGACTTAATGTACATTGGATATTTTTCAAGAAGAAGAAGAAGAAGGGTGAATTACTTGATTTCTACATTTTGGGCAGAACCCAGCGAAATTGTAGCAAACAACACAAAAAAAATAATGGGATTTCCCATAACCTTAATGAACCTCTCCAGAAACCAGTTTACCGACGTTAGGAGTTTTCCGTTTAATTAATTTCGCCCATTCTAAAGGATTGAAGAATCTTTTGCAAATACAGATATCTATTATACGTATAATAACGTCTTTCCTTGTGCTGCACATTTAAAAAATATAGTTTCTGCTGCCAATAAAATATAAGGGGTTTGTAATGAGACAAACGGCAAACTTTAATGATATCAACCTATAAAATCGCTTTACTTTGCTCTAGTACGATCTAAATTAGAATTTGCTTCGATTGTTTGGTTTTCAGAATACATATCTGCATTGGTTGAATGGTTGAAAAGGTCCATAACAAGTTCCTTGGATATTTATACTATAAAAAAGATCGTACCGGGCCGGACTATAAAGGTCGAAACACACTTATCAGCACCTCATAGGAACAGCGACTGATCATCACCAGCAGCTTTTATTTCTTATGTGTATTTAAATGTTAGCGCGCATACCAAACAACATCAGCACAGCACCGACAAGGCATGTCAACGCCTCAACCACAACACATTTCTCAGAGAGAATATTTTGCGGACGGCGTGCCAATACAATATCTCTGACTATATAAAGTGAATCCTATAGTCGGGTATCGCGGCGGTGCTGATCCCGTGTCGATGCGTTAAGTGAGCCCATACACAACCGTCGAGTTGACCACTCGACGGTGCTGTGACGATGCTTGTCAGGTGCTGTGCTGATAAGTGTGTTTCGACCTTAATACAGTTAGATCAAGTCATTTGAGATATCACTTCAAAACTTTATCGCTAGAGCAAAGAAGAACTTTATCTGCTATTATGTTCTTCTACAAAGTTCTCAATGGTAAAATTAACTGCCGAGAAATTATTTCGCTATTTCATTTAATGTCCCTGGACGTCGCACTCGTTCAATGCTAATGTTTCATATACCAAATGTGTTTTTAACAGTTAGGGATCCTTTTGTGACTATTATGAAAATAATAAATAATTACAACTTATTAGTGTAAATTGGATAGATTGGTGTTTGGTTGTAAACGCATTTCACAATCTTATACTAGGTCATATTTTAAATATCTCTATATAAAATTTCTTTCTACATATTGTTGCAAACTTGTTTGAACCTCTACAATTAATTTGTTACTATAGTTTAATTTTAAAAATTATTCACAATGTAATTAGGCCTTTAGGTCTGTTTGGTTATAAAAATAAATATTTTGCCGGCCAGTTTACCACCAACTCTTGTTTTAATGCTTCATCAAAAACTTATAAAAGGGACAAACTGTATATTAGGAGTTTCTCTACATAACCCAAATTCAATCCAAGCTTTATATGATACTTTTCAGGCTTTTAATTTGTCATATATATCAAGCACATCCAATATTCCTTTCCTGATACACTGTCAAGTTTGTAAATATTTACTCACCATTTTTCCGAAGATGTTTACAAATCCAACGAAATGTCACACACAGAGCTGCCAACAGTAAAATAAACTCTGAGGGCTATCGGGAATCGGGATCCCGCAAAACATTATTTTCAGGATTCCCGTGATCGATTTCAAATTCCAGTCCTGCGCCTAGAGAATCTTCGAGCGTAACTTCACCATTTTCGGCAAACTATTTTTTTTTCGTATCTCATAAATTTTAAATGAGTTGTTGCAAACATTTTTTGTTGTTATCCGAGGGAATTCTTTTTTAATGGAAATTGTCTATGGGATGGTTTCAATACGATAGTAAAAACATAATTTTTGCTTTAACTACAGGGGTATTCACAAAATAATAAAAAAAAACTGAAATGTGTGCGTGGTAATAAAAGACGGTTTCTTTTCCAAAAGCCAAAAGATTTAATTTATGTATACAGTGTGCTCACGGATGGTGTGCCAAAAAGAGGAGAAACATTTTTATTTTCAGTTTTAATGATAAATGTCACACTTGACAAAAAGTTTGGCTTATTCTTAAATAAAATGAAATAAAATAAATTTCTCAAAACCTGCTTTATTTCAAAATCAATTTATTTTATGTATGAATGTTTGCACTAAGTTCGAAATTGTAATAATAATCTAGTGGCTGACGTGTACGATGTATGGTTTAGTTCAAAATATATTGTAGGCTTCTACTGCCATAAACAACCTATCCACTTAACCTTCATTGTGTAGGCCCAATAATCTTTGAAAAGCAATAAATAAAGAGAGTAATATTTAAAAACAATATTTTTTTTATGTATACGCAAATCAAATTCATTTGGATTTGTTGAAATTGTACAACGTAATCTTAACATTAAAATACTTAGTTATAATAAATATTAATAGAAACGCCCTACAACACATAATTCATTTTTTGAAAGTTAATTATTTTTCTAATTACTCTAATTTTAGTTCCATGTCACTATGACTATCTTCATCTAAATGATCCATAAAAATTGTAGATAAGCTTCGTAATTCAACATTAGTTACAGGGTTACGGGGTGTTGTTACATAATTCGGCGCCAGATCAAAGGTATGGTTTTTTAAATGGAACACCCCATATTTTACTGTAAAACTGGAATCCTCTTCACTTTCCCATTACAACGATATGAGGTTGTATTCGGTTATACAGGGTTTAATGATTATCAAAATTTTTTTGCTAATATTTATTAAATCAAATACATGGTGAGTCAAAACTCAAGTACAATATTTTCTCAGTAATTTTAACTGGATCACTCTGTATTTTATATCATTCGTGTTGGTGAATTTTGATAATTATTAAAAATTTCTGGCTTCATTAGATTATTATTTTTCTACTCCCGTCCAATAATTATACAGGGCTTTAAAATTTTCACGATTTTGACGAAAAAGTGGTTATACCTTTTCAAATACCCTGTACAACATATCACCACCTGATATTGTTGTAATAGCGAAGTGAAGCGGATTTCAGTTTCACAGTAAAATATAGGGTGTTCCATTTAAGAAACCATAACTTTGATCTGGCACTGAGTTACGGAACATCTCGAAACATTGTCAAAAATTTTGAAATATGGAGCTTAAAGGTGCCTACAATTTTTTTGGTCAACTTTTTCTCTTTCAGGATAACAGACTTACTGAGCTTTATCGCACTAATCATCACTACAGATGAGCATAAAGTGGGAAGAGGATTATTTCTGCTGATATTAGATTTAACCTGGTGCCATATTAGCTCAATGGGATCAAATATGCAATGATAGGGGGGGAAACGCAACACTGTATGTCCATTATTAATTGCGAGCACCTATTTTTTATTAATTTTAAAAGCCTTCAATACTTCTAAGAGATCCCGTTTTTTGTATGTTTCTTCAAAATATATGCAATTAGTTATCATAAAATCCTGAATTTCTGATTTTGTACTACCATTGTATAAAGAGGTCTATCTTTATACAATGGTCAAGGTAGGCAATTGGTCGATGTTGTTCTTTATTTTGTAAATAGCTGTTGAATAAAGATGAACCCATTCCGCAAACGTTAAGATTCCATTATGATGCACCGTTCATTAATTGTTCGAAATTTAAGACCCGCTTTCACTAATATTCTTCTTAGGTTTGAAATGCTATAAGAAATACATGTTTCGTCATTGGTCACTTATTTTTTAAGCGAAACTAGGGTAGGTACTGATTGCTTTTGATGCATTTGATATATTTTTCTTCTTAATAAATTCAAGTCAGTTCCGTAAACAGGGGCTCGATTCTTGAATCTCTAAATCGGAATTTCGTAGTCCATTTTCTACAAATGTCGACGTCGTTGTATGTTGTCTATTCTTGAAAGTCGAACTCGAAATGAATTCGACATTTCTCGTTCGAGACTGCATCGAGTGTCTAAAATCCTTTGACTTCTAATGTCGAGTTCGAAAGATCATTTTGTTTGTCATATTTTTTCCGTTATTGTTATTTACTCATAAATGAAAAATTATTTAGTGATGTTATATCGTTGTCGTTGTCAAATTAATATCAGTTATTAATAGTAACATGAATCCTAATTTCGCATTATTGGTGGCTATTGACAACATGGGAGATAATGTTCCCAGACAAGTCATGGATTATAGAGATGCATTTCAAATTAGTGATGATGCATTTAAAAAAAAACTTAAGATCAACGAAAGTAGTCACACATGAGTTAATTGCAATGGTTACGCCATATATACAAGAACTCGTGCGTCTGGGTTAACCATTGAAAAAAAGGTATGCAAATATTAACGATTGTTTGAAAATGAATTAACTCTCGAGTAATTAAAATTGCAGGTTCTTGCAATACTAATCTTTTTTGCAACTGGTAGTTATCAGACAGCTGTTGGGAAAAATGTGATGATAGGATTATCACAAGCTTCAATTAGTAGAAGTGTGAAGGAAGTTTCTGAAGCACTAAATAGACCCGAAATATTTAAAGAGTGGGTTCACTTTCCAGGCAATATAGAAGAGATAAATGAGCTTTGACAAAAGTAAGCATATATAGTGTAAACAATGTCCTTTTAATAAAATATAAAGTACATTTTTTTGTACAAATTTGTTAAACAAAAATAAAATGACGGTAGTATTTTGAAAATTGGAATTTGTTATTGTATATTTTATACGAGATACATTTAAAAATTTGCACTTGGGTATTTGAAATAAAGTATTCAATTCAGTACTTAATTTTGTAGGTTTCATAATAAATATCAAATGCCAGGTGTTATTGGTTGTATAGACTGCACCCATGATGTTATATTTCCTTCTCCGATGGATCATCCACAGTATCCTGAGAATATTTTTGTAAATAGAAAAAAATATCACTGGATAAATGTTCAGTTAGTGATGTTTTTTATATAGAATTTTGATTACATTCTCAAATATATATTATATTCCAGATATATCATGTTAATGCTAGATTTCCAGGGAGCTGTCATGATTGCCATATTTGGAATAACAGTAATGCCCAGGAAACATTAAGAAATGTTTATAATTGGGTTGGTGGAGGTTATTTTCTGTTAGGTAGATCTATCATGAAAAACTATTATATTGTACGTGATTCTGGTTATCCACTTCGACCATGGCTTCTTACTCCATTAGAAAACCCACAAGGTGAACTTGAGGGACTATATAATATAAAACGTAAGTCTGCTAGGTCAACTATTGAACGTGTAAATGGAATATTGAAAATGCGTTTCAGGTGTGTGTTGAAGCATAGAGTGTTACATTATAATCCAGTTACAGCTGGTAAAATGTGAAGTACTGCATAATATGCAGATTGCAAACAATATTCACATTGATAAAGATGATGAGTATTTTGATTTTGAAGATCTAAGCCAGCAATCACTTGATGATAATGTTAATAATGGTCGTGTTAATCCAGAGTTGGCAGCTGGACGAAGATTACAAAGAAATATTATAAACCAGCTACAAAATTTAAAATATACATTGAAACCAGTTGTTTGTTTTATTTTTAAAAATTAAAAACAGGAAAAATTTTGTATTATTTATGTATAAACATCCTAAGCCTACTAACCTAACCCTTACCAAGTCACTTAAACCAAAAAACTAAATGAACTAAAACCAAAATATTGTACACCTAACCTAATCCTTATCTACAAAGTGACTCACAATTTTTTCAATTGCCAACGTTTGCCTTTCTAATAATTGAATTTTTTGCTTATATTACAACTCGCGAATTTGCAAATCTCTCCCAGAGACTTGTGCCAACACCTGTGTAGCACTGGCATTTATGGCACGTCTTCTGGCAGGTGTGAGCCGTTTTATCTTCTCTTCTAAAGTTTTAGTGTAGGTATAGTCTTTTGGAGTGGGGCTAGGCGTGTTGGGTATATCTATTTGTGGCACTGTCACATCTGCATCTTCCCACTCAACATTGTGCTGGTTTCCAGAATTCTACTGCTCCCAGACACAACAGTAGAATTGAGGGAGTCCAATACTGCTTCCTCGGTTGTCTTCCCCCAGTTCCTTGTACCTCCTAGCAGTAGTTTTTTTTTTGTTATTGTGCATTTGAGATCTTGCCAAGTCTAAACAAGAAGAGAAATTGTAAACATATACTTGTATATTAATAAATGTATACTAACTTTTTTTCAGTGTCTTCAGTCCTTATTTGCTGCGGAAATCGAATTAGGAAGTAGGAAGATATTTTAGGATATGGTCCGAAAGTAATTGGTTTGCTGTTTACTGTTCCCGAAAGTAACTAAAAAGTAGTGGTTGCTGAAAATCTGGTTAGTTTTGGAACACGGTTTCCTGAAATATGGTTAATGAACTGTCAAACTAATAGCCAGCCTTAGGAGCCCGGTTACTTCTGGTTTCGACTGTCATTTGTCATGCATTCGACCATCGAAGAGAAACACAAAACTGATTTTTTTCCAAAAACAGGATATCTTCCCATGTTATTATCAGGAACCAGTTTGTCCTTAACTAATGACAGCATATGGTCAAGTGTTAGTCTAGACATTCGAAAATTCTTTTGAAATTCTCCATCAGTATACAATTCCACTACTCTGGTGACAAAATTCTGAATACTGTAGTCATCATCTGGAGACTCTTCATCAAAACTTGACAAAAGAAGGTGGCGAAACACAAAAGCAGCGCGATTGTACATGTTTAAAAACAACTCAAAAATTCCAAAAATTGTTTTTTGAAGTAACAAAAATAAAATTTTGGGAATATATTTTTAAGGTTATATTTTCTTTTCGTACTTTTACCGGTTTTGTGTCCCGAATACAACTAGATTTTTCAGTTTCATTCTGTCAATCGAAGCGGTTAACCGTGGTTACGGTTAGTTACTTTCGGATCATAGCCTTAATTTCAACAGTGGACATTTGACTTTTACAATAATTTCTCTTTTATTCTGTTTCGTGTCACAATATTACAGCGTTGTCACCTATACATTCGACAAATAATGCCGCATGCGTTTTAAATCTCGATTCGTATTGAAGAATAGGTTTTGACAACAGTGATCGACATTGCCGATGACAAATGTCGAGTTCGAGATTTCGCATTCGAGATTCAAGAATCGAGCCCAAGTTCTGAATATACCAGACTTACTTCGTTTTTTTCTGTCAACGATATGGTTTCAATATTATATCGTTTACTGAAGATAAAGGCGTCATTGTCAAAGCAGATTTATTAGCATTTTGTGTCACTACAACATTTCTCATAATTAGCACAAGCCAATGGATGCCAAATTGCAATAAAACAAAAAATTCACTCTACGATCATTCATTATCAATGTAACATAAGTTGACTCTTTGGAAAAATACAAAAAAATAACGTTAATTTAACAGATATGAAACTTATAGATATTAAAAACGATTTCATCCACAATCACATTATAATTGGATTTTTATCCACACTTATGAAGTATATAAAGTACCGCTTTATCCACTAGTGGAATAATGAAAAATACAATCTTGAATCAATTACATTGTGATTACAATGACTGTGATTGTGGATAAAACGTTGTATTGCATTCGTTTTTAGTTGCGTTTTATCCACTTAAGAAAATTAAATCCTCGAGATTCGCTCTCGGGTTTGAACGTTCTTGCGTGGATAAAACACTATCTAATACACTTATACAATAAATAACTATTATGACCTAATGCCTATATATCACAGCTATAAAAGATTTGGCCCAAATCCAAACAAACATCTGTCAATAAACCTAAACATTCAATATAAGCGGTGTTGTCACGCTTCCTGAAAAATGCTAAAGTATTCTTCAAGTATGTTCATTCTTCGTAGGTTGAAACCCTTATTTCTAAAGTTGAATCTCTATAGCCGCCTATTTCAAGATTTTTCCGTTTTTTCACTTAATTTTATAGTGCATACTCACTGGTTCTCCTTTTTTGAATAAATGGAAAGAAGAAATGGATTTCTCTTAGTCCAAAGCTCCTAATTTCAAAGCACCAGGCACATTCTTAATTTAATCTCGGGATCAATAGATTTTTTCAAATCTTATTCCCGATTGCACCACTTTGCCTTAACAAGTAAGCCAGGCTTACGACTGCGCGTTTGTATGTGTTTTGACGTTCCATGATGTTTTTGATTTGAACATTTGTGTAACTTGTGACAATCTAGCTAGTATATAGCTCAATTTTTTGTGTTGTTGTTTATTGAATCTAACTGATTTAGAAAAAAATAATTAATTTAGAAGAAAATCTCAAGATTCTCGATAAAGAACTGAAAATTTTACTTTAGAAGTTTGCAGAAGGGCTTTGAACGTTAAGTTGTTGTAATTTTTTTCCACACTACTTCTTTTTCTTTCCACTTTACCACGACCGTCTTTTTACATTAAATTATATCTTTACACTTTTAACCCAAATTCAGGGAAAGCATGTTTTCTTTTGAATTGACATTTGCCGATCAAATTCTCTTTTAACTTTTCATAATAGCTAAAAAATGTTAAAGAGGTAGTATGGTAGTTTAGACACTCTTGAAGTATTTCAAGTAAAGATATACGGTATTCTACGTAAGCTTGGCTTTGCCAAGCCAAACATGGTGCAATGAAATATTGGATTTATCAATAAGCTGCAATAAGTCCCACATTTAAGCTAAATTGGTGCAATCGGGTATAAGTGATAATTGGGTTTTTATTGTAGTCAAAAGCCAACGGTATATTTTAAACATAAACCTAAGTAACTGTCAACTTCAATGAATACTTTTTAAATTGTCATTCTTTTTCAACAATGCTACTTCTTCAATAAAAAGCATATCTTGTAAAATGCTATGGATTGGGGATGTTTAATACAGGTATGGAATTCAACTATTCAATAAATAATAATGTACTCCTCAAGAGAAATGCATTCATTCATTGAAGGAATTCAATAAGACAGGATATAACGAAGTCGAAAAAAAAATCGAAAAACGTGTTTAGTGACGCCGATGATGCAGCCACTGCCCTAGATATGTATTGGGGAAAATTTCAATTAAGTTTACGTAAAAGAGCAGCGGAAATTGGTTTTGGCAAGAGCCCCACTTACAGAAAATATTCAAGCAATAAACAAAATTCATCCATTCATACCGAAATTTATTCTCCTTCACAAGATTGTGATTATCACACGAGGCATGATTTTTTTGCAATCATTCGTGAAAAACTTATGAATTATCGGTTCCTTCAATATTCAATATTTGATTCTTTAATGAATCAACGTTCACGACAAATGAAATTGTTTCATCCCAAAACTGTCGCGGTATTGGGCTAATGAAAATCCTTATTGTAAGATCCAACTAAGAGGCAATTTACTAAGAAAGTAAATGTTTCTTGTGGTATTTTCCAAAATCGAATAATCAGACACTATTTTCTGGAGAATACGTTAAATCAGGAAATAATGTTGTGAAGTCACCAACTCTAAGCCGGCTCTATCTCTCGACTGTAAATTTTGGTGGCTACGCTCATTTCGAGAACATTCTGGAATAAGGTTTTGTTTACGCATACGACGAGCGTAGGAAACTGTAGAATTTTCGAGAGTTGATAAATACTATATACATACGCGGGTTTTTGAGTGAGTTGACAATTAGTGAAACGAAGACAAAGAGTTAGTTCACAGACAGTTTCCAGACGTCCTTAGTAATCGGACAGTGAATGAAATAGTAAAGATAAATAGTAATATTCAAGTGGTAAAAATAAATTAGCACTATTATACCGGGTGTAAATAAATTAGTAGACATTAAGTAGAGTGTGTATATAAATTAAGTTTAATAAATAAATCAGTAGATAGTAATAATTAGCCATAGTGTGTATGTGGACTATCGCCAGCTAAACAACGTGACGAAGAAAGATAGCTATCCTCTGTCTGGAATTGACGATATGCTAGACACTTTGGCCGGCAGCAAACTGTTTTCTACCTTGGACCTGAAGTCCGGTTATTGGCAAGTAGAAATGGACCCAGAAGACAAAGAGAAAAACGCTATTACCACCGGATCTGGATTATGGCAGTTCAGCGTCATGCCATTCGGGCTCTGTAATGCGCCCGCGACATTTGAAAGACTCCTGGAGAATATCTTGAGAGGGTTATCTTGGAAAACATGCATGGTGTATTTGGACGACATTGTAGTATTGGGGAAGACATTTGAGGAACACCTGAAGAATTTGGAAGACGTATTCAAACGACTTCAAGCTGTCCAGTTCATGTTAAACCCAAAGAAATGTCAATTATTCCATCTGGGTTATATTGTGAGCAATGAAGGAGTGCCGGTGGATCCAGAGAAAATTGCTTCAATCAAGCAATGGCCGCAACCTACCGACAAACAACAAGTTAGGAGCTTTCTTGGACTTTGCACATACTATCGAAGGTTCATAAGGAAGTTTGGAGATATTGCCAAGCCACTAACTCGACTCATAGAAGAATCCAGAACTTTTCATTGGGATGAAGAATGTCAAACTGCTTTTGAAACCCTGAAGAGACGATTAACCACGGCACCGATAATAGGATATCCGTTACCAGAAGGACACCTCATTCTTGACACGGATGCAAGCAACGTAGGGATTGGAGGAGTGCTCTCACAGATCCAAGGAGGGCAGGAAAGAGTTCTGGGATATTTCAAAACCAGAACGAAACTACTGCGCCACGAGAAGAAAACTTTTGGCGGTAGTGAAGTCTGTGGAACACTTTTACCAGTATCTGTATGGAAGGATATTCTTGGTACGGACTGATCATGCAGCACTTAACTGGTTGGTGCAGTTCAAGAATCCCGGGGGCCAGATAGCTAGATGAATTGAACGACTTCAAGAAAACGATTTCAACATCGAACATCGGGCTGGTGTGAGCCACCGAAATGCCGACTCCCTGTCTAGACGACCGTGTCCAGCAGACTGTTCCCACTGCAACAATGCAGAATCTGAGGAAGCTGCAGTTTCAAGAACTACAGTAGTCAATGAAGAATGGTCACCCACTAGGATCAGAGAAGAACAGGAGAATGATCCTCACCTGAAGAGGATCCGGCAATGGAGGGAAGAAAATCGGCGACCCACCTGGCAAGAAGTGTCAGGATTTTCACCGACACTCAAGGCATATTGGGCTCAGCGGGACTCCCTTGTCCTAGAAGAAGGTCTATTGAAACAAATCCTTGAAAACGATGATGGTTCCGAAAATAGAAGACAGTTAGTTATCCCGAGAACAAGAGTAGCCGAGGTATTGAGGAAGTTACACGACAGTCCACCAAGAGGTCATCAAGAGGTCAATACATCCTGGTTGTGATGGATTATTTCACAAACTGGGTAAAAGTTTACGCGATCCCAAATCAAGGAGCCTCAACTGTCGCGGATGTATTGGTGATGTGCTGGAATCCAACGTGAAGAAACTAGCTATGCCTGAGATAGAGAGCAGCCAGTTGGATTGGCGAATCATCAGGAATATGATGGAAGTGATCTTCAAAGATACCGGTGTCCTCATATTAATCTGCAGCTTTACCCCCCGTTATCAGTGTACAATGAAGACAGTGCCCTGTTATTTCCATACGACCGGAAAGTGTAGGAATGTGTCCAGTTGCCGATTTAAACATCCAGTCCCGGCTACACAGAAGTTCCAGGTACACTATTCAAAGTCTCAAAAATGTTTATTAATACTAAACACAAAATAAAGAAGTTTAAAATGGCTAATAAAACTGAAAATACAATGATAAACACTGACAATACCAACGCCACTGTATAATAAATATCAGTCAATAGTCGAAGGGAGAGGGAAGAACACTCGCGCTTACCAATAGCAAGTCAGATGGTTGCATAGCAGCGGGCTGTTCGATAAATCTTCACCAATTAAGTTCGTTCGGAATTCGCGGTATTATGATTTTCGCACGACGTTGACGGGTTGAAGGAAACCCATAACATATTTGGAAAAGTGTTTACCTTTTAAATAGACAAAATCCAATGAAACATGCACATTACAGAACTAACGTTTAATCATTATTGATAGATTGTTGATAACCAAAAGTCCATTTTCTGATTATTATCACTACATACTTAGCACTTTTTCATAGTTAAACGTGGTAATATCGAATGTTTTCGGCCGCATTCCTTTCACAGCTTCAGATAAGTTTGCCAAACTATATGAACGGTATGGATCGATATTTTTGCCGCTCCGAACACCCTTTTTAATAATTTCAAATTGTATTGATGGCGCTACCTAAAACAGAAAGTTTACGAATCAAATTCAAATTATAATATTGAAAATCTGAAACAAGCAATGATTAATGCTGACACCTGAGAAACGCTTACAAAGAATTTAGAATTTCTACATTATTCTCTATTGTTATTTCAATTTCGTCATAAAATTGTCAATAAAATGAAGCTTGTTTTGAAAAGCTTTCATTTTATCACATTTTACGTCAAGAATGACATTTTTCACTAAAATTGAAAATGGAAATGAAATGGGCACCCCATACGTAGACAGACTGTATAAGTATAATCTATGCCATTTTCTCGTAGGAAAAGTATTTTCAAGAAAATTTGCACATTAAAAGGGCTTTTTATAATCAACGTGATTACCCAAGGTCCGACAGGCGGTTGGATATAAAAGGGTTAGCAAACGAGGGTTGACTGGCTTTCAATTTCACCAAAAATCGCTTTGAATTAATTCTTAATTAACTTCTCCCATGTAATATTTACACTAAAGAAGTTTAGCTGAAGAAGGACTCTATCTATCGGGAGTTGTTCCAAATTTGAATTTTCAAACTGTAGTTTTCACACATACGAATTTGTATCTCCACCCCAGGGAGTAGAATTCGGCTCCAATTAAACGGTTTTGTTTAATGGGCTATGCAATTAATATTAAATTGGAATCCACCAAATTTAAATCGAAACGAAAACAATAAAAAAGAAAGCAAAAGGTGGAAAGAAAGCTTGAACAAAGGTTGAAATAAGTAAATATTTATTAAATGATTCAGAATTTACACACCCAATAAACCAAACGTGGAGAATAACAAGTTATATACTTCACACACTAATTTCAAATTTTATGCACCAAAAAGATACGACAAAGGTACTTTTCTTGAAGGGCTGGGATTTTTGAAGCTCTTAGCAAGGATGGAGGCAGCAACTGCTGCAATGGTTACTTCGATTGATGTAAGGACTCGTGCACAGTTTGAACAGGTTAGCGTAAAACTTGCCTAAAAATTTAACATTGTCGGCTGCTTAGCTGCGGAAAGTTTGGAATAACTTAAAAAGGAAGGAACAAATAAATAGAACAGATCGAGTAAAAAGGAACTTGCGCTACCCGTTAAAATATAACTTAACAGTGATTTGTTTTATTCCATTCGTCCTGAAATAAAAATGCAAATAAAATAAAGCAGGAACTACTACACAGAAAAAACATAGGGAGTGTACTTAAATCAGGAACTTACCAACCGGAAAATAGAAAGTGTTCACCATACAATTTAAAAATATTTACAATTATTTACTTGTCTTATTGTTGCTGAAAGAGAAAAGGGCAAGGAATATAGAAGAAAAACTTCAAATAAGACAAAGCGGAAGGAGAATCGATGAAAATTAAGGATTGCAACAATCAGTTTGGTATGTGTATTTGTAGATGTGCCCCCTTACTTCTACTTAGTTCCTGAGGAAATTCCCAGAGACTGGTAGTTACTTTTGACCTATTTCCCGGAAGAATTTTAGGTGTTGTGCCCTAGGATTCTGAATTGCTATGCAGTCCGCAAGTATGTGGATGGAGGCTTCTTATTCCATTTCACAGAATCTACATTCTTTTTGCTCCACAATTTTGAGCTTTTTAAGGTTCTCATTCAGACGATAGTGTTCCGTTAGGACACCTGCTTAAACTTAGTGCAGTTTTACTCTGGCTTAGGTAAACATTTGTTCTCAACTGGTTGTAGTCTCCCAGGAGTATCTTTGATTTTCTAAGCCCTACTAGATCTTTCGTCGTTGCCCATTTCTCCCAATACTATATTGGAGCTGATGCCGCAAAAGGGTTCCGGCCCCAAAAAGAGTTTTTCAGCCCACCTCTTTGCTAGTTCATATGCTATTTCATTTCCTTCTATTCCAGTGTGTCTTTGAATCCACAGTAAGCCGACAGTGCTGTTCTCGCCTAGTTCATTAAGTTTTCCTAGGCATTCCCATACCATTTTATAACTGATTATTCAAGAACTTAGTGCTTTAATGGCTGCTTGACTATCCGACACAATGATAATCCGCTACCCCCTATATATTTCATTAATATTGAACTGAGCACACTTTCCTATGGCGTGAATTTCCGGTTGAAATATACTTGGGGGTTTTCCCAAGCTTTCGGATTCTGGTTCCTGGTTCCTGGCCCATATACTTCTATTGCTTTTGAGCCGTCTGTGTACAATTGAATGGCATTCTTTCCAAGTCTGTTAATGGTATTTGGATCCCATTCCTTCTTGTTACTTAATCCCGTATCGAATTTATTTGAAAAGTTTTTTTTTATTCGGTTACTTAACGTCGGTCCAGGATACTAGGGAGTAGGGAAAATGATGGGGATAAGGCCGGTAGAGGAGTGAAAAGTAGAGGAGGGGGGAGAAACATTAGAGTAAGGAAAGCCCCAGGGATGGATGGCCTGAGAGGTGATATGATGAAGAGGCTGTTTGGATGACAATGGGGAATACTTCTGGGAGCTATTCAACAGGGTGCTGAGGGAGGAAGAGTTCCAGGAAGGATGGAAGGTGGCCAGGGTGATACTGATGAGAAAAGCGGGTAGAGAGGGAAGCGGGCAGCCTGCTGTGTGGTATAGGTAAACTGATGGGGAGTATAATAAAGGATAGGATTAAGGAGGAAGTTGGTAGGAATGGGGGTTTTGGGGTTTGCAAATGGGAAATCATACATCTCAGCGCTGGGCAGGGTGATGTGCTTGGTGGAAAGGGAGAGGGAGGGTAACTGGAGGAACAAGAAATTGGCCCTACTCGTGTTCTTTGACGTCACGAACGCGTTCAACAGTGTCAGCAAACGGGCGGTGTTGAACGCGTTGCTGAGGCTTGGAGTGGGGGAGTGGTTGGTTAACCTAGTAAAGGACTACCTGACGGGGCGTGTGATACTAGGCTCTAGAGGGAGGAGGTATGAGACGGAGGCAGGAGTATCCCAGGGCTCGGTTCTTGGACCGACGCTATGGAACTGTCTGTTTGATGATGTTTGTGGTTTAGTATGTGAAGAGGGATGTGAGATCAAGGTGTATCCGGACGATGTGTGTCTGGTATGTACGGCAAAGGGGGAGGCGGAGATAGAGAAGAAGGCGGAGAGAATGTGTAGGAAGATTGTGGAGAAGATAAAGCGGTGCGGACTAGAAGTGGCGGAAGATAAGACGGTGGGGTTGCTAGTGAAGGGACGGAGCAAGACGAAGGAAGTGGGGGCGATGGTGAAGGGAAGGAGAATTCGTATGGAGGAGTCTGTGAAATACCTAGGGGTGTGGTTGGATAGTCAATTATCCTTCCGAACACACATGTTGAAGGCGGCAGAGAGGGGGAAAGTGAGGGCAGCATGACTAGGGAGATTGATGTGTAATATGAAGGGGCCGGGAGAGTGGAAGAGGAGGATCATTGGTAGGACGGTAGAGCAGAGTATGCTGTACGGTGCGAAGGTGTGGGGTGAAAGAGCGGGAGTGCAGAGAGATATATTGCTGAGGGTGGTGCAAGGGTACAGGACAATGGGTGAACTGGCAGCAGCGGTGCTGGCAAAGACCTACCCATTAGACGTGATGGCTAGAGCCAGAAATAAACGCTTGAGGGGTGCGACCAGAGAGGAAGTACATGAATGGTTGGTTGAGGAAATGGAGAGAAGGTGGGAGTAGTATGAGGGCGCGCTAAAAGGAGCGATTGGGAATAGGAGAGATTGGATGGATCGGAAATTCGGGGAGGTGAACTACTTCTTGACACAGGTGTTCACTGGACATGGGTCGAGAGTAGGGTGCCTCCACAAGATTGGCAAAAGAGAGACTGGAGTGTGCGAGAGGTGTGAAGTGGAGGATAATGTGGGGCATGTGTTTGGATGCTAGAAGAACGAGAAAGTGCTGAAGAAGTTGGGCAGGAAACTAGGGAAGGCGGTGTATTGGGAGAACATGGTAGAGATAATGTTGAGGGGGGAGGGGAGGAGGAATGGATGGAAGTAAGTGGCATACTGGAGAGAATGATTAGGAGAAGAGAAGGACCTGATATAGCATGAGAGGTAGGAGGGTTAGGTATGGAGAAGACGACTGTGAGAGCGGGGAGTGTGCGAAGGACCGCCGCCCGTCTCGAAGTATTCTAGAGTAGTGATACCAAGGCGGGGGTAACGGCCAGTTTTGAGGTGGGTTTGGTTGGTAGGCATCCCCTTGGGGATGAGTCCAACACTGTTTAGGTCCTGGATAGGACCCATTCAAACATGAGTTTCCCATCTTGACCCAAAAAAAAGTATCTGCAGCTGAGGCTAACCACTGATGCCGGGAGGATTCTTACCCTAACCGGAAATTTTGACGAATCCACTAGTGTTCCAACCAGTGACAGGGATCTATATCGAGCCCAACATCCATGGACTCGGGACCTCGGTTTTATGTCTCATCCGAAAGGCGGCATATCTACATTATACCTCGTGCTCATTGGTATAATGCCTGCGAGCTGTGATATGCTACTCACCCTTGTAATTTATTTATTTATTTCGGAGTGGAGTGATATGATAACGGCATGTTCAAAAATTGAAAAAGAAATTTAGAGTTACTAGTGAGCCACTAAAATTGGCGAAATAAATTATTTTTGAAACAAAAAACGTAACATCATTACGTTACAAATTTTAACGAAAATAGAAAAAGTGAATTTCGACCCAAATCTTTCACTATCCAGACATTTCTCCAGGTTTCGAAACAGGAAATAGTAGCAGAGTGATAAATCTGGAAAATATGTTGGATGCAGAAGCAGTTCGTAGTTCAATTTATTGATTTTTGACTTGACACCTCCACATGTTTTCCCGTGCTTTGTCTTTTCGATGTAATCGATGTGAATTTAATACCGCGTGAATCCCAAAAAGTCACTGACTATCAAACTCCCTCGTGTTTAAGTAAATTGAAACTTTTCAGTTAAAATGATAAAAATATTTAAAGAGCTTTATTCAACTGGAAGCCTCTTTAATCTGTTGATAATAACATTTTTCAGTTAGGTAACATCGAACGTAAACAATTTCTCTCCACATAATACAAGAATCAATATTTCCTATTATATGTACATATCATAATACCTGTAATTTCAAATAATTACATTAAATTATATGTAATAGATCAAACCAGAAACCCATTAAATGATCTGTTAGAGATTTGTTTTTGAAATTAAATATAATGATGATTGAGAAGGTACAGATGTAATGAATAATACGGTTAAATTATAAATGAACTAGATAGCTTTAAAATTATTGTTCTTCGTCGAAAACAGGTTTTCTTGTAAAACGGAATATTACGAAAAACAAAACAAACAGTGCTGCAATAATTGTAAACAAGTATGAAATAGTTTTTATTGTTGACTATTCAGAGAAAATGTATTGCGCTATTAACCTAGAACTTGCATCCAGTATTCACAAATGAAGCACAAGCAAAATATAACTTGAAATTTCACTATATTTAAATTCTAAAAACAGTAATTGTTCCGTAGGACACGCCTACATCGATTATATATTATTGGTTATAGATCATTTTTGTAGAATTATCTAACTTTTTTCAGTTATGTGAAATTCAAATTTTCCTAAATTTTCCTAAATTCTCGAATAAATTCCGCTGTAGCTTGCGACGCAGATTTGAAGCACAATGTAGAGCACTCAAAATTGGAGACTTTTACGATGATATCTCTTTCAGTTTTGCTCGTACGAAACAATTGTGAACATTAAAATTGTAGGAAATCTTATGCCCTATAATATGATCAAAGTGGATTTGTAAAAAAAATTTTTCAACCCTTAATTTCTCAAAAATTTAAGCGGCAAGTATAATGAAAATGACAAAATCAAGTTGATAATATAAGGAAATATAGGGGAAATGTTTCTAAGAAAGATAGTATTTTCAAATTTTGAAAATTCATAATGGCGGCCTCGCAAACTGTCTTTATATATATTTTTTCAATCGCTGTTCATTTTATAAACATTAACAATTTTGAGATGCGGTTTATTGCAATCGACGGAGTAAGAGTTGTTGTTTGAAAGACCATATGAGCACGACTTTCAAATTTCCATTTACATACATTTTCTTGACGCTTGAAATACACAAAATTATTTTAACGTTTAGATTGTTGAAAAATTAATTTCAACTTCCGGTTCGATTTATAAGAGAATAGGCCTTCAGAAACCACACATTAGAAGCTGAGAGAACGAAAGTCAAAGTTTGCTAAGTACTGACAGGAATATAAGGAATTTCAAGTTCGTGATTGATTCGTTAGGTTATTGAATCCAATCTGTAACTTAATCAATTTTTTCATTTTCGTTGTACCACTGCATGTGTACGAACGGGGCAATTTTTCCAGCGCACGCAACGAATCTATAGCGCGGCAGCGATTAGGCGTCATGGCGAGATTCAACAACCTATCAAATCAATCACGAACTTAAAATTCCACCTAAGTAGTGCCTAAAGAACTTTGACTTTCGTTTTCTCGGCTTCTGATGATCGCATTGATAGTTTTTATTAATACGTGGTTTTTGAAGGTCTTGTTATGTTCACTATATAATTTAGATTATTATTACTTATGTCGCAGTCTTGTCACTAGTAATACCACTAGAGGTCAAATTATTTCCGGAAATTTTTTCGAGCTCATGAATATTTTGGAAATGATCCCGTGTTGCATTCCACACCAAATTGTGTGTGAAATAATTGAAATTTATTTTTCGATTTCCAACAACGTCACAAACTTTCTGCTGATTTTAGTAGCACAAAAGTGCCATTTTAGAACCTAAAATATTATATTTTCTCTTTTTATAGTTTCTTGGTCTTACTACAAGTGGTAGAAAATCATAATTTAAAAGTTTTTCGGAACGCTGCTTGAACAGATTTACAGCGCGTCACAGTTTTGGCAGCAATTTAGACCTTTAAATTGTTGATTTCTACTCGTTGTAGTTGCACGAAAATACCATCTCAAGACACAACACTGTATATTCTTTGGTAGAAAATTGCTTTTTTGCTAATGAAAACCAGAATGTCAAAAAAATATTCTGTCATTATAAACGTCAAAAAAATGTCCGCATCACCATGGCAACCATGGTGATCTGTCAAAAAAACACGTTTTGATTAGTTCAAAATTACAGGTGTGGAATTTCCATTAAAGTTTTTATTTCAAGTCAGTAACAGTTCTAGAACTGGTCGTGCTTCAGTAATCAATTACTATAATGTCAACTCAGAAGCTTCTACTTAATCAAATAATGAAGAAGAAATAATGAAAACGGATCATAAAGTAGATCCAGAATTCAGTGAAGAAGTACAAGAGTAAGAAGGAAACCAGAAAGATTAAGCCTGTAAATTTATCCGGGAGGATTTGTTGTGTTCACTAAGTAATTTAGATTATTATTACTTACGTCACAGTCTTATCATTAAAGTTTTTATTTCATGTCAGTAACTTTAAATACGAAACACTAAACTAAAGTGAATTTATAACAGGTCTATCTTTTTATAATTCGAAGCGGAAGTTGAAATTAATTTTTCAATGAAAAATCTTAAAATAAATACGCATAAATAATTATTTTTTTTAGATCAAGCGTGAAAAAAATATGTAAATAAAATTTTAAAAATTTTGCTTTGCGCGGCCGTCATTTTGAATTTTCAAAATTTGAAAACACCAACTTTTTCAGAAACATTTCCTCTATATCTCGTAATATTGTTGCGAGGTCACCAACTCAAAGCCGACCCTGTCTCTCGACTGTGAACCTTGGTGGCTGCACTCATTTCGAAAACATTCTCGAAAAGACGCTTTGTTCACGCATAGGACGAGCACGAGAAATACTAGAATTTTCATGAGTTGAGAAAGACTATGTATACGCGGGTTTTTGAGTGAGTTGACAATTAGTGAAACGGTCAGAAAAGAGTTAGTTCACAGACAGTTTACAGAAGTTCTTAGTAATCGGAAAGTGAATAAAATAGTGAAGATAAATAGTGTAATATTCAAGTGGTAAAAATAAATTTAAACTCTTATACCGAGTGTAAATAAATTAGTAGACATTAAGTAGAGTGTGTATGTAAATTAAGTTAAAGAAATAAATCAATAGATAGTAATTAGCCATATTGTGCATAATTTTATCCCACAAGTAAAAACTATTTAAATAAATGACAAAAAAAACATTACAATATTATCACCTTGATTTTGTCATTTTGATTATACTTGCCGCTTAAATAAACAAAATTTCAAATTGCTTAAAAATGTTTGGAAAAAAATACCTTTTTTTAAATCTACTTTTATCATACTATAGGACATGAGATTTCCTACAATTTTTTCGTGCGATCAAAACTGAATGAGATATCAGCATAAAACACTCCAATTTCGAGTGGTCTACGCTGTGCTTGCAAGCTGCGTCGCAAGCTCCAGCCGAATTTATTCGAGAATTTGGAAAAATGATTGGGAGTCGATATATATGTTTTTGATTAGGGAAATAATATTCCAACTCAGGAAAACTTGATGTTAGGTAGATTTTTCGACCCTACTCTCCCGGACTAACTGGAAACAACAAAAAAGTAGAAATAATGGTATTAGTTGTTTTTAATTTACCAGAATTTAATTTCGTTTTATATTGGTGTACCTACATAAGTCCCGAAGTAATAATTTAAAAAAGTAAACACGCAATGTAATGTGGACGAATGTCCACGGCCACAATATAAAGTTCAATTATTTGTCGACAATTTGTAATGTTGGCTTTCAACATTACTCCGTTGTGAGTTATATTTCCTTTGTGACATTGACATATTACAATGTTTACTCTTTTAATTATATGTGTTTTCTTTGGATCTCCTCCGGTTTGAGGATAATTCTAATTACCATTAGAAGTAGATAAAACAAATGTTTGGGTATTCTAAAGAAGTTGAGTAAATATTATTTTCATAATGGGAAAATGTCAAGAATGAACAGATGTCTCTAAGGTGAAATGTACAATCATTAAATTTAATCTATGAGAATTATAATTTGAATGCAAGCAAAACAATTGTAATTATCAAAAGGGGGTTGCATGGTAATTATAAATACAGGAGAAATGGAAAGGTTTAAGAAAAACTTTTATTTAAATTTGGAAATTGAATAGTACGATCAAGCTACAGCATTATATTACTAGGCAGTTTGTGTGTTTATAAAGTAGTTTGTTCAAAATCAATTGCAAAAGCTCAAACACGTGTTCGTCGCCCTTACTTATTTTTTCCTTTGATCAGCATATGCCGGTCAAAGGAAAAAGTCGGTAAGGACGACGAACTCGTGTTTAAACTTTTGCAATTGATTTTGGACTAACTTCACTAGTGCCAAATAATTCAGAAGGAGGAAGCATTAGGAAAGAGCTCCCACAGTCTTCCAAGCTGAGTAGTATCCTTCGGAAAACATAAACCTTTATAATGTGGAAATAAAACCTTTAAAAGATTCTAGTTGTTAATCAGTGGTAGTGCAAACAAACCTTCAAGCAGCTGATAAAAAGCAATAAGATAGTTGTGATGTGGATACTAGAGTATACCAAGACATTAAAAGAACTTCAAGCACTAGAACCTTTCATTAGTTGGGTGGATTTTCTATTAAAGTTTCTCAAGCGATAAAAAGGGAAAAGTGATTTAAGAGATCTACCGAAACTGTTATACATGGTACAATTCTGCAAGAGAGTGAAATACTTTGAAGAACAAGAAATATATCTTCTATTAAAACAGCCAATTGAGCTTATAGGGTTGTTAAAAGTCATTCTTAAATCCTAACAAACGTCAGAATGTTTATTCTTTAATAACAATACACATAACAGTACGATTATTAAAAGAATAGTAGGTACCAGTATGAGTATAGGCAATACTTTTTACACGGATCGTTGCTAAAACTTACTACATCCATAATTATATTATACAAAAGAAGAAATGCAACTACGAGCAGCTTAGTATGTAAGGAAAATGATGCAGTTTGTAGGATGCTTTGTTATTTTTGACTTTCTTTTCATCTTCATTCACCCGATTCTCCATCAATACTAAAAATAACAGGGTAAATATTATCATTTCAGAAGAAGGTATTATGAATGCGTATTATAAGTTGTGTTGAAGGTAAATGATGCCTGTGTAATGTACACATCTACAGAAATCTTTGAAAACCATAAGAAAATAAGATCAGTCTTAGGCTCTTCACAACCAAGAAGCTCGATCTGCTCAGAGTGTTGATCAATAAGTTATCAAAGAAAAATTAAGAGTATATTATAAAAAAATTAATGTTCAATCTGCATACTAACGTTTTGGAATGATTTGTAATTCAAAATATTGTGATCTTGCAAAAGAAATTATTAAACTCACCGACAAAATATTGCATATTTCATTCAATTTTCTCTTCAACAAATTTTGTATTTTTTATTGTTAATGCCTGCGACCATGCAGTGGTCCAGTACCTTGAGGATATCGGATAATCGGATAATCATATACGGTATCTCCTAATACGGAAAATTGCAGCGCCTGCTTCAATTGCTGAATTAAGTCACGAGGAACGTCGAATTCCACAAGAAGCAATTACAAACTCTCTGCGGAGCATGCCCAATGGGATGCAGGCTATCGTTAGAGCTGCAGGAGGAAATACCAAGTACTAATTTGTTATGATGGCTTAAAGCATTGTTATATCGTCGTCATTTTAAATATTTCTAATTAAATGTTATGATCGGCTATTTCATTGGTTCTTTCAATATGTAATGTATTTGACCATAAGTATATAGAACACTTCTGTATGAGGCATTTAGAAAACAAGAGTGTTAATGGATAGCAATTTAAAAAAAGACATAAAATAAAATATTTTTAAAAATATGCTCAGACAGCCAGGCGCTGCTGAATGCACTTATGAAACTAAAAATTACATCGATACTGTTATGGGAATGCCGAGAAGAGCTCAGTGTCCTCTTAAAACACAACACAATAGACTAACGTTGTTGTGAGTTCCTGGACATTGTGGCATCGAGGGCAATGAGAAACCCAATGACAGAACTCCCCAATTGCATATATTGGCGCAGAACCCGCACTCGAGGTAACCAAATATGCCATCGGAGGATGCATACAGGACTGGTTCAAACGAAAACAAAGATAGAGGTGGAACGAAGTCCCTTTTATGCATCACGGGAAAATATTTATTAAAGAACCGTCATAGCACAGAGCTAAAGTACTTCTCAAGATGGGTACGATTCAAATCAGAACAATAACGAGTCTTCTCACAGGCACCGAACATAGACAAGACAGGAAGGGTCACTCTAAGCTCTTCCCCCAATGTTGTTTTTCTCGCTTTGTCAGTGATACTACTCTTTCTCAGCAGATTTCATCTCCCACTTGATGCGTAGATGGAATTTACCGGTGTGCTTTAAAAATCTCAGTTATAATGCCATTAATGAAGTTTTATTGAACATAACACCTATTGCAAAACAATAATACCGGAACGTTGCTCTTAAAAATGTTTACAAGTGATAGAAATATTTCTAGCACTTACGGAAATGCGTTGGTTTATGTTACTGGATATTTGCTTAAAAGAGTTTGCTGCAACATTCGTGTCGAGAAGCAACAACTACTTCTCGTGTAATTCAATGTCTGTCGGGGCATATATCCCTCGAAGTAGTTGTTGCTTCTCAGTGAACGGTCTCTGTTCTTTGAAAAAACTACAACACGCTTTACTAAAATATGACAATTTTCACAGGAAACTGTAATTAAGCAAATAACTACAAAACCGAGATGGTTTTTTGTCAATACAGAAATTTGGTCTGTGGTTAGATTTGGGGATGTCGCTGTTGTCGCATTCTGAGCATTTCCTTAACTGGGGTTAACGTATTGATGTGGTTTCAGCGTTGTCTCCAGTCCAGGCTTATGCTCTATAGTCAATATATATGTGAATATATTTCACGTTAAAATATGTTAATCGTGAAATTAAAGAACAAATAAAAGAAAAAAAAAAATAGAGCCAAATAGGTATAAAATTAACAATTTTACAGAATTTAAAGTAAATGTATTTATGTATCTTAAAATATTTGTATGTTTGCTTTATTTCTTTTTCACTTTCATATTGTGATGGGTACTTGAAATTAGTTTAAACTTTGCTTTCTAGTATATTAAATATTAGGAAATTCCATCTATACTTTCGAATTCATTTCTATTAACCCCCGTATCAGTCACTCAGTTGAAATACTAGACATATGCGACATCTGGTTAGTCGGAATACGGCGCCAACTGTTCGCTTTTGTAGACCCAATATCAAAGTACCGACATGAAGTGACCCTTTTTGTCTTGTCTATGTTCGGTGTCACAGTCCTACACAAAATGTGGCTATACAAAGGAGAACTTTTCTGCAGTCAATGTGGTAGAGAGTCAGAAACGACCAAACATATACTGTTCCAATGCGAGATAAACGATAAAGAATATGTACAGACAGGTACAGGGAACTAGGGTAACAGGATTGGTGTTGTGGTGCAAAACCCGGAAGACACAAAAAGCCGTAGAGGCGATAGGATCAGCAT
Organism: Lochmaea crataegi; assembly: GCA_947563755.1. Lineage (NCBI taxonomy): Eukaryota > Metazoa > Arthropoda > Insecta > Coleoptera > Chrysomelidae > Lochmaea > Lochmaea crataegi. The sequence continues at coordinate 27,391,415 of OX387429.1, forward strand.
CAGAGAAAAAAAATTAGATATCTCAGGTATACAGAATAGGTCCTAAAGAATCTCCATATGCAAAGTTTATTAGAATAATAATTATTATAAATGATTGTAATTATAAAGACATGCTGAATTGTATTAACGATTTTGTGAGGTCCTATGAACTATCGACGTTGGGGTGGTCCAGATTGACCCTACACTTCAGTATTTTCTAGCATGTTATCAGCTTCCCATAGTATTTCTTCTATTCTAATTATATGTTCGTCGATCTCTCCTAATTATCTAATTAGTATTTAATGCCTACAACATAATCTGGTTTGTACTTTTTATTTATAAATTGTATTTAAATACATTTTTGTTAATATTATATTGAACAATCTTAATTAACGTCAAACGGGTGGACGTCGACCCAGCTCTGTAGTGAAACCCCGCTGATGCGATAATTATAGTCGAGCAGAGTCGAGCGCCGTTAGTAGGTACTTGTATGGGCGACTACTGGGGAAACACCGTCATAGAGCCCGTACAGCCTGCAGCGAAACACCTTAGATTACTAGGGTACTACTAGTATATCACAGATCGCAGGCATTATACCCATGAGCACGAGGTATAATGTAGATATGCCGTCTTTTGGATGAGACGTAAAACCGAGGTCCCGAGTCCATGGATGTTGGGCTCGATAAAGATCCCTACCACTGGTTGAAACACTAGTGGATTCGGCAAAATTTCCGGTTAGGGGTAGAGTGCTCCCGGCGTTGCTCAGTTGCCTCAGTTGCAGAAATAGACCGTCGTTAAAAAACCGAAAAAAAAAGTCAACCGTATTTAGAAAATAAAAGGAAATAATAAAAATAGTACAATTGCCAGGAAGTGTTCTATTTACAGTATGTCTGAAAAAGTTGGCAACCTATGTGATACTTTTTTATCGTTACGAATGTGTAGGAATTGTTACTGCTGACATCATTATTTGGTTTTGAATAATCTTCAATAGCAATCCCTGCCTGATGTTTTTTTCTGAATTTATTATCAACATTTTCAGAGCTCCTTTTTCATTATTTTACTCACTGTTGCAAAATATATCTACATTTTTATCGGGTGGTCTGTTATCTAGAAATTACTATAGCTTCCCTATAGGTTTTGAAGTTATATCCGACAAATAATACAATTTTAATGGTACTTTTGCTAGTTTATGTGTCACAATAATTTATTGTAATGTCACAAACTGACGTTTTGAAGAGCTGACTGACATTAGTTACAATTGATATGTTTCAATTTCAGTGCAACTAGATTAAATCTATCAGTTAATTTTAATTTTTCCATTCCGAACAACTTTTCATAATTCAAGTTTTCTATATTGTCACAAATAAAGGTAAAGTTCATGTAATAGCCTTCTTGGTGTGCGTCATTGATTGTTAATGTCTTTCTAACACATTACGTCGGAAGAAATGGAAAAAAGGCAGGTCTGTGATTAATCCTAATCAAAATATCACAATAATGAACCGTTCAAACGTAGTACAAACGTTAACCCTAATCTTTGACTTACAAAAATTTGATTGGTTGACGTTTAGATTACGCGCAAACGCGACCTATCAATCGGGCCAAATTACATCGTTCAAAATACGATGCAGACGTTCCTTTCGTAGCGGCAATGTATCTTACGTCTTTTTCTAATGTCCCACTGACAGTTCTCGTCAGGTCTGTACTTTGTTGTTTACGGGGAATTATTATTTATGAAAAGTGAATATTAATCTTATTAAACACGATGTATAATTCTGTTGCAGGACTATATTACTATATTTACTAATATTAAATTATTTTAATATATAAATTTAATATACAATTTGTTTTATTTTGCAGTGTTTTGATATCCCAAGTATTATTAATTTCATAGCCTTTTCGAATTTTGCAGAATACGAACCTGATGATTTTATTTATCAAATTAAAGGTTAGCTATATGTCAAAATAACAAATAAAATATCGACATGCCCAAAACCCGGATATACGTTACAAACGATGACGGACACCAAAAAGGCTGTTATATGAAGTACACTTCACTCTTGTACCAAATTCATATTTTTTATACAGGGTGTACCGTAAATAAGTACCGTAAATTGGAGGCATAATAGATCGTTAAGAAATATTGAAAATACCCTAATAAAACTTTTCTCTAACCTTCTTAGTTTGTGAGATACAGGCTGAAGGATGCAGAAGAAATACACATTTTATCGCATATCTTCTCGGGAGATGAAAGTATAAATTTGAAATTTTTTGTAGGTTATTGTCTCTCCAAAACACATCAACAGTATCAATTCTGTCAAATTCTAATGAGCCAATTTTAAACCTGTGCTGATGATTTGTAACTTTAACGGCGTGCGGGTTTTCGTCAGACCAAATTTATTGTTTAAAAAAATTTACAACATAAAAAAGTGTCTTACTGCAATAAAAAGTTAAAAATCTTTGAAAATGGAGTGTTGTATCGAGTTCAATAAAGAGTACCTTTTATGTAAGAAATTCAATAAAAAATTGCAGACAAAAGTCCTCAGCTCTAAATACAGGGTGTTTCAAAAATAGGGTACAATAATAGTTTACGAACCCCTCGTACCACGCCACTGGCTCATTAGAATTTGACAGAATTAATACTGTTGATGTGTCTTGAAGAGACAATAACCTACAAAAAATTTCAAATTTGTACTTTTATCCACCGAGAAAATATGCACTAAAATGTGTATTTCTTCTGCATCCTTCAACAGCCTGTATCTCACAAACTAATAAGGTTAGAGAAAAGTTTTATTGGGGTATTTTAAATATTTTTCAACGATCTATCATGCCTCTAATTTACGGTACACCCTGTTTAACTCGTATACGAATGAAAAGATTGCTGCATATGCTGCCATCTTTTTCAGACATACTGTTTATAATTTAAAAATTATACTACTCAATTTTTTTAAAATAGTTCTTAGAGGAGGTGGATGGAACACGGTGAAAATCACATTCAGGATATGAAGTCATTGTAATAACAATAGGATTTTAAACGAAATTTTCGGAAATAGAAATGAAATTTGTTTTCTTTAATTATCACTCCAGTTCAAAACTATACAGATTAAAGTTGTATTTATATTAAACGAGGAATTGCGATATTTTTCATAAAATCTCAATTCATATGTAAACCACGTCGTTATTTATTCAAAAAATACTAAATCTAATTAACTTGAAATAAAAAAGTCCTTCCAAGCGCACTATACAATTACGACGCACCTAAGACTGCGCCAGCGTCGGATGGCTGGAAAGAACGTCGAGTTTCAACGACGCCTATATCAGTTGTTCCAAACCTGCGAAACTGACCGTTCATCTCTAGATGACAACTGTCGGAATCATACGAATTAACACAATAAAACGCAATAATTTTTCCAGTTTAACGTATTTAAATCATATAACTATTCTTTATATGTAAAAAACGACGAATTTTAGTTGATCCTGTGAGGCGTAGACGTTACATTGTCCTTTGTCAAGGTATTTATACAATTTAACAATAGCAACAGATAAAAATTATTTGGTCATTGTTGTTTCTTACGTGCATAACGTTCATTTTATTATTTTGACGGCATAAATTTGTTGTTTCAAAACTATGTTGGTTGAAATTATTCAAATACTTTAAAAATATATATAAGTATGTGTCGTAAACTGTTGAATTTCATGTGGTAAGAAGAATAATATGAGGAAAATATTTCAACTTTTGCTTAGCTACCACCTATGTGCTTTCAAAACTCTTTAATGTATTTTCAATTTCTGTACAGCTCTGCAATTTTTAATTAATTAATATCAACACCCCGAGACGCTAAATATACTTTACTGTACAATCATACCTTTTTTAATTAATAACCTCCTCTGACATCTTTCTTCCCCAATTTGTCTCAAGAATTCCCGATCCATTCTTTTTTAGGAAATGAACTAAGCTCTAATTAAAATCGGATGGTATCTCCCCCAATGGAGGATAATCCTCTCTGTCAAATTCTCCTGGTTCCTCCTTTTTGCTTTCAAAGGTTTCGTTATCTTCTATAACCTTAAACTTGTCAATCATGTAACTTGCTTTTAATCACCCATCTGAACAATCCATTCTTGAGTACTTTCTACATTTTTAGACTATCTCAGTTTTAGTCCTATAGACCTATATCGACAGTACAAAAATATGTTCATGTAAGATTTTTTATATCTCTGTCATGTAGCCAGGCTATGACAACACTAGTAGGAGTTGAACAAGTTCTTTGCTAGCTATGGTCGCTATTTTGTTAATATCAATATTAACAAATTCTCTTTTTCTTCTTGAACCTTTTTCTGATACAAATGATTAACAAGGTCCTGGTAACTAGTGCTGAGAAAATGTCCTTGCACGTGTGTCCTAACCTTTTCATAAAATGTTGACCCAATAATTTTGATGTCTTCAAACAGGACGTTTTTCTGAATATTGTCCTGTACGAATACCTAGTCACATTATTCCATATTTTTGTATCTACTTGGTTATTTCCTGTAAACATGACACTCCTTGGCACACTTTTTGGAAGGAAAGTCTTTAATTAAACCATTACCAGTTTTATTCAGTCCTGCTATTTTAATGAGCTAATGACACGAGTCCCAAGTACATTAAACGTGTCGTAAAACCAAACGCATAATATTCCCAAGGACACACCCAGTCACATCTCCCAGTTAATCAAAACATACAAAATGTTACTTTTACAATAAACACGATTTATGATACTTATAAAAAAATGTAATTTCGCACCAAGACGGATTTAATGGATACGTTTTCTTGGGTTAAATGAAAATGTCTGTGTCACTATTTGATAGGAAAGATGATTTTGTTGTTTGAATCTTTTCTTTCGGCTCTTGGTTCTTATAGATATTCAGGGAGATTCATTCATTTGCAGATGTGAAAGTGAAAGGGTCATTTCACTTGATATTCGGGCGTGGTCCATCCTGGTGATTTGCAGAATAAAATTTACTGAAAAATAGAAAAAACTATTGACAAATATATTGTTTATACAAAGGAAATTATTTTAAGAATGAAGTTAAAGTGTATCTCAAAGTATATCGTCTTGGTTTTTACCTCATTAAACGATTTATTTTCTCACCTTCACTGTTATTAGAAAACACGTGTTAAATGTGTATCTAACTGTGATAAGAAACCGGAAATCTAGGTATTTTATGACAGAGCACCAGAGGCGGACTCCAGAGGTAAAAATAATAATATAGGTATTTACTAGCAATTTCTTTTTGAAGCATCTGTTTAATTGTAAATAAAATTCCAAAACATTTATCTCAAAGTATATGGTCTTGGTTTTACCTAATTAAACGATTTAAATAAAATATACAAATTGATGATATTATTCTGTGTTGTTATTCTAAGTCTAATTCTGTTTCACTGTCAGAGTCCTCATTTAAATTGATCACAATGGGCTGTATATTAAAACTTTGCATAGACAAATACGAGTGTTCAACGTTTACAATATGATGTACTGAACAGTCGTCAGCTGCAAAAAGCGCCAAACAGAGTAAGTACTAAAACTGAAATTCAGGAGTATTTGTTAGAAAATGATATTTATTTTGAATTTAATTACAAGAAAGAACAACTACTGGAAGTGTTAAATACATTTACTATTAAAAAGCAATATGTATATGTGACAGCTTAGCTGAACAAACGGGTCATACTGTGTTACGACTTTCTTCCTTACCATTGTGTATTCAACTCCATTGAGCATGTGGCACGAAATAAAAGCAAACGTAAGACCGGAAAATGTTTCTCCTACTCTGAGTGCGAGTGTCATACACTTGATTAAAACTGTTATAAATAATATATCGGTTGAAAGCTGGAAAAATTTAGTACATCATATTGTAAAAGTTGAACACTCGTATTTGTCAATGCAAAGTTGTAATATACAGCCCATTGTGATTAATTTTAATGAGGACTCTGACAGTGAAACAGAATTAGACTTAGAATAACAACACAGAATAATATCATTAATTTGTATATCTTATTTAAATCGTTTAATTAGGTAAAACCAAGACCATATACTTTGAGATAAATGTTTTGGAATTTTATTTACAATAAAACAGATGCTTCGAAAAGAAGTTGCTAATAAATACCTATATTATTATTTTCACCTGGAGTCTGCCTCTGGTGCTCTGTCATAAAATACCTTGAAGTCCGGTTTCTTATCACAATTAGATACGCATTTAACACGTGTTCTCTAATAACAATGAAGGTGAGAAAATAAATCGTTTAATGGTCGATTTAATAAGGTACCTGACAGATCAATTTTTAATGTCTTTAGGAAATACCCATCTCGGCCCAAACCACTTCCAGGTAGAAACCCACGACAAATTTCAACCCCTAATCTATGCAATCAATTTCTTTAAATTCTTATCAATGGTGGCAGAGTAATGAACACTGGTCAGTTGTAATACATTTATCCTGAATTGTCGAAAATAGTTCGATGGTGTTTTTCCTAAAGAGCGAACGCGCCATTTTGATGTTTTGAGAAAACGAAGAAAAACTGTTTCGGTATGATTCTAAGAGCCAACTACTAAGTGATGAGTTTAGCAGTTCAAATGTTCATTACTAACCTTAAAATGACAAAAAAATTCTAAAATTTTTAAGTAGTTAATTAAAAAAACGGTTTTTTGTGGATATTCGCCCTTTTTCCAGATAAGCTTTGTAAAGAAATGACTATTCGCCCTACATTAGCCCTTTTGTTAAAACATAAACTTTATTCGCCCAAATAGTTTTACACGGTGGAATTAATAATAATGCTTGTAAAAATGTTAAAAAAATTGGATAAAATAAAAACTCAAAATATTTAAAAATGATATATTCCAAATAAACATAAAACATAAAAAACTGAGATTTTCTACTCGTCTATACCTTCATCCTCTTCGTCTGCTTCCATAAACTTATCCACTACGTTTGGTTTAAAAGGCATAGAAAAATACTCTGGGTGATAATTTGCTGGTATAGTTCCATTTGTGCATAGTTTTCGTAAACCCATATATTTTTTTGCAGCTATTGGCAGTTTTATTTTGTAAGCTCTCTGGGGTGTATTATTACCATTTTTTTTATTTGCATCGGAATTTCTTCTGGTTTTATTTTCCGTTAGACAAATTTTTAATAAGGGTGAGTCATCAGTAAATATGTGCTGCACTTGAAATGATCTGGGGTGGCTTTGCTAAAAAACGCACTTCTAACCATTCTCATTTTAAGGTTTGTACCACCCTCTGTTTTAAATACTTTAGGGAAATTATTACCAGTAAATGACTTATAATCGAAAAAATCCTTTTGTGTCAATGTAAAGACTTCATATGGTCTAGGGTTATGTCTAGCATTTCTTATAATAGTAGGCCATTCTAATGGGGCAAAAATAATTTTTTTCTTGTGTGCTTGTTCGATGGTGCCGTGTACTGAATCGACAGGCATGTATGAATGTCCTGGCAGAAGATAATTAATAGATATTTCTTCTAAATTTAATTTAAGAAACCAGTGAAGAAAACAAAGCATTTGATGGTTCTTATTTTGCCCTGCACAACTATCGCAATACAGGAGAATCGTTTTTATAACTCCAATCTCATCTATATGACTCAGATATTTATGCATAATACTACATATTTCATTAGCCCCTCGTTTGCCGTCACATTACCCCCAAAGATAACAATAAACATTTCTCGCAACGCTTTCGTAAAACGTTAGATTATAAATGGCATATTTACTGGAAAACCCAAGAAGAAAGTTGTCGCCATTCGGAGTATCTAACACTTTTTGAAGATCAAAACTTGTACATAAGACCTCGGGAATATCATGCATTTTCTTCTGATCTTCAATAAATGTTTCATTTGTTGGTTTCTTTTCATTTAAATGCTTATCATGTTCATTTTGTTGTTCTTTTGTTACTTGTTCTTTATCTGTATTTTTGTAATTCTCATATTTAAGGCATTTGTCCTTTTTAGGTACATGAAAACCTATATTAAATTCACGTTTAAATATTTTTTTAAATACTTGAAGACTAACTTTACAATTTGCTTTTTTCTCTGTCTGTAGATATTTCTCATAAATACGGTACAAATTTGAAATGTTATTAAAGTCGCTAGGTAGATATTTACGTGTAGTTTGTTTCCTGCAATAATGCGAAGGGATTGCTGGTAGTTTATTAATAGAAGATCTTACTATATTATCTACAGGGGTTTTATTTTTTGGGATACGCTTCCCACGCTCGTCGATTTTTGAAATTTGTATATCACTTTTGTTAGTTTCAGTGTAACGAAGTAGTTTATCAGTTACATCTAGCGTACTTATAAAAAATCGCCTACAAACTTTTCTTTTGATGTCGTTTCTTGGAAGGTAATAATCCCTTGTTAAGGATTTTCTGTTTTCGTCAGACTTGACCCTCCTTCTTTTAACCTCACGAATGTTGATGTGGTTAAGTAAAAAATCCCTTTGCCTTTGATGATTAATCGCCCAATATTAAGTAAAAATAAATGTTCTATTCTCGTCGCTAAGATCATTACATTCGTTGGGACATCCTTTTGCGCATGGATTAGGCTTAACTTGTTTCTTGGGCTTAACTATGTTTTTATGTCCTATATATATAACTCTCACCTCTTACTTTCTTAAGTTTACGAACTTCTTTTGGGTTTTCTTTCTTCCGCTTCTTGCTGCCATAAGCTCTTGTTGGAACATCAGAATTGGAACTGTTTTCTGAAACATGATCATTTTGCGGGTCACTTTCTGTTTCATTTTCAAACAATAAATCATGATTTACCAAGTTACCAAGTGAGATGTGGAAGGAACGACTGGTAATATAATTTGTTCCTAAAAAATAAATAAAAATTGGTTAAGTAATGGAAGTTAAAAAGAATGCGCGTAAAGTCCCTACCATTAAATCAGTTGGTTTCGCCAAATAGGTCTTTTCGAGTCGGTCCGGTATTACAGTAATATTTTGCTAAAAAAAAACAAGATCAAAAACTAATTACCAAGTTAAAAAAATGAAAAATAAGTACATCCAAGTCTGGTACAATAATGTTTATGTTTATTTCGCCGTGCGCAATATCTTGATCAGAATTTTCGCAAAAAATTATATCCATGTTGGGAATATCCACATTTTCAGATGGAAAATAATCGGCATTAAAAGGTAAATTGTCATCATTTAAAAGTACTTGCGCCTAAAATATTTTAAAATTATTACAGGTTGGTATGTCAGTTAAGTCCGGCAAATAACTATATTATTATTCGAAATTAGTTTTTAATGGATGGTCGCCGGGCTTTACCGGATACCCTGTATAAGCATTATTTAAATTTTTTGTATGCAATAGTCTATTTAAAAATACTATAGTAAGAAAAGCTACTAACCTCTTCATTTTGAAGCTCTGGAATTGGACTTGTTGTGAGAATTTCACAGGAACTTAGACCATCTTTAATCTCTAAATTCTCAGCTACTTTTGGTATTTTGACTGGCAATTTTATGTCGCTTAATATATTGATTTTGTTTTTATCCACATCGCGGGCTAAATTCAATATTCTTTCGGTTCTTTTATTAATAATTGTCACTTTTTTGAAAGAAAACACATTCACGTGGCCGTGGCCGTTTACTGAATGAAATAAGTGAGGTTATAATTCTAATACAAAAACAATACACGTTCGCCCTTTTGCCGTTCAGTAGTACTTGATATTCGCCCTTTCTGAGAAACTTTTGGAGCACGTTCGCCCCAAGCAAATTTAAATTTTTTGCAATAAATTCCTTATTTTCATGCTAATACGTTCGTCCTTTTGTCAAAATGTCCGCAGAACCCTTATCTATAATCTGGTACATAAAACTTAAAATCGCAAATTGGGCGCGTTCGCCCTTTAGGAAAAATAGTGCGTGTAAAAACAATTTAAGTTTAACTTCGGAAAATGGCAACATTTGTTTATCCAGAATTTAAAGAAATGACGAGTAAACGAGGAAAACCACTCTTAGTGATAAATAACTTTAAATTTAAACAACAAAACCGGAAATTAGCTTCAGGGGAGACAAAATGGAACCTAACCTAAAAACAAATTTTTGTTGCTAAAAAAATTGAAGAGTATAAAAATAAAAAGATTTCAAAGTTGTCTTATTGTGTATTATTGAAATAAAGGTGGGCCGAGATGGGCCAAAACAGGTCAATTTTAGACTCGGGCCGACTTGGGCGATTTTTATTCAGTATACCTGCCTGATGGGCCGAGTTGGGAATCGCCCATTTTCCATAATGGACTATAACCAAAATATTGCAAAGTATACAAATTTAAATATCCTTTTATTCAAAAATAAACAAGTAACTAAATAAAATAATGCAATGCACAATTTCCTACAAAAAAAAATATTCTTAAAAAAAAGAAAAGAAAGAAAAACTATCATTCCTATCCATTATGGGAATTTGATCGTGTGCTGCTGCCGAACACTTTAAAGAATGAAAAAAATTGTGGTAAATTGGCGGAATAAACTCAATTAACTCTAAAAGATCTTTATTTTTGGCGACAGTTACACAATTTCCAGTAGGATATAATAAAGGAAGAAGTCCCTTGATGCTATACGTTTGAAACGTTTCTTTTTTTAACATCAAATTTTTGTAAGGGTAGAATTTCGAATTATAAATGGATCTTCTTTTTTTTATTATTATTATACAGTGCATTTTCAACCATTCAACTTTTGTTGAATCTAAACTTATTTTTCTGTTTACGGGAAGAAAAAATTTCTTAAAGGAACAGGCATTGTATTTCAAGAAGATTTGACAAATTTGAATGAAGCAATTAGCAAATTAGGATTAAAAAATGTTTGGTCAGAAAATGGTAAAATCTATATTAATAGAGACAAAAAAGTGATTACTATTAGAAACAAGACTGAACTAAAAAGAAATATTTAAATTGAGTTACTAAACATATTTATGTGTCTTAACTAATTTTTTTTTAATTTAAGGCAAACTTATATATTCTCTACTGTTCGTATTGTCATTTTTTTTTATTTATGTTCCCTTACTTTTTAGGAATATGTTAATTTTTTACGGAGCATAATAAAAATAATGATTGATTTTTTGAATATAATAGACAGGGAAGAGATCGAAACAAAAATATGCGATAATTTTAATGAATATTTTGAGAAAAGACTAACAAGAGGTAATTACGATTTAAATATAATACATTTAAACATAAGAAGCTTACAAAAACACTACGATGAACTATTGGTATATGTTGAAATGGCCAAAAATCAGCAGGATATCATTGTTTTATCCGAAACAGGTAACATAAATAAACTATCAGATTTGAGCATACCAAATTATTCTGTATATCATATTGATTCTACATTAAACAAATGTGACGGCGTTGTTAATATATTTGAAAAATAGTTTAGCAGCCAGTATCACAATATCACCCGTTAATAATAGTAAATTTTTAAGGATTATTCTCGTAATTAACAACCTACCAAGCAATAATACGATTGGTCTGACTGTATTCTACAGACTTCCGTCAACAGATACAAAGAATACATAGACGATTTAGAAACACTTTAAAAAAGCAACACATAGAGGTTTACATGGGAGGTATTAATATTGATATACGAAAGCTAGAGGTCAATGATAATGATAACTATCTAAATTTACTAAATTCATATGGTTTCTTTTCCTATATTAATAAACCTACTACAGTATTCGCCAGCTAACTTTATATCCTAAATGCTTTCTAGGGAGCTATTGACGCCGCCCATCCGATAACTGTTAAACAGTGCCATGCAAGTTCTGAGGATACGCTTTCTGTTACAAGTTAACACAATTAATAAAGTAAAGTCCTTCCGGAAATATATGATCCTAACTTAATAAATAATATTTAATTATTTGTTATAATTATTGGTATATTGATTTTAATAGAAACGGATCTGCTTTATACCTGAATTCTGAGTACATAAATGATATTTTAACAATAAGGTACCCATTACAATAACATGTTATTCATCTAATTGAAGATTATAAAGTTAGAATCTTATATTTCCGGACGGACTATAATTAAAATTTGTTAGAAACTAAATAATTCCTTCCAGGTAGTAATGAGAATAGAAGAAACACAAGATAATGGGAAATTATTTAAGCTAGGTATATTTCTAAGAATAGGTATAAACAGTTTTTATCTTTACGAAGAATCTGACTCACTGCCGCTACTGGAATCACTTTCATCTACAGTAATCACAAGAGGGTTGACGTCATAAAACATATCTGTTTGTTTTACAAACACATCTACAATTGACCATATCTTTATTAGAATTTAAAAAAATTTACAAAATCAAATTGATATTGATCCAGTAATATTCCTTTCAGATATGACCGACCATTTTTCTCCCAGTGTATTTCTTACTTTCACAGGCCAAAAAGATACAATTAAAAAAACTGAAAATAGATTTCAAAAACTAAATGTAACAAAATTTTAAAAAAACTTTCAAGTAATGAGAAATGAGTGAAGTGTTAAATACAAATAATGACCCTCAGGAAGTTTACAATCTTTTTTTTAATAGTTTAAACACTCAGATAATGAAATGTACAGAAATGATAATTAAAAAAACCATTATAAAAAAAGTAAACCCTGGATCACACTGGGCTTAATCTCCTCTATTGAGCAGCGAGACAACATGAAAAAATTTTTTTTTAAAACTACTCTCTTGAACTAGAAACGGAATATAAACATTATAGAAATAAACTAAATATCCCTATCAGGAAAACTAAGAACGACTACTTAAAAATTTCTGAAGCTGGTAACAATTTAAAAAAGGTCTGGAATACAGTCAATGACATAACAGGTCATTCAAAAAGAACCAATCAAATAGAAAATTTAACAATTCCAGATAATAATAACATCCCCCCAATGACTAACATTGAGGCAGAAAAGCTGAATAATTTTTTCTCAAACTTAGGTAACGACATGGCAAATAAAATTTCTAATGTAAACTTACCTGAACATTTTCTTGAAGGTGGAAAAAATATTCACTGTATATTTCTAAAGCCAATAACAATTAACGAAGTAATTGAACATATCTCAAATCTAAAAAATAATTGCTCACCAGGTCCTGATAAAATTGATACATATACAATAAAAAATATCCATGAATACATTGCGTTACCACTAAAACACATTATAAATCTATGTTTTCAGCATGGAAAAACTCCTCGACAATGGAAGGACTCAATAGTCACTCCTATTTTTAAGGCAGATGATCCAAGTAAATTTACTAATTATATAGGCCCATATCAGTTATTAATAACTTTGCAAAAATTTTTGAAATGACTTTATAGACTAATTGATTTCTTTTGTACTCATAATATCATTACTGATAGACAGTATGGATTTATAAAAAACTCTAATACGGAGAATCCAGTTGTCGATTTTTTAAAGAAAACAGTCCGTGCCTTGGACAAGTCATTGACATGCCTGGCGGTTTTTCTTGACTTGGCCAAGGCGTTTGACACTGTCTCCCATGAAATCTTATTTTCTAAATTAAGTACATATGACATTCGGGGTCTCACATTAGATCTAGTGTCTAACTATTTCACCAACAGAACTCAACGAGGAAAAATTGGCAATATACTCAGTACTGAATTCATTGTGAAAATGGGAGTACCACAGGGAACGGTATTGGGACCAATACTATTCCTTGTATATATAAATAATATTGCAAAAATCAAGAACTTGTCTGGAGACCTCATATGTTATGCCGATGATACGGCTTTAATTATTACTGGTAATGTTTGGGAAGAATCCAAAATTTTCGCGGAATCAGATTTAAGAAAATTAAGTTTGTGGTTAAATCATTATAAACTAACATAAAATGTTAAAAAAACCAAATTTATCACATTCAGCCCAACAATTATAAAGCAACCCGATGGTATTGTCATAAAACTTCATAACCATAACTGTCATTGCCCTTCTATTGAAAAAGTAACTTCTATAAAATACTTGGGAGTTATATTAGATCAATATGTACGTTGGTCTGAGCATATAATTCATGTTAGTAAACGATTAAGAGCTTTGTGTCATAAACTCTACACACTAAGAGATATCCTTTCCAGAAAAAACCTAATAATCCTTAATAACGCTTTAGTCGAATCCATATTAAGATATTAGGTACACCAAAGTCTCTGTCGCATACTAAAAACGAAAGGCCGCTAACCTAAAAGTTATGCTGAATTTTTTCTACCGTAAATTGCTGTGATCGAACAACTTATTGGCAAATTAAAGCCATTTTAATGTCCCTATTCTGACCTCCGCAACCGTCAGAATACATGATCACTTTTTTCTTCTTTACATTATGTTTAAAATAATACATCAGACATGATCCAATTTCTTGGGCTCCACGAGATGCTAAAGATTCATCCCATACAAACATCGTGGCTTCGTTACTCTGCAAATTGTGGACCCCAAGACAGTATGTCCATAATTGATTTTTATAAGTTATACCGGTGGAGATGACAGGCGTGGGCAATGTTATCATCAGATCGAAAGCTATAATTGTAACATCGTCCTGTAAAATTTTGGCATCTAGATTCATGGCAGCGCGTATTCGTTGGGCTTTGTGTTGGTGACGTTCTAGTTGAAAATTTAGTTCTCGTTTTTTTCCTTCATCTATTTCATATTTTAATTTATTTTGTAAAGAGTCACAAGTCTTGAAGGAGTCTATAATGGGTGGATGGAAATAAAGATTAAACTTAGTGTTGACTATCACGAAATTTAAATTCTGACACAGGATTTGCTGTTTTGTTCTCATACTCATTGTAGAGAATTCAAATGTTCAGGTCGGGTCGGGTCGGTTCTGGTCGGCTCAAGGTAATTTCTGTCCGACTTATGCCTTGAGTAATGTGAGATATAGCATGGAAACTTATGAAGTTACAAACACCATAAATTTTTTCAACGGGGGTTTTGTTTGCAGGAGTGTGTCGACCTCGTTGATCCTGCGTTATCATTAATTTTCATTTTTTCTCAAGGGTTTATTGGTAGGAGTAGCATCAATTGTGGCGTAATGACGAGCAGCTGGCTTAACTTTAACTTGTGAGAATAAGTATCCGGTTTGTAAGTCAAAATTGGCAAGTCCATAAAATGTATTATGGATTTCCGTTTGAATTTCTGGACATTCTAATTTGCAGCAATGGTCTGCAGCTACAAACGTTTTAGCTTGGACAATTTGGCCTTTTACATTGGTATAATCACTTCCTCGAAAATATTTGCGTTTTTTCCCATTCACTCTCGTTTCTCATTCGCTTTCTTGATTTTTGTTTCACGTTTTCAATTTTTTTTATTCGGTTATTTAACGTCGGTCTATTTCTGCAACTTAGGCTAATCACCGACGCCGGGAGCACTCTACCCCTAACCGGAAATTTTGCCGAATCCACTAGTGTTCAAACCAGTGGTAGGCATCTTTATCGAGCCCAACATCCATGGACTCGGGACCTCGGTTTTACGTCTCATCCGAAAGACGGCATATCTCCATTTTACCTCGTGCTCATTGGGATAATGCCTGCGAGCTGTGATATGCTACTGACCCTAGTAATCTAAAGTGATTCGCTGCAGGCTGTACGGTGTTTCCCCAGTGGTCACCCATCCAAGTACTAACCTCTCTCGACCTTGCTTGGTTGTCATTATCGCATCAGAAGCGTTCCACTACAAAGCTTTCACGCTTTCATCTAACTAAGATTCTTGGCAAACATTGGTATCAACAATTTCAGAATTAGATCTATTTTTCGCGAGTTTGTCCAATTTTTAATTTTTATTGTTTGTTTTTGTAGTACTAGAATCACTTTCGGACTCTGACGGCTGGTAATCATCAGAACTTCCATTGTTCTGAGGGATCACTATCTGAATGTGTTTCTAAAAGTTAGGTTTGTATTAGTTAAATAATACATTACCAAAAAAACTAACCTTCTATTTCCTGGGATGTGCCTGCACCTGAGCAACTAGTTGAGGCCATATTTTTCAAAATAAACTCTAATAAATAACCACTACTAGCTTTTTAAATTATTAAACGTTTAGCATATGCTTCGTTTATTGACTGGACTAACCCACAGTAAACAATCTCTATCAAAGATACCAAAGCGGACCAAGCCACATAGTTCGGTATGGCATCTATTTATGATTAAGATCGACTGGCTGGACCATCCTATTTACTCCTGCCACCTGTTATAGGATGTTTGCAGCTCAGATAGTTCACTGTGGCTTCAAGAAATGTATTATAAAGTATCAGAAACAGGACCAATATTTGGGATTTTGTGGGATGGTGCACTCTGGTTCTTAGCGCCTCAATAGAGGTATCCATTCATTTAAAAATTCATTCAGGAAACGAGCGTAAAACGTACGTATGTTTCATGCATAAAAGACTTTTTTGGAAGGCGTTCTCGTTTTTTGAAACAATAATGTTTAAAAGCTGACTGCCAGCCGTTTGATGAACTTTATTTTATCTAAATGAATTTCATGAAAGCTCCTTGCATGATTTCCTTTGTAATCGCCATTATTGATTCCTTTGTATCGTCCGAGGGTCGTTTTTGTTTGTGATCTCGAATTATTTTGATTAATTAAAAAATAGATTTTAAACTTCTAATGGATATTTAAATAATACTAAGCTATAGAAAAGAGAAATGGAAACATGGATGGAAATAGCCTTATTTGCATGTTTATCAATTTTGGAAGGGCTCTATAAATACCAAACCGGTAGATCTCCTCGGGTATCTATTGGAATTGAATGAGGTGTATTCATCAGCATCTCTTGGTTTTCGTATGTCGTAAGTATTGACATCAGTGGCGGATTAATCGGTATGCTTAATACGCTGAAGTGCAGGGTCCCGAGCCCAGCAGCTCAGCATGGTTCCCGAATTTTGCATTTTATTTTTTTTATAGAAATAATTTGTATTTGCAAGTAAAAATAAACAAATTACTCAAAATTATTGGTTCCCTCGAATATGCAATGAAATAATTTGCAGACATGAAAAGAATCTACTTCTCTAAGAGGTATTGGATGTCCTGTACTATGTAGCATCATATCTATGCTTTTAGAGTTAGACGTTACGTTTATTTAGGTTAAGGGCCATAGCAATATAACTGGGAAGGAAAGGGCCGACCAGTTATAAATGGACATGTTTGCAATATTTTCACATCAACAGCTATAAACAACACAATGTCAATAAATGGAAACAGGAGTGGATAAATATATCTAGATCCTCCACAAACCAGTCCTTTCAAATTCATCCCATATTAACTCCTCCTCCCGGGTATATATTCAAATATGCAACACCCAAATTTTATTCATCAACTATATAGAATAATTTATGATTTATTAATAAATTTCTTGAAAGACGTTACTATCTAAATTGAGCAAAGAAATTTCCAAAAATATGTGGCAAATGGAGTAATTTTCGTGTCATCTTTCTCTCTCACACACACATAAAAAGAAGAGAAGAGAACTTGTTTCCGTAACATAATTTTCCATTTATCACTCTTATCAACTTCGTTATGGGCTTGTTTGTTTAGTTATTAGAAAAAAAGTTTATTTTATTTTTTTGTTTACCTGACAGTTTCTTTCATTCCATTTTGGTATCTTTTATATCTAATTTAATCTAATCACATAGAACAGTGCAGTCCCTTTTATTTGATATGGTTTTCATTTACTTTTTATATTTTTTCTTACACATTTTTGCCAATTAATGAATTCCGTTTGTGTTTAATTTCGAAAAAAAAAGAAACAGTAGTTTGTATTAAGATAAATAAATGAAAAAATCAAGAAAACACGTAAAAGGGTCGAGGGGAGTCCCAAAAATTATTAAGCGTATAGAGTCCCAAAAATTATTAAGCGTATAGAGCCCCAGAAATTCCACATTGGTCACTGATTGACATTTATGACAAAGTATTAAGAAGCAAAATATGTTTTTTTCTTACACTTACTGATATAATATTCATTTCACAACCATTGGATTATAGATTATGGTCAGGTGGATAGCGTAGTTGTCCAAGATGTCATGAAGTGAAGACGAACTTGTTGTACTTCCTCTTCTATGATTCTTTGTTCTTTCTATGTTCACCTGATAATTCTACTGCCGTTTTTGCTTCGACAAATGCCTTCTACACCACTGATATATGGAATGGTCTTCCCGCGTGACTTAATAAAACAGGGATATCTTTCAATCTCCAAACACAAGTTTATGTTTACTTGCGATTAAAGCAACGTTTTCCCACACACTAGTCGCTAGTAGCCGCGAAAGAGTAGCGCTTGAGCAGCGACTGATTTTTCAGGTAGGAAAGCGTTTTGAGGTTATGTACTTATGACAAAAATTTATTCGCCAGCTAACTTGATGTCCCAAATGCTTTCTAGGGAGCTATTGACGCCGCCCATCCGATAACTGTAAACATAGCCGTTCAAGTTCTGAGAATACGCTTTCTGTTACAAATTAACACAACTTGTACAATTAATAAAGTAAAGTCCGTCCGGAAATGTATGATCCTAACTTAATAAATAATATTTAATTCTTTGTTATAATTATTGCCATATTGATTTTAATAGAAACGGATCTGCTTTATACCTGAATTCTGAGTACATAAACAATATTTTAACAATAAGGTACCCATTACAATAACATGTTATTTATCTTATTGAAGATTATAAAGTTAGAATCTTATATTTCCGGACGGACTATAATTAAAATTTGTTAGAAACTAAATAATTCCTTCCAGGTAGTAATGAGAATAGAAGAAACACAAGATAATGGGAAATTATTTAGGCTAGGTATATTTCTAAGAATAGGTATAAACAGTTTTTATAGAAAGAAGTTTTAAATAAAATAAGCTGTGCTAACTTGCTTGTGGTGGCTTGCTAGCTACCTGGCTTACCTGTTGCCTGGGATGTTTTAATTTTCACGTTTATTAAGGTATCTTCATCACTTTTTAATGTCTTAAAATAATTCAACACTCTATATATCACTTGACGAGTTTGTCCTTCAGTACATTTACGATTTTCTTCATTAACGGCTGACATTTTTACAAACACTTCATTGTACAAAGCAGAAACAATAACTGTGTGACGCTACGCTACTGAAAATCTTAACACCTGATAAGGTTCGATGCAATTGGCGTTTGTCAAAATTTTACCACCAATAGCAGCCGAGTAGGCTATTACTCTGTCTCTCTTAGTTGGTAATTTCTGGGACATCAAGTTAGCTGGCAAATACTGTATAATCGCTAGCGACTGTGGAATGTGTACCAAAACGTTACTTTAGTGCGTGTTGGTGGCAACAAAAATCCGAGGCGAAGACGAGGATTTTGCACCTGCACGAATAGTCTCTAATGCCCGATTGCACCGTTTATTTTAAAATAGTCTTAGAATGGAGTAATCTCGAAAAGACAGCTCTCTAAGTAGTATTCCTTAAACTAGTTAAGGAGGACTTAATATTAAGTTCCCAATTGGGTCGACTTAAGTTCGACTTAGTTTGAAATCGCGTTTGACAGCTCTAAAACTTTTCTTCAAGAATGACGTTTTCGAAGTTAATTTTGATATCCTCGAGATAATAGACTTCCCGAGATGCTTTACACTCGATCTGATCATTTCCACGACCTAAGGAATTTGCATCCTATCAAATATTTCGAGTGACAAAGCAATGCTGTTTACAGGTTTTAGGATTAATAGAGGAAGTAAAATATTACCTAATAAGGAAACCTACAAGACCAAATGATCAACTATTATTACAGAAACAACAGCGTGTCTCCCTTGAATCAGTTCGGTTTAATGTGTGCACTGGGCATTTGATAACCATGGCTGATGTCTGTAGTTTGTTGTTTTCTTTGTATTTATAGGTTAATTGTTCACATTTGACGTGGGCAAAGGATAACTGTCACCCGATGCAAAGCCAAATCTGAAAAGTCAGTAATAAGTTACTAGATTTTCTCAGTTTAAGTGGTTCTTTACTAAGTAATGCTTAAGCTGCAACGGTGCAATAAGCGAGATTATTTAGTGCTTCTTAAAGTTAAGAACAGCATACGAAAGGCATGCTCAAATTCTAAACGGTGCAAACGGGCATTAGTATTCCATGAACTAGTTAAGAAGCACGAGATATTAAGTTCCCGATTGGGGCCACTTGAGTTTGACTTATGGCCGTATGCACGGTTTATAGTACTAAACCCGTTTAACGAAACTGGTATAAATAGTTAAACGCCGTTAATATTGCCTTGGTATGCACCGAACGAAGTTTAGTTAAAACTGAAAGAAGTTTGACAACGTCGAAAAATTTAGGGACTTGTGAGAAAAACGTTCGTTGGTGACAATGCTTGACGTTATTTGAGTTTTGAGTACTTTCGCTTACCAGTTACGGACGTGAAGGTTATTATTTGAATTCCGAATTATATGTATTTCATTGATAAAACGAGCAGCAGTTTAAATAATTAGAATCAACAAATTTTCCTGGCAGTTACCTCATCAAATCTAACCAACTTCTCATGAGATATTGACATAAGTTACCCAAATGTCAAAAAGAACAGTTTAAAGTTAAACCTCCAATATTGGGCGTTTAAGTTTAAACTGGTTTAATTTCTATAGATTCGATGGGCATGCATACTAACTCAAAATTATAAACTAGCGTAGGGGAGGGCGGGGCAAGATGGGCCCCCTAATTTTAATCGCTTCTAAATATGTTGTATGTTGCATTAGCGATTTTAAATTTGAACAACTGGACAGGCTGATGTGTTATTTACTACTTACATACAGTTTAATATTTTTTTAATTTAGCGATAACATAGTAAAAAACATTTTTTACGAAAGTGTATATTTCCCATCTTGCCCCGCAGGTGGGGTTAGATGGGAAACTAGGTGGGGCAAGTTGGGATATACATGATTTTGTAAAATAATATAATTTTTTTTTGGAATTTTAATTATTCTGTTGTACAAAGTGCACAAATATGTTGTACTTCGTCATCATCTTCCTCCTCTCCAGCACAGGAACAGTGTGCCCAAGATGAGTCACTCTCTATAGTTTTGTTTTTCTTCTGTTGATTATTATTAAGATGAATCTGACGTTTAACAATTTGGCGAGGAGTTTCAGATTTCCGTTTCTTTACCAAATGTTTTCCTTTTTCGGAACTTTTCCTTTCAACTACCGTCTTTTCTTTGCTCAAATTATTTTTTTCATTTTTCTTATATCTCGTTTTTGTTGCTCCTCTTCTTTATGCTTCAATTCTTCCTCTAATTCCTTCTGGTACGGTGAGTCTTTATAACAGTACATTTTCCTTTCTTCCCAACTCTTCGTTTTGTCGTCAGTTTTTCGTTTTCAATGTGTGGAATGGGAACACGATCCTTTGGCGAGGATATCTGAAATGCAGTGGATGATGATGCACCAAAATTTAATCAGTTTTCCAAAACTGACGGTGTTAGTGGTAGCCGCTTTTCTGTTGATGCTTCTGTTGTATGGATAACATTGGGAGTTAAAGGTGGTGTTTTCACGGATTGATGTGGCAAATTATCAGACTCTTGTGCTTCAGGATCCAAATTTTCATCAATATTTTTTGTTGCTGCAGATAATTCTATTGTTGGTTGATTAAGTATTTCAGACTCTAAAACATCAACATCTGCAGCTGTTTGATGGAGTCTGTTTGTAGTTTCGGATGTTGCAAAATCAATATCTGTGAATTTATTTGAGTTGAATGGGAAAATTCCCGCTTTTTCATACGAAGTTACAGCTGTTAACATAGACGCTGCTCGTATAAACGCCGTTCCAAATAACTTAGATATTTGATATAGGGTCACAACTCTCCCTGGATGATTTCGAAGCCAAATACTCACCTCCTGATCATAATAGACACTTAAAGGTTTCATGAAACATATGTCAAGTGGCTGAAGTCGGTGTGTGCAATGGGGAGGAAAACACAATATAACCACCCCATTATTTCTTGCATAGTCAATTACTTTAATATTTTTTAAATGAGTAGAATGTCCATCTAATAAAAGTAGCACAGGACGATCCTTTGTTGCACCAGAAAATTCTGTGAAGCGTGTAAACCAATTGAAAAAAATTTCAGTTTGCATCCAGGCACTAGGATGACATTCTGCTGTCGCAGCAGGAGGAGCATCATTTAAAAACTCTGGATTCATCCTTACTCCGGGAAAAATGAATAACGGTGGCATATAAGCTCCTGCTGCACTGCAACACATTTCCACAGTGACGGTTTCACCTCTATCTGCCGATGTGAGGGATCCAACTTGTTTCCTACCTTTTGTTGCCAATATCTTAGATTTGGTTTTAGGCACAACTGTAACACCTGTCTGGTCACAGTTGTATATTCTATCGGCGGTGAAGCTATACTTATCAAAAAGTTGTTTAAGTAAATCGTAAAATCCATCCACAGCCACTTTATTGAAACCTATCGCTCTTGCAGCGGAAGTAGCTTCAGGTTTCCTAATTGACAAGTCTGGGTGTCGTCTTAAAAAAGCTGTCATCCAATCTTTACCAGCTTCATTTTTACTTTTATTAAAATTGTGTTGTTTTTATTTTTTTCCGCAAGCTGGAAAGCTAACCGTCTTAGCTCAACACAGGTTAATCCGAATAATCTCGATTCCATTAATTTTATGTAGTCAACAAGCTCTCACTCTTCTTGATGTGTGAAAACGCATTTATCTGGGCCTAGTTTCGGCTTTATAATTTGAGTAGTATTTAATCTCGCTTGTTTTGTTTTACGTTCTAATGTTGATTTTGGTACATCAAAATGTGTAGATGCGGTCCTGTATCCCATTTGACCAGAGATTACAGCCTCTACTGCCTGTACCATGCTCTCTTCACTCCATTTTCCCCGTTCTGATACACGTTTATAAGTACGCACCATTTTCTGAAATAAAAACATTACGTCTGTTTTAATATTACTATTACTTTTTTGCGGGGCAAGATGGGACCCTATCCCTTCTTGCCCGTCCCAAAATACCTCATCTTACCCCACAGGAATTCAAAAGGCTAAACAAGATTCCCATAATTAAATTAATGTTAAAATTTAAATGTATGATGTCCTCAACAACAGTAATTAAACTACCATCAAACCCAGTAAAATACATTTGCATAAATACTTGCATAAAACTCTCAGCAGATGCACAAACGTAACACATTTATTTAACACACATGCGAATTTGTTAAAATCTAACTTCCAACTAAAATCTGTGAACTTCGTTTACTATTACAGAAATTTTCGTTACAGAGAGGTACATTGTGAGTCATTAGATACTAGTTCCAGCTATTTGCGTACAGACGTCACTACCTGGTTCGTCAGATTCGGTGGGTTCCCATCTTACCCCGCGTCTTCATCTTGCCCCGCCCTCCCCTAACGCTTAAACGATTTTAAGTGTAAACGGTGCATACGGCCATTAGTTTAAAATCACGGTTGACAGTTGATTTAAACTTCAAAATAAAATATGATTGATTGTCTGGTCTAGTTGTCGAATTTTTTCGTTAGTGCCAACATTTAAAAACTTAATTGTTCTTGATAACGATAGCTGGAACGCTACCGAAACGTTGAATTAAAAAAATATAAAAAAATTGTGGTTAAATTTCCCAAAATAATTAACAAAAAGAAACAAACACTTTTTTTATTAATGACATTTCGAAGTTTATTTTGATATCCTCGAAATAATAGACTTCGAATTCCTGAGATGCTTCACACTCGATCTGATCATTTCCACGACATACAGGAATTTGCATTTTTTTATCAAAGATCTCGAGAGACAAAGCAATGTTATTTACGAGTTTTAGGATTGATTTTTTTTTATTAATTAATTGCCAATTTGCAATCTACTCAGTAAATATCCAGTAATAAGTAAATGATATGGTTTCTTGCTAAATGACTTGAGGCGGGCACCATCCACTGATGGGTCTCCGTAGATCACTCTATGAGGTCTTCTGGCCAGCGTCTTTTCAATCTTCTCTGTTCCATTGGATCAGTGTAAAGGTTGGATATTAGTCGATTTTGTTGATTTTCATTGCGGTTTTTGTTTCTTATGGCTGATGCCTGAATAACTTCATTGATGGATGGAATACCGAGATCAGTATGTAAAGTTGTGGTTGCTTATTAACCATGGAGCATTAGCTATTATACGAAGTGATTTAGATTGGGACGTTTGCAGTATCTTAGTGTTCGATGGCTTACTGCAACCCCATAGCTCTATGCTATATGTCCATATTGGTTTTAGGATGGTTTTGTACATAAGTATCTTATTTTCCATTGTTAACTGTGAATGTCTGCCGATTAGCCAGTTCATATTTTGAAGTTTTAACTTTAGTTGTGTTTTTTTAGCTTGTATGTGTTTCGTCCAAGTTAACTTTTGGTCCAAGTGTAGTCCGAGATATTTGACTTCTCTTTTCACTGGAATCGGCATATGGTTAATGGTCACTTGCGGACCGACACTTCGTTTTGTTGTGAACGTGATTTGTGCGGATTTGTCATTGTTGACTTTCATTCTCCACTGATGTAGCCATTCTTGTAGACGATTTAGGTGGTATTGTAGCTTTTCTGATGCTCTTGTAGGGTCTATATCTGAAGACATTATTGCAGTATCATCTGCGAAGGTAGCGATTAGAGTATCGTCGGTAGTTGGAATATCAGCAGTATGCATAAGGTATAGATAAGGGCCAAGGACACTTCCTTGAGGAACACCTGATTTTATGGGTTGATAATTTGATAAGGAGGTTTGGACTTTGACTTGTATGCATCTATTACTTGGTACCTTAGTGCCATACTTTGTCGAAAGCCTATTGGATGTCTAAAAATGCTGAAGCACATAATTCTTTTTGTTCTAGTGCTTGATTGATATTGTTCACTAATCTATGACACTGTTGGATTGTCGAATGATGTTCTCTGAATCCAAACTGATGTATTGGAATAAGTTTTTCTTTAGGTATGATTTCGCTTGTTCCATGTAGAATGTAGAAGGATTCTTTCGAAGAGTTTGGATAGTTGTGGTAGTAGGCTAATTGGCCTGTATAAGCTGGGTTCATGGTGAGGTTTTCCTGGCTTCGCTAACATGATAATCTGTGCATACTTCCATTGTATTGGGTAATGATTAATTTGTAGTATTCTATTGAATATTATGGTGGTTAGTACGATGGCTTTCCTTGGAAAATGTTTTAATACTTTCCCGGTGATGAGATCGTATCCTGGAGCTTTATGTGGGTTTAACAACTGGATTTCTCTGTACACTTCTGCTGGGGTAATTGCTCTTAGGAGAGGTGATAGCTGGTTGGCAGATTATAAGTACATCTATTATTGGATTATTTGATGGAAGTGGGGTGAAAACTTAAGCTAAGTGTTCTGCTTTTTTCATCATTTGTGCGAGCCCGATTTCCATCTGTTTTCTTAATGGGAGTATTGACTCAGTGGGTCTCTTGAATTTTTTAGTGGCTTTCCATAGTGTATTATCTTGTAGTGATAAGTTGGAGATGTAGTAATTAAAAGTATCGTTTCTGTTTTGACTTAAGGCGTTCTTGACACGGTGGTTTAATCTGTTCAGAATTGTCTTATCCCCAGGATTCCTGGTTGCTTGCCATTTTCTTTTGGCTTTCATTTTCTCACTAACTAGTTGCCTTATTTGGAGGGGAATATTGCGTATTACAGCTGTTTCCTTTTGATTTATCGGCGTTGATTTCCAGGCTGCTTCTTGTATGATATTTGACAAGTATTCCACAGCTTCGTCGACTTCTTGTGGTTCCTGTATTTTGTGGAATGGTTTATATTGGTGTTTATTATATGATGAAATTGTTCCCAGTTTGTTCTCTTCTTATACAATTTTGGAAGCGGTATTCTCCAGATAACATTTGCACTTAGTGTTATTAAAATATCGGTGTGATCTGAATCTAAACTTAACTCGCTTTCAATATGAGAGTGTATGTCTGATATGCCCTTAGTTACTGCAAAATCTATTAGATCCGGTACTTTGTTCAGATCTGTCGGCCAGTACGTTGGCTCTCCAGTTGATAAGGTTTTTAGGTTCAATAGCTGTATGGTTTGCATCAAGTTTCTTCCTTTTGGAGTGATTAATCTTGATCCCCAGGAAGTATGTTTGGCGATCCAGTCAGCAGCAACTATGAAGTGGGATCCTAGTGGACGTAAAAAGTCACTGTATTCGTCTGCAGTTATAGTATGCCTTGGTGGGCTGTATATTGCTCCTATGATCAGTGGCCATCGAAATGTATTTACTTTTATTAGACTAGATTGAATTTTGTTCATAATGTATGGTTGTAGTTCATGATGGTCTGTGGTCCTTCTTATTGTTATTACTGTGCCAGCGTGTGTTGTACCATCCGGGTGATGTGCGTAGTATATATTGTAGTATGGTATTTTAATTGCAATATGTGTAGTACAATGGCTTTCTGATATAAGTAGTATATCAATTTTCCTCGTATTTATTTCGTTTATGTGGTTATTTACCACGTTGGCGTTCCAAGCAAAAATTCTTATAGAACCCGGAGGCGCCATTACTTTGCTAATTTATTAATTACGGTGGTAAGCATGTTGAGTATCATGCGATTTTGATTGATCAACTTCTTTTGAACTCGTCAAGGAAATTAGTAAGCTTATCGGTTAAGTCGTTATTTATGTTGTTCACTGCTGTAGCATACGAGCGAGTGGGTATATTCTGAGGGGGTATCTGTATGGTTTGTTGGTACTGCATGATGTTAGGTATTATGTTTTCTCTCCGAGATGATCTATTATTTGTTTGTTGATTCGGGTAGCTTTTTGCTCGGTGGTCTCTGTAGACTAAACATCCTTTATAGTTGGCCGGATGGTTCCCGCTACAGAGGGCGCAAGTTGCAGGAGTGTTTCTTGATTTAGCACACGTCTTGCTATAGTGCGGCTTTCCAAATTTGTCACAGTTATACGGTTTATAACAATATGATTTGGAGTGTCCACAAGCCTGACATCGTGTACACTGGACTATATTATTTTTAATTCTGGGCGCTTCCACTCTGATATTAGTATTGATCAGTTTCTCTATGTCGTACACTTTTTCTTTGGCTCTAAATCGACTAGTGTTGCCGCGAGACGAGAGACGCCCTTCTCTCGTCTCGTCTCTCGTTTCTCTCGTGATTTAATCCAAATATAGTGAAAACCCAGCAAACTTTTAACGCGTTTAGGGTAGGTTTTATCATTTTTGACATAAATTGTGTGCAATATATGTCAAATATGACAGAATCTAACCTAAATGCGTTAGACAAAATTAATTTTATAAGAGGAACCTCTTAACCCCCAATAAGCTTCGTCAAACGTTTTCCGCCATCTTTAATGGTACCGGGTACCTTTGTCGCGCTAATGGGCCACCCTGTATATCAAATATGAGAAAGGTAGATTCAGATAGTAGCAAAACAATAAGATATAAGATATATTTTATTTACCCCGTCGATGTAATAAAAGCTGCGAAGTTTTTAAGAAGTTTCGCATCGCATTATTAACTAAATGTAGGTAATAAGTGTTTTTTTTCAACCTAAATTTAAATTACCTTTTATACATGAGTATATCAACCTTTTTTGTATCTAGGTACCTGTATTATGTTTTTTAGTTCATTAGTAAATCTTATGTTAACTGATGCAATATTTTTTCTGACTCTTCAGAATAAAAATTAATGATTAAAATTGGCGTTTTATTATTATTTTTTTATATACACATAGGATAATGGTAAGATTGCATTTTTCACCGTACTCTTATTTCGCATTCATACAGTGTGGTCATTTAAGTGTGCAACTAGAATGATGTACCTTTCGACACAAATTATACATAATCAAGAAATTTTTTGAAATATTGTTAGTACCTACGCCTATGGTTTTTTCAGATATAATATTTTTACTGGTATCTCAACTCAATTCTATCTAAAGCAAAAATTAAAATAATATTTAAAAACCATAAGCGTACCTACTGAGAATATTTCAAAAAATTTCCTGATAGTGAATAATTTGTATCGTACAGGGTTTTTCCTTATAATTTACCACCCCTTTACAGACTTTATTTCACGAGATGCAGCAAAAAAGTTTATATAAAATTTTTTCGGGCCTTACACAAACAACAAACATTTTTATTGTGCTAATTTCAAAACTGTATGTCTGTCGAATAATCAGCAAATTTAAAAAATATTTTATAGTCAATAACTCGAAAACCGCTGGTCCAAATATAAACATTATATATATTTTTGAAAAGAGGAATTTAAGAAGATTTTAAAAATCCCAAAAAGTAAAATTTTTTGCTCGAGAAAGATCGAGAGAGACGAGAATTTCTCGACGAGAGAGGGTACTTCTCTCGTCTCGTCTCGGAGCTTTATTCGAGAGAAAATATCTCTCTCGTCTCGTCGAGAGAGGGCGAGACGAGACGAGAGACGAGAATCTCTCGTCTCGGTGGCAACACTAAAATCGACAAAGAACATCGGTAATGGTTCCTTGCTTACTCTGTGTCTTATATTTATGATATTTCTCACTTCACGTCCCTTTTTTTGAGTTCTGTTTTGATTTATTTGGTCGGAATATAATGGTGAAAATCTCGAAGTACGACTCTACACGATCTTTCTTCTTTGATTTGGTATGTGTGGTGTATAATGTTTCCTGTATCCATCTATGGTGTGGTTTTCAGGATTGATAAAGGGAGATCTGAAATTTCGAAATTATTTCTAAGTAAAAGAATATCACCTTATACGGAAACCTAAAAGACCAAATGGTCAACTATTATCACAGAAAGAACAGCGTGTCTCCCATGAATGTATTGCGTTGCTAGCTGCACTTCGGTTTTATGCCTGCGCTGGGCATTTGATTAACATTCTTGATTTCTGAAATTTGTTGTTTTCTTTGTATATATAGGTTAACCGTTCACGCGAAAGCCAACAGTCACTCGATACAAAGCCAAATCTGAAAAGTGCACAACATACGAAAGCCGTGCTTGAATTCCAAACAGTTCTAACGGGCATTAGTCACACGATTGATATCTAGACGGTTGTTGTCAGAACTTTCTGTAGATTAAGGTCTTCTGGTACCTCACTCTTAGCAGTGTAATTTCCAGACCTCTCCTTGTATTTGTTTTATCACTTTTTGTACTTTTTTAGGTGAAATTGAAAGCAAGAATAGGCGTATGGGGCATGTTAATATTAATTTCGAAATTCAATTCGTTATATTTTATCTTTTGTTTCGTGAATATATTAATTATCTTTTCTTCTTACTATATTTTAAAATTATCCATAATTCCACTTCTTTCTATTAGCTTTTATCGAGTCTTCTTGTATAATGAGAGCCGGAAAACTCATATTAGTATAGGAAAGCCAAGCATCATCACTATCGATTTTCTTTGAGTGTTTGTAATGAAATCCTGGGCAATAAATTAATAGGGCATCAAATAGCCTTTCAATGCCTTTCTAAGATACTCAACTCTCGTATGTTAGCGAGAGGAAATGCCTGTGGTAAAATTAATTACGTATAATAAGGGTATCTGTTTATATTAAATATTCCGGTAATTATTACAAAGCTACTAAACAATATCAAAAGGGATGTTTCTAATTGAATTTCCTATGCAAAACTATGTGGGAAATAATGAAATAAACGTGTGTGAAACGAGTATTAATTATTACTTTTTATTTCAGATGTAACAACTCAGACACTCTATTGCCATTAACAGCCTTACAAGGATCAACATGTCCTGTCCTTTTCAGCGTTCCGGCGGATCCACAGCTGTCCAAAATGGTGGGGCTGCTCTTAAACGCAGTTTTACTACAAAACAAAATTCTATTCAAATAAACGACGACCAATTCGAAGAAGACAGGAATACTCTCAACTTAAAGCATTTGAACGAAGCAATATTAATTCTTACTTCTCCATCGGTAAGTTCGTTTGTATTATTATTCAAACAATTTCACTATACAGTCCAAGCCAGTCAAACGCGAACGCGAGATTTAAAAACAGGGGCAATTACTAAAACAATGAAAGAAACAAGAAGCGTGACTTTCATTTCAGTTCGCTTTAATTGGCGCTCACAAAGAATAAATAAAATGTAAAACGATCTGTTCATTATCATGTACAATTTAGAAAAAAAAATAATAATCGAATGTATCACATGCATAGTGCGGTGAGACAAATTCGTAAATTATTTTCTGCAAATATTTCTACATTTGACGTTAGGCTTACCTATTCATTATCGACTGTGGATAGTGTAATTCAGAATACACTCGAGGTGTACACAGAAATGTTAGAGATAGAGATTTGTGCTACTGCAATACAATAACCTATACTTTCTAGTCAGCAAATTTCTGTTGTGAATTTAATGCCCGATTTCACCAACCATTTCCTAAATTTAGGTAATACCTAAATCGGATTTAGGAATTCCTAAAGTAATTTACGTTTCACCACGCGCTAAGTAATACCTTAGAGAGATGGGAAGTACCTAATATTAGGACAGCTTGCTCGGTCTGCCTAAACAGTTTAGGAAATACGTAACTTGAAATTTCTCAGTTGTCATATTTATTGATAGCAAGTCGAGTTTGCAGAATTTTTATTGTTAGTTATTATTTCGACTATTTCCCTCTTCTTAATTTCCACCAATTACCAACGCGCAATTTTGAATTACAAATGGTTTCTAGATGAAAAAACTGTATGACAGCACCTGTCAGCAGTTTTTTCGAGTTGACAGCTGTCACCAGAAATTACAATACGATAAATCATTTTATATTTTAATTGTACGGTAAATAATTAAGTTTGTAGTATTTTGTGATTAAATAAGTTATAGGTTAAGTAAATATCTAGGTTAGATTAATGATCTTTGTTATTATTTGTTCCAGTTATGAAATGATATTTCCTATAAATTAAATTAGGTACATTGTATTTTTGCAATTAAGTGATAAGTTTTGATTTTTCTTCTTATGTTAAATTGGCCCTACTACTCCATTTTTCTGCCTTTTTCACAGATATTATCTGAACCCCACGTTTACTAACAATAAGTTTTTGGACGAAAAAAACAAAAAAAAACTCAAGAATAAACAAAGTTAGGCACTCGACATGAATTTGAAAAATTTCTAGCTATTTTTTTTCTTTTCTCGCCTTCTTCTATCACTATTTGTTAGGTTATGATCTCCTCCCAATTATACGCAAAAATAAATAAAAATCCGATGTTTAGGTAGGTATTTCTTATTTAAGGATTTTGTAAGTTGGTGGAATCCGATTTAGGTATCGGATTTAGGCATTTCCTAGCTTTGGAATTACTTAGTTAGGAAGTACCTAAGATCAGGTTGGTGAAATCGGGCATAAGTGCTACAACTGCTAGAAGATTTCTGAAGAAAAATGGGTATCGGTAGTGTAACGTACGAAAAACCCATGAAATTTTGTATATTAACAATATTCGACGAATGGAATTTTGTGAGGAAGTAATGGGAAGGAGAGTTCACCAAGACCGTCAACTTTCCCGTAACTTGGCCATCACAATCCTTCAAAAACTTACAGTACACATCCAGTACCCACAGAAATTGAATGCTTCGGCTGATATAATGGACGACAATGTGATCGTTCCATTCTTCATAGATGGAGGTAATTAAATTTATTGCAACATATTGTTCCCGAAACTTGTCGATTCGCAGGAAACATATTTGATGATATTTGTTTTCAACAAGATGGTGACCCTGCCACAATTACGGTTCTGTTACCGAGTATTTAAATGTCACTTTTCCATGCCGTTTAATACCTGGTAGAGGAATTCTCTTATGGCCGGCACGATCTACAGATTTTTCTCCTTTGGATATTTTTTATATATTTATAAATAATGTATCCATTTTCTCAAGTTTGATTACATACATTATGATTTATTGGTATTTGCTCAGAGCTGCAAGCTATATTATACAAAAAAGTAGAATACATTAGATTGGATTTGATGAGGTGGCTAATTGGCCTATGCCACCGCGACCTTTTTCCATATCTATTGTGGCCCTTTGATTTTATTACATTCTCCAGCCCGACTCTTCTTATGTAACCAATATCCTCGAAACTGATCCTTTCAAGTAGTATCTTGCCGGGGATGGGCGATTTGGTCCCCGCTACCTGTGTTAATCCGTTTGAACCCAAACATTTCGATAATGCCACTGGTAATTTCGCCCCCAAGTTAAAATATTATAATTAATTCTGCTTCTTAGAAATTTTTAGGAAATAGAGGTAGTTTAGATGGAAATAAAACCCTTGAATTATTATAATTTGCTATCATTTTGCTTTTTACTTAGTTTGACAGTGAATTGTTGTGAGAAAGCAAATTATGGAGGTGAATATTATCAAAAGTATTCGTGGCAAGGTTTTACTTGTGGTTAACGGTTACAAGTTTAATTTCCACAAAAAACTGGAGGATATTTCGGAAAAACCGTAAAAAAACGTATGGCTTTGAAAGAAAACCTACCAGCGACACTAACAACCAGGGACGTCGAGTACATTAGGAAGAATATGTACAATAGTCGACGTAAGTTTATACCAGAAAACCTACCAGCGACACTAACAACCAGGGACGTCGAGTACATTAGGAAGAATATGTACAATAGTCGACGTAAGTTTATACCAGCGCTTCCGAAAAATATTAACGAAGTACATGAAATTTTGAATTCGATTGACGTAAAAACTTCGCGTGATGAACAATTCCTTTTTATCAATTGTGTGTTAAATAATATCATTGTGTTTGCGTGTCTTCCAAATCTTGAAGCTCTGGGGAAAACGCAGTGAATCTACGTCGACGGGACATTTGATTATTGTGCCAAATATTTCACACAAATGTTCACAATTCACGGTTTTTTAAACGGACATTACATACCTTTAATGGTTTGCCTTCTACCCAATAAAAAATCGGAAAATCACGAAAGACTTTCTCTTGGTTCAAGATAAGTGCTCTAAACTGAATATTAACTTCGATTTTAAGGAAATAGTATGTGATTTTGAAATGGGCATACATAAAGCTGTTCGAAAAATATGACCTTTCGCCCAAATCATCGGATGCAGAATTCATCTCGCCCAGGCATGGTTCCGGAAAATTAAAACTCTCGGTCTAGTTTTGGAATATAACGATGCGAGCAGTGATATTGGACAGTGGTTGCACTCGACTTTTGGTCTTACTTATTTAGATCCTAATGAAATGGGCGTTGTGTTCGAACTATTCGAAAATAGACCAAACGACATGAGATTGGAGAAGTACTCTGATTATCTAATCGAGAATTATAGTATAATAGATAGAACTCACTTTTTAACGTGTATTTCAATTCAGTGTATGAAATTTTGAAATCTTCATTTTTGTAAAAATTATTTATAAGTGCATGCCATAGAGTTGAAATTCTTCCTTGAACCGAAAGCTTATACCTCTATCGCGGGGACGAAATTACTTGTAGGGAATTTATACCTGTCAGCCATGGGGACCAAATTACCTTTTGAAATTTCGTGACCTTATCTTTGGGGGCCAAATTACCAACTCCGATCTTGCCGGTATAAGTTACCGCTCATTCGCCAGGCAGTCGCACTGGCGTTAGATGTGCTCTGCAGTTTCCTCATCTAGGTGGCAGAATCTGCACATGGCTTCGTCTGTCAATCCCATTAGCTTTGCGTGCCTGTTAAGCTTACAGTGCCCTGTTATCATACCTTTTACGGCTTTGACAGTTTTCCCATCTTTACTTATTAATGTAGGTGAATGTTCTCTAATGAACTGTTTCGCCTGTCTCTTTCCTGATAATCTCAACATCAACATCAAAGTTGATTTTTACGTAGCTATCTACTTTTCGATCTTTACGAATCGTGACAAGTGCCTAAATTGAAGTTCAGAATATCACCAAATGATTCATTCTTCTTCTTCCTTCAGAGTCTTCGTCACTACTGGAAGATGATGATGATTCTAGTATATTTTCCAAATCACTATCGTCATAACTCTCAGCTAATAAACACACGGCTTGATACAACACCAGATTTTTATTCATTTTTGTTATATAATAAGGTTGTCATAAAGATTATGTTAACATTTTAAATGACAGTCCGTACGTGAGGAGGTCGGAATTGCTCCCTCTGCCAACAGTTATAGGTACCATAATTAAATCGGACCAGCCCTAAGCAGATAGAGCACCCGAGCACCGATAGCATTACGAGTGCAATTCTGAACACAGCATAGTACATCTTATCAGATGAGAATATTGTGGTGGAAAGGGAACTGAATCACTCCAAATTTTCACATCGCTCACTGTCGACTATTTCTTTCTTTCAAGTAATATTCCTTAAATTACCTTCGTCTTACTTGTTAAAATATAATGTTCGATTAAATTTTTTCACAATCATAATCTGTGTAATTTTTCGGCTTTTGGCATTACTGACTTTTTTCAAGATTAGTCGGAAGTCAATTGACAGAACTGTTAACGCAAATAGTCTCTCTTGGCTTATCGTGCTTCTCAAGTAGGTCTTAGTAAATATTAACTGAATAACTTCTCCCATCTTATGCCTATTTCAAATTATTTCCTAAATTGTACTGGATAAGTCTTCGATCATTAAACAGACTAGATGAGAAGCCCGCTATACTGACAGCACTCTTTGTTTGTAACCAACATCTAAATGGATTCTTTCATTCCAAAATAAGGATAGAAATACACACAGCAAAGGTCTCAGCCTCCAACAACAGTGCCGAGCACAGTGTGAGGAAGGGTTTAAATTGACTGATTAATCATATTAAAATTTTCGAGTGATAACAGAAATACTCATCTTAAATTTATTTATCACTCGAGGAATAAATTTTAGTTTTGTACACCAGATGTTTTTCACCTGGGCTTACCATTATATCACTTGAAATGGAATGGCTCGTCTAGTCTATCTTCCTTCGGAATATTCTCTTTCCCAATGATATTTTTTCATCGCTGAAGTTGATTTGCATCTCGAGGAACCCAAATAGTTACTTAAAGTAACACCAACAATACCATACAGAACTTATTGTATTGTTATTTAAATGGGTAAATAGTATTTATATATCAAATGATACGACACTGGTAGTTTCAGAACTGTAGAAATCTTCAGAGCTTGTTGATTATCTGTGAAACGATTTATTGTAAACAACACTGTTTATACACTATTTTTTGCATACTACACAACGATTCACCATTTTGTAAATATTATTTAAATAATAAATAAAGTATTCTTAATTGATTAACATTCAAATTTCCTAATGATATTTACCACAGTTGAACAGCCATAAAAGATTTGGTCAAATCCAAAACAGAGATCTGTCAACAAACGTAAACATGCAATATAAGTGGTAATGTCACATTCACTGAAAAATGCCCAATTACAGAAATCTGCATTCACTCATGAATAACTGATTTGTATAATGTGAAAGATTAAATAAATCGCTTCACTTTCTCAACTTTTGCTTGAAAGCAACCAAATTGTGTTGAATTGTTTAGTATTATCTTCACTGTGTGACTGCTTGGTCGTGGTCGATCTGGATTATCACAGTACGATGCGATTGACTTCAAATGATGACAATTATTACTATTTAATTATGACAGGTATTTACACAGCCTGCTAAAATTAAAGAATAAATAACACGGCCCAGCCTACGCAATAATAAGGCTGATATAATTAAAATTTTTAAATACATGTTAATGTCTCAAAAATGCTTAAGATTGGGTATAGCGAAGTGAACATAAACTGCCCTTATTTTCGGCCTTAGAATCAAGTAAAAGAATAAAAATGTGATTGTTTCATTTAAAAAATTGAGATATTTGACATTTGTGAAGATGAACCTTCCATCACTTTTTTACGAACCCTATATACAAAAAATAAGTTTTTGACATGTCACCAATTACCTTGAACGTCCTACTAATCAACCCAACAAGATGTTTTTTATTTGGTATTTGGTATGTTCACACAGAATTGCAATATGAAGGTCTGAACCTGTCAATTTTTTATTAAAAAAGTTAATACCCCGATAAGTATAAATTTTAAATACAGGGTAGTGACATGTATGTCAAAATATTTTCCATAAATTCGCCATAACTTTTTCTCCATCTTTTTATAGAAATTGTATGAGTAGTCTCCAATATATAGATAGTGTGAGCTCGTCATGAAACAGCCTATATAGTAACTGTTAACCACAATAAATATAGTTCAAAAAAACTAAAAAACACGCTTTTAAATAATATCGGACTAAAAAGTTCAAAATAATTTAAAAAAAATCAGCTTAAAGCAATAATGAACGAAAAATACTATTATTATTGTGAAAAAAGCGTGAGCGCCTGTGCCATATTTTTCGTATATCGAGCGCCCGATACTTTTTTCATAATAATACTAGTATTTTTCGGTCATTATTGCTTTAAGCTGATTTTTTTTAAATTATTTTGAACTTTTTAGTCCGATATTATTTAAAAGCGTGTTTTTTATTTTTTTTGAACTATATTTATTTTTCACTTTTTAGTTTAATATGCTATGAAAGCGGTTGCGTTACAAACAAACAAGCATACATACAAGTGAACTTTAATTAAAAAAAAAAGTCGTGGTCGTGATTAGAACCCACGACCGGTGAATCCGACGTCGTCGAAGATCCGCGCCTTAGCCCGCTCGGCCAACGAACGTACTTAAATTGTTTGGATATACTAATAGTTATAATATAAGCCAATTGATAGGAAAGTTACAAACAAACTTACAAACCCACAAACTCACATACAGGTGAAGCTAATAAAAGCGTGTTAAATTTTTAACTTTTTAGTTCGATTACCTCTAAAGCGTGTTTTTTAGTTTTTTTGAACTATAATTTATTATTTAAAAGATAAAATCATAAACCCATTATAGTTTGGCAAGTCTGAAGACTGAAGCTACACGGCTGGTAAGGGGCGAGGAAACATGGCCGATATCTGTTATAAACGTACCAATGGCGTACGGTACCTATTTTATAAAAGTATTAAAAATAATAATTATTATTATATAAACTGATTTATGCTTTGCTTTAAAGGTAAGGTATTTTTCAAAACACGGTACCTATTTGTTAAAAACAAATAATGTTAAAAATCGTACTTGAATTCAATATGGATACGAAAGAATAAGATACCAAGTAAAACTGAAAATACAAAGGTAAAAACTGACACCGCCACTGGATAATCAATATCAGTCAATTGTCGAAGTGAGAGGGAAGAACACACGCACGCGCTTGCCAATAGGAAGTCACGTGGTTACTTAGCAACGGGAGTCCGATAAATATTCACCAATTGAGTTAGTCCGGAGGGCGTGGTAATTATTATTTTCGCACCACGTTGCCGGCTTGAAGGAAACCCATAACATATTTGGAAAAGTGTTCATACTTTAATATTCAGAAATTGAAAAAATAATGTTAATATACCAAATCCAATGAAAGAAGCACATTAAAGAACTTACTTTCAATCATTATGACACATTGTTAATAATAAAAAGTCCATTTTTTCATTTTCATTATCAACACATAATTAACACTTTAGCTTTTTCATAGTTAAACGTGGAAATATCGAATGTTTCCGACTGCATTCTTTTCACAGCTTCAGTTATGTTTGCCAAACTATAGAACCATTGCACAACAAAGAACATAATATATTGAAATACAAAATTGAAACAAAACAATCGTTGTCGACTGCAATACCTGATAGTGACAGTCTTCTCGTTACTACCCCCTGGCATGCACTCTGTCGTCCAATTCCTAAAAATAAACGGTGTTGCCACATATACAGTTTAGCGTACATACATAGGAAAATAAGAAATAGTCATTTATCCTAAACAGCTGGAATAATTGAATATTTCTTTCAGTTCCTATTTCCTTTTATGACGATCTTTCATTATCAAAGTTTTCGTTTAAATTTATTTGATAACTTTGAGGATTTCAGCCTCTTTTATTATTAAAGCTGCTTATCGTACATTTTGGAAGAGATTCTAATATATTCAAATCCTTCCAAGCTTAAAACAGGTTAAATAATAATGATATGAATCGATTTCCAAGTTTTAGGTATTGAAAATGTTGATTTTGTTTCAGAACGAAGCTGTACAACAAGGTTTAGCTTCTTTAATTGTAAAACAGTCTCCAGCAAATCGTTATAGATATCGCTGTCTGTAAGTATACTAAACTTCCATATTAAATAACTTTATAGCATCTGCTTCATTAAAATTTTTAAAATCGTTAGTAGTTTCTTTTCAATTAAAAATGCTACAGCACTTTTTTGTACAAACAAATCTGAAAAAATGACTCAATGGGATAAAACCGTTCGAAATAGTAAAATAATCAGTAAACTATTGTCCTGTTAGATCAGATTCAATTCTCCATAATTTCGGTTGAGAAAAGTGACTTGTTGATTGTTTGATGAGGCTGTAACTACAGTCAACAGGCTGGCTCAAAGGTCTGCCCTAATTTAAAATTGATATTTAAACACCAATGACTCGATAATTAGCGACAGGCTTAAGAAATTATAAAGCAGTGTTGGTCGTTGCTGTTAGCAACCAGTTCCGTATTTCAAAACGGACATTTTCTAAATGCATAGCTTGATTTTGCCAAGCGATGCTTGAATTGTCGCTTTCTTCATGTTTTAAAAGAGCCAAATTCTCTTTAAATCTAACTTTAACAGATCTCTTAGTTAGTCCTACTTACTTTTTATCACAATCAAAAAAAGTATTACTCTTATAAATGAAACTAACTGTTTCTAATTAATTCCACTATTTAATGAAAACATTATCAAAATTCTAAGATACTAATGCCCGATTGCACCACCTTGGTTCAACAAGTAAGCCAGGCTTAACAAATAAAGCTCGCTGCAACGTTATCTAAGCGAAGCTTATTTGCTCGAAATTTTAAGCCCAGCATTGTCCATTCAAGTGAAGACTTTCGGTATTGTACGTAAGCGTGGCTTTATTAAGCAAAACATGGTGCAATGAGAGATTGGTAAGCCTTACATTTAAGCTAAATTGGTGCAATCGGGCATTATTGATAATCATTTCGATATTGACATATCATCGTCAGAATGACAGAAGTTACATTTGATGTGATGCCTCCCTGATGTTTAAAATTTGGGCTAGACCAAATAATGAGTGACCTATTGAACAGATTCCACAAAGTAAGAGCCCAAACAGTAAATTCAATAAAAATAGTACCTTCACTTATACTATTCACAACATTAACATGTTGTCTTAATATAAGTACTGTAATCTATATAATATTGGGTTGCGAAAGAGTATCGCACTAAGGCTTTATCTTTTAATCGGGTGAATATATAGCTATGAAATTCCAGGACTATGAATGGGATTGTGATTTGAAGTTTTTAGGCAGCGGTCAGAGTAGCTCCGGGGTCGGCAAATTATTTCCTCCTCCGTATACTGCCGAATACTCGGTTATACCAAAGATAATTCTGCTACGAGTAACTATACTTTCCTTTGGTTATACCCTCAAACTGGAATATATTACTTATACTCTGGTTGATACTTGTGCAATGCAATAGGCAATAGTACCGTACATAAACAATGAATAGTAGGTTCACTCTAAGCTCCTCCCAACGCAATATCTATCTCACTCGGTCTCCGATGCTACTTTTTTTCGGACTTTCTAATTTCCAACTGAGCGATTGACAGATACTGTGTGTTTTTCATAGTTTAAAGGTACGAGCGGAGTTAATAGTATACAGGCTGGACTGTCTAATTAATTATTATTACGGGATATGTATTAAAAATAAAATGACGCATATGTGTTGTGTGAACGGTTGTAGAATAGGGATAGGACACAAATGTTTATTCAGATTCCCATTTGGTGGGCTCAATGTAACTTGCGTGAATTTTATTGAATATGTAACGCAACTTGGAAATATATTTGTAGATAACTTCAATAAGTCAGCATGTAAAAATTTTATTGGAGCAACATTCAAAATAATTTTAAAAACATATCACTTACGCATCCTTGTATACATTTTTCATTGAATTATTTCTCATCTCTATACAGGAGTGCGTTTATATTATAAATCGCCCAGTGTAAGTTGGCACTTGGACTTTGGAGTTTTGAGATGCGCGGTAGAACATCCGATCGCTCGAGACTCACTGAAATGGAGGACCCCAGTCTGTGTTTTGGCTGCAAACGGTTAATATCGCAGTAATTCCAGTGGCGTAGTAGTATTATGGTAGTTTTTAGTTACGGTAATTATTATCAGTAGTTAGTTTATAGAAGGTGTGGTTTTAGCTTATAGTTTAGTTATAATTATTAGAAGGGAGTTTAAATGTAAATTAAAAATAAACAGATATCAAAGAATAAATTATATTATTCTTCGCTTTACACACTAAGTTTTGAAAAATATTTTTCAAAAACAGTGACCGTTCAACGAAGAAGAAACAACTACTTCCCGGGCTACATGCCCCGACAGACATTGAATTACACTTCTTACTCAAACGGGGCTGGTAAATCTATAAGATTTAAACCAACCATTATGGTTTGTAACTTGAAGGGACAACATAACTTGTAGACCGGTTTCGGCGTATTTGCGCCTCATCAGTACAAGGTATATGTTATCGTCCGAGAGTTAATCCCGAACTGACTTGGAGGTGAAGGTGTCGCTACTTTCGCAACTATTACATTTCCGTAATTGGAAGGTATGTATAGTTGGTGATTGTAGAGACATATTCAGTTCGGGATTAACTCTCGGACGATAACATATACCTTGTACTGATGAGGCGCAATACGCCGAAACCGGTCTACAAGTTATGTTGTCCCTTCTAGTTGCAAACCAGAATGGTCGGTGTAAATCTTGTAGATTTACCAACCCCGTTTGACTTAGAAGTGTAATTCAATGTCTGTCGGGGCATGAAGCCCGGGAAGTGGTTGTTTCTTCTTCGTTGAACGGTCACTGTTTTTGAAAAATATTTTTCAAAACATTGTTGTAAGCGTTAGAATAATATACTTTTATTCTTCGATATCTATTGGTAAGACGCTTAACTAAATACGACAATTTTACAGGAAACTCTAATAATTCTTGAATATTTCTCAGCAGCCGGCATGTACCTACGACTATGTTGAAGCAAAGTGCGAGGGTCGTACGAGAGTAGTCCACTCAAGATATCTATATTTATTTAAGCAGTGTCTGTTACTTTTTGTTCGCGCATAT
This sequence comes from Lochmaea crataegi, assembly GCA_947563755.1. NCBI lineage: Eukaryota > Metazoa > Arthropoda > Insecta > Coleoptera > Chrysomelidae > Lochmaea > Lochmaea crataegi. The sequence continues at coordinate 27,432,538 of OX387429.1, forward strand.
CTCAAGTGCCAACTTACACTGGGCGAGTTGTACATAATTAAATTCGCAAATCGCAAAAATCTTATAAACCTAATACAAAACTACAAATATTACAGAATGTTTAATTATTGCTGTTTGTTTTGCTTTATAAGTTTTGTTTAGGATTCCATTTTTTCACAAAAAGCAATTATTTTTCATTGTTTTTATATGTAAAGCGAATTCTAAAGTATGTTATTGCATTGCGACAATCTGGTATAATTTTTAACTATTTTAATAGTTGTTCAAGTTTTCTATTTTTATATGGTAAAGGTATACATGTGGATTTGTTTTATTCTATTCTATTCTATTCTATATATTTGTTATTAACTAATCATTAATAGATACATTTTTGACGAATTACCAATATTTTATTTACAAATGTAATGTTGTCAAAGCTATTCTGTTCATTGATTCTTATAATTTAATGTTTCCAATTAAAGACTAGAACATACCGTACATAGCAAAACAACATCGTTTTTTGAAAAAGTTTTCTAACAACGTACGTTTTTATCAGCCCCCGTATACTAAACACTCAATCTATAAGTCAACAAGCGATGAAGGTAGTAAATCGCGCAACCTCTGTATATACGGTGCACATGTTTTTCAGCGACCGTTTTTCGGCATGTCTTTATTAGCGCGACATCAAAGCGCCGACGACGAGTGAACTTACTATTCATTGTTTATGTAAAGTACGACCGGTACGATTAAAGATCCTAAATCACCAACCCCTTGAGTTATCAGCAAGCGGTCGATTCTACGCAGAGTTGTACCTGTCCTAGCCATTTAATTTAATTTTATAGGTAGGTATAATGATATTGGGTTACTATAGAAAAATCGCTTGAATAGAATTGAGAATTGTTTATGTATATATGATATATAACACAAAAACATTTAGAAACATCACGATAATGAATGCGATTAAAATTCAGTAAGTTTATAATATTTAAGTTGTTTAGAATTACATTTAATATACACACACTTGTGTTGTTTGGGAAATTTTTCTATATCCATGACTTTTCCATCCTTTTAATATGGGAAACAAACTTGGCCCAGCTGCAATCAGTAATGTTTGCAATTTCTGTTTGAATAAGAGCTACCACAGTTGAACTTAAGGATGGAAAAGTATTATTTCTTCGAACTGCTGACTCAAGCTGATGCCATATATGTTCAATTGAGTTAAGCATACAGTGATATGGATGAAGTCTGAGCACCGTATGTCACAAGCTTTCAGCCAATGAATCACAAAAATATTTCTTCTTTATGGAATAACTGCGTGAATTTTCTAGTACCTGATTTTTTGTGTACTTTTCCTCATAGTAGATATCAAATAACAAGCATGAGGGAGTAATAATATCCGACTCTATATCAGCATTGTACGCTATAAAGGAAATCAATCCTAAAAGGCTAAACTGTTCAATTTTATGTTCCATTAAAACAATGTTGGCTAATTTAAATATTACATTTATTTGGGTTAAAGGGCATACTGGAATACATGGTAATGAAAAAGCTCATCATTTGGCAAATGATGCAGTAACGAATGGAGTTCTTTGTACATTTATACTGCAAAAGATGTACAGATCGTCCAACATAGCTTTGACTCTGAGATGCGCAAACGATAAACAGAGAGGGTTAGTGTGCGACAAAGACCGACTTCGCCCTTCACCGGGAAGTACAATCGAGAGAAGAATTTTAGTCGAAACCGTTGATTGAATGCAGTACTTGAATCAACGTCGAAAAAAATTTGGTATCGGTTGACGATAACGATAAAACAGTAGATGATAGGAATCCCAACATCCTTATTCATTCGCAAGTAGAATATAATTAAAGGAATTATGCATAATATGATAATCACTAGAGAGTATCTATTTATTGTAGATGGATTAATAGTCACAACACATAGTGATATCCTTTCTACCTGATTGAATGTTCTATATTGTAATCCTAGTCAAAATTCATTTAAATAAAAGTTGAGGATTAAAACATATCGGATTATGAGCAAGTATTTGGGAAAAAATGGATAACCTTTAAATTGATAATTATTTAATGATTAAATGATTATTTAATAATTTTCAAGAATTTTTTGGGTACTACTGCCTATAGATTATAATACGATTTTCGCCCACTGTTGACACATTCTCAGATTGGTTTTCGCCAGGTAGTTCTTCGATTCCGGATAGATTACAATCTTCATCTTCCTGTTCTGATTCAGTGTCGCTATCCTCATCATTTAAATCAATAACCAGATCATCTACGATAATGTCTATCATGGGTTCATTCGTCATGAAATCGTCCTCAAATTTCTTCGCTCTTTTGCAACGAGATTTCCACTGCTCTGGGGAAAATTCTTTGAAAAAATCGTCGCAATGTTGCATAACATCGTTGAAATTAAAAGATACATTTTTATTTGCAACATAGTCTTTGAGTTCGGCCCAAACCAATTCGATTGGATTCAAATCCGGATGATATGGTGGTAGTCGCACAACGTTATGATTTGCTGCTAGAAAAAGCTGATCTATTTCATACCGCTTATATTTTGACTTATAGTTCTTTATGAGGGCATATAATTCAGGTTTCAGCATCGTTTTATTAAATGGAATATTTCTCTCTGATAACCATGATTGCATCTCGGCTTTTTTGGTCAATGTCGTTGGCATTTTGTCGATTTGTTTATTATGATAAGGTGCATTATCGATAACCACAACGCTCTTTGGCGGCAAATTCGGAATCAACTGATCTGACACCCATTTCTTATAATTATCAAAATTCAACTCATTATGATAATCACCTGTATTGCAATTCGATTTCCATCTTATATAAGCATTAGGCACAAATCCATTTTCTCCACCCTTTTTGAGATTTGTTGCATACAAAATTTTGGAAACGAACATTAGTTCAGACGTTCCACCGTCTTGATGGATGGCGCTGTATGGAACTTCAATGACAGATGATGAGGGTTTTGTGTCCATAAAAATATTTCATATTATTTATTATTGTTTATAGCATAGCTTGTCAGTATTTGTAAGTGGTTATAATAAAATAATCTTCATGATGAAAAAGTAAATTTGTGCTTCGTAAATGCTCTTTATATTTACTCCACATGTGCTCCATCACAAGTAACGTGTTTAGTGCCTATAGGTGTGAAATAAACCACAAATATTTTTAGCTACTGCTAGTGATCCCACAAAAAAGTGCCCTATATTTATTGATCCCCATATCGGGGCCTTTTGGTTCCTCCGGGGACCTGTACACAACCATAGACTTCATCAGCATACATACATTGGCCACCCGAGTTAGTGAGAAAAACTACATTGCTAATATTAGTAATAAATGCATTCTACTAATTGTCCAAAATAGACATTTCGTATTCTATTCTATACTGTTGTAATCTTTTATTTTCGAAACACAGGAATAAAAATGTTATATATTTTTGATCTTCAATTTTTCCAGGTGATGTATCGAAATGTTATTATAAATACTTTTTGCAGTTTTCCTCCAGTTTGTAATGAACGGACATGCCTGTTTTTCCATTGACTCTTCTTAATCTTAATTATTCAAGTAAATTATACCAAAAATGTCTTCTTTTATTGAAAACAAAAACAAATCATTTAGGCAATATTTTTGTTTAATTGTAGTATTACAAATTTGAAGTACAGAGTAAGTAGGCAGTTTTTATATTAATTATAATACAGAAAGAAATGCTAATTAATTAGGTAAACTATAAAAATGTTTATTATAGCAATAAACAGACATTGCTTTTTCAATGATCCTTATTAATTATTCAAAAAAAATCACAGCAAAAATAGGAGTATGTATGTTTTTATTGGAAAGAAACAAATCAAAAATATTCTATAAAAATAAATAAAATTATTATTACATTATGTTTAATGTATTTGTCTTCATATTTATTAGTACATAGCAACTGAAGTTCATCTTCCATTTTTCTCTACCATTTCTCCTCAGAACAAAAAGAAAATAAAAAGTTTATAAAATTATCCATTTTTACGATTCTACGCTCACAAAGGGGTGGTGACACCCATCGACATACTGAAGTCTTGATCCATATAGTTATAAAGACTGAAAAAAAAACAATTTAATTCTAAATACTCTAAATAAATATTTTTACTAACAAAATTATTTCAAACTCATTTCAGCAAAAGTTTTAAACAATCCATTTTATCAGAACTGTAAATGAAATAAAAAATTAGATGTTTCTTCTAAGTAGGTGTTGATATTTTTTTACTTACTGAATGGTTATAGCGAACACTGCTATATGGAATATTATTTGGACCTGTCACTTGTCAGTTCTGAAAATGAAAAGAAACTCGATTTTTGTAAACAAGTCTTGTTAGTGTTTTTACTTACGCATTAGTATCGGCATCCATATCTTTGCCCTAATTATCTGGATTCTGTCTTGCCAGACTTCTTTTTCTCATATTCTGATATTGCTTGCTTGATATATGGGGGGTCAATGCATTTCTGACCTTTTCCTATTTGATTTCCGATTATTTCAGGAGCTATACATTCTGTATAGAATTGCTTCAGTTTCAGACGCATTTTTTCGGCCCATATTTTTCTATCTATCTCAATTTCCTGTATATATAGATCTATATTATCGCAGATACACAACAAAGTAACATCTGCTACTATTAGCACAACACAACCCCGTTGTGTTGTGACTATTAGTTATTTTGGTGTATTCTTTGGTTATATTCTGGTTATATTCAATTACCCGATTGCCCCTGGATCAAAAAACACACGCTACCCCTACCCAGTCGAATTTGTTCGTTTTTTGCACAATAAACGTAAATGTTTAGAACTTACATAGTTGCCACAACTATAAAAATAATGTTGAATTTACTTACCTAGTTATTGTAACGAGAAAATAATAATGAAAAACCTACAATTATCTGAAATGAAACAATAACAAAATAAGCACATACTTACCTGATATATTTCTATTTTGGAAACCCAAAAATTAATCACAATTTGCCTTATGACTAATATACTAATACAAAAATTTTCTCCTTGTTTGAGGATTTTCGTATAACATGGCAACATCGGTTGTGAATGCAGCATTCTGTATTTTACGATTTTACTTGGCTCTTTTGGATTCTAAAGCTTCGATGCCAAATGTAAAAATTATCCCTAGAAATCCTTACAATTTAATAATCCTCTCCATTATGACGATAAAAAGAGATGAGGATGGTTATCTAGTTTTTAGCTTGCCATAGGTAATAATAATTGTTGAATAAAATTAATGAATGAGGTAGGTAACATTACATTTTAAAAAATTTCGAAGCATAAATGTTTTGTAGGTAACTTTGTCTTGTCAATATACCTAGTCGAAATTACCATGCAAATTAATTGATTATATAAGCATTTAAAACAATGAAAGAAAATAAGAACCCAAATAATAATTATTAAAGGATGACTTAGTAATAGTGTTAGTTGTTGATTTGAAAAATATTGTAAAACAAAGGAAGACTAAAAAATTAATTTCGTCTACCTACTCTAGAAATGGCAATAGCGCTTCTTCGTCATAGACTTGGTAGAGTTGAAATACCTATCTCAGCTTTATTTATTTTTTCCTTCAATCTGTTTTCTTATCTTATCAGTAGGTACTAGTTATGTGGCTTCAATTATTTTTGGAATGAGGGTAGGTCCGTAGAATGGGTAAAAAAACTGAAGTTTCTATAATGTTTTAGCGAAAAGGTCAAATTCAGTTCCTTTTTGTATAAACATATTTTAAAATAAGTAATCTTTTAAAAACGAAAAGATGTTTAGAATTAAAAATAACTTTCAAATAGGTATTCAATATTATTTATTTAGATCAAAACAATAATTTTTTCGAGATTTTCTGTGAAATAAAAAAAATTTTGATGTAAAACAATGTGTTAAATATTTGGAAGTTATTTTTAATTCTTAACATCTTTTCTTTATAATTTTTGAAATTGTCCAACATAAATGTACCTACCTACCTACTTGAAACTCGATCTTGAGCAAAAATCACATCTAATTTAAATTTTGATATCTAATGTATATATTATACCTAGTTTATTTCGTATTCAATAAATTATTTAAAAAAAATGAAAAATGGTCCGTAATAATTAATAATGGGTTGTAAGTTGTGTTGTATATATTATATCTATAGGTAACCTATCACATGAAAATATTCACAAGATTAGCTTTTTGCAGTGTTTTTCATTCAGATAATTCCAATGGATTTTTGTTAGGTCGGCTTGGTTTGCTTTGTATTTTATCATTAGGTACTTATCTACTTCTGAATAAATGGAAATTATAAATCTCCATAGATAAAACTTGAAAATATAGAGAAACGACGTTAATGATTGGAATAAAATTAAAGAAGAAAAGAGAATACCTATAGATAAAATAAACATGCTAGCTGTTGAGTAAAAATAGCAAATAAATGAAATCATAATTTACCTATTGCGATTGAAAATAAAAATATCTGATGGCAGAAATTGTGTTTGTTTGAAACCAAAACATCGAAACAGCTGATCCGGAGAGAAGTTTGTTTGAATCGTGAAGAGCATAGATGTATGTACTTTATACCTATACGGTCAAGAGTGGAAAGACAAAAAGAGAGAGAGAAATTAAGTTGCATAAATAAAAGCCGATTCGGTACTACTAGCGACATCTATCGTAAATATTTTGAACCAAAAAATTACTAGATAAGTAACAAGTTTTGTGTAAGTTTTAAGGTTTATACACCTGCGCGGAGGGCCCTCTTAATATTTTTCTGTTCGTTTTCACCTTCCTCCATCGAAATCCAAGTTTATGAATGTTTTTTCTCAAAGACTCTTTGCAACCCTGATAGTCCATATCGCGAATGATATTTCTATGAATTACCCTGAGCGTAGGAATTCTTTTTTCTGTGATATGGAAATTAACTATGCACCTAAGTAAAGTAGCCAAATCAGCATCTTCCATTGTGAGGTTTGAATGTTTCACTCTCTTTTTATTTGGAGTTGGAAACGTTTCCTGTTCACCTTCTTCTATTTTTTTCATCTCTGATTTAATTTTCCTTATAGTTCTTACGCATACACCTGTAGCCTCTGCTACTCGTTCTTGAACCTTCGATGATAAAAAATAATTATCAGTACATTTTGACTTATTTCTACCATTACTTCTTACCTTCGCAAGAGGAATCCTTATTCCATCTGCAGTTGCTTCTGCCTGCATACATCTTAAAACATTGTTGACAATTTCTCTGCTTTGTCCACTCAGAACCTTGCGTTTCACTTTACTGTTCAAAGGCATTTTCAAAGTAACGAATACAGAATTATCACAACAGCTCACTAAATAATTTCTGCTCTGACTGTTGACTGCACGAGATCCTCGACATTAATGAGCTCTCGCCCCTCTCCGCCGACTAGTCTACTGCGCATCCAATTCTCAGACGCAAAGCTATGTTGTTCGATCTGTAACTAACTTAATTAAAAATAAAATGTTGGTATCATGGCAAAAAAACTGGGAAAACGTCGTACGATCCTCACATAATTCCTATTTCCTAATACATCCTAGTTTACCCTCCCCTCAAAACTATATTTTCAACTATACAATTCCGAAATTCCATTTATCAAGTATATTTAGGATGAAAACTAATCATGGGAGATTTCCCGCTCAACTTGCCAAGCTTGGGATAATACGATCATCATCCTGTAGCTGCAATGCATGTGCCCATCTTAATCACATTTTTTTTGGATGCAGCAATTACACTGCAAAATCAAACAGTTTAGTTCAGTCACTCTGTGAACAAAACTCCTTCCTACTTTTAAATATCACTCATATTCTAAGCAGAGATAGCCGGTCCACTTTTAACATACTCTTAAATTTCATCAAAGAGCTTAAAATTGATATTTAAGTATGGACCTGCTTCCGAGCCATTCTCTTTCCACACACACAGATGAGTCTACCCAACTTTTGTTTGGAATATCGAGTGTATCGAACCAAGTTTCATCCAAATACACTACTCTTCTACCATATTCTCTAAATCCGTACGAACAGTTGAAGTACTAGCTTCAGGATGAGCTTTTGGACGCCACATTTTTCACGACACAAAAATCGAATAGACACTTTAAAATAGACACAACGGAATATTAAGTAGGTAACGACTAAATGTTGTTTAACTTTCCGCCCTTTATATCTGAAACTGAAAAGCGGTCAGTTCTCAAAACTGTCTTGTTTCCCAAATCTGGTAGGTATTTTATTTTGTTACCGTAAATAGAGGATTATCGCTATAATATCGTTAATAGCCCACTGGTACTGAAATTCTGGTGGCCAGGTAAGGAAAGTTTATTATTCACAAACATTTAAACATATTCTCACCAAGGGTTCTAAATCAACCTTAGGGGATTTTTTATTATTAAATAAACCGGTGCACACGAATTCTCGTCAGGTTTCTTAATGACTATAAAATACACATGAGTTCCCGTCCGACACTTGCAGGTATCTTAATTCCGCACTCGAATTGCCGTCCAGTTTATTTAATCCGCTTCCAGGTAAACTAAATAGTTCTGAAAATTCCAGTAAATCGTAATAATATTCGTAATCCTGAATTCTAATGAAAAAGTTGAATAACCTATTGGGGTGGCTAGGGGGTGTATCAGTACTAATTGCTATGAATATATTTTTCTCTCTTTTGGAAACATATAGGTATATTAAGTTGTCGTTTTCGAAACGGCAGTTTATTAATATACATATCGTACGCTATAGTGATACACAAAATGCTTACTAATGCTAAGTGAAAGGGGTAAACCCCTTCTTGTTAGGTTAGGTTAGGTTTGCTTAGGTTAGGTTAGGTTAGGTTAGGTTAGGTTAGGTTAGGTTAGGTTAGGTTAGGTTAGCTTCTTTACATGTATGTATTTATGACTCAGTTTAGTGTAGAATTAAAATTCCGTATTTTATTCCAATAATGATATCATGTAAAATAATAGCGTGTAAGAGTGCCAAACATAAGACATTTATAACTATTTCTTATTTCATACATCTGAAAACGGACCTCCCTTAAAACTTTTACTGATCACTTATTACAATATGCAATAAATACATAGCTAAATATCAGATGATTCAGAGAATTTACCGCGATTACCATAAACACCTTTTAGACAGGTCAGTTTTCACCCTGACGGGAACTCGAGTGACGGCTTAACGTATGCTAATTATGGAACAGGTAGACTGGTTATCCTGATGGGAATTCGTGTGCGCCCAAATAAACATAAATTCAAAACTGTCAAGAAAAGCCAAAAATAGTGGAGAGCCTACTATTATTAAAATGCCAAACTATTTCATGAGATATTTTAATCCGAAACTGGAAATCTTTTAAGGGCCACACACATCCATTGCTTATCTATATTTCGAACAATAGGTAATAATGAGGGTCGTCGGCTAATATTGATTTACGACCTTCTTAGATTTCTGGTTTTTCCCTTAAGTATAGCGAATACTAGGTTTATACTAAAATTATAGAACCGGCCCCTAGTAAGCTGTTTAGTTATAATTTTTATAAAATAAAATTTTTATTAAAAGTACATTTATTATATTTTTGTTCCTCTCATAATTATCAATATTCTTTGGAAAGAGGGGAAAATAAGTTTTTCTGTGATATAATATTAGACCTGGGCCTCCATTTGAAAAAATTCAAGAAAGTGTCCGTACGCCAAGCGCCAAGTCCAAAAAATGTGTACTCTTAAAAATGCAGATTACAATATCATTCATCGTCATTTCATAGATGCGATACTTTTTCGCAATTCCATAGAGCATTTTGATAATTTTTTTAATGAGCTTCTTTTGTTTCAGAGATAGGTTACCGCAAAATGTGAAAACTTGCTCTCACTACGCTTATTTAGATGATCTTTATGATGTTGTTAAATGTGAAAACGGTAAGTTTATTTGTTTATTATCATCAATCATAGATTTTTAAATAATCACTCTATTTTTTCAATAATTTCTAATTATTTTTTCATAACGTCAGATACTCATAAGTTTAACCTTTGCACACAAGTTCCTTTTTTACATGAATAACAGAATAGGGAAAAAGTTATCCTCTTGAGGTGCCGGAAATAAAAATTGAGAGAGCAAAAATTATATTTTACGACCTTAAACGTTAAAAAATATGAAATTGCAAATTTCTGCTTGCATTTAAAAAAAGTATCTTTCCCTGTAGCTTAATTTTTAAATTTCATAGCGATTTTATTTTTTTATAACGAAAATAATAATGACATTAAAAACTACAGATATTGAGCTACAATTTCATATGAACTATATTGTGTTCATTCGATGAAATAAGACAATTCTGATTTGCTTAAACCTTCATTATAATTTGAACTAAATCATAATCCACTCCTATTATAACCTAAGATACATAATATAAAAAACTGTTTTAATTAATAAAAGGGCGACTGTAGAAAAAATTATGTGTGTTTTTCGAGCGTAAAGTAAAATTGCCGCTTTCAAAAGATCGCCGCGCTCTTAAGCGGCAATCTGTTACTTCACGCTCTAAATACACAAATACCTATTATGCTTGCCACGTTCCTATTACGGTCGTTGTAGAGTTTCTGTCCCTTACCCACATTGTCTACAGGAAAGTCTGATTCCTACTGATCTTAAGAAGTTATTCAGCTTGGAGCACTGACGGTTCTTTAATAAATGTGCCATTGTACATGAGGGAGGGTTAATATCTCCTTGTTTTCGTTTGTCCAAAACACGTATCCATCCTGGGATTGTAGATTTAGTAGCCCCGAGAGCGGGCTCTAGCAATATATGAAGTTGGTGAACCCCTTTCGGGTCAGCTCATCAGCTCATTCATTCATAAATTTGGGTTGTGCTCATCAGCCCAGGCACTTGAACTGAATCTTTGTACCATTTCCCATGTTATCTACTTCCATTCCAGAAGCTTCGTGTCTTCTATAAAGGTCACTAGTTTGACTGGAGGGATTTTCAGTAGTTGTGATGGTTGTATAACTTCCTCTCCAAAGTGCTTCCGTCTAAGTTCTTGTAAGTCCTCGCAGAAGCAGAGTATGTGAGTAGGTGTTTCATCATCAAGTTCACATTTTCTGCACATAGGTTCACTAACTTTACCCATTTTGTACAGATGTTTCCTCAAGGTGCAGTGTCCAGTCACCAGGTCGGTAACTGTCTTCAAATGTCTCTTACCCAGTTTCAGTAGCCTGGTTGAAGGTTGCTTGTCTACCTTGTTCAGTAAACTCTTTGTATGAAGGTGCCCTTGTGTCACCCTCCATTTGAATTGGTGTTCCCTATCTAGCCAGTTCCCGATTTCCCCTCTTATGCAATCTTTTGTGATTAAACAAAACGGTTCCGGACCTATGAAGTCTCCTTTAGAGCCTTCTTTAGCTAACTGGTCCGCCATTTCATTACCTGCAATCCCCTCATGTGCCGGCACCCATATGAGAGATACTTTGTTGTCTCTTGCCAGCCTGTTGAGGGATTCTTTGCAGTTTTTCACCAGTCTAGACCTAGTTGTAGGATTACTGATAGCCTTAAGCAGAGCCTGGCTGTCAGTGAATATTTCAATTTTTTGTCCGGTATATCCTCTTCTGATGTTTTCAGCTCATCAGCTCTTTCATTACCCTTGACGCCTCAGTGTCCTGAACCCCAACTAGTCTGAGAGAACACTGAGTTGTTCTCGGCATTCCCGTACCAGTTTTGATGACACCTTTGGTTTCATAATAGCCTCCAGTGCCACTGCTGACTCTCTCTGCAAATTGTGATCCATGCATTAAGCACTTTCCTCATATTTGTTTTTCTCGCGTAGTTCTAGAGAGCATACATTTTTGTTCATAGTTTATTTCTGAATTTCTCCCCTCACTGTATATTTCAGCACCAGTTCCTTCCTTGGTCTTGGATTCGTCTGCATACGAGACCTTCTCACCTGAAATGCCCTTGATTTTGTCATCTGTTCATGCTCTTTGATCTTACATAATCACCTCGAAGCCAGTGTTAGAAAAGTATCTAGCAATCATGTAGTCCGTTGGTTTTATTTCGAGCAAGTTAACTCCCACTAATTTCTTTATCTTATTGTGATATTATCTGCTGCTCTTAATTTATTCACATATTATCCCGTGTGCTTGTCTGACTAGCATCAATGTAGCCAGTCTCAGCTTCACTTTTGCCAGCTGCTAGTTCCAGTTGAAAGATGGACTATTCTGAAGCTAAAGATGATTGATGTAGTTGACCTTTTCTCAAAATATTCGTTATTTGTAATGTTATTCTAAAATCGTCGATTCGCACGCAATTCGTGATTGTTAAATTTATGAACATTTATTTTTAATTTTACTCTAAAGTATTGTAATACTTTTTTTGTGAAATAGATTAGAGTATCATCACCTCATAAAGTTAGGATGATTCAAAAAAATGCGTGACTTTGGTTTTTAATGATAATACTAAAAATGTGCCCTTGAAACGCTACAATTTATTTATCTGCGTATATTTAACAGCAGAATGTCAATAATAAATTCCAACACAAAGAAGTGTAGTTATTTGTATTTAGAGCGTAAAGTAACAGATGATTGCCGCTTGAGAAAGAATGTTGCCGCGCGACGCGTAGCGGAGCGCGGCGATCTTTCGAAAGCGGCAATTTTACTTTACGCTCGAAAAACACACATATTTGTTTCTACAGTTGCCCTTTTAATAATTAAAACAGTTTTTTTATATTATCTTAGGTTATAATAAGAGTACTAGAATAATCGTCATTTCCGCTATTCATCATGATTAACCTTGAAAAGATCTACTGACTAGGGATGTTAAAAAATAATCGATTTTTATAGTAATATTAATCGATTTTTATAGTAATATTAATCGATTTTTAGTAAATCGATTTTATGAATTACGTGTTTAAATCGATTTTCGGAAACGGCTCGTATTATTTATTGACAATTTTTCAAAATTTTGACAAACTTTTGACGATTATTGACCATTTCTCAAAATTTTGACACTTATTGACCATTTTTCAAAATTTTAACAATTATTGACCATTTTTGACAATTACTGACCATTTTGACTGTTTTTCAAATCAGTGACCATTTTTCAAAATGATGACAATTTTTAATCATTTTCGACAGTTTTTGGCAGTAATTGTCAATTTTTAACAATAATTGACAATTTTTAACAATTTTTGATAGTTTTTGACCATTTTTGACAATTTTTCAAAATTTTAGACCATTTCTCCAAATTTTTGACAAATTTTTATAAACTTTAACAATTTTTGACAATTTTCAACTATTTTTCAAACTTTTGACAATTTTTAACAATAATTGTCCATTTTTGACAGTTTTTGATCATTTTTGATAGTTTTTGACAATTATCGACTATTTTCCAAAATTTTAATAATTATTTACCAATTTTGACAATAATTGTCCATCTTTGACAGTTTTTAAAAATAATTGACAATTTTTAACCATTTTTGATAGTTTTTGACAATTTTTCAAAATTTTTGAAAGTTTTTCAAAATTATTGACTATTTTTGATAGTTTTTGACAATTATCGACCATTTTTAAAAATTTTAACAATGTTTGACAATTATTGACCAATTTTGACAATTTTTAAAAATAATTGACAATTTTTAACCATTTTTGATAGTTTTTGACCATTTTTGACAATTTTTCAAAATGTTAGACCATTTTTCAAAATTATTGACCATTTTTGATAATTATTGACCATTTTTGACCATATTTCAAAAACTTTAACAATTTTTGACAATTATCAACTATTTTTCAAAATTTTGACAATTTTTAACAATAATTGTCCTTTTTTGACAATTTTTGATAGTTTTTGACAATTATTAGCCATTTTTGACAATTTTTCAAAATTTTTGCTAATTTTTCAAATTTTTTGCTAATTTTTCAAAATTTTTGACCATTTTTGATAGTTTTTGACAATTATCGACCATTTTTCAAAATTTTTGGCAAATATTGACCAGTTTCGACAATAATTGTCCATTTTTTACAGTTTTTGACCATTCTTGACCATTTTTGAAAATTTTTGACCATTTTTCAAAAAAAATCAATAATAATTGTCAAAAATTTTTGACAATTGACCATTTTTGACAATTTTTGAAAATGTTTGATCATTTTTCAGTTTTGTTTTTGTAAAAGGTTTCTGTTTTTGATCCAAAAAGTAGTTATAGGAGCAGTTAAACTTTTCTACTGATGTTCTTTATATTCTATATCGAGATTTCTTTGATGTTGACCAATATCAAAATTTTTTGTTTCAGATATAGAGGTAGGTTCATTTTTCGACTCTCTTGGTCAAGAACTAATAATTTCTTCTCTCACCGGTCGTACCGAACGTGCTTTCATGTGTCTTGGAGGTAACCTTAAAGAATTTCTAACAACTTTGGATGGCGTCTATGATGTGTTGAAATATCAGGAGAATGGTCGTGAAAACGAACATGAAGCTGAGGCTTTCGTTTGTACAGTTATAGATAAGGACAATTTACAGTTGGATTTTACGACGGAGAAACCAGCTGTGGCTTATCTTTTCGTAGGATGTTTAAAAGCAATTGGAAGGATATTGTATAATACTCAAGTCGAAGTTGTGCTTATGCAGGACGAAGTTGATAAACGGCATTTTAGGTAAAAAATAAAATATATTCAGTCATTTGGAATAAAAAGAAATGTTCTTCCAAATTTAAAAAAAAAAGTAGGGGACACCCGGGTTTGAACCGGGGACCTCTCGATCTGCAGTCGAATGCTCTACCACTGAGCTATATCCCCATACAAACTGAATGGAAAAATGCCGTTGATAATCGAATTCTTTTAGTGAAATACTGTTTATTAGGATCATTATTTTCATTATTTTAATTTTCATTTTGCAACAAGGGCCGTATTCATAAAACTGAAAGATATCCTTGTGAGTATAAGGTAGAAGTATAAGCTTTTGAGTTGAAGAAAAAGGTAGGAGTATAAGCATTTTTTTCGTATTCATAATGATTATCTTATATACTTGCAAGAATAAGTGAAAGGTTGTTGGCATGTAGGCTCAAATAATACACCAACTAACAAGAAGCGAAGCCTGACGCATTTTCTTTGATGTTTTGGTAACCAAAATTTATGACCTTGAGAGACCGTTGTTGACAGATAACTTAGTAAATACACAGAGAAAATGATCAAATTTTCAAATATCGGCGATGTAATGCGCATACAAAAAATGATCGGTAGCTTCGCTTCTTGTTACAGTATTCGCCAGCTAACTTGATGTCCCAGAAATTACCAACTAAGAGAGACAGAGTAATAGTGCCCTGCCTACTCGGCTGCTATTGGTGGTAAAATTTTGACAAACGCCAGTTGCATCGAACCTTATCAGGTGTTAAGATTTTCAGTAGCGTAGCGTCACACAGTTATTGTTTCTGCTTTGTACAATAAAGTGTTTGTAAAAATGTCAGCCGTTAATGAAGAAAATCGTAAATGTACTGAAGGACAAACTCGTCAAGTGATATATAGAGTGTTTAATTATTTTAAGACATTAAAAAGTGATGAAGATACCTTAATAAACGTGAAAATTAAAACATCCCAGGAAACAGGTAAGCCAGGTAGCTAGCAAGCCATCACAAGCAAGTTAGCACAGCTTATTTTATTTATCTGCGAATTTAATGATCCTACGATTAAAATGTTACGTGCCAAATTAAACCTTAATCCAGAGTTGAACCCTATCGAGCTTATATGGGCTACGGTTAAAAATGCAATAAGTCAGAAAAACGTCACATTTAAACTAAATGATGTAAAAAAAATAGCAGAAGCAGAATTTAACAACATCGATGCGAATGAGTGAAGGAAAAGGTGTGACCTTGTCATAACAATAGAAGACTGATATTTTGATAGAGAACTTCAAGCAGATATGTTTTATGACGTCAACCCTCTTGTGATTACTCTAGATGAAAGTGATTCCAGTAGCGGCAGTGAGTCAGATTCTTCGTAAAGATAAAAACTGTTTATACCTATTCTTAGAAATATACCTAGCTTAAATAATTTCCCATTATCTTCTGTTTCTTTTATTCTCATTACTACCTGGAAGGAATTATTTAGTTTCTAACCAATTTTAATTATAGTCCGTCCGGAAATATAAGATCCTAACTTTATAATCTTAAATTAGATAAATAACATGTTGTTGTAATGGGTACCTCATTGTTAAAATATTATTTATGTACTCAGAATTCAGGTATAAAGCAGATCCGTTTCTATTAAAATCAATATACCAATAATTATAACAAAGAATTAAATATTATTTATTAAGTTAGGATCATATATTTCCGGACGGACTTTACTTTATTAATTGTACAAGTTGTGTTAATTTGTAACAGAAAGCGTATCCTCAGAACTTGCACGGCACTGTTTACAGTTATCGGATGGGCGGCGTCAATAGCTCCCTAGAAAGCATTTAGGACATCAAGTTAGCTGGCGAATACTGGAAGTGGTGTATTCTTTGGTTGGCTTCTGACTGTGCCGCGGCAGGTTCAAACCTGTTTTCGATTGTTTGTTTGTTTACGGTATTTCTTACTTATCGGTGTTATTAGAGTACAGTACTTCGAAAAGAGAAGTGATAGTGGAAGTATACTGAAAAAGATAATGCTATAACCGAACTGCAGTTCATAGCAGATGAAATTACCAATACCCCGTGATTTTGGAAAATCCCAAACACCAAAAATAAAAGCTAGCAAGGATGAGGCCAGCTCCGGATCTAGGGGGGGCAAGCCGGAGCCTTTGTCCAGGGCGACAAGTTCAGAGGGCGACCAAATTCACACTTTACAGACAAATGGACAGCTTATCTACTCAACTTTGACCACAGAATTAATAATAGCATTAATAACAATTACAGAAATTTCACTCTTGTTTTACTGTGACCATATCAACTCGACCGATGTCCAGAGGTACAGCACGCGGACCACGTGACCGGGCGCGGCGAGAGCGCGGAGCGAGATGCGCTGCACGAACATTATTATTCGCAAGGCGCGTAGGCATAGTTCAAAATACGCGCCCGCTCGATAATCTTATTGTTTATAAAAAATAGGAAAAATCTTTTTAAAAATTGTTCCCCACACGACAGGGTAGTTATCCGATTCATGAAATTCTCTCATTTTGAATTAGAACACTTAAAAAAGGGACAAGGGACAATCAAAAAAAGTTTCATTGATTTCATAGAAGTTGCTGGAAAAACAGGAGAGGTCATTTGCCAACATATTGTAGAAAAATTGGCAGTTGATGAATTAGATATTGGACGACAAACTGTGCAAAGAATGAGACAAAATGCAATGGAATATTGGATAAAAGAGGCTGGAGAAGTTGCTGAAAAAGTGGTATTGACCCTATTTCCTATTTTGCAAAACAAACGAATTCCGAAACATAACAAACATTCCGATGAGATGTGTGAAGACGAATTACAAACACTCCAACCTGTTCAACTATTTTCTAAAGAAATAATGATGGTATTTGATCGGATCATAAAAGTTTGATTGTGCTTTTCTTAATGTTACTAATATTTTGAAAATGTCAATTGAAGAACTGCAAAAGTATGGAGCAGATTTAAGCGCCGTTGAATTCTGCCAGTAACTCTACGTTTGTTCTAAAACCATATACTTACTTTTAGCACTGATATAACATTTCTCATAAACCCGAGAACCGTCTGAAACATTGGCATTCTGACCTAGGCAGAACGATCACTTTGGTGATGGGACGAGTGTACACTCCAGATTATGTAAAAAGTTGGACAGAGAGGACTTTACCATCCCTGCCTTCGAAAGCTTGGGTTACTCGATCCAAAGGCCATTTCATCGGGGGAGAATCATCGTCCTTGAGAAGAACTAGATCGTTGAGTTCAATATTGGATTGAGGGTGCATCCATTTGGTCCGTTCTTATTGTTGCACGGATAATTAGTGTCACTGTCCCATTCTGACCTAGGCAGAACGATCACTTTGGTGATGGGACGAGTGTACACTCCAGATTTTGTAAAAAGTTGGACAGAGCGGACTTCACCAACCCTGCATTCGAAAACTTGGGATACTTGAGCCAAAGGCCATTTCATCCGGCTCCATGAAGATTCGGGGGGTTTTATTTCCACCCAAATCGTATGTTGTAATAGATTTCGTTAGAAAGAGAAGAGAAAACTTCGCTTGCCACGGGTATGTATGTGATATGAGCGTGGAGATGGGTTTTTCCAAGGGTGATGACATAGGCGTAGTTGAAGGAATTAATTCGACTTATATCAGTGATAAAAGTATGTATATAGTTTTAGAACATATTGCCCCCACCACAGATGAGAAGGAGACTAACCAGTATTTACTAACATTGTAAAAACGATAAATGGCAAAAAGAAAAATAATACAAACATACTAAAATAGGAGAAGGATAACAGTGTTCTCAAAGTTGCACCTGATTGTTCCGTCAGACACCCCCAGGAGCATTGCCGCGTTGGTGTCCAAAATAACCATGGGTCGCTGCTCGGGAGATATATAAAGAAACACTCAGACGCCAATCACAAATACAACAACCGAGAAACACATAGATTCACGCTGTCAATGGAAGATTTTAAAAATGTAGGTGTATATATTAAATTTTTTATTTACACGGTTTGATCACCCAGGCGCTTGGAGATATTATCCTGTGTGATATTTGGTCCGTTCTTATTGTTGCACGGTTAATTAGTGTCTGACTGTCCTACTGATCTTCAACCTTGACCCCCGGTCACTTTCTAGTACATTCTCCCTTATTAAAACCCCCCGAATCTTCAACGTTTTTAAAGAGAGCTCCGCTTTTATTTGATGATATAGAAAAGGCTAACTATCTGCCACAGATCTATGCGCATGATTTGCAGGATGCTTTTCCTAATATTTGTATTGCCCTGCGAATTTACTTTACGCTTCCTACTACATCCGCAAGCTGTGAGCGAAGTTTTAGCAAACAAACCAGTTAAAAATTATTTTCGATCTTCTATGAGCCAAGAACGCTTATCGAGTCTTGCAAGGAAGAATTGGAGGCGCACTGCAAATTGGTATTGAAGATGGATCTACTCAGCATAGAGTGAGTGAAGCTTCTACTACCCTAGAAGAGACTGTATCAGCCATCAAACCACAATCTAGTAGTGTCAAGACTGTCGAATCTCTTCTGTCCACAAGAAAAAAAACGGCAACAGAAAAGTACGAAACAAATGAAACAAAAAGGATTAACAACCAAAGAGCTTCAACGGCTAGTTCTTTTAGAGCAGTATCGAAGAAGTAGAGTTCAAAGAGAATATTATGAACAAAAGTTGGAGAGGATGAAGCGGGAGGAATCAGCAGCAAATATTATTAACGATATGGAGTTAGCATACTACAAGAGGTAGATCAACTTCGTCATTATTATCATTGTCATCTTCTTCTGGCACTTCTTCTTCAGTTTTTCCACGTTATGAAGCACAATACAGGCAACAATTATTTTTGGCACATTCTCCAATTTAACATGTTGCAAAATAGGAAATTGTCGTTTCAGTTGACCAAAACAACGTTCAATTATCACTCTCTTTTTTAAAAATTTTATTGTAATTTAGTTCAGCATCTGGAGTAGGATTTCTGAATGGATACATGAGCCACGGCTCTATACCATATCCATCATCAGCAAGTAGTACGACGTTTCAGCGTGGATATGTGGATACAGTCAACTACACCAATTGCTGTCGGAAACCCATAACTGTTTCGCAACCATAAGTTCATTGTTAGTAGAAGGAAACTTTATCCAGTAATTTGATTGAGCCACTATGCTGTCAATTACGGCAGTCACTGTACGAGATACTGTAGCTACACCCAGTTCTTGACCAATGCCTTTCTGATACCCAGGGTCACTGAGATATCGTAAACATATCTGCATTTTTAGGACGGATGATAATGCACCCCCTCGAGTTTCTGCATTATTTATTCCCAAAGATCTGTTGGCAAGCCATTGCACATTTTGCTCTTCAAACCGGTACAATTCTTTGTAATCACGAATAAGTTTTGATAAACGCTGCTTGTAGTGTTTTATCTCTCTCAGTTCCACTACATCTGTCATCGCTACAACTGATCCCTATTCGACTGAGTCTGCTACAGTCTTCACTCGAAATTATTGAACGATATCCTTTTTACTTATAGTAAAAGGTAACGTTTATGAATAACCAAATAGTTTTAATGAAGGATATGCTCAGACTCTATAAGTATAAGGTTTTACTCGGAATATTATGAATGCGAGCTGAAGGATCTTTTTTATATTCTGCAAGTATAAGCATAACCTTTTTTTTTATTTTTTTTTATGAATACGGAACTCGATAGGAAAGCCTTGTCGACATGCTTTCTTAACAAATTTTACTTATTTTCTCATCAAAAAGCTTAGTGCTCACTTTTATAACTTTTTCAGGTTTAAAATAAAACTGAACTCTCCTTCAACGAAAACATTTATATCAGATAAACCTGCACCTGATAATTCAAGCAACAAATTGCAGATGGGTGTAGGCACTTTTTGCAAAGCGTTTCCATGGCACTTCGTTTTAGGTGTGTATGCAATACATTAGAAATATAGTATTCAGGAAGGTATACTTTTTCGCACGTGTTTTATTTTAGAAAGTTTCACTTTTCTACACGCAAGGTATTAACCATTGCATTTTATAATTTTTTTATGTTATTTAAATTTTGTTGAATATTGCGTTAATAGCCATCGATGAGAACATAAATAACCAAACGGCAACTAATAAACTTGTTCCTTTGTATCTAGTTATTTTGTGTATAATTTCTAATTAGGTGAATTATTTTTTTTTATTTTTCGCCCCCTTGTAGAAAAAATGTTCCAAATACTTGTGGAATGTGTCTTTTTTACGCCTTATCTTTAGAGTACCTTGTATTTTACCGGTTTGTAACGCTTAAAACTGTTGTTCATGGTTATAGTTTAAAAAAAGTTAAAAAGCGTTTAAAAAGTGCCATAACCTTAATATTATTTAACGCTTCCCATAAGCTAACACAGTTGATTAGTGCAATTAGTCCACACCTTTACCGATAAAAACAGTGTGTGACAGCACATAAACAGTATGAGCATTGTATAATTAGATAGAGAGAGTTCCAATTTGATATCCGTTTCGAACGGACGTTATTTGTTGTTTTTTTGCTATATCATACTTAATTGCCTTTATTTTAAGTCATTAAAAACTAACATAAAAAGTGATTCACCCCCAACAAGCTGTTGAAAATGTTTAAAGTTGTGAAAAACAACAAAACAATCAGGGGAGTTAAACTCAAACTCCCTGATGACCCAGCGGAGTTAGGCTGTGCAGGAGAGCCAACAGAATACACTCTGAATCTTCTGAAGGAGATTCAAGAATTTATCAAGCTTTCACCAACACACTGGCAGAAAAAAAAAAGGTGAGCGGTCGTCGGACTGCCGACAGAAGCTTGCTTCTTATGCACAATAGAATGACCATGTTTCGTGAATTTTTCACCATTTTTCAAAAATTTCGACAATTTTTGACCGTTTTTGACGAATTTTGACAATTATTGACAGTCTTTGACAATTATTGACCATTTTTGACAATTTTTGAAAAATTTTAACATATTTGGCAATTATAGACCATTTTTTCCAAATTTTGACAATTTTTCCAAATTTTAACAATTATTGACCATTTTTGACAATTTTTGAGCATTTTTGACAGGTTCTGACAATTCTTGACCATTTTTCAAACATTTTTACAATTTTTAATAATAATTGACCATTTTTGACAGTTTTTTTATAATTATTGACCATTTTTCAAAAATTTTGACAATTTTTGACAATTATTGACCATTTTCCAAAAAAATTTGACCATTTTTCAAAAATTTTGACAATTTTTGACAATTATTGACCATTTTTCCAAATTTTTCACGTTTCACGAGTTCACTAGCCTTTTCAGAAATATGGCAACACTGTTACGTGACGGACTTTTCGTAACGGTTACACGTTTCAACAGTTCACTAGCCTTCTCAAAAGTCCTATGTCGTGCAATAAGAAGCAAGCTTCAAAAATCTCCACTTGCTCTACAACGTCAAAGAAAAGGACAGTGTTTTTCAATCTCAATCACCGGTACAAAAAGGTGGGAGAAAAAATTCACTAATTAGAAAAGCCAAAAAACGCAGGTCCTTCGGGGTAACCTCTAAAACCCGGGACCGGTTTAGAAATGCCAGGTGGCAGGGGCTAGCTAATAAAACCAATAAAATTTCTCCACCGAAGAATAAAAGCAAAACTCTGCCCGAAAAACACATTAAAAAGTGTATAGAAGGCGAAAAACCTATTAAAAGGTGTAGAGAAAGAGAAGAAACCCCAAAAAGGTGAATAGAAAGCCGTATTCCATACACTTTTACAGAAACCAAAACAGACCTTGAACGGTATGAAAACCTCACTGATCGCGTCAAAAAGAAAAAAGAACAACCTCAGAGCCGACGGGATCAGACACACCTAACACACCTAAAAGTCATTACCAAATAGTTTTCGTAGAACCTGAAAATAAAATTGAGGATAAACCAGGGGTCAGTGCCGATAGAAGGGTCATGGAGGTGATCTTCTCACACCATCAAAACATAAAACATGTAGAGAAAGACGATAGTATCTCTACTTCGGCCACCAACACCACAACAGACGATAATCTCACTCCAACATCTAATAACCCAATGAAAAATAAAAATAAATCGTCCAAAAAGTGTATCGAAAAGAATAAAAAGTGTACAGAAAGTCCTGGAGCCACAAATAACGTAAAGAGCAGCTCTCGTAGCAACTCTACACCAGTGAGATCGACTCTGGCAGAAGCTCGACGAACTCTCATACGAGAATACTTCAACTGAATTCCATACAGTTGTTCAAACGGAAAAGTGTACAGAAAGCCAAAATAAATACTGTATAGAAAATATACACAGACAATGTAAATAATTGTAATTTCTCACCGCAAGACATGGAACTGGACCAAATTTCACGCTCTTCATAGACAGAAGGCCTTGTTAACATTCAAAAGGTTCAACACCTAACACAAGCGGAAGTCCACGCTACCTCCACATCGAAGAGCTGGAGCGACGAAATCCCGACAAACAACCAACACAGGTTTCGGCCGTCCTCGCTAGTTAACAAAGACACCATTCTAGAGGAAGATGACTTTGCTTCGCAATATAACCTGAAAGCCGGGAAAGGTAAGAAGATAACAGGTAAACCTCTTAAAATGCAAAAAGAAATCAAACCGGCAGATGACATGAGCGTTATCTCAGTGGACGCTGTCCAACCAGACACTTTGAACATGGACACTGAAGATTTCCAGTTTCCGAAAAAGACGGCTTCTTACAGCCAGGCATTCCTCAAAAAGGGAAAAAAAACTCCCCCCAGTTAATACAAAGAACTACTACGACTCACTTTCGGAAGACGAAAGTGAGGTGGAGAAGGAAACCGTGAATGAAACAAAACATCAACAAGAAAAGGAAAATTACAAAAGCCCGTAATCATGTAAATACTGTAAATATTAATCTAAGTGAAGACGAAACAAAACAGACTCCCAATCCTGACAGCAAAATAACCAAAGGCAAATCTAACAACAGAAATAAGCTACCGCAGAAAAGCACATCGAAGGAAACATCCAACAATAAAAAGATGTACCCTCCGATTGTCGTAGACGGGTGTGTTGCTGTCTACAAACTGATGATTAATCTTCTCCAAAAAGACATTAAAGGTAAATTCGATATGAAATATAATAATAACTCTGTAGTCATATACACCCAAGAATAACTGGATCACACAACCCTCAAAGAAATCCTTATCAAGGAAAAAATCCCTTTCCATTCTTACACGAGGAAGGAGGACAAATCGCACACCTTCGTGCTTCGCGGACTGGCAGGGGATATCGAACCACAAGATGTCCTAGACCATCTATACCAAATTAAGGCAAAAGAAACATATAAAATGAACACAAAAGGAAGACCCCTCTTCCTAGTTGTAACTTCGCTTACTATCACACTTGAGTACCTGAACAAACATGTTAGGGTAGTAGAGAGCACACGTGTCGTTTGGGAAAGACGTAAACAACAGAAGTCCATCATCCAATGCCACACCTGCCAACAATGGGGCCATGCAACGTCAAACTGTGGCCGTCCTCCCAAATGCCTTAAGTGCACTGGACCGCATAGAACGATGGAGTGTAATAAGAGCCCGTCTGTTTCCGCGAAATGCTGTAACTGCCAGGGTGATCATCCAGCCAACTCGGATAGATGCCCAGTCTTCGAAAAGATGAAGCAATACTTGGACGAGAGAAGAACCAAAGCAAAACAAAATAATCAGTAATACCTAGACGCTCCCCTACCCAAATCTAACCCATGGACGGAGAAAAGATCCGATGTGACGGACATAACAAGCCGTGAACCAGGATATAACACCAAGAACAACAGGAATGACTTCTCGGAACTCCCTACCATTCACAGAAGGGCATATAACACCGAACCTCCCCAAACCAGAGGCACACATCCTCAACAGAAGAATGCAAACGACGATGATATTAGGAAAATGGTCAACCTCAATAGCATCTTCTCGAAGCTGAACGAACTCATCTACCTGGATGAACTCACAAGAGCGGTTACCGACCTATAAAACAACATGTGTCAGGCAAGTAGTAAAATCGATAAGTTAAACACAACAATGGAACACATTCCAATCCTTATAAATAATAACCTCCTATTAATCGGGGCTTATAACACTCCGGATAATAAAATCTTGACACAAGAACTGGATAACATATTCTCTCTAAATAAACGAGTTTTATTAATAGGAGATCTTAACTGTAGACATCCCGATTGGGATATATTATGTGAAAGATCAAATTTCAATGGGAGAATTCTTCGAACGTTCTGAGAAAATGCAGATTGCAACATCTTCTGTACTTCGAATCCCACCTACTATCCTTTCTCAGGAGACTCACCGAGTACTTTGGATATTGCAATCGGCAAAAACATTGACGGAATCAAAAGAATAAGAACAATAAGCGCACTTTCATCTGACCATGACCCGTTACAAATAATACTAAAACACATGACAAATATCAGTAACAAAACATTCTATGATTTTAAGACAACCAACTAGGCGCGATACAGGGGTTTCCTAAAAAATAATACAAGGAACTTCGAAAGAATAACGTCAAACGAGGAACTTGACAAGACAATAACAGATCTCCAAACAAACATCATTTCTGATAGAGATGCGACCACAAAGACGGTGACAATACGCGGAAAATCGGACAAACTTTCCGACGAAATTATAGATAAAATGAAACTAAGAAATAAAGCACGAAAAGACTGGCAAAGAACGAGAGACAAAATCCACAAAGACTACTTGTTGGACTTACACTCTACAGAAACAACGATTGGAATAACTTTTTAGAAAACTTGGACTCCAGAGATGAAAATTTCTGGGGAATCATGAAAAAAGTTCGCAAAAAGAGACAAGGGGTTACAAAAATTAACGTAGACGGGAACACTATAACGAACGAGAAGGACATTGCGAGAGCGTTCGGAGAGTCCTTCCAAAACAACTTCACTAATAATATGCCCTTGAATGCGGAACATCTTAAAATAATCGACCAGTTCGAAAAAATCAAAAAAATTAAATTAATGTTATAAATGAAACTAACTGTTTCTAATTAATTCCACTATTTAATTACAAAATTTATGAAAATTATTAAAGGATATTGATAATTATTTCGATATTGACATATCATCGTCAGAATGACAGAAGTTACATTTTATGTAATACCTACTTGATGTTTAATATTTTGGCTAGACCAAATAGTGAGTGACCTATCTTGTGATTGACTTAATATATATGAATAGAAAAAAGAAGAAGATATGATTTTACAAATATTGAAGCTTAGGTATTATTAATAATTTTCATAAATTTTGTAATTAAATAGTGGAATTAATTAGAAACAGTTAGTTTCATTTATAACATTAATATGAGTAGATTCCACAAAGTAAGGGTCCAAACAGTAGATTCAAAAAAATTAAACATTCACTGCCCAGTAGATCGCTTACTTCTAACAAAGAGGTCTACGAAATTATAAATAGGCTTAAAATCAAAACTGCACCCGGAAGAGATGAGATCCATAACATCTTAATCAAGAACCTCCCCCCGAAAGTCATCATCACCAAAATAATAAATTACATCCAACAATCTGGTTATTATCCAACATGCTGGAAACTAGCGAATGTAATACCGGTTCCAAAAAAGCCGCAAGGTAGGAGCTCTATTGACAATTATCGTCCTATTTCGCTTTTAAGCAACTTAGCCAAGATAATATTAAATAGACTTGAGAAAACGGCAAACTGCTTGAAGCTAATACCGGAGGAGCAATTCGGTTTCAGAGCCGAACACGGATGTCCATCTCAACTCATAAGAGTTATTAATTACACCAGGGAAGGGTTTAGAAATCTCCTCCATGGGCGCCGGAAGGGTCAAATATAGGGGGAGGGCAAGTAAAGGTAGATTACAACTTTTATATTTTTATTCTCAAAAATACATATATATGGTTGACTTGAACTAAAACTTAACTCTAATGTTGAAAATATGTATATGCCCTTTTATAAAAAATACATTTGTATGTACATGTACCTTTCTACTGGGAGAAAAGTAATAGAATATTTCTCCTCTTTTGTGCAAACCGATCTATTATTTTTTCAATAATCATGTTTTTATTTTTATTCACAAATTCTCGGTGAACACTGAGCATACAGAGACCAGAAAGCCTTTCTTCGCACATTGTTGATCTTAGCCAAGTTTTTACACGACGAAGGGTACTAAAAGATCTTTCAATTGTTGTTGTGGTAGGAGGTAGAGCTACAAAAATTTTAAGAGCTTTCTTGATGTTTGGGAAAAACTGGCAATGTTCATCTATTAATTCAACCACCTCAAGCTGCTCTAGGTTAGTGTTGAGTTTTGACACCCACATTTTCTTTCCAAGTTTGGGCTTC
This sequence comes from Lochmaea crataegi, assembly GCA_947563755.1. NCBI lineage: Eukaryota > Metazoa > Arthropoda > Insecta > Coleoptera > Chrysomelidae > Lochmaea > Lochmaea crataegi. The sequence goes on from OX387429.1 coordinate 27,459,546, forward strand.
AACATTTTCGATTTCATTCAGTTTTGAGATGCTATGAATTTTTGTTTTTAATAAATTAAATGTTTCATCGTTCGTAATTAAATAGGGGTGAAAAATAGACAGAGCATAAGCGTTTTCCGTCTCTTGGGAAAATCGGATTTCAATCGACTGAATAACTGAATCCAGATTCGGAATGAACAAAGAAAAACGAAAATAGTCTTCAGCATTATCAGTAGCGTAGTTAGCCTTTTGTGTCTGCCTCGCAGCTAATCTAGGTACTTTGATATCAACATCAAATTTCTCCCCGTCCAATAAACATTTCTGAAAAATAGCTTTGAAATAAGTCACCGCATTATCCCAGTGATCTTTCAGAATAGATAAGAGGATTTGAATATGTTTTCTTGTAGACAAAAGGTTTATTGTTTTTGCTTGTAGAATGTTACATACAGGCTCCAGTTTAGCACTATAGTGTGAAATAATATGCAAACACACAATAAATTTGGGATTAGAAATAGCGCATAGTTTCGATCGTGTATCTCCATTTACTTCCATTGTATTAGATAAATGGTCAAGCGCGTTTCTTATTTCCTCAAAATGTTCCGAGAATATTCTAATAGACTTGTACTTAGCAGAACATCTAGTTTCACAAAATAGCGGAATTTTTGGAACATATTTTCTCCGATATGGACTTTCACGGAAAAAGTTGATAATTTTTTTAATCACATCTACGGAATGTTGCACATCCTGAATTTTGTTCGAGTCGTTGACCACCAAGTTGAGCCTATGCGAAGCACAATGAAAAAAGAGAGCTTTATTATATTTCCCACGAATTATTTTCTGAACTCCGTTTTCGCGGCCTGCCATTGTTGCACAACCATCAAAACCTAATCCCACTAACTTTTGCATGTTCAAACCATTATTTTCGCATACTTCCAAAATAGCTGATGATATGCCTACAGCAGTCATGGAAGTGAGTTCAGTAAATCCTATGAATTCCTCACGCACTGAATTTTTTTATCTACGAATCTGACTCCTACTGAAAGCTGCCCAACACCAGAAATATCAGCAGATTCATCGGCTAATATTGAAAAACCGTCACTTGTGTTTACTTCTGCAATAATTTCTTCTCGAATAATATCACCACAAATCTTTAGTAAATCAGTCTGGTGAGAAGTATATTTAGCATTTTTTGCACAATTTTCCAATTGAGATTTTAATACTCAATCTCCGCATTCGCCTCTAAAGTTCAGGAGATCTTCAAAATTTCCAGTGGTTTTACCACGGAGAGATAAATCTTGGGTACCACAGAATATTATAGTGGAAAGGATTGACACAAGTTTTTCTCTATTAGACTTCACCAGCTCGAGTTCATAACTACTAAGCTGTTCAGTAACACAGGTACTTTTACCCTCCATAATTTTTCGGAAATTTAGAACTTTTATTGTCGATGAACGATGCCACTCGGAAGACATGTGTTTTTTGCACTTTCATGAAAGTCTTTGTAATTCTGGATGGGTTTCACAATGAAAGATCCAAATAAGTTAGAGAAATATTGAGGTTGGAATGATTTTGAGAAAGTCATCAAATTCTACATCATTTTTGAGAAATGTTTATGAATTTTTTTTATTTTTCACTTATTATTGCCAAAAATATTCATTAAAATTTGTCGACTTGTCATTATTAGAAAAAGACAAAACCTGTCGATATTTGATGATGGGTGCTTACTACTATAAGGATGGGAGGGGGGTAAGTTTGGGATATATTGGGGTTGGGGTGATTTTAAGTACGTCATTAAATTCTACATCTCTTTATAGGTATGTTCACCAATTCTCATATTTTTTTCTTTATTATTGCCAAAGATACGCTAAATGTGCAACATACCTTCAAAATAATGTAGAATTTGATGTCGTAGTGAATATCATTCCAATCCCAATATATCTCAAACTCACCCATCCCCCCACCGTTATTATATGAGGTAAGCGTGTAATTTATTTTTCATTTCCAATTTTATATTGTACAATAAACACATGCCAAATTATAAATTTTTATCCCTATCCGTGAAGCCGAAATGGCGGTGATCGTTATATTCATTAAGTGATTAATTTTATGATATTTTTTTAAAGTTTTTAAAACAAAAAGTTATCAAAATGAGATTTTTGGTGTTAACGAGGAAGATAATGTGAAATTTGACACCAAAAGTGAAAATAGATTTTTACAATATTTCCACTAATTCACCCCCTACCTACCTACCCCTTGATATGAGTTTTGCATATGAAAGATTTTCCTTTCCAAAATTAATACTGTACAACATAGTTGAATAATAAATTTTTTTCCTATCCTTAAAGCCGTATAACCGAGATTGTTATATTCATTAACAAATCAATTTTTTGATAACATTTCTTCTGTATAACTTTCTAAAATAAAGTCATCTAGATTAAATTTTAGGTATATACGTGACAAAACTACGTAGAATATGATACCAAATCTGAAAATTGATTTTGACAATTAAATTCTAAAAAAATTAAACTTCTTTCAAACACACTGCAATACCATGAGTCGTAGGGAACATAACAGTTTGTGAATTTACGCAATCAAAACGAAGTCATTCTATCATTTACTTAATCACACAATATCATCGAAATCATTTCAAAAAAGAGCTTTTCTAGCTCCTCAAACTTCTGCATGGGATGAGGGTATGCTTGCAATAAAATTTTGAACTATCCCTTGACCTAGCTGTTCTTATTCATCTATGAAAACTTCTCAGGTACTTTTTCTCATATAGTTATATGAGAAGAGGTATTAATATTAATTGAGCTAAATAAGTCTCTAATTATAAATTGTGGAACAGCGACAATTTGAAGAATTGGAATGGCTTGGAGTTCAGCTATGACAGCAGTCACGTGCGACGGAATTTATATTGTGTGAACTACAGGTAACAAACTTTTTTCTTACAAATCGGCGTACAACAAATATGTTGACATCGGATTTTTACATAATTTAAAACATTATACGAAAATCAACTTCCATAGATGCTACACTTTATACGAATAACATTTTTCCACAATTTCCTTTAGTGGCAAAATGTTGGGCCATTCTGACACTGGACTACGAAGAAGTCATTACTTGCAAAATATATCACAGAAATGTAACAGGAGGGTCAGTCACTTCCAGATGTTTCTAGGAATTGTATGTGTGTCTTTGAGGTTGCATAACGTATGCACTTGAGATCTCAGTTTCGGTTCATATTAGAGAATTTGCCTTCTTCACTTTGTGGACTTAACAAGAGAATATAGTTCCGGTAACCATATTTCGAAATAACTTCGTTTATTTAAACTTCTGGTACAACAAAAATAAAACTAGTAGAAATCTAAACTAGAGCATAGTTCCATTCCAAATAATTCCAATGTTTTTGTTAAAACTAGTTTTCTTTCTACCAACTAGCTTTGAAGGTTTTGAATTAATGATAAATTCTCTATTTTTCATCATATATGTCACTTACCAGTCTACTGAATAATGAAATAATTTCTTTCGTTGATGATAAAGTTACATCAGATTCAAAGTGGTCTTTGAAATTTCAGTCTGATTAGTTTTAATTAAAGCATCACTTAATATAGAAAAAACTGTATAAGTAGGTACATTACATTCGGAAACTATTGTTATAGTGTACCAGAAAACTAGCCTGTATAAATTTTTCCGGCAATCTCTTATACAGATACATTCAAAAGCAAACGGAACATAAGGATTTAGTGTACTCGCCGATCTAAATAGTCCACCAACAAAACATTTCTATAAGTTCACTTCAATGAATATCAAGTATTGATCTGGACAGCTGGATTCAGAATCACTGTAAAAAAGCCCGCCCCTTCTCCTTCCAAAATTTGTTAGTTATGTGCGAGGTGTGTGCGAAGTGCGAACTGCGATTTAGTATTGAATAATTATTTGATGGGGAGTAGTAAGCGTCGCTACATATTGAAACTATATGCTTACGTTTTATGTTGTTAAAATCGAAAATTAATTGTTAAATTCTCTTTAACAATTAATGTTTCGAGAATGGGCGGGGTTTCATACATTGGTTCTGAATCCCGCTGCCCAGATCAATACTTGATATTCATTGAAGTGAACTTATAGAAACGTTTTGTTGGTGGACTATTTAGATCGGACAATACATTAAATCCCTATGTTCCGTTTGTGTTTGATTGTATCTGTATAGAGTAATGTAGGTAAATGCTTTTTGTGATTCTAATAAAATAAATATCAGGAACTCCTTTCACACATTTCGTTCTGCGACATAATTACAGTGTAAAAAATACCTAGAAACATAAATATGACATACTTCTAGATTTAGAAGTAGGGAACGTTTATAGAAGGATGTTGACAATTGAAGAAAATGACATTTTGACTAAAATAGATGCTACTTTCAGCACAAAGCCATATTCAAAATATTTTTAGGCATGCGAACTTTTGAAAGCCTCCATCTGCTCTTTGGTGCGAAAACCGTGTGAAAATACCAAATACCTCTCTATACTCTGTCCATCCAAGCAACGGAGTGGTCCATAACAGTATCAAGCATAGTGCACGTGGTCTCTCCGACTCTTTACCAATGTACCAAAGACAATGAATTCTTCCGGCCGATTGCAATTAAATTCAATTGGCCAGCGTAGGGAGGCATATAACTTTAGCCAATAGATGCAAAGGGGCATGGTGATCATACTTCGATCACGCATCTATCGCGACCCAAGCTCTGTTTATTCGATGGATATACTTTAATTATATCCATATCTAGGAGTTCATCCATTTCTCAAAAGTGTTTTGTCAACTGATCAGATGTGAGCGCTGTGGTAGTAGGCGCCATTTTTTCCATCAGAATTGAAATACGCTTCGCTACCGACCAATGATGCATTAACTGTCATTTAGGCACGTTTTTTACATCCTTTTATTTACCATTGGTTGACTGACGTCAGTCTCCGCTGCACCGACATGCAAGTGTCACCAGTGGCACATAAAAAACACAGTTGTTGTTGTTTCCATCATTCATCATTATATCTGACAGCTGACAATCGATACCACTTCAAATGTCTTCCTATTTCTGACGCTGTTAATAGTGCAGTCAATACTTTATTATCATATTCTAAATTGATTTCAATTTATTCGTCGATTTCTTCAATAATTCGCGTAAACCACCAAATATATCGACCACCTCGAAACAGCGGTGGAATGGTTTGCAATTTTGGTTGATGCAACAATAATAAAAAAACGCGTCATTTCTTCAATCAGAAATCCACCAAAGAATATAAAAATGCAGTTGGTGGATTGGTGGATCTACCGGTGAATAAAAAAACATACCTTTTCAATCTTCAAAATAAATGAACTCCAGTAGGAACCACCAAACTAGGTAATTTGAAATGGAAAATAGATAAATAATAGGTCATAACCACCAACTGACATGTTCACATTAATGACAGGTGTCTTGAGGAAAAATATTTTTCGGCAACCGTCCGGAAAGTACCCACTTCCCGGACGCTTTTTTTGTGAGAAAGTAACACTTTTCCGGCCTAGTCCGGAAAGTGCCTATTTCCCGGACTAGGCCGGGAAGTATTACATCGTTGCTGTCATTCAAACAAACTGAATCCCTTTAATATTAGCAATTGTTCGAATTTCAATATAAATATTTATGAAAACAAGAATTAGAATGTTAGTAATATGAGTAGATTCCACAAAGTAATGGTCAAAACAGTAAATTCAATTAGAATGTTCCTAATTTTGTTCTAAAAATTGGTTTTTTTAGCGTAGTGTCATCATGACAAACATAAACATTCAAATCGACGCCATTTTTAGTCCATTTAGATATTACAAAGAAACGTGTTTTATTGATTTGTTATACCTTCCACACGGTTGCCGAAAAAAAAATGTACGCAACACGCCCGGAAACTGTTTTTTCGGACTCGCAGACTTCCAGGACTCGCTTACGGCTCGTCCTAGAATCTTGTCTACTCGTCCAAAAAAACAGTATTTTCCGGACTTGTTACGTAATATACTATTATTTTAGATTTGTAATAATAATTCGATGTCATGTAATTTAGTAGTTACCTATATACAATATTCACATTGCGAAATAAAACAGCAATACATAATTTAGTTGTTTATTTTTGTTAATATTATTGTCTACAATTTCCGATTCAATCGTTATGCACTCTTTATTAGTTGTAATTTACTGAAAGAGTTTAATAAATATTACATGCAACATTTGCATGAAGTGTATTTTTTCTGTGGCGGGAAAAAAGTTTGACATTTTATCACTGTTTAGTCAGGTAAAAAATATCACTTTTTATGAAATTAATTTTTTCCCCGGGAAAAAAGTGAATATTATATATCCGGGAAAAAAGTAATTTAATAAAAAGTGATATTTTTTTCAATATTATATCGTCGTTTTTCCCGTTACGGGAAAAATATTAGATTTTAGCTCTCGATGCTTTGTCTCCCTCCGCTTCGCGGGAATCTGCATATTCAGGCAAGAGTCGTATAAAACACCGTCAGCAGATTCTTTGTTTATTTGTAGTTTAGAATAATATCAATAATAATAATTGTAAATCATTCTAAATTCATTCTATGCTTAACCTAGTTTTCTTATTAAATGATTTTTCAGATATAAAGTTTTAGTTTTCAAAGTTTTCAAACTCTCAATATTCTTTTTTCGGTATTATTGCTCTAATCAACTATTTCAGCTTATGAAAAGAGTGAAATAATGTAAGCGTTTTGGCACTTTTTTCAACGCTTTCTTACTCTTTTTCATTCTCACCATAAACAGCCGTTTCAAATGCTACAAATCGGAAGCGGTACTTTAAAGATGGGGTGTAGAAAAATTAGTGTTTCTGCACTCGAACTGCGGTCACAGATAAAATCTAAAATAAATGTCCGATGGATTATGGAATCAAAACGAAAATAACATTTCTAAAATAACTTTTTCGGTGTTTCAGATCAACATCTAGAATTTGTACAGTTGGGTAGCGGATTTATGCGTCTTTTTGGACAATTTTTAAACACTTGCGGTGCTTCAGTTTCTACCTACTTCGAATTTCATCGACCTCGTAATATTACTCTGTCTTTCAACGAAATTATTAAAAGAGCAAATACTCCTTTTCTATTAAGTATTAAAAAAATAGCCACAGAAGGGGATTTTACAGCTGAGGTAAGTAACTTCTTTATTTACACAAAAATCTGTCATTTTTTTCAGAAGCCTTAATAAGGCCCGGTTTTATAAAGGTAGTACTTAACTGCCGGTTGGCTAGCCTTCGGTTGAGTTTTCAACCTTCGATTGACAGCCATCAATTTGATAAACGCTAGCCAGTTTCTAGTTACCCAACCGACAGTTGAAAGTACTTCCTGGAGGATGGTAATCCTTCATATGTTGACATTTTTGACTTAATTGAGTGAAAGGTGAAGTAAGTAGAGTCTTGTATTCTAGTGCTAACCAACGAGTGTTACAAGGATGTTCGGTGGTTACCACGTGAAGATGTTACACAATTTACTTGAGTGCAGTCTTTAATAGTATATTATGCAACGATCATGTAATGATGGTTATTAATACACAAGCATTAACCGGGATACGAAACGAGCCTAAGGCTAGTGTATTAATAACCATTACATGAGAGTTGCATACACTATTTTTTCTACGAACAAGAAATTTTATTTGAATTCAACATTGTTTTTTTTTGAATGTTTTAATACTTTTTTATACAAACAATAAGAAATAAAATATGAAAGAAAAATAAGTTCTTCAACTTAATTTTTATTCTTACAAAATAACCACTATAATAACTATGAACTTAATTTAACTATTAACAATAAACATAAGCGAATTCATATGTAACATTAAACAAGATAAATTATAAATTAATTTTAAACATTTCTTTTAAAAAGTGGAAGGTATCTACCTTTTTGACTAACTGTCATAAAACACGAATCTCTGAGAAATTGTCAAACATTCTACAGAAAATATTGGGTCTATCTACTTGTTTATTTAATAATCTAGATTTTTTATTGGTCATTTTTTCAGTTTCATAATGAAAACCAGTGTTATAATGAGTATCATTATGAAACTGAAAATTGGCATTTAATTAACAACTTATAGTATAGGAGTAGAAAAATATCATTTTAATCCTACGTTAAATGCACAATGTATTCAAATTAATCCAATACATAAAGTTGATAGAACAGTTCAAATGATATATTTCTGGAAATATTCGATAAGCTGCTCATGGAAGACATAGACATGGTTCCAGATGAACTGCGAGATACACCTTCCATGAATTATAAACTTGGTGGACGTCTCAGGAGAGACGCGATTCCATTGAATATCAGAAGAAGAAGTAGAGAGGTTTCTTTGTTCAGCTCATAACAAAATGTACCGGCAAAAAATTAAACGGATTATTTTTTTCACTTGTCAAAATCTGACATTTTGGTGGTTTTAACCAATAGCAATACATTATTCTACCCAATCATTCGGTATTTTACTGATAAAACTGCTTCCTCATGGATAATACCTTGTTTACATTGAATTTAGATAAAATCACTCGTCCTAACGGACTCGTGATTTTATCAATCGGTTTGTTTTCATATTTTTGCCAAATAAACAAGTTTTCGTGGAGAAGAAAAAATTATCGATAAAATTTGAAGCACTCGTGGTATTACCTTTGATTATTTTTTTCACTTGTCAAAATGTGACATTTTGGTGGTTTTAACCAATAGCAATACATTATTCTAGCCAATCATTCGGTATTATACTGATAATTCTGCTTCCTCATCGATAATACCTTGTTTCATTGAAACGTCAAAATTTTACTTTGAATTTGTCATTATTGACAACTAAAATTGCTTCGAAGTTTATTGAAAAATGAACACAAACCGATTCAGTGCCATCACCCAAGAGAATATTGAACGTTTAATACAAAATCCTTTTAAATTGTTGAAAAAAATAATCTTCCCAAATACAACTCGTTCTTCAAATTTTATCACATAATTTTTTATTTTCATCACTCAAACTTGTTTATTTGAGGCAAAAACATTCAAACAAACCGAATTTAGATAAAATCACTCGTCCTAACGGACTCGTGATTTTATCAATCGATTTGTTTTCATATTTTTGCCAAATAAACAAGTTTTCGTGGAAAAGAAAAAATTATCGATAAAATTTGAAGCTCTCGTGGTATTACCTTTGATTATTTTTTTCACTTGTCAAAATCTGACATTTTGGTGGTTTTAACCAATAGCAATACATTACTCTAGCCAATCATTCGATATTATACTGACTATTTCACTAGAGTAAATTGATAACTGACAAAATTTGAAGGTTTTGAACTGGCAATTTTTTTGTCTTGTCGCGGCAATTTTTTGACGTTTAATATATCAAATCTATGTGTATAAAATTCTATCACTCTGTGATAAAATTCAATATAAAATCTTTGTTAGTGGTTTCTAAGGAAACTAAGTTGTTTATTTATTTATTTAACTGTCTAAAAATTATTAAAACTGTTTCAAAAATTTAAATAAGTATTATTAACATGAATAATACAAGATTTGGAAATAATTCAATAAATGAAATAGAGAGTACAATTAAGCAAAGTATACCGCGAAATACAATGAAGACAAAAAAGTCTGCGTGGGAACAGTTTAGAATGTTTCTGGACGCACGTAATTATACGTTAGAAAAGGATACTTCTGAACAAGTTATAGCAAAAATTCTTGAAGATAAATTTTTTTTTCATAATGTTATTATTTTTTTGGCCTTGTATAATTGAAGTTTGCAATAAATAAAATGTTTAAACATATGATTTTTTAGTTTTTCTCTCGTGAAATACTCATGTCGAATACCACTCAATTAAAAATTTTGTAAGGTAAAATTTTTCTCTTGTCGTATTCAAGTTTGTTGCTTTTAGGTAATTTTGCTCATGACATTTAATCCAAAACCACTTGCCTGACGGCTCGTGGTTTTGTTAAAAATGTCATTCGCAAAATGGCCAAGCAACAAACTTTCATGACAATCGAAAAATTTTGCCGACAAAATTTTCACTCTCGTGTTATTATATATGATTATTTTTTCCACTTGTCAAAATGTGACATTTTGGTGGTTTTAACCAATAGCAATACATTATTCTAGCCAATCATTCGGTATTATACTGATAATACTGCTTCCTCATCGATAATACCTTGTTTACATTGAAACGACAGAATTTTACTTTGAATTTGTCATTATTGACAACTAAAAGTGCTTCGAAGTTTATTGAAAAATGAACACAAACCGATTCAGTGCCATCACCCAAGAGAATATTGAACATTTAATACAAAATCCTTTTAAATTGTTGAAAAAAATAATCTTCCCAAATACAACTCGTTCTTCAAATTTTATCACATAATTTTTTATTTTCATCACTCAAACTTGTTTATTTGAGGCAAAAACATTCAAACAAACCGAATTTAGATAAAATCACTCGTCCTAACGGACTCGTGATTTTATCAATCGGTTTGTTTTCATATTTTTGCCAAATAAACAAGTTTTCGTGGAAAAGAAAAAATTATCGATAAAATTCGAAGCACTCGTGGTATTACCTTTGACAAAACTGCTTCCTCATCGATAATACCTTGTTTACATTGAAACGTCAAAATTTTACTTTGAATTTGTCATTATTGACAACTAAAAGTGCTTCGAAGTTTATTGAATAATGAACACAAACCGATTCAGTGCCATCACCCAAGAGAATATTGAACATTTAATATAAAATTCCACTCCACAAAACACAATAAAATCCAAAAAATGTATATGGAATCAGTTTGAAGCATTTTGCAGAATCAGAAACTACCAACTACAAAAAAATACGAGTATTCAAGAAATTGCAAAAATTCTAGAAGACTGGGCAGCAAATATGTAAAAATGTAACGGCGAAGATTACAAAGAATATACTTTGAAAACAATATGGAATGTAACACCCAAGTTGATACAGGAAAAATACTACCTAGAATTCAATATAATGATTATATTTCCAGTTAGCTTATGTATTCTTTGAATTCAATAAAATAATAAAATGAAAAAATAAAGCAAAATCCTTTTAAATTGTTGAAAAAAATAATCTTCCCAAATACAACTCGTTCTTCAAATTTTATCGATAATTTTTTCTTTTCCACGAAAACTTGTTTATTTGGCAAAAATATGAAAACAAACCGATTTATAAAATCACGAGTCCGTTAGGACGAGTGATTTTATCTAAATTCGGTATTACTCGTGGTATTACCTTTGATAAATTATAGGGACGTCGAATGTCACCGACTTGTAGATCCAGTAGTATTATCACGGTTTTATTTCTCGAAATGCCCCTTGAATTCTAACTAAAATTTCTACATTTTATTCATCAAGAATCTCTTCCTATGCTCAGCTCTAGGATCTTCATGAAATGTGGTTGTGGTATTGACTAATTCAATTTTCATCTGTAGGTTCTGTTAATCAATTAAAGGTGGTGCAAAATGGTAACACATAGTGCAAAAAGCGAAATAATTGTGTGAAACTGAAGACATGTAATGATTGTTATGTGTCAGGTTAGATTCTGGGATAACTGTTACTTACTTCAACTAGTTTTACTTCACATTACATCTTATTATTCCTTAAAATTCACAAATAACCTGAACTTCATTAATTTGCAAATTACGACGTTATAAACAAATTAATTGATTCTCACCGTGTACAATATTGCACATCACCCGTAAATATGCTATTTGTTTTGTTGATAAATTTCAGTGTGATAAGTCATATATCGTTATTATTTTTCAGAAATATGCAATTCCGTAAACGTGGAAATGATTGTTTGTAATGACCTTAGTTGTAAAATGCAATATGCCGCATGTCCAATGAATTTTGCGATATATTATCACGTACATTGATAGAGCATAAAAACAGCTTTAATATGGAAGAGGATTCGTCAAGATTCCTTGAAAAACAACGGAGTTACAGACCGTCAAAGTTGAAGGCTTATTTTTCAACAATTTGAGGGTGCTGCGTTAAACGCAAAATACCAGTTAACCGTAGGTTGAAACTCAAACTAAAACTCAAACCAAACTAGAGATTGTAAAATCAGCCCTTAAAAGTGTACACATTTAAATGGAATTTTTGGTAGAAAATGTTTCCCACTCTGTATGTGTTAGATGTGATTACTTAAAAGGTAGTCAGCTTTATTATTTCAACAGCTAGGAGTATAAAAGATAAGCGACATATTGAACAAACATGGAAATTGTGTTTCCCCTTATGTTTTCCTATTCCGCTTATTTATTGTGTAAGCACATAATGCAACAATGTAGTGGTTTCATTTGAATTTCATTTATTTGTCGCTGTTATACATAAATATACTTGGATTTGTAAATAAAAAGAGCACTTTTACAATTGATCGATCAACAAAACCATTTTTTAACCCTACAGGGTGGAAAAAATGTTTGTTTGTTTTATATTTGGTTCGTCCTTAATTTATACAGAATGATGAAATAAAAGCACGATTCACTCCAAATATATTTGAATGGAATTGAGAGATGTAATATTTTTGATATCAGACCCATCCTGAATACGTATATAAAGACGTCATCCATCTCAAAATCTACTAAGAAAAATTTATTTGATAAAGTCAAGAATTCGTTTTTTCTTGTTTTTAGGATCTAAAACTGAAAGGACAGATGGTATTTTGTCCGGAGTCGAATTCAATTTTATTTATTGGTTCTCCCTTCATCGATGGACTCGAGGGTCTTACGGGAAGTGGACTTTTCATCTCCGACATTCCGTTGCACGATGCCACTCGAGACGTTATTTTAGTTGGTGAGCAAGCCAGAGCACAGGTAAAGAACATTTAAACAAAGTTGTACTCTTTTTTTGGAGGAATTACACAGTGTCTCCAGAATCGGTCTTGAACAAAAAATAATGCAAAACCTAGACCTCGATTTTTCGTAAATCATCGCATCCAAAAATGCTTCATATGGGAGCTAGAGCTCTTTATAGATGGAGCTGTAACGTCTACTTAATTCAAACAACTTCAAAACGGATTCGTGTTAAGTGATATAATCTTGTACATTTATTCCTTGGAATGTATCCAATTAAATTACATGAATACGAGTTTTTAATTGTAGTCATAAGTGGCTCGTTTGGGTTGGATATTTTTATTCATAATTTTATTATTATTATTTTTGTTATTTATTTGGGAAATCAAACCAAAATCTTTTTTATGTTTTCATTTAAACGTTTCGGTAGCGTTTTAGCTATCGTTATCAAGAAAAAATAAGTTTTACAAAACAAGGTCCATATCTGACACTAATGGAAAAAATAATATTTTGCAGTTTAAGACTGCAAAAAGTTTTTGTCAAATTTTTAAGGTCCCTTCACATTCCAGATAAAATGTGTAATAAAATATTTTTTGTAATGACGTTCTAACAATATCACAGTCTACTAGGAAATAACAATAGGCATGATGACTGATTTTAAAAAACTGCTCCACGATGATTGTACGTAAATACACACAACCGCAAAATCTAGGGATATTGTAGTCGGAGAAAATGTAAAAAAATCAATTATTTTACCTCGAAATAAAAATAAAATACGCCACTGTGTACTGTACATCATTTTTCACTTTTTTCTGATATTTTCCGTTATCACTATATTTTTTGGTGTTTTTTTTGTATGTGATGTCTAATGAGCAGTTGCTTTGTTAGTATTGATCACGGATTTCTAGTTAATAATTATAGTTGTTGTCAGTGGAGTTTACAGTTTGTGAAAGTCATATATAGTGTTAGCAATCATGGAAAGAAGGCATTTAACTCGCGATGAAATGATGCGGGCTATAGGTCTGCTTGAGGCTGGGATGTGCCAAGTAGACGTTGCTAGACAAATTGGTACAACACAAACCATCATTTCACGGTTACATCGCCGATATCGCAGAGCAGGTGATGTAGTGGAAAGACATAGGGGTCGTGGTCGAATCACTACCCCGAGACAAGGCCGTTTTTTGCAGTTGACTGCTAGAAGAAATCGAAATGTTACTGCTCCTGAGCTTCAAATCACACTCCAAGAGGTTCACCAAGTGGAAGTGTCGGCTGCTACAGTGCGTCGTAGATTATATGAGAGCAGCCTACGTGCCAGGCGCCCTTTGAGAGTTCCTCCACTAACGCGAGGAAATCGAGGAGCTCGCTTAGAGTAGGCACAAGAACACATTTTATGGATAAACGCCAATTGAGCTAACGTGCTATTCAGTGATGAATCTCGATTTGGAATTTATCCAGGCTCGAGACGAGTACGTGTTTGGAGAGAACCAAGCCGTATATACCGTTTAGCATTCGCCCAGGAAGTCCATTCTTACCAAAGCGGTACAATCATGGTTTGGGGAGGTATTATTGTTGGCGGAAGAACTGATCTCATTTTACTGGACGGTTTTATGACGGGTATGTCGTACCGTGATACCATCCTACAACCAATTGTCATTCCATATGCAGCAGCTGTAGGTCCTGGCTTTTTGTTTATGCACGGTAATGCTCGTCCACATACTTCCAGACTCGCAATGGACTTCATAGATGAGCACGGTATTGATGTTTTGCAATGGCCGGCGGAGTCCCCGGATATCAATCCCATATAACATGTATGGGATATGCTCCAGCGAGAAGTACTACATATGGGAAGACCTAGGAATAATCCGCAAACTCTATTTTTAGCTATCACGGACGCCTGGAATGCTATTCCTCAAGCAGACATAGACAACTTAATTTTTAGTATGCCAAGCAGATGTCGCGCTGTTCTGGATGCTCGAGGAGGACATACGAATTACTCAATTCAAGTGTTTTTTTTTGTAAATGGAACGCAAGAATTCCATTCTTTTTAATTACAGAATATTATTATTTCACTTTTATATATAAATAAAAGTAGTATAATGTAATTTTTAAACAAGAGTAACTAGTAAACTGGGTTATTAACAGTGATTGTATATCATACTATTTACAATAAAAAGATTAATTTGCCGAAAATTTCACAATATAAGGCAATATCCCTAGATGCGGCTGTGTGTATTTCACAGTTTGCAAATTAAAAATTTATTTTGATTACTAATTTAAATTATTTAGTGTGATAGTTATAAATTCTATTCTCGCACCTCTTCTCTACCTCATCTACAAACACCACAAACCAACATCAATTCATTCACCTGTATGCAGACGACACTGCTTTCATCAATACCGCCAAAGACATACACATACTCCAAACAAACACCGAAAACTCGCTCAATCACACTAAATCCACATAAAACACAACTAATAGCATCCAAACACTCCAACTCCAACAAAATGGACCTAACACCCACACCAACGAATTTCCGTATTTTATTTTGGGGCGAGAGACTCGATTTATTGAGTCAGGTCACCTACTTGGGGTGAGATTTACTCACATCCTCAATTGGGAGCCTGACATCCTTGCTACGATTGGTAGGGTCAGAAACCGAGTTATTCTTCTGATTCTTGTGTGGTAAGTTCGGTAGATCACACCCAAAAACACTTCTGCATACTGTTACGCGAACTACTGCATTAATATGCTCACTTAGTGCCCCCAGTGAAATCCCCGTATGAGACGACCATGGCTCCTCCGCCCAATTTTCGAGAAGCATCCAAAATACGAAACATCGAGAACACCCGGTGCATCCGCCAGAACGTCGAGAAATTTCGAGAATTACGGCGTGCGAGTATAAATAGGCCACCAGCATCGCTGCAGGCAATTAGTCAATCAGTCAGTGTTGATACCGAAGGAAAGTAATCGCGCCTCGATAAAGTGTTTATTAAGTGACTCTCATATAAATTATAATTAGTGTGTTTAATGTATTAGATAAATTATTAAATAAGGACTGAATTACATATAAATCTGTAAATATAAATTAATTTTAAATATAAATTAATTGTAAATATAAATTAGAATAAACGTTACATTGGTGTCAGGTGTGGGGTTAAAAAAATAAATAAATAAATATACAGGAAGATGGCGAAGAAACTTTGTGAATTAAAAGTTTCAGAGCTTCGAAGAGAGTTGGAGGATTACGAACTGGACACAAGTGGGGTCAAGTCAGTGTTAGTGGAACGACTAAAAAAAGCTATGATTAACAATGGATTGGACCCGGAAACGTTTGAATTCACCGACGAAGCGTCCGCCTCTATAATTTCATCCATGGAAAACAAAATGTCAGATAAAAAAAACGAAATTTCATCCATGGAAAATAAAATTTCGACGGATATAAAAAACGAAATTTCATCCATGGAAAACAAAATGTCGGACGTGGAAAACGATATTAACAGCCGAGTGAAACTGCCAACATTCGATGGTAAAACGTCATGGCCGAACTATCTCAAGCAATTCGAAGCGGCATCAAAGGCAAACAACTGGAGTGAGAAGGAAAAAGCGTTAAATTTAACTCTTGCCCTTAGAGGAGACGCTATGGATATCCTCCAGACCATTCCAGTGGAAGAGGCCGAAGATTTTGAACAACTAAAAAGCGATTGAATATGAGATATGGCCTGGAACACCTGGAGCATCTGTACCAGTCGCAGCTGAAAAACCGCAAACAAAAACGCGACGAAACTCTGCAAGAATTCGAAGCAGACATTGCGAGGTTGGTGCGGTTTGCCTATCCATCGGCACCGGAGAATGTCATGGAATGTTTAGGGGTACAGACATTCATCGACGGAGTTCGTGACCATGAAATGCAGAGAACTCTACGCTTGGCTCGGCATAAGACACTGGTCGATGTACTCTCTGCAGCCTTGGAGTACGAAGCAGCTACACAGGCTTCCGGAGTATACGGCAAGGTGAGGGCTGTAGCAGACGAAGAAGCTGAGAACAAGCTCGACCAGATTGTCAACATGATGAAAAGCATCTCAAATGGAAAACTGAAAGCTGTGAGATGCTGGAATTGTGGAGAAATGGGACATGTACGCAGTTCGTGCAAGCGACCGAGAACTGCTACAAACAAAGATGCCCAGCAGGAAAACTAGGAAGGGTCGACCTTCAGAGGGCAGCTTCGACCCGAAGACCTTCCAAAGACCCTCTCATCCTAATATCCTCTCTGAAATGTCGCGATGATAGTGTATACGTGGATGGTGAAGTTAATGGAAGGAAGTATACACTATTGGTGGACACTGGAGCAACGAGGACTATTATTTGCCCCGAGACTGTCAACACCCGGAAAAGACTTTTACCGACGAGACTGCGACTCAGGACTGCCACAGGTGAAAGCGCCAATGTCCATGGAGAACTACCGGTGCAATTGGGAATTGGCGCAGAGAAGTTCACCCACACTGTCGTTGTCGCTGATATCGAAGAGGACATAATACTCGGAATGGACGTTATGAACCTACATGGCTTCCAGCTAGATTTCAAGAACCGAGTGATTAGAGTAGGTTCTGAGGAGGTATTCCTTCACCCACACGAGGATAAGACTGTTCAGGTAGCCGTACAGGAGGATACAGTTGTACCCGCAAGGAGTGAATTTTTCACTGTGGCAAGGCTACAAGGAACCGTCGAAGAAGGAACACCGGTCATGATGGAACCGTGGAATCACGATGAAGAGGATGGTCGAGGAATCCTGGTTGGAAAAGGGTTAGTCATGACTGCCGAAGAAATACCTGTACGCATTATAAATGTAAATGACCATCCAATAACTATGAAGAAGGATACCAAAATTGGAACTTGCGTACCAGTGGCGTCAATAATTCATCAAACAACAACCTCCAATGATGCCAACAATAAATTTTAACAAATGATAGAAGTGGCTGGACAATCCCTTAGCCTGCAAGAGAAGAAAAATATCAGAGAACTCTTGCTACAGTACCGATCTCTTTTTGTACCAAAAGGAGGAAAGTCAGGAAGAACATCTGCTGTCAAACACAAAATTGACACCGGCGACGCTAAACCGATAAGACAATCGGCTCGACTGCTACCACAGGCCAAAAGAGAGGAAGCGGAGAGAATTGTTCGCGAGATGGAAAAGGACAAGATAATAGAACCTTCTACCAGCCCTTGGGTCTCTCCGGTAGTTCTGGCAAAGAAGAAGGATGGAACCACGAGGTTTTGCGTGGACTACCGGCAGTTGAACAATGTTACAAAGAAAGATAGCTATCCCCTGCCGAGAATCGACGACACTCTGGATACGTTGGCCGGTAGCAAATTGTTTTCTACCTTGGACCTGAAGTCTGGATATTGGCAGGTAGAAATGGATCCAGCCGATAAAGAAAAGACAGCGTTTACCACCGGATCTGGACTATGGCATTTCACCGTTATGCCATTTGGGCTGTGCAATGCCCCCGCAACGTTCGAAAGACTGATGGAAAACGTATTGCGAGGGTTGTCCTGGAAGACATGCTTAGTGTACCTTGATGACATCATAGTCTTGGGAAGGACATTCGAAGAACATCGAAAGAATTTGGAAGGTGTCTTCAAAAGGTTGCAAGCTGCCCAACTGATGTTCAACCCCAAGAAATGTCAACTATTTCAAAACAAAGTCAATTACCTAGGCCATGTAGTCAGCAAGGATGGTGTAGCTGTAGACGAAGAAAAAGCTGCTGCCGTACGAAAGTGGCCAAGAACCACCGACAAGCACCAAGTTAGAAGCTTCCTTGGACTCTGTACATACTACAGGCGATTTATAAAGAAGTTTGCAGATATCGCTAAGCCCTTGACACGACTTACAGAGGAAGCAAGGGAGTTTCGCTGGGACGAAGATTGCCAAACTTCGTTCGAAACCTTGAAGAAGCATTTGACTACTGCACCTATACTCGGCTATCCACTACCAGAGGGAGAATTCATACTAGATACTGATGCTAGCAATGTTGGAATTGGAGGAGTGCTATCACAGGTTCAAGGAGGACAAAAGAAAGTTCTGGGATATTTTAGTAAAGTCCTTTTCAAACCAGAACAAAACTACTGCGTCACAAGAAGAGAGCTCCTAGCAGTAGTGAAGTCCGTGGAGCACTTCTATCAGTATCTGTATGGGAAGAAATTTGTGATCAGAACCGATCATGCAGCACTTAAGTGGCTTATGCAATTCAAGAACCCTGAAGGTCAAATCGCTAGATGGATCGAGCGGCTCCAAGAATATAATTTCACTATTGAGCATAGAGCTGGAATAAGCCACAGAAATGCAGACTCCCTCTCTAGAAGACCATGCCCTGCAGAGTGCTCTCACTGCAGCAAAACAGAAGCTAAGGAAGCTGCGATTCGAAGAACCACGGTGACCACCGACGAATGGACACCAGAAAAGTTGGAAGAGGAACGATCGAACGATCCCGACTTGAAGAAAATCCGACATTGGAAAAAGGAGAACTGTCGACCTACTTGGCAGGAGATTTCAAGGTACTCGCCAACGATGAAATCGTATTGGGCCCAGTGGGACTCGCTGGTTTTGGAAAACGGTTTGCTACAGCGAGTAATCGAGAACGATGAGGGTTCCGAAAGTAGAAGACAGTTGGTGATTCCAAGAACAAGGATAGCAGCAGTACTGCGGAAATTACACGTCAGTCCGTCAGGAGGACATCTAGGTGTGAAGAAGTACAATGTCGGAAGCCCTTTTGAACGCATTGCCCTGGACATTGCCGGACCGTTTCCACCGACAGCAAATGGCAGCAGGTACATTTTGGTGGTGATGGACTACTTCACAAAATGGGTAGAAGCGTATGCCATTCCTAACCAAGAAGCCGCAACGGTTGCCGACGTGCTTGTGAATGAGTTCATTTGCCGATATGGAGTGCCCCTGGAAATACACAGCGACCAGGGCTGAAACTTCGAAAGCCAGCTGTTCCAGGAAGTTTGTGAAAAGCTCGGCATGAAGAAAACGAGAACCACGGCTTTGCACCCACAGTCGGACGGAATGGTAGAGCGAATGAACAGAACCCTTGGCAAATACCTGTCTAAAGTAGTATCTAACCATCAGCGAGATTGGGACCAATATCTCTCGCTATTCGCGATGGCCTACAGATCCGCCATCAATGAGTCTACCGGCCAAACATCAGCAAGAGTTCTGTTCGGACGCGAAATGAGATTACCCTGCGACCTTGAATTTGGATGCCGACCCGGAGAAGACATAGCTGGTGAAGATTACGTGACCCAGCTGAGAAAAAGAATGGACGACGTACACGAGCTGGTTCGATCGAATCTTCAGATCGCTAGCGATAGGATGAAGAAAAGGTACGATACGCAAGCTACGGAAGGAGGTTTCCACGAAGGAGACAAAGTCTGGCTGCATAACCCAAGAAGACAAAAGGGTTTTTCTCCAAAGTTGCAGAAAGCTTGGGACGGCCCGTACCTCGTAAAGAAAAGAATCAACGATGTCATCTATCGTATCAGCAAGATCCAAAATGGAAAGCCAAAGGTGGTACACCGTAACCGATTAGCGCCATTCGAGGGTGACTACGATGAGGAAGTAAACCAGCTTCAGCAAGTAGCCGATCCTGCTTTTGTAGAGTTCATGGGTGCTTATGGTGGTACCGGAAAAGCAAGATTCGGCGTCACCACTGAGAGACGACAAGACCTACTTACCGTTCCGGAGGAATGCTCACTGGCAATAAACATCCCTGCCAGCGTAACCGATGCGCGTGGACTGGCATCTCTGTTTATAAAGAAGAGTGGCGCACGACTTTTGGTAAACCAGTAACCAACACCTTCGACGAAAGACCAACGTACGAGGATGTCTGGGAAGCATTACGTAGCCTGTGGGAGCATGTGCTTGAATTGAACGTGTATAGGCTAGCCATGCCCAAGATTGAATGTAGGCATTTAGATTGGCGAATAATCCGTAACATGGTAGAAGTAATCTTCCGAGATACCGACGTGCAGGTACTGGTTTGCAGCCATGCTCGGGAGACACAGCCAACAGAGAAGACGGTCGCATGTTACTTCCATACAACTGGAAAATGCAACAAGGGGACCAGTTGCCGATACAGTCATCTCGTTCCAGTTTCCTAGTTAGTTCCAGGAGGAACTGTCTCTTAAGGAGGGGGCAATGTTACGCGAGCTACTGCATTAATATGCTCACTTAGTGCCCCCAGTGAAATCCCCGTATGAGACGACTATGGCTCCTCCGCCCAATTTTCGAGAAGCATCCAAAATACGAAACATCGAGAACACCCGGTGCATCCGCCAGAACGTCGAGAAATTTCGAGAATTACGGCGTGCGAGTATAAATAGGCCACCAGCATCGCTGCAGGCAATTAGTCAATCAGTCAGTGTTGATACCGAAGGAAAGTAATCGCGCCTCGATAAAGTGTTTATTAAGTGACTCTCATATAAATTATAATTAGTGTGTTTAGTGTATTAGATAAATTATTAAGGACTGAATTACATATAAATCTGTAAATATAAAGTAATTGTAAATATAAATTAGAATAAACGTTACAATACATACAAAACTGAGACTTTGTCAATACAAAAACTTCCGCTCACCTTGTAACGAGGTATACATTACATTAATTCTTTTTGAAGTTATTTGAATGAAATCGATTTTATGCGCCATCCTTAAAGAGCTCTCTTAGGAAGCATTTTTGGATAAGGTGAAGTTAGTAAAATTGATATAAAATGAGATCTAGATTTTGCAATCTCTTTCTTTAAAGACCGTTTCGGGACATCCTGTATATATTTTTTAAGGATGGTTTAAGAAGAAGAATGGATAAGCTGAAGAGCTCTATAGAAGAAGCTAATAGAGCTGTTGATAAAGAAAGAGAAAAGAACGTTAGTTTGTTACATTTAATATTCCCACCAGATATAGCAAAACGACTTTGGTTAGGTACAAACAGAGAATTTTATTTAAATACAGTTTCTGTATATTTTGTTGTTTTATTTTAGGTGAAACAATCGAAGCAAAAACATACGAAGACGTCACAATGTTATTTAGCGATATAGTGGGATTTACTTCAATTTGCTCCACAGCGACCCCAATGATGGTTATCAACATGCTACAAAACTTGTATAATAAATTCGATATTTTTTGTGGACAAATTGACGTTTATAAGGTACAACAATTACTTTCACTCTCCTTTTATTCTCACTCCAAACACTTCACTTAATCAGGTTAATACGCAGTGGAATTAATTTTTTATTTTACATTTTAGGTAGAAACAATTGGTGACGCATATTGTGTGGCTGGCGGGCTACACAAAGAAACCAGCACGCATGCTCAACAAATCGCTTGGATGGCACTCAAGATGATAGAAGTCTGTTCTTCACATCAAACTCACCAAGGACAACCAATAAAGGTAATTCACAATCACTAACATCTATCCTATGATTTTCTCATTCTCTCTTTAATCTAATTCTTAGATTCTTCAATTCTCTTTCCCGTCCGTGTATTCGTCGTCTTTATTTATTCCTTCAACATTAAACTTACTATGTAATTTCCGCAAAGACCTTGGCTGGTGTGATCAAGTTTCTGTTAGTTTCACCGTTTGGGACTTCTAAAAAGAGGGCGGCGTGTTTGAAGACGGCATATTACGCAAATTTTGTTGTTGCGGCGTTTTTTAACGGCGCTGAAAGGGCCGAGAGAGTTATTGGCAAAGAGGTTGGCGAAAATCAAGAATTAATTATTAAATAAGTTGAAGGTGTTTGTTGTAAATCTCAGCTGCAGCTGCGGGTTGAATTACAACAACTTTTCTCATCTTCATCCATTTCTCCGTCTTCTCATTTGTCTTTTACTTCCCTTCAAACCAAACTCTCAAAAGGAAACCATTAAATATAATTTACAACTAAGGCAAATGATACAATATGAATATAATATACAAAACAAAAATCTTCAACGGAGTTCAGTTTTCTGATGAACTACGACGAATATTGTGGCAAAAAAACGCGCATAGTAAGTTTTTGGGAAAAGGCGAAAAAATAAATAAATTATGGGTTTTTTTTAATGGTTTAATTTATATTAATCAAAAGTATACGAAAACTCTAACAACACACATATTGGCAAAAAAACTCTTAAAAGTGCTTTAACATGTTTTTTTTTACTAAATTCGTGTATCAAGCAATGGCGGTCAAATCAGTTACGTGCCAAACTGATGCACTTTGTTAAGCAACCTAATCTATACCGGAGTTTGGACAAGAACACATTTTTTTCAACGTTAGACGATTACTGAACGACCAAATGACGATGCCGGAACCCAAGGGCCAAAGGCCAATCTAGCGAACCATGCCCGATGTGAGAAAAAAGACGTCCTGGCATTTCTATAATGCCTAACCTAAAAATTGAGTATTTGGTACAAAAAATTAGCTGTATTAAATTGGGTCTAGCCAGACTGTATTTTTTATCGTTTTCCAAATAAAAAATTCTAACAATGGTAATCGAACCTTATTTTGTATGTCTGTACTTCCTCTCTGGTCGCACCCCTCCAGCGTTTGTTCCTAGCTCTAGCCACCACGTCCAATGGGTAGGACCCTGCCAGCACCGCTGCTGCCAGTCCACCCACTGTCCTGTACCCCCGCACCAGCCTCTGCAGTATCCCTCTCTGCACCCGCAGGAGTGGCCTAACCCTCGCATTCACCCCCGATCATTCACCCCACACCTCCGCACCATACAGCATACTCTGCTCTACCGTCATCCCAATTACCTTCCTCTTCCACTCTCCCGGCCCTTTCACATTACACATCAATCTCCCCAGCCATGCTGCCCTCACTTTACCCTTCTCTGCCGCCTTTAACATATGAGTATAATTGACTACCCATCCACACCCCTGGATATTTCACAGACTCCTCCATACGAATTCTCTTTCCCTTAACCATCACCCCCACTTCCCTCGTCCTGCTCCGTCCTTTCACTAGCAACCGCTCTATTTTCTCCACAATCTTCCTACACATTCTCTCCGCCTTTCTTTCTATCTCCGCATCTCTTTTTGCCGTACATACCAGATTTCCCCTTCGTGAACTCGTGCTGGTTTACCCTAAAACCCCCATTCCTACCAACTTCCTCCTCAATCCTATCCTTTATTATCCCGTCCATCAATTTACCCATACCACACAGCAGGCTGATAGGCCTTTAGATACCTGGAAGCACTATTAGTGCATTGTAAAAGCCCAGGGAGTTTCTGCTGGAGATTAGTTTAAAGACACCAAAAATGTACATATAAATAAATGTTGAGTGAACGTTGTCTGCTTAACTAACAATAACGTTCGATTTCTGATGTTGAGTAGTCATTCGCACTATCGACTTCGAAGTTCCAGTTTCTGATTAAGTTATGGACTGATGTTGCCG
Source organism: Lochmaea crataegi (assembly GCA_947563755.1). Lineage (NCBI taxonomy): Eukaryota > Metazoa > Arthropoda > Insecta > Coleoptera > Chrysomelidae > Lochmaea > Lochmaea crataegi. Next base: position 27,483,797 of record OX387429.1, read on the forward strand.
GTGAACGTTAATGTGAATAAATAAATAATACTCAAAACAAACGTTGATTTAGGTAAACACTATATCGGAAGACCAAATAATGCTTCTTGGAAAGGAGCAAGAAAATTAGAAAAATGAGCGTGCTTAGGTGGATATGTAGAGTGAGAAGAAAAGACAAAGGGCGGTACTAGATATCTGAATACTGTAACGTTTATTCTAATTTATATTTACAATTAATTTATATTTACAGATTTATATGTAATTCAGTCCTTATTTAATAATTTATGTCATACACTAAACACACTAATTATAATTTATATGAGAGTCACTTAATAAACACTTTATCGATGCGCGATTACTTTCCTTCGGTATCAACACTGACTGATTGACTAATTGCCTGCAGCGAAGCTGGTGGCCTATTTATACTCGCACGCCGTAATTCTCGAAATTTCTCGCGGGTGCACTGGATATTTTCGACGTTCTGGCGGATCTCGCCGGGTGCGGTGGGTATTCTCGATGTTTCTCGAAAATTGGGCGGAGGAACCATAGTCGTCTCATATGGGGATTTCACTGGGGGCACTAAGTGAGCATATTAATGCAGTAGCTCGCGTAACATTGCCCCCTCCTTAAGAGACAGTTCCTCCTGGAACTAACTAGGAAACTGGAACGAGATGACTGTATCGGCAACTGGTCCCCTTGTTGCATTTTCCAGTTGTATGGAAGTAACATGCGACCGTCTTCTCTGTTGGCGGTGTCTCCCGAGCATGGCCGCAAACCAGTACCTGCACTTCGGTGTCTCGGAAGATTACTTCTACCATGTTACGGATTATTCGCCAATCTAAATGCCTACATTCAATCTTGGGCATGGCTAGCCTATGCACGTTCAGTTCAAGCACATGCTCCCTCAGGCTTCGTAATGCTTCCCAGACATCCTCGTACGTTGGTCTTTCGTCGAAGGTGTTCCTCGTCACTAGGTGGAAATTGTAGCGGGAGCCATTTTGCAGCTTCAAAGCTTTACCTGGTACTGGTAACTGGTTTACCAAAGGTCGTGCGCCACTCTTCTTTATAAACAGAGATGCCAGTCCGCGCGCATCGGTTACGCTGGCAGGGATGTTTATTGCCAGTGAGTATTCCTCCGGAACGGTAAGCAGGTCTTGTCGTCTCTCAGTGGTGACGCCGAATCTTGCTTTTCCGGTACCACCATAAGCACCCATGAACTCTACAAAAGCAGGATCGGCTACTTCCTGAAGCTGGTTTACTTCCTCATCGTGGTCACCCTCGAATGGCGCTAATCGGTTACGGTGTACCACCTTTGGCTTTCCATTTGGGATGTTGCTGATACGATAGATGACATCGTTTATTCTTTTCTTTACGAGGTACGGACCGTCCCAAGCTTTCTGCAACTTTGGAGAAAAACCCTTTTGTCTTCTTGGGTTATGCAGCCAGACTTTGTCTCCTTCGTGGAAACCTCCTTCCGTAGCTTGCGTATCGTACCTTTTCTTCATCCTATCGCTAGCGATCTGAAGATTCGATCGAACCAGCTCGTGTACGTCGTCCATTCTTTTTCTCAGCTGGGTCACGTAATCTTCACCAGCTATGTCTTCTCCGGGTCGGCATCCAAATTCGAGGTCGCAGGGTAATCTCATTTCGCGTCCGAACAGAACTCTTGCTGGTGTTTGGCCGGTAGACTCATTGATGGCGGATCTGTAGGCCATCGCGAATAGCGAGAGATATTGGTCCCAATCTCGCTGATGGTTAGATACTACTTTAAACAGGTATTTGCCAAGAGTTCTGTTCATTCGCTCTACCATCCCGTCCGACTGTGGGTGCAAAGCCGTAGTTCTCGTTTTCTTCATGCCGAGCTTTTCACAAACTTCCTGGAACAGCTGGCTTTCGAAGTTTCTGCCCTGGTCGCTGTGTATTTCCAGGGGCACTCCATATCGGCAAATGAACTCATTCACGAGCACGTCGGCAACCGTTGCGGCTTCTTGGTTTGGAATGGCATACGCTTCTACCCATTTTGTGAAGTAATCCATCACCACCAAAATGTACCTGCTGCCATTTGCTGTCGGTGGAAACGGTCCGGCAATGTCCAGGGCAATGCGTTCAAAAGGGCTTCCGACATTGTACTGTTTCATAGGAGCCTTTCTTCTCCCGTGCGGTCCATTGGTCGTAGCACAGGTAGTGCACTTCTTACACCAGTCCTTCACATCTTCGGAACTGTGCATCCAATGAAACCGTTCTCGCACTTTCTGGAGGGTCTTCTTCACACCTAGATGTCCTCCTGACGGACTGTCGTGTAATTTCCGCAGTACTGCTGCTGTCCTTGTTCTTGGAATCACCAACTGTCTTCTACTTTCGGAACCCTCATCGTTCTCGATTACTCGCTGTAGCAAACCATTTTCCAAAACCAGCGAGTCCCACTGGGCCCAATACGATTTCATCGTTGGCGAGTACCTTGAAATCTCCTGCCAAGTAGGTCGACAGTTCTCCTTTTTCCAATGTCGAATTTTCTTCAAGTCAGGATCGTTCTCTTGTTCCTCTTCCAACTTTTCTGGTGTCCATTCGTCGGTGGTCACCGTGGTTCTTCGAATCGCAGCTTCCTTAGCTTCTGTTTTGCTGCAGTGAGAGCACTCCGCAGGGCATGGTCTTCTAGAGAGGGAGTCTTTGGAAGGTCTTCGGGTCGAAGCTGCCCTCTGAAGGTCGACCCTTCCTAGTTTTTCCTGCTGGGCATCTTTGTTTGTAGCAGTTCTCGGTCGCTTGCACGAACTGCGTACATGTCCCATTTCTCCACTATTCCAGCATCTCACAGCTTTCAGTTTTCCATTTGAGATGCTTTTCATCATGTTGACAATCTGGTCGAGCTTGTTCTCAACTTCTTCGTCTGCTACTGCCCTCACCTTGCCGTATACTCCGGTAGCCTGTGTAGCTGCTTCGTACTCCTAGGCTGCAGAGAGTACGTCGACCAGTGTCTTATGCCGAGCCAAGCGTAGAGCTCTCTGCATTTCATGGTCACGAACTCCGTCGATGAATGTCTGTACCCCTAAACATTCCATGACATTCTCCGGTGCCGATGGATAGGCAAACCGCACCAACCTCGCAATGTCTGCTTCGAATTCTTGCAGAGTTTCGTCGCGTTTTTGTTTGCGGTTTTTCAGCTGCGACTGGTACAGATGCTCCAGGTGTTCCAGGCCATATCTCATATTCAATCGCTTTTTGAGTTGTTCAAAATCTTCGGCCTCTTCCACTGGAATGGTCTGGAGGATATCCACAGCGTCTCCTCTAAGGGCAAGAGTTAAATTTAACGCTTTTTCCTTCTCACTCCAGTTGTTTGCTTTTGATGCCGCCTCGAATTGCTTAAGATAGTTCGGCCATGACGTTTTACCATCGAATGTTGGCAGTTTCACTCGGCTGTTAATATCGTTTTCCATTTTCGGTTTCAACTCTACTTTTTCTGCCAGTTCGTCGTTATTCGGGGCTTGCCTAGTTGTAATATCCGGTTTATTACTAGTCTTCCTTTCGACTTCTTTGATTTTTTGTTTCATTTCTTGCTCCATACTTTTAATCTTTTCTTCCACGGCAGAAATATCAGTCTTCATGGATGTCATTTCATTTTTCATGTCCGTCATTTTATTTTCTATGTCCGCCGAAAGTTCACTTTCCATGGATGAAATTTCGTTTTTAATATCCGTCGAAATTTTATTTTCCAAGTCCGACATTTTGTTTTCCATGTCCGACATTTTGTTTTCCATGGATGAAATTTCGTTTTTTATATCCGTCGAAATTTTATTTTCCATGTCCGACATTTTGTTTTCCATGTCCGACATTTTGTTTTCCATGGATGAAATTATAGAGGCGGACGCTTCGTCGGTGAATTCGAACGTTTCCGGGTCCAATCCATTGTTAATCATAGCTTTTTTAGTCGTTCCACTAACACTGACTTGACCCCACTTGTGTCCAGTTCGTAATCCTCCAACTCTCTTCGAAGCTCTGAAACTTTTAATTCACAAAGTTTCTTCGCCATCTTCCTGTATATTTATTTATTTATTTATTTTTTTAACCCCACACCTGACACCAATGTAACGTTTATTCTAATTTATATTTACAATTAATTTATATTTACAGATTCATATGTAATTCAGTCCTTATTTAATAATTTATGTCATACACTAAACACACTAATTATAATTTATATGAGAGTCACTTAATAAACACTTTATCGATGCGCGATTACTTTCCTTCGGTATCAACACTGACTTATTGACTAATTGCCTGCAGCGAAGCTGGTGGCCTATTTATACTCGCACGCCGTAATTCTCGAAATTTCTCGCGGGTGCACTGGATATTTTCGACGTTCTGGCGGATCTCGCCGGGTGCGGTGGGTATTCTCGATGTTTCTCGAAAATTGGGCGGAGGAACCATAGTCGTCTCATATGGGGATTTCACTGGGGGCACTAAGTGAGCATATTAATGCAGTAGCTCGCGTAACAATACCTTGTGTGACAATTGGAAAGTCCAGAAAGTGATCTTTACTATATTGACCACAAAGACAATGACCGAAAGATTCCTTGAAGAAAAATTTAGACTTTCTCTCGAAGAAAAAAGTGATTGGGTAATATGCAATTCTTACAGGAAAATGGGAATAATTTTCTAGTTCAGTACCTACTTCTTTAGTCAAGTTTCTTTTGGAAACCTTTTGAGCATTGTTGGTGTCTTCAGGATAGAGATAATTTTTCCAACCTTCCAGTGATTGATAACCGAGGTCGTCGAATAAACGTAGTATGGTTGTAATAGCTGACAGTGTCTTTCTTTTGATATAAGGTACATTTAAGTGGTTAAAATTGAGAAACAAATGGTGAAAAAAGAAAATAATGTAAAAAAAAGAAAGGCAATTATTTGAGAGAGAAGGTTGACAAAAACAACGTTCCAACTGTTCTCCTTAATATTTTAATTTTAATTTAATTTTTCAGATGAGGATAGGAATTCACACAGCTTCAGTTCTGGCTGGAGTTGTGGGAGTAAAAATGCCTCGTTATTGTATGTTCGGACACAATGTAACTATAGCAAATAAGTTCGAATCCACCAGTGAACCTCTCAAGATTAACATCAGTCCAACAACTTTCGTGTAAGTGTATATTTCAAAACCCATTCTTCGATTTTTTATATTATTTTTTTTCAGGCGACTGATTAGAGCAGGTGGTTTCATAACGGAAGAGCGCGACGAAAACTGTCTCCCCAAAGGTTTTCCTTCTCACATTCCCGGTACATGTCACTTTCTCACTGGATATAAGCACCAGGATGTTCACGAAGACGCTAAGATGGCTCAACATATCGAGGCTGGACTTTTGGACATCGGCTTGAAATGGGATCACACTTCTCAAGACTGTTAAGAACTAGCAATAAAATGCAATAGCAAATTTATACAGCGTGGAAATAAATTATTCTCAAGCTTTTTTCCTCACTTATACCGCACCACTTTTTGGTATCATATACTATTATAATAATTTATTTCCAACAAAAATATATACACTTGACAAACGGTAGCTGTGTTTACTTCCATTTCCTTATAATATCCACAATTTTTTTTATCCAAACAGGGATTTGTTAAATCAATTGCAAGGGAATAGTTGACCACGTAAACGAGTGAGGAGCGAAAGGATACTTGTCAGATAATCTGCAAAATGTTGAAAACGCAGCTATTAAGTTGTTGAAATAAGTAGCTTGATGAATATAAGAATAAAAGCAAGTGAACATGCAATACCAGAAATTCTGGAGAAGATAATAATAATCTGGACACAGTGTGGTTAAGTCTTGGATGCTATTTTACTCAGCTCTTTGGACCTCAAAGTCACCCCTTTAAATAATAATAATAATAATGATGTTTATTGTAATTTCTTACAAAGGGCTATCGACCGTAGTCCTTCTGCCCATTAAATTTACATATTTTATAATACATAAAATATAAGTAAAACATAAATGCATGTTAATATTGTTAACTTATTATTAAATAATATCAATCTGTGAATGAAGTAATGAAGAATTCACTCTGCTAGTACTTGTATTCTTTCACGTAGTGTCTTCTCTGGAAATTTGCATCTTGAAATATTCTGTTTTCACTGATGATACAGTATTTGGACATAAGGAGCATACTATATTCGTTTTTCGCAAATTTTTCTGCGTGTTTTTGTATACGATCATTTAGGGGTGTGATTTTCGTTAGTTCGTATAACAGCTGATTTGGAGGATTATGTAGTGTATTCCTTGGATGGCGAATTTTAGTGATTTTTCTAATTGAGGATGTTTCTGCGACCTGCAGCATATGTCGGGTATAATCACGTGTGTTCAGGAGAATGATGCTTGCATATTCTAACATAGGTCTACATATCAGTTGGTAAATTCTCCTGGCACTTTTGATGTTGATTTCTCGTTTTTTGTATGATAGGGAACGGAAATGACAGGAACGAATAATGGTACATTTCTTTATTTTTGAGCAGTGAGCTTTGAATTTTAATTTGCTGTCGTTCCCTTTAAATCGTTTCAGCCTTTCGAGAACCGTACACGAAACTGCTTACGTTCCTTGATTGGATTTAAATGAATATCTTCCATCAGTTCTGGAATATTTTTTTAAGGAAATTACATCAGATCCGTTAAGGGAGCTGAAGGATTCTGTCTTGACGTGACCATCATTTTTCTATTTTTCTTCATTGATCTGATGCTCTGCCATCAAGCGTTAATTCACAGTTTTTTTGGTTTTACATTAGGGATATGGATTTGTGATTTCAGAATACCAATTATCGCAGGAATTTTCATTTGGAACACGTTAAAAAGCTTTCCCAAGGTCTTAAAAAGAATGTTCACTTTCTTAAATTTCAGTTTAGGAAGAAAAACATCATTTAGTTAGACACAAAACATCTATATACGAACTAACAAGTTTGTTAGTTACCTTCTCTGGTTATTGATTCAATCAAATGCCCGATTCCACCAACCATTTCCTAAAGTTAGGTAATACCTTATGGGATTTAGGTATTCCTAAATGCAATTTTTGTTTTACTACTCACTAAGTAATACCTTAGAGTGATAATATTAGGTATTTCTTATCACTCTAAGGCATTACTTAGTGCGTCGTGAAACGTAAATTTCATTTAGGAATTCCTAAATCCGATTAAGGTACTTATTACCTCACTTTAGGAAATGGTTGGTGAAATCGGGCATTTTAATATTTGTAAAAATTTTAATAAAATAGAAAAAATAATAATAAAATGACGTAATTAATACCTTGCATGCGGAAAAGTAACTTTTCAACACGGCGTGTGGGTAAAGTAGTATATTGAGTGCGGAAAAGTAGAACTCTCTGAAGTAAAATGGATGCTGAAAAGTATAGGTACTCGTAGAAAAGATATATTTAAGGTTGATTTTCGTGAAGTATTCTTTGCAAGTGTATCGATTGAGCCTTGAAGCTACAACTTTTGTCTTGGAATACCAGAGGGCGCGTCTGGATACGTTCCAGATGCTATCTGGATTTTCCTCTTGACTATATTTATTATAATTTCGATTTTTACTATAAGATGGCGTCTATGGAAACAATCAAATGCTCAAGACTAATACTGGAAAAATTGTAGACATTGGGCCAGATGCATAATGAAAAGTAAATACGTTATCGGCTCTCTTAGAACTGTAAAAGTTTATTTCAATAGTAAAACTTGATTTTCTTCGTTATTTTCTTGGGAAATAAAACCACAATCTGTTTTTATATTCTTACTTTCAACGCTTCGGTAGCGTTCCAGCTACCGTTATCAAGAACAAAAAAGGTATTAAAAACAATTTTCATTCCCATTCCTATTCCTACTACTTGTCGAATATTGTTAGAAGTCAATCTTATAATAATAAAACTTACATTCAATAATGCTAGATTTATTAAATAAGTTTACCCATTGTATATCAATTATAATTATAACAAACTAAAAATATACTCAAATTGATGTTCAATTTGGTTACTGTAATGGTTCCAGATAAAAAATTAATTCACTTGTCGAGCAAGTGAATATCTGTATCTTATCCTGAACGAACCTTATGATAGACCAAGTATGAGGTTAGTCCAAGTTGAGACATATATTTATTAGCTCGTCAAGTGAATTTCTGTTTCTTATCAATTATTAATGAAAAATCTTACCATCAAAATTAAATTTAAGCTGAATCAGAATCATTAGAAAACTCCTCATCAGATGAGCCTATGTTTAGTGAGAAAACTAAGGAATCGTAAAAATTGTGCATTAGATTTTTTTAACACATTCGTATATCTTTAGTTTCAGTATAAGTATGTATGTATATTTGGGTGACATTCTCTGAGACCCAAAAGATCTATATTGTGTCCTCTTAATTATACTTAGTTCCTGAGGAAAGTCTCCGAGACTAGTTGCTCCTTTAGGCCTATTTCCCGGAGGAATTTTAGGATAGGTACCTATAGGCTTTAACTTACGTAAGTGTCCCTCTTCTATCCAATAGTCTCCAGAGTGGCGGCTCGTAAGCTTTTTAAGAGGGGAGGCTGGACATAAAACGTTTTTGTAAAAATATACTCTATTCAGCCAATTAATTTAACCTTTGCGCAGCGACCGTACCAGCTACTTCAGTGACAAAATTAATTGTTGTATTAAACGTATAAACGATTTTAGCCCATTGTATTTCGCAGGTAAGTTTTAATTCATTTGAGAGTAGAAAATGATCTCTCCACCGATGCCGACGTGACAGGAATGGTGACTGTCAAACAAAGTAGTTTATAAAACTGAGGTAAAACTTGTTGCAAATCATTGTCTATCATATAATATATGTTATCATATCGGCGTGACTGTCGTACTGACCTAAAATATCTTTATCCGAGTATACAACGCATAATTCATTGTGCAGTGCTATTCTATCAAAAAATGTATATTTTAGAACTAAGTTTTCTAAAAGTGTATTGGGAAATATTCGAATAAGCTCGAGTATCACCGTGACCGCTAGAGGCAAGCCTCCTGAGAGTGTTGCTATTTTTTACGGTATTAAGCAATTGAACTGGTCGAAAAAACAGCAACCGTGCTGAGCAACACGTGTTTAGGTATTGAGATGTGTAGAATCTAGCCTCAGGGCACTGTTGACAGATTTAAAAATAACTACTGAAAACGGGGAATTAATTGTAAAATTTAAAAATTAATAGATAAACAGAAAATGAATTGAAGAATTTTCAACAAAATTTTCTGGTGCTATTTGCTGGATAAATTGGTGAGGAGGCTGAGCCTCCTTCGAGGATCCGCCACTGCCTAGGTGTTGTGCTCTAGGATTGCTGTGCAGTTCGCAAGTGGATGGAGGTTTTTTCTTCCTTACAACAGAATCTACGTTCGTCTTCCTCCACTATTTTGAGCTTTTTCAGGTGCCCATTCAGGAGAAAATGTCCCGTTAGGAACCCTGTTAACACTATTAGTGAATTTAAGCTTGAAGGATACTTGGGGGTTCCCCAAGCTTTCGGAGTGTTTGGTTACTGACCCGTACACTCCTATCCCAGTTCCTTTTATTGCTTTTGAACCTTCGGTGTACCATTGAATGACATTCTTTCCAAGTCTGGTAATGGTATTTAGATTCCATTCCTTCTTGTTGCTTAATTCCGTATCGAATTTGTTCGAAAAGTTATACTTTTTCATCATACCATATTGTGGCATGTCCCAGGTTTTCTGATTTCTAAGAAGCGAGAAAGTACTTTTTTTATGATTCACCCTCTACTTAGCCTGTATTTTGTTCTTTCTGCAACCTTTCCACCACCATATTTAGTGGTGTGGGGTTGGAAATCAGTACCATGGCCGCCGTTGGGTATGTTTTCATTGCTCCTGTAATGCATATACACGCTAGTCTTTGAATTTTTGAGAGTTTTCTCTCGTCGTCAATAGGCTAGTTCTACTACTCCACGCAATGGCTCCATAAGTGATAATTGGTCTCACTATGGCAGTGTACATCCAGATAAGGATTTTTGGGTTACAACCCCAATTTCATGCTCCTGCATACTATTAAAGCCATTTTTGGTTTGTATATAATCTCCTTTTCGAGTTTGTTCTACATGAGTTCACTGTCTAGAGTCAAACTTAGATATTTGCATTCTTGTCTCCATTCAACCTCACTCCCTTCAAGTTTAATGGTTTTGAGGTTGAGTTTTCTTTTCTTAGTGAAGGCTATAGTGATGGTTTTGGTGGGGTTGATGTTAAGTTCCACTTGCCTACACCAGCTATTTGTATAGTTCAGACTCTTTTTTGTACGATGTCACAAAGGGTGTTCTCGAATTTTCCCCTGGCCGTTATGACAATATCGTCGGCATATCCTAGGATACTCCGAGGTCAGCCAAACCACACAGGAGTTCGTCAACCGTCAGGCTCCACATTAATGGGGATGTTTCTCCTGTCTGTGGACATCCCCTGGTTAAACAGATGGAAATAATGTCTTTACTCGTCCTCGTCTCTGCTACTCTGAACAGTTCCATTTGGATGTTGTGCTGACTACACCTCTTCTATTTAATGCTCTTTTGACAGCCTCATGTGGAGTATTGGCAAAAGCCAGGATGATTACGAGCTGACAGACCATCTTCTACATCAAAAATCAAACGTTCGCTTACGCTTACGTTTACGCTTATGCAGTTTTATGAAAAGACAAGGATCAGCTTCGCTTTATATAAATCCATATAACTCTAGAAATTTAACAAAACGTTGATTCCAGCACCGAGGCGCCTGTTTTAACCCATATAGACTTTTGTGTAATCTACAAACTTTTTGAGAGCTATCATTGAATCTTTCAGGTTGACGCATGTATATAGTTTCATCTAGTAGTTGATAAATCAAACTGAGTCAGTTTCTACTTTTCATTTGCTGCAGCACTAAGTAAAAGTCTTATAGTGCCAGATCTTGCAACTGGACTAAGCGATTGATTATAATCTACGCCTTCTTTTTGAGCAAAACCTTTCATGACTAGTCGAGCTTTATACTCATCAATGGAGCCATCAGGATTCGACTTTACTTTATAAACCCCATTTACATGAGAAAGAGGTTTAATTTCTTTCCAAGGTCCACGTTTGGTTTTCTTGTGAATGTGCCATCTCTGTCTGCATTGCATGAAGATGGTTCCAAAGGTTCAATTATACTTGCTACTGCAGTCATTACAAAGTTTTAAAATCGCTGTGGGTGATTTATTAATGCTCTATTTTCTAGATTTCTTGTTTCATCTATTTGGGGTTCTGAACTTTCTATTTCACTATCTCCATTATCTTCGTCTTAACTTATAGATTCTGACTTCTTCAAGATTTTTTCAGTTGCTGAAGGGGGCCATGTGAAAACGAAACGTGGTATATAAATTGTGGTGGTGTTTTACCAGAGCCAATGTGAATTAGAAAAAAAAGTTGGGTTCTGGTAGACTTCGCGACCCTCGGAATTTTATGTTAATTTTAAATTTGTTTGATAGCTTACCTCAAATAAAGCAAATTAGAACAAAAATTTAGCTGGATCATTCAGTAATTACTTTAAAAATCACGAATTTAGTTCAAAAAATGATACTTTTTAACACTATTCAATGCTATTTTATGATGAATATTCAGGTACCTTAGGTAAGAAATACCTAGCTAAACATCGGATTTATTTATTTCTTCGTATAATTGGTATCGCTGCTTAATTTTAACTGATAAACTGAATGGGTTGAGATCATAACGTAACAAATAATGATAGAAGTAGAAAAACATAGAAGTAGAAAAACAGCTCAAAATTTTTCAAATTTAGGTATGTCGAGTAGTGCCTCGCTTTGTTTATTCTTCAGTTTTTAAATTTTTTTTCGTCCACAAACTTATTGCTAGTAAACTTGGGGTTCAGATAATATCTGTGAAAATGGCAAAAAAATGGAGTAGTAGTACCAATTTTACATAGGAAGAAAAGTCAAAACTTATCACTTTATTGCAAAAATACAATGTAATTCGATTTATAGGGAATACCAATTCATTACTGGAAAAAATAATAACAAAGAGCATTAATCTAACCTAGATATTTACTTAACCTATCACTTTCCAATTCAGGAGCATCTTCTTATCTTCAATTATCTCTAATATCTGCTCCGTCCAATGTTTCAAAATCATCGGTACGCGGGCGAATTACTCGTTTTTGTTGAAAATAATCAATAATCAGGTGCCTTAGGTTAGGCAACACAACCAACACATTGTGTTCCCTATCGTGTAGCCATTGGAATGATTTTTTTTTAGTGGTGACATATGTAATGTAAAAGTCAGTTAATTAATAAAGTTCATGTTCGATATAATCCTAAGAAGCTGTTGTATTATTAAAGTTCATTGTATTCGTCTGAGATTCTATTACTGTGCACCTGATCTCCAACAGTTTTCAGGGTCCTTAATTTTTAGACTTATAAACTATCAAACCTTTCGAGACGTTCTTCAAAACGTACTGTTCGCATATCTTCGAAATAATAACCAACAATAAAAATTCTGCAAACTGAACTGCTATCAATCAAGATGACAATCGAGAAATGTCAAGTTAGGTATATTTCCTAAACTGTTTAGGCAGGTCCTAATATTAGGTATTTCCTATTTTTCTTAGGTATTATTTAGCGCGTGGTGAAACATAAATTGCATTCAGGAATTCCTAAATCCGATTTACTTTAGGAACTTTAGGAAATGGTTAGTGAAATCGGGCATTAAAGTTTAATAAGTTTTTAATACTGTGGATATGAAGCACCACACTAAAACGCCTCTTGTTATTTAGGTTGAGTAAATATTCAATAGATGAGGTCGTGTTTTGATTTCAATCGCTTCCTTGGTGATATAATTTATTCCACGTCACACGTGTTCCACATATACAGGGTGTCAATTTTAAAACTTACAATGGGCTGTACCTCGTGAACGAAAAGAGATTTCAAAAAAATTTCAAAACCGGTTCTAGGGTAAGGAGGGTGAACTAAAATGACATGAGAGAGAACTCACCCCCATCAACCCCCTATGCCCCACCTACCCCACCTACAAAAATTTAAATGGCAACCCCCTACTTGTGATACGACGTTAGAAAGCCCGTAGAAAATGCTTTCCAGCGGTATAAGTCATAATTATACAGGGTGTAACAATAAAGCAGAAAAACAACAACAAAAATAACAATTAATTGTGGAACGATATGCTTTGAAAGTGCAAGTACGGTCCCTATTTAAGTGTTAAATGTTCTATTAATTGTATTTCAAAAAAAAACTTGTTTGCTTTGCAGTTTTTAAACAACACATTTTGTTATTCTTTTTGCATTTCCTTTCTGTACTCAAATTATTGGTTTATTTGATACTTACCCTATGTCATTGTCATTTGTGATAGATCAAATTATTCGTACGTTTGGTTCGAAAATATTTTGGTACGTTTTGTACGTTAATTTAACTACAATAATCACGATAATCACGATGTATGGAGATAATTTTAATATTTGGCTCCCAGAACGAAAGTTATTTACAGACAGCTATCGTTCTAATGAAAGAAATCCTGAAAACATGTAGTTCACGTGTATACATACGTGATTTAGTCGCAAAATTAGAGAGACGGGTTCAGTGGCAAATAGAAGAAGGAATGCCGCAAGAGTACTCCATGAAGCAACTCAAATTGAAGTCCTTGGACAATTTGGAATAGATCCTACTTTATCAACTCGTCACGGCAATAACAGACACCCCTATAAAATGCAATGTCTTCAAGAATTGTCTGGTGACGATCCAGACCGAAGAATTCAGTTTTGTGAAATTATGACTGAAATAATTCAGAATGAACCTAGACTTTTAAAAAATATTTGTTTTGGGTATGAGAGCACATTTTGTCTGAATGGTAATGTAAATAAACAAAACTGGAATGATGAAAATCCACATCTGTTTAGAGAAAACCACACTCATTATCCTCTCTCATTAGGTATGTATGGGCAGGGATATTAGGGGATTCTGTGATTGGTCCGTTTGGTCCGGTGATTATACAGGGAAATTTAGAGGTGAAATGTAACTCGATATGCTGGAGAATACTATTGAGCCCTTAATTGTTCATGAATTAGAGAACCAACAGGACGGCGATCCAGCTCTAGATGAAAATGTGTTGCACTTCCAGCAAGACGGAGAACCTCCCCATTACGCAGTAGCAGTTAGGGACTGGTTAGACAATAATTATCCAAATAGATGGATTGGAAAGAGAGGTCCAATTGAGTGACCACCTAGGTCACCAGACTTACCGCCACCTGATTTTTTTCTGTGGGGTCACCTTAAGTCGGTTGTTTTTAAAACTAAACCAACCTCAATCGACGATTTACGACGAAGAATCAGTCAAGCATGTCGTGATATTACTAGAGCAACATTTTCCAACTTTCGTATTGAGTTTGAAAATAGGTTGTACTATTGTATACAAAACAATGGAAACCATTTTAAACATTTTGAACAAATAAATTTCTCTGCTTTTATTGTTACACCCTGTATAATTATGACTTAGACCGTTGGAAAGCATTTTCTACGGGCTTCATAACGACGTATCACAAGTAGGGGGTTGCCATTTAAATTCTTGTAGGTGGGGTAGGTGGGGCATAGGTGGTTGATGGGGGCGCGTTCTCTCTCATGTCATTTTAGTTCCCCCTCCCTACCCTAGAAATGATTTTGAAATTTTTTTGAAATCACTTTTCGTTCACGAGGTACAGCCCATTGTAAGTTTTAAAATTGACACCCTGTATAATACAAATACAACGTTTGTGTTTAGTTTTTTGGAAAGGAAATGTTTGTGTTTAATTGCGAATCTTTAAAATAATTTCGAGATTCCGGAGGTCTTTAGTCCTGCAAAAACGGATTTTTTAAATTAATATTATTATGTTAAATAATTTAGTACAATATTAATACCACATCAACGCGTGACCGGGTTTGCTAGTAATCTATACAAATTTCCTTAAAGTATAAAGTGCTATCTGAAACTCATTATGTATGAGTTGATTGTTACTATTGAGTGTTTCCGAACACGTTCCGTTTTTCAAAACTTCAAATGTTTCATCCCAATTTTTTTGTTCCTCTTTGGTTGTATCCTCACTACTTATTGTAAGCTGACGTCAAGGTTCTCTTGAATGCTTGGAAGTATAATTCTTCTCCATACAAATGCGTTAATAGCTACGACCTACTTTTGAAATTACACCTTAAGCACGATGTACACTGAAAAATTAAATCATAATCAGCTTTCACAAGGAACTGAAATAAAAAAATATATTACTACAATTCAAGTTAGGAAATTTATTTTTCTATTGGAGACACTTCAATTTGATATTTGGAAGATCGATTTTTTTGTCTAAATATATAATATAAAAAGAGAAGCAGTGAAAACTGTATTTATATTCTTGGGCAAAAGAAAAATTTAGGACAAAACACGAGAAATAAGACTGACTAGTTAAGTTTTTCAAGCATTGGAATCCTTATATTTCTTTTTTGACGTCACATTGAAAATCTTACAGTTGGTGTTAGGTACATCTATCTCTAATCAGTTGACTCTGCAAACCATATTATTCTACTAATCGACTCTATTCTATAATCGTTATCGCTTTCTATATGTGAAGACGTGTTAGTCGGAGCGCAGGTGACGCTTTTTTCATGAAGTGTTTAATGCATCATGAAACTTCATCAGAATGTATGATGATTGTATGTGTATGTATGTTGGCCTGGGCATTTAGTGCACACCAGGTATTGCGCAGCCAGGTAAGTCCCAAAAAAATTCCTAGCACATGAAGTGTTTGAATCCGAAAGAAATAAAAATAAATCGAAAGTTAAATCAATTTTGAACTCAAAAAAATCGTTGGATGCGTGAATCCCACGCCCAATATCCTCAAAAACTGAATGTATAGGCTTTAATAATAAGCGACAAAATAATTGGTCCCTTTTTCATTAAGTGAAACTTAAATGGTCCGACGTATTTAGATTTATTGGACAATAGTATTATACCTTGGCTCGGTTATTTCTAAGTATTTTTAATTACATTTTAATGTAGAAATTCCATTATTCGAAACTTTCAGGCAATAACAATATCCCAAACGACAATATTTGGCTGCAGCAAGATGGTGCTCCACCTCACTGAGCGCGTGTGGTGAGGCAATACCTAAATAATGTGTTTTCCAGAAGATTGATTGGAAGGCGTGGTTTTATCGAATGCCCCCCTTGATGCTGAAATTCTTAAATAGTTTATTATATGAACAATGCAAATCAGCAGAATCAACGGCTGTTCGAACGATATACAAAATGTCAAATTATGTTTACAAAAGTGTGACGTAGCTCAATTCAGTGTTTGGGCAAAAATGGCGGTGCAGTACACAGTAAATTTATGGAGGGCAGAGGCAAGGACAACAAACTTGTAAAGGAGCTATGTTGGAACGGTAAACAATAAATAGTTCAAAAATCCACCAGAATGTCGCTAGCGTAGGCAAGGTGAACTGGATGGAATTTAGCAGTTGTGGACAAAATGACATTTGCCGAATTAAGACTAACATAACCTTTACCGTCCATAGTATTTACTTTTATGAAACTTTTTAAACGTAATATGAAAGCTACACCTTAGTCACTGTCTTTTTACCGACCAACAGTTTGTTAGATAATTTTTCATAAAATTTTTACCCAAGTACCTAACGATTTTTAACTTTATATATTTTTTAATAAATCAACACTTTAACCTTGGTTTGTTTTTATTATACGGTGCGGATATTAAGTCCTCCCCCCCCCTCTAGGAAACTCCGTTATTCAATAAAAAATATGAAAAATCCTCGAACCCGTCAATTTTTATTTTAATCGAGGTGTATTATAACATACAAAAAACGCTTATACCGATTATTATTATTATAGGCCCTTTCTTTATTGACGGAACTTCAATGGGAGAAACCTATCTTAACCTGTTAGAGAAACAAATAGTCCCTGCAATTGATGATGTACTCAGAAACAATCCAGGCGAATTCACTCAAGATACTGTTTTTCAGAAAGATGGAGCTCCACCTCATTATGCTGCTCGATTTCGAAATTTTTTAAATACTTCGTATCTGAGAAGATGGATTGGGCGTCGTGAATTCATTAAATGGCCACCAGGTTCACCAGATCTGACTCCTCTAGATCTTTACCTGTGGGGTTTCCTCAAATCCAAAGTGTAGGTGAGCCATTTGACGACACTTGCTGAACTCCGTAATGAATAATCGAAGAATGTAATAGAATAATTTAGACCCTACAAAGGGTTAGGGAGGTAACAAAACAAAGGATCTACTTCTGCCAGGATCGAGCATTTCGAGCATCTCCTGTAAAACATCAAGTTTTCTTTAGGATAATTTGAACAGTCTCTTTCATTTTAAAGATGTTAAAGTAATACATAATTTTTTGATAATTTTTATCAATTAATTGTTTCATCCAAAATTTAAGAATTATACATTTTTGACTTCCATTTTTCCAACGAAGAATCGCACGACCCCCTTGCTATTTACAAAATATGAGGGGGTAGCTGTCAAGTGTAGGGGGTAAAAGGGGTGACAATTTTTTGTATGTTATAAAACACCTCGATTAAAATAAAAATTTACGGGTTCGTGGATTTTTCATCTTTGTCTCAAATAACGGAGTTTGCTCGGGTGGGGGGTAAGACTTAATACCCGCATCGTACTTGTGTTTGTTTGATTGTTTCTCTATCCCATTCTTATAACTTTTGGCGCTTTTTTTGAAATCTGCTCATCTACTACAGTAGCGCCACCAATTTAAAGCCTTTAAAGGGGTCCTTTTTCATACTGAGCTGGTGCTCCTTAAGTCTACCCTTCATAAGTAAAAGTTTCTCTATATTTATGAGTAAATGAGGATCAATATTCACAAAAAACACGTTCACAGGTTTTGACAAGAATAGCGAAAATATAAACGGCGGGTCGTCGGTTACACTGTTGTCAGATATATTTCAGTTTCACCAAATTATATCCACGAAAATAACTAGAATATAGTGAAAAATGGTGGATCATTAGATTAGAATTAAAGAGGTGCTAGATCTATTGGGGACGTTTACATTCTCCAGCCCAACCCTTTTTATTTATCCAATCAGCCTCGTGACCTTGCTTAGAATGTCTGAATGCTTTTTGAGGTGCCTTAAGTGCAGCTTGACTGTCTGTGATGATGGCAACTAAACTGCTTTTAGCTCCTCGTTAAGCTTACGATTGTCAGCACTGTGCGTTTGGTGTAACGGGAATAAAATTCATAACATACATAATAATCTATCTTTCTAACATTTTGCACATGCCTGAACCTATACCTTTTCCATAGATTCCTCGAAATTGAAAACATAGTCTTCAGTTTTTTTCCATAATAATTTTCGGTTTTCTTCTATCACTTTTGTCAGGTCCTGAAATTTCTCAACGTCTTTCTTGTTTCAACTTTTCCAAAATTAGTGGTGGCCTTGTCTCATAACGAGATGGTTTTGTGATAGTGCTGGTAATACGGTAATACCGGTGATTTTCTGAAGTATTTTCCATGTTTGGAAGGATGCTTTCTATCGCAATTTCTATAACAATTGACAAATATCCGATATTTTCTTATCATCTCATATTGACTTGACGCTTCATGACACTGTAACCTCTTTTTACTTATTAAGAGTATAATAAATAATAAGTTGGCGCCCAACGTTTCCTGACTTCAGTTGGCAAGGGTTGCAAACAACATCCTAATTTAGGCGATATCTGACCCTGGGATATATTAGAACTGTACATGCGAACTTACGGAAGTACTTTTATGGAGGAGGTCTCCGGCGATTGTCTTTGCCTGCAGTTCTTCAAATCACCTTCATCCGATATATAGGTACCGCCGATCTTTGTATAACATTGGCTCATGTGTTGTTAACTGTTAGCTATGCTATGCTATGCTGTCTATGCGTTACAGATCTGAATCCACCTAGTATTCATTCATTCATTCATGCTCATCAGCTTGAACTGAACTTGAACTGAATCTTTGTACCATTTCCCATGTTATCTACTTCCATTCCAGAAGCTTCGTGTCTTCTATAAAGGCCACTAGCTTGACTGGAGGGATTTTCAGAGGTTGTGATGGTTGTATTACTTCCTCTCCAAAGTGCTTCCTTCTAAGTTCTTGAAAATTCTTGCAGAAGCAGAGTATGTGAGTAGGTGTTTCATCATCAAGTTCATATTTTCTGCACATAGGTTCACTAACTTTGCCCATTTTGTACAGATGTTTCCTCAAGGTGCAGTGTCCAGTCACCAGGCCGGTAACTGTCTTCAAATATCCAGTTTCAGTAGCCTGGTTGAGAGTTCCTTGTTCAATAAACTCTTTGTATGAAGGTGCCCTTGTGTCACCCTCCATTTGAATTGGTGTTCCCTATCTAGCCAGTTCCCGATTTCCCCTCTTATGCAATCTTTTGTGATTCCACAAAACAGTTCCGGACCTATGAAGTCTCCTTTAGAGCCTTCTTTAGCTAACTGGTCCGCCATTTCATTACCTGCAATCCCCTCATGTGCCGGCACCCATATTAGAGACACCTTGTTGTCTCTTGCCAGCCTGTTGAGGGATTCTTTGCAGTTTTTCACCAGTCTAGATCTAGTTGTTGGATTACTGATAGCCTTAAGCAGAGCCTGGCTGTCAGTGAATATTTCAATTTTTTGTCCGGTATATCCTCTTCTGATGTTTTTATCAATACAGGCTATAGCGGCAATCGTCTCTGCTTGAAGCACAGTCGTATGTCGACCAAGGCTAAAGAACATTCTCTTTCTAGGTCCTTTTATACCAGCCCCAGTGCCATGGTTTCATTGCCCCGGTAATACCAAGAAGGGCTTGTCTTTGGATTGCAGTTAATATGTTAACTGCAGAGGACACTTCTGTCCTCCTCCACCAGACTATTGTTCCATAGGTGATTGTTGGCCTTATCACAGTTATGTAGAGCCAGTGAACCACCTCAGGTCGTATTCCCCAGGTTTTGCCCATAACTTTTCTGCCTAGTCGCCCTGGTAGTAATTTTTTCCAGTTGTGCCTTCCAATTCAGTTTGGAATCAAGGGCCACTCCCAGATATTTAACTTCTTTGGATATTTATAGTTCTTCTCCGAACAACAGTACTCTACCCTGCACGAGAACTCTTCTATTCGTAAAAGCAACTAGTTTGGTTTTTTTTTGGTGAACTGAAAGGTCCTATTTAAGGCACCATTCCTCCACAACTCGCAGTGCTTCCTATAGGACATTCATAACCACTTCTGGGAATTTCCTCTGGTGACAATCACTATGTCGTCTGGAAAGCCCTACGTCCATATGCCTTGATCATTCAACCTACAGATCAAGTCATCCACAACTAGGTTCCACAACAGTGGTGAAAGTACTCCACCTTGAGGACATCCTTTAATTGTCCTAGCGGTGTGAATCCTATCCATTTGCATGAAATAGGCCTAGAAATACTGCAAAGGCTACTTCCTTATGATTCTGGCTCCTTTCGAGACCTGAGACCAAATTATGTAGGGCGGCTTCACCTGATTTCCCTGCTTGATAAACCCATTGTAGTCTATGTAGAGAGATGCTCTTAAGCGCACCTTCTTTTAAGTGCATTTGTAACACTTTTTACATGGTTTTCACCATGAATGGTGTCAAACTGATTGGTCGGTAGGATTTAGCCTGAGTGTACGTTTCTTTTCCTGGTTTAGGAATAAACACCACCTTCGACTCTCTCCATGCAATTGGTATATACCCTAGAGCATGGCTGCTTCGAAGTATCAGAACTAAAGGACCTCTTGCAGAAGCTTGGGGAATATGCCATCTGGTCCTGGAGTTTTGTAGGGGTCAAATGAGTTTACAGCCCATCTGATAAGATGGGGTCTGAATATCTTATTCGTCAGTTCCCAGTCCTCTTTGGTTGCCTTTGTTTTGGCAACCGGCCCACTGTCATAGCTTGACTCTATCTTTACCGAACCGGGAAAGTGCACACTGAGGAGATGCTCTAGAGCCTCTGTCTCACTATTTGAAAACTTTCCTCTTGGCAACTGAATAGAACCAAGTTTGTTAGAAGTATACCTTTTGAGAATCCTGTTGATTCTGACGCTATCAGGGACACTTTGCATGTCCTCACAGAATTCTCGCTAGGATTTCTCCTTGGATTCTTTTATTTTTGTATTATATGTACCTAGTTTAGCTTTATACGCTTCCCAGTTACCCGTCTTTTTCGCTTTGTTAAAAAAGCGTCTTCTTTCTTTCCTTAGCGATGTCAGCTCTTTATTGCACCAGATGGCTTGTCTAGAAGAACAACTATCCTTTATCGGACAGTTGTTATGATAAGAGGTCAGAGTACACTGTTGTAGCTATGTGGCTGCTTCCTCTAAATCCTCAGCAGTTTTTAGTCTGCCTAGGTGTGAACGGATTTTAGAAAGCAGGTCCTCTTCATAAGATACCCAGTCAGTGCTCTTAGGATCCCTGTAAGTTCTAATAACAGATTTTTCTACGTTAATTTCATAGTATATTTGGGCATGATCGGATGAAGATGGTTCATCCGATACATGCCACTTGCGAATCATCTCCCTGACATGTAAAGTGCAAAGAGTAACAATGATTCCCCCTTCGATGTTCTAAATGTAGGCGTATTACCCACATTCGCAATATCAAGTTCAGTAGTACATAGATAGTCAAATAGTTTCTCACCTCTGGTGTTGTTGTCTTTGCTGCCCCAACTGCTATGGTGTGCGTTGGTATCATCCCTCACAATGACATCCAGATTATGTCTCCTTGAGTATTCCATCAGGTTCTCCATGTTAGTCCCCGGTAGTGGTTCTTCTGAATCGATGGGAAGAAAAAGAGACACTATTATTGTCTCTAGTACTACCCCATCTTTTTCGAGTATAATCTTTGCTGCCACCATGTCACCCGTAGATAGTTCCATAATCGGCATCAAGTTGTATTCGGATCTATAGCAAATACAAGTTCTTATTTTAGTACGATCAGTTCCCATTATCAGTCCCCCTAGTCCACCTAGTATAAAAAGCGGTAGTGGTATACAAAGAGCTGCAGCAGGAGTAGGTTGCTTAATACATAGAGAATTGCTGGACCAAATTATAGTATAGAGAGCTATCTCTTGAAGAATCCTATTAGTTGAGTTGCGAGATGAAAAGGGAAAAATCAGAACAATCATATCAATCATATCAATCTATGGACCGGATGAAAGCGTAAAAGGAGAGGAAAAAGGAAATTTCTGGGAACAATTAACAAGAACTACAGAGGAAGCCAAAGGAACCATAATATATTGCAGTATATTTTAACAGTAAGGTGGGTAAACGAGATAACGATTATAAAACTAGAATACGAAATCACGGAGAAGAAACGTGAAATAATAACGGGAAAAGACTATCAGAATTTTAACCTTTTACCATCATAAAGATATTCACAAATACACCAGAGTACAGCAAAACAGAGAAGAAAAATCAATGATCGACTATGTATTAGTACAGAAAGAAGAAATAAAACATATATTGGATGTAAGGGTTAAGAGGGGAGTTAAACTCCACAGCGATCACTAACTATTGGAGACAAAAATGAAACAGGACAGTTCAAAATCTGGGAAACATATAAATTAAGAAATAAAGATACAGGTATCAGATACCAACACATAACAGAAGAAATATTTTAAAAAAGACATTAAACAGTTTAATACAGAAAAAGGATGGAACGTATTCAAAGATATAATAATCACCGCAGCAACTGGGATATGTGAATCCTACAAGCCTAGTAATAAGAGAAAACTAATAACATGGTGGAGTAATTGTATAAAATAAGAAGTTAAGAAGAAGAAGAAAAATGAATGAAAAAAATACTTGAAAAATAATACCCCAGAACAATATGAAGTCAAAAAAAAAGTTAAAGAGTTTGTAATCGAAGCGAAAAATAATTCATGGATAGATTTTGGAAATAAAATGGAAAGGGATAGCTCAGGAAATCAAAAATTATTTCATACAGTTTTAAAATCATTAAGAACAGAAAAACAGGCGAAAGAACCACACATAAAAAGCAAAAACGGAGAAATACTAACAATTGAAATAAAAATCATGGAAAGATGGAAGAAATATTTTAAAGAGCTCTTAGACCAACCCACACAAACAACTGAATACAAAACTGAAGAAGCAAAAACCAAAAATCAGGATGAAGATAAAGAAATCGAAGTAATACAAATTCAGTTAAATCCCTAAAGAATGGAAAAGCACCTGGGAATGATAGAATGACAGCCGAAATGGTTAAAAGCCTAGGAATCACAGGACTAGAAATATTATTAGAAATATTAAATAAAGAAAGGGGGCTAGAATTAATTACACCTAGATGCAAGAAGGGAACCAAAAACGACGTCACAATTATAGAGGGATAACCCTGATCAATACTATGGTGAATAATTATGAATAACAGTATTAGAACAATACTAGAAGGCCAACTATCATAATCACAAAGTGGATTTAGACCAGGAAGGAGTCCACAAGATCACATATTCACGATAAAACAGGTAGTAGAAAAAAAGACATCTGGAGGAAAAAAATACATATCTAGCTTTCATAGATTTCGAGAAGGCATTTGATACAGTACCTAGAAATAAAGTATCGGAAGGGTTGAAAGAAAAAGGAATACACGGTGAAATAAGTAAATAAGTTATCTAAGACATATATAAGACCAACAAGAATTTCATAATACATAACAACTTAAAGTCAGAAGGATTTAGAACTAGCATATGATTGAGACAAGGAGGAGGATTCAGCCCAACTTTATTCAATATACATATGGATACCATTATAAAAAAAGCGAACATAAATCTAAGAAAATGTTCATTGGACACCGAAATTTAGAGGGAGTTTTTGCAGATGATGTAGTACTAATAGCAGGAAGCGAAAAAGAATGACAAGAAAACATAAACATCTGGAAAGAAGTTATGGAAGAATAGGGCATGAGAATAAACACAAATAAAACAAAGATACTAATTAACGATAGGTGACCAGAATATTAATACAGACATCAAAATAGATAACATAAAAGTAGAACAAGTTAAAGAATTTAAATACCTAGGAGTGATGTTTGACCAAACGGGAAAACAAGACGATGAGAACAAAAATTTTATTAATAAAAAAGAAATATCCAAACAAACAAATGAAAAATTATTCAATACAGATAGAGCAGTACTAACTTATGGATGCGAATCTTGGATTGTCTCAACCAGAGAAAAAAGTAAAATTCAAGGAGCGGAAATGAAGTATGGGAGGAGTAAGGAGGAGTAAATAGAATAGACAAAATAAGGAATACAAAAATAAGAGATGAACTGACAGTACAACCAGTATTAAAATTCATGACAACTCGAGTGGTGGGGTCACATCCACAGAATGGATAACAGGAGGCAGGTAAAACGGACATATGAGGCAAGAATACAAATGAAGAAAAGAAGAGGGAGGCCAAGACAGGCATGGAGCAAAATGGTGGGTAAAATATCATAAGTGAGAGACAAATCCTGGGAAGAATCGAAAACATTAACAAAAGATAGAAAAATTTCATATATACAGGATGAAATGTAAACCCGACACCTATAGGTACAAGGGTATAAATTATTTATATATATATATATATACACTGTGTTCATTTAAAAAGGACCCACCCTTAATATTTCAAAAATGGGACATATTAAAAAGAAATGCCGAAACACGTCAACTTTTAACTTGAGGGGGACACTTTTTGGCGCTAATGTCATAAACGTCAGATCCATACTGGAGAGAGGGGGTGAATCTGACGTTTATGACATTAGCGCCAAAAAGTGTCCCCCTCAAGTTGAAAGTTGACGTGTTTCGGCATTTCCTTCTAATATGTCCCATTTTTGAAATATTAAGGGTGGGTCCTTTTCAAATGAACACAGTGTATATATATATATATATATAGACATGTAGCCTTAATGGACACAAGACACCACCAACCTGCAGAGTCAACAATAAAATATTATAAATTAAATTGCAACATGTGTTTTCACGCTTTTTTACAAATAGATCTTTATAACAACAGTTTGTTTTATAAAATCATTTTATTGTATAAATTCCATAGTTAGTTTCCTTTTTGTGTAGTTTTGAAAATAAAGTTTTTAAAAGTTACAAAGTGAAACGATTAACATTTCTGGCGCTGCGAACAGGATCCTCGTACAGAAACCACCCGTTTCCTGGTCAATTTCAATTGTTCGACGAGAGTCCTACGAACCTGGGAATAGAAAAGAAAAGCATGCTGAGGAAATCATCAGTGATCATCCTTCTGTAAGTGAATTTTTCCTTTCTTTCCTTTATGAGCATTTTTAGTGATATTTCTCGAGAAAATTTGCATTTAATTTTTGAAAATCTTTCCATAAATATTTCTCCAAATAATTATAGTACTTCAGATTTATTAGATAATTCAATAGCCGATATGCCTATGAGTAACGGTGATATTTCTAGCATTTGTGCTACTTTGCCCGAATTTACTACCGGAGACAATCTCTCCACCTTTATAAAATCAGCTGATAATTTAATAGCATTTCTTATTACTCAGGAGATTACTCCAGCTCAAGAATTTATTTTGAATGCCAATATTTTATCTCGTATCAAAGGTGAACAGATTTACTCCAGCATATTACATTAAACAATAATATCGAATCTGTCAATTTCAAAACTCCCTATTTTAAGAATATGGCCCTTAAGACATTCTGCTCAGGCATAAATGAACCTTATTGTGAGTATTTATCACATTTTCAAATCACTTCCCTTGAAGAAGCTCTTCAAAAGTGTATAGCATACGATAATCATAAAAATCAGCAACAATATATGAATTTCTTGAAGCAACAACAAAACAGAGGACCGTCTTCTGCTAGACAAAATCCTAGCGGTCCCACTCAAAATCGTTTTAACAGTAGATCCGGCAACTTTTCGACACAGCCCCATAATCCCCCGCAACGTAATTTCAATTCAAACGATAATCGTCCGCGAACTTTTTCACAACCAATCAACTCTTCGCCGACCCCTCGTAATACAGCACAGCAAAACTTCAATTTTCCACGGAATAATTTCCAAAACAATAACCAAAGGAATGTGTTTCAACCTTCAAATTTTGGTAACAACGCTCAAAATTTCAATAGATCTCCTATTCCTAGAAACACCCAACATCAACAAAACACTTCCTCTCCTATGAGCGGTGTACAAACAATTCAATCCAGAAATGAACCCATGAGTATGTCTACCAGACGAACACATAATTTCAATATAAACTCTTCAAATAATGAAGCAATTGAAAATTTCGATGAAGAAACTTTTCAGGATTTTCACGAGAACCCTTCCGAAGAACAACCGCCCCCTGTATAAACATAAATAATATTCGAGGATACCCCCAATTACCCTTTTTCATAATGCCCAAATCAAAATTAAAAGTTTTAATAGATTCAGGTGGATCTAATACTATTATCTCCCCAAAAGCCGCAAAATTTTTTGACAAATCCCATATTTATCATAAACCTTTCACATTAACCTCTATGAAATTAACTCATAAATGCAAGCTAAATATTGATACACCTATATTTAAAGAATATAATATAAACGAATTTATTGATGCTCGAATTGCTGAATGGAGTGAAGATTTCGATATTTTACTAGGTAATTCTGACTTAGAAAGATTTAACGCAATTTTAGATTATTCGACAAAGACTCTAACCTTAAGAAATTTACGTATAACAATTCCATTTAAAACCTTATATAATAAAATTCCCGTTAGCATAAGCAGTGGTGAAATATTATTCCCAGAAACAGTAATTAATAACGTGAGAATTCCAGAGTCTATTCACACTGTAAAGTATGGTTTTATAGACGATATTACATTTCAAACACCTGTTAACATAGAAACAGTAGTAGTAGATAACTTAGAAAATTATGAGATAAAAAATCCCACGTGCAATTTTGATGAGTCTGTTATTCGGACAGAACATTTAAATATTGAAGAAAAAGAAAAAATTAAAAATTTGTGTAAAAAATTTAAAGATTTATTTCATGACGACAAATCCAAACTGACTTTTACTTCTGCTATTAAACACGAAATTAAAACACGAGACGAAAACCCTATTTATGTTAGAAGTTACAGACACCCCAAAATAGTGCAGGAAGAAATTGTTAAACAAGTAAACAAGCTTTTAGATAATAATATTATAAGACCCTCTACATCTCCATATTCCGCCCCCGTGTGGATCGTCCCAAAAAAGGCCGACGCTTCCGGTCAGAAAAAATTCCGAATGGTAATTGATTACCGAAAACTTAACGAAAATACTATAGACGATAAATATCCAATTCCCAAAATTGATGAAATTTTAGACAATTTAGGTAAAGCCACCTATTTTACAACTCTAGATTTAGCCCAAGGATTCCATCAGATCGAACTTCATCCAAATTCAATCGAAAAAACAGCCTTTACTGTACCACATGGTCATTTTGAATATACGAAACTTCCTATGGGACTAAAAAATAGCCCAGCAACATTTGAAAGATTAATGGATAACATTTTAAGACCCTTCTTATATAAATTCTGCTTTGTTTATATGGACGATGTAATTATCTTCTCAAAATCTCTTCATGAACATCTTGTTCACATTACCGCTATCTTTGATGTTTTTCGAAAAAACAATCTTAAAATTCAATTGGACAAATCCGAGTTTCTTAAAAAGGAAGTCTCTTTTCTTGGCCACTTAGTGACCGTCGATGGTATCAAACCGAATCCTTGTAAGATAGAAGCTATCCAAAAATTTCCTTTGCCGAAAACATTAAAAGAAATTAAATCATTTCTAGGACTTATAGGTTACTATCGAAGATTCATCCCAAATTTCGCTAAAGTCACATCTCCATTTTCTAGATGCACTCGAAAAGGAACAAACATCGACCCCACTAATCCTAACTATTTAGAATGTTTCGAAAAATGCAAACAATTATTGATTAACGCCCCCATCCTTCAATATCCCGATTTTTCAAAATCATTTGTACTAACTACAGATGCCTCGAATGTAGCTATTGGTTCTGTACTTTCTCAGAATAACCACCCAATTGCTTATTATTCTAGAACTTTGAATTCCGCAGAGCAAAACTACTCAACAATTGAAAAAGAACTATTAGCTATTGTCGATTCTTGTAAACATTTCCGTCCCTATTTATACGGTCAAAAATTTCTTATCGAAACGGATCACAACCCTCTTGTTTGGATCTATAAAATAAAAGACCCCACTTCTAGGTTAGCACGCTGGAGACTTAAATTAGAGGATTATAATTTTGAGGTGAAATATAAGTTAGGTAAAGAAAACCAAGTAGCCGATTCTCTTTCCAGAGTTCACATAAATGCCCTTACGGATTACTCAAATTGTGCTGAACCCCCAGATTTAAATGACGTATTTGACGTAGACAAATTTCTCGAAAATTTTGATGAGAATCAATCATCCGACAATACACAACATACTGCAGTTGAAAACCCAATCGCAGGAATACTTATCTCCGAAGAACCCATTAATTTATCGACAAATCAATTAATATTTATTACCGAATCAGAAAATTATGATTTAACTTATAAGAAAATTTTTCATAAACATAGATACACGATACACTTAACCGAGGAAAATTGGAAATCTGAAATACTAGATGTTTTCAAAGAAATCCTACGACCAAATCAAAGGTTTTCGATAAAAATAGACCAAGAGTACTGACCTTTCATTTGCAATTACTTTAGAGAAAACTTAGACTCAACAGTTAAAGCTATTTTCTGTACAACAATGTTACAGGACATTGAAGACGAACAAAGACAAATAGAATGCGTGAAAAAATACCATTCCGAAAATCATAACGGAATAGTAGAAACCTACAAACATTTAAGACATCAATTTTACTGGCCTTCTATGCAAACAACTATCTCTAACTTTATTAATAAATGTGAAATCTGCCTAAAAAATAAATACGAAAGACACCCCTATAAACTTCCTCAACTAGGACCACTTCTTGGTCAAAAACCTTTTGATATTTTGCACATAGATTTATTTCATTGTAACAAAAACTTGTATTTGACAATTTTGGACTCATTTTCGAAATATGGACAATGCTATAAAATACCCGACAAAACATCAATCTCAATATTAAGTAAATTACGACATTATTTTGCACACCACAACTATCCCAAGAAAATTGTATCCGACAGTGGTACCGAGTTTAACTCCT
This sequence comes from Lochmaea crataegi, assembly GCA_947563755.1. Classification (NCBI taxonomy): domain Eukaryota; kingdom Metazoa; phylum Arthropoda; class Insecta; order Coleoptera; family Chrysomelidae; genus Lochmaea; species Lochmaea crataegi. The sequence continues at coordinate 27,513,014 of OX387429.1, forward strand.
CTCTAATCAAAGAATTCATGAAAATCCATAAAATTGAAATGCATTACACAACAGTAAACAATTCTTCTTCAAACTCCCCAGTTGAAAGATTTCATTCGACTCTTTCCGAAAAAGTCAGAACCTTAAAAGAACAAAATCCAAATGACCCTATAGACGACCTTTTTACTCATGCCATACTAATTTATAATCAATCTATTCATTCTGCCACAAATTATTCTCCCTTTTCAATTCTGTACGGCCCATACGCTGAAGAGATTCATTTTGACTTCGACCTCCCGGTATACGAAACATACAATCAAAGACATAAAGACGAATTACAACCCTTTATCAAAGACTTATATAATAAACAAAAAGAAAAAAGAGAGAAAATCTTAAATGAACAAAATAAAAATGCCGAAATTATACCAGATATAAACATTGCACAAACTCTGTATGTATCCAAGAAAAAGCACAGACCTAAATTACAAGCACCCTATACAACTATTCGACCTGAAAAACAGAACAAAACAAAAATCATTGGAAAAACCAAAAATCAAAAAGTCACTAGTACTCATTTAAAATTTGTGAAAAGAATTCGAAAACTGACCGATAAAAAAGCTCAAGACAAAACTTCTTTACAGGACAACCCTATCCCTGGGACATCTTCTCAAGATCCAGAGCATTCCGAATAATGGTTATTATGCCGAGGAATTGGGAAAATCCAGAGAAATTTCACATTATCATAGACACATTCTACACATAGATTTAGACTTATTAGCGGAAACTTTAAATACTAACTTAAACGATTTCTTTAAAATTTCTATTCAAAACGGACCCCTCTCACTCCTATACGCTCAATACAATCACTTACGTGAACAAGCTTACGACGACCTTCATAAGATAACAAGAAAACAAAAGAAAGCACTTTTTAATTTTCTTGGTACAGCTATAAAATACATTACAGGTAACCCCGACGACTCAGACTTAGACTTGTTAAAAACCCACATAACAGCCATAGAATTAAAAGAAAATGAAATCATAAAAAAATTTAATAATCAAATCTCATTTGGACAATCTTTAGATACTAGATTTAATAGATTATTAATGAAAATAAATAATAATAGTATGACAGTTTTAGCCGCAATTAATAAACTATCCGCTGATTTTGACGGTTATAATGCCCTACATAATGAAATACTTAACCTCCAAAATATAAATGAATTTATTATGAAATTGATTAGAACAATTACCCTTTCACACTTAGATATAACTAACATTGAATTATTTACTTTAAAAGAACTAGAAACCCTAAAAGATAATCTTCTTCATATCTACGCTAGAGAAGCCCTTCTTGTCAATGACGAACATCCCTATGAACTTATTGAATCTTCCAAATCTCTTATTTGCGTCACTTCCAAGACAATGCTCATAATAGTCAAAATCCCAATCCTTCGCACTAGCTCTTATCCTACATTCCGAATTTATCCCGTACCTAACAAAGATCACATAATTATTTTGCCACCTGCCCATTTCTACGCCAACAACAAATGGTACGAAAATTGTATTGGCCGAGACGATAACATTATCTGTACAAATCATGTAGCATCCAAATGCTTAATTCCCAACATTAACAATTGCACAAAATGTAGAGCAACAGAAAATTTCGTGCAAGAAACTTCACAAGTCATTTTAATAGGAATAGTTCACCCTATCAAAATTGGAGATCAATGGATCCAATCAACCAGCATCCTACTAATTGAGGAACCAATTTCTATCGAAGGTGTCCTCTACACAAAGAAAACCGTTCAAGAAATTTCATTCCCGGAAGCCATACCAATGGAGCTCACACCGGACCATGAAATCAAGCTAGAGAAGTTGAAAATTCCCGAAACCCACGGCCAAATTCAACCAATAGAACCAATAGAACCATTAGAAAATTTACCCGAAATTTCTACCGGACTTAGTGCTGCTTCTATTATTTTACTAATGTCTGTTTTAGCATTTTTATTAATTATATTTTTAAAGAAGAGGAAAAGAATTTCGAAAATTCTTTTTGGTCAAAAATTGCAGCCAGCCCAAATTCAAATTTTAGAAGATTTACTTCAAGATGGTCCCAAGACTTCGAGGACGAAGTCAGCACCAGAGGGGGGAGGAGACATGTAGCCTTAATGGACACAAGACACCACCAACCTGCAGAGTCAACAATAAAATATTATAAATTAAATTGCAACATGTGTTTTCACGCTTTTTTACAAATAGATCTTTATAACAACAGTTTGTTTTATAAAATCATTTTATTGTATAAATTCCATAGTTAGTTTCCTTTTTGTGTAGTTTTGAAAATAAAGTTTTTAAAAGTTACAAAGTGAAACGATTAACATTTCTATATATATATATATATATATATATATATATATATATATATATATATATATATATATATATATATGTATGTAAATCGTAAAGTATAGGGACAATTTTGTAGACCGATTGATCAGTTTGGGGACAATTGTTGACTTTGGGGTCCGTCCTCAAATTTTTATCTCAGGAATTGGTTAGTTTGAGGACGTGTCCCCAAACTTATTTTAGAGGAGGAAAAATGGTTAGTTTGAGGACATTTTTTCAAAAATAGTTTGTATTTAACATTTAAAGAGACTATTTAAATTCCTCATAGTTTATATGAGCAGAAAAATAGTTAGGAAGGTATGGAATTAATGCATTTGAATCGCAGTATTTAAAACCAGTCTCGAGTGCAAAGAGAGATTATGTTTTATCATGTCACTATTTTTTTCGTACCTACGCATTTGTGCTCATTTTAATTTATTAAACTGTGACATATTTCTCTCACTATGTAATGGGTTATTCGAGATATAAAACCTCAATATTGGTAAAAAGAAATTGAAAATAGAAGATGTCGATCCCATTAAGTAAACTTTAATAAATATTACTATACCCTTCAGGAGAGGGAAAAAGTGGATTTTGGTGAAAAAGTTCGACTACGGGAAATTCTAGTTTTACTGGTCCCGAATTGGGGAAAATAGACGTGTCCTCCTCAGGTTGGAAATGGTGGAGTGGAGGATGGAAGGTGTGAAAATTGATGTTACTGCTATGAATTTAAATATGCTAGAATATATCAGAATTATGCCAGAATGAATATCTATTGTGTTCTCACATGAATTTATAATATTTGGTTGTCATCGAAAACTGCAAACACTGCGTCCTATTTCGATTTAATAAATGGTACTATGTATTTTATTACTGAAATGTAACCATCTTAATACGCTTACCAGTTACCCGTTTTTTCGATTTGTTGAAAAAGCGTCTTGCTTATTTTCTTAGCAATGTCAGCTCTTTGTTCCACCATTCTCACGGTACTTATTATTTTGAAATGTTGGTGAAATTCTTCATACTTTTTATCTGGCACTTTTTTCTCAGCAGCAGCATGTTTCAGGAAGATAATTTTTGATCGAATCAGCCAAGTTGATTTTGCAACATATCGTGGAAAAAGACTTTTTTGGTCTACCTGTTGATAAGCCAAAAACCTTAGACCATGTGTGAGTCAAAAATCGTAATTTAGATCCTGAGAGGTCTGTTTCAGGTAATTTAAGCAATGCTCACGGTTGCATATCAAACGTTTGCAGAAAATCGATAAATTTATAACACTTTAAGTTGGCACTACCTTGCAGCTCATGCAAAAACTAAATTACGGTTATTGGTCTATTTATCAGGTAGACCAGAAAAATCTCTTTCATACGCAGGTTTATTTGGATCACTGTTTGGAAATTACTATTTTCCACATTTTCTTATATGTCCTTTCAGAGTAAAAAGTGTTGGATAAAAATTATGTACAACTTCACTAATATTTCAAAAAATTCATACTATTATACCATTACTGGAAAAAAATAGAAAATATCACGTTTTACTACTTTGTGCATCAATTACGCCCCCTGTTAGTCGAGTGATAAACCTGGAAATAAAATAATTTCCAGGGATTTCTCTCAGTCATTTTTATTTTATAGATTTTTTTCCCGAAAGCTGATCAATAAAAAGACTTAGAGATATAATTGTTACACCTCTTACTTAGACACCAGTTGCATTTACGTTATGCATATGGGTTATATTTTAAATTATAATAATTTTTATTAATTTACAAAAAATGTTGGAATTTCACAATTTTTTAGTTATTTTTAAACTCTTTGTTTGAATCAAATAAAATGATTATTGCCGCAGTCTATCTTTTTTATTTAATATAATAGTAGATTTTTGTAATTTTCTAGAATTAGAAAAACCAACATCTACAATAGCATTCGCTACAATTTCTTATTCTTTTATCAAATTATTTGAATTGTTTATTTTATTATCCAACTAGAGTACTAGCTATTTATGGACGTTTTTTCATAAGAAATGTGTAAGAAGTTACAAATTATCTAGGGTAATATCTATCCAAAATATTCATAATTTGATGATGATTTGATTTAACAATATCATGACTATATTTAGAACTCGAACTTTATTTGAGAAAAAAACTGGAAAATAGCCGCGCCCAATTAAAAACCACCATTTGCTTATTATCTACTGTATTATAGTGTACAAAAAGTTTGGGAAGTTGTTTTTTATTTACGATTATAAGAGTAAAATAATGAAACTGAAAAAGTTTATTTTTTCACCAAATATTTCCAGCAGTGGATAATATTACGTAAGTAATAATAATAGTAATGTTTATTTACGAAATATGAAAAAAATACAATGTATAGATAAAAAAATGTAAACAAAAAAACAAAATCACTGAAGTTGTAAGGAGCTGGACGCCTCTTACAGCTTGTACGTGATGTTCACATAAATGGTTAATTTTACTGGACATCATCGGGTTGTTTTAGGAGATCATCGGGTTTTTTAGGACATGATCGGGTTTTTAAGTTTATCATCGGTTTTTTTTTTGGATTATTATCAGTTAAGCGAATCAAGTTTTTTTAGGTATAAATATTAAATATATAGAGAATAATAGTTTGTGTGCTATTAGTATTGAATTTCTACTGGTTATTTATAATTTTCTTTAACATACCTCTATCTAGAGCTATTATCCAATTTTTAATTTTTGATTTAAAATGTTTAATATTTTTTAAATTTTTTAACTCTATATAGGAACTTGGGAGTTTGGGACCCAAGTAGTCAAAACAACGCTGCCGTATAGTTTTTTCTCTAGGTAGGATATATACATTTTTCTTATAACGAGTATCATCAAGGTGTTCTGGACAAATCATGTTATTTTTATTTTTCTAGAAGTACAACAACATTTTCATACAATAAATTTGTGTAGCATCCATAAAACCACTTAGATAATAAATATCATTACTAGGAAAAGGATATTTTTTAGAAAAATTATTTTCATCATCCATTTCTGAATAACATTAAATCTTTGTAGGTGGCAGTTATTAACTCCCCCCATGCAAGAATTCCGTAGTTAATTTGGGATTGCACTAGTGAGTAATACATAATTTTTAAGTTATGAATATCTAAGAATTCTCTCAAGTATATAAATTTAGACAGAAGACCACGTAATTTTAAAACTACATTTTTAATATGCAGCTCCCATTTTAGATGACGATCTATTATAAGACCTAAATACTTAATACTCTCTGTTTCAGGTATTTTCATATTATTATGAAGTTCGAGTGATTCAAAATTTCAAAGGCTCAAGAGTGATCAACAAAGGCTCACAATGAAGGTTCTCGTTTATCTAATGCATTGTAGACATTTTTCACCAGAGACATGTTAGCGTCCTCTGTGGTTTTTCCCTTTCTGGCTAGTAGAAATTATATTATATTTTTCTAAAAAATTCACTAAGCGATTTTTAAATATTTTTTCTAGAATTTTACCAATAGATGATGTTAATGTTATAGGTCTATAATTAATAGTTAATTTCTTATCTTCACTTTTATATATTGGTTTAATTAAGCCTATTTTTAGTGATTTTGGGAAAGCACCAACACTTAAACATTTATTTATTAAAAAAGTTACAATTTCATTGGATAGTGTTTTTGATCTTATTTCATCTATTGCAGGTGATTTTTTGTTTTTCAACGATTTTATAATGCTTTTAACTTCTTCTTCATTTGTTGAGAAAATGTACATGTTTCAATATTGTCATTATAATTAGGTGTCGGCATATTTTTTTCCTATACTAGCAAAAAATTCATTGAACTCAATTTTCTATTACTATATCATTTTTCTGGATTTTTTGAATTTCATTATTTGGACGTAATGGACTATATATTTTATTTACACATGTCCAATGAATTGAGGATGAATTTCCATTTTTAGCAATGATATCATTAATGTAAGATTTTTTTGATTTTTGTATCAGTTTTGTTAAATTATTTTTATATTTTCGATATGTATTTCTTAGATTTATATCTTCTGGTTTGTTTTTCATTTTTACATATAACATATTTTTTTCATTGATTGATTTTAGTAAAGCCTTTGTAATCCACGGTTTTTTATTTTTTAATTCCCTCTTAGAAATCTTCACAAAATTTGTGTTTGCGTTTATAGCTGTGTTTAATATATTGATAAATTCATCTGTCATTAAATCAATATCTAATGAATTGTATAAGTACATTTTGCCAAGTTTGGTTTTGCAACTGTATTTTTAAGATGCTGTAGTCAATATATTTTTTTAAATTTGTTGTATTATTTATGCTAACCTTCCACGAAACATTTGAATTAGGAATTGTTGAAGATATCGGATAATGGTCAGTTATTTTAAAATTAAAAATATATTATTGAAATGTACCCTCCTTATAATTTGCTTTTTTCACAAAGAAGTGATCCAAGCATGTTTTACTACTTGGTCTAGTGACTTGATTTATATACGATACAAAATTATTTGTATTCAGTATATTTTTGCAATCCTCTACAAAGTCATTATCTATTAAAAGATCTATATTTTTGTCTCCTAAAACAATATGTACGTCTGATTTCACAGTGTTATTTAAGTAAGTATTTAGTTGCTTATTGCATTTTTTTGGACAACAGTGGGGGGATCTGTATAATGCTGTTATAATAATTTTATTGAATTTGTCACTTATATTAATTTCAACTGAATGACTTTCATGAATTTTTACAAGTCTATAGTTATATTGCATTCCCTTTTTTAAATAAACAATCACCCCGAGGTATATTTTAATTCTGGTGTGAAAATTTGTCTAAAAAAAATTCTATATCCTATTATGTCTTATAAAGAACTAAAGTCCCCAAACTTCACAGTATATTGCAAACTTCCAGAAAAACAAACATTTTCCAAAATTTTCATATTTATATTGATTCTAACATAAATGTATACTCATGTATACAAAAAAAATGGGCGGTTGAAAATGTCCCCAATCTTTACGATTTACATACATATATATATATATATATATATATATATATCTTTAGACTTTCCCCTATCCATCAGTATATTGTTTCGGTTGTCGTTTTGAGAGAGTTTTTGAAACCAAAATTATTATCTACCAATCTACAATATTTATTCAAAGCTGAAAGTAATTGTAGTTTTTTTGTAGCAATCACGTATCTCGATCTATCTGCGTACCTACTTTTAGTTATATTTTTAATTATAGTAATGTACTTGTGTGCATATCTACCTGCAAAAAAGCCAGATATAATAAGCTACTCTTGTTACTCGGTTGAATCGGTTCGTTCACATTAAAAATTCAGAACGTAGTTCAAAGTAGAACGTTAAGAACAAATCGAAAGTGCTCAAAAAATGCTATCGAAAGAGAAACGTGTTCGAGGGCCTTCTAATAAGTGAAAAACGACGTGCTGGCGGAATTTTATCTCCCTACAATATTTTCCGCATTATAACTTTATTTTAGGAATATTTTTTTTACAATGAAACGATATTATACAAAAGAACTGAGGTTATTTTCGGTTAATTGTGTAGGTTTTTCATTACCACAATTTAAACTTTCAGGACGGTGAAATATTTTTCAGATTTGTCTTAGAAAGTTTTATCTAGTAACAGTAGAACAAACCTAAATTTAAAATTGATACCCACTGGGAATCCACCTGTCAAATCTGTGCAGCTCTACTTTAGCAGCAATTTATTTGCCAGAAGTATTCTTTTCCATAACAAACAACGATCAAAACGTGGAATTGATCCACTATTCACGCCTGATTTGGTCGCAAGTGACTTTCTATCATTCTCATCTATTAAGAAAAAATGTTTTTTCGATGCCTCATGGAGCATTCGTAGTTCAAACCATTGTAAAATATTGGAAACATGTTTTTGTTGGTGAGCATTTGCTTTTTCTTTATTTACAAAATAGTGGCAAATGTTTTTTTAAAGCTACTCAAAAATATTGCAGTGCCAACTGCTTTGTCGATTTATTAATATATAGTCCAGGATAGATAAACAAGCCTCCACGATCACCGGATCTTACAATTTTTTTTTCTATGAAGATAATATACGGAATGGGTGCAAAAAATTATACATTTCTAAAAAAAGGGGTTTCTTACAAGGGGTTCAGCTTTCACATTAAATAATAAGAAATCTGTTCAAAAACTGAAACCCGACTACTGGAAAAAGTATGAAACAAGAAATAATTTATGTATCGAAATCTTATCACGCTAAAAGCTAAAAGCTAAAAGCGGATGACTTAATAGGGCAACCCAACTGTCACGAGATAAAGCTTTAATAATAAGTTCCAAATAACTATACCTGGAAGAAAGGTGCACCCATACAGGCTGTGGCCGTCACAACTTTCAAAGTAAAAGTGACGGCGATTCATCAATGAGTTGAAGAAATTAGAAAGCAGGAAAAATCTAACCAGCTGCCATCTTCACAGACTTAGGTATGTAATAGGAATAGTTTTTACATAACAATTTCAGATAAGAGTATTGTCTTGTGCCATACTTCTTCAATAGTCTAGTTTTAGTTTTTGTACGTACTTTTTATTCAAATTATTTTGGCTCTCCAGTTTCAGAAATTATTCCCAATTATCAGGTGCATGCAAGCAAAGCCGCGAGCAACAGCAGCTATATAATATGTATTTTTGAAATGTGCTGATTATGCCCTTTCATCTGATATCCAGCACAGTATCATTATTTTGTTCATATCATGACTTGATGTCCTCTAGGGTGCGCCATATTCAGTTTTATGTGCCGTCACATAGCCTATAGATAGACGATCGTGACTTTCTCAACGATAATTTTAGAAATTGAATAGATGAGGCTTTTACTTGATGAATATCCATACTGACACGATGAAATAAAACAATTCAATTTGTTTAAATCTTCATTATTATTATCTAACTTTTGTTCAAATAAAACTATCAAACATTTATCAAACGGGTGGAAGTATAATGAAACTAATACGGAATTTTAAGGATATTGAATTGAGGATTAGAAAATGTTTAACTGGAAATAAAGTGCAAAAAAGGGTTCTTAAATTTAAAAAGGTTTTTCTGGAAATTCACTCACAACAATCCCTCCTAAACTATCTTCTAGGTAAATTAGTTTAATAAGGGAGATTGGTTGATATCTATTTGATCGTTAAGGAGATTACCTGAATATTTATTTTTATTCATCCAAAGGGCTTCTGAAAGATTTAATTTAAAGGATTTGGATTATACATGCAAAATTTCAAAATTTGAGTCGAAACTGTGTTGGTTTGCTAATAAATGATTTGAATAGTTAGATTTTTTGTTGTCATGTGTTCTGAAATTCTAGTTTTAAAATTTCTAAAAGTTCTAACGTCATGAATATTTTTTTTGTTACAGTTGCCACTACCACATGTTAATTTATATACTCCTGATTTGTTTAATTTTTAAGATTTAGATTTGTTATTTTTAAAAATGAGTTTGGATATATTGTAATCGGGTTTGAAGCAAATATTCATGTCTAAAGTTTCCAAAAATGATTTAATTTTTAGGGATGGTCATTCATTCATTCATATATTTGGGTTGTGCTCATCAGCCCAGGCACTTGAACTGAATCTTTGTACCATTTCCCATGTTATCTACATCTATTCCAGAAGCTTCGTGTCTTCTATAAAGGCCACTAGTTTGACTGGAGGAATTTTGAGTAGTTGTGATGGTTGTATTAATTCCTCTCCAAAGTGCTTCCATTTAAGTTCTTGTAAGTTCTCGCAGAAGCAGAGTATGTGAGTAGGTATTTCATCATCAAATTCACATTTTTTGCACAGAAGTTCACTAACTTTGCCCATATTGTACAGATGTTTCCTCAAGGTGCAGTGTTCAGTCACCAGGTCGGTGACTGACTTCAAATGTCTCTTACCCAGTTTCAGTAGCCTGGTTGAGAGTTCCTTGTCTACCTTGTTCAGTAGACTCTTTGTATGGAGGTGCCCTTGTGTCACCCTCCATTTGAATTGGTGTTCCCTATCCAGCCAGTTCCCGATTTCCCCTCTTATGCAATCTTTTGTGATTCCACAAAACGGTTCCGGACCTACGAAGTCTCCTTTAGAGCCTTCATTAGCTAACTGGTCCGCCGTTTCATTACCTGCAATCCCCTCATATGCCGGCACACATATTAGAGACACTTTGTTGTCTCTTGCCAACCTGTTGAGGGATTATTTGCAGTCTTCCACCAGTCTAGACCTAGCTGTTGGATTACTGATAGCCTTAAGCAGAGCCTGGATGTCAATGAATATTTCAATTTTTTGTCCGGTATATCCTCTTCTGATGTTTTCATCAATACAAGGCTATAGCGGCAATCGTCTCTGTTTGAAACACAGACGTATATCGACCAATGCTAAAGAACATTCTCTTTCTAGGTCCTTTTATACTAGCCCCAGTGCCATGGTTTGTTTTGGAGCCATCGGTGAACTAGATGATTTCTCCAGAATTACCTGGGTGCATCACCTGTTCCCTAGATGGGATGATGATGTTCACTCGCTCAGTGAATATATTCTCTGGTGTCATGCTATCAAAACTCATGTGAAATATGGGTTCGTCTAGTAATGTCCCAGTTGTAACAGTGCGTCCTTCTCGGACATTGTTCGGGGACCATAAGTCTCACGATTTCAGCCTAAGAATTGCCATCATTGCCTCCGCCCTTATAAAAAGTTCTGGAGGAGGAAGTCCAATAAGGGCTTCCATTGATGTCGTCCCCGTGCTGTTCATTGCTCCGGTAATACCAAGAAGGGCTTGTCTTTGGATTGCAGTTAATATGTTAACTGCAGAGGACACTTCTGTCCTCCTCCACCAGACTATTGCTCCATAGGTGATCGTTGGCCTTATCACAGTTGTGAACCACCTCAGGTCGTATTCCCCAGGTTTTGCCCTCTTCTTCATTGCTAGAAAAGCCTAGTCGCCCTGGTAGTAATTTTTTCCAGTTGTGCCTTCCAATTCAGTTTGGAATCACTCCCAGATATTTGACTTCTTTGGATATTTCTAGTTCTCCTCCAAACAACAGTACTCCACCCTGCGGGAGAACTCTTCTATCCGTAAAAGCAACCAATTTGGTTTTTTTGGATTAACTGAAAGGTCCTCTTTAAGGCAGCATTCCTCCACAATTCGCAGTGCTTCCTGTAGGACATTCATAACCACCTCCGGGAATTTCCCATTGGTGACAATCACTATGTCGTCCGCAAAGCCCTGCGTCCATATGCCTTGATCATATTCCACCTACAGATCAAGTCATCCACAACTAGGTTCCACAAAAGTGGTGAAAGTACTCCACCTTGAGGACAAATATGTTCTAAAGTCTGTTTTAGTATCTTTTTATTTATTATTTGTTAATGTTATAAATGAAACTAACTGTTTCTAATTAATTCCACTATTTAATGAAAAAATTATGAAAATTATGAAAGGATATTGATACGATATTGACATATCATCGTCAGAAATTTTTGATAACTTTAGAAGTTATAAGGGAACATATGAACATACATTCTTACATATCCACATACATACAGGTCAAAGTCATAACCCTTCTTTCAGCTTTGCCGTAGACGGGTAAAAATATAAAGTCTACCATAAGAAAACTATTTTTTGAAGCACCCTATACTTTATCGAAAAAAATGGAAAATGAATCAAATTTTGGGACACCCGCTATAATGCATCTTTTAGTATTTTCTTGTATACTTAATTTGGTCTTCCATACCTTTCCCAATCAATTCAACCTTGTCCTTATAACCTCCCTATCTTAAATCTTGAACATAGAGTGAGTATTTTAGAAAATACATAGAGAGGAGCGCGCGTTAAAATAGACGCAATTGACGCAACTCTTTGCTCTTGGCTACAGGCTACAGGAAGGTATAAGTAGACCTAAGGGACGTCAACTATTCAGTTCAAAGATATTCGTTACAGGAATATTCCGCTAGAGTGCGTTCTATTGGCACACTTAGCAATACTCGTTGAAAATTGAATGTTTGATATATCAATTTTGTATATTGTGGTGTTGCGTACGTGGGTGAAAAAAAAAGACAGTTAGGTAAGTTTTCTTGAACATAATTTCAAAAGTTTATTTGTTGTGGATTTATAGCATTAAAAATATTAAAAGCACAAAAATATTATTTACAGATGTTTTTTGAATGATGTTAAAAGATTTAGGTAATTTATGAACCTTTACTGACGATAGTCCAAAGTGCTAAATCTGGAGATGAGGCAAGTATTTCCTAACACACTTTCAAAATTCAATGCCTTCCAGTTCTCCGTCCACGTTTTCAAATATTGTAGGAAGTATAAAAGTAATTTGATTTATTTTTACATATCTTATGAATATACAAAGTAATCCTATGAAATCTTGCAGATATTGTTAGTGAAAATATTGTTAGTGGATTTTAAGTAAATTTAGTCACAGTATTTTGGATATTCACATATTCATTTTAAAGTAATTTATGTGCAGTATCAATTTGAGGCACTATTCAATATATTCAATAATTGCACTAGGTTTTGTAATACATTGTTGCTAACATATTTGCTAGATATTAGATGTTATTTTTTTAATTAACCTGGACTACAAGAATTTCATACTTTTGGCTGAATTAACAAGGCTTGGTCTACAGCAAGGGTGACCTACGTTGACTAACAGACCTACTTATAGGTCACTGTCTTCTAAATCCTCATATAACGAGACCTGGACTGCTGGAGAATATCACACGCTGCTATGTATAAATTATTGACAAAAAGCAGGATTCCACTATTGCTTTTGGACGATAATTCACCAAATAAACCATCAAACTTTATTAAAAGAAGGATTTATTTGTGAAATACGAGTTGGTGAGATCCACATTAGACTATCAACGGTGGCAATGGAATGTCGATTAGCCTCGTTACTTTTCAGTAAAGTTATATGGCGCAGTCAGTGAATAAACGGTGCCATAATTCAATTTAATATTAAAAAGTGTCACTAAGGCAAACCAACGACACCTGTGAACTCGCTTTTTCTTTAACCAGAACCTCTTGCTGCTCTAACCGGGAGTAGCATACTTTAACGAATCAAAATTTTCGAAACTCAACATGCTCTTCTGTAATGTAATGATAGGTTACTTTATCCAACTAAACACACTCAACACTTTATTTAACGCAGAAAAATTTTTTTACGACGTCGTATATAAAAACTCGTTATACCATTCAAATAAACGAAAACTAGTAAAATATCCTCATTTTTTTCAGAGCTCTTTAATTTAATATGGAAAGTATAAGTCTATCGACGATAATTTTTCTTCTTAGTATGCAGGATGCCATTGAAGCTGATATATCGTAAGTACTCACATTTAATTTGTCTTGTGTTTTCTGTTTACATTATTTAATTAGTAATCATAGTTAGTTGTAGTTGTGAAAAACTAAATATGGTAATAAACATAACTTATCCCAGTGCATGAAGTAGTCGTTTTATTAAAGTCAGATGAGTGACCGAGTGACCTGAAGATCACCAATTAAAGAGGCATTTCCATAACAACATCCCAACATCACACCCTTCTCCTTTTTTTAATTCTTTTATCTCTGTTTTTTTTGCACTAATTATATACAATGAATGTGACTATACAAGATTTTTTGTACCGGGTTTGAAAATAAGAACGACCTTCGGCCATAATTTAGGAATAGATTGTATAGTTCTTCTAGGCTTAATGTAATGACCCATATTTTTAATCCTAATAGCGTGCACATAAATTTTTTATGAATTCGAATATTGTGAAATAATGTTTTTCATTCAAATTAATATAGTAGATTAAAATTAACCTGCATACAAAACTCATAAAATTTGTAATATAATTTTCTGTAAATAACATCACAGATCACCATGGCAGCGGATGAATTTTAGTGGAAAATTTTTTCCTCGTGGGTACCCAACAGCAAATTATACTGGAAATTATTTGACGTTTATAATGACAGAATATTATTTACAGTCTGGTTTTTATTTGCAAAAAAGCAATTTTCTACCACTTGTAGTTACTCAAAACGTATGTAAAATTAAAGAATATACTGTATATATATACTTGAGATGGTATTTTTGTGCAACTACAACGAGTAGAAATCAACAATTTAAAGGTCTAAAACCAAAAAATGTGACGCGCTGTAAATCTGTTCATGCAGCGTTCCGAATAACTTTTCAAATTATGATTTTCTACCACTTGTAATAAGCCCAAGTAACTATAAAATGAAAAAAAAATAATATTTTAGGTCCTAAAATGGCACTTTTGAGCTACTAAAATCAGTAGAAAGTTTGTAAACTGGTTCCATACACTTGACTTCGATTTCCTAGTATTCGCGGATGTCAACTGCTTAATCTGCTGGCGAAAATTGACGTTGTTGGAAATCGAAAAATAAATTTCAATTATTTCAAACACAATTTGGTGTGAAATTTTCTTAAATTGAATAGATGAGGCTTTTACTTGATGAAGATCCATACTACTGATGAAATAAAACAAATTAATTTGTTTAAATCTTCATTATTTATTTTGAACTGACGTTCAAATTAAAATTAGTGACGCGTTTCGCTACACAGTAGCTTTTTCAAACTAGTTTTCGTGTAGCGAAACGCGTCACTAATTTTAATTTGAACGTCAGTTCAAAATAAATAATGAAGATTTAAACAAATTAATTTGTTTTATTTCATCAGTGAAATTTTCTTACCGAATACCACACGAGGTCAAATTAAATCAGGAAATTTTTTCGAGCTCATGAATATTTTGAAAATTATCCCGAGTCGAAGTCGAGGGATAATTTTCTAAAAATATGTATTCGACCTCTAGTGGTATTACTAGTGAAAATATTTCTCTGCAACACAATTCACGCACACCCCTGGACGTTCTAGCCCAGGTCAGGCTAGATGTTTAACATTTTTATGTCCCAGTTGGCCGAGTTAAAACTTCGTTATATTATGCCAAATACTAGACTGGATGTATTAGCTTTTCATTGCAAGGCTGCTATGTTGTCAGCTACTCAAAATTTTCTTAAATGTAGTAACATACATAAAGTTGTTTTTAATTAATTATTCTTTTTCCAGCAATTTTAAGCGACTTATTTCATTGCTTACGAATAAATTTATATTATGTATATTATTTTAAATATTTCCAAACTATCTTTCTAAGAACATCACGAACTAACAGTTTACTGAAGTAAGAACATTTGTATAGTGAGCCTAACAATTCCAGAAAATATATCTGACAACTTTGCTTTATTTTATTGTCGTTACACTGACTTTGGTTCCACTATAATAGATCTTTGGAAAAAAAGTATATACCAAAAGTGGCATCGAGAAAATCCACTACTAGAGATCGAAAATAAATGAAAAAATTTCAAAACAAAATTTCACGAAACTTACCTAATTGAGAAGTACAACAAAAATTAATCGTATTTTCCAAAAAAAACTGTGTATATTTAATATAAGTCTTTCAAGTTGGTGTGAAGAAAACTTCATTCTGTCAATTTGGGTTTAGATTACGGCTACCGAAAAAAAAAGTTTATGTTGCTTTCGTTGACTTCAAACGGACATTTGATAGTATCAAACATAGTTTATTATGGGAGAAATTATATAAAGCAGGTGTAAGCTCTAAAATAATTCGCATAATAAAAAACATAAACATGAACATGCATTCATGTCAATTAAAGTAAACGGTCAAGTAAACACATGATGCAAGATATAATTTCCTGGGTCAAGTAAAGCAATATTTTGACTTCGCCGTCTGTGGCCAGAATTTTTGCAAAATAATTCAATACTATATTGAAATTATTCAAAAATAAATTGGTTAGTGATGACGAGCAGAGAACAGCACTTTCATATTTTCCTTTATTATATAAACACCTTTTTTTCTCTGAAAACAGAACTTACTTGCATAGATCATGTCCAATATATACAGTGTGATTCATTAGTGCGATAAAGTTCAATATATTTTAAATCCTCGAAGATGAGGAGGCAGAACGCCGTGTCAGATCAAAGTTACACTTCTTTAGGTTGTAGCAGGTTTTACAGTGTATTTCGAAAGTTATGACCACTTGTTCCTGAAAATCATAATGATTTCAACACCCCGTATACTTTAAACTGCAATATTTGAATTTGATCTGTTACAGACATACGTCTGTGAAGGTCTCTAGTATTATAATTCACTAGACCTGCTTCCATATCTAAGAAACCGTATACTGGGCGGGTCCAAACTCGAATACATCGGTTTAATAATTTTTTTAAACTTATCACCCTGTATTTTATATCGGTAAATGAAAGTTACTTAGCTATACTTCAAATTTGTTCAAGTATTCCCTATAGCCAAACTGAATAGTTTTTGTGATATTTCAATTTTATGATTAAAAATTTTATTTCCAACAACAAATTAATAAAAAGCAGCTACATAATAGTATATTCTGTAACAAGGTTAGAATGAAAATTCGATGCGAGTGGAAATTTCCAAGCGCGAGCCGAAGGCGAGCGTGAGGAACCACGAGCATTAGGAATTTTCATTCTAACCGAGTAGCAGACCATACTTTCTCCACGATCAAAGATTTTCAATGGAAATGAACAAAAGATAATTCATATTACAGAACTCAATCACAATTATATTAGGTAAACACTCAATGTGACAGCAATAATTTTTTAGTTTTGACACTACGATGACAATCAACTGCGTCAAGGTTAATGATATTATTGCTAACCAAAGTGAGAATATTATTCTATCACCAGAGAGAGAATGTAAATACATTTAAATTGCATGGGGGCAGAGGTGTTGCAGAATATTTCTTCAATCTCAAGAGAGAGAATTCCAGCATTCTGTAATCAAATTTGATTTCAGAATTAGCAAATTCTGTGATGATCGTGGAGAAAATTCTTTCACAACAATTAACTTGTTAGTAAAGTGTGTTATTCTAGAAAAATGTTCTTAAAGGTCTAGTTTGTCTAAATAGTTAAATTAGAACCACATAATTATTATCGTTCTTAGTAATTAGGTAGATAGTAAGTAGGTTCTGAAATATCAACACAAATTTACATTTTCCTGGTATCTACATGACGGAGCTCCTGATCATCATAATGCGCTCATTCAGAGTCAGTTGAATGATGTGTTTCCTGAAAGGTGGATTGGACGACCAGGACCAGTTTTCTGGGCACCAAGATCACCGGAGATAAATAAATTTTTTCTTCAGATCTTATGATCCTCAGATCAGGGGTACAAAGTGTACAGGAAACGTAGAATAAGTCGATCTTATGAAGTCCATCTTCAAGCCTACATCGATGTAGAGGGTAGGGTAGTCACTTTAATAATCTTTTATAACTCTATTATTGATTTTCTTATAAATTCTAGTATATTTGTAATTGATGTGAATACATTTTGTATTGTTGGATTTTTTAATCATAAAATTGAAATATCACAAAAACTATTCAGTTTGGGTATAGGGAATACTCATTCAAATTTGAAGTATAGTGAAGTAACTTTCATTTACCGATATATATTACAGGGTGATCTATTTAAAAACATTGTGAAACCGATTTATTAGAGTTTTGACTCGCCCTGTATACGGTTTCTTAGATATGCAACAGGTCTAGTGAATTAGGATACTAGAAAACCATCACAGATTGATTTCAAATTGTGCAGTGTAAAGGATACCTACGGGGTGTTGAACTAATCGCGATTTTCAGGAACAAGTGGTCAGAACTTTTCAAATAGGTACACTGTATAACCTGCTACAACATCATATCTTTGCAGTAGAGAAGTCAAGCAGTATTTAAATTTGAAGTAAAATATAGGGTGTTCTATTTAAAAAAATGTAACTTTCATCTGGCACGGCGTTCTGGAACACGCTGTACAATTGCGACTAATTTTAAAATATATGCCTTTAGGCTGGCTATAAGCGGTCAATCTTTTTTTTCAGATATCTTTGAGGATTAACAAGATTTTGGACTTTATCGCACTAATATCAGCCTAAATAATTAGATTATTATGTCGAGTTAGGCTATTTAGTTTGAATCATTTAAAAAAAATTTTACAGGGTATAAAATACCACATAGATATGACTGCATCGTGTAGTCTCTTCAATATGGGTGAAACTAAAACTTTGATTCATTTATTAGTAGAATGTCCTCTATATAATGGACTGGAATGTTTTTGTATTTAAAATGAGATCAGTTCTTCTGCCAACAATAATACCTCCCCAAACCATGATTGTACCGCCTTGGTAAAAATGGACTTCCTGGCCAAATGCAAAACGGTTTATACGACCTGGTTCTCTCCAAACACGTACTCGTCTTGAGTCTGGATAAATTCCAAATCGAGATTGATCACTGAATAGCACGTTAGCCCAGTTGGCGTTTATCCATAAAATGTGTTCTTGTGCCCACTCTAAGCGAGCTCCTCGATTTCCTCGCGTTAGTGGAGGAACTCTCAAAGGGCGCCTGGCACGTAGGCTGCTCTGATGCAATCTACGACTCACTGTATCAGCCGACATTTCCACTTGGTGAACCTCTTGGAGTCTAATTTGAAGCTCAGGAGCAGTAACATTTCGATTTCTTCTAGCAGTCAACTGCAAAAAACGGTCTTGTCTCGATAACGACCCCTATGTCTTTCCGCTACATCACCTGCTTCACGATATCGGCGATGTAACCGTAAAATAACTAGAAATCCGTGATCAATACTAACAAAGCAACTGCTCATTAGACATCACATACAAAAAAAAACACCAAAAATGTTAGTGATAACGAAAAATATCAGAAAAAAGTGAAAAATAATATACAGTACAAAGAGGCGTATTTTTATTTCTATTTCTAGGTACAATAATTGATTTTTTTACATTTTCTCCAACTTTAGCTACAATATCCCTAGATTTTGGGGATGTGTTTATATTAAATCTGAGAGCCTTTGCGTTAGATGAATAGATTTTACGTATGCTACTCATGTTTCATAAAACGGCAAATACCTATTGTAATATAATTTTTAAATCCTTTTTTTTCAACCTGTATGTACCTACTGAATCCGAACCTCTTGTAATAAGAATTGTGATATTCTTTGAAGACAATAAAATTAATAATAAAAATAATATAACAAGTTTTTGTCTACCTACTCAAATAAGAAATGGGGAAGAGTGGAAGCCTTGTTTTGGAAAAACTTCTATAAGTCCGGTTCTGCTTAATCGATCTTTACAGATAGAATTCTTATTTGACGTCCCTTCTCTCCCCACTAACAGTGTAATGTTTTAAGGAGGTGAAGGTATCTAGCGGAAACTAAACGAATTTCGTAGATCTTGAAAATTGCCATCTTGAATCGGAATACTGTGGCACCAGAAAAATAAACAGACAAGTTACATTACGAGGGTAATTGGAAATGATGTTTACAAAAATATCAAATGGAACAAATAAGTTAATTTCAGAAATGGAGATTGGTGTTAGTAAAAATATTGTTGAATATGGAATGCGAAATATCTGATCCATACTACAATAATAATGATTTCATTCACCATATAAAATAAAATACATTCAGAAAATGATATGCATGGATTTAGTGAATAAAAAATGATTTTTATTATTTCTATAGGATCAGTCGCAGATAGAAACATCGAGTGAGGATTAACAGATTTTAAACCTGGAAAATTCGAGTTTTTCTTCATTTTACTGGCTAAGTCTTTTGCGATATTAACTAAAAACCCAATAATTCGTATTCTGAATTTATAATGTCACTTTTTTTTATATTTTTTCCACTGGCTTTATTAAAACTTCATTTATTGTATTTCACATACATTTGCTGTTATTTTTGTTGAGCTCAATTTTATTTTAATAATGTTTATTTTTTGTTATCTTGATGAATTCTTCAAAAACAAATTTCATTTTCTACATGTTTCAGTTTTAACTGATTTTCTTGTACATGTAGTTTTTTTTATTTAGGGATTTTATTATGGACAATGTAATCCAATATTTTTCTGTTTTTGCTCTTTAACCTGATTTAGTAGTACATACTGTAGTTCCGTTTGTTGAAATATTAAAAAATTCATTTGTTGAAGATTCCAAGTCATTGGAAGAGTGAGTAATGTCCAAGTTTTTTATCTTATAAACCAATTTTTTGAAAAACGGTTGAAAAAAAATTAGTGCGTGCAGTCCCTCCTCGCGGAAGAAGTTATACTTCGTAATGTGGAAATGAAAATAGGAAAGAGTAGAAATTGATTTTTAGTGAAATCATATTGTTTCTTTAAGACAAACTTTATTAACATTGCTTACAATTCACAATTGATCGTCTCTGCATAGCAAGAATACCACGCGCATGTGCTTGGGATCTACTACTCACTCTCTTTCTCTCCCCTACTTTCTACCTTTGTATATCTTTCTTTCTCTCTTTAACGTTTAACGCGACCTTGTTGGAAGTCGCATTAGAAGTATCCCTTGAAAAGAATACTTACACTGCCATCTGCCATTTGGTCATATGAAGGAAATTCAAAAAAAAGGATTTTTTAGTGAATTAAATTTTAAAAATTACCTTATTTAAGAAAAAAAGTTTACTTACACTATCTTTTTTTGTTGAATGCCGAAGATTTTGGTCATTTGAAGGAAATTTCAAAATTGCAGCTTCTGAATAAATTACTTTTTAAAAAGAATACGTACACTGCCATCTGTCATTGAATGCCGAAGGTTTTGGTCATATGAAGAAAATTCCAAAAAGGGTTTTTGTCATTTACATTTTTAAGTGTTTTTCATAAATTATTAAACTAAAAGAATTTTGTGTAGCAAATACATACACAATATTTAATAAAATAAAAATTAAACAACTGAAAAAGTTAATTATGGTGAGTCTAATGATATACGAAAATTGCTATTGTCTTATAAAAACAAAACTCGCCTGCCATTCGTTATGTTCGTTCGTTCGTTCGTGTTCATACAAAATTTGAAATCTGTAAAGTTCATTTCGTAGATACCTACTAACTATTCAATAATCACCAATAATCACCTATTCATAAGTGATAACGAATTGTTGCAAATTCTGATCATAAATTTCAAAATGGACCTTTTTGTGGATATTGTATAAATTGAACATTGTAACTTTGGCAACAGAGCGTCCACTCGCATTCATATGATTAAAATAAAATTGGATAAAATATGGCGACGATCACACATGGTGGAACTGCAAACACAGTCGCCATCTATCGATGTATTCCGTTTTCTTCAAATTTATTTCCCGTAAGCCTGACTAACTATCTCTATATTATTAAACAAGTATAAAACAATGATTATTATATATACCGACGCTGGTACTGGATGTACTTTGTATGTCCCAGCCAGTTCGTTTGAAAATTAAATTAAATTGTTTAGTCATCTATCTATATTTAGTTCTTTAGCCATAGCAATCTATGAGGCTTTAAAATCATTTTAAAAAATTAAATTTTGCTTTCATTGTATCTGATTCTTTATCTGAACTACCGTACATAGACAATGAATAGTAGGTTCACGTTCATGTAGCGTTCATAAAGACTTGCCAAAAAACAGTACTTAAAACACACGTGTATGTTTATAAAGGGGTCTCGCGAATTACTACATTCATAGCTTGTTGATTTATAGATGAAGTGTTTGGTAGGGGGGGCTGATAAAAATGTTCGTTGTTAGAAAACCATTTCAGAAAACGATGTGGTTTTGCTAGTATTTAATTGGGAACATCAAATTATAAGAAATAAACTAGAATCATTGATTAGAATAGCTTTTACTACATTTTATGAATGATATATTTGCAATTCGTCAACAACGTACAAATATATTCAATGTGTTCATTTGAAAAGGGCCCACCCTTAATATTTCAAAAATGAAACATATTAGAAGGAAACTTTTATTGCCTGAATGTTAACGGTGGTCACTTTGAATACATTATTAAATAGCAGTTTTTTCTTTAAACAGTTGTCTTTTTACTATTTGTAATTTTTTCATTCTTTAAAGAGTCTTTCTATTATAACACAATACGGGGGCATACGAAAAATTGAAAGAGAGCCAATTTTAAACAACGATTAAATAACAATGGAAGGCTGGTATCAAAGGCAAAACAAAATGATTGAATAGAGATTTACCAGACCTTTTAAATGAGGTGTGACTTGATACCTAATGCCATTTGAAAACATGTAAGGGGTATCTCCAGAAAGGGGGGGGGGTGAATCTGACGTTTATGACATTAGCGCCAAAAAGTGACCCCCTCAAGTTAAAAGTTGACGTGTTTCGGCATTTCTTTCTAATATGTCCCATTTTTGAAATATGAAGGGTGGGTCCTTTTCAAATGAACACAGTGTATAAATAGAATAAAACAAATTTAGTATACTTTATAATATAAAAATAGAAAACATGAACAAATATTTAAAATCGTTAAAAATTATACCAGATTCTAAAAAAGATCTTTTAATGTCGCTCCGAAAAAATTTTTACATGCACACAACACGGCATTTTCTTTTTAATAAATATCCCGTAATAATAACTAACTAGCTCACTGCAAAGACAGTATTCGATTATTTGTTTAGGAACACCGCCTATTTTGTTTAATCCTACGACTTGTTCCGTACGTTTACTTCTTTGATAGTTAAGGAAAAATTGATTTATTTGCGAATCGCTAATTTGTTGTCAAATCTCTATATATTGTTAGCAAATTTTATAGAAATTTCCGGAAATTACGAAAGTTCTACATACTTTGGTTTTCGTATCAGGTATTTTAACCAATAACATGGTACTTAAATCATCAATGTCACGAATTTCGAGATTTTTCAACTCTTGTTTCCTACAAGCTTCACATATTCCAAGAATTGCTATAACCTTAAAATAAAAGTATTTTATGAAGGTACATTTATGTTATACTTTTAAATAACATACCTTTATTAACAAGTACCTACTATACATCAGGAGCTTCATTTAAAAATAGTTTTATTTGATCAGGGAGTGAAATTTTTGATTTTTTGTTTTTAAAACCTTCAGATTGCCTTTTTAAATAAGCTCGCAATTTTTGGTAATTTTCATTATTAACATTATTTTTCAAAGTTATAACACTTCTTAAAATAGAATATAATTTCCCATAAGGATAGTTTAAATTTCTTAGCGATTTCTCCAAAATAAGCCAAGAGTACCTATGTTTTGAAAAAATGAATTTACATTATTTATTGAACGCCAATCCATAAATTGCTGATATACCTTTTCATATCTTCCTCTTGATTTTTCTGGTAATAGGTTCTCGGTAGTGTTCGCAGCTAACTGCATAATATTGTTGAGTGGTGTGCTACTAAAATCATCTTCACTATTCGATGAACTTATTTTATTTAAATTCTCTATAGAAAGATAGTGAGCTTATTAATTTAAATCTGTCAAAATAACGTCTATTAATTCGTTTCCATTGTAACTCGACCAACTAAGTTACAAGGCTTATATGATATATTACACATTTTTATTGAATTCAAGCCGAATTTTTTTTATTACGTGCTAATCATTACGTTTCAGTAGCTGTTATGATACATTTATTTAGCATCCAAATAGTAAATAGTAGGTAATATATTTATCACTGAACGGTAATATGCAATTTACTAGTAAGAGAGTAATAAAGTTATATTATAAATACCTTAGCAACAGTAGGTACTGTGATCAATACCATTTTAATTAACAAGTAAAATGTAAATGTATATGTCACGCACGTAGGAAAGCATTATGTTCCATTTTTATCTTTTGTCTATTTAGGTTGGATACTTTTGTTCAGTAACGTAAATTTTTGTACAAAGGACCCCGCACTTATTTTATGCAAAATGGATATCGGTTAATTTTTCTGAATTTTGTTTATTATGTTGTAGAGATCTCCTTAACAGAAGTATCCTTTACAAATTGTCCATCTTTAGTGATTAAATAAAATAATTTACTATAAAAATAATCATTTAAAAAAAAATGTTGGGTTACTGTAAATGGGAGGTAAAGCTAAGCCCTATATAAATAAAAATTTTAAAAAACAGTTATTTATACAGCAGAAAGCGAGGAGATTGGCCAAGCTGAAATAGAAAGAAATGGAGATGAGATAACTGAGAGCGAAATCAGAGAAGCAACTGCAACGCTAAAAAATGGCAAGGCAGCAGGGCACGATAAGGTCACAGCGGAGATGTTAAAGAATATGGGAAAAACTGGCATGGAACTTTTAACACTCATATGCAACAGGGCCTGGCAAGATGGGACAATACCCAAGGATTGGGAGGTGGGAATTATTCTACCTATATTTAAAAAAGGAGACAAGCGAGATTGCAAAAACTATCGAGGAATAACTCTACTCAGCGTGCCCTCAAAGGTATATGAAAAAATCCTACAACAACGACTAACAAAAGAAATAGAAGAGCAACTAGAAGAAACGCAAAGTGGGTTCAGGAAAGGACGAAGCATTAACGATCACATTTTTACAATAAAACAAGCCATCGGAAAAATCAAGGAAGCAAATTCTGAATTATATCAGATCTTCATAGACCTCGAGAAAGCTTTTGATAGTGTGTCAAGGAAAACAGTACTAGAAATTCTGGAAAAAAGAGGTGTAACAGAATCCCTAACAAGAGCTATTATGAGCCTACATAAGAAGAATAGGATGTATGTAAGGACTGATAACATGGAATCAGAAGAGTTTACAGTAGATGCTGGACTGAAACAAGGAGGGGTACTAAGCCCGACATTATTTAACCTGGTGATGGACGATGTTACAAAGGAAACGAGAAATAAAACGAACAAGCTCTACATTGGACATAGAGAATTAAAACCAATATATCTAGAAAAGTGCCTATTCGCCGATGATCTAGTTATATGTGCAAAGAATGAAACAGAAATGAAAAACAATTTGCAGATATGGGAAGAAAAACTAAAATCTAGAAACTTAAAAATCAATAAAGAGAAAACAAAAATAATGATCAGTAGCAAAGAAGAAAAAACAGTAGATATAAAAATAGATAATAATAAGATAGAAAGAGTGGAGAATTTTACATATCTAGGAGTGTACATAAATGATAACGGAACACAGGAAATAGAAATCAACAAACGAATTGGAAACGCCTCAAAATTGTACCACTCCATTAAAAATAGTTTCATCGGGAGAAAAGAAATATCATGGAAGACCAAAATAAACGTATACAACTCAGTATTTGTACCAATACTAACTTATGGGTCAGAGAGCTGGGTACTGACAAAAAAGCTAAAATCAAGAATACAAACCATGGAAATGAAGTACCTGCGAAGAATTTTAGGAGTGACGAGGAAAGACAGAATAAGGAACGACCATATCAGAGAAAAACTAGGTGTAAAGCCAATTTCAAAGACAATCGAAACCAATCAGTTAAGATGGTTCGGACACCTAATAAGGATGAACAGCGAGAGACCGGTAAAACAGATATGGGAGGCAAAACGACCCACAAAAAGGAAAAGGGGCAGACCAGTTATAACATGGGATGACACCATCAATAAAATATTAGAACGAAGGGGGATCGATAGAAGAGAAGCAATCAAATTGGCGAAAGACAAAAAGAAATGGAGGAAGTTCGTCCACGAGGAAGAATAATGGAAACCTCACGCCCTACACCTATCCTAGGTAGAAGGGTATATGGATTATATATATATATATATATTTATACAGAGCGACCTCAAAAATACCAGATAAGTAATTGATGGGTATTTTTAAAATAAGATGCTAGATACATACAGTCGTATTTTTAATTTGTTGTACTGAATAAGTGATATTCAATGGCCATATGTAAAGCAATTTTGCGTAGTTATTTTACTTACTATTTAAACCACCAAACCTCGAATGTTTAACGTTTTTGTTTTTGACAAAGGAGGTATTGACTAGTAATTTATTTTATAGTAATTATTCCCAAAGAGGATATAATTTAAAAAAAAACGCTTAATGAATGGAGTAATTAATTTGAATAATTGAATATCACTTATTATCAGTACCTTTTAAAAAATGCGACTTCATGAATTTAGCAGGTTAATAAAAAATATCCTTCAAGTACTAACCTGGTTGGTATATTTGAAAACAATCTATTAGCACCTGTCTTTTTATATTTATTTATAAACAATTGTCTATATACGAGGGTTGTCTTTTATGTGTTACTCATAACAACATAGTTGTCGCCTGTGAACAAATATCAAATATTGTCAAAATTAACTGTCATGTTTAGTTAACGTTAACACCAAAGTTTCAGACCGGCTCGTTTAAATCTGTACCTAAACTGAATTCTTAATGATGATGAGTAAGTCGAAAAATATAATTAAGCCGAGAAAATTTTTGCGCAATAATGTTTTACAATTTTCGAAGACAGTTGTCCCAACAAGAATGCCTTGCCGAGTTGGTTTCTGTTTTCGGCAATGAAACATCACATATTTCTTGTTGGTATGGAGTATTTAGACGTGGACGGATTAATGTCAGCGACGATCGAAAAACAGATCCACTAACAACGGCAGTCACCCAGGAAGACGTCGATGCATTACGTAAGCTGATCCAAGAAGATCGACATGTCACATATCGTGGAATTGGAACATCATTGGTCATTTCAAAGACCACAATTAAAAAAATTATACATAAGAAATTATCTGTGAAAAATTAGTTCCTCGTTGGATACCGCATCTGTTGACGGAAGAACAGAAAGCAATTACAGCATTGCAAAGCATTACAAAAAACTCTAAGGCAGCTTAACGCAGAAAACTCAAAAAGTATATACAGGATTGTCAATGGCGATGAATCCTGGATTTACTCTTATGAACCTGAAAATAAACGTCAAGTCTGCTGTTTAGTTGTTCTAAGATGAACCAAAACCGACGAAAGTTATCCGTTCTCGAAGTGATTCCAAAAAGATGGTGGCGAGATTTGTCGCAAAAGCGGGTTATGTAGCAACAATTCCTCTGCAAGATCGAAAAACTGTTACTGCTAATTGGTAGATACACATCTATTTGTTTGCCGGAAATAATTGCTGAGTTTCAATAAACCAGCTCCAAACGAGGGATCCTCTACGAAGACAATGTAAGTTTCCACACAGCTCGAAAAACAATTGAGTTTTTAAAGAAATAAAACATGGAATTTTTGGACCATTCTCCATACAGTCCCAACCTAAGTCCTAACGAGTTTTTTTATTTTTTCGATGGTTCCTATAATAGTTATTTATACTATAAGGGATGTAAGTAACATTCACTAGTCGAGAACGATTTTGCGCCCGAGTGATAGTGAAGGCTGGCAATAATGTTCGAGACAAGTAAATATACTTATATCTCGTGAAGTATATAAGATTTTTTTTCTACAATCATTAATAAAAGTGACGTTTTTTTAATCGATTTTCGTACATAATAGTAGTTTACCTAACTAGTGCGGAAAGTGATACTTTTCCGCACGCAATTGCAGATGGCCGAACGACGCGTTAGCGGAGTTCGGCCAGCAATCGCGTGTGGAAAAGTCACTTTACACACGTGTTAGGTACATTATTTTATCTACTAGCGTGCGGAAAAAACCCAAGTGAACATAAAGAAACATTTATTATTAAATACGCTAGCGCGTCGTTCGGCAAGCAATCGCGTGTGGAAAAGTCACTTTACGCACGTATTAGGTACATTATTTTTTCTACTAGCGTGCGGAAAAAACCCAAGTTAACATAAAGAAACATTAATTATTAAATACATATCAACAAATTAATTATTATTCATATTAACATTGAACGTGCAATTTGTAGTATTGAAACATACGTTCCTTTTTATTAAAGATTATAGAAGAATTCTAATAAATTTCTCAATTTTTCAGTCATTTTGTAAACTACAACCATACAAATATATATTTTAAATATTCAAATGTCAATATACTCCCCAAAAACTTAACAAATTTACTTTTCCGCACCAAGTGACTAGTGCGGAAAAGTGACTCTATCGACACTAAAATGAGTGCGGAAAAGTGGAATTTTCCGCATGCTAGTAGAAAAAATAAGTATTTGTTAAACATTTTAAAAAAGTGACATTAGAGTGAGATAAAGTGACATTAGGGTGATATAAAGTAGTTTTTTGATGCTAATTTTGAATATTTCCGCTAATTGCTCTGCAGATTGCACTCATCTGATATTTTACTTAGCGTTTTGTCATCATGACCAACATAAACATTCAAATCGACGTCATTTTTAGTCCATTTAGAGCAACCTAAATAAGACGTTTTTTGGTTTTTGCTTGATTGTAGAAAAAATAGTGTATGCAACATATGCATAAAGTGTCTTTTTTTCACTCATGGAATTGACTTTTCCACTCGTGAAAAAAAGCACCACTTTATGCACTTGTTGCATAAATAACTATTCTCCTCCCCGCGGAATTTATTCTTGGATTTTTATTAATTTAATTTGAAACTTTTCTATAGCGTCATAAGCATTGTTATTTTATCAACAACGTTAAACTGACAGTTTATTATCAAAAATTGAGAGAAATTCAAATGATTGATTTGTATAAGAGCCAAATGGATATAGAAGAATCAGCAAATATAGCTTGTCTCAGTCGTTGCTGCCATAAGAATACAAAGACTTCATAAATTATTAAAGGGTGGTAAGTTCACTTACAACCCGTCGTCAAGGGCAATCGATACCTTTTTGGTAATTACTACTTACGTCAAAACAGTGTCAAAATGCGTTGTTTACAATGTAGAGAGGAGAAAAATAACTATTTCTATGTAGCATTACACGGTAAATAATCATTTATAGAATTCAACAATTCCACTGATTACTAAAAATAAAAATAACAACAAAAAATGACAGAATTTGATCGACAAAATATTTCATACAGGGAGATTTATGAAAAACTCTAATTTTCGCAATATTTACGATCCCCTATCTTGAGCGGCAGGTCATATTAGGTATTTTTAATGAATAAAAGTGGAGTATCTATAGAGCTTTAAATATAAAAAGTAGCCGCAAGAGAAAGAATACTTTTTGACTTTCTCTGTATGGAATATAGAAATGTTCAGTTTGAATAATTTTTTAATAATCTGTATATTATTAAACAATTGTTTGGATTGTAAGGAGGGAAAATCTTGACTTGAGGAGAATGAGTGATTTGTAAAGATTGATTAATTAGAATTCAACTTTTAATTACTTACTGTGTACTTACATTATATTGTTTATAATATTGATAATAAAACAAATCTAAATGTTAAAAATAACTGTTTACAAGACACTGGACGTGATGTCTGGATTTAATTGAACAGTCAATATGGACATGATCCAAGTAGGTTGGAGAACCGAGATGACGTACCTGGAATTAGATAGAAAAACAGTCTGAGTATTCAATTTGCCATACATAATTATTATTATTCAAATAAAGATCAGTATAGTTAAAATCCCCAAAATTAATGAAAGTATTAATAATATACAAGGTGCATCTTATGTGTTTGAACTGTGATTATGCATATCAGTACTTTCATTTTGGTTGATCAAAAATAAATGCCTTTTTGTAAATATTTAGGGTTATTAGGAAAGGTGCAAGGGGCGCAAACTCTCCCCAGTGCATGTAAGGAATATGTGGCACAAACTCTCCACAAACAATATTATAACTACTGTAAGTGGCGCAAACCCTCCACAGTACAGCAAAATAATATAACACTGCAAGTGGCACAAACTCTCCACAGTACAGCAAAATAATAATACACTGCAAGTGGCACAAACTCTCCACAATACAGGGAGGTGGAAGGAGATATGGGTGACGTGAGAAGTCACCCTGTAACAGGAATGGACAAACCGCAAGTGGCGCAAACTCTCCACAATACAGTATAGGTATGTGAGTTAAACTGCAAGTGGCACAAACTCTCCACAGTACAGCAAAATAAGGTTACACTGCAAGTGGCTCAAGCTCTCCACAATACAGGGGGGTGGAAGGAGATATGGGTGATGTGAGAAGTCACCCTGTATCAGGAATGGACAAACCGCAAGTGGCGCAAACTCTCCACAATACAGTATAGGTATGTGAGTTAAACTGCAAGTGGCACAAACTCTCCACAGTACAGCAAAATAATAATACACTGCAAGTGGCACAAACTCTCCACAATACAGGGGGGTGGAAGGAGATATGGGTGACGTGAGAAGTCACCCTGTATCAGGAATGGACAAACCGCAAGTGGCGCAAACTCTCCACAATACAGTATAGGTGTGTGAGTTAAACTGCAAGTGGCACAAACTCTCCACAGTACAGCAAAATAAGGTCACACTGCAAGTGGCTCAAGCTCTCCACAATACAGGGGGGTGGAAGGAGATATGGGTGATGTGAGAAGTCACCCTTTATCAGGAATGGACAAACCGCAAGTGGCGCAAACTCTCCACAATACAGTATAGGTATGTGAGTTAAACTGCAAGTGGCACAAACTCTCCACAGTGCAGCAAAATAATAATACACTGCAAGTGGCACAAACTCTCAACAGTACAGCAAAATAATAATACACTGCAAGTGGCACAAACTCTCAACAGTACAGCAAAATAATAATACACTGCAAGTGGCACAAACTCTCCACAGTACAGGGGGTGGAAGGAGATATGGGTGACGTGAGAAGTCACCCTGTATCAGGAATGGACAAACCGCAAGTGGCGCAAACTCTCCACAATTCAGCATAGGTATGTGAGTTAAACTGCAAGTGGCACAAACTCTCCACAGTACAGCAAAATAATAATACACTGCAAGTGGCACAAACTCTCAACGGTACAGCAAAATAATAATGCACTGCAAGTGGCACAAACTCTCCACAGTACAGGGGGGTGGAAGGAGATATGGGTGACGTGAGAAGTCACCCTGTATCAGGAATGGACAAACCGCAAGTGGCGCAAACTCTCCACAATACAGAATAGGTTTGTGAGTTAAACTGCAAGTGGCACAAACTCTCCACAGTACAGCAAAATGAGGTTACACTGCAAGTGGCTCAAGCTCTCCACAATACAGGGGGGTGGAAGGAGATATGGGTGACGTGAGAAGTCACCCAGTATCAGGAATGGACAAACCGCAAATGGCGCAAACTCTCCACTATACAGTATAGGTTTGTGAGTTAAACTGCAAGTGGCACAAACTCTCCACAGTACAGTAGGATTGGATGAATAGGAAATGCAACAACAAATTAATGTTCTTAATATCGTTGAATATTAAAGAACTTTAAACAAAGTAATTATTAAAAATAATTAGCAAATATACCTACATACTCTATGTGATACAATAACTTTTAGAATCAAATATCCAATAACAGGCAAAACTGAATTACTCTGTGAGATAGACTCACCTATTTAACTCCTGATATTTTATTGTACAATGCTCCACAATTCACACTATATTAAAACAGATTTAATGGCTCAAGTGAACACTTCAGGTATTTACAGGGTTGCCAGGTCGATTTTTACTCTATCAGTGGATACCTTGTCAAAAATTCAGCAGATTTCAGTATATTTATTTTATGCTATACACATTTCAGGAAAGGATAATGTAATAAACCTATGACGTCAAAAAAATATGTATTTTTATTTTCTATAAAATACAAACAAAAAACACATTTTTATAAAAAAATAAACATATATACCAAATTCTTTATTAAAAAATACACAAATATCACAAAAAAAGGAACAAATAGTAAAAAAAAAACTAAAATACAAAAAAAAAATTAAAAAATTAAACGTAAGAAACAAACTGTTGGAGAGGTATATAGAAATTAAATTCAATCTGAATCAGATAAAGTGTTTGCCTTTTTTGGTTTGCACATATCATTACTATGTAAATTTAGTATATCTTGGGTGAAGTTAACATTTGTACAACATGAGGTTATATTACATATGTGGAAATATTTTTACAGTTTACAACAATGTTATTTGTAAAAAAGTTGGTTTACGTTTAATTTTATCTTCAGCTATCTGACAGCTCGATTACTATTGGAAGTTTTGACAAATCATTGAAGAAACTGCGCATGTCCAGTTGATTCATTAATTTATGTTGCATGAACAGCTGACTATTCTTAGTTTAAATTTAATCTTAATCTTAAATTAGTTTTAGTTTAGTTGATGTTGCATGAATCCACCTTAACTAAAGATTTATAGTAATAGGCAATTACAATAATAAATACGTGTCATAATTTTTTCAGTTTTTCAGTAGATTGTGTTTTAGTAGATCAATAGATCAACAGGCAAATCAGTAAATCTACTGAAAATTCAGTAGACCTGGCAACCCTGGGTATTTACTAGGAACTAAAACTCAAATCGTTCTTAAAATTTTATTTCCCCTTTCGTGGCCTCGAAGACTACTTTATCGCCGTGAGAAAAAAAATTGGATATAGGTAAACAGATAATCACTAAACCAAGAATTTAACATGTGACCCTGTTTTTCTCAAGCTTTTCAGAGACACTGCAAGGGATTGCTAACTGTTTAGTTCGGACGTTTCGATTATGTATCATAAACAATCATATTATACGGATAATGCTACATGCAAGGAGCCGTAATGGAAGGTAAAGTGCTAAATATGGGGAGCTTTAGTGGATCCTGAACATCGGCGAAGCGACATATGCCGCGAACTATTGATTATTTTTGTACAGTAGGATACAAGCACCTGAAAGTTTGAAAACGTTCAAGCCCACGATGCGCATTCGTCGTACGGACAGACTGTCCAGGAGCAGTCAGTTGCTGTGAGAAATTCAGCGAGTAGACATCTACGTACAGTCTAGGAGAAATTATTAATAAAATAATGGAGTTTCAATCAAGTCTCAAAGGCAAAATTTTAAATAGTCAAACACGGAAAGTATAGCTAATGTTATTTATTTTATGAGAAAAGAGGCTGTAAGTAATCAACCATTAAAATACTTTTAAAATAGAACACGATTATATGGCAAAGGAACCAGCTTTCGATATTGTGGTTGATGATTTAATAATCAATTTAGGATCTAATAGTGACAGTGAGTGCGGGACTGATGGAGGAACCTCGGATTCAGAATGCATGCAGTGAGAATCTCACACTTTCAGGTGAATTTGCCAAACTGTACACGTTAATAATGTGAATAGTTTTTCTAATAGTCTCTTATATAAATGTATCTGGAATTTTTTATTAATAAATATTTATATCAGATAATCACTATTTTGGCACGTTAGCTGCTTTTGAATACAGTAAGAGATGAGAGCTAAATATTAAGAGTTTCATTTTAAATATTTCTTGACTCGCCCTGTAACCACCAATGTCTTTTGTACCAAGAATCAGCTTAAAACTAATTAATTAACAGTCGTGCAAATCATTTATAACAGAAAGGTTTTCTTAGACGAAATATTACTTTTTAAAACCCGTACTTCCCGTCACCACGGTAGCGTTACTTTCACTTTTAAATTTAATTTTTGTAAATTGTCCTAGATTGTGTCCTCTGGATATTTATCAACAAAAAACACAAGATAGAGAAAGAATGGAACAAGACAGAGAAGAGTTAGCGTAAGTGTGTTGGTATTATATACAGGGTGCATTAAAATTTTTTGACACGCAATTCTTTCAGGACTGGCTTAACTATTCGTGATATATTACCGACAGATCCAAGTAAATATGATAAAATGAGGCCACCGAAGCGCGACGGTAACCCAACTATAGTTCATTTTCATGTTACTGTTATGGGATTAGACAGCATCGACGAAAACTCAATGGTATAGTTTTCTCCCTTTTTCATTTTTAAGGCTGCTGAATAAGGAACTTTTTGAGCTCATCTACTGACAAAAAAGCCGGAAATTATTTTCCAGTTTTGTAGAACGGCCGTCAGAGGGTTTTAATATATTCATGATGTATTATAATGTAAAAAAAAATTAAATAAAATGACTTACTTTTTTAGACTTACGCAGCCGATATATTTTTTGCTCAAACTTGGAAAGACCACCGTTTAAGACTTCCTGAAAATATGACAACGGAATATAGGTTGCTGGAAGTGGAATGGTTAAAAAAAATGTGGAGACCGGATTCATTTTTCAAAAACGCCAAATCGGTCACTTTTCAAACTATGACAATACCAAATCACTATATGTGGCTATATAAAGACAAAACCATACTTTACATGGTAAAGTAAGTAGGTACATTTTTTAAATATTGTTTTTCAACCATTCGCGAAAAAGGTTAGTCGAACAAAAATTGATAATATTATACACGGTGCGAAATTGATTCAAATTCTTACACACAACCTTATGTTGTTTGGTTGGAGTTGATAAATAATTCACTAGCGGGCTTTGAAGAAATCATTTATATTGATGGTGGTGCATACCTCCATATTGCGGTGGATCTAATTGTAGTGCGATCTAGCGGCGCGTGTCGAAAGTAGGTCTGAGGTAGGAAGATAGGTAACCAGTAAGGGTAATTAGTGTGGCGCTGTCTACATTTCACTCACTTAATAATGTCATTGTTGCCATGTTTCAAATATAAACTAGATATTTCATGGTTCCTGTGAGAAATTAAGACAGACACACCTTAATACACTCACCTATATTATTATCACAAATATATCTGCCTTGATTTTCACAGGAACAATGAAATATCAAGTTTGTAATTATTGGAACATAGCAACATTAACATTATTAAGTGAGTGAAATGTGAATGGCACTACATTAATTACCGAGCATTTTCAGACGATACCATTACCATACCATTTTCAGCGGGCGATAAATGGTCGCAATATTGCGTACATGAAATCTACGTGCATTTAAATCGGCCGTTTTCACACATAGGCGATACCATATCTTCTATGGTAGCGCCGATGCGATATCGCATGAACACGCGATTTGTTCTTTTAAAATCGCGCAGTGCGGTACGATATTTTTCCGTTACCATTTCTCTACGCAATGCAAAAGCATCTTATGCATGTTTTCACACGTGTAGCAAGAAATCGCAAATCGCAGCTTTTTTTTCAGTACCAGTGTTGTGATGTCGAAGAAAACATCTAAATTTTTGTCTTTTTTCCTTATAGATGCTGAAAGACGTTCTAGACTTCGTTTCACGCAAGAAGAACCCACCTGAAGTTGCAGTCGTATGCGCGAGCTTGTTGTCAAAAAGAGTTGCACAAGTTTGACTGGAATGTTTGAGATTGACTTGAGTTTGACTTGAAATTAAGTCAAACTGAAGTCAATCTTTCTGACAAATAATTCAAGTCAAATCAAACTGGACAATGGATACAGGTTTGAAAATTCAAACTGTTTGTCAAACTAGTTTGAAAAATAATTTACTTAGTAGATATACCTTAAATGGGTAAAATATTTATATTAGATATGGTAAGTAGGTACAACAAATACATTATTTTAAACATTTTTTTAAAATCAACTCCAGCTTGTCACCTCAAAATTCTCCGTGAAAAGTAAAGTTCTTACAAATTAAGTGAAAACAACAATATATTAGGTAGTAACCTCTTCCTGCGATCCTTGTGTGATATTTGTTAAGGATTCTTGTTGAAGCCACGAATTTAAACACATTAATGTTCTAATAGATTGGTCATTTAATCGGTTTCGTTTTTTGTGACTGTCAATGAAGCTCTGGAAAAATAGCATTCTATGCAGGCTGATGTTGCAGGGGTGGCAAGAAAGTCTCTCGCCATTTTTGATAAAGTTGGAAATACAGTTTCTTGACGTTTCCACCACTTTAGTATGTCCTCGGTACTGTCAGCTCGTGATTCAGCTGCGTATTTGTCGATTTCGTATCTCCATGAATTTTCGTTTCTATTTATTTTTGGAGATGATTGGAAAAGTCCAAACAAGTCTAAATCAAAATCGGAAACTTCATCAGACTTTTTTTCGAACACACTGAATATACATTCAGTTTGAGTTTGGGGTGACTCTTTGTCAGTGTAAGGTGAATAATAATTTTCTTTATAACTTTATTCAAATTTCTTGATGGCTTCATGTTTTAAGGATTGTCCCCATGTCATTAAAGAAAACATTTCAATTTTATGACCAGGATTCAGAATCAAAACGATACAATACATCCAGTTAGTCCTGCTGTAATGCTTAACAATTTTATCGCGGGCTGCCTGAAGGGCAAGAATTATTTTTGCATCAAGATCGTCTCTATTTTCTTTATTATCTAGTTCATGCGCCCATCGTTCTAGTTTGTCGAGTAGCATATTGATCCTAATGACCACCATAGGAAGGGTAGAATATTTGATCGCATTTCCAATGTAGAGTTCCATCTGGTTTTTACCTCCAGTTTGGGAATGGTCATGTCTAAATTTAATGAGTCGCAAAATTTTGCGAAGTTTAATCTTAACATTTCGGAGTTTTTCACAAATTACCTTAACCTTTGCAATTGTTGCAGTATTTTCAAATATTATACTTTCGTTATCACTAGTATCGGAGTCTTCGCCTTCTTCAGACGTTAACTTGAAATACTTTCATTAAATCTCGAGCAGCTAAGTCAAGAATATGTACAAAACACATGTAATGCTTATTCGCACCATCAAAATTTTCTATTATGTTTCCCAAATCTTTCAAAAAAGTGAAATTACTATTAGTGTTGTCAGTAGTAATATCTTGAATAGAGTGTGTAATATTGAATTCAGCCGTTATTTTAAAAAACAAAGTTGCCATTGAAACGCCAGTATGTTGTCCTTTTGCGGGTACAAAATCTAAAAAAAAAGAATGTAATGTCCAGTTACTATCAATAAAATGAACGGCTACTGCATAGTAGCCCTTCATCGAATGGGAAGACCATCCATCCATTGTAAACGAAATTTTAGAGTCACAAGCATTTAAAAGTATCTTTACTGAATTTTTCAAAACATCAAATTTGGAAAATATTCGTGACTTCAACTGGTTTCTTGAAGGGACAATTAGGTTTGGACTAATGTAGTTGTATAATTGGTGGGTTATATCATCTTCAAAGAAGTTAAATGGCAAATATTTTTTTACAGTGTACTCCACTAATAGATCCATAAATTCATTTTTCTTCTTCTTATTTTATTAGAATTGGAAATAAACACGTTGCGCAATATCATATTCAAACTTCAAACTGTTTGATGAAGTTTGATTTCAAGTCAAACCTAAAGATACAGAAATCAAGTCAAGTCAAACTTTTTTACATAAAAAGTTTGATTTTCAAGTCAAGCCAAGTTTGTTGGGTAAAATCAAAATAGTTTGACTTGATGCATCTCTAGTCAAAACCAGCGCCATATTATAAAATTGTAAAACAGTAGCGTAACGTTTTCACATTTTGAAGGTTAACACAAAATTAGAATATTAAAAATGTATTTATCATACTTTTGTATAGTTCAAATAAAACTTATTTGGGAATTCTTTGAAGCTTTTCGAGATATTTTCACACACAATAGACACTGGTATATGAAAATACTTGGTACCTATCGTTAAAATATTTATACTTCAATTAACGATTGGGATGTTCGATGAAATCGGCCAAAAAGTAAGTCCCAATTACGATCTTATAGTATTTAAAAGGGTAAAAGAACACGAAATAGGAACTTGAAAAAATGTTTATTTATGAAAAATAGTGGTGACATCTTGGTTAAATGGTTGACTCGAATAACTATACTGCATGTTTTTGCCTAGAATCTAGCTGTGCTGAATAAACATTGAGGTTATTTCTTCTAGTAGACTTGTGCTATTTATTGCTTTCAAAGTCACTACTCCTATTGCTGCCACTGCTATAGTCATCTTCTGAAGTAGATTCATCGGACGATCCTGTATTCACATTAAACTTGAGAGAATCTACAACATCATCAAAAATGTGTTCTTTTTTAATCCATTCTGATTCGCATTTCTTTACATGTTCGCAAATAGAATACCATTCTTCGGCATGAAACATCGTTTGTTACGCCAATGGCAGGAAACGGTCGTTTCGAGGTGACATAGATAAACAAGACCGATTTTGATTTCTGCGCAACAGAGTTGGCAAACTTCAAGTGGGTTCTTCTTACGTGAAACGGAGTCTACGAACATCCTGAAAGTATTGTAGGTCATACGAAAATAATTGAAAAATTTTTCTTCGTGATCAAATAATTTGTCAAACTGTATATAAAACGCGCCTTCCAAATATCTAGTTTGTAACAAAGAATGAACCCAGAAATGTCGATTTTTCCATCGAATCTCTCTTTGTTTCCTTGCTTTTCTCTGTTTGAGAAGTAGCGCTAGCAACACACGTCTTCTATCCATAACACTTTCTAACTAACTGATCTTGGAAACTGTGTAATAATTACTTTAGGTTGAAAAATTCGATCGTATCAATTTATGGTTATGTGTGAAAGTGATATTCCATTTTGCAACCATTTATCGCCCGCTGAAAATGGTATGGTAATGGTATCGTCTAAAAATGCTCTTGTTTACCTATTTTTCTAGAGGTGTAGACAGCACAACATCCAAATGGATTTCGGAACTGCTCACCACTAGAGTAGCAGAGACGAGGACGAACAAAGACATTGTCTCCATCTGTACAACCAGAGGATGTCCACAGGGAGGAGTAGCATCCCCATTAATGTGGAGCCTGACGGTTGACGAACTCCTGTGTGGTTTGACTGACCTCGGAATATCCTGCCAAGGATATGCCGATGATATTGTCATAACAGACAGGGGAAAATTCGAAAATACCCTTTGTGACATCGTACAAAAGGGTCTGAACTATACAAATAGCTGGTATAGGAAAGTGGGACTTAACATCAACCCCACCAAAACCATGTTAATAGCCTTCACTAAGAAAAGAAAGCTCAACCTCAAAACCATTAAACTTGATGGGAGCGAGGTTGAATGTAGACAAGAAGTCAAGTATCTAGGTTTGACTCTAGACAGTAAACTCTTGTGGAAGAAACACGAAAAGGAGATTATATACAAAGCAAAAATGGCTATAATGGTGTGCAGAAATCTGGCAGGGAGAAATTGGGGTTGTAACCCAAAAATCCTGAGCTGGATGTACACTGCCATAGTGAGACCAGTTATCACTTATGGAGCCATTACGTGGAGTAGGAGAACTAGCCTATTGGCAACGAGATAAAACCTCCCCAAAATTCAAAGACTAGCCTGTATGTGCATTACAGGAGCATTGAGAACATGCCCAACGGCAGCCATGGAAGTTCCACCTCCTTACTTCTTAGAAATCAGAAAGCCTGGGACATGTCACAAGATGGTATGATAAAAAAGTATAACTTTTCAAAGAAATTCGTTACGGAATTAAGCAACAAGAAGGAATGGGATCCAAATACCATTACCAGACTTGGAAAGAATGCCATTAAATGGTACACAGACGGCTCAAAAGTAATAGAAGGAACTGGGATAGGAGTGTACGGGCCAGGAACCAAACACTCTGAAAGCTTGTGAAAAACCCCTTTCAAGCGAAAATTCACGCCGTAAGAAAGTGTGCCCAGTTCAATATTGATAAAGGATATAGAAGGCAAGGAATTATCATAATGTCGCATAGTCAAGCAGCCATTAAAGCACTGAACTCTTGTGTTATCAGTTCCAAAATTGTGTGGGAATGCGTAGGCAAACTAAATGAACTATGCGAGAACAATATAGTCACCTTAGTGTGGATTCCAGGACACACTGGGATAGAAGGAAATGACATAGCAGATGAACTAGCAAAGAGGGGGACTGGAACACCCTTTTGGGGGCCGGAACCCTTTTGCGGTATCAGCTCCAATGTAATATTGAAATAAACAGGCAAAGCCGAAGAAAAGAGAAGATCTGACCATTGGAAAGATCTAGTAGGACTTAGACAATCAAAGATTACAACCTGTTGAGATCAAATCAATGCATAAGTCAAAGTAAAACTGCACTAAGAGTTTTAACAGGCATCCTTACGGGACATTGTCGCCTGAATGGGCAGCTGAAAAAGCTCAAAATAGTGGAGGAAGAAGAATGTAGATTCTGTGGCATGGAAGAAGAAACCTTCATCCACATACTTGCGAACTGCATAGCAATTCAGAATCCTAGGGCACAACACCTTGGAGATTACTGGATAGAAGAGGGACATTTACCTAAGCTGAAGCCTGCAGATATCCTAAAATGCCTCCGGGAAATAGGACTAAAGGAGCTACTAGTCTCTGAGACTTTCCTCAGGAACTAAGTAGAAGTAAGGGGGCACAATAGATCTTTTAGGTCTCAGTGAATGTCACCCCAATTTACATACATACATACCTTTTTTTACCTCAGACATAATTTCGACTAGCTCCACTATATCGCACTACAATACGATCAACCGCAATATGGAGGTATGTAAAACCATCAATTGTCAGTATTTTAGGTTCAGTTCTTTATGATTATTTTAAGTCTTTTTAGTAAGCGTTATGAAACAATTTTAAAATAGTTGATATAAGTAAAGTTGGCCTGTGAAATTCTCCATATCTAGAAGGTTTTTTGGTTTTTCTAATTTCTAATCACTTCAATAATTGGTTTTTATGTAAAGCCAACTATTTCCTTCATTGGCAGATTTTTTTAAATTTTAACAGCTTTTAATGCTTACAAAATTATTTCAGATCTATTTTACGTCCAGACATTAAACTTACTTACTTAAATTGGGTTAGTTTTACAAAAAATGCAGCTTAATACCAAGTTTTTTTAGGTTGACATTGAGGCTTTCGTGTGCAATGAATTTTATGATTTACCCTCATGATACACAAGAATGTAAATTGCAAATGGAAAGTTGTAAGTGTAAATAAATTTTCCAATCTTTTTTTAATTTCAATGATTTTCAGTATCTCACACAACAGATGATATGATTTTTGAATGGGATCCTGACGTTCCTTTGGTGGTGGATGAAAATATTCAACTTCCTCAATTAGCATTGGTTAAAAATAATACTGCTGATTGCACTCAGGTGTATTCAACTGGTAAGATCTTTATGAGTAATAAATTCAACATAATCAGTTATTTTAAATTTTTGTGAACGCGGAGAGGTTGTAGCATACATCTTTTATAATTGGAGTTTGATTTAAAAAAGGTCCCGTTAACAAGAAAGAGTATATTGTGCAACAAGTGAGAAAAGAACTTTCCCCACATGTTGCACACTATACTTTTTCTACAACTGCACAAATTTAAAGAATACAAGTAAAGTAACTTAATATTTATTTTTATGGTTAGTAAAACAAAAATAACACTAAAGTGTCCTATCTCTAAACTAAATAATTTTATTTAAAATTATAGTTGATGGTGAAATTAGTACAATTTTGTATTTTCAAACCCGAAACGTCATTTTAGAATTTAAAAACTTCTAATACAATCTGACAGTGAGAAATAGTAGGTATTTCTCACAGTATGAGCAATAAATGGTTTTGAAATTGAGTAAGGTATGTGAAATACGTCACTTTTCATATCAGTTGTAGAAAAATGTATTTTCCCGTAAAATGTATTATACTTCTACAGGGTGGTCCGTAAGTAATGATCCAAAGTGGAATGGAAGATTATTGGCCTCAAAATATTACGATCTGATTCAACTTGCTTTAATAAAATATTGACAATAAAAAAGATCCAGGGTGGCAAAGTTGAAATGTAAAAAATGGTTTTTCTCGGTAAATTGAAAGATTTTGGAT
Source organism: Lochmaea crataegi (assembly GCA_947563755.1). Lineage (NCBI taxonomy): Eukaryota > Metazoa > Arthropoda > Insecta > Coleoptera > Chrysomelidae > Lochmaea > Lochmaea crataegi. The sequence continues at coordinate 27,554,908 of OX387429.1, forward strand.
ATACAAACGTAAAAATTTGAAGATGGGGGGTTTTAGGGCATGATAAATCATAATATGATATCCGTTTCGATATATTTTCTAGAGGGCGCCACATGAACTATGTTGTTGGTGTAACTGTGCGCTTAACTTTTTAATCGTTAATGCTATCTCTCTTTTTATGAGAATACTAGCTGACCCTGCGAACTTCGTACCGCCATATTTTCTGAATTCCTGAAAGACTTTGTTTTATGTTAAAATTAAAAAAAAATAAACAATAGCTTCTGTTTTCAATAGGACCATATATTAAAATAAAGTAAAAATAAAATAATACGACTGTATATATTCATTATATTAATTTGTTTATTGATAAATATTGAAATACATTTATTTGTCAATAAATTAAATGAATTTTATGAATAATTTCACACACTTATTTACTCAATTATGGTAAATAAATACTATTCTTAAAACTTTTCTTATATTCTATTGTAATCCCTTGTAATGTACAATATTCTTGGTTTTTCCTTTTGGAGAAAAAACAAGGTTTGGCGACTCTTGAGCATGCAACGTACAACTACCCATGCGAAAAACATGGCAATTCAACTAATTCAAGGTTTATTCCACACACTTCTAACGATTGGATTTGGGATTTATTAATTGTCATCGCGAATGCAAGGCGCACTGGAAACTGGACACGTTTGAATTCAAAAAGAAAGTCAGTTGGCAGTAGTGGTATTCTTGGAATAAGCACATCTTCGCCTTTGAACTTTCCTATGATTATAGTGGCTTCAATTAAATTTTTCATAATTTTTTTAACAGCGAGTATTGTTCCGTTGCACAGTTTTGATTGATTCAGATTGCGTAACATAATTATCACCGAGCCAACCATTATAACTGCAAATTTTGTTGTGGTAATCCTGGCAAATCCAATGAATTTAGAAATTCAGTTGGATAATTGACTAAGTACTTCATTTGTATCGATAATGGAATCGATCGACTCAAATGAATGTATTTGTCCATCAATTTTACTCTGAATGTTTATATTTAAATCGTCTACAACCCTATTTTTTGCTGCTAAAATGGCTCGTTTACTCAACCAAGCATGATTTTTATAATTCACACCAATATTTGGGAACACTTTTAATATTAATTCTTCATTTGAAGTTATGAATTGACAAAAATTTGGTGGACATGAAATAAGGCCAGTAGAAGCGTCAACAGGAATTCTCCCATTGCCAATGTCTAATAATGCATTTGAAAACACCTCTGCCGATATGTCATTTTGCAACTCCACTCGCATATTGATTGTTAATTTAAGCTTTTTACGTATCTCCATAAAATTTGATGCCTGAAGCATTTATTTCATCAGCAGCTGTTGATCTGGGAATGACTGGCAGCGATTTGCGAAAATCACCAGGACCCCAATTCTTGACCGTTCGCAACACTCAAGGTTACTCGCTCCCTAACGAATTCGTTAAAATACCATTCTTGAGCGCTCTCTGCTTTGCGCATTCGCTTGATAGTGTTCGTTATGCAACGAGCACATTTTTTTACGTGATAACCATAGATAATTTTTATATTTATGTGGCGTATAGTTAATGGAAGATTTAGAATTTCCGCGCGATCCTTCGAATCCGTTCACGACAATGAATGATCTTCTCCCCCGGGAATACTATTTAAAATATTTGCCTATTTAGTCCACTCTTCCATAGAATCTTCGAAGTTATTTGTGAAGTTACCACCTATTATTTTATCCTTCCCTTGCAAATATTCCAGCATCATTTTTTTGCTTTTCCGAAACTATTCCTATTTCCTCCGCGCCCGCGTGATTCATTATTAATAATGTTTCGATTCATTTCTTATAGTCATGCCGGGTCATTCTCACCAAAAGGAGACTTTTGTTGTCTCTGCAAAATATTTTCGTTGAAAAGATTATATTCATCTAAAATATACGGTTATTAAAAAAAGTTCAATATTTTTACTTAAATCGCATATATAAGATAACTGCCAAATTTCATTTTACCATAAATAAATTATTTCAAGGGTGCGGAATCTCCTCTCCGTTGCGTGTTATGCCGTTAATGTATTACTTATTTTAAACCAAAACAAAGCTAAACGGAGTAAAATTTTTACCAGCTTTTGTTGAAAAGTTTTCAATCCTCAACCCTGAACTGCGTTGTAGTTGATATTTTTATTTTAACATTAAAAAATTACGAATAATTCATTGTCTCCGGTTACGTTTCTCTCCTCCGTTGCACCGTTTAAATTAGCGCGTAAAATCTGCTGACACCTGCTGTCACTTGTTGCAACTCCTTCAGTAGACAGTGTGTGTTGTTGTTAGTTAGGAAATGGTATGATGGTTTTTAAAAGCAAGAAAAACAGCAAAATATTGATAATTTATGTAAGTAATATTTAATATGTAAAGCATAAGTCTCTTTACCGTTAACCGCAGTAGATTAAGTAATGTATATGATATTAAATTGTTAGATGGTTCACGTACATGACTAAGACGGGCTGTTACTAAAGCCGGCTCAGTTGTTTATGGCACCCATTTTATCAAGGTGAAAATGGCGGTAAATTCAAAAATTCTATCCTCCGTTAATCTCCGCTCCGTTAAATTATGTGGCAACGGAGTAGAGAATATGTTAATGGAGGGGATATATTTTGTTTAAATAGCTCTTTAAACTCATCTAAGTATTTCCAGTGTTAAACATGGCAAAAAATCTGAAAAAGGACCGGAAAAACGTATCTGAAGAAAATTTAAATAAAAAGCGAAAGAAAAGCAAAGAAGCGATGCGTAAACTACGAGAAAGAATAAGATCGGATCCAGCTAAATATGAAGAGTCAAAGAGAAAGGAGAGAGAAAGGATATAATGCTCGCAAAGCTGCGAGTAAAATAAAGTCAGTTAAAGATATGACTCCCCGTGAGCAAAGGCGTATCAGAAAAGAATGGCGTTTCAAAATTAACCAGAGATATAAAAAGAAGAAAGAAATCAAACGGCTTGAAATGTTTTTGGATGAGCATACTGCGCCTAACAGTCCAGACGTGTCAGATAGAGGATTTGAAGAAGAAAACTTATTTCAAAATGATATGCCAAGAGAAGGTTCTCCTGGAATTGTAGTTCCTTTTAGACAAACAGTTAGCAGGCAATTTATAACTGGGGAAAAATTAAAAGAAAAAACAGAAATAAATTAAATGAAAAGATAAAGCAATTATATACTTTATTAAAAAAATCTTAAATGCGCGCAAGGAAATATAAGAAGCGGTATTACAGACTAAAAACAGCAAAGAATAATACTGAAGAAAGCCCGGAAAAGCAAGAAGTCAAGAACATTTTAAGCTCGATTTCGGCTACGAAAAACATTAAAAAGAGTCTTGGATTTGGTGACGCACTTTTTTCTCAAGTAAAAAACAACTTTAAGCAGATTAATGGTAAGAAGGAAAAAAGAAAGTTCATAGAATACATATCTGGAAATATAATAAGACATCAAGGTTATACCAAATAACTTTCTAAAATTGCCTCAAACAAAATTTTGTATGGCAAACTGACAAGGAACAAAAAGTATTTTGAAAAAATTTTGTTTACTAGAAGTCTTATTAAAGATTTTTTGTCTAAAGATGAGCATAGTCGCCTGTGCCCAGGAAAAAGGGATACAATCACAAGAAGGAGGATTAAGAAACAAAAACGGTATTTAAATGATTCACTTAAAAATTTGTATTCAAAATTTAAGCAGAACCATCCTACCTCGAAAATTTCTTATGCTATATTTTGCAAATTTCGACCTTTTTGGATATTGCAGCCAACTGTGAATAACAGATAAACTTGTATGTGTATCATACATGCCAATATGAGTCTCATGGTACAAAAACTGAAATATCTAAAAATAACAAATGAAAATTCGTCACAAGAATTAGTAAAATCTTTGTGTTGCAACCGCGATAGTGAAAGATGTTTGGAGGGAAAATGTGAAAACTGTAAAGAAAAGAAGATAGACTTTTTAGAATATGAAGGAGAAGATTTTACCAGTTACCAAAAGTGGATGAATAAAAAAGAAGTCGTTGTAATAAAGGGACGAGGAAAAACTTGTTCCAAAACTATTAAAGAACAGCTAGTTTGCACAAAAAGAGAGCTGTGCAAAATGTTGAGTAACTCGATTCCAAAGTTTTTGTTACATACCAGGAACATCTCTCATCAGTACAAAAGCGTAGATCAGATCAAAAAAACGTTGTCTGAAGATGAGGTACTTTTTCACATTGACTTCTCGGAAAATTTTGTTTGCAAATACGCCGAAGAAGTACAATCGGTACACTTCGGTGGCTCTAAACAGCAAATATCTTTACATACGGTAATCGTTTATTATAGACCTACTAGTGAATCAGCTGTGGTGCCTTTATCTTTTTGTACAATGTCAGACGATCTTAGACACGATCCAGTTGCCAAATGTGTTCACTTAGATCTAGTGATAACAGAAATTAAAAAAGTTGTACCTGTTTTAAATACTACACATTTTTTAAGTGACGGGCCCACAACACAATATCGCAACCGAAAAATGTTTTTTTTTATTGGTGCTTATCTTTCTAAAAAACTGCAGACAGATGCTGTGAGATGGCACTACGGTGAAAGTGGCCATGGTAAAGGTGCGCCTTATGGCGTTGGAGGCTACATAAAAAGAGAAGCAGATCGTCTTGTTTCATTAGGTAAAGATATTTCCGATTTTGGGAAATTAATTGACGCTTTTAGCTCTTCTTCTGTCAAAGTTTCTGGACTGTACAAACATGATTTTAATGAGGCTTACAAAAACATCGAGCTATTGATACCAGAAAAACTTCCAACTTTTAAAGGGACCTTGAAGTGCCATGAGATTTGCTGGCAGCGATCAACGCCCAACATACTCTGTCCCCACTACGGCTTGGGTAACATACAGATGGACTTCTGGAATGGTAACCAAGCTGATCTATAATATGTTTATAATATTTCATAATATTTTGTTTATGTTATAGAAAGTAACAGGAACAATCCTGAGAATGACCAGAATGAAGAAACTTCTTCGGACAGTAGCTACTTCGAGGCCAATCCTAACAATAACGTTAATAATTGCAATGAGAATCACGATTTGAATGTCGATGTGCCTAATATCAAGAACAACGGTAAGCAACAGGTGTGATCTACAATTTCATCAAGTTCTTAATTTCTATTTTACTTTTATAGGTACCAACACAAAAATAATTCCACATAATCGCATTGGCTACTATGAAGTATATTCACCCTCCGACGGCTCAAGTGATGAAGAAGTCCCACTAATCCAGTATACCCAAAAACACCTTAAGAAAGTTATTAGTATTAACTCGTTTGTAATTGAGAAACTTTCCGGCAAAAAAAATTTTCTCCGGAAAAGTTTAATTTTACCGAAGAATTCAATTCAAACAATAAACACGACCCAACTGCTAAACTCACATCCAAACACACAAAAACGATTTAATCTCTGAACTATTATCAATACTTAATAAAAGTGACGTTTTAGTAGTTTTTTTAACGCTAATTTTACCGAAGAATTCAATTCAAACAATAGACATGACCCAACATCTAAACTCACATCCAAACACACAAAACACGATTTAATCTCTAAACTATTATCAAAACGTAATAAAAGTGAAGTTTTAGTAGTTTTTTAACGCTAATTTTAAATATTTCCGCTAATGGCTCTGTAGATTGCACTCATCTGACATTTTACTTAGCGGTTTGTCATCATGACAAACACAAAAATTCAAATCGACGCCATTTTTAGTCCATTTAGAGCAACCTAATTAACACATTTTTTGGTACTATTAATTTAATTAATTGATCGATTTTAACATTTTTTTTGTATACAAACCTTGACGTGGCAATAACGAACACAAAAGAAGAATTATCCAATTTGTTGCCGGCGTTCTGAAGTTATGCGCGTATATACATTACGCAGATTCATTTTTATATATAAGATGAAAACAACATAATTTTTGCGACAAAAAGGTATAGGTACCTATCATTAGTCTGAAAAGTTCCCAGTTTTCGAGATATTTGCATTTTAAAATCCCCCTACATAATTTTCATTTTATTTATTAGCACAAATAATAACGTTAGTAGGCGCTGATGTCAGCAAATTTATTATTACAAATATTAACGTAGTAGGTGCCGATGTCAACAATACTCCTGTCAGTTGATCATTCGTGTTTTGACAGTTAATCATTCTAATTTCCTTATTACAAATATGTGACTAATAATAACAAGTTAATCTAAGAAAATTAGAAAATGACGAGGCACAATAATTTTTCAAACCTAGAAAAGAGAGATATGTTATCTATTTATTGCCAACAAAATTTCAATGGGCAACAGCAATAAGTAAAACTTCTATTCTAAAAGTATTGCACGTAGATAAATACCGTTCGTTTCATTTTTCACGTGTCTAAAATTTATTACAAAGAGATTGCCCTTTGAGATATCAGTTTGCTCGTGATATTCCGAACAAACAAGATAATGACCACACATTCGTCAATAGGATACTATTTACAGATGAAGTCACATTTACTCGCCTTGGAATTTTCAATTTAAGAAATAACTATTTTTGGGACTGTTGTATATTCAAATTGTAATGCCAAAAACTGCCTTGACATCTGTCGCACTTCATGAGACTTCACTTGTCAAGCACTTTGGCGGCATATAGGTGATCGGCGTCATTGGCGAACATTTTCTAGGGCTATACGAGTTGCACCAAAGATTAAATGGTTAGAACTATTCACATTTCCTACAAAATGAGTTAATTGATATGCTCGATGATTTATCACTCAATTCAAGGCATAACATGTTCTTTATGCAGGACGGGGCTCCTTCACATTGCACTCTACGAAACTATTTAATCACCCTGTCTCCTGAACGCTGGATTTGTCGTGGTAGTCCCTTTCCTTGGCCACCACGCAGTCCAGAATATAACACCTTGGATTTCAGTATATGGGGCACAATGAAGGGAATATTTTACAGAAACCCTATAAATAGTCGAGTTCAGCTTTGGCAAGAAATCAGCAAAATTTTTTTTTACACCAATGACATTACATAGTATTAGGCGATCTTTCATAAAACGCATTGATAAATGTATCGAGATGAATGGCGGACATATTGAACAATTACTGTGAAATAATATTTTAATTTTGTTGTTGTATTTTAGAATAAATTCTTTTTTTTATTTTAATTAAAAGCTACTCAGTCAAAGTGCTGATAAATAAAATGAAAATTATGTAGAAGGTTTTTAAAATGCGAATATCTCGAAAGCTAGTAACCTTTAATACTATTGATAAGTATGCATTTTTTTCACAAAAATGATGTAGTTTTAATATCTTTCAATAAAAAGCGAGATAGTGTTAACGATAAAAAAGTTTAGCGCACAGTTACACCAACAACATAGCTCATGTGGCGCCCTCTAGAAAATACATCCAAACGGTTATAATATTATGATTTCCCATTCCCTAAAACCCCTATCTTCTAATTTTTACGTTTGTATATCCAAAATCTTTCAATTTACTGAGAAAAAACATTTTTGACATTTGAGCATTGCCACCCTGTATCTTTTTTATTATTAATATTTTATAAAAGCAAGTTGCGTTAGATTGTAATTTTTAGGCCAAGAATCTTCCATTTCTCTTTGACCATTACTTACGGAACACCCTGTATATTTAGTAACGATGTCGTCCCTATATTTTGTTCATGTGTACTAACTGCTAGGGAAATAAAAACTGACGCCACCCGGTATAATATGATCTTCCAACAAATAAATTTCTATTTTAAATCATGGCTAACTCGCAAAAGCAGTCGACAAAAAATAAAATGGAGGATAAAGGGAAATGAATATAACTTTTTCTACAGTCGCGCGTAAAATGACTAATTACTAGGTATATTCAAATGAATTCGTAAAGTCGACAAATGCCGAGGATTGTTACTTTACGCTCTAGCGCAAAAAAGGAATCTTTTTCGCTCGGCTATTTAATCAAACCACGCTCTCCGAATTAACTCAATTGGTGAATATTTAACAATTTATCAGATTAAAAATCAAATTATATGAAAATTGTCCAAAATTTTGAAATATGGTCAAAAATTGCCAATAATTGTTAAAATTTTGAAAAATGGTCGATAATTGTCAAAAATTTTTTATAAAAATTCAAAAATGGTAAAAATTTTTGAAAAATTGCCAAAAATGGTCAATTGTCAAAAACTATCAAAAGTGGTGAAAAATTGTCAAAAATGGACAATTATTATCAAAATTGGTCAATAATTGTCAAAAATTGTTATAATTTTTAAAAATGGTCAATAATTGTCAAAAATTGTTATAATTTTTAAAAATGGTCAATAATTGTCAAAAACTATCAAAAATGGTCAAAAATTTTGAAAAAATGGCCAATAATTGTCAAAAACTATCAAAAATGGCAATTATTATTCTAGCACTCTGTTTTAATTATTACTGTAGAAAAAATGATGTGTGTTTTTCGATCGTAAAGAAAAATTGTCGCTTTCGAAAGATCGCATTCTTTCTCAAGCGGCAATCTGTTACTTCACGCTCTAAATACACAAATAACTATTAGGTATTTTTGACAGTTGATCACTGAACTTTTTGTCATATCAAGGTCAAAATTGACGCAAATATAGTAAAATTAAAAAACGATGAAGTGTTAAATTGTAATTGCTGGTAGTTAATGTTAAATACTTCAAACTAATTGTAACAATGACAAAAATGTATCAGAAATAGTGCAGGAAGTTTCTGATATGACTGGAGTCTTTGATCAAATGGTATTTCGATATGGAGAACAAAGTAAACTGGGCCACTCGTAACTCCCATGAGAAAATAGAAAAGCGGAGATTCAAATATTCGTGAAAATAAATACAATTAATGAAATCGCTGTAGAGAGCGAGAAGTACTGCACGGTATTTTAATGGGCATCATTCCTCCAACCCCTAATGTAGTACTAGAAAAAATCAATTAAAGGAAACATCTAAAATTTTCTTAAAGTACATTGAGAAAACTATTGCACGATATGGGTTTTGTATATACCCAGCCGGGTAGAAATTGAATATTAGAAGGAAAACAAGAAATAGGCGCTTGGAGGAACCATGTGGTAACATTATCCTATTTTAAACCGCAACGAAGATTATTAAATGGACAAATAGGAAGGTAACTATTCAGGAGAATATTGTATTTGTTGGGGAACATTTACAAAGACTCTTTCCATTCTCAAGTTATACAGGGAAAACAAAAAATGCTGCTTTTGTTTTTTTGAGCATACAATTATTAAATTGAAAAGTATCAAAAAATGGAAAAGGAAAGTTTCATTTGATCACAAATTCACTCTCTGATCTGATCTGATGAGCAAAGAGGGTGGATCAACACCACATTAGGCCATTTTTGCATCCTCCTGGAAGTCCCTCTCAGTACGTCAACCATCCATGACTTTAATATAGTTGATAACGTCCCCAAGAGGAACTTCTCTCAGTATGGCTGGTGTTAGCTATGCTCTACCAACTCATCTTCCTGTTTTCAGCCAGTCTGTTAGCCTCATTTTATGAAGATGTTTGTGGTGGTACGGTGTTTGCATATTATATACCCCGTACAAAAACCATAAAATAACAAACCTCCTGACGATGCCAAAACGTTATTACTCGAACCGCTCGAGAAATATATGTTATATTTCTGTTGTGGAATTTATTATTTAGTTTTTTTTTCAATAATTATGGAAAGATTACACGTAGTGAGGATTGAAATAATTAATTTGGGATTTTTGTTAAACGAAGAGATATGGTTGTTGTGAGCAATTAAGAAATAATTGGAGTGGTTGAGGATATTGTTTGAATTAATTATTCAGTCTCAGTTGCATATATAGTAAATAACGTCTACGCAGGAGTATTATTACGCAAATAAAACAAATATTTATATAAGGTGGCAATGAAAAACAAGAAGTAGATAACTTTTTAATTTATTATTTATTTTACACTGGATTTTTGTAGGAAATTTCACATGCTTGGAAGTGGTGTTCCTTTTGAAAAGAAGACTGGGATATTATCTCTTTCACACATATATTCCTACTTGTTTAATAGTTATCATGTCGGTAAGTGAATAATCTTACTTTAAAAGTACCGATTGGGCAAATAAGAACGGCCGTCGGCCATATCTTTAGGATCCGCATTGGAAACAAAATTTTTATCACAAAAATGGTTTCGAGAAAAATCTCACCGGCACACAAAAAAAAACAAAGTGTTCTGTACATTGGGCGCCTACGGGCATGTTTTACGACCTGCGGAATACGAATTTCAAGTCAGTTTTAGCCGTCCACCCTCCAGTTTCCAGTAAATTGCGAAAAACCGTGAAAAATAGCGAAAATTGGATGTTTTGGAAAAAAAAATTGGGGGATCTAAGACAAGCTCAATTTTCATGTATTTTGATCTCGTGATTACTAATTTTAAGTGTGCTTAGGTCATAAGCTGTTTTAAATCCGAGAAAACTGTAAAAAACCCTTAAAAATGGCAAAAATCGCAAAAAATTGGAATTATTTTAATAAAAAATATCTTGTAGTCTTGGATCGAGAAGAATTTTCTTGTAATTCGATCTCCGTAATCTGAATCTGCAATATATTTGGTCCAGATTCCTCTCAAACACTCAAAAAATCGCAAAAACCGATAAAATACCAAATATTTGCTATTGATAAAATTGAAAAAAAATCTTGTAAGCTCTATTTAATACGTTTTTTTGTACTTTTTTAACATAAAATACAAGTCTAAAATCTGAAAATGTAAAAAAATTTAAAAACTTATAAAAAATGATGAATAAACTGATTAAAGAGAATTATTTTCTCGAATGTTAAACTATTTTTCGGTGATATCGAACTCGTTTATTGTCAAATGATCTACAGAGTGGATTTCTCTTTCGTTTATTCTCTTTTTTCGGTACATCTCTTTTTAGTGTCCAGCAATAGTCTGCCATCTTGTTGATATTCCAATTCCCTTGATACCTAGTCTCCATTTCACTTATATTTTGATGGAATCGTTCTCCCTGTTCTTCACTATTTTCTCCAAGATTTTCAGGAAAGTGGTCGATGTGAGAATCTAGGAAGTGTAATTTAAGATTCATTAAGCAACCTAAATTTTTGTAATTTGTCACTAAGTCTTCTACTAATGTCCTGTAATTTTCACTTTTATTATTTCTGCTAAACTTTTTTCATTTGTGCCTGCAACTAGGGCACCTCCACGGGGTGACGATGGGCAACAGAGCCATCTGGCAGAGTCCCTGGGTTAACGGCGTGTGTGCCGTCATTGCAGATACAAACGATAAGTACTTTACAATGCAGGGATCCGGAATCCCAGTATCGGCGTCTTGTCTGCGCCTGGGTTCCACACTTTGATTGTGATCGATGTCATATCATGTTGACACGATGGGAAACGGCCAAAAACGGAGAAAAACTGAAATTTACAATTCCCATGATCTGGACTTCAGGGACAAGTACAGAAAACTGTTACTTTTGTTTGACTGAAATGGTCGGTTTTTCTTCGTCTAATAGAAGTAAAATACAATACGCCGATGTTTCATCAGCTGTTAAACCACGGAAAACAGTAGTCGTAGATAAAATCGAAGCTCTTGAAGAGATGGAAGTAGAAAAAGAAGACGTGCCAATGCAGGAAGAAGTGGAGAAAGAAATTTCTGAAGATGAAAATCTTAAAGATGAAGATTTCATGCCAGATGGGAAAACGAAAGACCCTGAAACATTCAATGAGAAGAACTAAATGATCTTGTACGAGATTTAAATTTACCTAAGGATGGAGCTGAACTACTGGCATCAAGACTAAAAAATAAAAATTTGTTAGCTAAAAAGGTATCGGCTTACTTTTATCGGAATAGAGAAAAGGAGTTCCGGAAGTATTTGACAAAGGATGATGAGAGCTCGGTGGTGTACTGTTCCAATGTTAAAGGCTTGGTTGATGAATTAAAACCTAATATCTATAAAGACGATGAGTGGAGACTCTTTATAGATTCATCAACTAGAAGCCTCAAAGCTGTTTTGCTTCACATTGGAAACATATTAGCGCCAATTCCAATAGCCCATTCGACGAAGCTTGAAGAGACCTATGAAAACTTAGAAATTGCATTGAATAAAATAAAGTATTCAGAACACCAATGGCGAAATTGTGGGGATCTGAAAATCGCAACACTTGTTTTGGGTCAGCAATCAGGATTCACTAAATATCCCTGCTACCTATGTTTGTGGGATAGCAGGGACAGAAAAATCACTAGGTGAAAAAAGAATGGCCTACGAGAGTGCAATTAAATGTCGGTACTCATAATGTTATATGAACACCATTGATTGAGCCTTCAAAATATCTGCTACCACCACTTCACATCAAGCTAGGTCTCATAAAACAGTATGTCAAAGCTCTGGACAAGGATGGTGATTGTTTTCAGTAGGTACTTAGAGGAAAGTTTTCACGGTTTTTTGCAATTTACAGGAAATTGGAGGGTGGACGGCTAGAGCTGACTTGAAATTCGTATTCCGCAGGTCGAAAAACATGCCCGTAGATAGATGGCGCCCAATGTACAGACCACTTTGTTTTTTTTGTGTGCGGGTGAAATTATTTTCAGACTTGTAGGACCAAATTTTGCAGGATCTCTCTAGTTGAGAAGCATGACAAAAACAGTCATCGAATACAAAGAAAAATTCTGCGTATATTTTATTTTATAAGTTTCAGTATATCTACTCAAATAAGAAGTGGGGGAGAGTGAGAACTTGGTTATGAAAAAATTCCCATAATTACGGTTCAACTTAATTGATGTTTGCAAAGTTAGTCTTGTCGAAAAGAGCTCTTCTCCACCAATGTAAATATTATATACTCATCGTACCTCAATATGTGTCGTGCCCGCTAGAGGGCGCTATTTTTTAAAAATCTAGTTCTCTTTGGAAAATATTAAATAGAAGCTTACAGTATAAACGATGGAATTTGAAAGTAGACCAAAATAGCAGCAAATTGTCGAAAACCGCATGTCTATATATATTTTTTAATACCGTGCTGTTATAAGCTATTTCCCAGACTCATTTAAGTCCTGGAAATAACTCATTACAGTACTTAATCCGGGAAATTTTTACTTCCCGGACTGTTTTAAAAAAACACAATATTCACATTTTTAAAAGATTTTATATTTAAAACAAAAAAATCAAGCCTATAACTGTGCAATGTGAATTTCCTTGCAGGCTGAATGCAGGAATACCTTTTGAGACAGAATGTTCACTAGACACGGTAGTGGCGGTAGATATAGTTTGTTGCTTGGTCTGAAGAACCTGTATAAAATTTTCTCCATTTTGAATCATCCTTGCTACACAGTATGAAATAAAACATTGTACAATACACGACCGTGAACTGTCATTAAAGTACTCGTCTAGAAATTACAGACTCGGCTCCTTCATCGCCTCGTCCGTAAACATCTAGACTTGTACTTTAATAAGCCATTTTCCGGACTTGTAACGTAAATTAATATTTCCTATCCCAAGATGGTTTGAGAAACGTAAGCGGTGGGAATTTTTTGTCCAAATTTAATTAGGATGGTTAGTCTCAACGGAAATATACAAATTCAGTCTTATTAGCCCATCTGCTGTGATTAAAAATGTCGTCATATTAATATTACCGAACCCTCTGGAGGGAGTTATCTAAAAGGTAATCCTTATCAAGTTTTCCTTTGACGTACCTACCTACAATTATTATAAATAATAAATTAAAGGAAGAATTCTGTCCTTATGATTCCATTTGGGTGAATTTTATTATAAACTTGAAGGAAAATGTATTTCATGGAAATTGCTTAAGTATATCCATATTCGGTATACAGAGTGGGCCTCCCCGATATTTGGCAGTAGTCCTTGGATTTTAAGGAAATTAGGAAACACGTCAATTTTTGTTCTAAGGGGGACACATTTTTACGATACAGGCATCTGTCATTTGTCAACCCCCTCCCTTCCACTCCAGCAACCCCTTATTTTTAAATAGAGAATATACCATGTGGGGCACATCATTAGAAAGGCATTTAGATGAAGTATTTAGACATAATGATCGTCCACGATTTTTTTCGATATTTACACCATCTTTGCAAAAAAAGTCTTAATTAATTTAAAGTACAACACCTCTTAAAAATTAAACGCAACGCCTATGGTTTGCTAATGTGTCATTTTTCCTGTCACATCAAAAGTAAATTAAAACCATTATTGCAAAAACAATATGATAATACTAATAACGAAAATTAACTAAATGAGAAGTAATTACTATAGTAATACTAATTAGTATTTATTTTGTCAGTCATAATCTCACAAAACTGTAGTCGTCTGTCTGGGTTTCAAAACCCTACGAACGGTAGTGCGCAGAAACCAGATTCTTCGGCCAATTTTCTTGTACTTGCTGTAGGATCTAACTTAATATGACCTAAAATTGCTACTTCTGCCGCTTCAGTCCTAACCCTATTTTCATAGTTCTTTTTTTGATTAGCTACTGATCCTGTTTGACGAAATTTTATCATTAGCTGAAATACGTGTATGAGTAATGAAGTTGCTTGTCTTGATGAAGCTGACTAAATAAATTCGTTGTTCTTCTTGCACACTTTCCGTTTCCAAAAAATATGGAAATAATCTCAACTTGTTCTGCAATAGAATATACCATTTTGGAAGTATTCAAAAACTAACTAATAACAATGTTAAGCAAACTGTCTTAGTATCAAATCACTAATTTTTTGCAATAACTGTTTTAATTTACTTTTGATGTTACAGAAAAAATGACACATTAGCAAACCATAGGCGTTGCGTTTCATTTTTAGAGGTGTTGTACTTTAAATTAATTAATACTTTTCCTTTAAAAGATGGTATAAATATCGAAAAAAATCGTGGACGATCATTATGTCTGAATACTTCATCTAAATGCTTTTCTAATGATGTGCCGCACATGGTACATTCCCTATTTAAAAATAAGGGGTTGGTGAAGTGGAAGGGAGGGCGTTGACGAATGACAGATGCCTGTATCGTAAAAATGTGTCCCCCTTAGATCAAAAATCGACGTGTTTGCTAATTTCCTTAAAATCTAAGGAATACTGCCAAATATCGGGTTGGGCTGTTTTCTGTGGCCCACTCTGTATATTAACTCTTACAGTGGGTAATGAATTGGCAGCAGACATTTTTTTCAAGTTATAGTAAAATTCATTCGAATGAAATTGTTTAGAATCCCACCTTTAATTTATTATTTTAGATAACGCTCTCCAGCAGGGACAGTAATATTAGTATGACGACATATCCAATTGTGGCAGTTAGGCGAATGTAAGGCCTTATTAATAAGACTAAATATTTTCATTACAGTTGAGGCTAACATGCCTAATTGAATTTCGAAAAAAGCCAACCATTCACACGTTTCTTTAAATATCTTGGGATAGGAGAATTAGATTTAAACAAAAATAAAAATAGCGCCCTCTAGCGTGCACGTTACTTATTGAGGTGCGTTGAGTGTATATGAAACTTACATTTTTCATAACAAAGTTTTCACTTTCGACAGTTTATTTTTGATGGGAATTGAACATTGTGGTTTACTTCCCATCATAAACAAAACAACATGTCAATAAATGCTCTGTAAAGACCGATCTTCTTTTTCTAATGAATAAATCTTCACATGCAACGTACTGGATTTATTGAAACACAAGTAGAAGAATTGGGGATACTTCTCGTAAATTATTGACCTTACCCTGTTTAAGCAACATCATATTTTGAAAAAATCTTGAACAGTGTCCTTCTTGGAGGACTTATTCTACATTCTTCTTGCTCCACTATTTTGAGCTTTTTAAGGTGCCCTATCGGGTGACAGTGACCTATTAGGACACCTGTCAAAACTCCTGTTGGAGTTTTACTCTGACATTCATTCGTTCGTTCTCACCTGGTTGTAGTCTTCCAGGAGTATATTTGATTGTCTAAGCCCCACTAGATCTTTCCAATAGTCAGATCTTCTCCTCTCTTCGGCATTGCCTATTTCTTCAAAAACTACATTGGAGCTGATACCGCAAAAGGCTTTTGGTCCCCAAAAGCGTGCTTTAGCCCCTCTCTTTGCTAGTTCATCTGCTATTTCATTTCCTTCTATTCTAGTGAGTCCTGGAATCCACAGTATGGTGACAATACCATTTTAGAACTGATTACGCAAGAATTAGCTTTCCGACATTATGATAATCATTTTGCCTTTTATATCTTTTTTCAATATTGATCTGGGCACACTTTCCTACGGCGTGAATTTCCGCTTGAAAGATACTTGGGGTTTTTCCCAAGCTTTCAAAGTGTTTGGTTCCTGTCCCGTACGCTCCTATCCCAGTCCCTTCTATTGCTTTTGAACTGTATGAAGACCATTGAATGACATTTTTTCTAGGTAACGGCGATCCCATTCCTTAGTCCCAGTCACTTAATTCCGTATCGAATTTATTTGAAAAGTTATACTTTTTCATCTTTTGACGTGTCAGGATTTCTGATTTTTAAAAAGCGAGAATGATTTTTTTTCTAATGATTGCCTCTCTACTTAGTCTATATCTAGTTCTCTCTGCAATACTTTCCACCACCATATGTAGTAGAGTAAAGTTGAGAATTACTTCCATGGCTGCCGTTGGGTATGTTTTCATAGCTATACATATACAGGCTAGTCTTTCAATTATGGAGAGGTTGTCTCTCGTCGTCAATAGGCTAGCCCTACTACTCCGCGCAATGGCTCCATAAGTGATGGTCAGTCTCAGTATGGCATTGTACATACATCCAGCTCAGGATCTTTGGGCTACAACCCCAATTTCTCCCTGTCAGGTTCCTGCACACACATCAGAATTAGTAATTAAGTTTTTGAATTTGAATCCATGTATAAAAAAATTGACCAATATCTTTTGTAGTGGGTGTCCTTTTGGATAAAACCAGAGGCAGCGCCGGCAAGAGTGACTTTGGGAGTAACATCACTACTGACTTTGTCGACACAACATGCTAAAAGTCAAGCAGCACTCCCACCGGTTTCCTATTTAAAGGCAGTAGATGGATTTATGTCAGTTTGTACCATGTAAGTACCATATTTGCTACGAAATATATTTGACATTTTTGTAAATTCCAGATTTGTATTTATGGCTCTTATGGAATACTGCCTAGTGAATATCGTCTTGGGCGACTCTGATGCACCGAAAAAAGCTCCGAAAAATCCTCCCCCAAAGAAAGCAAAACCAACAGTTAACAAAGCCGAAAGACAAAGAAATAGAGCTATAAATATCGATAGATTTTCTAGGGTTTTCTTTCCGTTGTTATTCACTATTTTAAATTGTACCTATTGGATCTTATTTGCTGAATACATCTAGTGCGTGAAAAATTTGTTGAGATTTTCTTTCGCTTCCAGATTATCTATTTATACAATGTAGAATAAAACTAAAGGAAGGCCATCGAACGCCAATCTAGGTGCTGGTGACTGACTGGTGTCGTCCTAGTTGTATAAGAAGAAATTGGGTATTCTGTTTATTTTTAAAATATCGACTTCTTTCTCATTTTTGTCTACGATTAGAATATTATTAGCAGGAGAGGAAAAAGTTGAGTTAAAGAAACCATCGAACTAAAGTCTCTATAGTTTCATGGAAAAACACTTTGTAGGATAATATCGTTTCTTTTTTAGACGATGATATAACTAATGGTAAAGCTTGACAATGATCGAGGTTCAAAATATACCTTGGCTTTTTATTGCAATTATTACTTAGGCCATAAAGTATCTCAAATTTACCATGATTGTTAATCCTTATTAATATTTATAAATTATTCTGAACCAGATAAGTAGGGATAATTTTCATATCGTTAGTTCAAAGAATTAACTTGTGTTAAATTTGTGTTTGGTTTATCATAGAGTGACATTTTTGTTGTATTACAATGAGGCGTCTATTGGCTTGTGTTAATAATGAGAAATCTTGTAGTGACACCTTCACAAGAAAGCATTTACATTCTGATGCTGAAAAAGTAATAAAAAATGTATACGAATCTTTGCTGGCAAGAGATTACAATTCAAGCGATGCTTTAGCTAAGACATCTGCTTTGACAAAGACGCCTGTATCTTCAGTAAAGGATATAATAGAAAAACCTGTCGTTCACAGAAAAAGGTGAAGTGATTTTTGTACATTTAGAACTAGTGATGAAACTGACTTGAATTTATTAAGAAGAAAAATATATCAAATGTATGAAGAGCAATCAGTACCTGCTCTGGTTTCTCTTACAAAAATTAACGAATGACGAAACAGACATTTCTTGGATCATTTATGAGATACTTTTTTACATTTTGAAACATTCAATGCGAGTATGTTTATGGAATACCAGTCAGATATTTTTTCTAAGTTGGATTGCAATATTAAACAATCAGCTACATTTGATATGGGAAGAATTATTTTCATGTCATCTGCATAAATCAGCTTACCTGAATCTGAAGAGCGATCAATGTCATTTATGAATAAAAGAAATAATAAAGGTCCGAGATTTGATCCCTGTGGAACACTGGATTTAGCTGCATATTTTTGTGAGGAGTGTCCACTATAAAAAACAAATTGCTTCCTACTTTCTAAGTAAGTTTGACAAAACATTAGCAAATTTGGAAAAAATCCGAACTGATTCAGTTTATCAATCAAAACACCATGTCAAATGCCTTCGAGAAATCTGTATATATCACGTCCATCTGTAAACCTGCATCTATCACTTATAACCTGTGTTATCAAGAATATATTGGTTTCAGTCGATCTTTTGCTCATGAAACCATGTTGCGCAGGAGATATGAGATTACAAACAGAATGATAGATACGATTATAAAGGACCATCTCGAAGACTTTGGAGAAATTTGACAAAATTGAAATAGGACGATAGTTGTTAATTTGAAACCGATCACCAGATTTAGATACGGGAATAATTTTAGCTTCCTTCCAGGTATCGGGGAAAGTTACAGATTGTAAAGCTAGATTTTTTTTGCGGATGAGCTAATATTGAAATACAGTCTCATACAAAAAAATATCATCACAGCCTGATGTCATCTTGTTTTTTAATCTTTTTCCGGTCTCAATGATTTCTTCTTCAGTGATATTTTTTATGTTTACGATGTCACCACATCGTACTTCATATAATTTTGTCCTAGAAGAATCTGAACCTATTTATGCTACAAAAGCACTTTCGAAAAAAATCAGCAAACTTAGAGGGTTTGAATATGTTTAATTATTAAACGACATAGAGCCAAGTAAGCGTGAGCTTATTCTTCGCACTTATATATGACCAAAACTGAGTAGAATCATTAGTAATATTACTGTCAATTTTGATAAGGTACAATTGTTAAGCAAGTTTGATTTGTATTTTAGTTTGTTTCCTTAATTGTTTAAAGTGATCATGAAAATATGTGTTGTTTGTTTGCCTGTAATTATGAAGATGTTTCTCTTTGAGTTTAATATTGGTAGTTTTCCAATTACAAAATGGTGACATTTACACCAACGAAAAGATGTTCCAACAATTCTCCACTATCAGTGAATGAAAAACTTATTATTTTAAATGTACACGATTGCATAAAATACGATTACCCGAAATTTACTGTACAAGAAACTGTCGACCGATGTTCCCGAATGACTGGAGTTGGAAAGTTCACCGTTTTTAAATTAGTGCGGGGGAGAAAGATAGCAGGCCAAGTGGAGCCTCCCAAGAAAAGTCCAGGCAGACCAGTAAAAGTCCTTGATGAAGACACCAAAAGTGTAATTCGAAGAAAAGTTCACTCTTTTTACTTTAAAAAAAAATACCCACCCTAGATAAGATTTTAATGGAGCTTGGCCAGGATGACAGCATTCCGTTGATAACTAAAAAACTTTTATGGACCACTTTGAGAAATATGGATTTTGCCTGGGAAAAGCATAACCGTAAAGCACTTTTAATGGAAAGCGATGAAATTGTTTGCTGGCGACGAAAATACTTAAGAAGTATAAAGCAGTACAGAACAGAGCAGAAGAAAATCTTTTATCTTGATGAGACGTGGGGTTATCATTCTCGACGCATAGAGAAGACTCCAACTTCATCTTGGAGAAAACAAGAAATTATTGACTGGTTAACCACCAAAAGTATTGAATTTGAAGATAATTTGATAAAAAAAAGAACTATTAGCTATAGCAAATTTACACAAACATCGTTTTATGAAATACGCCGTGGAAGATATAGCAGAAAAACATAGTGTAACTGTGCTGCGCACACCGCCATATCATTGCGAACTAAATCCTATAGAACTTATATGGGCGCAAGTGAAAGGATTTGTAGCAAGACACAACACGACATTCAATATGAAAGACGTTAAGCTACTGTTTGATCAAGCCATTAAGGAGGTGACACCAGAGAACTGGCGAAAAGCAGTCCAGCATGTCATTAAAGAAGAGGAGAAAATGTGGGATCTTGACTACTTGATCGATCGGACCGACGACCCGTTAATTATAACGTCAAGAGGAGATGATGGTTCCTCAGATGACGAAGAATATTATGATTTTTTATAATTTAATTTCTGTATAATGTATTTTTTGTATAATGTTCAATAAAAAATAAGTGTACCTAATACTATGTACATAATGCCTAATTTTTATTCTGTTAAAATTATTTCCTTTTTACGAGTATCCTACCGGCACGCCTTTGGTACACTATTTTCAGTGTTTGTGAATGGATAACAATAGGCTAAACCCATATATTGACCCCAACCCGGGTGGTACTACCTGCACTTGATAACAAGAAAGAATTTTACAATGAAATCAATGCCAAACTATGGAAGTGGCTTAAATATTCGTTGGGTCACTATGTGCTCCCTTTGCATACCTAATGAGGTTTTATTACTCTATAACTTTCTGAAATAAACTATAAATTCTTTTTAACAATTAATGTTTCGAGTTAAGATAATATGTTTTGATTTCTTTTGGCAATAACGGCTTTCAAAATAGAAATAAATTCGTAAATAAAACAAAATAAGATTCTTTAAATTGTACTCTACCTGCCGACTGCTGTTTACTGACTGCTAATTAAGGACCGCCCACAGTTGAGAATACGGAGTGGTGGGAATTGTACGATATGTTATAGGTGTCCAAATAAACGATTGTAATAATCGTGTTTTTAATCTGTTGAAGCTGGATGTTGGTCGACTAGTTCAAAAGCAGTTCTGATACAATGCTTAAAATCCCTATGTTCCGTTTGTGTTTGAATGTATCTGTATACAGGCACAAAGTTATCAAGGATAGAACACAGCCTGTCATAAAACGCGCCGACTACCTGGTTAATATCATTCAAATTTAATAAATAATCCCAGTTGACATTCGATATTCATACAACTGCAAGTAAATAATCAGCACGTTTAAAGTTGTAATTCTATTTGTTTGAGTTTGGTTTAAATGTATCTAAATTCTTAAATAAATGAATAACTGTAATAAACAATGAAGGGTGGTAAGTATCTTTCGTGATGACAAAATGAGGTATATTTATAATAACATCACATTCCAATATAAATATTTTGAAAGGTTTCTGTTGATTAGCTCGAAACTATAAAATCGTTGTCACTTTAATATGTTGCCTCAAAAAATCTGCATTATCAGATTGACGTAGATAATTTATTCACAAGTATCACTCTATTAACTGTTCTAAAAGAATGAGGGTATTAACGAATAGAAACAGTGAGAGATTCTTCACGATCTACCACTATCAACGAAAAAAGAAATGAAAAAAAAATTCGTGGTAATATAGAATACAAAATTTCAAAAGATGATGGACATTTTTATACGAAGGACCGATAACCCTCCTAAACTATAGCATCTACATCATATGGCGCTAATCCAAGTGACTAAGCAACATGTGGTCAATATGTATATGGGAGGTATCGTCATCCGGGGTGGAATCGGGCGATTTTGGAGTATTTTTGCAAATAGCATCCGCAGTTTTTATTTAAAAAATGTGAAAAAATTAAATTAGATACCTATATCCTTCATCTTCTCATTCCATAAAAAACATATAGGTACTTTCATATCTTAATATATATATTTTTTCATATATAGTGTCCGAATTCACCCCTATGTCTGGGGTGATTTTGGACACTCATTGTCTGTAGCTAAAAATCGAATTTTAGAATGCACTAAGGTGTATTCGGACACAAAAAATAATATCCTGGAACATCTGTAAATGCAGAAGGTGAAATTTTTGGGCATGGGTTATTAGAAAAACACAATATTTGAGAAACGTTCGACATTTTATTCACAAACAATAAACAAAATTCATTTTCTACCTCTAAAAAATAACAGATTAAAAAAACAAAGGAAAAAACACATTCTTTAATAAAAATATGAAATAAACTGAACAAATCTTTGGGGGGTAAGAATAATAATATCCCATCTTGGGAGAATCGTGCTTTCTTAGGAAATGAACCATATATGTATCAGGATCAATCACTTCCTTGACACAGGCGACATAGTTTTTCATTAACTTTTTGTTGGTCAATTTAACTATGACAAAAGTGTCAGGTGTTATAACTGCGTTTTCTGGTCTCTCAAATGAATCAACTTTCTCATTATTTTCGTTTTGGCTGGTGCCTGCACCGTCAACCTCACATTCTTCTTCGTCGTGATTCTCAATTTCTTCATCTGTTGCTTCATGATCATCATTTGAGATATCTAACTCAGATGGCGACGCGGAGTTCTGTCTATTTGGACATTTTACAGCTTTCCCCGGAGCAACATTCAGTTTCTTGCCCCTTCTACGCGTGGGCTCTTCAGCAAATCGCTTATCTTTGAGTAAGCCGACAAACGTTTGGGACCATTCACCAGCAACTTCATCCTCATCTCTACATATTGGAATTTTTCTTAACACAACCTCTGAATCCAGAAGGAAAATCCCACATGCTCGAAATCCCGACTTGATGGTCTGCTGCATTGTTGGCGCCATCTTATCTAAAGTTTTTTTAAAAATTCTGGGAAATTCTGATTTTGGAATAACTCCCTTATTGTTTGTTTTCCATTCTGTTAAAGTTGCTCGCCAATTTTTCTTCAAAGGAGCGAAAAATGGAACGTCTAGGGGTTGTAGAAGGTGCGTGGAATTGGGTGGAAATAAAATGAATCTTATATTGTATCTTTCGCATTTCTGGAGGACATGTAGTGAAACATGGCTTGAGAGATTGTCTCCTATAATTACTTTTGGTCCTTCGAGGTTTTTTAAATACGGCAATGCAATCTTATCAAACCAGTCTTCAAAAGTCGGCCCGTCGAACCAACCACTTTTTGTACGGTTATAGAAAGCACCTTCTACTCCTCCTTCCACCCATGATGGATATAAGTGTGTTGCCTTATACACGGTATAAGGCGGTAGTAGTTGGCCAGATGCAGAAATGGCCATCATGATAGAAATGCTGCTTTTACTCGAATCTATTATTCTCTCAGCTCGTTTTGACCCTTTTCGACACAAGACCTTAACACGACCTGGGTCATCGCTTATGTTTGTTTCGTCATAATTGATAATGTTTGTATCTGGCACTCCATCTAACGTCTCCCTTAAATTTGAAAAATATTCCACAATAATTTCTCTACTTACGACTGCCCTGACACGCTTAATGTTTTGTGCCAGTCCCTCAGTCAGACGCTCATTTCTTTCCAAAACCGATAAAACCAATCATCACCTGGCATATTATCCTGATTCCCTAGCGATCCAAATAGTTCTTGACGAGACTTTTTATATCTTATCGTGTAAGTGGAAAGCCCCATTTACCAAATTTCTGGATCCCCTCTGACAAAAATCTTTCATCTTCTGCCGATAGGGCGGTCTGCCCACCTTGTTTTTTAATGTGCATGTTTCTTAGTTTGTCGCTAATTGTTGATTTCGGAATGTTATAGTTTTGTGAAGCCTCTCGAATGGACCTTCTGCCCTGTCGAACATCTTCTAAAGCGAGTTGCAAGGTCACTGGCGAATAGTTCATAAACTGAATACCGAGTTTCTTCTTATATCTACGAGGCATGGCTGTCCGAGTTCACCCCATCTATGAACAATTTTTTTTTAATTAACCCTCTCCACCAATAACCAAGGTCAAATTGCATTGATTGTTCCATCTATTGTTTCCCACTAAATAAACTACGCTCATGTATTAGGCTCATATTTTCAGTGTTTATTTTTACAATTTAATATCAAGTAATATAGCATGATATATCTCTTCCTTCTCAGATAATGAGAAGTTAAAAGTTAATTCAAATGAACGGCGAAGTACTATCAATTAACTTTTAAATTTCAAGTTAATGCATAAAGCAATGATAATTGCTTGGTGCTGATGAAGCTAAAAATGTCCCTAATAAATGACAATTTTTTCAAAATGTTGCCAATCGATGAAAATTAAATCGAAAGCTATACTCTTAGAAGCAGTCCTGATGTATATCTTTATAATGAGATGAGAACGATATCGCTTGTAAAAAAAAATAAGCAAAAGAGGTGTGCTTGCAGACGATTGGAATGTGTCAGCACAGTAACTAGTAAAGTTGATATCTCCATTCATTTCATTTCCAATAATTGTTAGATGGACTATTAATGTGAGTGTTGTAAGTATTTGCGTTAATTTTATTGTTGCTTCTTATTTTCTAGATAGTCTTAAGTAAGATAGTTCCGCCAGATATTTGTCAGTGTTGTCATCTGCTTATTTATCATTAATTTCAGACAGCTACCTACTAAAAATCTCCACTAAATGTGTTCGATGATATCATAGAAAATTGTAAATAAATAACGAAGACTAGGAAAGTTTTTCTATAAATAGTTTGAATACTACACTGCTCCTAGAAATTAACGCACCACCAACAATTAATTCCAAAGATTAACGATAACACAATTAAAAAAGAAATGAAGTACCAACATCAGAAATTTTTGTTGTCATAAGTAACGAGTAAATCAAGAATTTTAATGAAACAGTGTGGAAAATTCTTGTAACGCGGTACTAGTAGAGGTAATGGATTTTGAGATGAGCCCTGCGTGATTCCGTCGCAGAATACCAGATTGCGTTCGAAAAAAAAGTTACTACCCATCCTAATAAGATCAGCGCTTAAATTTCATTCTTTGACTGTCCTCCGTTCAGGTTGTTTCGACTCCGAATCTTTTAATAGTGCAGTACATTTTGTTTCCTTTTTAGTTCCTTGTAGTTTAGTTAAGATTTTTGTAGACAATAATTTGTGAAAATATTTTGTTTAGTGAATTAATTTACTTGACAGTAAGGTATGTATTAATTTATTTTATTACGTGTTTAAAATTAAAAGTTTGATTTTTGGCATGTTATTACCTAATCAAAAAGAATGTTATTTTTACATGGGACATTGGGCAGAATAGTATATTACATAACGTGTGCGGAAAGTGACATTTTTCACACGAGTGGGAAATATTGTAGCACGAGGCATAAGCCGAGTGTGAAAAATCACTTTCGCACAAGTAATGTACAGTATTTTTCCTACGACCACGTGATAATTTCACCAAATAATGTGTAATCAACATCTGACATATTAATACACAAAATGTTACAATTAAAGTCAACATAATTGATTTCAAGAAATAACAATAACTATCATTAGTAACAAAAATTTAATTAGTTATAGGTAGGTTATTACAATCAATTCTTAATTATTGTATATATGTCATTGTCAGTATCCACGATATTGTTATGCATGTCTGGGATACGTTGTTATTGTAGATAGTTCCAGGTAGGTAGGTATATAAACTGACCTCACAATTATTGCGCTTCACATTCACTAATCAGAATAATTTTTTGACATTTCTCACAATTTGTCAAAGCCTGCTTTTTATATATTAGATAATAAATACCTATAAGATGATTACATTTTCAGTTCAGTATTAATGTTGGTTTGGATTAGTTGGTACAGCATCGGACTTCTGACGAAGAGTACGTGGGTTCGATCCCCGACCGCGTTTTAAATTTTTTTTAATCAAGAACATGAAAAAAATTTCACTTTTCAAATAGATCGCTTCAAATTTAGATATTACATAGGTAAATCTAATTAAAAATTATATATTTGACAGCTTGACAGTGGTCAATCTTAATAAAAATTATACATTTGACTTATTATCCGCAAGCGTGCGGAAAGTTACTTTCCGCTCATGTGTGGAAAGTAATTCGCACGCTAGTTTGATATAAGCCACTTTCCGAGGTACTGTATAGTGCGATATACGTTACTTTCCTATGTGGTCGTAGGAAAAATTTTTTTTAATTGATGCATATGTAAAACTTGAAACTATAGTTTATATTCATATATCTTTATTTTGTGTATTAATTTTTTAAATCTTTTGTTCTAGAATAAACCTGGAAACATGAGTGGTTCCAAAAAAGTTATACATAGTCAAGGTCGACAAATAATATACAGTGTATATAAATTTATGAAGGCAGAAAAAGAACAGAAAGACCTAGATGTCCCTCTGTTCAATTTGAATGAAAGAGTAGCTAAAGCTTGTGATGTTTCTAAGGCCACAGTGAAACGTATTGTGAGCGAAGCTAATAAAAAATCGCCTGGTGAACGCTTCGAATCACCTAGGAGAAGCGTCAACAAACCTTCAACTTCCAAAGGATCCGTTAATGGATTTGAGGAAGAAATAATTCGAAGAATTATTTATTCTTATAGTGCTATTCATAAAAGAAGACCTACCATGAAAAGAATTTTTGAAGAAGTGAGAAATGAAGAAGGGGTGAACTTTACTGGTAAAATTGATAGTTTCAGAAAATTGGTTAAAAGAATGGGATTTAGATGGAGAAAAACTGAAGATAAAAGGAAAGTTTTAATGGAGACATATGACATTAAAGCTAAAAGAACTGAATACTTGAGAAAGTTAAAACAATACAAAGAAGATGGACGGCCGATTGTATACTGTGATGAAACCTATATCCACAGTTCACATACCGTACCAAAAGCATGGGACGATGGTACAAAGGAGTGTTTAAAATCACCCGTAGCTAAAGGTAAACGGCTAATTATTTTACATGCTGGAGGTGAAGCAGGATTCGTACCCGAGGCACTTACAATTTTTAAATCGGGAATGAAAACCGGAGACTATCATGATGAAATGAATAATACAAATTTTGTCAAATGGTTAAAAGAAAAATTCATTCCTAATGCACCGAAAAAATGCGTCTTAATATTAGACAATGCCTCATATCATAATACACTCCTAGAACCCATTCCAAATTTTTCATGGAAAAAAGATGCAATGCTGAAGTGGCTTGCTGAAAGAAATATATTCTTTCCTGAAAAATCAACTAAAGCAGAACTATTCACAATTATAAAAATCCACAGGCCAGTTTCTAAAAGATATGTAATAGACCAAATTCTATCAGAACATGACATTTTAACGTTGCGTCTACCACCCTATCATCCAGAGCTAAACCCAATAGAAAAAATTTGGGCATTGGTCAAGAACGAAGTAGCTGCCTGCAACATAACTTTTAAAATGGATGATGTATGGAAGTTAACGGAGAAAAAATTTAGTGAAGTAACGGTAGATAATTGGAAAAACATTTGCGCCAATGTAATAAAAGTTGAAAAGGACTATATGGAAAGAGAACATGTCATGGATCAAGTGGCGGATTTAATAATAAACGTAGGAGAGGATAGCCACAGTGAAAGTGAATTTTCGGATGATGAAGACGATGACGACATATAAATTTATATAGTTGATAATAAATGCTTATAGTTAAGAGCTTTTCATATAATTTTCCCAGTTATATTACATAGGGTTTTTCTAATTTTGATTTTATTATTAAAATCAGGTAGAACATGGTATTATTTCTTTAAGGGGCTAGGGCTCCTAAGTGGTATTTAATAGCTTGTAATCCATAAGCTGTCTAGGTCATTAAAATATCAATTAACTGATTACTTTGTAATCATATATCATTAGTTTAACACTCTGTATTGCTTTGATTTTATTTATCTCTAGACATTAACGCAATTCCCTATAATAAATGTAATTCCGTTGAGTATGTATCATGTTTTAAATTATATTTTACAATAAAATTATAATGTTATTTTCAACATACTTCGCCTGGGCTATAAGAATAAAATCAACCGAAGCGGACTTTTTCAGTTTTCACTTCACGAATTTATTGCATTGTTGCCATTTATATCTACGCAACTATTTACAAGGTTAGGGCTCATCTCAAAATCCATTACCTCTAATCTCGTTACTTTTTGAAGTGAGCTAAAAGTAACGGTGAAAGCGTTACTTTGTTACAGTAACGCCGTTACTAGAAAAGTTCCGCGCTACTATACAAAAGTAACGCGTTACTTTTGCAACACTGAGGCTTTTACTTATTTCTGCTGCAGCTATTCAAAGTAAAAACATTTTTATTTCCTACTCCGTGAATTTAGCAGGTCTCTGATAATAGTAATAATAAACAATTGTGTCCACTACACCTCACACAAATTATTTTCTAGTCCAATACTATGAATTTATATTTTAGTTATCTAATTAATTTTGTTTCTAGAAGGTTTATGTTGCCATGGCAATGTATCTAATTTCTTTAGAGTGTTCGTAATTTAGTTTCCAGTTTTGTTACATTTATTGTAGTTAGTTTAGGTTATTATTTATTTTCAGTTATCAGGCATTTAAAATACAGCCGACTGCAAAAACGAAGATTAAAGTTAGTGGCCTGCTAAACGTGGACATATTATGCTTCGACTTCGATCATTCAGACACTACATTCTCAAACTTTGTCAAAGTATATTAGGCTACTAAATTTTAATCAAAGTTTTTGTCTTATATTCTAATGTACTTATATCTTATATGTATTATGTATGTATGGTTTATCCCGTAGGTTATCGTAAAACTCACAACTGCTACAAAAGTGAGACTGTTCATCCTATCGAAAATATAAATGTGAAATGAGAGCCAAGTTCAATATTATGGTATATGCCTTGGTTGTTGAATCCAATGACAAAAGAAGTGAGATCTAAATGAGTGCCAAGTTCAATGGTCAGTAGTGAAATTTATTTATAACAACATAAAATATTTTATAACAACTTAAAATATCATTTCTTCTTATAACTTAGGATAATATATTGAAGCCAAAGGTGTGACTTGGCTAGTTCGAATATATGAATTATTATTAAGGACCTACTAAAACAGTCATGCAATAGCTCTACGTTCGATGGCTAGTTTCTACCAGCAAGCCAAATTTTCGGAAGAATAAAATAAAAACTTACAGCTTTAGTACTTGCGAAGGCTATAATATAATTCGTATATGAAAATTAGCCAGACCTTTAGACAAAAGGATACACCACTTGGTCTATTCTTTGCCCAGGCTTCAATATATTATCCTAAGTTATAAGAAGAAATGATATTTTAAGTTGTTATAAATAAATTTCAGGACTGACCATTGAACTTGGCACCCATTTAGATCTCACTTCTTTTGTCGTTGAAGTCAACAACCAAGGCATATTTCACAATATTGAACTTGGTTCTCATTTCACATTTATGTTTTTGATGGGATATATCATTACTTTTTGTACAGAAATTATCAATATGGTATAGTTGACGTAAAACTTATAGTGCAGAGATCTAATCGTATATCCCATTAAGTTATGATGCGGAGTTTAACTCTGAAAGGTATTAATATTATTTTTGTCTACCTACCAAACATAATTCTATATTGTACTTATTTGACATTATGTAATAATTGTTGAAAGGGTGTTCGGTTTAAACTTACAATTTCCTCAGAAAAAAACTACACTCTTTCTTGACTCTCAGACTACCAACTAATGAGTCAACAGGTCTGGCGTTCGAAAAATCACCCTTTTCAAAGTTATAGTTCAGTCAAAGATGTAAAAAATAATAAATTATTTGAAATTTATATTTCTACTTCTTCTTAATAAAACGAGATATAAGGTCGTGTTAATTGTCTGGTATTGTTTTTAAGATGTTTTTAAATATAAATAGGTTAATATTGTTTAAAGCAATGTTTGATATTCGGGATATAAAAAGCAGAGGAAAGAACAAATAGATTTTAGATTGAAAGAAACCATGAATACATCAACTGAAAGCTCGAGTCATCGTTTAGGTAAAGATTCATTAAAAAATGTATTTTCTTCTATACATTAACGCTAAGTATCTATCTTAAAAAATAATCGTTAGACAGTCGATAAATTTATTTAATAATTAAAAATTATTAAATACATTTTAACGATTATTAGTTGAAAGTATAATATTAAATGAATTTATCGTCAACTAAGCATTTTAAATTATAATATTGACTGGACTATGACGGTATCCTCGTATTAGAGTCAAACAAAAAGTCGACCACTTTAAGTTCGCACAATATGTTTTACATCAACTATACCACAGATCACCTATCGTTACTAGTGGAACCGAATTCTCCCAATGATATTAGGTGAACAAAACCTATATCCAATCACTTTTATTTCAATTAAGTATTAAATTGATGATATTCTATAGAAAACAAAATGTATTTTCACGTAAAAAACGCAGAATTGTAACAGCAATTTTCTCTCCGGTATCTACCTATATCGATTTCCGTTGAAAAAAAAATAGAAATGGATTGATAAACCGGTAGTCTTCAGCATGTCCAAAGATTACAAATTGTAATCTTTGGCATGTTGTCTTCAAAAATCACTGACAAACGTTCCAAGGAGGAGAAAAAAAATTAAAATCAGTTTTCTTAAAAAAAAATTAGCTTTAATTTCTCTCCTGTATCTACATTATATCGACGTCCGTTGAAAACAAAAATAGAAATGGATTGATAAACCGGTAGTCTTTAGCATGTAATCTTCAAAAATCACTGACCAACGTTCCAAGAGTGAGAAAAAAAATTAAAATCAGTTTCCTTTAAAAAAAGTAGCTTTAATTTCTCTCCTGTATCTACATATCGATGTCGGTTGGAAAAAAAATAGAAATAGATTGATAAACCGCTAGTCTTTAGCATGTCGTCTTCAAAAATCACTGACAAACGTTCCAAGGGTGAGAAAAAAAATTTAAATCAGTTTTCTTTAAAAAAAATTAACTTTAATTTCTCTCCTGATCGGTTTTCTTAAAAAAAAATTTCAACTTTATTTTCTCTCCTGTATCTACATATATCGATGTCCGTTGAAAAGAAAAAAGGAATGGATTGATAAACCGGTAGTCTTAATCGTGTCATATTCAAAAATCACCGACAAACGTTCATGATAGATCAAAGTATCCTCGTTTCCACATCACCCAGGAGGTAGAGGATTCGATGCGTCTTTTTTAACGTGGTTTCCCCTTCAAGGCCTAATCCACGATTATCCAAAACATGTATTTTTATTACTTATAAAATATAAAAAAATATAAATCACTATACTATAAAAAACATAACATAAACTAAACAAAAGAATACTATACCTGAAAATGTTTAATCTTAATGCTACTACCATGAGAAATAAACCTAATCATCCCTAGCACTACAGGCCATGACTTACCGTCCATGGCACAAGCAATTTTCGGTGGTGATATTGTCCTTACCTTATTGGTGGTCGCATATGGACTTTCATATCCTGTAGTGCCAGGAAAATAGATTTATTATCAGGTTTATGGAAAAATAAATGTTTTGTTATAAGGTAGTAGATGTACCTTTTGTGTACATATAGTACAGCTACACTGCCCACATTTTTCTTTTGAGATTTTAAATAATTGATGTTGTTGAAGTTTTGCCTGAAAAAATTATTTATATGAAAAACCATTATTAACAAAATTGCCCAAAAAATCCAATAGCTCACCGAAATTGGAGTGCGATTCCCTTCGACATTTTAAAATCTTGTGATACGCAATGTCCAATTGCACCACCAGTTTGGAATAGGTAAAACCCGCTAATAAAATCTACGTGCACCGTTGGAATTTTGTTCTGTGCTAATTTATCCCAAAATTTGATAGTACTCCCTGAAAATAATTACGACGTGAAATATAAAGACACATCATGTTTTCTTAGAAATAAAGATACTTACATTTCGAAAAGTGAAAAATAAAATAAAACCTGGTAGATCACAAAAATAACTCGATATTTGCTTACGAATTGTAGGCAAACTAAAAACTCAAATCTCTATAGCAGTTCGGTCACAATAACCTTCTGAAAGAAATGTAAACTTGTCGACATGGAAAAAACAAAACAAACCCTCCGCTCTCCGCACAGTCTCACATGATATTTTTTGTTTGCCAGTACTGTGGCGCCGAAAGGCGGTTCTGTTACTCCTTGCAGTGTTGCCACCTCTACAGATTTTTCGGTAGACCTACCGATTTTCTTCTGAATCCACCTATCTACCGAAAAAGCACACAAATCTTCCGAAATTTGATCGAGTGAATGTATGTTCTGATATTCTAGGAAATCATGACTTTTACGATAATATTTTGAAGCTTTCCTTACCATAACATAATTTGATACATACGCATAATTTAAGTTATACGTTGACAAATCTATAACGCAAAGCATACTACACGTAATACAGATTTATGTATTACAGGTTGCCGCTTCCCAAAATTGATAAATACCTCGCTGAGAACTGGGAGCAGTCGTGTAATAATAGTAAACGGAATATCCAATCAACAACGAATGTTACTTTGGATATTCGCGCTAATACGGAGAAAAATGAAAATTATTATTTCGATTCGGGGCTGCACCTTTTCTGAGTCTGGATAAAGTGGGAAGGGAAGTTGCTTATTTTAATACCTATTATAACGAAAAATGGTATGGTCAGGCGAAACGGTACCACCATTTAAGCCGTCAGGCGAATCGAGAAATTTTAATTGGTCAGGCGAAATGGGAACAGGCGAATCGGGCATAAATCACGTTACACACGCGGATAATCAAGATAGTAGTAAAATGTGGCTATCGAAATTTTTAATTGATATATATGTCTTTTCTTGTTTGCGAAAGGGCGCACGAACCGGATATGCGGGACATCGAGTATAGATTCTTCCAAAATTTTTAATAATCATCATCAGGACATTCAAAAACCCCAATTATCTTGCTACGGCAACTGATTTTTTTTATAACTAACAAATGCATGTTTTTAAAAATCGTGGATTAGGCCTTGAAGGGGAAACCTCGTTAAAAAAACGCATCGAATCGTCTATCTCCTGGGTGATGTGGAAACGAGGATACTTAAATCTATCATGAACGTTTGTCAGTGATTTTTGAAGACGACATGCTAAAGACTACCGGTTTATCAATCTATTTCTATTTTTTTTTCAACTGACATCGATATATATACAGGAGAAAAAATAAAGTTGAATTTTCTTTTAAGAAAACAGATTTTTATTTTTTTTCTCACCCTTGGAACGTTTGTCAGTGATTTTTGAAGACGACATGCTAAAGACTACCGGTTAATCAATCTATTTCTATTTGTTTAGCACTTAGGCCACATGTGACCCATTGTACATCCTCCCGAGGAGTTGTCCTCCTAGATCATCGACCATCCTGTCCTTTCCAGGAAGGTGGAAAGGTCACTAGGAGACATCTCCTTTATATCGGCAGGTGTAGGCCAAGCGACTCACCGAACATACGCTCTCTTATTGACGATAACTCCGGGCACTCGCATAAGACATGCCTGATAGTTTCATCTTCTTGTTCTCACATTCTGCATAGAGGCGTGTCCACTAGCCCTATAGTATGGAGGTGTTTCCTTAGATGACAGTGGCCAGTCAGAAATCCTGGTCATCGCCAAATATTTCTTCGGCGCCAGCTTCCCAGGGTCGCCCAGGGTGATCCTGGCAAGACTGCATCCTTTGATTCCATCCCATCTCTTTAGGGATTGAGCTTGGGTGTAACGCTTGGCTAGTTCCGCAATTGTCAGGCCGTAGATGTCACTGGGTCCAAAAATTTTTAGTCCCTGGCTAAAGAATCGGCAATGCGATTACCTTCACTCCTGTCGTACCCTTTAACCCAACTCAGGATAATATTGTTATCTACCGAAGCGTTAGCTAAATCTTGGTGACACTCTAATAATAGCCCTGATGTAACACGTTGTCTGTTCAAGGCTAATAGGGCTTGTCTGCTGTCAATGCAGATTGTTGTTTTTGCCAGAAATTCCTTTCCTGGTTAGTTCTTTTGTAGCAATTGAGAAACCAGCTAGTTCTGTTTGAACCACGCTGGTATTTTTTCCCATTCCCCAATTAATTCTTAGGCTAAGTGATCTGGAGTAAACTCCACATCCTGAGCCTTCTTTGGTTTTTGAGCCGTCTGTATTTATGCATATTACATTTGCAGCATCTGACTCTGTGTTCTGTTTTATTTGTATTTTGTAGGGTATATTAAACACAAACTTGGGTTCAACTGCATCATAAGCTACCGGTTTATATATATGTAGATACAGGAGAGAAAATAAAGTTGATATTTTTTTTAGGAAAATTGATTTTTATTTTTTTTCTCACCCTTGGAACGTTTGTCAGTGATTTTTGAATATAACATGCTAAAGACTACCGGTTTATCAATATATTTCTAGTTTTTTTTTCAACGGACATCGATATAGGTAGGTACCTATATTTTTTTGGAGTCACTCTAGTATGGTAGAACAAAATAACAATACGGCATTAATTGCCTGAAATTATTTTTTTATCTATTCCATTGCTCTATAGTTACGTTTATTCGTAATTTTTCCTCAGAATAAAGCAGGGAAAAGTTATTATTTCATATACAAAATATCAAACCTATAGGTTCGATAACATATGCCCCTCGTAAATACGTTCGACTCTCAGCAGCTGCTCAGCGGTCGAGCGGTGTTGCCAGATCAATTTTACTCGTTTGGAGCTACTCGTCGATTAGAAAAAAATCATAACTTGATGAATAGACAATAGTATACTAAGTATACACCAAATTTCAGGAGTTTTCCGATTCGAAATAAAATTATTTATAGGTCCAAATGCAAGTCTTTCAATTATCTAAAGGCAAAACACCTCTTTTTCTCTGAATATTCACCAAAAAAGCACAAAACCAATCATTCTAATCAAAAATATAACAAGCACTAAAAGAAACTTCATATACACCAAACGTAAACAAAGAGATTTTTGCCTCAATATGGCTGCCAAACTGCCAGCCAATCAAAAACGGCCGGCAGGCTTATTCTGTAAAAACAGCAATTATTTTGCAACTAGCAACCATTGCACAACGGTCGCAAAATCGCAAAATTTGGTATTCTGTAAGCTAGTCGCATAGCAATAGAAGAGTTCTATATATGGTCAATGTAGCCAACACAATAAATTAAAATTATCAAAATGACATAAGAAATGGGGGTCACTGAAAGGGGTTACCATTTAACTTATTACTTCTTGTTTCTATCGGAGATAGTCGATTTTTTTATATACTATATATTTACCCAAAAGATAAAAAGCTCGTTTTAAGTTAGGGAATTTTGCTTCTTAAGGCTTATGGCCTGTCTGTTAACTGTCAAAGTCAACGTCATAACATTGGTTGTCATAACCTGGTTTTATTTTTATGAACTTTATTCGTTTGTATATATGTCTTTCCAGTGGATTATAATTTAATTTTGAAAATTTAAAACATACAAAACAAATACCAAGCTAAAACTACGCCTATGCTGCTTGCACTGACAATTTTGACAGTTTCCTGTGACATTTGTGGTAAACATTAGAAAGCAAAACACCCTAAATTAAAACGAGCTTTTTATCATTCGGGTACAAGATATATTGCATAAAATATGGTTTATATCTGAAAAACTGAAAAATTAAGTCAATAGGTGAACCCTTTCAGTGACCCCCATTTCAAATGTCATTTTGATCATTTTATTTTATTGTGTTGGCTACATTGACCTTATATAGAACATTGTATTATTGGGCGAGTTCAGCCATGATGGCGCAAGGTTAGCGCTAGCAGCGGCGCTCTGTGAAAGCGCTTGAAGGTGGCTGAACGTTTTTGCTTTGATGACCTGTGACAAACAGATAAACACATCACATAACCTTTAAATTTATTTTCTAAATATAAAGCGCCTTAAATGGAAAACCTTATAAATTACTTAATCTTGGAAGAACTTGCGGATAAAAATACTATTGTGGATAATATAGTGGAATTGATTCCACCTGTAAATGAAAGACAAGAAAAATATGTAGAAATATTAGCACTAGGAGAAGCAGAAAATCCTGTAAGAAATTTAAATTATTTCGAGGTAATAATTCAATAATAAAAACTAAATAACACAGAAATTTTAACTTAGAGGCTAGAATTGTTGTTTGTTGTTGTTGACATAACGAACCGCCGACCAACTCAGCGCAAAATAAATTCGCTGGAAAAAATGGCGACCGCTAGAGCTAGCGCTTTCCATAAGCGGTCAAATTCGCCCTGTGCTTGCTCAGCGCTTGCCTTAGGGATGACGATTCTTTCCAAAAAAGATCGCTTTTTATATCGATTCGAATCGTAACCTGATGAATCGATTCATAAAAAAATCGAGGTCTAAAAGATCGATTTCTAAAAAATCGTTTTTTTTCAAGTTTGTATTTACAATGTAAATATAAATCCATTTTATGAAAAACAAGAAAGATACCATAATAAACAATCTCTGGGATCTCTTATCAGCGAAATCAGGGATTTTTTAGTTCAGGGAATTCGATAATAACAATTATTTTTATTACAATATCAAAGTATCAGATCAGATATAAAAGAAGACATTTATTTTATGTTACACTAAAAAGTTAAGAAAATAGATAATATAGGTTATAGATCCCAAAACCAAACCAGAAAAAATCGTATGTCGATTTTCAAGGGTGAAATATCGATTCACTGAATCGATTCAGTACAACATATCGATTCAAAAAATCGATTTATTTGGTCCGAGGAATCGATTCTTCGATTAATCGATTTCAAATCGCCATCCCTAGCTTGCCTAGCATAGAATAATACTTATAAACAGTTCTTGCCTAGCGCCAGCGTGGCTGAACGCGCCCAATGTATAGAACCTTTGACTCCATGCTTTGAATATAGAGTGTGTTCTATATTCAAAGTATAGAACTCTTCCATTGCTGGTTGTTGTCAAGATGCACTTTTACGTCATACTAGCGCCAGCAATCAACGTAACGTAACTAAATTGTCTGCAAAACACAGATTACTCATCTGCAAAATCAGCTGAGGAACAAAACAAAGAGATGGACACGTGTAAGTATTTTTATTGTAATCCAACACATTAAGTAGCTTCATTTTACTGACAAATACATATTTTTTTCATAGTATTGGATTGATCTGAAACATAAAGTTGAGACCATGGCTGCTGCCAGGAGAAGAGAAGCTTCAGAATCAGGTGGTCCTGCAGTAGAAACAGCCTTG
Organism: Lochmaea crataegi; assembly: GCA_947563755.1. Classification (NCBI taxonomy): domain Eukaryota; kingdom Metazoa; phylum Arthropoda; class Insecta; order Coleoptera; family Chrysomelidae; genus Lochmaea; species Lochmaea crataegi. Next base: position 27,592,260 of record OX387429.1, read on the forward strand.
TCAGAAGCTGATAAACAAATTCTACAAATCATTGGAGATGGTGCTGTTTATGGGGATACACAACATCGTATTCCTGTATTCCCCCCAGTAAGTTTTCAATAAATACTTTTTAACTAGTTTGTATCATATTATGCAAAGTACCTATATTTTTGCACACTTATTTTTTAATAACGGGTACAAAATTTGTTTACATGATCATGAAAGTGCCAGCTGCAGTAAAGGTAATATTGTAGAAAAATTAACTGTTTTGAATATTAATTTAACATAAAAAAGTAATTATTACATATTTTTATTTTAGATTCGGATTGATTGCCAATGAACTTGTCAGAAAACGATAACGAAGGTTTGTAAAATATACTTTAAAAATATCAGGATTAAATTTAATTTAGCATAACAATTATATTGGGGACTGTCTATTTGTCCGGGCACTCGGACGAATAGTAAATTGCGCTATATATCCGGGCGTAAATATACGCCCAGAAAAACAGTGTGGGAGGCTATTAATCCGTGCATTCTTAAAAAAATAAAGTTAGTTTATAATGTAATGTTTTTCGTTATTTATTTAAACAGTTTTTAGTTATTTATTTAAACAGTTTTTAGTTGTTTTGGGATAAATTATACACACTATGGCTAATTACTATCTATTTATTTAAAGAAACACACACTCTGTATTAAACTTAATTTATATACACACTATTTATACTCAACGTCTACTAATTTATTTACACTCGGTATATTAGTTCTAATTTATTTTCACCACTTGGATATTACTCTATTTATCTGCACTATTTAATTCACTAATTCTATCCAGTTTAAGTGATACCTATGTGAGAATTTATCTTTGTTTTTTAGCTTAAGAGTTACTATTTTTGTATTTTAGTTTTAAAATAAAATGTTGGTTTTTTAATTAGTATGAATTTTCTCCTTCAGTATAGTTTTACCATTTAGAGAGATCATATAGAACTTACGTATACTTAATGTAACATGTTTACAGGCATGTGGTATCCAGCACAATCTGCTATTTCTTCGGGGACTACCGAGTTGTACCACGACTACCTGAGTTAATCCATTTCCGCCTTTATTGGGGATTATTCTATGCCCCACTATTTAGAATTTCTGTCTTGATTAAAACAGATCATTGATTAATTTATCGAGAAGGGCAAGGAAAATCATTGATGAAGCCATTGTTTTAACTCTGTATAGTTTCTTCAATGATTTTCCTTGCCCTCTCCTCCCAGGAAATCCGGTGGTACAACTCGACGGAAGGATTATACCTACCTGATATCTTGTGGTACAACTCGGCGATCCCGATTTCTTCTAAAGGGAGGTAAACTTTTCCCTTCTCATATTATATTGTAGTCTCTTTTAGAACACTTTTGCAATCACTTTAGAACATAATATTGCATTGTGTGTTAAGAAGATTAGGTAAACTTATTTACTAAATGAATCATTTACAATTTTTTTACATTTTTAGGCAGTATTCACATTTTATTTTGCACATTACGGAACTATACTTGATAATACAACATTATTATTTTTTTAAGAATGCACGGATTAATAGCCTCCCACACTGTTCGTCCGGGCGTATATTTACGACCGGATGTATAGCGCAATTTACTATTCGTCCGAGTGCCCGGACGAATAGACAGTCCCATTATATTGCTTCATGTAATATTGTTTTTTGATTTTGACCAAGATCAACCGGAAATTATTCAAATTTGTAAGCATTATTTTGTACCATCAGATAAGAAAGATTTTTATACATATTATTTTCGTTACTTTTAGACACAATAGATGAAGAAAATCCAGAAGAATTACTGCCTGTATAGGTACATGATGCTACAGAAGAAAATATTAACTTTTTCTTTTGTTTAAAGAAACTAAATACGTAAATCACAGCAGACGTACCAAATTCTGTCTTCAAAAAAATCAAAAATTGAACTAAATTGGGTGATCGAGTTGGAAAGAGAGTGGAGGCAAAAGAAAAAATGTGAAATGCTGCCATGATAATGGCTGAAGCTTCACGTACTCAGGCCAAAGCAGCATTCATTTAAGCAAATGCTGCTAAAATGCATGCTGAAGCTGCTAGGTTTTAAGCCCAAGCCATGAATAAACAAACTGACTGTTTATTGAAAGTTTTGGAGGAGTTAAGAAAAAAATTTAAATTTCAATGTACTCATTTATTATTATTTTTCCAAATTATTATAAGTTTAAAAGAATTATTGTTTGTTTACTTTAAATAGGAAATCCTAATATACACTTTCAATAATAATTTTTATTGAGTTTAAAAGTATTATAGGTATAGGTATTGATTTAGTTTATAATTTTTTTTTGATAAATAGAATATTTTTAATGAATGGAATTCACTTCCACTTGAAATTGTGAGTGTTACACCTGTATAGCCTCCATGGTTACACCTGTGAACTCTTGAAAAAAATACGATGTAGTAATAATAACTATTAGAGTTAGTTAAGTTTCAATTTTTTTTCTTCTCTATTTTGTTTTTGTAACTACATCTTTCCTTATGTTCAGTGATTATGTATTTAGTTTGTAACCTGTGTATAATCAATCTGTTTATGTATATTACTCGTTATTGCAACTGGAGGGTAACACCCATTTCAAATACATTTAGAATAAGTTAAAAATTTCTGTATAAAATAATAACATTATCATTAAAAAAAATTATATCAAAATATTTCATTTAAAAGAAATTAAGTATAAATAACAAATGAGTGTGAATAAAATATATGAGTACACACAACATATGGAATCACTCAGTATTTTTGTGACTAAAATATTTTGTAGGGAAAAAACTTGGTATGCTGGTCGAAGATGAGGTTTTTTGCTGTAAATAAACAAGGAATGCCCCAAAGGGACGTAGCAGAGGTAGTAGGCGTTACCCAGGGTGTTGTATCAAAAACGTATGTAAGGTATTTGGAATTAGGAACTCTCAAGAATAGGCCTAGACAAAGTCGTCAAAGAGTTACAAAAGGAACGCTTTGAGTGCCAAATTGCTAGGAGAAATCCGAATGTTTCTCATCCAGAGCTGAAACGACAACTTCTAGACTAGAAGCTACAGGTGTAAATGTTTCAGTTGAAACTATACGAAAAAGACTTCGTGCTCGAGGGTTGTACTTCAGGAGACAGTTACGGGTTCCAGAGTTGTCCAGACAAAACAAAACTGACCGGCTAAATTGGTGCCTTCAAAACCAAAACTGGACAATTGGAAAAATGTTCTCTTTTCAGATGAGACCAGAATTGGCCTTAGATCAGATGATCGTCGAATTCGGGTTCTCGCAGAGCTCCAGGAAGACAAAGCTAGACTCCAGGCTGCCAGATCTATCCCAAAATATAAAGGAGGAACCGTAATCTTTTGGGTAGGTATTATGAGAGGGGAGCAAAAACTCCTTTGCTACCTCTCCAAAAAACTTTAACCGGTCGGAGGTATGTTGATTTGGTGTTAGAGCCGGTAGTTAGTCTTGAGCGAGGTGCAGTTGGGGATAATTTTATCTTTATGCAAGATAATGCACCTCCTCATACTAGCAGAGTGGCTCGAGAATTTCTTGAAACGGAAGGTGTCACAACTTTAGCCTGGCCTGCATGTTCATCGGACTTAAATCCAATTGAAAACTTGTGGGACCAGCTTAAAAGAAGGATTAGAGCTCGTCGGGACAATCCAGGAAATATCGCACAGCTCATTCAAGCAGCCTTAGGAGAATGGGAAAACATACCACAAGAAAATGTTGACAATTTAATCAGAAGCATTCCGAGCGCGAATTGAAGATTGCATTGCATAAGGTGGCAATACGGATTATCAAAATTAATAATTTTTTTTCTCGTTTTTTACTAGTTAATTTAAATCTTATTAATTTTCAGAAACCAAAAAAACAATTATATGTTTTTTTTGTCAATTATAATTAATTCGTATGTGAAAATTTTTTGATTAAAATATTGGGTAAAGAATGAATTTTATTTTTAAATAAATAATTTTCATATATTCGCCATACACAATGCAAAGTATTAGGTGATTCCACATATAAGTTTGGTTGTGTGTAGTATATACTACTACTATAATTCTATTAACCTATTCCTACACATTATTTCTATTTAATAATAATAATGATATAGCAGAATTGTATACTATTACCAGAGCCACCTATATAGGTGGCTCTGCTATTACTAATAGGTCTGCTAAAGCATATATAATCATTTTTTATCAATATTGTACTGGGTACATTTCTCTATTGCATTTATATTGGAAAATGACATTACTTTTCAAAATTCTTATATTGAAGGAAATTTATACTAAACTACAAACTATGTCTTAATGGAATGAATGTTAGAAAGCAAGTCCTTCTTGAAATATTATTTCCCAGGGCAGCATCTGACTTTATTATACCATGGTATTGTTGGTAGCAACTGTGACTCTTACTTATTGTTTAAATTTCATTTTAAAACCATTATAAAAACTTTTATGGTGACACATTTTATTTGGGAATTAGAAAGTTGAGCCGAAAAGGATATATTTGCAACATCCGAAATTATGGTGGAACAAAAAGTGCAATAAAAAATGGTTCGCACTCATAAAAACCTCTCTAAAATTACATGGCAGATGGTGGATGAAAAAATTAGCAATTTTTTATATTCGATTTTCTTCGTTTAAGCAAAGGTGGGCTTGGGTCAATATGGTTCTGAGCGCCTCATATATATCCTGCAAAATAATAATATAATAGCGTTTTTTCAATAACATCTTTTGTTCTTTTATATAAGAATTAATTTTTGAACTGAAACATTTTTCAGGCGCGGTGAGCACTTTTTTTGGGTGAAGAAAAAACATGGATTTTTTGTCATCGTCACGCTTTTATGCAAAACACAATACTTTTGGTTATGCAACACAATAAACAATGAAGCGTATATAGTGTTGCATAAGTCATCGTCACACTTTCCATGAGCTATATGTATACTGTGTAATTTTTTTTTTGAATTCCATTTACTGTACTATCGCTTGAGTACGATATAAAATAGGATTCTGTTGATAAACGTTTGTCTCTGTTAATATTGTTAACATAAAAAGAAAGTCAAACCACGTGTCTTAACTTTTATTGCTATCTATGAGTGCGTTCCGAATTACGAATGTAACGCATAGGCTGCATTACTCTTGCACGGCGCTTCGAAATCGTTCCGTTTTATTAATGTGCACGAAGCGCTATAGTTATTCGGAACGGTTGTATGCGCATTCTGTCATAGGGTTCATAGATAACATAAGGGTTGTCAGCTACTGATTCACTACTAATATCATGTGCAGGTACAGCTTGTTCTCTTGCAACCAGGTTTTGCAAAAATACTGCGTCTGTGGAAAATATCACTTATGTAAGCAACACGACCAACATTTAACCTAAGCATCAAATAAATGAAAGTAAAATAATATTTTAATATTACCATGGTTTGCTCTTTCCATATCGTTTTCACTTAAAAAAAATTGTATGAGTTTCCAGTTTTAATAGAAGAAACGAATGAGATAATAACCTTATTTTTAAGTGGAAACGATATGGAAAGAGCAAACCAAGGTAATATTAATATATTATTTTACTTTCATTTATTTGATGCTTAGGTTAAGTGCTGGTCGTGTTCCTTACATTAGTGATATTTTCCACAGACGCAGTATTTTGCAGAACCTTGTTGCAAGAGAATAAGCTGTACCTGCAGGAATCAGTAGCTGACAACCCTTAGGATATCTATGAACCCTATGACAGAATGCGCATACAACCGTTCCGAATAACTATAGCGCTTCATGCACATTAATACTAATGTTCTTTCGTACTGAAAGAAGTGATCTATGTAACTAAAATCAGGTAGATCAGTTTAAGCGATCGTTCTTTCGTTTTCAATCAGTTCCCCCTCTACACCTTAAAAGTGATCATAAGTAATTATTCTGAACGCGGAATTTATTATATCAGTTAGATCACATTGGTAAAGTTAACCTCAAAAATTTAAGCTAGAAGTTTTTAATATACATTTACAAGGGAATCTAATATTAATTTTCTTTCCATTTCGTTAGGTTTTCTTGTTCTGCACAGCGTAACTCAAAAAATAAATAACCTCCAAATGACAAAACGACATGTTATCTGTGGACGAAAATATCTTCAAAATGAGCGAGTTTTTTCGGGCATTCAGAGAATGAATGTGTTATGATTGCAAAATCACTTCCACTTTAATCACATAAGTTCCATCAGTTGAATCAGTACGAAAGAACATAGCTAATAAAACGGAACGAATTCGAAGCGCCGTGCAACCCATGCGTTACATGCGTAATTCGGAACGCACTCCAAATCTATCTGCAGTGGGATTCTGTGCCATGTTGATATCAACAGTCGCCACAAAACGACACTATTCATATTCCGTGTGCCATACCATATGACTATTTGTCGTTTTATAGCGAAAAACGGACCTCGACTCACTCGCTGCTCACTGACATTTGACATTGCTTCACCATGTTCCGTATCAGACCACAGATATTACATTTACGATGGGCTTACGATAAAATTTTTAAAAGGGATTCATTTATTGGTTTTTGCACTTCTGTCGGCAGTCCCATGACTGTTTTTTTATATGTTTACATTTACTATTAAAAATGTAAAATTATTACCAAGCATTTTAATTCCACTGAACAACCAGCTTTACTTTGCCGAAGAGAATATGGTTTACTTCGAATGAAATATATAGAAAAAAATCTAACGAATGATTCTTCTTCATCAAATTATATTCTAGTTTCACCAGAGACAACCAAGTTTCTCCGAAATATGATTGGTTAGTCCACGCGTATTCATTCATTCGTTCCTTTGTTGACAGTAGCAAATTCTGTGACAGTGACAGTAGACAGTTTATTTTGACAATTGACACAAGCAATGGAAGTGGAGTGATGCTCGATTTCATTTTGAATGCTTGTAAATTTGTAAAAGGCACGCGAGTCTGAATTGTAGTAGTACAATAATTATTCCAATCATATTAATTTTATATTCCATATTATTTTTATCAAATTATTCGTGGATTTTTCACATTTATATTATATTGTCTTTATTGTTGCTTATATTCAAGAATTTTAGGATAGAAATTTACGACTATAGGTATTTAAGTATGTTTTAGATTTAAGCCCTTTCGGTAGTGAGTTGTATTAAAGCTGTGTTTAAGACGCGATGTATAATAATAATGTGAGTATAGTTAGTTTATTAAAATTCCTTGGAAGACACCAATATACATGTAGGCATTTTTAACTCTTGTAGGTAGCTGTCATAAAATAATTATAAATTACAATATATACATTTTCTTATTTGTGAGATAAACTGCATTAACCAGTAATTTTTCTGATAGCTTAATAAAATAATGGCTAATTGTTAGAATATGCATGTGTACATTTAAAGATTATTTTCTAATAAGCCGTGGATAGAGTTACGACAGTCGTAATTCTAGCGGTTTTAGATAAAGTTACGACAGTCACATTATTATTGTATGATACGCCGAATTTATGCAATTGCAGTTTGTACTATACCCAAATATTATTAATTTATGGCAAATAAAATAATTATTCCTATGCCCCACTATTTAGAATTTCTGTCTTGATTAAAACAGATCAGTGATTAATTTATCGAGAAGGGCAAGGAAAATCATTGAAGAAGCCATTTTTTAACACTGTATAGCTTCTCCAATGATTTTCCTTGCCCTTCTCGATAAAAACTACAACTATAAAATCTAGTGGTAAAAAACAGAATAAACTGACTAACTTTTTATGCGCGTTTTATATAATGCCTGGTCAGTTTATAATTTGTGCCTTATTTCATATATAGCGGAGTAAGTTCAGGCAATATATATACCAGCTAGACTGTATATATAATGCCTAATTTCATATATTGACTGTAACACATGTTATAATATGACTGTCGTAATTTTATCTAAAACCGCTAGAATTACGACTGTCCCACGGCCTTTCTGGCAGAGGTAATTTGTTTTCAATATTCTTTTAATAATGGCACCTCAGTAAGATAAGTGAGACTACTCAAAGTAATTTTTGGGAAATAGCAAATAATAGAAAACTTATACTGAAATAAAAATAATATAATTTTTAAATTTCATAGACATATTTTTGGTACCTATTAAATTTTTTGATACACAACATATTAATTTTTATGAATCTGTAAATCAGTATTTGTTGAAAATGTGGTGTTAACAGAAGAAAACTGGTGAGATTTCTGTTCCGACACTTTTCTTGCTTTTTTAACACAACATTCTCCTGAGGATTAATTTCGAGTTGGAGATGTGACATTTTTTGTGAACTTGGTGGTGCGTTTTCCACTGTGATAATCTAAAAATTGTCATTTTTTGAGATGTCACTTTTATTGCTGGGGTGCCTAATATCAATTATTTTATTCAACAGTCTCAATATCCTGCTGCAGGATTCTCATACCCTCCCCCTTCATATTCCCAGGAATATGATTATAATTATCAAGGATATACAGGATATGGCAACCAGGTAATTTGATTTTTATTTATATGTATTTGCTAAATAAGAACGATTCATGGAATGTATGTTTTTCTAACAAAAAATACTTGATGAAATAATCTATATGAACAGTTCTTATAATCAAAATCAGATGCTAGTTAAAATCCCAGATATACATAATAATATAACATTTTTTTCTACTCAGGCAACTCCATCTCAATCTGCACAATCTCAATCTGGCACACAAGGGAATTTTACAGTCTCTAATTGGACTAGTTACACACCCAACCAAAATGATGGTAAGAGTCATTTAGTTTTTTTATTTGAATGAGATATGTATTAATATTTAAGTTAAAATATCATAGGTGAATAATAACAACCACCTACTAATTATTGCTCCTATCATGTTTTGAAATTGTTACACTGCTTATCTGCATTAGTAGCATGCATCATGTTCTTACAAAAAGTCTGATCCAATTAATTAATCAATTGTAGTAAGTATTTGGTTTGTAAGTTGAAGGATATGAATTTGATGTTATCCCTGCAGTAAATGTATTATTGATAGGGTGAGGATTTCGTAGAGTTTTCAAGTCAGGTACAACTTTCTCTGGATCTAAGATTCGAAATATAACACTGTATATACAGTACATGTTTTGTAGTTATTTTAAATTGTGTTTTTTTATTTGTTAAAAATTTGTAAATTAACAAATTCCTTATTAAGTATGTATTTATACAATATTATGAATGTGAAGTGTTTAATAAAATGTTAATGGTAGTGTGTACTTTGTATTTTACAGTTATTTATTGTATTAATTTGATTGTAATTGATAATGTATTGACTTTTTTATCACCTTGACAAATAAAACTGTTAAGTACTTATGAATGACATATATTAAGTTCAGACTTTGTGATGTAAGCAGAATTGGCAAAAAAACTGAACAATTTGTATAACATGTTATCCTATAGCAATGTTTATGGCATGTACATAAGCAGCATGGTTTTTAACAAATAATTATTTAAAATTGCCAATTCTGAGTGTAGTCAATGTAAAATTGAATGTAATGATAAAATATGATGTAGGTATAATACTATACATGGATTTCAATCATTTTAATGAACTTTTTTCGTAGGGATACAGTCTTCGGTAAAGGAGAGATGTTCTGGAACTTAAAAGGTTAAACAAATCGATTCCCAGAATGACTTTTTTTATTATTCAGTTTGTTATTTTAGGCATTTGCTATCAACACATTAACTAACATATTTATTTTTGTAGCAGTGGCACAAGAGATGCAACAACAAAAATCTCAGCTCATCCGACAACGGGAAGATTATGTCAAAAAAGCGAGTTTGTTGAAAAATGAATTGGAACAACTGCAAGCACAGAAACAGGACCTGATGGGTAACAGGCGGTCGACTGATTCAGATCTCACCAGTATCTTACAACAGAATTCTAAGCTGCAGGTTAGTTTTGTGAAGATTAACACTTAAGTTTTACTCTCTTTTTCATATTGATGTGAATAGTTTTGTTTCAATACCGGGGACGACATATGAGTAATGCCCTATTGAGTTGTTTTAAAATGATAAAGTCATGAACAAAACGGGTTGATCAGAAAGATGATTTAAAACTATATAAGTGTAAATACGTAAACTATATACTTGAATTGGGAAGTATTTAATATCAGAAAAGAGAAATCCAGTCGTGCTTTTCTTCTATATCACTATTCAGTATGTATATTTTCAGGAAGAAATTCAAGGAAAAATGAAAGCCATACACAATGTAATTGAAATGCTTTCTGGTATAATAAAAGATGGTCAATCCATAAATGATTTGGAAACTTTAATGGCAAAACAAGAAAAAACAGTACAACGCAAATCTCCAACACCGACCAATTCGGAAAAATCTCATACTCCCGATGGCTTCAAGAGAAGCGGTTCGGATAATTACAGTTACGTTCATTACGACACAGGTTTACACTGGTGTAGAATGTGCGACGAATTTCCGGAAACGGCGAAGGATTTCCTTCTGCATTTACAGGATAAAAAACATCATGAGATGATGAAGGATAACGAAGTCGATAGTACTCCTTGGCATAAACTACCAGCGGAAATTTTGATGCCTACCGATGAAAACGCTCCCAGCAAAAGGATTCCCATTAAAGGTATTTTTAGAAAATTTTATTTTTTATACAGGGAGTTGTGTTTAATTTTGTTTGTGTATTTTATTTTTGCGGTTCTGGTTTTTAACCAATTAGCTCTATAATTTTAATTCATTTTCCAGGTTATCTGTAAGATTTTGTAAGGTTAAATTCCAGTTTTAATTCACAATTTCACTTGTTTCTAGCGCTGCGGCGTGCTTTAAATAGGTAAAATGGGGCACATATGAAAAAAAAATGATAGTTATAGTATTGGCTCACTGGTAGTAAACACCGATTGACTTTTAGAGTGCAAAGTCCCTAAGATTATGAAGCTTATTAGAATTTTTTAAAAATTGGAGAGCGGTATGAAAAACAATATAGACAATATAAGCAATGGGCAGATCACATCAAGATAAATAATTATTATTGATAGGAATAATAATACAGGGTTCGGACTCGGCTGAGGAACCTGGAAAAGTCATGGAAAAATAAAATGACACTCGAAAAGACGGGAAATGTCAGGGAATTTATAGGTCGCACAAAAAAGTCTGGGAAAAATCAGGGAAATTTGCAATAATCAGTAAAAGGTCAGGGAATTTCAAACATACGGCTGGAAAATTAAATTCAAACGAAACAACAACAGTTCTCGAATAACACAAAATATAAAAAGAAACGGTTATGCGACAAAAACGATTACGCGACGTTTTCACTATCTTTACGTTTTTGCTTTTGCACTGTCTATCTTCTACGTCACGGTGAAGTGAGAATCAGAGTGTCTTCTTTCTTCACTGTCTCTTTCATTAAGATGGAGTGTCTGTCTTCCTTACTCTTTTTTCTGAGTCTGAAGCGGTTGGTCTATTTTTTTTGGGCAGACTGGAAATGGGGTAAGCTGGTCAACAAACTAACTAACGGAGATGAACTGTGTAACATTAAACATTTATTAGGCATTTAAATAAAAAGATAAACATAAAGATTTACAATCTAACCATTTATTTAATTAAAATATCTATGAGTCTTGCTGCAAATATAAACAACAAAATTATGTCAACTTATGTGTAATAGGTACTCACACAAAACTTTACAATAATAAAGAATTGATAAAGTGAACTTATCAGTTAAATTTATCGGCGAGATAGATCTGCACTCACTAATCCTGCAACTAGAGGTGGTGGAGCTCGTATAGCAGTGGCTAGAAAAATAACTAGTAGCCTGCTGCAGTCATCAGAAGAAATTGAACATGTTTTTGTTCTAGTTGGAAACACTAGGAACAAATGTATAATTGGAGCCGTCAACTTTCCCCCACTTTCCCCTATTGAAGATTATTTATCCTTTACTGAGAACCAAGACCCAATTCTGAAAAGTATCCTGATGCTAAGATCTGCATTCTGGGTGATTTCAACTTACCTAAAGCAGTATGGTCTGACTTGAATATTTGTTCAGAAGCTATTTCACCCCCTGGTACCAGAGCTGATGAAGTGAATGCTACTTATACCGTTTCTAATATGTGTGCCTACAATAATCTGTTTCAAATTAACTCTGTTCATAATGAATTTAACTCACTTTTGGATTTAGTTTTTAGTCATGATCGTTTAACTACATGTATTACAGCAACCGATCCTCTGATTGATGTAGATGTTTACCTCCCTCCTTTAGTTACTGAATTGAACTTGAGCTTGGACCATTGTAATTATTCTCCTGTTGCTGACGAGTTTTATTATGACTACAAATCAGCTGATTTTCACTCTATTGAATATCATCTGGGACTTATTCGGTGGGATCCTTTGTTATTGAATAGATCATTAGATGATATGTTAAATATTTTCTATGATATTTTGTATACCGTGATTCACCTGTTTGTACCTGTTACGAAAGTTTCATCCAGAAAATTCCCCAGATGGTTCTCAACAGAACTAAAACATCTCATATATTTAAAGAAGCAAGCTCACTTGAGATTCAAACTAACAGGATCTCCTGTTGATTATTTGGAATTCTCTCAGCTGCGTTCTCGGTGTAAGCTCAGGTCTAAAACTGACTATAACGATTATATTAGGTTTACTGAATGTTCTGTTGGTGTTAATTTAAAATCGTTTTGGAACTTTGTAAACTCCAGAAGAAGATGTAATACAATTCCTGATGAAATGTACCTCAACAATGTCAAATATCCTGTGGGAATCGATTTAGCTAACCTGTTTCAAGATTATTTTAGCTCTGTTTATTCTGATAAGACCTGTCCTAGCTATGGTTATATATCTTCTATTCCTTTGAATGCTTCTGAGTATTGTGTGTCTATCTCTGAAATATATGAACATCTTTGTGGTTTGAATGTATATAAAGGTCCTGGGCCGGATGGAATCCCTCCTTCTATTTTAAAATATTGTAGTTTTGTATTGTCTCGCCCTTTGCACATCATTTTTAACTACTCCCTTAAACTTGGTATCTTTCCAGATTTCTGGAAATCTAGTTTCGTCGTTCCTATTTTCAAAACAGGTGAAAAATCAAACATATCCAATTATAGGCCGATATGTATTCAGAGCGTAATTCCTAAATTATTAGATAATATTGTTACTAAAATCCTTACCAAACTTTTGGATCCTTATATCATTAACCAGCAGTTTGGCTTCCGTTCAGGGAAATCAACTGAGCTTAATCTCCTTACATATGTGGACTATCTTTCAAGTGCCTTGGACTCTGGTTATCAAGTTCACTCTTTGTACACAGACTTCTCCAAGGCATTTGATAAAGTTAATCATGTACTTCTGATTCAAAAAATAAATAATATGAGTGTTAATGGTAGTCTCCTAAACTGGGTTCAAAGTTACCTTACAGGCCTTATTCAAATAGTCCGTGTGTGTGGCTTCTTATCATCTGGCTTTATAGTTCCTTCAGGTGTTCCCCAAGGATCACACATAGGACCACTTTTGTTTAACATTTTCGTCAACGACATCCAGAACTGTTTTATAAACTCTCAATTCTTATGTTTTGCTGATGATCTAAAATTGTATTTGACTGTACGTTCATTAGAGGATTGTCAGAATCTTCAAGCAGATTTGGACAATTTATCTCGGTGGTGTACTGCCAATGGCATGGAACTGAATCCAGCAAAATGTCAATTTATTAATTTTAGTAGAAAGCGTCACCCTATTGTTTTTATCTATAACATTATCCAAACACCTCTTATTAATGTGTCAGAAGTTAAAGATCTTGGTGTTGTGATTGACTCTACCATGTCATATATATGTTTCAATTAATAAGGCATTAAGGATGCTTGGTTTTATCAGAAGGATCACTTGTGACTTTCGAAACGTGCAATGTCTTAGAATACTTTACTTCTCCCTTGTTAGACCTCTTATTGAATATGCATCTTCTGTTTGGAATCCCTTCTATACGAACCATATTCACAACATTGAACAAATACAAAGAAAATTTCTAAGACTCATTGCCTATAAATCTGGAATTCATCCTGTTAACACCTACCACCTAAATTACCATGATTTGCATTCCCAGTTTATGTAGGAGCCTCTTCGTTACAGAAGGAATTGCAAGGATCTTTTCATTCTATTCAACATAGTCAATTCTACTCTCGATTGTCTTACTCTTTTGTTGAATATTGGTTTTTCCGCACCAACTAGATCTACTAGAAATAGTGTTACTTTTTCACAACCACACTACTATACTAATTATCGCAATAATTCGTTCATCCCCAGGTCCACAAGATTGGCCAATCGATTGAATCTTGATTTCTTTACATCTTCTGAGTTTCGCCGACAACTCCAAATTTGTAATGTTTAAAAATATTTTCAGTTGTTATTGTAAGTGATATGTGCTTTATCTTATGTGTTATTGAATGTATCTATAAGTTTATGGGTTTTTCTATTTATATATATATTTTTTTTTCTTTTTTTTTAATTCTATTTTTCTGTGTATCAATTATTGTACTCTATTGTATTTAATGGGTTCTAGCCCGTCAATAAATAAATAAATAAATAAATTCTTTCAGTGAAACTCCTGGGACACGACAGTTTTTATTACATTGTTTTTATCTTTTTATGTTGTCGAAATGTCGTAAAAAGATGAAAACAATGTAATAAAAATTACAGGAGTTTTACTGAAAGAATTTGCAGTACATCCAGAAAAACTATTTTGTCTGTTTCCATAAGAGAGGCTCTGTCACACTAACGTTCAATAATTCAGTAACCACATTTTTTCTTTCTTTTTTTAATGCTCTTGTGAATTCAGCTGGTTTGGCATCTTCCCTCGAAAGCAAAAACAGTGAAGGAATAGCTAAAAAAAATTGAAAAACAAGTATCTGGTGCTACATATTTAAAAAAATTCTTCTTAGCAGTCAAGTTCATCAGCCTTGCTTGAATTTCGTCTTCATAATCTTCTGGCCTAAAATGTTTGCTACAAATTCATATATTTTTAGAAGACCATTTATATAGGCTTACTATTGGGATTTTCTGCTCAGTGGAATTGATTTAGCCAGAACTGGTTTTAATATCTTATTAATTGAAAAATTATTACAAAAGTCAACAACAACTTTCAATGCGACAATCTAACAATCTATTAATTATAAGTACATACTACTCAACTTATTTACCATTGCAACCAATGGAAGGCGCTCTACGCACTTTTCTAAACACCCCCCCCTCAATGATAAATTTAAATTTTTTTAGTTCAAATTACATTGATGACAAAAATTATTAAACGAAGGTAAAGATAAAGGTTTTGTAAAGAAGTCTGCAATTTGTAAACTTGTTGGGATATATATTTTAAAATTACAATCTTATCTTTTACTTTTTCTCTAATAAAGTGGTAGGGAATATCCACATGCTTTAAACGCTTATGGAATTCCGGATTTTTACACAGCTAAATGGCAGACTGGTTATCTTCAAAGATAACTACAGTCAAATCTTTAAATTTGAAATTTTGGTTCAAAATTTGTTTAATTTCTTCAATTTCCAAATTATTTGACCCATCTAACAACAAGTCATCTACATAAATTAGGAGGAAAACTTTTGAGAAATCTGTTATTCTAAATCAGTTTCTTCTGGATCTACATACACACTGTCACTACTGCCATCATTTTCAACATTATGTTCAGGATTATCAAGATTATCCTCTGGATTTTCACCATTTTCATAATTTTTTATATATTCTATGTCATTTTCTGGTGTAATTGTGTAATCTTCTGTTATTTGCTTACTCTTTTCTGGCAGAAAAATGACATCTCTGTGTTTTTCAGGGATATACACCATGTATCCTTTAACATTTCTCCGTAGCCTAAATATATCCCTTGTTTGTTCTTTGGGTCCCATTTCATTCTTGTCTCTTTGGGAACATGCACCGACACAGTAGTACCAAAAACTTTAAGCTTATGCATGTTGAAACTCTTTTTATGCCACAGCTTATATGGAATTTGTAGCTTTTGAGGGCTTGGACCAGTACTGTTTAAGATGTATGCAACAGTGTTAACAGCTTCCGCCCAAAAAGTTTTGTCCAACTTTTCAGTGCTATTTAGTAATGTTTTTCCGGCTTCGACTAACGTTCGGTTTTCCCATTCAGCTCTTCCGTTATGTTCTGGTGTATAGACAACAGTTCTTTGGTGCCGGATGCCTTTGCGTTCAAAAATTTCATTGACTTTGTTTGTAAATTCTAAACCATTATCTGATCTAAAATTTTTTATTTTATTTACTTAATTACAGTTACCTGTAAATAATTGTCATATTAGTAAAGCGTGATCTATAGACGTAATTAATAAATTATTTTTTGACGTCTATAGATCACGCTTTACTAATATGAAAATTATTTACAGGTAACTGTAATTAAGTAAATACCTACAAAACCGGGATGGATTTTTGTCGATATAGAATTTTGGTTTGTGATTAGATGTGAAGATGTCGCTGATATCGCACTCTTAGCATTTCCTTTTCTGAGGCTAATGTATTGGTGTGGTATCAACGTAGTAGTCCAGGATTATGCTCTCAGAGCTTCTGGACGAATAGCATCTACCTTGTGCTGATGATGCGCAAAAACGCCGAAACCGGTCTACAAGTGATGTTATTCCTTCTAATCACAAACCAGAATGGTTGGTTCTATCTTAACAGATATACCAACCCCGTTTACTTTAGAACTGTAATTCAATGTCTGTCGGGGCATATAGCCCGAGAAATAGTTGTTGCTTCTTGTGGACGGTCTGCTCTTTGGAAATTTATTTTTCTAATTTTGTAAAGCGTTTAATAGAATTGAACTATTATTTTTTGACTTTTATTTTATATCCTGTTTCTCTTTCTGCTAAATTTATGAATTTTTCTATGCAGGTTTTAACTTCTGATTTGTGTTTTATGAAGTATAAACTTCTATAATTTGCGAAATCATCCTTGAGGAGTAAAAAATATCGAGAGCCTCCAAGTGAAGTTGTTTCCATAGGCCCACATAAGTCTGCGTGTACTAATTTCCGTGGTGCGGTGGCTCTTGTCTCACTATTTTCAAAACTTAAACGATGTGCTTCCCTGCAAGGCACGGTTCACACACGAAATCTTCCTCACAATCAGTGAACTCATCATTATTTCTCTTCAAAAACTGCCTAATATGCTTCAGATTCTGATGACCTAACTTGTTATGCCACTCTTGTACACTGCCTACAGTTTTTACTTTCTTACATTCATATATTATTCGGTCAGTGACCTCTTCTTCGTATCTACTTCAAGATCGCTTTCAAAATCTCTGGCAAAACAGGTGTAAGGATTATATTCTTTATTTTCTGATGTGAAGTGCATTTTATAGAGCTTATTTTCCCAGGTAGCTAATGCTTTTACATTACCATTGTTGTCAACAAATTGGTATTTTTCATTGTCTGACAACATAATAGCCTTTGTCTAGTACACACCCTGCTGAAAATAGGTTAAATTTTAAGCCTGGTACAAACAGTACATCGGAGAGGGTGGTTTTAATTAATCTGTTACCACTTCCGAATTGTACCATTTTGTATATTTTCGTAAGGTTTCGAAACGGTTTTTGTCCCAGCATATATATTCCCACTGGCACCAGAATCTAAGCACCAGTCACCTAGTTCGCCAACAAACAGTTCCGTTTTTATTTTATGCGTGCCCCTGGGCCCATAACCTATTGGGATTTTCTGCTCAGTGGAATTGATTTAGCCGAAACTGGTTTTAATATTTTATTAATTGAAAAATTATTACAAAAGTCAACAACTTTCAATGTCACAATCTTACAATCTATTAATTACATACATACTACTCAAATTTTTTACCATTATAACCATTGGAAGGCGCTCTAAGCACTTTTCTCAACACTTACAATTATAGTTAGCTGAATATGTTAATAATTAAAAAATCAAAAACCGCCAAAAAAAGAATACAAAACACAACTAAACTGTTTAAACAACACACAAACTCCTTTAACTGTTAGGGATTGCCATACGCTTCGGCGATCTCGATGACGATGCAACCCCCCTCGCGTCGCTACCATCATATGTTTCCTGGCAACCTATATACATTCTATTAACCTCGGTAACAAACCAACGAACGATTAAACAAAGCAAGGTTATGTAGTAAAAAAACGGGTTTTGTAAAGTTTTAATTTTTGTTAGTTCAAAATATTAAATATGGGAAACAAGAAGACAGTATTTAATCCGGTGTGGTGGGAACCCAGAATTAACAAAGAGTGGTCAAAAATATTCGGAGAAAAACCCGGAAACCCTTTTGTGGCAAAATGTAAAATCTGCAATCAAAGTTTTTCTTTGAGTAACATGGGAAGGAAGGCTTTGCCACCGTACACTAACTAACGACAAGTAAATTCACTTGCGTCGGAACGTTTGAAATTTTTGGTACATCGTTTCTCTGGCGCCGTACTCCCCGATATCGCCGCGCTACCCCTGTACTCAACACTTTCTCGATTTAAACTCACCAGAACTCAGCAGACGATAGGCGGGGTAAGGAAATTTTCGGTAACCACTGAATCGACGAAGTGAATTTACTTGTAGCCACGAAAATGGGTCAAATCATCAGAAAAGAAAATCAAAAAAGTAGGTAAACCCAATTCATACTACTTTTATCCGAAGACAAAATATTTCCCAACTCCGTAGAAAAATCCGAAATAATAAACAAGAGTTCTATGTCAGACTTTGTAAATACTGGTAGAACTGCATCGGAAGCTGAAATAATGCTGGTAATGCAGAGGGTTGTATCTCATTATTCGTTAAACTCTGTGAATAAATCAATTCCCACAATCAAGAAAATGTTCCGATAAAGGCAGCCTATTTCATATCATTTGGATTAGGTCCATAGACCAACTGCTTCAAGAAATTTTGTCTTATTTTTTGTAGCTGGAAAACCTGGAAAAGTCCTGTAATATGTATTACACGGGAGTAAAGCGCTTCGCGTCGGGCAGTAATCTCCATCCTACAGAAGGAAAGAGGTTGCTTTTCTCCCCAGTAATACTAATAAGCTATTTTGTTTCAGGTTTGCAGTTTTTCATTTCTGCTCCATCTTGGTATTGCAAGTTATGTGATGTTTGGATAGGGGACTTGCACTGTGCCTCTCAACACTTGAAATCCAAAACTCATTATCAAAATTACGAGGTAAATTAAAAAATACATTGATACGATGTATATATTTATATATAAATTCATTTCTTGCATAGAATTTTGTGAGCCAAAATCCTCACTGGGAAATGGAATGGATCAAGGACCGCGAAAAAGCAATGGGAAGAAAAACCTCCCACGATTCTTCGGATTCGGAGGACGAAAGAAAAAAACGCAAGCGTAAAGAAAAGCATCTCAACGACATATTTTCTCTCAAAGAAAAGAAGAAGAAAAAACGCTCGAAAAGAAAGAAAAAACAATCTTCGGATTCCAGTTCGAGTTCTTCATCATCAGATAGCTCATCTGATGATAAATCCCGTAGCATTAGAGTGGCCATGAGAAACATGAAAAAAGCACATTCTATATTGGACGAAGATTTAACAAGCAAATGGAGCGTTTTGGAAAAAATAGTGGAAGAACATAAGAAGAAAGAACAAAGAGACAAGGAAGATAAATTTAAAGATAAAAAAGAAGCGGAACCTTTGGAGGATACTTTGATTAATCAATGGATGTCCGTACCTCAACCGCCGGCGAAGGTAACTGTACGTTTTCCGACGAACTAAACTTGTGATTATGTAATTTTTTTTTCAGGACAAACTAATGCTGGATTCCTTGAGGAACCGCATGCGTCAAAAGCAAGAAATTGAACGTGCTCGTTTGGCGGAAATGGAAAAGATAAACAGAGAAAAAGAACGAGAAGAACAAGAACGCAAGGAACGGAAAAAACGCGAAGAAAAAGCTCGACTCGAAGAAAAAGAACGACTGGAAGAAGCGGAACGACAAATGAAACAGCGGGAAATCGAAGAGATGCAAAGATTGAAGGAGAGAGAAAAGAATCAGGCTAAATTCAAAACTGGTAATTATAGAAGAAGTAGAAGGTCGCAGTCCGGAAGTGGTGATGATGATCAAGAAGGCGATAGATTTAGAAAATATAATAGGTGAGTTTGGTAGCTTTGAAATAAGAAGATTTTTAAATTTTTGGTTGGAATTTCAGGAGAACTTCGGAACGAGAAGAATCGTATAAAAATTCGAGAAGTCGTAGTAAAAGCCAGGATAGAAGAAGTTACGAGCGTGGGAGTCCCAATAGAATGCGCGAAGAAAACGATGCTAAAAAGAAACCTCCGGGTCCTCCCAGTTATAAAAAATTACCGTTTATCGGTAGAATGCCGTTGTTTAAGAACAAATCCAAACAAACGCAGGTAAATTATACTACTATGTACCTAGAATTGGTCAATGAAACACAAAATATGTCAAAAAACATTATTTTTTTCTTAGGCACATAAAGCTGTCATTTTATAAGCGTAAGGAACGGTTTTATAATATTCGGTTGACTCGCCGTTGACTGGTAGTTGAAGTTCAACCAGAGAATTTCTGTATTATAAAGCTGGATTTGTAAACTCTGTTTTTCGTTGTTCGTGATTCCCGCTGCTCGAAAATAAAACAATTATATCACATACATGCGTTTATAAACCGTTGTTGTCGTGTTGTTCGTCGTTTCCACGTTTTTCGTCGTTGCTCCCAATTAACCAAATTTTATATTTTCTTATTCGTGATTCGCAGCTCCGCCAATGAAATGAAGTTAGTATCACGTGACTTGATATCTGCCAATCGTGTCAAACTCCACTTATTTTGATAATAGATGATTTGATGTTGAAGAACTCATTACTATCTTACTTTCTTGATATATTGATACAAAAACGAGAAACAATAATAAAACGTAAATTTTTCTGTCGTATGACATGCGTCACCTTTGTGACCAAACAAATTTCAACACCACCAAAAACTAAAAACCACACACCGTGGTTTCACAACGTGGAAATCACGACGAACAACGGGAACGACAGAGTTTATAAATCCAGCTTAAAACTCAACCAAAGGTTGAATCATCTTTAGCATGTCCCCAGATCAGATCTAGACTGGTCTGGGATTGAAACAAAAATTTTTAACCATGGTAAACCATAATAGAGTAGGTCCCAAGACACATGTGTATTGTAGACAATGAAAAGGCAGATACCGTAGCAAAGCTAGGATCTGAAACTTCATTCACTGGTCCTTAACCAGTATTTAGAATATCAAAAACTGTTGCACATGGTTGTACATCTCAGTGTATTCAAACTAAAGATCAGACGTACTGGCGACACGTGCCAAAACAGGAACACAGCAAACTCCTGGTCACAAAACCTCAGCTGACTATCGAAATTTTAAACCTCAGCAGGGGTCAGATAAGGATAAGGAAAGCGACGGGATTACTCACTGGTCACTGTACCCTAAGGTAACACATGCATACAATTGGCTTATATAGGGAGGAACCTATCTGTCGGTTGAGCATGGAAGAGGAGGAAACGGCCCCTCACATTATCTTCGAATTTGAAGCACTGTCTCATTGGAGATATAGACTCCTAGGACTAGAGTATCCAAGGGAGGATTTTTCCAAGAAGGACCTAGTGAAAAGACTGTTTAGCCTGATAAGGGCTACTGGTTTCTTCACATAAACGGTATAACCAAGAGCACAAAAAGCCTAAAGGCTGAGGTGCCAAGGTCTTTAAGCCTCTGACTGGTGGTGCCGAACCAATCAATCAAGGTTAAATTGATGCCGAACGGACGATTCACTCAACCGTCGTTTTTGAAATATCAACCAGACCCTACTAGAGTATCTTTACCCTATTTGTATTTACATTTTGTATTTGGATTATCATTGGATCTCTACTCTAAACTATTTGCTTTTGAAATCACATTGTTGAAGTTGTACTAACCACTTCTAATATCAAATTAGAATTATTTATTCTTCCTCAACGTCTTCGTTGCCTGAAATTGTGAGAAACCCTTTTTTATGTTTTTATTTCAACATTTCCCAAAAAATAACAAAAAGAATTATGAATATACCACAAAAAACATACAGAAGGAACAAATCTCATTTGAATGATCTTATTCCTGAATTTAAGTAACTCACATTACGCCCACATATCCCGAGAAAAGATATTTCATGCGCAACTTCACTTGTGTAATAACAAGTTGTCTTTATTTATACTCATTTTTATTGAATTTTCTGAAAATATTGACAAGTGTTTGATTTGATCTTCCAGAAATGTTCATTTGATGTAATATATCCGTCAATTCTATTGTAATGATACAATTAATGCTCAAAGCGGCAGCAATAAAATAAAATGAGCTTTATAAAAATTATTCCAATACAATATAATATATTTGAATTAATAAAGTTGCTGTCCACTTCCAGTAAAACAGCCGGATTTTGGACTATCAAAATGTAAACTAAATTAATATGTTAGGATACACTACTAACGACTTTTCAAACGAAGGGTTGGAGTACGGTTGTGTGAACCGTCCGTTCAACGTCGATTCGAACTTGATTGAGGTTTATAATACATAAATTCTCCAGTTGCCCTTCAACGCTAGGTTAACTGAATATTATAAAACAGGCTTTAAATGACAAATAGCGGAATTTTAAAATTGCTGGTACTTTTTTAAATTTCAGGACGAAAAAGATGAACCGAAAGAGATTAAAAAACAAAGTTACGATCCGGCAAGAAGGACTCGATTCGAACCCGGCAATCTCCCTAAAGCTTTCATTCCAAAACCTGAAGTTGTCTGTTTTCCGAAACTTTCTTCTATTCCACCATTAAGTATACCACCGCCGCCGCCAACGATTACAACTAGAGTATCCATTCCGGATCCACCGAAAATCGTCGAAAGTCCTCGACCTCCGCCGCCGCCAAAGATGAATGTCACTCCTAAAGTCGAGGAAAACAATCGGAATTTGAGCGATGACGAGGTAAACTTACTGATAAATATTTTGAATTTACTCGTTCTGTATGATTTACACTGACTCGTTGTTCAAAAAGATTTCTATCCAATGGTCTACAGTTTCGTTTTACTTATTTCAAGAATAGTCTCGACAGCAATGCAAGACGTGTAGCGAAACAATTATTTCATTTATTGTACATATTTATAGAAAATCCTAAACGTGTCAATTTTAGATCATGAATTGACATTTTGCAAAAAAAATTTCATGTCTACAATTAACCCCCTTGAAGGGAGTTAACTTCAAATTTTGACCCCATGTTTTATTAGGTAATAATAATAAATAACAAATGGGATATTCAAAAATAAAATTATTTTAAATTTAGTCTTGAATTGAATCAAAAATTTAAGAAAACTAAGCAATTTAGAATGCAGATACGTCACTAGTTTGAATGTGAAGTTGTGGATAGTCTTCCTTTGCTGTTCCATGTTTCAGCTTCTTTTTCTTTTATTGGGATGTTTGAGCTTATTCAGGACAAAAATGTGGACATCTGACATCTATCTGTTGTTTACCTTGTTTAATTTGAATTTGAAGCATTTTATTAATAAAAGGTGTAAAGCTTAAACTTGAACTAATCAAAATTTTAAACCAAGATGAAACCACATGCGAATGCAAACAATTGTCACTCTAACCTAAACTTCATCTTTTCTTCTCTAATTTGGGTAACTACCCTCTCTGATGATTATTTTGGTTCATGTCAAAATATGTGACTAACTTCAACTTATACTAGTGACGTCAAAAGCTAAAAGGCGGATTTTAAGAAATTTTTAAAATAGAATTTAATAAATGGGTTTGAAAACAAAACAACACTATTAAATTCGATAAAATACGTTGCGACCTAATTTGTTCTCTTAGAATTAACGATCTGCTAATCATTAACAATTATATATTTTTAGTTGAACACCCCATTTTTTAAATGGGAAGTAAGGGTTTGTGATATATCTTTTGTTGAAAGGTCCTTTCCTTCTCTATCCAAAAATGTTGTTTTTAAATTTTAAAATAAATCATCTAATTGCTGAAATTTGCTCGACGCGAACGTATTTGCAACATCCTAATCCCAAATAAAAATTTATTCTAAATTATTCAACTTTGACCGGGCTAATCACGTTATTCTTCTTCTAGACCCTTTCACTGCTGATTAATTTTGGTATACGTTATTTAGTGATTGACTTATATTTTCAAGACCCTTTCATTTGTTTTTGCCTACCTTACAGGAACACCAAAAATAGGGTGGAAAGTATTGTTTAGCAGCCCAAGGGTGGAAAATTCTTAATGCCTAGATTTTTGAAGTTTCTTACCATCTGTCATTTGACGTTTCACGTGAATTTTTTAATTATATTTTCCTATTTTTTGGTTTATTCGGTAGGCGAAATAAAGTTGTGTGTCACACATGCATAAAACGATTTAGCAGCCCTCAACTATCATTTTGCAACATCCCTGACTGCTCAATTCTTCTTATCTCTGTGGTAATACTATCTTTTAATTCCTGAATATTGGCACGTTTTGTTTTATAAACGATGTTTTTTAAATGACCCCATAGGAAATAGTTTAAAGGATTCATGTCGGGTAATCGCGGGGGCCATTCGATAAACCACACGCGCATAGTAAGGTGGAACACCATCTTGTTGATATTGTCGTTTGGGATATTGTTATTGTCTGAAAGTTTCGAATAATGAAATTTCTACATTAAAATATAACTGAAAATACTTACCTGGATTTGGAAATAAGCGAGCCAACTCGGCCATGATACTATTTTCCAGTAAATCTAAATACACCGGACCATTTAAGTTTCCCTCAATGAAAAAGGGACCAGTTATTTTGTTGCCTATTATTCCAGCCCATACATTCAGTTTTTGTGGATATTGGGTGTGTGATTCACGCATCCAACGAGGATTGCAACGTGACCAGTATCTATAATCATGCCGATTTACGTTTCCATTAATAAAAAAAGTGGTCTTATCGCAAAACATAACATTACTTGAAAACTTTGGATCGTTTTGATTGTAACATCAATTTTTCTAATTTTGTAAAGCGTTTAATAGTATTGAACTATTATTTTTTGACATCTAAAGATTTGTTTTCAGTTGATGCAGTTTTTCTGCTGTTTTACTGACAGTAGATCTTGTTATAGGATTTCGGTTAGGATATAAATTATTAAAGATATTACACGTTTCTTGTTGACTTCTTTGCATATCACCATACCCTAATATAATTAAATCTCAATTAGTTCTTTTTCAGATATAGGATCCATTGTGACTTTCAATAAACACCAACAATACTTATTAATACAAAGTTGTTATTGTAGCAATCATAGCCATCTAAATGTATTATTTCAACTTCGGTGGAGATAATGTAAATGAAGCTATAACTCCGAAATTATGGCATTTAGGTATAGGGAACATTACATGAAAAATATTCAGTATTTCTTAAGGATTTTCAAAGGCATAAAATATACAGGGTTATCCATGTGAAATAACAAAGTTCATTATTATTCCTGAAAAAGGAAAGATCTGCCAACAATGTAAATATGTAACACCATAATATCGGCCATATCACAAGTTCCTTGCACACCAAAATCTATAAACATCGTGCGATCTGTTTCTGAGATAATTGAGGCGTTCCATACTTAAAACTCACTCTGTATATTAAAACATTTATAAATAATATTATTAAATAAATCATGCAGCTGCATATATATTGATTATTGTAACCCTTTGAATTCAAAAAGGCAAAAAATACGTGGTATCTAATTTAAAGATAAAAATTTGAGTTTGAGTGGCCCTATTATTCTAGTAGCCAAAAGGTATATATTGTAATATTGTAGTATTGGTTGTTATTATTATTTAATTTATTGATTTAATTTTATCATCTTTTTCATTAATAAATTTAAAATTTATACTTCTAATTAGATATGCCCGACGCCAGCTCATATTTCAAATAAATGAAACAGAGCAAAAAATTAAAATACTCAAATTCTAAAGGTGGGATCAGCCTTCAAGATTGACTCAAGTGTAATTTCAATAATTAAACAAAAAATGTACTGATTCTGAAATCAAACTCGAATGAATTTGTTTATAAAGACTTTAATAAAATGGTAAAACCAGCTTGGCTGAAGATCGACACTGATAAGGTATAATCCAAAAAAAAATTTAAAACAAGAAAAATAAGTGAATTCACTTTTAAACAATGATCCTATCCTAACTTATACTAATATACAAATTTTCCTTTTTAAGGATTAACTTTACAAAAAAAATGTTCAAACACAGAAAAACTAGACAATTTATTTTAAAAGTTCATACCTTCATTCACTTTGCAATGACTCTTCTTTCTTCGAGAGCTTTCTAGGTGATGAAGGATCCAAATTCACTTATTATATAATATTTACAACACTTTCAATAATGTGCCTTTATATTAGTTCTTTTTCGCTTTCCAAATTTTTTTAAAATTATTTTCAATCTGACATTTTTTATTACTCTCATAATCAACTGTCATCATTTTTGTTTCCATGTCAACGTCTATATACTCATGTCAAAGGCTTCCCTTCTATTCGATTATTTTTAACATACAGGATGTTTTCCTTTTAAATATAATATTTTCAAAATATTCCGTCAAACATTTTCATAAAACCATTCTAATACTAACCATATATATACAAAAAACTCAATATGACAATACATTTCAATAAATTATTTTAATTAACCTATTTCCATCAATGTCTTTATAAACAAATTATCTTCTTTATACTACTATAAAAATCATGTTTAGCCATTTATCAATATATCATTAAATTTGGGATACTCTTGATAAATAACTATTAAACCATTAATAAGTATTACAAAATTGCTAAAACGCTAGATCAAAACTGTCAATTTATTTATTTTAATAATTAACATTTGAACTTGTAAAATGTAAAATAACCTTTTGTAAATCAGCTGTTGAAAATATATTTCCCAAAATTACTAAATGCTCCGGTACCTACCGGTTACGTTGCTCACAACAGAAGCGAGCATAAATATAATTTATGAGCGCACGTTCCATTTGCAATAGTTAAAACAATCCGACCGCCTTCAAGTTGAATATCTTATATTTATTTTGTAATCTTTGGTAAAGTGATGACTAAGAATTTTTCAATCTTCAAGCACAGTACACAAGTACCTTATATTTCACTGGTTTGTAGCGCTTAAAACGGCTGTTTATTATCGGGTTACCTTGGACATCACATGAAATGTATCTGTATTATTTGTATAGGGATGTAGAAAAAACATTGTAAGCAACGTATGCATGTTTTTTTTCACTCATGAAACTGCCGCTTAAAAAAAGTACCACTTGTGCACTTGTTGAAGTAAACGTCAAGGTAAAGGTGTGGAACAGCTACATTAGCTTATGAAAAGAGTGGAATAATGTTAACGTTTTGGCACTTTTTTTTAACGCTTTTTAACTTTTCTTTCACTCTAACCCTTAACAGCCGTTTCATTTGTTACAAAGGTGGGTAGAAAAGTTATTATTTTCGATGGATTTTAGTCGTTCTGTGAGCAGTAACTACTTCTATTTTTTTTTTGGTTAATATTTCACAAAACTTGAAAAGCTGAAGATATGTGGAAAATGATGTCACTACCGGAACGGCGATTATTTGTTTGCCATACTTTTTTTACCATGGTTACTTATTTAATATTGCTCTGGTAGCAAGAAATAGGAATGTGTACTGGTCCTTGAGACCAAAAGAACCTTAATCAATTGAATTAGGATCTCACTAAATTGTTGAAATTTTCCAGGTATTGTACGGTTCTGAAGGCGTAAATCCAAGTATGATGGGTCAGTACTATCAACATTACGAAAATAGCGGTTATCCACCGATGAATTCGTACACTTATGAAATGCCAGTTCCCGAAGTGGTTCCTCCACCTCCTCCACATTCTCATTCGATGCCTTTGCAACCTCCTCCTTTGCCACCAGATGATGATTTAGCTCTTCTAGGAATTTGCGCGGATGATATGGCGGCACAATCGTTTTAAATATTCAATTATTTTCTATTAATTTTGTGACTTTAGGAATAATTAAAAAAATAATTGGAGAGCTGTATTTTTATTCTAAACCTTTTTTTGTTTAGGATAAATAATATTGAAGGACGGTTTGATGGATATTTTTAAATTTTTCCTGTAGTGTTGTCATTTAGATTAAAAATCGCGGAATTTAAAAGAGTTGATGATGTAGTCAGAAATCTACATATTTGACAGAAAATATCGCTGGATATATAAATTCTGTCGCTCGTGATTCCCGCTGATCGAAAATGAAACATCGATATCAAATACATCCGTTTGTAAACTATTGTTTCTACGTTTTTCATCGTTGCTCCCAATTGACCAAATTTTATATTTTCTTATTCGTGATTCGCAGCTCTAACCAAGGAAAACTGAAGTTAGTGCCACGTGACTTGATATCTGCCAATCGTACCAAACTCCACATATTTTGATCCAAAAACGAAAAACAACAAAACAAATAATCCGTCACGTCTATTTTTCTATCGTATGATTGGTCTCCTTTGTGACCAATCAAATTTCAACATCATCACAACAATGAATAACCGATATATATATATATATTAGTGGACTTGGGAACAAATGTGAATAACGAGTCTCCAGCAACGTGCAAAACATGGCGAACAACGGGAAGAACAGAGTTTATGAATCCAGCTTGAATCGAATTTCCACAATGCTACGATATTTGGTTAATGTCTCAAAAATTTCTCCAAAAAATGTTAAAAAGTGGAAAGATTCGATATTGATTATTTCGAACGGAAACGACCCCATTTGCCTAAGGAAAAAGTTCTGTTCCATTAGAAAATGTACGGGAGCACACGTGTGTAGTCACAAGTCAAAAATCCATGCATTGGTCTATGAACTTCTACCCCATCCAACATTATCCAGATTGAGATTCAGGTCAAAATTCACTTTTTCCGTTTTAGTTAAAATTCACGAACTTGCGTTGAACAGGCCTTTTTATTAAAAATTTTTTGTGCACGTGCGTCTGTATCAACCATGTTTTTTGTACTATTTTCTGTAAACAAGCATGTAAATATAATTGATATCAACAAATATTAAATAAAGTATATTCATTATAAAACGTAAGAAAAATCTGTACGACAAGGAACAACGAAACGGTGTTGTGAATAATGTAAGTGATACTGTCCCAACCATCTCGCTCTCTGTGCTTTAATTATACAGTGAGGACATGAAGTCCGTCCCCCCCCCTGTAACTTTTGAACCGTTGGGTATATAGTGATGAAATTTGGAACGATAATGACCCCATTCTGCATTTTTCAACATATCAATGACAGCTCAAAGCTGAATGTCAAAGTAAAAGTTGGCCGGGCATTTGGAATATTTTTTTAAATGGAAATGGGGGTCGAGTAATACCTCATTTTGAAGTCTTTTTATGCTCCATACATTCCCCAGATTTGAAAACATGAGGTTCAATAGTTTCAAAATAAAAACCAGTAATAACGATTTCTGCGTTTATCTACATACGTAATTTAAATTAAACGTAAAAAAACAAACAAATTTAGAAAACACTTTGTTACTTCAGAAGATGTTGAAAATGACCACCAAGAACTTCCTGACAAATAAATATTCTACGAGTAAAGTGAAGCGTCTGTGGCATTATTCTTAAACAAACATCCGTAATTCGTTGTCTTAAGTTCATTCAGTGATCCGGGAGCAGTTTTATACACTTCAGATTTATCGTATCCCCAAAGAAAAAAATCTAGGGGCGTGAGGTCTGGCGATCGAGCTGGCCATTCTGTATAGGACCTCAACGACCAATCCACCTATCTTGATAATTCACATCAAGGTAATTTCCGACTTGCCTAAAATAGTGAGGCGGGGCTCCGTCTTGTTGAAACATCACCTTTTGAAACTCATTTGGATTTTGGATAACAGCATCAATAAGGGAAGCAATTGTATTTTGCAACATATTCAGGTACATGGGTCCATTAAGATTTCCTTCCAGAAAAATGGGACCTATAATATAATTTCCCAAAATGCCCGACCAGACATTAAGTTTCTGGAGGAACTGTGTGTGTCCCTCCCGGAAAACATGGGGATTTTCA
The DNA here is from genome assembly GCA_947563755.1 of Lochmaea crataegi. Lineage (NCBI taxonomy): Eukaryota > Metazoa > Arthropoda > Insecta > Coleoptera > Chrysomelidae > Lochmaea > Lochmaea crataegi. The sequence continues at coordinate 27,622,416 of OX387429.1, forward strand.
TCACTCGAGTACATACAGTTTTGAGTATTAACTCTTCCGTTTAAAAAGTACTTTCGCCACTAAAACAGATGTTCCGCAAAGAGTTTTGATTCCCTGTGATTCTTCCTGACATAATCTCGCAAAATTCGAGTCGTCTATGAGGATCATCTTCTGTAAATTCATGCATAATTTTGATTTTGTATGGATGAAATTTCTGGCATTTTAAAATATTTTTGACAGAAGTACGCGAAATATTGCATGCCTCGGCCACGTGTTTCGATGGCTGTTAGGGATTAATAACCATTTCAGCTAAAACCTGGACTTATACATCTTCCCCAATTTTTGGCCACGCAGACCTTGGAGCGTCTTCTACCGAACCAGTTTCTTGAAATTTTGAAATTAACTTACGTAAAAATGTTCTACATATTTGGTGTTCAGGATAACATTTATTGAACATACGAACAGCACAATGGTAATTTCTATTAGCTTCGCCATAAATAAAAATAACCGGTTCAAATTTGTCTTGTAAGGAACGAGCCATTGTAGACAATTTCGAGCTAAAATTTACTGTCAAACCTAAATGCAGGTATTAAAAAACATAACAGCAACAATCAACAATGACACCTAATAGGTAGTACACAAATTAAGAGAAGATTGTTATAAACTTGAACGTCATGTTTTCAAATCTGGGGAATGTATTGAGCATAGAAAGACCTTCAAAATGAGGTATTACTCGACCACCATTTCCATTTAAAAAAATATTCCAAATGCCCGCCCAGCTGTCACTTTGACATTCAGAGCTGTCATTGATGTGTTAAAAAATGCAGAATAGGGTCATATATTATCGTTCCAAATTTCATAACTACGGTATCCGCCAAAATAAACAGTACCGAAACAGAAAGTGCTGTGGAGTTGTTTATGTAATATGGATTTGTCATATTTGACTTAATTGTCATTAGTTGATATATTAATAGTACGCTGCAGTTAAATTTGATTTAAAAATGGTTCTAACAACGGAAGAAAAAGTGTTTTTGGTAGAGCATTATTTTCGTTCATACGGAAAATAGAATAATTTCTCGGGGAACAGACTTCGAATATCCTTCTCATTCACCTGATCTGACGCCACGACGCCACCTCTGACGCATACATTTGGGGCATAATGAAGGACAAAATATTTCACTCGGAAAATCCGCCGGCGAATATTGCCGAACTACGGGAAAGAATACAAAATATTTTTCGGCAGTTACATCAACCACTTTTTATAAATATGTTTATTGACTTACAAAATCGATATGAAGCTTGTTTGCGTCGAAATGGTGAACATTTTGAACACTTACATTACAGAAATTAAAAATTAATTTTTATTTTCGGTACTGTTTATTTTGGCGGATACTGTACATAATGTATATGTGATTATATTTTGAATGAAGTGAAATAATCAAAATCTTATTCAAGAAAAGTGAGACATTGAAAAACTGTTATATTTTGTGGAACTTTTTAGATGTTGTTCATTTCCATTCTCTAGCCTACAGAATAAGCGGAAAACTACAATAATGATGTTAACAAAGGAAAGCACATTTAGCGTATCTTTGGCAATAATAAAGAAAAAAATATGAGAATTGGTGAACATACCTATAAAGAGATGTAGAATTTAATGACGTACTTAAAATCACCCCAACCCCAATATATCCCAAACTTACCCCCCTCCCATCCTTATAGTAGTAAGCACCCATCATCAAATATCGACAGGTTTTGTCTTTTTCTAATAATGACAAGTCGACAAATTTCAAACACATTTTAATGAATATTTTTGGCAATAATAAGTGAAAAATAAAAAAAATTCATAAACATTTCTCAAAAATGATGTAGAATTTGATGACTTTCTCAAAATCATTCCAACCTCAATATTTCTCTAACTTATTTGGATCTTTCATTGTGAAACCCATCCAGAATTACAAAGACTTTCATGAAAGTGCAAAAAACACATGTCTTGCGAGTGGCATCGTTCATCGACAATAAAAGTTCTAAATTTCCGAAAAATTATGGAGGGTAAAAGTACCTGTGTTACTGAACAGCTTAGTAGTTATGAACTCGAGCTGGTGAAGTCTAATAGAGAAAAACTTGTGTCAATCCGAAACAGAAAGTGCTGTGGAGTTGTTTATGTAATATGGATTTGTCATATTTGACTTAATTGTCATTAGTTGATATATTAATAGTACGCTGCAGTTAAATTTGATTTAAAAATGGTTCTAACAACGGAAGAAAAAGTGTTTTTGGTAGAGCATTATTTTCGTTCATACGGAAAATAAAATAATTTCTCGGGGAACAGACTTCGAATATCCTTCTCATTCACCTGATCTGACGCCACCTGACGCATACATTTGGGGCATAATGAAGGACAAAATATTTCACTCGGAAAATCCGCCGGCGAATATTGCCGAACTACGGGAAAGAATACAAAATATTTTTCGGCAGTTACATCAACCACTTTTTATAAATATGTTTATTGACTTACAAAATCGATATGAAGCTTGTTTGCGTCGAAATGGTGAACATTTTGAACACTTACATTACAGAAACTAAAAATTAATTTTTATTTTTATTTTCGGTACTGTTTATTTTGGCGGATACTGTATCTACCCAACGGTTCAAAAGTTACAGGGGGGGGGCGGACTTTATGTCCTCACTGTATAGGTTATACTTGGGTGTTTATACAATTCTGTTTGTTCTTCTTCTGTACATTCCATCTTATTTAATTGCACCATAAATCTTTCTGAGTATTTTACGTTCCCATATTTCTAGTTTATTCTGCTCTTTTTTGTTCATTGTCCAAGTTTCACAAGCGTAGGTAACTGACGGTCTTATTATTGTTTGGTACATTCTTATTTTAGATGTTTGTGATATGTCTTTTGAGTTTAACATCTTTGATACCATTCCTGCTGCTTTACTGCCTTTTGTTAACCTTTTTTCTATTTCTCTTACTTCGTCTCCTTTATTTGTGATAGTGACTCCCAAATATTCGATTTGTTCCACTTTTTCTATTCTTTAGCTATTATTTCCATTACAATTTATAATAATATCGGTTGCTTCATTGTCCTTCATTACCATGTATTTTTCTCGTTGATTACTAGACCATGTTCTCTTGCCTTCTCTTCCAGTAGCTTAAATACGCTTAGAATTTATTTCCTGGATCTTGCCATGAGTACTATGTCGTTGGCATATGCTAGACATTGATGTTTATTCCCATAAATTAAACCTCGGGTTTTTATACCACTTTCTCTTAGTATGATTTCTTGAACTAGGTTAAACAGGGTTGTGGATAATGAGTCTCCTTGTCTCAGACCTTTCTCTCTTGAATTCGTTAGAAGTACAGTATCCGCCAAAATAAACAGTACCGAAAATAAAAATAAAAATTAATTTCTGTAATGTAAGTGTTCAAAATGTTCACCATTTCGACGCAAACAAGCTTCATATCGATTTTGTAAGTCAATAAACATATTTATAAAAAGTGGTTGAAGTAACTGCCGAAAAATATGTTGTATTCTTTCCCGTAGTTCGGCAATATTCGCCGGCGGATTTTCTTTGTCCTTCATTATGCCCCAAATGTATGCGTCAGGTGGCGTCAGATCAGGTGAATGAGAAGGATATTCGAAGTCTGTTCCCCGAGAAATTATTCTATTTTCCGTATGAACGAAAATAATGCTCTACCAAAAACACTTATTCTTCCGTTGTTAGAACCATGTTTAAATCAAATTTAACTGCAGCGTACTATTAATATATCAACTAATGACAATTAAGTCAAATATGACAAATCCATATTACATAAACAACTCCACAGCACTTTCTGTTTCGGTACTGTTTATTTTGGCGGATACCGTACTTCCCTCCAAAGTTACTTTGCTCTCGGTTTTTCGGATGGTCATTTCCACTAGCCTTCTCAATTTAACTGGTATATTTAACTTCCCCAGTGCCTCATAAATTTTTCTTCTTTTGATAGTATCATAGGCCTGTCTGTAATCGATGAATAGCCTATACAGACTTAGGTTTTGTTCGTAAGCATTCTCCGGAAGTTGTTTCATAATGAAAATTTGGTCTATATTGTCGATCTACCTGCTTTAAAACCTCCTTGGTATTCTCCTACATTTTCTTTGTGGTATCTGCCTAATCGATTTTTAAGTATTTTTGCCAGAACTTTGTATATTACATCTAAAAGTGCTATTCCACGTTAGTTATTGCATTCTTCGTTGGTACCTTTTTTGTGGATTGGAATGACTAATGCCTTGTTCCAATTTTCAGGGATCTTTTCTTCTCGCCATACTTGTTTCAACAACTGCCATATTCTCTCAGTTAATTGTTCGCCTCCATATTTTAAAATTTCTATTGGAATATTGTTGTCTCCTGCACTCTTATTATTCTTCATATGTTTTAAACATTCTGTTACCTCCTCTTTTTTTGGGACCTTTATGGCTAGATCTTCCTCTTCACCATTTTCTTCCTCTGCTTCATTATCATTTTCATTTTGTCCTTCCTCGCCATCATTTAGTACTTCTTCAAAATACTTTTCAAATCTATTTATTTTTCCTTCCTTATCCCCTATTAGATATCCCTCTTTGCTTTTCAAAAAGTAAGGTGCTTTTTGGTTTTTGGCCTTTCCCTTTCCTTATTTCTTGATAAAAAATTTCGCTTTAGACTGGGTATAGGGAAGTGAACATAAACTGCCCTTATTTTCGGCCCTAGAATTAAGTAAAAGAATAAAAATATTGTTTCATTTAAAAAAGGAAGATATTTAACATTTTTAAACTTTTCATCATTTTTTAACAACCCAGTATACAAAACAGAAGTTTTTGACATGTCACCAATTTCCTTGATCATCCTACTAATCAACCCGTCAAGATCTTTTTTATTTGGTATTGGATATGTACACACAGAATTTTCAATATGAAGGTCAGCCTTATATACGATGTCCTGGTACAAAGATTCAGATCAAGTGCCTGGGCTGTTGAGCACAACCCAATTTATGAATGAATACGATGTCCTGTCCTAATATTGTCTTGTCAATAAGATATTAGGCAAGCGGTCGTTTTCTGCCCGCTGAGTGGAGTGTCAGAGTAGCTTTTGTTTATTTCAATCTTAACGATACTTATACAGAAACTTTGAATTTTAATTTACCGCCATTTTTTGTCCAAAGTAGATCAAATCAAATACTACCAGAAGGATTTTTTTGCGAGTTACCGTTGATAACCGCTAGTTACCAAGTGGTTATATCCCCACTCATTGCCTTGGACAGTAATTTCAGAGGTTTCGTGAAAACATTGCGGTTAAAAAGAAGTAACTGAATGACAGTTGACAGTTATAGTCTCCATAATGAGTTTGTTTTGGTTAATTCCTGTTTTTGATGATGTTTTTTTCAACGACAATAGTTGTCTTATTGCAAATTATTTTTTTGACAATCCTGAAATTCCCATAGTTCTACGTTCTCAATATCTAACTGCTGTTCGTCATTGTTTCCAGCTTCTAACACCTCTTTTTCCGCCATATTTGTTTATTATTTGAACTTGTAACCGCATATAACCCACCTATAAAGTTATGTTACAGAATCTATAAACGTCTTATAAATCATGACGTCAATTTGTGACGTCATTTATGCCTCCCCTGTAACCGTTGCTTCGCGAAAATGGAGCGGTAGCAGATTATCTGTTGCCGATTACAAAACGGTAACTCGCCAAAAAAATCCTTCAGAATCGGTCCATCCGTTCTCGAGTTGAAAGTGTTCCAACAAACCCGACTAAATAAGATATTATGCAAGCGGTCGTTCTCTGCCCGTTGAGTGGAGTGCCAGAGTAGCTTTTGTTTATTTCAAACTTCTATAAATGCCATCCTTACAATCAGCTAATCTCCAAGTAACGATAACTATACAAAAATTTTAAATTTTAATTTACGGCCATTTTTTGTCCAACGTAGAATTTTTTTAAAATAATTTTTACCCGCTGAGTGGAGTGTCAGAGTAGCTTTTGTTTATTTCAAACTTTTTAAATGCCATCCTTACACTTAGCTAATCTCCAAGTAACGATACCTATACAAAAATTTTAAATTTTAATTCACCGCCATTTTTGTTCAAAGTATAGAATTTTTTTAAATAATGTTTTTTCCGTGCAATTTTCCTAAAAAAAGTATCCTATGTCCGTCTCCTGGTTCTAAGCTACCTCCCCACCAATTTTCAGCCAATTAAAAAGCAGGAATAATTTCACTGTATTATCTTCACTATAATATGAATTTAATTTCCACTTCAGTCTAAGTAACACGTGGCCAGCTATGCTAACACCAAAAATTAAATTGAATTTCACGGTATTTCGTTTACTACAAAATAAACTTGTACTTTAGCCTCAACAACACGTGGTGGTTATGCTATTGAATTGTAGCTTACAATATATGACACGTTTGTAGGTTTAACATCAGCGCCATCTATTGATTACTTACTCAATCCAGTCAACAGATATCGCCATCTGTTAAAATCGTTTGGAGTTAACAGATAATTGTGAATGTCAAATAATTGACAAATAATTTGCAATAAAATAATATTGCGACTGAAAATTAAGATGTAAGCTATCCTATCTTTCAAGTTGGATCAAACTGCACACGTTGTGCAAATTTGATTAAAATCGGTTAAGTAGTTTAGGAGTCCATCGCGGACAAACAACGCGACACGTAATTTATATACAGTGTGGAAACCACTTATGGAATAATATTCTTTATGTCATTATTTTAGAAAATTATAAAAAATGCCGAGACACGTCAACTTTTGAATTGAGGGGGACACATTTTGGCGCTAATGCCATAAACGTCAGATTCACCTCCTCCCTACTGGAGACACCCCTTACATTTTTTCAAATGGCATTAGGTATCAAGTCACACCTCATTTTAAAGGTCTGGTAATTCTCTATTCAATCATTTTGTTTTGCCTTTGATACTAGCCTCCATTGTTATTTAATCGTTGTTTAAAATTGACACTTTTTCAACTTTTCGAATGCTCCCACATTTTGTTATGATAGAAAGACTCTTTAAAGAATGAAAAATTTACAAATAGTAAAAAGACAACTGTTAACAAGGAAAAACTACTATTTAATCATGCCGTCAAAGTGACCACCGTTAACATTCAGGCAATAAAAGTTGAAAAAGAGCCAATTTTAAACAACGATTAAATAACAATGGAAGACTCGTATCAAAGGCAAAACAAAATGATTGAATAGAGATTCACCAGACCTTTTAAATGAGGTGTGACTTGATACCTAATGCCATTTGAAAAAATGTAAGGGGTGTCTCCAGTAGGGAGGGGATGAATCTGACGTTTATGACATTAGCGCCAAAAAGTGTCCCCCTCAATTCAAAAGTTGACGTGTCTCGGCATTTTTTATAATTTTCTAAAATAATGACATAAAGAATTTTATTCCATAAGTGGTTTCCACACTGTATATTAAGATATATATAATAATCGCTTGATTTTTATTTATTGGGTATGGTTAATGTGAATATAATGAAAAATTAAACGACCTTTGTCGTTTCGCTTTCGTTTGAAAGCTTTTTCAAAATGTTTATTTTATATGTCACAATGAAGTAAAAAATATACAAATTGTTATTTTAGAATTTAGTTATGATACAAGTACTTACTTACTATAATATATCGATAAGTATAAATTTCAGATATAGGGTATTCTACACAAAGTGACATTAAAATTTAATGTAGAATCCTAAAAGTTGATAATATACAGGGTGTTACATTTAAAATACTAAAATTGTCGTTCACTTTCGGTATAACCGGAAGTGACATGTATGTTAAAATATTTTCCATAAATTCGCCATAACTTGTTCTCCATCTATGTCAATTTTTATAGAAATAGTATGAGTAGTCTCCAATATATAGATAGTGTAAGTTCGTCGTGAAACAGCCTGTATGTCTCCGTATCGGAATGGTTTAGAGGTCTGACTTCGTGTAATGAAGAATTGTAGTCATAGGGTTCGAATCCGTGTCGCGGTGAAAATTTTTAATAAATTTTTATATAGATCCTATATATCCGTGTCATGTGACCTGTTCATTATCCACACCTATTACCTTCTGGTGAGTAATGTACGTCATTATACTTGAAGAAGCACACTTAAAATGAAAACATGATCAAATAGTCGTGGACAAATATTGTTAATTAACCGACTTCGGCTGTGTACGATGGTGTTAAAAGTTCTACCACCGTACAGTAGTTGGTGTACGGTGGTTCTACTGATACCGGAGCTATCTGAACGCAGCGTAAAACAGTAGGTATCATCACCATCCGTACAAAATACAAATGCACCACGAGATGAAAAACACGGATTTTAAGAAATGTTTGCGGTTTTGTAGCTGGGCAAAATCAAAACTACGGCAAAAATAGTATATTTCATGACGAGTCCAGAAAATTTTTGTGCGCGCGACAGCCGAACACGGGAAGTCGTGCAAGCACGGGAAAAGCATTTATGGATGTGTAATGAACGATACTTTTCATTATACCTTTCTTAATACAAAGACTAGTAAGGTAACAAAACACTGACATCTGATGTCAATGTCATAATACAATTGTTGTTTAGTGTTGCTAAGGGAACTGAACAATAACGCATGTTAGCGCACATCAATAGTATATTCTGTAACAAGGCTAAAATGAAAATTCGATGTGAGTGGAAAGTTCCGAGTGCGAGCACGAATTTTCATTCTAACCAAGTAGCAGACTATACTTTCTCCACGATCGAAGATTTTAAATATATATTTTTAAGTAGAAATGAACAAGAGATAATTGATATTACTGAACTCAATCACAATTATTATATTAGGTAAACACTCAATAATTCAAGAAACATTCTACTTTGTATTAATTGTTATATTTGTACAAATCTCGAAATGAAAAACTGGTGCATTATTGAAGGAATTTTCAACAATTGTGAGGTTAGGTTAAGGTTAAGTGACAACAATAATTTTGACACTTAGTCATGTTTTGCCACTACGATGACAATCAACTGCTATTAATGCTTACCAGTGTGAGAATATTATTCTGTCACTAGAGAGAGAATGTAAATACATTTAAATTGCATGGGGGCAGAGGTGTTGCAGAATATTTCTTCAATCTCAAGAGAGAGAATTCCAGCATTCTGTAATCAAATTTGATTTCAGAATTGGCAAATTCTGTGATGATCGTGGAGAAAACTTTTTCCCGTGCGGGCGCACAGGAAAAGGTCAGTTTCGGTACTCTTAATAGGCATGTTAAGATAATGTTTTCGGTGAGGTATAATGAAATAGTATATTTCATTACGAGTCCAGAAAATAGGCTTTTCCCGTGTGTGCGCGACGGGTTCCCGGCGTAGCCGAACACGGGAAGTCGTGCAAGCACGGGAAGAGCATTTATGGATGTGTAATGAACGATACTTTTCATTATACCTTTCTTAATACAAAAACTAGTAAGAATTTGCTATAATAGACTTTTTCTACGATCACTACCCAAAGTAGGCTTTTGCACACTCAAATCTAACCGCAAAGTTGATGTTTTCCGCGAGCTGTCATAATTTGACATTATTGGCGCTCTTAAGCAGAAAGTAACTTTGGCGCACGCCTAATTTTATTTATAGATAAAAGAGAGCTAGTAGTTATTTTAATATAAACTGTAGAATAAATAAATATTTTAGTTGATTTTCTAATATATTAAAGCATCCAACAGTATTTTCCGTAATAATTTAATGAGAAATAGGGAAATCTAAAAAATATCTGACATTAATGTATTAAATATCTGACATTAATGTAATAAGTGTTGCCTACGTACATAGGTACACGAAACTGCTAAGTACAAACAATGGCAATAGGTAGACAACACAACATACTTGCAAATAACTTACGGATTATAAAAATCAAGTATGTTTATGTCAAAGAAAGATACTAGTGCATTGTCATATATAATACCACGAGAGTGAAAATTTTGTCGGCAAAATTTTTCGATTGTCATGAAAGTTTGTTGCTTGGCAATTTTGCGAATGACATTTCTAACAAAACCACGAGCCGTCAGGCGAGTGGTTTTGGATTAAATGTCATGAGCAAAATTACCTAAAAGCAACAAACTTGAATACGACAAGAGAAAAATTTTACCTTACAAAATTTTTAATTGAGTGGTATTCGACATGACTATTTCACGAGAGAAAAACTAAAAAATCATATGTTTAAACGTTTTATTTATTGCAAACTTCAATTATACAAAGCCAAAAAAATAATAACATTATGAAAAAAAAATTACTTATTTATGTAAAAAGTACAATTATTATAATTGTACGTTGTAGCATTATTTTGGGGATTGTTTTGCATCATAATCTTCAAGAATTTTTGCTATAACTTGTTCAGAAGTATCCTTTTCTAACGTATAATTACGTGCGTCCAGAAACATTCTAAACTGTTCCCACGCAGACTTTTTTGTCTTCATTGTATTTCGCGGTATACTTTGCTTAATTGTAATCTCTATTTCATTTATTGAACTATTTCCAAATCTTGTATTATTCATGTTAATAATACTTATTTAAATTTTTGAAACAGTTTTAATAATTTTTAGACAGTTAAATAAATAAATAAACAACTTAGTTTCCTTAGAAACCACTAACAAAGATTTTATATTGAATTTTATCACAGAGTGATAGAATTTTATACACATAGATTTGATATATTAAACGTCAAAAAATTGCCGCGACAAGACAAAAAATTGCCAGTTCAAAACCTTCAAATTTTGTCAGTTATCAATTCACTCTAGTGAAATAATCACTGAAATATTTTTTGAGATAGTTCTGTGCTGTGTAATTGTATTAATATTTTACTATAAGTCAGTAAGTACTTAAAAAAACAAGAAAATGGATACAAGTGATATCTACTGATTTTTCAAATACATAAATCTTTAAATCATAAAGTCTATTGTCATAAGTAGGCAATACAACATACACAATCAGTCTTTTGTCTTCAAATATAGGCTTAATATGTCAAATAAACATCCAATATTGTAATGAAAGTAACACGTTTTTAATAAAAAATTAATTTTATTTTGGTGTGATCGTAGAAAAAATCTTGTGTGTATTTCGAGCAGAAAGTCCTTTGGTAGTCTCGACAGATTGCCGCGCTCCGCTGACGCGTCGCGCGGCAACTTTCTGTCTCGACTGCCAAAGCACTACTTTCTGCTCTTGATACACAAATAGCTATTAATTCAAAACACTGACATCTGCTGTCATAATTCATTTATAATTCAAAACACTGACATCGGCTGTCATAATACAATTGTGGTTTAGTGTTGCTAAGGGAACTGTGTTCAGTTCCCTAAGCAACGCATGTTAGCGCTCTGCACGGGAAAAGCTCATTTTCGGTACTCTTAATAGGCATGTTAAGATAGGGTTTTCAGTAAGGTATAATGAAAATAGTATTTTTTTAAAGGGTGTGATGAAGTGTCATTTCATAAGAATGGATTTGTTAACAGGCACAATTATTATGCCACTAAAATTACCCACATCATCAGAGAAACACACACAGACTAGATCAATGGAGTGAATGTTTGGAGAGGAATAATTGGGGAACATGTGATGGGGCCGCCTTTTTGTTTGGCGGAAGTGCGATATTTACGAGAGACAGCATATTCATTACATCAGGGTCTGTCCCAGAGGGCTCAACGATCCAGAGGCACTAACACCACAATTTTCATACAAATTAGAGAATACGCGATTTACGTTAATTCTCTTTTCCGATTCGAACAAAATTTTGCTCTTTATAATGACAAAAAAACCGTTTGGAATCGTCACAAATAGTACCGACAAAAATAACACCGATTCGGAAGTATTTGTGAACTTGCCGCGAAGGAATGACATAATATGTTTTTTGCTGTCGTATTTTACGCCAAAAATTAACCGCCACTGATATTTAAATAGACTGTGAAACATAAAAAGAAAATACTTTTAAAACAATAGTTATTTATGCGACAAGTGCATGAAGTGGTGCTATTTTTCACGAATGGAAAAATCAATTCCATAAGTGGAAAAAAGACACTTTATGCATATGTTGCATATGCTATTTTTTCTACAAGCAAGCAAAAACAAAAAAATGTGTTAGGTTGCTCTAAATGGACTAAAAATGGCGTCGATTTGAATGTTTATGTTTGTCTTGGTGACAAAACGCTAAGTAAAATGTCTGATGAGTGCAATCTGCAGAGCCATTAGCGGAAATATTTAAAATTAGCGTTAAAAAAACGACTTTGTCCACGACTATTTGAGAATGTTTACATTTTACGTGTGCTTCTTCAAGTATAATGACGAACATTATTCACCAGTGAATAATAGGTGTGGATAATGAACAGGTCACATGACACGGATGAATAGGACCTATATTGATGGTTATTTATATACAAATGTTACAATATAATATTTAAAAATTTTCGTCGCGACCTGTATTCGAATTTTAGCGTACAATTCTTCGATTCACGAACTCAGACATCTAAACAATCCTGCTACGGAGACATTCATAATAATTTATCAAGCTGTTGTATATATAGAGCGTATAGATGTCAATGTCAAAACTAAGAAAGTGACGTATTAAATAATTTATAGCTGCTTGCAAGAGTTTTCATTTATTCTACTGAATTTAAATTGAAATTACTAGAAAATATAATATGGAAAGCAAATAAGACACTTAAATAAATGTTACCCCGCCAAAAATTAGAGAAGCAGAATAAATAGCATCCTTAAATTTATTGCCAGAAAAGTCGATAAAATTATATTTGATAGCCTAAATTGGAAAGAAGAAAAAAAATAAATTCATTTATAAACAGGTAATTGATAGTGGTGGACAAAATATAGTATTATACTCGCATATAATGGCTAATATTCACTTAGGTGTTTATGTCACTCGCCTTCGGCACGCACCTTCGTGAATAATAGCCATCATTATATTCTTGTTGAATAATATACTATTATCTCACTCTAATGTCACTTTTCTAAACTGTTTTTAACAAATACATATTTTATGTACTTTTCTTATTATTATTGATGCAGTTGTTTGAACATGAAACCAAATAAACGGCAATTCATCTTGTTAAGATATCTATGGTAATATACTTTATATTTATTAGTTAACATACTATGATTATTTTTTAAGACGTCAGTCACTTGGTAAAAATATAAATGTCATACATGTAATATAAAAGTCGTATAATTGTGATATTTTATTTAAAAGAAGGAACATTAAAACTAAAACTAAAACTCAACAGGTTATGGGCCCAGATCATTAAAATAATAAGAAGACACATAAGTCGCCTGAAAAATAAAATAATACCAAATACCTACCTTTACTCTACAAAATGGCTGTTGCGTCCATTGAGGAACATGCAATTGAAAAACTAATAAATAATGAGTCGTTTCCTATCTGGAAGTTTCAAATAGTAATATTATTTAAATCTCAAGATCTGTGGCAGATAGTCAATGGAGAAACAACGTTAACAGATACTGCAAACCCAGCACAAATAGTGGAGTTTAACAGAAAAGATGCGAAAGCTCAGAAATTAATAATGACAACAATAGATAAAAAAGTCCTAATTCACATAATGAATTGTTCAACTGCGTTTGAAATGTATCAAAAATTGTGTAATATTTTTCATAAAGATGATGAACAAAAATGTAACCTATTAAGAGAATTTTTCAACATGACATTTGAAAAAGGAAGTGACATGTCCACATTCATAAGCAAAATACAAAATCTGGCATTTCGATTGAAAAATCTTAGTCAAGACTTAGATGAAGAGATGATAAAGTCAAAAATTCTATCAAGTTTACCTGAAAATTATAAAATTTTCTGTACAGCATGGGACTCTACTCCAGAGACAGAGAAAACTCTCACCAAATTAATATCCAGAGTACTAGCAGAAGAGGCTCGTAATAATAAGGAGACTGATAAAGAAAAAGCAGTGGCATTTTATGGTTCGGAGAACTTCTGTAAAATATGCAAGAAGTCCAATCACAACACTAAAAACTGTAAAACAATCAAGTGCTTTAAATGCGGAGACTTAGGGCATTATTCAAAGTTCTGCAATAAGCGCTATAGTACTGGTCAATCTACTTCACATAGTGGTCATAACAAGCGTGGAATATGTAAAAAAACAAATCATGAAGAAGCAAACTGTTATTTTAGAAATAAATCAGGATCATCTCGTTCAAGCGGCAATAATAAAGTTGCATTTTTAACTGAAATAAGAGATAAAAATCATGAAAAAGATGAAAAACCAACCTTCGTTGTTGATTCTGGATGTACTTCACATATGGTCAATAATGGAAAACTGCTACAGAACATGCAACAAGTAAAAACAAATATATCAGTAGCCAAGAAAAGAGAAACAATGAAAGCTGAAAGCAAAGGTCAGATAGAGATGAACAAATGTGTACTTAATGAAGTTTTACACGTTCCAGAATTGAGCAGAAACCTATTGTCTGTTAATGCGATCACAGAAAACAATGGCCAGGTGTTGTTCACAAAAGAAAAAGTAATAGTAATGAAAGATAAAAATACAATTCTGGAAGGATATAAAAATGAATATGGACTTTATGAAATAAAAGAAAATGAAGAAAGCTTGCTAGTAATTAACAAGACGGAGGAAGCTACGATTTTGCACAGAAAGCTAGGTCACTTAGGCATAAATAATATGATGAAATTAATTGATATGTCAACAGGAATAAATGTGGCGAAGGCAGACATAAAACAACTTGACAAAATATGTAAAATATATTTAGAAGCAAAACAAACAAGATTACCATTCAATACAATTAGAACAAGAGCAACTAGAATTTTAGAAATTATTCACACCGATCTATGTGGGCCTGTAGATATACCTACTTGGGACGGTAAAAGATATCTGTTAACATTTTTAGACGATTTTTCCCACTTTACAATAATATACCTACTTAAAAACAAGTATGAAGTAAACGAATATTTAAAACAATATGTTCAAGAAGCTGAAGCATATCATAATACGAGAATATCAAAAATAAGAAGTGACAACGGCGGAGAATATATAAATCAAGATCTGAAGAATTGGTATAAAAATAAAGGTATCATTATGGACACTATAATCCCTCATTCCCCCCAACTGAATGGAAAAGCTGAAAGATTGAACAGGACTCTTTTAGAAAAAGCAAGGGCACTTATCTTTGACAGTGGCCTTGAGAAGAAATTTTGGGGTGAAGCGGTAAGAGTTGCTACATATCTCTCAAACAGAAGTCCATCTGAAACAGTTGATGTTACACCTTCTGAAAAATGGACTGGAAAACAACCAGATTTGTCTAAATTGCATATATTTGGATGCAATTCACATGCCAAAGTCCTAGGTCATTTAAAAAAATTTGATGCTAGAAGCATTGCCTGTAAACAATATACATTTGTAGGTTATGCCCCAAATGGTTATAGGCTATGGGACAATGAAAAACAAGTCATTAAAATTTTAAGAGATATTATTTTTGAAGATAAGACTAGGGCTACCTCACAAAATAACAGTCACAGATTCCTATTAGAAGAAGGAATGTCGATACAGGAGTTGCCGGAAATCAATCTAATAGAAGATGATATACAATTAGAAAGTGAAGTTTCATACCAAGATAACTACTTGGAAAATGATGTACAAGAAGAAATATCTTCAGAAAATGAAGAGAGTTTTAGGTTAGAAGGCCAAATAACTAGAATAGGAAGACAAACTAAAATTCCACAGAAATTTGATGATTATGTGCTTCTAACTTATGAAGAAATGATATGCTCTGATGATAAAGATAAATGGCTTAAAGCAATAGAAGATGAAAAAAATTCTCTGATAAAAAATGAAACATGGACTCTGATAAATAGAGAAGAAGCTCATGGTAAGAAAATCCTATCAAGTAAATGGGTTTTCAAAATAAAAGAAAACAACAAATATAAGGCCAGGCTTGTAATAAGAGGATGTGAACAAAAATATGGGATTGACTATAAAGAAACCTTCAGTCCAGTAGTCAATACATCCTCATTAAGAATTTTGTTTGCACTGGCTGCACATCACAATTATCATATTAAGACATTTGATATAAAAACAGCATTTTTATATGGAGAAATAACAGAAGATTTATACATGAATCTACCCGAAGGCTTTGATCATGAAGGTAAGGTGTGTAAACTGAAGAAATCCTTGTATGGCCTGAAACAAGCCCCATTGGAGTGGAATAAAACATTTACAAAATTTCTGGAAAATAATGGACTCTATAAATTAAAAACTGAAAACTGCATTTTTAAAAATGAAAATTGTTCACTTATGCTTGGAATCTACGTAGATGATGGAATCCTAATTGGAAGGAGTGAAATTGAAATGAATAATCTTTTACAAAGATTAGCAGGAAGATTTGAAATGGTTCAGAACGATAATCCAGATTCGTTTTACATATGCTGTAGGCTTTGCTAGCAGACATATGGAAAACCCCTTGAAACAAGACGTAATAAATGTTAAAAGAGTACTACGATATTTGAATGGAACAAAAACTTTGGGAGTTAAATATATGAAAAATTCTGATCCCACAGAGATGATAGCATATTGTGACAGTGATTTTGCTGGTGATACGGAAACAAGAAAAAGTACAACTGGTTATGTGATTATGTACTGAGGAGGACCCATTATGTGGTGCAGTAGAAGACAACCAATAGTCTCCCTCTCAAGCACAGAGGCAGAATACATTGCTGCGGCTGATTGTGTAAAAGAACTAATATATCTAAAAGCTTTAGTTGAAGAACTCATGAGTTTTACAGACAGAGTTAGCATAAACCTTGAAGTAGACAACCAAAGTGCCATTAAATTAGTTAAAAGTAACCAATTAAATAAAAGATCGAAGCACATAGACGTCAGGTATCAGTTCATAAATGAAAAAGTTAAAGAAGGTGTTGTGAATATACAATATTGTCCAACAGAAGATCAGATCGCTGACGTCTTGACGAAACCATTGGGTTTAAATAAGTTCGGGAAGTTTAAAAACACTTTGATGTGTTAATTTTTTTTGTGTATTAAAAGATCTTGTTTAGATTCAGTAATTAGGAGAAGGTGTTAAGATATCTATGGTAATTACTGAATACTTTATATTTATTAGTTAACATACTATGATTATTTTTTAAGACGTCAGTCAGTTGGTAAAAATATAAATGTCATACATGTAATATAAAAGTCGTATAATTGTGATATTTTATTTAAAAGAAGGAACATTAAAACTAAAACTAAAACTCATCACATCTTACTGGCTGATAAGAAATGCATGGGAAATCCATCAATGCAAAACTAAGATATTAAGTTCCACTAGATAAAGAAATATGCGAAGGCTGTATTTACGGAAAGTCACGTAGATTCAAATTTGGAACTAGAAAACGTGCCAAAGCACCTGGAGAACATTCACTCGGATGTATGTGGACCATCCATAACTTCAAAAGTCAGAAAATCACTATTTTAGTAAATTCGGATATACCTATTTATTTTATGAAAGAGAAATCTGAAGTTGCAAAAAATCTCAAAATATTGTTAAATGAATTCAAAATATCGGGGCACGTTAATGAAAGAGCTACTTTCAGATAATGGAGGTGAATTCACTAACAGCATTTTTCGACAAATTTTACAAAAGCATGGAATTAAGCATAGGTTGGTCCGTACCTACACACCAGAGCAAAATAGGTGTTCAGAAATGGGTAACCGAACTATTGTTGAAACTGCAAGATCAATCATGTACCTCCGCAAGAAAAAAAAAATTTGCCGCCATTGTTATGGGCTGAGATGATAAATACTGCTGCATATTTTTTGAATAGAACAGGTACTTTTGGCGTAATTGAAAAATCTCCAAATGAATTTTGGATGGGGAACAGGAAAATACCTAACATCAAACATTTGAGAGTTGTAGAGTGTACCTGTTACGTACATATTTCCAGTCAATGTCGAAAGACAATGGGGAGAAAAGCTGTAAAAGGAGTTTTAAATGGTTAAGATAATGATGATGGATATCGTGTATGGTATAAAGAAAAACAACAACCAATGAGATCCAGAGATATTATCGAGAAACAACCTCTAACTAGGCAGACCGAATTTATTTTCACCTGTTGAAGATAAGAAAAGTACGGAAATTGAAGATGAAAGGAGCTTAGATTGGTCTAAAGACGATATTCTACCAGAAAATCAAGAAGTGATCGAAGAAGAATTAGAATATACATCTGAAGTAAAGGCAATATTGACAGAATAGATAAATAATAATGTTTATTTATTCACTTAAAGTATACAAGTAGGTAATACAATATTATACAATATTTTTTAAGATTTTAAAGTAGTAGTAGATAAAAGTAACCCAAACATGATGAAAAACAAATAAAAGAATGTCCACAAAGGCAAGCATGTATGTGGCAAATCACACCTATGTCTCTTCACATACCTTGCTGTGTTACATTAAAACAAAGCAAAACAAAAAATATATACAATCCCCCAACTTACAAAATAGACATATTGAAGTATATAAAGAGATCATAGAGAAATATAATCACCCAAGAAGTTTGAAGATTTTGTAATGGAGGTATACACGACAGTATTAGAACTTGAAGAGTCTCATACTCACCAAGAAGCTATTAATGGTAATTACAGCGACATTACAGCCATTGATAAAGAGGTAGCATCTTTGATAGAAAATGATACCTGGATTCTACAAGATTTACCATCCAGAAAGAAAGCTAGATTGGAAGTCAAGGGATTTTTACAAACATATGGTGAATCCCATGAAGAGACTTTTAGTCCTTTTGGTAAATCTAGAACAATAAGAGCTTTTTTTATTTATAGCTGCTAGTGAGAAAATAATTTTAGACCAATTTGATGTGTCTACTGAATTTCTTCATGGACACGCGGAGGAAGTAGTAGGTATACATGAAACAATCGTAGGGGTATCAAGATGGTACTAGTAAAGTTTGCTCTCTCAAATGTAGCATATGGGGCATATTACAAAGAGATTTGTTTATCTTTTTAATTATCTGGGGGGTTGCAGACACCACCAACTTTTTTTTTAATGGAAGAGTAGGTTGATTAATTTTTTATTTGAAAGCTTTTTCAATTGCAAATACAATTCCATTTTTTTGTTACTTTTGATAAGCAATGTGTCGGAAAAAAATGAAATAAGGAAATATTTACTGAAATTACTTTAATGCAATAAATGTTCAAAGTGCTCTCCACCTTGTTGCTGACAATATCCTAATCGATTATAAACAGCATTCCGAACATTTTGTAACACTTCCGGCGTTACTTGCCTAATTTCGTCCCCGATTCTTTGTTAAACCTCGGCGATGTCGTTAGGTTTAGTGGCATAAACTCTTTAGATATCCCCATCAAAAATCTAATGGAGTAAGATCGGGTGATCTTGCTGGCCATTCAATTGGGCCCCTTCTTCCAATCCACCTATTTGGGAACACTTCGTTAAGATAGGTCCGTACATTTTGAGCATAATGTGGTGGTGCCCCATCTTGTTGAAACCACATCCGTTGGTCAAATAAGTTGGGATCCAAATTATTGGAGAATAAATTTACTAAAGTAGGAATCAGTTCTTGGAGAATATTAGGGTATGTATCTCCGGTTACGTTTTCATTTAAAAAAAAGGAGTTACTATGCCATCCCCAATAATTCCAGCCCAGACGTTTGTTTTTTGAGGCCTTTGGGTAAGGCATTCACGCATCCAACGGGGATTTTCGTCAGCCCAATAACGGCAGCTCTGTCGATTGACGTGCCCATGTAATGTGAACGTAGCCTCATCATAAAACAGCACCCATTCCAAAGCAATTTGTCCACCATCGATAGAAGCCATAATTCGTTCGCAAAATTCGAGTCTAAGATCAGGATCATCTTCGTTAAGCTCCTGCAGGCTTTGCATCTTATATGGGTGCTTTTTGGCTTCTTTAAGAATTTTTAAAACGCTTGTGTGACTGACACCATGAACGCGAGCTGTTTGCCTAGCTGGAGTAACTGGATTTTCTTCAACTTCCAACAATATGTTCAACGGGGCTTCTTCGTCGACTTTTAAAAGCTTTTGTCGAGGAGCATCCCTTACGTGGCCCAACTCCCGATATCGAGTTTCAATTTTGCTAATCGTACTTCGATTAATTGAAGTTAATTCTGGACGAACTTCACCAAACAAACGAGCGACTTCAGCCTGTGTTCGACTTCTGTCCCCATATCCGATCATCATTAAAATTTCGATACGATGCGACTCGGTTAAATAGGGCATTTTCTTATTTTTCGTTTTTAATTTACACGTTGAAATGCAAACAAGTACTAACACATCAATCACATTCAGTTCAAATTGACCGAAAAACTATCGAGTAGGTTTTTTATTGGGCTTATCAAGAAAAAATTTACCTATACATTAAAGTAATTTCAGTAAATATCTCCTAATTTCATTTTTTTCCGACACACTGCTTATAAAAAGTAACAAAAAAAATGGAATCGTATTTGCAATTGAAAAAGCTTTCAAATAAAAAAACTAATCAACCTACCATTCCAAAAAAAAGTTGGGGGAGTCTGCTACCCCCTAGATAATTAAAAAGATAAACAAATCTCTTTGTGATATGAAAATAAAAATTGACGTGTTTCAGGAATTTTGCGATAAACCTTTATTTATCAAGTTACAGAATTTGTTCCAGTTAGACTTTCCACTCTGTATACTGTGTTCATTTGAAAACGACCCACCCTCAATATTTCAGAAATGCGTCATATTAGAAAGAAATGCCGAAACACGTCAACTTTTAACTCGAGGGGGACACTTTTTAGCGCTAATGTCATTAACGTCAGATTCACCCCCTCCGTACTGGAGGTACCCATTAAATTTTTTCCAATGGCGTTAGGTATCAAGTCATACCTAATTTAAAAGGACTGGTAAATCTCTATTCAATCATTTTTTGCCTTTGATACCTAATGCCATTTGAAAATAATTGAAGGGGTATATCCAGTAGAGAGTGATGAATCTGACGTTTATGACATAAGCGCTAAAAAGTGTCCCCCTCAAGTTAAAAGTTGACGTCTCTCGGCATTTATTTTTAATATATCACATTTCTAAAATTTTAAGGGTGAGTCCTTTTCAAAAAATGAACACAGTGTATATGTGGATTATATATTATATTATTCCATCATTGATGTCAGATAAAATCTTTGATTGAAGCATTTTTTTAGAAGTTACTACAGTTCTTTTCTTAATAAAGTTAATGAATTTAAAACAGTTAAGTTCACGGTCAGTAACTTTAACAATAAGCACCTTCTATTCCTAGTTATATAATATACTATTACTATAAATATAACAGTTTGTGTTGGATACTTTATTTTCAATATTAGAAGGGTATATTAATAATTTCATCCTGAAGAAAAATTTTGTTGCAAAAATATTAAATATGATTCTCTCATTTCGAAGTAGGTTTTGATCCAGCTTATTTTGACCTTGTTCCATGAGATTTTCATTTGTTTTCAAAAATGAAAAACGATTGAGGGTAGAAGATTTCAATGAGATTTAAAGTTCAACAACGCTGTGATGGATATTATGAACAGAATTTAAAAAATTGGAGTACCTAGTATATTGAACGGAATGAAGAAATTATTAAATGCTAGTTTTTATGAATGTGAATGATCGTAAAAATCATTTTAATAAAATGTATCATGGAATAAAATTCAATTGAAGGTACCAAAAATCACGAGAAAACTTGATCGAATCGAAAATTAGGACGAAATCGTAGTGCGCACAATCAATAACCAGTTATACGTCCGTTTTAGCCGACAAGGCCCTTATAACTCAACCCTTAGCTGTTTTTTCGACAAAAATATATTAACAACATTTAACAATTCTGATAGTGTTTTAGAACGTGTAATAGTAATGGGACCTATAAAGTAAGTTACGTTTTTATACTATTTAATTATTGTTAAACTACTAGTTATTTATTCTATTTTATTTGAAGGGCAGCTAATTTTAAGATTTTAAAGAATCACAAAGCAATAAATGTGATTTTTAGAGCATGGAAACAGCTTATTTTACATAGAAGCATGTACACGGTATCGAATGTATGAAATAATTTCACCTAGAGCAATAATTGTAATAATACGAAAGCGTTTTTATCAAAAAATACCAAGAATTGGCCCATTTTCCTTAAAGCCCTCAATTTAAATTATTTGACCATGAATATACCACTTCGAACAACCATTTCATAATTACTAAAATCCATTTTCTATTGAATTGAAGTTTAATTAAATAATTGTAAAGTATTTTCCTTGGCTGGTGATGATTTTCCTACATGACTTGTCTGTTATCATAAAAATCAATAAGTTTTCGTGCTTCTCCGGCGTCGGGACGTCTAGATTACACTCCGTCGAGGTGCAGAATTTCAGGATGCAGTGTACAATGTTGCCTTTATAGGTTCGATACGATAAACTATATGTGTGGGTGTTGAAATTTCAGTTCCGTTAAAATAATAATTGGTAAGTTTTGTTTAATTATTGAGATTACGTTTTGAAAAATTATATAAAGATAAGGATTGTTGTTCTTTTGATAAATAAGTCGGTTGGATCGAGATACTTAGGTAAGTTCTAAGGATGTTACTTTGTTTTTGAGAATGTGTAATGAAGAGAGAATACAAATTATGGACATTTATATAAAAAATGGTAAGTTTGAAATATTTACGTAAATAGCACATTTTAAACAATATATCTTCAATTATTTTGAACAAAATAATTATTTCTCTTCCTCAAATATATGGGATCCTTTTTATTTTTTTGGTACCTAATAAATGTATTTGTCTATTCCGCAATCTCATGTTTTATTTTCAATTTTTTTCTTCCACCGATGTCATACGGCCTAACCTATTTCAAATGTCATAAGTAAAATTCTTGGTGATTCATAATTTTTCACACAAATCGTTTATTTTTCCTTTGATATCATTGTTTTTGGAGTAGTAGATGAAACAAGTTTCTAGCACCAAATCTCAAAAAAACCATACACTATGGATAAAAGTTGTATGGGAAGTTTGAGCTGATGAGACTAGGAGCTACTATTTAAGAGATTTTGATGGAATTCTTTGAACCCTTGTCGAACATTTTTTTAGTTTTTGCTGAAGCTTTGAACACATTAGATATTATTTGAAAACTCTATTTTTTTCTTCGGAAAAATGCCAATTTTAAGATTTTCAAATAAATTAAATTACCCGCCACTGTTTGTCATATTGATTTTCAACATCTCCTCTTTAATTCTTTGATTTTTGGTGACCCTTAACTTTTGAAGTTCGAAACTTGTATACAAAACTGCCTTTTATCAATCTAGTGCACTTCAACTTTTTTAGTTTGAAAATATCGAAAGAGGGAGACTTTTTAAAAGTAAAATCCAAAAGATTCAGGCGGTCTATGGCTTCAAAATTCTTAGTCAGGATTACATGAAAACTGTTAACGTGTTTGTAATTGATTTATACTATTCTGTAATTTCTTCCGTCTAAATATAAATAAATGTAGAGGGTTTTTAGTTAGACTGGCTTTTTTATACAAACTATTTCTATTTTAGATTTAGAAATAAAATAGTTGAATAGGATTACATCAATATGCAAATACTTTATGAATATTATGAGTAAAAGATACAGTGAAAATGATCTAAGTGTATATCCTCTTTAGTTGTTAGTACAAGAGCTAACTAACGATTATAAAAATGTCAATGTATGTTCGATTTCGTTAAGCATAATTTGCAAAAACATGTTTTTCTGTTTTCGAATTTAATTTTAAACTAAACAATTCAGTATATATATATTTTTTATTCAGATTAACGTGCTTTGTGACAGCTATGGCCATTAGCACTAGCTACAATATAATATTACATTAGTTTTTTCATAATATGTAAGCTCATTAAATAAATTTTTGAACAATAAATAAAAAAAACAGGAAAGAATTAAATTTAGTTTAGTAGATTTTCTTCTTTCAAAAAACTTTGAAGATATTGATAAAGGTGAGTGGATAATTAATATTTGCGAGATCCTATCACTTTTTCAGCTTAGGATATGCTTTTAGTTATGCTAAAACCAATTTAATAATTGTAAAAAATATTAACTTTTAATAAAAGTATTAAATTTGAATTATTAACTACACATACAGTAGGTAGTTATAATATTCCAATTAGTTTAATATAAACTGGTCCTTAGAACTGAATGCACTGGCCGGCTGCACAGGTGCTAATCGAGGTATCCCAGTCAAAGTAAGCAAATTGAACATCATTTTGAATATATTTTTGGATTGTTATAATTATTCATATGCAATCCATAGACTTATTTAATAATAATAATTTTATTGCTTCTGGAACAATGTTACAGCAAGGTACAAATATAATTCTATAAAAATAAAAAATAAAAAAATAAAAAAGGTTAAATAAATATTGAATACTACAAACAAAATAGCGTAATTGCAATATATTCCGCAATTTTCTTAGCTTCAAAAATGGTGATATTATTTGAGGCTTGCAGGAGTGAGTTTACATTTTCAAGGCAAGGGATAGTTCGTTTCATTATTGTGTAAATCGGACAAGCGAACAGTATCTGGAATAGTATACTACACCACAAGGGCCGAAAGTTGAATTTTCGGCCCGTGTAGTGTATACGACTTTTTTTCATAGCCGGTCGAAAGTACGTTATTAATTTTACTTTTTTCAACTTTAAATGTTTCCGATGCCTGTCCCGACCTTTGGTCGTTACGAGTATAAATACGCATGAGAAATTCTTTCCTCCCGCCGTTATAGAGGGCGAGCGTGTACTTCGTCCCTGCTACTAGGGACAAAAGTTCGTACTTTCGACCGAGGTATAAAGAAAAACTATTTTCGGCTCGTGTGGTGTAATATACTATTCCTCCCCTATAGAAAGTACACACTCTCCTCCCTCATAGCAGGGAACAAACTCATAGTCCCCACCCAAGGGAGGAAAGTATACACTTTGCTCCCTAGGGAGGAAAAGTACCTTTTTTCGGGCCGAGATGGGTAACTTATGTTCGAATGGGTCCAGGACACAAACAGTGTTGGACTCATCCCCAAGGGGATGCCTACCAACCAAACCCACCTCAAATTCGCCTCCTCCTCCATACGAATTATCCTTCCCTTAACCATCACTCCCACTTCCCTCGTCCTGCTCCGTCCCTTCACTAGCAACCCCAACGTCTTATCATCCGCCACTTCCAGTCCGCACCGCTCTATCTTCTCCACAATCTTCCTACACATTATCTCCGCCTTTCTTTCTATCTCTGCCTTTCCCTTTGCCGTACATACAAGACACACATCGTCCGCATACACCGTAATCTCACATCCCTCTTCACACACTATCCCACATACCTCATCAAACACACACTTCCAGAGCGTCGGTCCAAGAACCGAGCCCTGAGGAACTCCAGCCTACGTCTTATACCTCCTCCCTCTGGAGTCTACAATCACACGCCCCGTCAGGTAGTCCTCCACCAGGTTAACCAACCCCTGCCCCACTCCAAGCCTCAGCAATGCGCTTAACACTGCCCGTTTGCTGACACTGTTGAACGCGTTCCCAACATCGAAGAACACGAGTAGGGCCAATTTCTTCTTCCTCCAGCTGCCCTCCCTAGCTCTTTCCACCAAGCCCATCACCTTGCCCAGTGCCGAGATGCAAGATTTCCCCTTCGTGAACCCGGGCTGGTTTACCCTAAAACCCCCATTCCTACCAACTTCCTTCTCAATCCCATCATTTATTATCCCCTCCATCAATTTACTCATACCACACAGCAGGCTCATAGGCCTATAGTCCCCCACCCGCTTCCCCTCTCTACCCGCCTTCTTCATCAGCATCACCCTGGCCACCTTCCATCGTTCCGGAATCTCCTCCTCATCACCCTGTTGAATAGTTCCCAGAAGTACTCCCCATTGTCATCCAACAGCCTCTTCATCATATCACCCTTATGCCATCTATCCCTGGGGCTTTCCTCACTTTAATGTTTCTCCCCCCCTTCTCTACTTCCCACTTCTCTACCGGCCTTATCCCGCTCATTTTCCGTACCCCCCTAGTATCCTGGATTTCTCGAATTCTGCCCCTCACTCCTCCTTCGCCCCCCTGTGAACAATTTCTCTATAATCTACCTCTCCCAATCCTCCTCTAGCACCTCGTTCCTATTTCCACCCATCTTCTTCACCGCTATCTCATACGTGTTTCCCCATAGATTGTTTTCCAATTCCCCCTGTAACACTTCCCACTTCTCTCTTTTTTTCCTCTCCACCCTACGCTCTTCACCCAATATATCATGCGGTATCCTGAATTTCCCTAAATTTATCTGTAACACCCTCCATCCATCCCCTACATTCCTTCTTCCCGCGCAATGCTCTCCCCTTCCTCCCATTTGACCAAACCCTCTGAGAGGTCCGAAGGGTCCCTCCCATTTTTTCCT
Source organism: Lochmaea crataegi (assembly GCA_947563755.1). Lineage (NCBI taxonomy): Eukaryota > Metazoa > Arthropoda > Insecta > Coleoptera > Chrysomelidae > Lochmaea > Lochmaea crataegi. The sequence continues at coordinate 27,648,890 of OX387429.1, forward strand.
TCACCTTTTCCATCGTCTTCATCTACTTCTTTCCTTCCCCTACTACATTCTATCTCCCCTGGATTTCCCCACATACCCTACAAAGGAAGGCCTGCCGACAGTCTCTGGCCATGTGATCCTCGCTCTTACATAGCCAGCACTTACTCCTCTCCTTGACTCCCTTCACCTTACACCCTGCTACTTTCTGTCCCTTCACCCCACATCCAAAGCATCTGCCCTCCTCTCTACTCTCTACAATAGTTACCCTGTTCCACCCCAATCTAATCTCCCTTTTTCCCAGTAAGGCTTCCGCTTTTTCCCATTCCGCTTTCACCACCACCATTTTCATCCCGTTCTTCTCCCTTACCACTTTAATCACCTTTGTCTCTTTCCCAATCAATTTCTCTATTTTCACCCTCGCCCCTTCATCTTTCATCCACGGGTCTATCCCTACCATCTTTATGGTTTATAGTCACGAAACACCACTACAAAGTAATTAAATCCTTCTGCAACCAAAAAAAGATTTTAATCCGTTGTTGTGTAATTTCATTGCAGGTGTCTCAATGATAGTAGAATTAGATAATGCACAAGATAACCAAAGGACTAAAAAAGAAGAAAAAAGGAAAAAAGTCTAAAAAAGGCGAAGAAGAACTTTTCAAACCCGAAGAATTAGAAAACTATCGTAAAGAGCACCAGGGTACTAGCGAAGAACCAGCAGCTCAAAACGAAGAGTGGAAAAAATTCTTAGCTCTTACATCTGAAGTTGACGATATCTTAAAAAAGACCCAAGGCGATCTAGATCGGATCAAAAGCACTTCGTTTTTTCAAAGAAAACCTACCCAAAGTGAAGTTAAGAAGCTCGAAGAAGAAAAATTAGCTCAAGAAAACAGAGAGAAGCAGGCTAAAAAGGACTTAGAGCCACCTACTCCAGCTCAGTTAGGTAAAAAAAGTTCATTATATCACGCTTTTTGTTAAGTGTAACGTTCACGTTAAATTGACATTAACATTATGGTAAATTGACAGGATTTTATCAAGGAATTTGTGCGAATTGACGGATCTACTTTCATGCATAAAGATATTCTGCTCAAACTGCAACTTATCCTTTCATATTGGAAATGATTAAATTAACATTATTAATATCTAGTTGGCATGCAAATGCTTACGTAGTATTGGAGAAAGTAAATGTGTTGAGATATATTTTTGATGTCACTATCGCTTTTTCTATAGCTACTATTCAACTATCTGTTACAGGTATCGTAGAAGTCTCTGAATCCGAATCAGAAGAGGAAGAAGATGATAATATCTTCGATACGACCTACATAGACGCTCTAGAAGCAGCAGAAGTAAAATTAGCATATATACCAGAATCACCGACTGAACCTCTCGACGGCGATGATCCATTTGATACATCTGCAGCTGAAAAGGCCATTTTAGGTCCTCAAGCTGAAAGAAGAGGAAAGAAGCTCGTACCACTTGGAGCTGCTGTAGAAGTGCTAACAGGTCGAGTACAATTGCCTACTTGTGCTACACAAAGACCGAAAGCGAACAAAAGGCAAATATTAAAAGATAGGGATCTGCTGCTGCAAAGTTTCGATGAAACTGCTCAATTAGGTGGGGTGTCAGATGAAGGTGAGTGTACACAATTTTTTTATAAGACTCACTACTTGATGTATTTTTTAGCTGGACAAGAAATACAAAAAACCCTTCTAGACGAAGATCCTGTCGAGTTTACACATGAACCGCTTGATTTGAGCAATCCCATACCATTTCCCCAAGCTGTAGCCACTGTAACTATCCCAGAAGCTGAAACTAAGCAAGTTTTAAACAAAAATGATATTATTTCCGAGTTCGATGTTATCACCAGTGTTGAAGATGATGACGATTTAGAATTTGAAGCTTTAGCAGCCGAAAGTTTGTCAAAAACAGTTGTCCCTGTTAAAAGTCTATCTTCGAATACTGCCCCTGCCGCCCAAGTTCTTCAGTGGGGAGCTTTTGAAGAGTAAGTGTTTTTTTGTATATAATTGTCCTTTTACAATCATTAAATGTAATCTTATTTTCAGAGAAACTGAAAGAGAATATCCAGACCATTTAGAAGACGATCCTTTTGATACAACTTTTGCAGAAAAAGTTGTTCCAGTGGTCAACGACGAAGGAAGTTCTTTGACCAAAAACAAAACGAAGAATAGGGTTCCAGGTAAACTTTCCTCTCAAATCTTGTGACTGTAACTGTAAAAAAATGTGTTTTTATAGGTATCAAGTACAATCAATAAATAACAAATTCCTCAACAGAATTATAGCATTAATTACTCGATCGGTTCCACAAATTTCATATGCATCATCAGGAGTGAATAACTATGATACCTTTTATATGTAACCTAGGAAATTAAAAAAATGTCATGCTATCTAAAAGACAATCTAGGAATGGAGACTGAAGTGTACATTGAACTTATTTATTTATATTTTTCAATTTGTGATGATTCTGACAACTATGTAAAAATTCAATGGTATTGTTTATAACTGCATCACAATGAGAACATTTGATCTCATAAACACCTAATTTTGGTAAAAAAGTCAACTTCTCTTTAGCATTTTGTCATACATATGTCTATACACCTGTTTATCGACCTGTTTCGATTTCGATTACTGTTCGCCACCACATTAGCCACTTCCAATTATAGTTCTGTGATCTCAAATTCTCCTACTCCGAACGCTAAGACAATTGACGTCTGCCAACGGTCGCTTCCACTTTTTTCAACGCCACGAGGCTCAGCCTTTTTCCGTTATCGACTCTCTTCGAGGAAAGACCTCCATTATTTTATCGCTTTTATACCTTTCCTATCTAATTAATTTTGCTGTGGTAAGCACAGCACCTATGCTAGGATACAAGCCCTAGACTAGGATACCGCCCTAGACCAGGACACAGCTGCTAGGATACCGTTCAAATCAAGACTCTATCTACCTATCTTCTTCGAGATCTAGTCTCCATCTTCTCAAGACTTCGTAGAGGCAAGATCTACCTACCTTTTCCGGAAACAACCACTTCATAAGCTAAGTACCTATAAAAGTACAAGTCTTCACATTTGTTCCATTTCCTGTGGCGGAAGAATAAATGTAAATTTGTTTTAAAATCTATTTTTTTACTTTTTTCTAAATCCTCAACTATAAAAGTTGAGGGAGATATCGTCCGGGGTAAAATTTTCTGTTTTTTGAAGTAATTTTTTTATTTGATTTCTGGTTAACTTTTATTTAAATTCTACAAGGCGTTTCTACCTTTTCCGCCTCAGTTTTTTAAATTCATTAGTATTTTTTATCGACGTCAAAAAGGTAGTGGCGCCCTCAATTTTTACAACCTTTCTGTTATCCTTGTGCGACATAAACTTGGGGTCGAATCACCTTTGAGAGGAGTCTCTAGCCGGAGCCCTTCAAGCTGTAGCCTGTAAGGTTACAAATTAGCGCTCTTTACCGTTATAATTTGTTAAAGAAGAATCAATATTTTTTTATAGGGAATTAATTTCCAACCAAGCTGGAAATCATTTTAATATTTTTATTTGGTCCTAAATGCGTGTAGTCTATGTTTCCACCATACCACCAAAGCATAACCTTAAGAGCCAGAAAACCACCAAATGTTTGCACTGTTTTTAGTTTTTGCCTGTAGCACAAAAACTGTGTCGTACAGAAAATATCATCCCACTCAATTTTAAAGAGGCTTACATTTTGCGTCAAATAAACATAACTTCAAATTCGGTTTAGTGGTATAGTCGAAATCAAAAATCAGAAACCGGGGAAATTTCTCATTTTAGATGCAAAATTGAACCCTTTTCAATATTGAAGGGGATGATATTTTCTGAACGATGTACCGTTTTTGAGCTACAAATTGAAAAGAAGTACAAATATTTCGTGATTATTTGCCGCTCAAAAGTTATGCTCACCTCTTGGGATGGTGCAAATTCAGATTACACGCACTTAGAACTGAAAGTGAAAGTATTAAAATTATTTCGAGTTTCTTAAAAATTTATTTCCCAAACTGATATTTTTGTAACTAATTTGACTGGCCTAATTGTGCATATATGCATTTGATATTGTAATTTGTTTAACTATTTTGATAAATCTTCCAAAAAAAGTGGTTTTGGTCGGATGGTATTGTAATGTCTGTGTTTACAAATTGAATATTCAAGTTAGCTTCCAATTCTAGTGATCGTTTAGTCTAAAAAGTTTATGGATTAAAAAAATACAACTTAAAAAGTGTCTTACTGGAATAAAAAGTTAAATATCTTGAAATCAACATATATGTACCCAATAAAATATCCTTGGGTGATTGTGATTCCAAAATAACAGTCTCCTAATTATCCATGGAAGCGTCTGCTGAAATTGATGATATAGGAGTAAATTTGCTGTTTTAAAAGAAATAATTTAGAATATCTGTCCCAATATTTAGATCTATATTCCTGTTTATTAAAAAATCTTCAATAAGAGAAATGTATTCTTTTGGTGGAATTTCACTTAAATCTTACATCAAAAACTAATTTTGCAGTTGTAGGAATGTTGAGATTATGTAATTTCTCTGCTAAATCAAATGAATTTTGAATACAATTATTTGCTATTACAAAAGTGAATAAGGTTTTTGGCTCATTGATATACTAGTATGATACAACTGATCTAAAAGGTTTATTTAGTTTGTGTAATTTTATCATACCGTATAGTTTTAGCGATTGTGGGTTCTTTTCTATAAGTATCAATTTCTATAATTTAATCCAGCCGATGCAAATTTAATTTGTGAAATCGTTGGAGTAGTAAAAGTTATATATCTGTTGTGAAATTTGTTATTAATTGATTTTATTTGATAATTATGGAAAGATTCCACGTAGTAAGGGTTTAAATTTAATTTGTTGTTATTATAGGTGTTGAATTGAATCTCATCAAGCCTGAAGATCGTGACTTACTTGGAGGAAGTAACAGTAACTTAGCAGGCAGTGCTTTCTCCTCCACACAATCTTTCAAACCTCCAAACGTAGATGCTTTAAGCGATGATGATTTTGATCCCAGAGCTGATGAAAAACCGAGGGAACGAACTGTATCACGACCAGATGTGCTGAACATATCTGGAACCAAAACAGTTTCATTCGATTTACCTTCACCGAATCATCACGCTTTAGGCGTAGAATCAAAAATTATAAAGCCGTTAACTCCGTTTTATACTAGAAAAGCGTCTATACCAGAATTGCCAATCGCTGACGATCCTTTCGATACGTCTTTTGCTTCTAACGCTGCTCCAGGAAAAGCCGAGCTACGAATAATAGAAAACGAATTAATTAATTCCAATCAGAGTTTGAATAACGATAATTTTAACAAAGCTCTCAGAAAAATAGATGCTGTGGTTAATACACTTAAGGAGATATCCAAACCCAAGCCGGCTATCGCAGCAGATTCTTTAGACTTACTTGCAACTGATAATGATATACATGCGAAGGTATTAACACCTGGAGCGTCAATAGAATTTCCTGAAGAGATAATTTATAGTGATCCTTTTGATACTTCGATAGCATCAAATATTTTACCAGGTAAAACTGAATTAAAACTACTAGAAACTGAATTGATATATGCAGAGAAAAACAGTGAACCAGCAGTAGTTGTGAAATCTACCGACTTATTGGTTCATGATGCTGATGAAGTGATCGAGAAACCTCTGTCGCCTTCAGCAGAAGTGAAATTTTCACCTACTGTTGACATAGACGAAGACTACGATCCCTTTGATACTAGTTGTGCTGTTGATATACAGCCAGGAAAAGCTGAATTGAAGCTCTTAGAATTGGAATTTATTCAAAATGGCTGCTAATCCATTTTTATTCAGTGAAGAACCGTATGTTTCTCCTAGCTCAGGAGGATCCAACCCTTTTTTGCTCGATGATCAAGATGGAGATTCGGGTGGTTTTGGAGATAACCCATTTTTATCTCAAACAGCCACGACTATGGCTACAACTAATCCTTTCAGTTTTGATCCAATGGAATTAGAGCCAGCAGAAGCTGAAATACCAGTGATACAAGATAATGACCAATTTGGTAACACCGTACCGTTTTCTAGAACTGAACCAATTAAGATCGACCAAATATTACCATCAGATACCCCTAAAAAGCCGGTGGATTTGGATTTGAAGTATACAGTTCAAGTTAACCCTAACGGTCCACCAAGACCTCCTCCACCTCGCATACCTCCTTCTAAGGAAACCCAGGACTTACTGATGTCTGTTATGGGTGCTATGGATGCTACTAGTTCTTCACTTCTTGGCAAAATTCCACCGACAAGATCCCCAAGTCCTGTTAATATGAGAGATTTACATTCTCCCAGTCCTACTCCAGATCCCGGCTATAGAGATCTTCTTGATGTTGACGATAAACCTCAAAGTTCGATTCAACAAGTTAATCAATCTTCCAATGTAGATTTATTCTCTTTAGATCATAATACCAGCTGTGATATTAATCAAAATCCTGCTGTTCACTTTGGACAACAATCTTTTATTAATAACGAACCGCTTGTTCAGAATAAACCTGTTATACAAAATGAGCCTGTGGTGACAAACCAAACCAGACCTCTTCCACCAAGACCGTCTCCTCCAGTACGTCCTCCAAAACCGCCATTACCTGCTCCCTTGATTCAAAAAAAGGAACATCATATAGAAGATATAGATATGTTTGGTGTTGAAGAGATTCCGAAGAAAAAAGAAGTGTCTGATATTCTTAATTTATACAACGCTCCTAAGCATGCACCCGTTAAAGACCTATTATCTGACTTAATGATGGAAACTGAAATACCCCCTCAACCAGATATAATAACGTCTACAACCGAAATAATTAAACCCGCTGAGAATTTGAATAAAATATTTTCCCCCGAAGTGAAAGAAAATTTAATATCATCTGAACATTCACAAGAAGATTTCCAGATGGATTTAAGTAATAGTCATAGCAAAGGTTCTATTTCCAGCGTTACTTTAAATCCTTTTGCACCAAGTGAAGATATACTCGAACAAAAAGAAGTGAACAATGATAAATACGAGGATAATCAGAATATCGGACACAATCCCATGGAGATAACTGAGAATTTGAACAATCTATCTGAAACTAATGACTTTTTTGGCATGTCTGATCCAATTGAGAACGATACTAAGCAATTTGACCAATCAAATACGTTTGGATTCAGTAATACCACAGCTACAAAAGGGAATTTAACAAGTTCTGAGAATAAAACAGCCAATCTTTTTGATACAGTCGACACTGCAAACAATTTTGGATCCACATTCACAACTGAAACATCTGACAGATCTCACGTAGATACAAATATTTTTAATACTACTGGTGACGATTTTACAACAACAAACACTGCTACGGATATTTTAGCTCCAACTCTCGAACCTACAGATGTTTTTGGGAAATCGAGCACACCTGTAGACATTTTTGGCACAGTAAATACAGTTTCTAATGCTACTAGTGATAGGTTTGGTACAACAAACAAAGTTTCTGATACATTTAGTACTGCAGTTACATCCAATGACATATTTGGTGGTACTACTAGAGTTGCAGATGCTTTTGGTACTACACCAGTGAACGCAGATCCCTTTGGAAGCTCTATTAATAATACCACGGATGATTTTGATGATTTCGCAAAGAAGTTCGATTCTGTTAAAACTGAAGATTCTGAGTTTGGTAACGCTTGGGGTAATGATTTGAATAATGCAAGTGATCTTTCCACTGGATTTGGACAAGACGATGGATTTGATGCCTTTTTAGCTCTACAAGAACCTCCTGTAGTACCACAGTCAACGCCCAATAGGATTAGTAAAGCTGCTTCTCAAGAATCTGACGAAGATAAAGACTTTGCAGTTTTTATTAGGTAAGCAAATTGATAAACAATTTAGAGTTTAATTATTGCAAATTTATTTCTTTTTGTAGACCCAAAGGGGCTAATGACTTATCTGGTGATGTTCTCCCGACAATTGCTCCACCACCTCCTACAGTTGCAGCGACATACGGTGACATTTCTCCCAGATTTAATCCGTTTGACCAAACTGAAATACCCGAAACTATTCAAAATGAAATACCACATGGTGAGTTCGACTATTTGAAAAAATTCGTGAATTAAAATTGTATTTTTAGTTGAAGAATTTAAGCGGTCTGATTCACAAGAGACTCCTCCATCTCCGTTGTTCGACGACGATGTATCAATGCCTCTAGAACCGTTTCCGAGAGTCGACTACGACGAAGAAGGATGGGAGATGCATTTACGACAACCTAACAAAAAGAAAATCACAGGGCAACGTTTCTGGAAGAAAATATGGGTAAAGCTTCAACACTTACCAGATTGTGTACTTCTACAATTATATAATCAAAAGGACGAAAAAGATCCTTTCCAGGAACTGCCTCTACAACCCTGTTATTCGGTATCGGATATAGGAGCTCAGCAGTACGATCAGTTTGGAAAAATTTTCACAGTTAAATTGCAATATATTTTTTATAAAGAAAGACCAGGTGTTCGACCAGGACAAGTTAAAAAAGCCGAAAGGATTACAAATAAATTGAGTCAGTTTGCGGCATATGCCATACAAGGAGATTATCAAGGTAACTTTGATTCTTGTCCTCAGGAAATTTTGGAATTATTTTCTTGTCTATTTTTAGGAGTTAAAGAATTTGGAAGTGATTTAAAGAAATTGGGATTACCGGTAGAACATGCTCCACAAGTTTCTCAACTTATGAAATTGGGATCCCTAAATTATGAAGATTTAAAGCAGTTTTCAGTAAGTATAGAAGAAGCACTGTTTAAACTTCAAGCACACAGAGATAGGGCATTACATTACAAAATGGAAGAAGTCCAAATCACTGCCGTAGACGAATTATATGTAGAGCAGGAAGGTGATGGTGAGTAATATTTTTTATTCCTCTGGCTTAACAAAGGCTTTAATTTTGTGAAATCACGTATTTTTTCCTATATGATATATGAAGATGATATAATTTGGTTATAGGTCATATCGTAAAACAAATAGCCAGAGTAAGATTATTTTTCTTGGGATTCCTGACAGGAATGCCCGACGTAGAATTAGGAGTAAACGATATGAGACGACAAGGTAAAGAAGTGGTTGGTAGACATGATATTATTCCAGTAGTAACTGAAGAGTGGATTCGATTGGAAGACGTAGAATTTCATTCTTGTATACAACAGGATGATTACAATCTTACGCATATAATCAAGTAAATACTTTTTTCAATTCTAGTATTATTTTTTTAAAATAACATCCTCTTTCAGGTTTAAGCCTCCTGATGCTTGTTACATTGAACTGATGAGATTTAGAGTGAGACCTCCAAAAAATCGAGAACTTCCGTTACAGCTTAAAGCTCAAATTTGTGTTACAGGATTCAAAGTAAGAAACTTGATAGAAAATTTTTCGACAATCCCGGAATATTTTTTGTTTAATTTTTAGGTAGAACTTAGAGCTGACGTTTTGGTTCCAGGATTCGCCTCTAGGAAGCTGGGACAGATTCCTTGCGAGGATGTTATGATACGTTTTCCTATACCAGAATGTTGGATCTATCTCTTTAGAGTAGAAAAACATTTTCGATATGGATCTGTTAAATCGGCACATAAAAGGTGACATTTTTTTACAAATATAACAATAGTATACAGATACATTCAAATACAAACGAAACATAGGGATTTAGTGTATTCGCCGATCTAAATAGTCCACCAACAAAACATTTCTATAAGTTCACTTCAATGAATATCAAGTATTGATCTGGACAGCTGGATTCAGAATCACTGTTAAAAAAGCCCGCCCCTTCTCCTTCCAAAATTTGTTAGTTATGTGCGAGGTGTGTGCGAAATGCGAACTGCGATTTAGTATTGAATAATTATTTGATGGGGGTAGTAAACGTCGCTATATATTGAAACATTATGCTCACGTTTTATGTTGTTAAAATCGAAAATTAATTGTTAAATTCTCTTTAACAATTAATGTTTCGGGTTAAGATAATATGATTTGATTTCTTTTGGCCATAACGGCTTTCAAAATAAAAATAAATTCGTAAATAAAACAAAATAGGATTCTTTAAATTGAAACAAATTTATGGACTTGAACACTCACCGATCGACTGACTGACTGTCTGACGCCAATTAAGGACCGCCCACAGTTGAGAATACGGAGTGGTGGAAATTGTACGATATGTTATAGGTGTCCAAATAAACGATTGTAATAATCGTGTTTTTAATCTGTTGGAGCTGGATGTTGTTCGACTAGTTCAAAAGCAGTTCTGATACAATGCTTAAAATCCCTTTGTTCCGTTTGTGTTTGAATGTATCTGTATTACACTACAGGGGCTAAAAGGTTAGATTCCTGCACTGAATTCTGCACTGATTCGAACCTTAGGCCTACAATTCATAATTCTCGGCATCCAAACCCTATACCGATCGGCTATGAAGAAATAATAATTTGTCAACCAAGATGTTGTATATAGACTATATGATTTATGTCAAAATTGAAAAAAGTTACGTTTTATCGAATAATTAAAGGAATTAATAATTATTATTTTGCCATCGGTCCTTCACAAGTGTGCAAAATTTCGAATTAAGTTCGACATACATACATAATCTCGAAGTGGAAGATGCGCATATAACTTGATCAATGCATAAAAGTTAGACTTTCTGCCGTATAATTGAAGCCGAAACCACGTTACTTTAGACCGGGGTAGTAGGAAAATTAAGCGAAGCCCTTGTAGTGTACTATTAAACTTGCCTTAGATTTTTCATTTTATTAGGTTTTAATATTTTGACTCCTTATAACACTTGGAATATGTTTTAAGGACTGGTAAAATTAAGGGAATTGAAAGGATATTGGGAACAATGGAAACTTTACAAGAAAATTTAATTGAAGTTACGTCTGGCCATGCTAAGTACGAGCATCAACATAGAGCAATAGTTTGGCGATGTCCGAGGTTACCTAAGGAAGGTCAAGGTGCATACACGACTCACAACATGGTCTGCAAAATTGCTCTTACTAGCTACGACCAAATGCCGGAAAAATTAGCTGAGTACTGCTATGTAGAATTCACAATGCCAGCAACTCAGGTCAGTCATACGACATGTAGAAGTGTTAGTCTTCAGAATTCAGATAGCGATGATCCACCAGAGAAGTACGTTAGATATTTAGCACGGCACGAATATAGGTACGTATTCAATCAAACACTATAATTTTTGTAAGACTCCCGATTATATTTTTTAAGCCCTTTTGGACGGTAAATGGTTTCACAACTTTTTTTTCAGAGTCGGTATAGAGCACACTGAAGGTGATTCACCAAATGCTTATGCCTCGGCTACTTACGTGTCGAAGCCTGCCAATCCTCCTCCTCCACCTCCGGCTCAGCCAGAAATACCGAAAGTTCCAGAGGAATCCAGTTCCGATAGTGATTAAACAAAAATTCCTTTAAAATCAATTTTAGTTTTATAAAAGGTACGAATATAGCTATATGCAAGTTACGCGATCTGGTGTGTGGCTGTAGGGACAATTTGAGTCCCCAAAACTTCTTATTTACTTTTTCATTTTACTAGGTCTGGTTTAGTTTAGGTAAATACAATGTTATGTGTTGAAGATCCAACATTTCTTCATTCATTCAATTTTTCAAACACTTAGCAACAGTGACCTTTTTTGGAAGGATATTTTACTCACTTCATCGTAAATATTCGGTTCAAATAAAAAATATATTTATTTGAAATTATTTTGCTTAGAAATTTGGAGGGTTTACATCAAATATCCTTGTAACTTGTATACCTTTTTCATTTTCTTGTAAACATTTTTACTCCTTTTACAAGATTCTTTTGCTGGTCCAGCGTGTACAATACCGAATAAAAGTTTAAAAAAATATATTTAAAAAATCGTAGTAGGTATAATATAAAAATATGTAATAATTATTATGGCAATATATTTATTTATAAGAAACATATGAATGTTCTACAAGAAAATGCTAAAAAATACTCTTCTTATTACGTTTTTAGTAAGATAAAAAAATTACAAACACCCTGTATAATATTATTGTTAACTAATTAATTTATTAGATGTTTATGATAATTTACAAAATGAATATTATTTTTTATTAATCGTATGAAGATTTGGATTTTAGTAGAAATAGTAACGCACAATGACAAAATTCACAAATTCTGGATCATCAAAATCCCAAATAATCTGTAGGTTCTAGGTACTTACCTATTTGATCCTAGGCAACCCTATATACAGAAATGTTTAATTTCCATTTTCTGAGTTACAGTTTATATATTATTTAACAATTATTATTATTGTGTATATATCACCATGAACGTGAAAGATAGAAATTTAATATTGCCAAATCTCATTTTCAAATAAGTGATAGTAGTATTGAAATTACTTCAGGGAAAAGGTACAAATTTTACGCCTTAAACCAGGCAACCATGCACAGCTACCTAACTACGGACGTAGAACACACGAAAAAAATACGCGGACCTTCTTCCTTTGTTGAAAATGAGATTATTTGGCAGAGATAGATCACTTTGTGTAAAGAAATCCTTAATTTTAAACATATCTTAACGTAATGTATAAATATAATATTATTTTTTGTGTGCTTGAAATGAAAAAATACAGCTAGAACCACCAAAGACAAATAATAAATTTAGTATAAGAAAAGTAATATAGATGTTGATGTATATTTTTATTCTTTTGTTGATAGTTTTTGAATATGTAGGAATATATTTAATGTTAACTAGTTTTACCTATTTAATTTAAATATTATTTATTAAATATTTTTACGGAGTCAATTTTTTTCTCGAAACTGATTAATTTATTTTAACAAAGTGAAAGCTGCGAGAAGTACCTACTTATTATTATTTTGCAATAGTTATTTGGTAACGATTGTTTTTCTATTGTACGATTTTGAGAATAAAATTGACTCATCTCCATTTTTACTGGATTTGCTTAAAAAAAGCATCTCCATGAGTCAAAAGCTAGTCACTAATATTAAGAAATTTATAAATTAAGTAAAATTTATAGAATAGAAAATTACTTATGTAACGAAATGAAATGTGAAAATATATGTATACTTATTAGATAAACAGACGTATGTAAATTCATGTACCTAATAGATAATAAACAGTATTGAAGCTTTTAGACAATATATTTCCTCATCAATATCCTGAAAAACAAACATCCTCAAGGGAAACTCATTAAGTACTAGTCCTGGCGTGTTATACTTTTGGAGTCCATCACATTAGGAACGTGTTAAAGTATAGGTTTTGTTTGGACATTGTTTCGTTAAAACTCCACAAAAAATATCTATTTTATTAAATTTATGCAACTTTTAACAATTCTATATATTTAACAAGATTTGTATTTTTTTAAATCAATATAATATATAGGCAACTTAAATACATTGTGGCAGAAAAATTTGTTTCTATTTTTCTATTATTCTTGTTCCATTGCTTAGCTAAAATTCTAAATAAAAAATATTTTTCAATTGAACTATATCTGTACTGTCGACAAGAAATTGATCATTTTTAATTTATTAACTGGCCTTAGTTGTTGAAATATCGTTGAAGGAAAACCCTCGGTGGAAAGTTGATACTGAAGTTTGATCTTTCTTCTTGATCAGTGACGTTCTGAAAAAAACTGAAACTTTAGTTATAGGAATTAAAGGGAATAAAAAATGAAAAAAATACATTTTTACATTGTTTCCTATTGTAAATGATTTGAGGAGTATCTCATGACAGATACCAAAAACAGTTGTTATCAAATAGCAGTAGATTATATTTTTGTTGAAAATGATTTTAAATAACGAAATATTTTGTGTACTAGATTAGATTTGACTCTTTTTATGTAGCCAATCATCCTCGCGACTGAAGGTTTCATGTAGATTCTTGCAAGTGGTCACTCATCGCCTCTTTCAACCGCCTTTTTGTTTCCCTTATAACCCCCCGTGTCCTGGTACCCAGGCTGCCGTGACCTTTCTGCTGTCTCTGAGTGCGTTTAATGCACCAACGCAATCCCATACTAGCTTAGATGGCAACTGAGCAATATGTTCTTTCCTGCCTTTCAATTTCTTCGATGCAATGGTGAATAGACGTCACTTCTGCTTGGAAAGTTGTAACGTCCTTATATATGCTTATTGGAATAGCTATCCTTTGTTTTAGCCCCAAAATTCCGGCTCCTACGCCTACCTCCGCCTTGGAGCAGTCTTTATACCAGTTTTTCACAGCCTGTATGGGTACAGTCTTCCCTACCAGGTATAGCTATTTGGAACTTATTATTAAAGCTATTTCTTGAGGCTGTTGCGCCAATTAATTCCCACACTAAGTCATCCGCTTTTAGTGCTCGATGAGCCTTTGATAGTCAGCACTGTGCGTTGTGCTTATGTGTTGTTGACTTCGAAGTAAGTATTAGGCGCATTACAGATATGGCTTTGCCGTGTATAAAAATGTGTAGTGGTGGTATATTCAGTAGAACCTCTATCGCAATTATTGTGGAAGTGGTTTTTATGGCCCCCGTAATACAGATGCAAGCAAGCCTTTGTGTGCTACTTACATTCTTATAGCTTCCACTTGCAGTCCACCATTATAAACAAAAATTAAATACTTCGGTATTTATATTGATTGCCATTTGAGATGGGTCTACCACATACACTATGTTGTTAAAAAAAACTTCAATAAAACGCATTAATCAACAAGCCAGACCTACCACACAAGAAATAGATCATTACACATTATCCGGACAGCAACAAAACTCTAAGCCGACTAACGTCTTATTACCTCTCCCCAAAAATATTTGATATTCCTGAAACAATTCGATCCACTAAAGTACTTCCCAAATTCAAAAGACTTGTAAAAAAGTTCCTGTTAAAAGTACCAAGAAACCTCATATCCAATATTTTTTAATATCAATATTTTTTTGAATACCTGGGTGTTATTACTAAGTTTTATTTGTGTATTTTCATCCATGTTATTTATTTATCTGTTTTATCCGTTTTGATTCATTCTCAAAACAAGGGTTTTTAATAAATACCAGATAAAGAAACATAGGGAACATCACCCTGTATAACAAATTTCATTTAATTTAGAATAGACCAAACATGCTAATATGCAAAAATATAAAGGTCAAAAAAACAGTTTAACATATTGAAAAAAATAACATTATACGGGAAGCGAGTTGCTAAATAACAATTTCGCTGAGTCCGAAGAATCCCACGCGCTAGGAAAAATACCCGATTTAGCGATTCTGCGAAAGGGGGTAGACCAATCAGAAAGTAACATGTGAACGATATTAAAAAAACTGACTTGGCGAAATGTTCAAAGTCAGGGGAACAAGGGAAAAAGTTCAGGAGTTGAACCGAAGACACGGTTGCATCTGGTTGCGAGTTCGGGTACGCGGATAGCGGTTTCATTTTGGGTTCTCTAAGTTTTAATTAATTTTTATATTATAAAGTAGTGTGTGAGCTTAGAAAAAGTTCTTGTCAAATTTTAATGTAAATTCTCAAGGGAGCGTCTACTGTAAGCGCCCTACAGTGTTTCTCGATAACAGGGTCGGTGATACGGAATAATAAGGTTCGCTAGAAGCGAACCGGTTTCGAGTAAAGCCTATTCCGATCGGTAATCGGGTATTGGAGCCAGCGAGCCCCGCCCAGGTTAAGCAATATTCCACCCTTTGGAGGAAACCCAGTCTAGAGGATTTGGTGTGTTAATTTAAAATTGTTCTAACTGTGTACCTATGATTTTTTGTAGTTTGGTTAGACTATTACTATTGCCATCTCGCATCCATAATTTGATTGTAAAATTTGTTTTATTTTATTTTATGTTCTTTTCATTTTTTAACTAATATTGCCGTGAGAGTCCACATGGTTGGACATCACCGTATAAACTAGGAACGGGAGCACATTGGAGTTTGATTGCTAGATATAAATTTAATAGAATCTCCTTTATAAGGTGTACTGAGTACTTAGTCCACACCGACAATTTTGATATTAATTTCCTTTCATATTAATTCTTTTGTTCTGGTAATAAGTAAATTTGTAAAGTGTCCTCCTAATACTAATAGTGTTTTAGTCACTTACGGTTAAAGATATACATGTATCTGAAACATGGGACATTAATTTTTTTTTCATTTCTTTTTTTTTGTTGAACAATAAACCCGTTAAAATTCATTAACGACTAGTTTAATTTCCCAACCAGGGGAGAATGATTGCATGAAAAAAAGAGTGAGCGTAAAGAGGATGAAATGTGAATTGAATAGGTATCATATACACTGTGTTCATTTGAAAAGGACCCACCCTTAATATTACAGAAATGCGACATATTAGAAAGAAATGCCAAAACACGTCAACTTTTAACTTGAGGAGGACACTTTTTGGCGCTAATGTCATAAACGTCAGATTCACCCGCTCCCTACTGGAGATACCCTTTCAATTTTTTCAAATGGCATTAGTTATCAAGTCATACCTCATTTAAAAGGTCTGGTAAATCTCTATTCAATCATTTTGTTGTGCCTTTTATACCAGCCTTCCATTGTTATTTAATCATTGTTTAAAATTGGCTCTCTTACAACTTTTCGTATGCCCCCATATTATGTTATGACAGAAAGACTCTTTAAAGCATCGTTTCTCAAGCGGGGGGTCGAGTATGTTTTTAAAGGGGGTCGCAGTCTGTTGAAAACTACATATAGGTACAAAAGATTCGTTTATTAAAGGAATGAATTTTAGTGTGAGTGAGATAAGATAATTGTGGTATTTACTAGTGATGAGAGATATTTCACGAAATATTACTTTTTCACTGATACGAACAAATTACAGTCAGTCACAGTTCCTATAAGAAAATCTAAAGAGTGACGTGAAAACGACAATGAATCGAATGAGTGAATCGAAATATTCGAAATCGAACATAATATTGACCTCTTCATCACTCTCACTCGACGAAGATTCAAACTATAGAAAAAAATTTCGGACGAAATTTTTTTCGAGTTTTGTCGTTTTTTCGGTAAAATACACATTTTGGGGGGTGGAAAAAGACATTATTGCAATTTCCGGCCAAAATTGGGGTCCTAAAAAAAGTTGGATATAAAAGTTGTAGATCTTGAAAAAATCAACAACTTTTGTATTAGAGACTTTTTCGCATAAGCTGTAGAAGGTGGCTTTGATAGTCACAAACTATGGAAAAAGATTTCAAATGAAAATACTGGAAATTTTTTGAGTTATGACGTTTTTTCGGCAAAAAAACACTTTTTTGGGGGGTAAAAAAGACATTATTACGATTTCCAGCAAAAGTTAAAATCCTAGGAAAGAAAGTTGAATATAAAAGTTGTAGATCACTTTTTCACATAACCTCAAAATTAGCTCGAAAAACGCAAAAAACTGCATTTTTTGTTTTTTTATTTTTAGTTTCGTCAAAAATTGTTCGATTTCAATGAAAATTTGGGAAAAGGTGGCTTTGATAGTCTCAAACTAGGGAAAAAAATTTCAAATTAAAATATTGAAATTTTTTCGAATTATGACGTTTTTTTGGGGGGTGGAAATAGCTATTTGTGTATCAAGAGCAGAAAGTAGTACTTTGGCAGTCGAGACAGAAAGTTGCCGCGCGACGCGTCAGCGGAGCGCGGCAATCTGTCGAGACTACCAAAGGACTTTCTGCTCGAAATACACACAAGATTTTTTCTACGATCACACCAAAATAAAATTAATTTTTTATTAAAAACGTGTTACTTTCATCACAATATTGGAAGTTTATTTGACATATTAAGCCTACTATTCGAAGACAAAAGATTAATTGTGTATGTTGTGTTGCCTACTTATGACAATAGACTTTATGATTTAAAGATTTATGATTTTATGGTTGTATGAATATTATAGTTCATTAAATAAATTACAACTTTTTTAAATTTTATTTGAACGGAATACAGAACGATAATAAACAAACATACCTTTTACTTATTAACTAAATTAAAATTAAAGATACAATTTTGGCAATTTTTTATGTTTATGCCTGAGGTAGATGTCTCTGAAAGGTTAGAAAATGTCAAATCTTTCTGGTGATTGCAAGTATGTTGTGTTGCCTACCTATTGCCATTGTTTGTTCTTAGCAGTTTCGTGTACCTATGTACGTAGGCAACACTTATCACATTAATGTCAGATATTTATTACTTTAATGTCAGATATCTTTTAGATTTCCCTATTTCTCATTATATTATTACGGAAAATACTGTTGGATGCTTTAACATATTAGAAAATCAACTAAAATATTTATTTATTCTACAGTTTATATTAAAATATCTACTAGCTCTCTTTTATCTATAAATAAAATTAGGCGTGCGCCAAAGTTACTTTCTGCTTAAGAGCGCCAATAATGTCAAATTATGACAGCTCGCGGAAAACATCAACTTTGCGGTTAGATTTGAGTGTGCAAAAGCCTACTTTCAGTAGTGATCGTAGGAAAAATACATTATTGCGATTTCCGGCCAAAGCTGAGGTTCTAGGAAAAAAAGTTGAATATAAAAATTGTAGCTCGGCCTCGCTAGGGTTGCCAGTTCGATTTTTATTATTATTAATCTATTCCCAACAAAATAGTGACGGGATCGTAAGACTTTTTACTTAACTCTTTGGCTTTTTCGTGGGTCGCCACATAAAAATGGTTGAGAAATGATGCTTTAAAGAATAAAAAATTTACAAATAGTGAAAAGACAACTGTTAACAAGAAATAAGTGTTATTTAATCATGTGCTCAAAGTGACCACTGTTAACATTCAGGCAATAATAAAGTCTATTTTCAAATTCCTGTCGCACTTTTTGAAATGTTTCCTTTTTTATATCTCTGCAAACTCGAATAATGCGCTGTCGTAAGTCATCAAGAGATATTGGTTGTGTTTTGTAGACCTCAGATTTCAAATATCCCCACAAAAAAAACATCGAGTGGTGTTAATACTGGAGATCTAGGTGGCCACTCCATAGCACCTCTTCGACCAATCCACTTGCCTGGATAATTTTGGTTTAACCAATCTCTCACATGGAGGTCAAAATGTGGCGGAGCCCCGTCTTGCTGAAAATATTAGTTATTTTCATCAATCAAAAAATTTCCTTGGTCATCTAGTTGGTTTTCCACACTATCAACAATTAAAGGTTCGATAACGTTAATGTATTCTTATTTTATTGTAATGTGATGTATGTGTGTGTGATCTTATGTGCTTTTTAAGAATTAATTTTTTTATTGTTTTAAAATTTTTTCTGTCAATTATAGAGCGTCGGCTGCAAAGGCCATTGGCTCTGTACGTCGAAGGTCAGGGGGAAAAACTCATGTTCACTTGTTGGAGTAGTGTTGGACTTCATTTACATGACCTACCAACCAAAAACCCCCTGTGTAAATTTTCTGATGTTTATAGTTATTTAAGTTTCACGATATACCTATGTTATTTAATGTTTCTTGAGTTTTGTCATATATTTTAGATTTTGTTGAATAAATTTATCCTTTTTAAATAGTTCAAAGTTTTATCAATATTTGAAATCATTGTTAAGGCAAACCCCCAGATCCTCGTGGATACCACTTACCCATCTAATCCTACTATATTGCTACATTCTGTCATTATATGTTTTACTGTTGAGGTTTTGTCACATAATTCGCAAATTGGTTGTCTACCACCCCTTAGCATGTATATAGATGTTAGGTTAGTATGGCCCAGTCTCAATCGATCCAGTTCAACTTGTTCTCTCTTGTGTAGTTGGATTTTGTGCTTTCTTGGTTCGACTCTGGGATTAGATGATTTCAACATAGCCTCGAGGGGGTTCCATTCCTCCTGCCATCCTTTCCATATTCCATATCTTCTTTGCGTATCAGGATACCTGTGTCTTCTGATTTTAATGTTGATGCTTTGGCAGACTGATATACTGTTTCATTAATCTTTATTCCTGCGTGACTGGGTATCCATCGTTACTTCAGTGGGTACTTGAACAAAAGAGTCGTTGGTTATACGATCTCTGTTTGGGGTGACTGAGGTATTCAGTCATTTCTTCGGGAAGGTTATCAGTCATACCATTGAAAAAACTTCCATTTTGTACATTTATTGGCAACGAACTACAACATCTAGTAGCTGGCCAATTACGAAATTCACATCAATGACCGCTGGACTGAATCACTTTACTTGAATTACATGTGTTCTTGTTGAGAAAACGTTAAAGTTTTATAGGTACTATTTTACTATTTGTGATAAGTATTTTTTACGACGACGTATTCGGTAACTACTACCGACTAAAACAATAATTAACGTTGATAGAGCAATGGTTTCATGACAAAAGTAATGAAATTATGAAATGACCACAATGAATGTGTAATAAAAATGAAAAAAAGGAACTGACTATCAGTTCGAAGAAGGTATGTTCATGTTCGGAAGTGTCCGCGTTTTGAGCGTCAATTAGAATGTATATGCGTGGTGACGTCAGCAACCGGCAATACTCCTATTGGTCAGAACTTCCGCGAAATTCCTATATGATCAAAGAGGGGGCCAACGGTCAACGGTATGCTCTCAGAAGAGTCGAAACATGTCTGAGACAGTAGCGTCCGAGTTTATGGCAATTTACATATTTAACATAGTCGTAGGCGATTCTTGCAGTGTGAGAAATTGGCGTAAAAATATGCGATTAATTAAGGTTAATTAGGAAACGGGTTTAAACAAGGAATTAGAGTCATGGGTGCTTTGAAACAGTAGAATTTGTGCTCAGTTTAAATCATTACAATTTAAACAGTACTCTTTTCTTCTAGATCAATTAATTGTGTGAATATTGTAGAGATCAGTGGGTCACTTATATTACCTTTGCCGAGTGACTGAACTAGACTAAGTGAGTCTGTGTATAATAAAAACCGGTTGCATTTCAGAGTTTTCATATATAACAAGGCCTGCCATACTGCGTACATTTCAGCTGTGAACATCCATGACATCTTACTTAGTGTCCAACTATGCGTATCTCCTGTATGGTAGAATGTACAACCGACTCCATGTGCTGTTTTCGACCCATCCGTGCCTATAATTTGCACATTTGAATATTTTTGCAATAGTTTATCGATCTGTGTCTGTAGAGCATTTCCGGATAAGTTTTGTAGGCCTAAATTTGTTTTAATTTTAGTTCGTTTCCAAGTCGGTATTTCGCAAAGCTCCAGTGGCATAATTTTTGGCAATAAAAAATTAGTTTCTTCGAAAAGTTTTTTCAGCCTTGCTCCACTTGGTTTTGTTGTGGTGGGCCTAGTTAGGTATACTGTTATATATTATATTTGGGTGAAGTTTGTTTTATTTTTTTAATTTTATGTTATTATTATTAATAGTATTAGTACACCTTTTTAATTTTAAGAAACCCCTTGTATACTTACTTTATCCTTTTTTTTAAATTTGTATATCCGGCTAGCTATTTAATAGAGGGTTTCGACTCTATACCTCAGTTTGCGGTTCCCTCAAATAATGTTATTATAAATAATAATTTAATTGATTCCTTTTTAAAATTTTAATATATTGAATTGTTTATGTTTATAAAAGGAACATGAAAATGACTTTAATTTAAAATTTATCTTTATAATTCTCTTTAGTAAATTATTTAATATTCCACTGCAATTAAACACTCTCCTTTTTCTTCCTTTCTCTATCGTGATTTATAAATTTACTCTGGTAGTTACTAGTTATAAATTTCTAATTATTACTTATCGCATTCCCCTCGTAACGCAAATAAATCGAATGAATCGCTTTAGATTTGTGCCATGCGCATAAACTCTGTAAATCATTCTATCAAATTAAAATGGCTGACAACACTAAAAACGTGTGTCTTTTTATAAGGAGTATTATTGAATTGCTTTGGATTATTTATTTTAATAAGGTAAGCTTCCTTTTTAATTTATAACTACTAATATCAACAATCTTAACTAAATATCAAATAAGAAATACGCAATTGGTAGATAAATGTTTTTAGAATGTGAAATATTTATAGGTTATTTCTTTTTAGGAACAAAGTGTGAATGGATATTCACTCTTCTGCTGTGTGGGATATAAAATAACATCAAAACTGCATGCTGATGTCATATAAACTATTGTAGAAAGTAAATTAAACTATCTCAGGAACTAATTGTATCTGGTTTCCTCCGGATACCTGGGACGCTATCTCCAACTCTAGTTTAAATATGTGAAATTAAGCTTACCGCTTTCTGGTTGATCATAAATGGATGTTATCTCTTACAAGGTTAGTACTTCTAGACTTTTTCACTTCTCTGGTGTAATTTTTCAGACTTTTTCTTTTAATTTTTAGTTTTCAATATTCACCATCAAAAAAACTTGTACTTCCTCCTTCCTCGTTCCAAAATCAACAACATTCAATTTTTTTCTTGTTTATCTTTTACCAGACGACTTGCCGTTCTGATAAATTGTTTTAGAGTTATTTATATTGATTTCTATTGACGTTAAAGGTACTTTCACATGTTTTCTATGAACTACACTTTTTTTAAATGGGTTGATTCTATTTGCGATTATTCACTGTCACTTCACAAATTTTTAAATTAATGACATAAATGTGTTTGGATTACAACATTTCACACTATGTACAAATAATGTGTTAATTCTAACATTATTTATTGAGGTTTATAAAGATAATTCTATGTTTTCATTATTTGACTTTATTTCTATTTTTATTCGATTCATTTATTAATTTTATTTGATTCTTTCTAAAATAATTTCAGTACAGGGTGTTTAAACTAATTAATGTTGAGATATTCTGTTACTAACTAATAATAATTGTTTTATTAAACAAAACTTTCTTTAATTTCAGGTTATTCACCTACAATTGGACCTACCAATTTTTAAATCATCACAATACAGTCTCATTCGGGTTATTAAACAAGGAATTGAAGTTCTGGTGCTCTGGTTGTGCCCAAATATAAGTTGCGTAGCTACAGAGCATTTGCTCTCTTCTATACTTTAGCGGTTTAGCAAAAAGCTAGAAGCGGAGTGGTACGGAATGCTCCTAGAGCAATTCGAAGACCTATTCCTTGTATGGATTCCAATATTTTAAGTGTTGAGGATCTTGCCGCTCCATATATTGTGCAGCCGTAATCGATTTTTGATAATATGAGTGTTTTATAGAGTCTCAATAGGACTTTTCTATCGCAGCCCCAGTTTATGCTACTTGAAGCTTTTAAGGAGTTAAGTGCTTTTTTACATCTCGAAGCGAGCTCCTGAATATGTGGTTTCCATGACAATTAGCTGTCAAATATTAGACCAAGAAACTTAGCTGATTCTCTGACCGTTATTGTATTGTTAAATAAGCGTAGTTTTGGCTCATCATGGGGGTTTTCAGTCTGCAAAAATGAATGCAAAACGTTTTTGTAATAGATAATCTAAAGCCTATTTTGTTAGCCTGATTTACAATATTATCAATTGCTGTTTGAAGCTTTTCTTCAACCTCTGTTATACTTGCTGCCCCGTAGTATATAGCAATGTCATCTACATATAAGCTAGCTCCTACGTCTGGATCAAGGTTGTTTACAATCGTGTTTATTGCGATTATGAAGAGGATCACACTCAGTGTAGATCCTTGCGGTATGCCGTTTTATAACATGTGTTTCTCAGATAAGGAGAATCGGGTTTTCACTCGGAACGATTTATTCTCAAGAAATGCTTTTATAAAAATCGGTAGCTTTCCCGTCAGCTTCCACTCGTTTAGTGTAAGAAGTATATCTCCAAGTCATATCGAAGGCTTTTTCTATATAAAAAAATACTGCCACTAAGTGCTCCCTCCTGCTAAATCGATCTTGGATTTCTGTTTCTAGTTTTGTAAGCTGATCTAGGGCCAATCTGTATTTTCTAAACCCTGCCTGAGCTGGATGCAGAAGCTTCTGATCTTCTAGAAGCCAGATAAGTCTGTTGGAGGCTATTTTTTCTAGAGTTTTGCTTAAGCAGCATATAAGAGAAATAGGTCGGTAGTTTTCTGCGTACCTCATGTCTATTCCAGCCTTGTGGATGGGTATTATAATGGACTATGACCAAGTTTCAGGAAAAATACCTTTTTGCCAGATTAAATTGAATAATTCCGGAATTGTGTATTTAGCCTCGCGTGGAAGTTGTTTGATAAATTCATAGGGGATATTGTCTGTTCCCACTGCCAAACTCTTTGATTCTTGAAGTGCATTTCCCATCTCTTCCATTGTTAATGGTTTGTTGTATGGTAGATCATTGTCGTCGTCAAATGCAATAGGTATCTCCGGGGTTGCCTTGTGCTTCAAAAACGAGTTATCGTAATTGGCAGTTTTACTGACCGATTCAAACTGGTTTGCTAAGATTTCTCCTATTTCTTTTGTTATCGTAGACACATACTTTTCTTATGCAGTTTTCTTGCTATTAACCACTGATCTTCTAGCTCTGGCTCTTTGTTGTGTAAATCTGATTATGTTTTCTTGTGTGAAGTGTCGTTTCAGTAGATTAAAAGTGCGTTTCTTTTCTTTAATTTCATATTCAACTTCTTTATTCCACCAGGCTATTCTTTTTAAATTGCTTCTTGGATATAATTTTGGGAATGATTCCGCTGCTGCATCTGTGATTTTCTTAGTTATATGAACATTTCATTAAAATTTCCGGTGGAAGGTAGAGCAAGCGAGATTGTATGTTGTCGGAATAAATTCCAGTTCTTTTTAGATTCCATCGCTCTTGTGAGATCTGGCGTGCATACTCAATACATATTGGGGTGTGATCAGTATTAAATTCCTGGGGACAATCCCATGACAATAAAGGTGCGAGTACTGGTGAACAAATAGACAAGTCAACCTCGGGTGTCAGTGGTTTGTGAGCCTCAACAACATTGTGCGCATTGAAATCTCCTGATAGGATAAATGGGCGGGGAAGTTGATGTATCAAATCTTCTACATCCTCATATCTCCAATTCCTATCTGGTAAATATATATTACAAATAGATACTGGGTAATGTAGTTACTGGAATGCTGGTTGCTGGTATAGTATCCTTAATGAAAGTAACCACACCTCCTTTAGCTCTTAACTCTCTTCGGGAGTCTTTACGAAATGTAGTATAGCCTCTTAGTGAGAATGTATCGCTTTCGGTCATAAATAGTTGTAACTCACCTAGATGGGTTCTAATACCGTTACAGTTCCATTGCAGTATGTTCCTTGTAGTCACCATCGTAGGTTTTATATAGATTATATTTGCAATGATGTCATTATGGTTAGTGCTTTGTTATAAATTGAGGGTTGAGTTATAACGAGTAAGCTGCTCAAAGTTCGTAGATGAATGAATAGGTAAATTAGTGCATTGAATAAAGAACGATATTAAGCGTATAAAATAAATTTGAGTGTGTTGTATATATTCATGATGTCTGTATCACAGTTATATTCTATAACAGAGTTTATGTATGTTACTTTTTGTTATCTACATTCACAGATGTTACTACTATATGATCATTTTCAGGTGTGGGTGACTTTCGGGATTTTCCTTTTGGCCAACCCCTTTTCTTGTTAATGTTAATGTCAATCATTGACTGTTGACAGTCCAAGATGACAACCTTGTTTATATCAACTATGCTACAGGAGTTATCCCGTTTGATTGACAGAAAGAAACCAATTCAACTGAATTAAAGGGTGGGCCTCCATCCGAAACTAGTTCTACAGGAAGACCAAAAATTGAAAAGGTTTCCTTCAATTTTTCAATTGTTTCTGAGGCAATGGTACTGTTATTCATTAATTTGACTTCCAACCATTTCGATTTTTGGTCATGAATAAGCAAAAATGTATGGTTAAACAACTTTATAAAATCAATGAGGTGATTCTGGCCAAGGCACATGAATTACTTCTGGTAAAATTTTGATTTTCTTCAGCATTAGAAATAGAGTTCCCTTTTTTGTATATTATGTCATATCTGTATCCTGACAACGTTATCGCCCAACGAGTGATTCTAGAAGCAGCAGTAGTTGGAATATTTTTATTGTTTGCAAAAATAAATTGTGGTTGATGATCTGAAATAAGAGTAAATTTGCGCCCATAAAGATATTTATGAAATTTTTTAACTGCAAATATTAAAGCTAAAGCTTCGCGTTCCCAATTACTGTATCTTTGTTCAGTAGGAGAAAGAGTACTAAAGTCAAATAATACGGGTTTCTCAATACCGTCAATAATATGACTGGAATCACATGTCACAAAAATAAGTAAACTTGGATTATAGTGGGTCAACTCATTATCAGATGTCAATAAATCTTTACTAAGCTTAAATATATCTTCACATTCTTCAGTCCATTAGCTTTGCAAGCATCATACAAGGGCTTCAATTTTGAAGACATCATTGGAATGAATTTTATGTAATAATTTAATAAACCAAGATAAGATTTTAATTCAGTATGGTCTGTTGGAGACGGGGCAGATTTTATTGCTCGAATTTTCTCTTCAGTGGGATGAAAACCTGAAGAATCAATATAGTGACCTAAGAGTTCTACACTATTATTGAAGAATCTGCATTTTTTGTGATTGACTTTGACATTGTATTGATCATCTTTTAAAGACTTCAACCACATGTTGATAACATTCATTTAATGTTTTTCCATAACACAAAATATCATCCAAGTAGCATTTTCAATCCTACTAAAGTATATCCATCGAACAAACAGAGTGACCCAAACAACGATAGGTGCGTGATTAAAGTATGATAACCATGCGCCTTTGCATCTATTGGCTAAAATAAATATGCCTCCACGCGCTGGCCAATCGGATTTAACTGCAATCGGAGGCAGAATTATTTTGGTATATCCATACAGAGTCGGAGAGATCACGTGCACTATGCATGATATTGTTTTGGAAAACACCCGGTGCGGAACCAATACCAAAAGTTAATCTGTTATGAGCGAAGAGTCCCAAGTGTGTATTGATGACTAATAGTTCCTTAGACTTTTCACTTACTTCAAGGCTGTTGGTATGCACAGAAAAATATTGATTTTCCCCTTAGACAAGCATAGATGTCTTCAGGCAAAACACAATGGTCAATGGTCTGCATCTATAGATGGATTTGCAGTTTTTTTGAAGTCAACACAAATTCTGATATCAGAACTATTCTTCTTAGGTACAACTACTATTGGACTTGCCCAAATACTAAATTTTACTTTTAATATCCCAGAATCACACATTTTTTTTATTTCTGATTCAACTTTACTTTTCAATGCAAAAGGCATATCATAAGCTCTATGAAATACATGTTTTGCTTCTTCCTCATTAAAACATTTTGAAAATCTTTTTTTAAAGACAACACCAACTTCTCAATTTTTAAGCTGACTTCTGGCATATCTTTTGATTTAGTAGAAAATATCTGACAAAAATTTGACAATTTTGACTTACTAGACTGACATGACTCGGAGACAGATTGACCTAGGCAAAGATCTACACTGACAACCCTGTACTGCAACTTCCTGACTATCCATGCAGTAACTAACTTTTTTTATCAATGACAGACAAATTATGTTTCCATTCTGGGATTATCACGTTTAGCCAAGTTCGACCAAGCAGTGGTACAAATTTATGACTACTATCTAAGACTACTAATGGTAAGTTGATTATTTTGTCTTCGACTTGTACAAAAACATCAGTTTCTCCCAAAATTTCAACACCTGAACCTGTTAAAACCTTTAATTGAAATTGATATTGCGCACTGTACAACTTAAAATCTGGTAGGAATTTTTCAAAATCTTTTATATGCATGACAGTTCTACAAGCTCCACTGTCTATGTCAAATTTAATTTTTTTACTTCCTACCTTTAATGTTACCTGAGCTGGTTTTTCTTTCTGACAGTCATTTATGGTTGCTAAGAACCCTAGAACCAAATCATCCTCACTGGTAGATTTATCTTCGAATTCATCGAGTTGGTTAACTTTGTTAACTTTCGCACTCCTGCACACACGACTTGTGTGACCTTTCACTTTGCATTTAAAACATTCCCAGTTCTTGGCTGGACACTTTTCTGGGTCATGCTTTCGGACACCACGCCGATGACAGATCTTCCCTTTTTGTGATATCTGGCTCTCCTTCTTCTTACCACTGACACTTTTTTGCCTCTTAAAGAAAAGTTTATCAAGATCTTCTGACATTGTACTGACCGTACTCTCCATATTCATAGATCTTACTTGACCCTCAGCCAATTAAATGGACAAAGCTTCATGTACCGCAATGTCAAATGTTAAATTATCCATTGATGGTAACTTTCTTTTAATTGCTTGTGACCGGATACCACAGACAAACTTGTCTCTCCAGGCTTCTTGCAAAAATGCACCAAACCTAAAGTGCACTGACAGACTTTTGAGCTTTTTGACGTAAGCGTTGATGTCCTCTCCTGGCTCTTAAATTGCGTTCCAAAATTTATATCTTTCTGAAATTTGTAACTTTTTTGGACTAAAATGTTCAACTAACTTTGTTTTTAAAACATCATAACTCTTAGAGCTACGTAAATCTGGAGTTAAGATGTCCTTGAGCGTTGAGTATGCATCTCCCCCAATAAGTATTAATAGCATGGATACTCTCATCGGTTCTTCCAGGACGGTACATACAAATTACTTTTTTAAATGAAACTAAGTGTTCCTAATTAATTCCACTATTTAATGAAAAAATTATGAAAATTTTAAGATAATTATTGGTAATTATTTCGATATTGATATATCATCGTCAGATTGACAGAAATTACATTTTATGTGATGCCTACTTGATGTTTAATATTTTGGCTAGACCAAATAGTGAGTGACCTATCTTGTGATTGACTTAATATATATGGATAGAAAAAAGAAGAAGATATGGATATCTTTTTCCCATTTAAGATCAGTATAACTGTACAATGATATACGAAACCAAGGAAAACTATACCTGCTGATCTTTACAAATGTTACTTAACTTGTATTTTGAATATAACGTTACAAAAACCATTAACAACTGTCAATCAGACATTTATATCTAAAACTAGCACGCGATCCAAGGGTGCGTTCATAACAGATGTAATGATTACATAGCAATAAATCTAGGTGGAAAAATAAAAAATTATTATAACATTTATACAAAAAGAGTACCTAACTATCTTAAATTTAGAAAAAGTCTTAGATGACTGACTTAAAAAAGGTGGGACAAGGATCAAACTGTTGTTAGAAAAAAAGGAAAGGAATACCAGTAGTTCAAAATTAAAGCAGTTCAAACAAATAAACAACAAATAGATTATAGACCAGTAGCAGAAACAGACCGACGTCACATAAAAAAAAACTAAACAAATTCCGGTCATGAAAGTTTACATTCAATAATTAATAACATGTCACATATCCATTATTATTTATGACTCCTTGTAATCTTGTAGGCTTAGAGTCAATTAAATTCAATGTTAAATTTTCATTTTCTGTGTTCTTTGTTGTGGAATTACATTTGAATTTTTTCATTTTTTCACCATAAGCCCCGGAACATTCTCTATTGGAATAAGATCTGGAGTTTTAGCGACTCATGGAAGCGTTTCAATGTTATTTTCAGCAATATAATTGCGTACACGGCAAGCAGTGTGCACTGAATAATTGTCATGCTGGAAAATAAAATTTTCGTTGGGGAAGATTTCCACAACCGATAGCAACATTACCCCATCTAAAATAATAGCTCCTCGAATTTAATATTTTTCCTAAGCCTCCTCTATACATCCAAGCCCAAACCTTTACAGAGAATTGCACAGACTTATCATTGAAAGAAATATAATTTTCATTAAACCTACTTCGAGCCGTCTATAAACTCTAATATAGCCGTCATGATGTGATTGGAATACTTTTTCATCAGAAAAATGAACCTGCCCAAAAATTTAATGTATCGTTCAAAACATAATTTAAGGCAAATATTAACCTACCTTGTTTATGTTCTTCATTAAGTTTGTATTTTCAGGCGGCAGCACAATTCTTTAAATTAGTTTTTCTGAAACTTTTGCATGTCTTGTCATATTAAGGGGATTTTCCCTAAAGTAATCAGTTAATGCTTCGTCTTGCTCCGCTGTAGTTATAACTGGTCTTCCAGTTCCTCTTTTTCTGATAACAGCTTGATCATTGTTATCCCACCTTTTTTAAATGCTTTGAATCGTGGTGTTGCTTCTATTAAACTTTCGGGTCAGTCGTCTAGAACCATCCTCTATTTTGGAAATTAATCGCATTTTAACTAACTCACTTAAATGGGCTGTCATCGTGGATAATGCGCTTTGACAAATTTGACACATGTGACTGATTGCCATTTTGATTATTTAAGTTAGGTTAACATTGGGAAAAAAAGTGTGCCAGTGGTATATGACACGAAATAGTATATTTCATTACGAGTCCAGAAAATAGGCTTTTCCTGTGTGCGCGCGACGGGTTCCCGTGTGAGGCGTAGCCGAATACGTAAGTCGTGCAAGCACGGGAAAAGCATTTATGGATTTGTAATGAACGATACTTTTCATTATACCTTTCTTAATACAAAAACTAGTAAGTATACTATACTATACTATAATTCAAAACACTGACATCTGCTGTCATAGTACAATTACTATAATTCAAAACACTGACATCGGCTGTCATAATACAATTGTTGTTTAGTGTTGCTAAGGGAACTGAACAATAACGCATGTTAGCGCACAGGAAAACTTTTTCCCGCACGGGAAAAGGTCATTTTCGGTACTCTTAATAGGCATGTGAAGTTAGGGTTTTCAGTGAGGTATAATGAAAATTATATTTATTGATGTTAGAGAAAGCAAACTACTCACCCTGCTATTATTGACTTGCCTGGCGTGGAATGAACTTTCATTTGAACCATTTACTGAAATATTAAAATCAACGTTCAACAACCAATGTAATCAATAAATAGGCATGTTTTTTTATTCACCGGTAGATCCACCAATTCACCAACTGCGTTTTTATATTCATTGGTGGATTTCAGATTGAAGAAATGACGCGTTCACTTATTACTGTTGCATCAACCAAAATTGCAAACTATTGTTTCGAGGTGGTGGATAAATTTGGTGGCTTACAAAATGACAGCTAAACCTCAAAAAAGTATAGATTTGAAGAGGTTATAGCGAATTATTAAAGAAATGGACGAATAAATATAAATCAATTTAGAATGTGATAATGAAAATATTGACTGCACTATTAACAGCGTCAGAAATTGAAGAAATTTCGAGTGGTATCGATTGACAGTTGTCAGATATAATAATGAATGATGTAAACAAAAACAACTGCGTTTTTTTATGTGCCACTGGCACAGACATATAGTATATTGTTTTTTATATGACTGTGGCCACTGGTGACTATAGCATATTGGAGCAGCGGAGACTGACGTTAGTCAACCAATGGTAAATAACTGATGTAAAATAAACGTGCCTTATAGTACAACACTTTAAAATGCTCAAAATGACAGACGCGGTCGGTTTAATCTGTCATATTTATATTATCAGGCACCAAATGATCCTAGAAGCTGATACATTTACTTTCTTATAAAAAACTAATAAAGACCAGTGAAATATTCAATAAGGTGTAATTTACAAAATTACTAATAGCTTCGTTCAATACTATTTTTGTTTGTTATTTAAAGTGAAGATAGCGCGCTTGCAGTGTACTAGCACAGAATAGCCCCGTCACAAAGAAGCGACACGTTCGTTCTCGTTAAAATTAGCCTCCATTATCAGGTGATGATAACGCCATTTTATTGTTTATGGTTTCTATGTGAAAAATGGACAACCTATGCCACTTGCCACGCGTATCAATGGTGCAAAAGTAAATGTAAATAGAATTTGTCATTTTGGTGATGATTTCCAAAGTGTTCTCACGTGGTTATCACTGCTCTTTCGTTTCATTTGTGTAGATTTCTTGTTTATTTGCTCAGGAACTTCTTACAAGTTTTTAAGTTTATTTATTTAAATTGCTCCATTCTTTTTAGAAGTTGTAACATAAATATTTATAGTTATTTATATATAGGTACGGTTACTACCATACAGATGAGCTGGACAGTCAATGTGTCAATCATAAATTTCAGCAGTTACAATATAAGTTTTAATAAAATTACAAGCCAAAAAATGATTCGTAGTTTTTATTAAAATAAACGCTAACGTTTAACATAATAACAACGTTACATGGTGTCAGGTAAAATCGTGGCTTCAAGTTTAATAAGATGTCAGAAGAGAGCGTATCGGAAATAAGGCCCCCAAAAGCGTTTAACTTCAGTGCGGAAAACTTGTCCACAGCATGGAAACAATGGCTCCAACAATTCGAGTAGTATTCAATCGCAACCCAGTTAGAGAAAAAAGCAACGGCGATCCAGGCAGCGACATTTTTGGCAGTTATTGGCCCAGTCTATAATAGCTTCAATCTAACGGCAGAGCAAAGAAAGAATATTACGACCTTGAAAAAAAAATTTAACTCTCATTTCATCCCAAAAACGAATTTATGTTTTGAGCGATACAAATTCAATAAAGCCAGTCAAGAGCAAGGTGAAACGTTTGATGAATTTCTAACGAAAATGAAAAATCTCGCGAAGACTTGTGACTTTGATACACTTCACGATAGTCTCGTAATGGACAAGCTGATCATAGGAATTCGTTCCGAAAAGGTTAGAGAAAGATTATTAGCTGAAGAAAATCTAACTTTGAACAGATGCTTGACCATATGCAGAGCTAGTGAACAAGCTACAAAGCAGCTGGCTGAAATTATTATGCAAGATGAAGCTGAAGTGCATAAAGTGAAGACTGAAAGTAAAGCAACTAAAGTCAAAACTGATCAACGCAAAGACACGGAAGAATTCAACTGTAAAAGGTGCGGCACGAACCATAAGCGTAAAAGTTGCCCTGCATTCAAAAATACGTGTGAACAATGCAATAAACAAGGACATTTTTCATCACAGTGCTGGTCAAAATCCAAATCTAACGTCAAGAACAAACAGAAAAATGTGCACGTAATTCAAGACGAATCAAGCAGCGACGAAGAACATGAACTTTTCATTCATTCAGTGAATACAGAAGCCGAAGAAGAAAGATGGACTGAAATTGTTGAAGTCAAAGGCAGAAAATTCGCTATCTACTTAGATTCTTGTGCTGACTGTAACGTTCTTTCATGGAATATAATAAAAACTTTTAATGAAGACCTCAAACTTTCTAAAGTAAGAAGACTCGTCGGATTTGGTGAAAATAAACTTGATGTTATGGGAGAAGTTACTCTACAATGTAAGATTAAAGACATCAAACATTAATTTCAAGATTGTTAATAGAAAAGTTCCATCAATCTTAGGAAGAAAAACTGCAACAAAGCTGGCT
The DNA here is from genome assembly GCA_947563755.1 of Lochmaea crataegi. NCBI lineage: Eukaryota > Metazoa > Arthropoda > Insecta > Coleoptera > Chrysomelidae > Lochmaea > Lochmaea crataegi. The sequence continues at coordinate 27,682,193 of OX387429.1, forward strand.
TTAATCAAACGTATTCAAAACATTACAACTGAATCTAATCATAATCTGTTTAAGGCTTGGTTGCTTGAAAAATTATGAGTATGACATTGATCGAGAATCCTACTTTTAATATTAGAGCTCCAAGAAAAATTCCACATGCACTTTATGATGATGTGAAGAAAGAATTGGATACTATGATTAAAATGGGTGTAATCGCGCCAATAAGTGAGCCAACACTCGTCGTCAGTCCAATGGTCATCGTCAAAAAGAAAAACAAAATCAGACTTTGCATTGATCCAACCGACGTCAACAAAAACATATTACGAAGAAGATTCCCACTAAAAACACTTGAAGAGATCGAAGCTAAACTAAACGGTGCGAAATATTTCACATTGCTGGATTGTAAAAGAGGGTTCTGGCAAATAAGAGTTACAAAACGCACTGAAAAATACCTAACGTTTGCTACACCATGGGGAAGGTATTGCTGAAAGAGACTTCCTTTTGGACTAGCTTCAGCGCCAGAAGTCTTTCAGAAAGTTATGACTGATCTCCTACAAGATTTACCTAAAGTCGAATGCTCAATGGACGATGTTTTAATTTATGCAAATACCAAAGAAGAACTGCGTAGTATTCAAGAAAAAGTAGTAAAGACCATAAGAAATGCTGGACTAAAATTAAATCCAGAAAAGTGTAAATTCGAGGTGAATCAGGTAAATTTTTAGGGACAAGTAATGATAGAAAATGGTCTCAAAATTAATCCTGAAAAAACGGCCGCAATCAAATCAATGAAAACTCCAGAAAATAAGAAACAGCTCCAAAGATTATTGGGTATGGTAACATAACTGATTAAATTTATACCAAACCTCTCTGAAACAACACAGCCGTTAAGAGAATTGCTGAAAAAAGAAGTTGATTGGTATTGGGGCTCTGAACAAGAATCTACAGTGAAGAAAATCAAGAAGTTGTTAACAACACTGTCTGTTTTGAAATTTTATGATGTTAACAAAGATGTTACTTTGTCAGTTGATGCAAGTTCCACTTGTTTAGGTGCAGTTTTAATGCAAGAAAATCAGCTCGTAGCCTATGCTTCTAGAGCGCTGCACAACAACAAAACTACCCACAAATCGAGAAAGAAGCACTCGCTATCAAATTCGGGTGTCAAAAATTCCACGAATATGTTTATGGCATGAAGTTATACATCGAAACAGATCATAAACCGTAGGAGACGATCTTCAAGAAGCCAATACCAACCGCTCCTCCTAGACTACAAAAGATTCTGCTGGAAGTTATACAATATGCTCCAGAAGTCAAATACGTAAAAGGATGTGATATTCCAATAGCGGATGCTTTAAGTCGAGACTGTGATAATTCACAAGAAACGCTTGCGAATGAAAACGATGAGACTGAACTAGTAATAGCATTAGCCATGTCAGAGGCAGCACAAACTGAAACTATTCGAGCTACTGAAGAAGACGAAGAGCTACAAACTCTGAAAAAATTTATTATGCATGGATGGCCCGAAAACATCAAAGAGCTACCCAGAAATATTCGTCACTACTTCAATTTTAAATGAGAACTTTCAGTTTACAATGGATTGATCATGAAAAATGACAGGGTTATTGTACCAAAGTCAAAAATTCAAGAAATGTTGAAGCAAATACACACTGGCCACTCTGGAATTCAAAGTAGCTTGAAACGCGCCAGGCAATTGTTGTATTGGCAAGGAATGCACAAAGACATTGTCAACTTCGTAGACCGGTGTGGAATTTGCCAACGAGTTCAACGCAGTAACCCGAAACAACCAATAATTACAAAGCAAATTCCGAAACTACCGTGGCAAATAGTCGCGAGTGACCTATTCTCATTTTCCAATAACGAATATGTTATTATTACTGACAGTTATTCCGGTTTTTTCGATTTTAAAATGCTACATGACCAAACCTCCCGTGAAGTCATCAAACATTTAAAAAACTGGTTTGCAGTGCATGGTATTCCACAAGAGTTGGAATCGGATAATGGAGCTCAATTTAGTTCACGCGAGTTCAAAAACTTTAGAAGAAACTGGGGATTTATTCATTCGACTTCAAGTCCAAAATTCCCCCGTGCAAATGGATTGGCAGAGAAAAGCGTTGCGATTGCTAAATCGATTTTGAGAAAATGTGAACTTGACAACTCTGATGTACAACTTGCATTATTAAACTTTCGCAACATTCCTCGCACTGAACAACTAGGTTCTCCTGCTCAACGCCTGATGAGTAGAACTACAAGAACACTAATTCCTATCTCCGAGAAACAACTCGCTCCTAAAGTCATCTAAAACGTGCCGGAAAATCTATTGCAAGCTAGAAGTAAGAAAAAAACCTATGCAGATAAATGCACACAAACTTTAAACGAAGGTGATCGTGTTAGAGTCCAAATTGGCAAGAGAAATTGGAAGGAAGGATTAATTAGCGAAGCTCTTAATCCACGATCGTACAATGTAACACTCAAAGACGGTACAACTTATCGAAGAAATTTGGCTCATCTACACACAACCAATGCAGAAATTCCAGAGCCTGCTGAAGTCATCCCGTCAACCACCGAGAAGACGGTTGAAAAGCCGAATGTTAGCAATCAGGTCGTTCCTGAAGTAAATCCGACTGCAGAAACACCCATAGTTCCTGAAAGTACTAACTACGTTACCCGGTCTGGCCGAACAGTGAAACCCGCTAAAAGACTCAATTTATAATTTGTTTGCTCTTTGCATTTCATGTTTCATATTGTGTTTATTGTGTTTCATATATGTTTCTTCTGTTAAAAGGGAAGATGTAACATAAATATTTATAGTTATTTATATATAGGTATGGTTACTACCATACAGATGAGCTGGACAGTCAATGTGTCAATCATAAATGTCAGCAGTTACAATATGAGTTTTAATAAAACTACAAGCCAAAAAATGATTCGTAGTTTTTATTAAAATAAACGCTAACGTTTAACATAATAACAACGTTACAGAAGTGTAGGTTATCTCGACAGTTTTGACAGAGCATCCTAGTTACTGATACTGTTATCAATGTTAAATCAAAATTGCTTACCCCAGCAACAATGTATTGAGTATGGAAATGTCAAAAGGTTTCCCTTCTGTGTGAGTGGGTGATTTTGTGGTACTATATAGTTCAAACGGGCGGTACCTTATGTACGTTTGCACCTTTTGCTTAAAGATTATCTTAAAATGAAGTAATCTTCGAAAGACTAGTTTGCGTTGCACTGCTCCCTAAGTATTCCTTAAACTAGTTGAGAAGCACTTAAATTCCCTACTCGGGACACTTAAGTTCTACTTAGTGTAAAATCGCGGTTGACAGCTGATTTAATCTTTCAACTACTCTTTGACTTCACATGCTGCTGACGTGTTGCGTTTAATTGGACGTGTGATGAACTGAACGCAATGGAGCTGATAATAAACGATAATTTCGACGATAATTCACTTTACAATCGATTTTATTATTTTCAAGACATCGAGAAATTTGCATTTTATCAAAAATTTCGAGATACATGATTCTCCCTTCGCAAACCCGTGCTGGTTTACTCTAAAACCCCCATTCCTACCAACTTTCTTCTCAATCCTATCCTCCATTATCCCCTCCATCAATTTACCCATACCACACAGCAGGCTGATGGGCCTGTAGTCCCCGCCCGCTTCCCCTCTCTACCCGCATTCTTCAACAGTATCACCCTGGCCACCCTCCATCCTTCTGGAAACTCTTCCTCCCTTAGCACCCTGTTGAATAGCTCCCAGAAGTACTCAGCCTCTTCATCATATCACCCCTCAGGCCATCAATCCCTGGGGCTTTCCTTATTTTAATGTTTCTCCCCCCCACCTCTACTTCTCACTCCTCTACCGGCCTTATCCCCCCTATTTTCCCTACCCCCCCTAGTATCCTGGACTTCTCGAATCCTGTCCCCCACTCCTCCTTCTCCCCCTGTGAACAATTTGCCTTTAAACTTCTCCCAATCTTCCTCTAGCACCTCGTTCCTATTTCCACCCATCCTCTTCACTGCGATCTCATACGCCTTTCCCCAGTGATTGTTTTTCCAACTCCCCCAGTAACTCTTCCCACTTCCCTCTTTTTTCCCCCTCCACCCTACGCTCCAGTTCCTTCTTATCTCTGTATCCTTCTTTTCCCTCTATTCTTCCTCTTCCCCTCAGCATCCGTCTTCGTTCTTTCTTACACTCAGCTCCTCTATTTCCTCATTCCACCAGTAATTAGCCCTCCGCTCATGCCTAAGTATTTATAGGTTAACTATTTACATTTCACGCAGGCGAAGTCTAACTGTCACTCGATACAAGGCCATGGCCGAAAAGTAACTAACAAGTTACTATATTTTCACAGTGTTGTCATGTACGTGATACGTACATGGCAAGTGCTTTTTGGGATACCCCAAAATGGATCGGGTCCGATAAAAGGAGTACTAGCTCCTTCTTTTGCAAGACCATCAGCAATCTCATTTTCGACAATTCTTTTATGCTCTGCCACCAATAACAAAGTAACTTTGTTATGTCTAGCCTGTTGCTTAAGGGACTGTTTGCAGTTCCAGACTGTTTTATATCCACAGCCTTCAAGCAGCCTGATAAGACGAATTGAATATTCTGGGTGAGCAGAGGCATTTTATTGTCCCAGTATTAGGACTTCTTTATTGGTTTGGCTTTGATCCATCAGTATAATAAGATTATTAGAGCAGATTTGTTCACTTTTTGAAACCCTGCTTCGCAGACATTAGGTCCGTGAGTATCTTCATGGATTGGGCTGCTCCAGCCCTTGGTATCTCAAGATGTCTTGTTAGATCATTGGGTATCGAAGATTTATCCTGAGTTAGCCTGTAGACATTTTTTGAAGCGATTTTCCGTACATGTGTATGGAGTGGAGGAAGGTTGAGCATAGCTCTAAGGTAAGGCTATGCTGATGCACGATCTCATTGCACTCGTGATATATGCAGGCAAGACATTGCCCTTTTTGCAACTCTGTCAGCCGTTAGATATGACCACTAGATCATTTTCGGTTTTAGACCCCACGAATTCCCAAAAAGCTCCAGATATCGTCCATATATAGTGAATTGAATGAGTGTCCCTCCTTCGAGGACCAAGCGCTTATAAGGTTTAAGGCAGATTGCATGCGATCGGCAATAATACCGTCGGGTTTGCCTCTAACCACTATAACTAAATCATCAGTTCAGCCCAGAGCACGAAAAAATCTTCTTTAGGTGATTGAACCCATTCGATTATGGAAGGTTGAATACCTGATTGATTCGTATGAGGAGACCGTATCTCAAGTGTAATTCAATGTTCATCGAGGCATGTATCCTAAATGTAGTTGTTTCTTCTTAGTTGAAGGATCATTGTTTGGAAAAAAAATTTCAATTCAATTTTCAATTCATGTAAGGAGTTGAAAAAGTTATTTATGTATCAAGGGAGGATGTTAATTACAGAGGGCAACATATTTCAATCCCGAGGGATTGTTAAGTTGCCCGAGGCTTTTAACATCCAATAACTCACGTGATAGATAATTAATTTTATTTCATACTAAATGAAATATGAAAACCAAATGTTGATTTTCAAAATTAAACGAACGTCGTTTAAGAATTAAGTAGGCATGATTATCATGGATATATCAACTGACAAGTTTGTAAATATTTGTCAAATTTATTAATACGTGAAAATGAATGAAAGCTTGAAGATAATTGAGATTTCAGGTGATTTGTTGCAGAAGGCTAAGTAAGCTCGTGCCTTACTACTACCGACAAAGTCGGAAGCAAAGTATGTCAAAGAATATGACAAATTCCTGCTGTGGCTGAAAGTTAACCGTATTGAAAGCAAAAATATGAGTGAAACTATAATGTTGGCTTACTTTCAAGACATGGTAGGTATTTATTCTTCTACGTTCTAGTCTAAGTGAATTGGCTTATTTTTCTTACAGTTTGAATCGTACAGTACTAATTACCTTTGGACTAAGTGGTCAATGTTAAAATTAATGATGAGAATTTGTAATGATACAGATGGGAGTAAGTTTCACGAACTGGAAGTGAAAAGTGAAGGCTATGAGCCAAAAACGTTTCAAGTGTTCTGTTGGGTTCGCGGTTCTTTTAAATGAAATAAAATTCTTTGAGATGGTGACTTTTAAATTGACCTTTTTTAATTGACAACTTCTAACTGACAATATCAATTATTCTGGTTACAGTAATAATAAAAACAAAACATAGTCTACTATGTGAAAGGATGCACAGCGTGTTCCAACATGTTCAGTCGGGATGATATTTTAAAATTTTGAAGAATGCCTCTGATCAAGAACACTTACTACATAAGGTATGTAATGCAAACTGTAACGATTGCCCATTTATTGGTCTGTTTTACAGGAAGTTCTGATTATGGGTTATTTCGGTGGCTGTAGAGGTCAAGAACTTTTGAATATGAAGATTAATCACATTGAAGATAGGGGCTCTGTTAAGGTGGTTGACATTCCGGAAAGTAAAACAGATATACGTAAGAAATTGACAATTGTGGAGGGTGTTTGCTATTTATATGTATGTTCGGAACGTACCTGATGTGTTATACGCCATATGTCGTGACATTGACACAACACGTATATTCTATTCTATGAAGTAATGATTGTAAGACATGTATCGACCTTAAGTAATAAAAGTATATCAAATAATATCTTATATTAAACAACCCATCTACCAATAACTCAATTATAAATAACAAGAATATTAAACATGGCGCTGCGGCTAACGTAATTATAAGTGAAAATAGTTATTGGTGTATAGAGATATTAAAAATATAGGTTAAGTTTGAAACCAAACGATAAAATAAATTCATACAGAAGCATGGCAAATTTGGGCGTAAAACTGCCACCAGACTTTGATCTCCAAAGCTCGAACGCTGCAATTGAATGGAAATTTTGGAGAACGGCGTTCGAGAACTACTTTATGGCAACAGGCCAACACGAGGCGGTCGATAGAGTAAAATTATCGATACTTAGAAGCGGATAGAATTATGGCTACATTCGATATCCCAAAAGAACAAACTGAGAATTATAATTTCATGTTGGACACAACTGGTAATTATGTAAACGCAAGAGTAAATGAGTGTTTTGAGAGGTATAACTTCTCGAAACGAGTTCAGAAAGAGGGTGAAACCTTTGAGCTATTTCTAACAGACTGTAAACATCTGGTAAAGTTTTAAGTTGCCCAACAACGAGAGAAGCCTGGCTGAGAATAGACAAGCTGACTTTGAAGAAGGCAATCGATTTCTGCAGAACTAGTGAACAAAGTAGGAGTCAGAACTCTCAGTTCCGCCAAAAAAATGGAGAAACTGAAATAAGTCAAGCCGCAAGAAGACACAAAGGAAAAAAGGTAACAAATAATGGTAAGTTTAAATCTCAGACAAATGAAGTGTTTCACTGTAGGCGGTGTCAGAAAAGGCACAAAGCTCGTGAGTGTCCTGGATATGGAAAAAAATGTAATAAATGTGGGTTATTAAACCATTTCTCTGTAGCTTGTAAAGTCAAAAATATTAAGTCTGTAGAGCAGGAATTCAACAGTGATAGTTCTAATGATTTCTCAATCAATAATGTAAATATTGTAAATATTTGTAAATGTAAAAGTATGTCATGTAATCACAAGATGAGTATCTGGGAAGAAAAAATTGAAATTGAAGGAAATAAAATTATAACAAAGATAGATACGGGGACAGAGGTTAATATTGTTCCTTTTAAAAAATTAATATAAACAGTTCAGGGTCAGGCCCACAGAATGTATCTTAAAAGCTTTTCAAGGGTCATTAACAAAACCATTGGGGATTGTAAATTTAAACTGTGAATTCAAAAATGTAGGTGTTTTTGAGGATTTTTTGATTGTTGATGATGCAAATCAGGTTCTCATAGGCGGTCACACATGTTTAAGTCTAAATTTGATCAAAAGAGTAAACATTGTTAATGAAGTAAATGGGATAGATTTGGGTAAAAATGTATTCGTAAATGATAATATGGATGTGTTTTCAGGTGCAGGTTTATTTCCTGGCAAATGCCATATAACAACCAATGAAAAATTTGAGCCGGTTAGTTATCCTCCAAATAAAGTACCTTTAACTATTAGAGAGGCATATAAAGCTGAATTAGCTAGGCTAGTTAAACGCAAAGCAATAATGAAAGTAGAAAAAATTGTAGTAAAACTCTCATTCACCAGGACAAACACTGATGACTTACTGTTAGAGCCGGAATTGCATCCTGATGACAAATATAACAGTAGAGATGATTTAACAGATCATGAAAATAATAACATTGTTGAAGACCTAAATATTTTACATCAAACTGGAACTATTACAACTAATGAAATAAACAGCCCAGATACTTCTGTTGGCAACAGATCTCGATTTGGTCGACTTATTAAACCTGTTGTAAAACTTAATCTTTAAGGGGAAGGTGTTTGGTATTTATATAGATGTTCGGAACATACATGATGTGTTGTTATAAGTCATATGTCGTGACATTGACACAACAAATATAGCCTATTCGGTGAAGTAATGATTGTAAGACATGTATCGACCTTAAGTAATAAAAGCATATCAAATAATATCTTATATTAAACAACCCATCTACCAATAACTCAATTAAAAATAACAAGAATATCAAACAGAGGAAAATGAGTTCTGCGTTGTTCATGCAGAATTCAGCCCGTTGGGAAAAATACATTCGGTAAAATCCCAAGCAAAATTGCTAGTTTTTTGGATTTGCCGAATCCAGAAATTTTCACGGGACATTGTCTGCGAAGGACTTCTGCGACTGCCTTGGTCAATGTAGGAGCAAATATGACAACATTGAAGTGACATGGTGGATGGCGAAGTTCAAAGGAAGTAGAAGGGTATTTGGCCGACAGCATGGAATTGAAAAATAAAACTGCAAGAATGTTGGATGGCATGTCAGATGAAAGAAGAGAAACATCAACTTCATGTTTGACTACATTGATAAACAGTGACAACAATTCAATGGAGAATCCTTGTAATTCGGGAAAAATTGTGAAAAATTCGACAATTGTCGGTTTGTTTTTGTAAATACATTAGAGGGAGTTAAAGATTTATAACTGCTTAGTATAACTCCCATGGGAGATATAACCATGTTTATAGTTACGGTAACTAAGGGTTTATTTGTTTATGTTGTATCAGTATGAAATAAATATTCTATTGATTATATAACTCATGTTCTAATGAACCAATACAATCCTTGAATTTCCCTTATTTACGACGTATTGATAACTGAATATACCCCTTGTCGACGTGATATAATCGTTTTGGTGTTTCGCCTCCTGCCATATTGTGATCATTTCCATAGTAACGGGCAAGCTCAATGAAATGTCAGTTAATTTTACTACAAATTCCGAAAACAACAATACATCAAATATGTATTATAATAATTGTACCTTCAATATTAATATTAATCAATAAAAAAAATTAGAATATTATTCGTTATATATTCGTAACGAATACCAACTCGAGCATAGACAATATTTTTCGATTATTTACCTCTTCACTCGACGTATTTCGCGAAACACCACTCGAGCTGCGCTCTCGTGATGTTTCGCCAAATACGTCTCGTGACTCGGTGAATAATCGAATATTGTCTATACTCTTGTGATATTATAACTGACTATTCCACTAGTGTTTTTCACTGGCAAAATACCATAGCAACGGCATCTTTTCTACTGACAATAAAGTTACCTGCAATTACCTTGACAAAATTCACATGTGATCTTTACAGCTGAAAAATATAAATTTTTTTAAGGTGCGTGTCATGTTTCTTATATTTATTTGTAATGTGATTGGGTTATTTATTGTTAGAAAACGTCAGATTGGTTCAGTATAAAAATGAGTGTTTCTGAAGAAAAAAACATATTTGGAACACAATCCATTGCAGAAATTAAAAAGGCAATGTCGGAGAATATATCTCCAGATACGTGTGTCTCTAAAGCATCCTGTAAGCTACAGTTTTCGCAATTTTTATTAATATCATAAGCTTGAAAAGCATACTCCAGCTGAAGAATTAGCAACAATTATGGAAGATTATGCTAACAATATGAAAAAAAAACGGAGAGGACTACAATGAGTCAAGTACTAGAACACCACGGCGCAAATGCTACAAGAAAAGTACTATCAAGAATTTAACATAAAAGTAGACCCATTTATCGACATTATTTTTTAAGGCAAAGGAATCAAAAAGAAAACAACTTCAAGGTAACCAAGAGAAAAGAAAAGAAAGTTCGAAAGTCCTTACAACACAAAAATTATTGGAAATTATAAAAACACACCACAGTCAGCCTACGGAAAAATAATTAAAATAATTTCACTTATTCTCTTATGAACTTTACTGGCGAGGCAACGAAGCAGTGAACTGCAAAGTACATGATTTCCAACAAGAATTAGACCTAAAAGGAGAATTCACGGGAAGTATCGATTACAATCCCATATTTTCAAAGACCACACAAGGGGGTGCAAAACCCTTGGCCAGTAGAAAGTGGTTGGTAAGAAACAACACTTTGTCCTACTCGTCTATTTGTAAAATTACTGGAAAAAAGAAATACCAATCCAGAAATCACAAGTGGCAGGCTTTTTTGACAGTCCATCCAAATTGGAAAAAAGGAATTTGGTACAAAAACATGCCTATTGGAATCAACAGCATGTCAAAATGAACCAAACACTCGGCAGAAAAAAATTGGCGTAAATACCAAAAATTTGAATTAACAAACCATTCACATCTCTCTTCCACTATTTCTGCCGTAGCAAAAAAGGTGTTGTGAGCAACAAATTATCAAATTAACAGGACATTCCCATGGCAACACTTTGAAACCTTATTTGCAGTTGGACTGAACATCATTTAAAATTAACTGAAAACTTAAGAGAAAAAGCACCGGATCAAGTAAAATTTGCTAGTAGGAGTTCAAACATACCGCAAGAACATGTTCTACAATCACATCATAACGATAAAAATAATACACAAACGTTTAATCGTCATAACTGTAACTTTTCTATAAATGAATGAGTTATTTTTTTTTATGCTCCATTGTTAAATAAAAGTTCTCTTATTTTATTATTAATTGTCTTTTTCTCGTGAAATATGTCGAATACCACTCGAGAAAAAGTTGGGAAGGCAAAATTGTTCTCAAGGTTTAATAATAGTCCAGGAGCCAGGTACAATTTCGGTCAATTATTTCTTCTCGAGCGAAACTTCGTAAAATGCATTAGGGACTTATACTATTAGATGGGGCGGGCATTCGCAGCCTCCCACGCATGGAGCGGGCATTCGCAGCCTCCCACGCATGGAACAAAAAAAGTTTTTTCAGTCATTTCCTCCCATTTGAAAATTTGTCAGATTATAGTTTACCTGATATTTTGAAGGAAAAACAAAGTCAGCTGACCATAACATGGTGGATTATACGTCAGCTGGCTGCTTGAACATGAAAAAAAAATTTATATTTTCAATGATTTCTTCTCAATTAAAAAATTACCTGGTTATCGTTTATATGCTGCTATGAATGAAAATTAATGTCAGCTTGCTGTATCTCAGTGGAAAGTTTGTCAGCTGGTACCTTGAAAGGTGTAACGCAGCAGCATCTATCACCTACTGAATCTTATCAGCTGACGACTTTTCCCTTGACTTACAGCTAGCTGATTTTTTTTCATGATTTAATAGAGTATGTTAACAATCCTCTTATAAATTTTCGTCCGGGAGGAAATAACGTTTCTTAAGTTATTCTTCCTTTCTATATTGCAGCTAGATTGAGGATTAAAATTACCTTCTCCAGATGCTATGCTATAGCAAAAGGTACACTTGGAGGGGGTAAGTTTTACCCATGACTGCGTACAAAGGTCCTTTGTTGTGTATAGCGCATGTAGAAGATTTTTGGTAGAAAAAAAATAGGTGGGAAATATAATGCGACTCGAAGAGAAAGTGAAACGTGTTAATACTCTGTCCATCCAAGCAACGGAGTGTTCCAAAACAGTATCATGCATAGTGCACGATCTCTCAGACGAGGCAGCCTGTACAGAAACAGTGAATTCTGCCGGCCGATTGCAGTTAAATCCGATTGGACAGCGTAGGGATGCATATTTATTTTAGCCAATAGATGCAAAGGAACATGGTGATCATACTTCAATCACGCATCTATCATTGTTTGGGTCGATGGATATACTTTAGTCGAAAAGAGTGTTAGTATAGTAACAGTTCAGTATAAAATAAACATGTCTAACGTGATACCTTTTTGTGTCTTTCGCAAAAAAACAATGCTCAGTTAAAATTATTCAGATTATCACCATTGCTTTTGATCGGTACATATTTCCATCGATCAAAGATACCGAACACAAACTTCGAGGTATGGAGCAAGCTAACTTTCGTATCGATGGTCCTGATCAAGTACGAAAAAAGACTTTTCAGTCGAGCTAAAAAATATTCATTTCAAGGAAGCACTTATTCAGTTCTTTATTGAAAATTGGGAACAAGATTATATGGCACCATACATGGGCAACGAAACTATTTTTGTTAATACGGATGCTTGTTATAGATACGTACGGACACTGATGGAAAAGTTGTAAGAACTGTTGAGAACGCATTTTCGTGTCCAGCTCATGAAGAAGCGGATACAAAAATGATTTTTCACGCTAGTCAAATCGATTTTATTGCTAACTTAACGATTCGTTCTTCTGACACTGATGTATTGGTTATAATGTTAGCTAATATGGCTAATGTTTCACAACATGTTAACGTTTTTATGGAAGTCGGTGTTGGAAAACATATGAGGTTCATCAATGTCATTCAACTTTATGAAACCTTGGGATCGAATTTGAGCGCAGCACTTCCAGCATTCCATGCATTTACAGGATGTGATTACAACCCTATATTTTTTAGAAAAGGCAAGAAGCGTCCATTTTCGATTATGTCAAAATCAGAAGCTTTTACGGAGTGTTTCGTACAAATGTCAGAGCCATCGATGAACAAGGAAGATTTATTTCGCAAAATTCAAGAGTTTGCTTGTCAGATGTATGGCCTTAATCGGTTAAGAAAAATTAACGACGCTAGGGTTGCATTGTTCCAAAAAAGTTTTGGACAATAGTGATGAATTTAAGTTGCCTAAAAAAGGTATTGACGGTTCTTCTTTACCACCATGCGAATCAGAACTGTACAAGCAATATTTAAGGTCGTGTTACATTGCGCAAATTTGGTTTCACGCTAACCTTAAAGTTCCAACAACTGAAGAACCTACAGACTATGGTTGGGAAGAAATAGACAATCGATTCGAATTTGTTTGGTTTTCTGGGACTCAGTTACCAACGTCGATTGAGGAGATAACCATTAACCATTCAGCCTGAAAAAGGTATCAATAATTTTTCTCATATTTTTATTTTTTCATATGATCATGTTTTACTATACACGCGGACTAATAATTTTTCTTTTCATCTTTTCACAGATGATGATGATGAAGACATGATCGCATGTAACTCTGACAGTGGTTCAGAGAGAGATGAAAGCGACTCAAGCCAAAGCGAGAATGAAAATGATTAATTTTCATTGTTATATTCAAACAATTCATTGAAATAACAGTTAATTAATTAAAAAATATGCTACAATAAATTATTCATTAATTAATTTACTCATACCAACATTTCCTCCATTATTAAACTTCATATTCGTTATCAAAACACTCAAATCAAGCATACTGCCGAATAACTTAAGAAACGTTATTTCCTCCCGGATAAAAATTTATAAGAGAATTGTTAAATAATGAAAAAAAAAATCAGCTAGCTGTAAGTCAAGGGAAAAGTCTGATAAGATTCAGTAGGTGATAGATGCTGCTGCGTTACACCTTTCAAGGTACCAGCTGACAAACTTTCCACTGAGATACAGCAAGCTGACATTAATTTTCATTCATAGCAGCATATAAACGATCACCAGGTAATTTTTTAGTTGAGAGGAAATCATTGAGAATATAAATTTTTTTTTCATGTTCAAGCAGCCAGCTGACGTATAATCCACCATGTTATGGTCAGCTGACTTTGTTTTTCCTTCAAAATATCAGGTAAACTATAATCTGACAAATTTTCAAATGGGAGGAAATGACTGAAAAACCTTTTTTTTCTCCATGCGTGGGAGGCTGCCACTGCCCTCTCCACCCACGGAGTCGCGGGTATTCATAGTACAAGTCCCTAATGCATTTCACGAATTTTCGATTGGGAGGGACTTGGTCATGAAAATTACTGGCTCCTGGACTATAATTCAAGTTGTTGCTTCTCGGCAATTTCGCTCATGAAATTGCAAAGCAACAAACTTTCATACGTTTCGAAAATTTTGATGACAAAAGTTTGTCTCTTGTTATATTATACTCATATATGATAATTTTTAAACTAATTACCTGCCATTGTAAGAATAAATCCATCTAAAATTTTAACTTTTGGTAGTCGATGTTGTATGATTTCCCTAAAAGCAGGGTTTATGTATATCCCCGGATTTCCTTCAACGTACAACTCTTCGATTTTATCACAAAACTTGATGAAACTGATATCATCCAAGGAAATCATATTCCTGAAATAAGAAAAAAAAATTCAACATAGAACGGGAACCATTTTCCTTATAAAAAAATCTGTACTGTATGCAGTACTGCTAGTGGCTTTCAATAACAGTAGTAGATAATTGATTTATAATTCTACATGGTTTCAATCAAAAACTTATCCCAAAGAAATAAAGTACCAATTCATGAAATTTATTTACAACAGTTACCTCCTAACATCCAAAACTTTAACATTGTTTAAAAAAGCACAAGGAGCCAAAGTAGTAATTTCATTATCAGCTGCGTATAATTCCTGCAATTGCTCAAAACCAAAAACTCCGTCTATGCAAGTTAATCCACATCTATTTACTTTTAAAATTTTCAAATTTTTCAAACCAAATCCTAAATCTCTTAGGGACGATACACCGCTTCCATCCAGAATTAGCTCCCGCAGCGCTGGAGTGTAAAGATTTAAATATTGAAGGGTCGTTTCTCTTGATATTACCCTTAGTTTTAATTGAGTTACTGTTCCAAGGTCTTCAGTGTTGGTAACTTGAATCTACAACAAAATAATTCGTAAATAAAATCGTTGACAGGTGGAAAAACTTTTCGAAAAAAGTTAGTAGAAAACTTTGGACAAGTGCAAATAATTTTTTTTTGAAGCTATTATATAGAGCGAAGGTTGAAAAGGGGACAGAGAATCGCCACTGAAATATGGTCTATTGAGCGACGAAAACGTTAAAATGTTGAGACGGGTTGGCCCAAAGTGATTCGGTATGCGAAAAGTGCTATCCAGATCAAATAATATTCGTGAATACTTACCAACAAATCTCTTAAATTTGGCTCTAAAGATACAGAAGGATCTTCCAGCGATATCTCTTCATGAGCCTGCAACGCCAAATCTTCGCTACTTTGAATACTAGATAACGAAGAAATGCTATAATCAGAAATCGGTGTTAGAATTATTGTGAATTGCTCTTCGGGTTTCTGAACATCTTGTTCATCTGTTATAGCCTCTAAATTAGGTGGCATTATTTGAAAAATATTAGAAAATGGATCTTTATAACACTTAGCAAGTTACTAGGCAACTGGTAAATAGATATTGATTTGTACTAAATAAAAATGCGCTTTCAAACACGAGGAGGAGCAAAAAATAAATCTAGAAACAACTGAACATTGAAAGTGATAAAAATGTTTGAAAAAGCGAACAAAAAGTATTTTCCTTAAACTATAGTTTTGGTGTGCCATCATTATTATATAAATTGGAATTAAAAGAAGTATTATCAGCTGGTGAAAATGTAATTTTAACTAATGCTTACAGAAATGTGAAATAGAAGAAGATCCTGAAAGAAAAAGACCTTATAAAAATTTATGCTACAAAAATTGTGTAACCATTTTTTTTAGTATTGATTTTATTCAACCATGTTTTGATATCATTAAAAATCTTTCCAGTTTTATGCGTGTACTTTCAACATTTATCTATAAATGTATACCTTGTTATTTCACAATATTAATTAATTGTGCAAAAAAAATATGGAAAAGGACGAGTATATAGACAAAATATTCAAAAACAGATAATAAAGTGCATGCGCCCTTGCGGGGTTTTCAGGATTTTGCGTATCTCTAAAATGTATGGTATCGATTCGATAGGGTGCTGGCAGTAGCCATTTTACAGAAACAAACGAGTTACAGGAAGTAAAACTAGAAAAATATTGACGAAATTAGATCGGGAAGAGTTGTAGTTTTATCTTTAACATGTTCCACAAATGTTAGTGATATTGAACAACAATATTTAAATGAGGTGAGTAGAAGT
Source organism: Lochmaea crataegi (assembly GCA_947563755.1). Taxonomy (NCBI): domain Eukaryota; kingdom Metazoa; phylum Arthropoda; class Insecta; order Coleoptera; family Chrysomelidae; genus Lochmaea; species Lochmaea crataegi. The sequence continues at coordinate 27,698,550 of OX387429.1, forward strand.
TTTTCTTGTTATTAGCAGATTTTGTTCACAATATCCGCATAACGGGATGGCTTAACTTAGCCAAGTAAGAATACGGATTCTACTTCGCACAATATCTTTTAGTTGATTCACACATTGAAGTAATTTTTGCACAAAAGTAAAAATTGTTATTATTTAAAGAACAAAAATGGTAATTATTCTACAGAAATTTGTCTTAAACTGAAATTGTTTCTACAAAACTCGATTGGGATAAGATCCTTATACGTTCTGGAGAATTAAGTTTAAACAAACGAACTTGCTTATGTTCAATGGTATTTTTAATCAGCACTACGTGATAACTAACAGGAAAAAGATGGGTCATTCCTAGCGCCATCTTAAGAAATGTAAAATTATTATTTATACTAGTGTAAAAATAGTCTCAATGAGAATATACCTAACTATTAAGATTTGTCTATTAAAATCGTTAAAGATTTTATAATTTTATTAAAATTAATTACTAAAATATTAGTGAGATGAAACTATTTTAAAGCTCGTAGATTATATTTCTACATTGGATGACTGATTAGATTATGCATTTTGTATGTATGGTAGGTCAATTTCCAGCGCCATTTTAGTGAAAGCTGAATCAACTCATTTGTGCATGTTATGTCAAATATAATTAACTACCAGATATATGGCTCCAATTAATTAAATTAATGTGGACTTTATTTAAAGCACCTTGACATTTTCTTCTACTTATTTCCTAAGGAAACTCTCAGATGCCAGAAGTTTCTTCAGTCCTATGTAGGTACTGGAGGAATTTTAGCATATCGACAGGCTTTAGTTTAAGTAAGAGTTCCTCTTCTTTCCAGCAGTCTTCCATGTGTTGTATCCTAGGATTATGTATTTCTATGCATTTCGCAAGTATGTGGAATGTTCAAGAGTCGTTTCTTCCAGAGCTTGATGTCTGATAGTTCTATAGTGATTTAGAAAACAGCCAGAGAAGTAACTATTATGGCTACCCCAATTTCCTGTCTTTGATCTTTACTATCATATTAACCAATAATCGTCCATCCCAAATAAGTCTTTTACTTATGCATTCTTTTGTTCTCATCTGGTTATAGTTTTCCAGGAGTATGTTTTATTGTCTCAGCCCCACTAGATATTTGCAATGGTTAAATCTTTCTTTCAATATTATATTGGTAGTTGATACCACAAAAGAGTTCCGGTCCTTAAAAGGTTGTTTTAGCCTTTCTGCAAGTTCATATCCTATTTCACAACCTTCTGTTCCATTGAGTCCTCCGGGCAGCATTTTGACTTTGCGAGATAGTTATCCAACGTTGGGCACCAAACGTTGTAGTGATCACGTCATAACCCAATTTTGCACCTAAATGGGGAATGGAAATTCGAGTATTTATGACGTCGGCACTGACTTTGTATGTCTTATGTACTCGACCAAATCCAACGTTGAGCAAACGAACTTCGTTTTAAGTATTGAAATTGGGACTGCCCACAACTAATGCCCGATTGCAACACCTTTGATTAACAAGTAAGCCAGGCTTAAGAAGCTCGCTGAACCGTTATCAAAGCGAAGTTTATATGCACGAAATTTTAAGCACAGCTTTGTCCATTCAAGTGAAGACATACGGTATTGTACTGTACGTAAGCGTGGCTTTATTAAGCGATGAGAGATTGGAATTATCAGTAAGATGCACTTTGTTTGGTCTAGCATTTAAGCTAAGCTAGTGTAATCCGGCATAATAGTATTAGTTAAGTAATCTATTTTGGAAGAAATGTGGAAGTATTTGAAACTCGATTAAAGATGGATAAAGTATTTTTAACTATCTGCATCAAAGTCTAGTTTTCTGATAAACCACGCCCAATATTTTGGCAAAAAACAAACGAGCCTCAAAAATTTTTACAAAAAAGCGAAAAAAAAATCTGGTAATCGGTTCACCCCAAAGGCCATCCCTGCAACTTCCCGCTAAATTCAATTTTCAAACGCATGCGGTTTTGTCGCCAGTTGCGATGTTTTTGAGGTCTTCGAGCTCAAAAATTAAATTTTTGTGTTATTTTGAGCTCTCTGAGCTCAAAGATAAAGCTATTTTGAAAAAATGAAAAAAAAAACACCTTTTTTTTCACTTTTTTTGCAATTTCTCCAAATCTACTCGTCCGAATTGGTTCCAACTTACAGGAAATCTAAGTTTGGTGAAGCTCTTTCGAATGACACCAACTGCGATCAAATCGGCCAAGCCGTTCAGAAGTTATAAGAGGTTTACATACACACACACACATACATACATACAGACGTACGGACATCATCGTAAAAATAGTCAAGAAAGCTTCTTAGGGCGGGCTTCAAAACGTCGAGATTTGTTGAAACCTCGATTTTTGTAAAACGGGATAATAGTATTTTACGTAACAAGAGTTGTAAGTAACCCATTACGCACGAAGTGAAAAAGTTTACGCGGCGAGTGCGTAAATTTCACGAGTGCGTAATGGGATTACAACTCGTGTAACGTACTAAACTTTTTCTACGCCCATCTATTTTCTTCTACGAAATAAAATAAATCGCAATTAGTGAACTTTTATTATAATAGTTGTTTATAACAATTATTGTAAGTCGTTGGTGCCTTATTACTTAACGGTGATGAACGGATATCTATAACTGTAGTACTGCACGGTACATCAGAAGATAAAGATTGATAATTGGTAATCGCTTCCGATATTCGTAAAGCGTTATCATTTATATTTTTATGAGAGTGATTCACATAGCCTCCCGCCACTGTAGAAGATACTATATTTTGTTACAAAAATTGACAGCATAAATGACATGACATGTATAATGTGTTGCCGACATTTAGGGGCAATACTCTCTTAATCTAAAATGTATTTCATTAATGCTAAAAGCTTTTATGTTTTCCAATTGACAAAATTTATGTAAATAGACCAAATAAAGTAGTAGGTACGTAGATAAAAATTTGATTGCAATTTGATTAAACAAAGAAATTTATGTTTTCTTATCTAAACGCACGTGTGTGTTATGAGATCTCATTACGTGCATGTTATTGTTAAATGTCACTTACAAGGAATGTTGACAGTGCGATTTTTGACGTTTACGGACATGGGCGTAGAAAAAATGTTTTTTTTAAATTCGTGAATCAAACAATGGCGGCTAAATCAGTTACATGCCAACATGGTGGACTTTGTTAAGCGACCTAGTCTATACTCGAATACTACCTATTTGGACAAAAACACATTTTTTCCACACCTAATTGCGACCTTCCCGACTCCTTTTCGTAAGACGATTATCTACTAAACCTGTTTAAAGTTGGCTCGACGGCTCATTAACTAAATAGTCCAACTACCGCAAGGCCAGCCTCGCGGACCGTGCCTAATGCGACAATAAGACGACCTGTCAATTTTAGTCTTAACCTCCTAACACCATCCTAACCTAAAAATGGATCACCTTTTTAAAGTAGTATTTATTAGAGAAATGAACGAAATGAGGGTGTAATTTCTTCGCAATAAGTACAGATTGTGCCATTGACATATGAAGCTTATAATGAATTGTGCAAATATTTGAACTACTTTCAAATGTCCGCCCGTAGTTCAAATAATAGGAACAAAAAGGCGTATTTTTATGATCAAAACTGCAGCAAGTGGTTCTAAGAGCGTTCTTAGAACGTCGCCTTGTTCCAGATTAGTCCAAAGACACCAAAAAGGTAAAAATGAACGTTGAGCCAATGTTTTCTGTCTAACTAAAAATAACTTTCGAATTGCTGACGTCGAGTGGTCATTGGACCGATCGACTTCGAAGTTCCATGAACTGACGTTGATGTAATACAATCAAATAATACCCAAAAACAACGTTAAATAAAGTAAACATTGTGTCGGAAGTCAGAATAATGTTGATTCGGCTGGAACCTACCTTAAGGTAAGGATGTTATTGGCCTAGTTCATGGATTTTTTCTAGACATTCCCATACCATTTTCCCATACACAAGAACTCAGTGCTTTAAGGCTGCTTGACTATCCGACATGATAATAATTCTTTGCCTTCTATGTCTTTTATCAGTATTGAATTGTGCAACCTACTTCGTGTTCCAGACACTGGAATAGAAGGAAACGAAATATCAAATAAACTAGCAAGAAAGTGGCAATGCCAAAAACATACATACACATATACTTACTGAATAATATTCACACACTTCCGTCTTTGTACTGGGTGTTCGAAATCTAGCAAAATATTATGAGATCTGTGAAGAATTTCGCTTAAATCAACAATTTTCTTTAATTTGATACTAAAATTTCGGGTTTTTAAGGTTTTTCACTTATCAATATTTTTTTAACAACAGTGAAATGAACAGATTTTCTGCCGTATTGTAAAAAATTTAATATTCTCCTGTTAATTATATTATGGATTAAATTGAATCTGTGCCACTAAATACGGTAAAATATCTCACTATAACGGCCTTCGTTCTCCAGCTTATATGTCTGGAGTGGAAAATTTATTTTTCCCGGCTTTTGGAACGATTCCAAATAAAATTGGCATTTCATCTTCAATAGCTAGTGTAGTCGAAATAGAGATTTGTTTGATCATAAATTTATTGGTTTTTGTGACAAAATTATAAAAAGAATATTGTTTGCGTGTAGTGGACTGTAAGTATGCACTGGATGAACTTTAAACTATTTATTAACAATTAACAGAAAAAAAAAACATATGCATTTTAAACAATGAAACGATTGGTACATTCTCAGTCTATGAGGTACTAGGACCGAGTGTCGAATCTGGCCGGTGGGCACCTGCCCATCGGCTACACAGGGCCGCTCTCAGGTGGTGTTGACTAAACATGCCCCCGGCCTTGAAAGTCCTAGGCTAGCTTTCAATGGGAAGAGGACAAAGTCTGGTCACTGCTCGGGTAACTTCACTGTCCGCAGTTTTCACTGAGGCAACGCGATTAATACCATCCTTGCCTGGTATTAGTTTAAGGACTCGTCCCAAACGCCATCTTGTGGGTGGCGTGTTATCATCTCTTATCGATACCAGTTGTCCAAGGACCTTTTCCATTTGCGTCTCTGTGGTAATTCGTTAACGTATTCTCGTCTCCATTTCGTCCAGAAATGCTCGGACAATTTTTGCAAAAGCTGATATTGACTCAGTCGGTTTTCTTTGACATTGTTGATTGGTAGTTCGGGTATTGCTTCCATTGGTCCTCCAATTAGAAAGTTGGAGGGAGAGAGACAGGTCAAATCGTCGGGATCAGTGGTTGAAGGAGTAAGGAGCAAGGAGCACTGCCTCGATTCGGACGAGTAACTCTTGAAAATCATAAAAAAAGGTATGGTCACCTATTGTACGCTTGAGGTGGTATTTTAAACTTCTCACCCCTGCTTCCCAAATACCCCCAAAGAGTGGCGAATTTGTCGGAATAAAATGCCATTCAATGTCCGAACGGGAAGCTTTGTCGATAATCTCCTGGCTGTGATTTAAAAAAAAACTCATTTCCATCATTTCGCGGTTAGCTCTGACAAAATTGGTTCCGTTATCGGAGAATACCTGAGCTGGCTTGCCACGACGGCTTACCAAACGATAAAATGATTGCATGAAGTCTTCAGAGCTGAGAGACAGGACAAGTTCCGAATGTATGGCACGGGTACTAAAGCAGACGAATAGCGCTATCCAACATTTGATAGCCTTGCAGCCGCGACCTCGTCTATCTTTCAACCAGAATGGCCTGGCATAATCAAATCCTACAACACTAAAAGGAGCTGTTGGTTGAACTATTACCGCCGGTAAATCACCCATAATAGGTTGAATTTTTGAGCCACTGAATCTGGCACGCGATACACATTGCTTCACAATTTTTCGCGCCTAGCTGCGACCTGACACAGGCCAAAAGGTGTCTCTGATGTGGATAATAGTACTAATTTATATTTCAATGTATCAAAAACCATGCATAATACTTCACCGACAAGTTGAGTTTTTTTTCCTACCAACTGCATCACTCGACGGTACAACTTTCCTGCTTGAGTTGCCGCGAAAACGTCGATTCACAACGGCAATAATTGACTGGACTACTGCTTCACGTTCATTGTCTTATGGATACCGAATTTCCCTCGCAAAATAGCTTTGTTTTTAGAACCTATAACTTTAATTGTTTATAATCCGGCTCGAAGGACCATGTTTGTGTGTAGTGGACTGCAAGTATGCACTGGATGAACTTTGAACTATTTATTAACAATTAACAGAAAAACAAAACATATGCATTTAAACAATTAAAAGATTGGTATATTCTCAGTCTATGAGGTACTAGGACCGAGTGTCGAATCTGGCCGGCGGGCACCTGCCTATCGGTTACACAGGGCCGCTCTCAGGTGGGGTTGACTAAACAAATATGGATAGGGTGCTCTTCCACCACTCAAAAATAACTTTTTAAAATGAATCAGTATTTAATACCAGCACAGAATGTAAAAAAAGTTTCAAACATCGAAGACATTTTTTCAATTTTAACAGCTCAGTGGGTGTTTGGTAACTGCAATGACCAATAAAATGCAAAGTACATAGTTTGCGGAGATGTTTAGGAACAAATTTAATAGATGTCGAAGAATAAAAATATATTATTCCACGCTTCACAACTAGTTTTGAAAAAATATTTTTCAAAAACAGTGACCGTTCAACGAAGAAGAAACAACTACTTCCCGGGCTACATGCCCCGACAGATATTGAATTACACTTCTAAGGGATAACACAACTTGTGTTATCCCTTCTAGTTGCAAACCAGAATGGTTGGTTTAAATCTTGTAGATTTACCAACCCCGTTTGACTTAGAAGTGTAATTCAATATCTGTCGGGGCATGTAGCCCGGGAAGTAGTTGTTTCTTCTTCGTTGAACGGTCACTGTTTTTGAAAAATATTTTTTCAAAACTAGTTGTGAAGCGTAGAATAATATATTTTTATTCTTCGACATCTATTGTTAAAACGCTTTACTAAATACGACAATTTTACAGGAAACTGTATTAATTCATTTTTGTTTCAAATCCACGTGGTTTGTTGTCAAATTTCGAATTTTAATTTGTGACTTAGAGGTGAGATGTCGCTATTTTCGCAACAAAAATGTTTCCGTAACTGGACAATATGTACCGTTGTTGATTATAGTCACATTTCAGTCCGAGATTAACTCTCGGACGATAACATATACCTTGTACTGATGAGGCGCAATACGCCGAAACCGGTCTACAAGTTGTGTTATCCCTTCTAGTTGCAAACCAGAATGGTTGGTTTAAATCTTGTAGATTTACCAACCCCGTTTGACTTAGAAGTGTAATTCAATATCTGTCGGGGCATGTAGCCCGGGAAGTAGTTGTTTCTTCTTCGTTGAACGGTCACTGTTTTTGAAAAATATTTTTTCAAAACTAGTTGTGAAGCGTAGAATGATATATTTTTATTCTTCGACATCTATTGTTAAAACGCTTTACTAAATACGACAATTTTACAGGAAACTGTATTAATTCATAACAAATTTAATGTTGATCTTTGGTTATTATTAATGTGACCGGATATTGGATGTATGACTGATTGGCAAGTGTCTTCATAAAGTCTGAAAAGTAAATGGATGTTTTATCAGGTAATTCGGAAGGATTCAAATTATCTCTAATTTTTTTTTGATTTCTTCTATAGGCACTGTACCCGTAAAAAAGATTTGAGCTGTCATAACCTCCAAAATTAACTTACTTTCTAAGTGCCTTCCTATGAATGCGAATTTCTTCATTCATTGGTAAGACATCAAATATCGAAGTAATGTCTATAATTTACTTGAATTCAAATCGATTCGGTTTACATATTTCTCGAAGTTTCAGCTGAAGTTTTAATCCATAGTGAAGGATGGGGCTCAATATTTAGCAGTTAAGGATCGTGTAAAATTATTAGTTTTCCCAGCTGTATAAACCTGGTACCCGACTTTATCATTTTCGTGTCATTTTCCAGTAAAACTTACTACATATTATAAAAGTAAATGTAGTAAATTTAGTTGTTTTGTAGTAGTAGAGATATTAAAACGTCTGTCAACCAGGTAACCTGGCTTCCTAAAGAACATAGGTATCACGAGAAAATGTCGCCGACAATTGGTCACGCGAAATAATGTCGCGCACAATTAGGCGCATAGCAAAAGGTAGCCGGCGACGAAAAAATATCGCATGCATTTGATCGTGCGAGAAAATGTCGCATAAAAAACATAGTTTGATATGCATACATTAACCCAATTTGTATGTTATAAGTGTTTAAAAGTGTAAAATCTTACACTTTGTAAAATTTGTGTTACAAATTCCATGTAACTTTCCTTCACTCTTTATCCAGGCTTAGGAATGGCAATTCATCACTGGCGAGTTTAAAAATTTTGTTTGTTTGTTTTTTTACTGATTTTTGTTTTTTTCCCTTCTTCTTACTTTTTTTGTATACTTGAGTATATCTGTAATGATAACGCTCCCTTTGCTTCTATTATGGATGCATCTGCAACATGATTGTGACTGTACTTTTTACTACTCCCACTGTGTTAACTCTTTCGGTGCATTTATATTTATTGTATTCAGCACGCTTCCAAATTGTTTTTTCACCACTTGTTTTTTCCGTTCTATGGATACATCCAATAAATACTCCAACCAGACTACAAAAAAACTCAAAAAGTTGTATAGGCCACATATTTCTTAAATGTAAAAATTTTCGATATGACACAATATTACCATTTACGATAAACACAAATATAACTGATCATTACACAACATCTGCACAGATAGTTTTTCCTTTCTCAAACAACAAAACTGTAAATGAACTTAATCAAAATAATTTTTTCATGAAACTAGATTCTAAAAAATTGTTTGATAAGATAAAATCACAAAATTGGGACATAATTTACACTTCCAATGACCTGGAATCTACACAAATGGATTGTAAATATTTTAACATACGCAATTAGAATATGTACTACCAAAATTAAGTTGAAGAGCAAAAATAGGAAAAGATCAAAATGGATTATACCGTCCATAATAAAATCTGTAAATAAAAAAAACCTAATGTATAAGAAACTTGGAAAAAATCCGAATAATAATCAGTTAAAACTGGAATACGTAGAAAATAAAAAAAAGTTGAAAAACTCATTAAGATAACAAAAAATAAATATTATCAAAATAAAATTTAGCATAAAAAATATCAGCAAATGTATGTGGAATACAATATATGAAGTTTTAACAAAGCCAGATCAAATTAAAATAAAAAAAATTAAAAATAAACAAGATGACCTTATCAATTCAGAATTTTACATTTTAATGAGTTTTTTGTTGATATCGGCAAAGACTTATCCAGTAAAATAAAGAAAAATTCGAAATTTCGAGGCTCTAAGCCGGTTAATCCTCACTCGATCTTTCTATCTCCTACTGATCCTATAGAAATAATAAAAATCATTTCTCAGCTGAAGAATAATAAATCCCCAGGATTTGATGGTATAAAAGCTGAAACTCTAAAATTAATATCAAAATACATAGCAGAACCTTTATCTTATATAAATAATAAAATTTTTCAATGTGGGAATATTCCCTCAGCACTGAAACTCTCTATTGTAACGCCCATATTTAAAAATGGGGACAGAACTGAGATGAACAATTATAGGCCAATAGCATTAATTACCAGTCTTGCAAAAGTTACTGAGATGCTCATAAAAATAAGATTAATAAAATGTATTGACAAACATAACATCTTACCTAAACAACAATTCGGCCTTAGTCAAAAAATGTCAACACTATTTTAGATTTAACTAAAAATATATATGAAGCAATAGATAAAGGAAAACTATCCATAGGAGTATTTATTCACCTAACTAAGGCATTTGACACTGTCGATCACTCTCTGTTATTAGAAACAATGGAAAATATGGGCGTACTAGGTACTGCACATGATTTATTTGCAAGCTATTTACCCGGAAGCAAAAAGTAAGAATAAACAAATATGAAAGTGATCAGCGATCAGTTATTTGTGAAGTTCCTCAGGGAACAGTGTTAGGGTCTTTGCTGTTCATCATCTACCTAAATAATCTGTTTTTATTACAAGAAAAAAATAAAATAATAAGTTTTGCTGATGACATTGTCATATTTTATAGCGAAGATAACTGGTTTAAATTAAAAACTGAGGTAGAAAAAATGTAGAATAACTTAAGTAACGGTTTGACGACAGACTCCTATCTATAAATTTTGGAAAAACATTTTACATACCTTTAAGCTCCCAAGAAATTTCTCTCCCAAATTTCGACCTAATTATCCAAAATAACATAAAAATTAAATCAGCGAGGAAAATTAAATATTTAGGAACAATTATTGATAGTAGTCTGAAATGGAATGCTCATATTGATTATTCATTGAAAAAACTTAGAACAATAGTATATAGATTCAGACAGTTTTCAGTTATTCTTAATTTAAAGCAAAAGATCATAGTTTACAAAAGTTTGGTAGAGTCTCACCTAAGATACGGAATCATAGGATGGGGTGGCGTATGTAGTACTTATTTATATAAATTATCAAGGCAAAAAATACAAAATTTGCTAGGTTAATATGTGTACATATATTGGAAAAGTCTCGGGTAACTGTATTAGATGTATTCGAGTGGAGAAATATCCAAATCCATAACATTTCCAATGGGATTATGATAACTAAAGTAAATTATATGTGTATCGAATCAAACTAAAAAAAAAATAAGTGTGCTTTAGACCACACAACTGAAGTAAAACTTCTAAAATATTTAATGTATTGAACAAAATATACTATCTTCTATTTTCCTTTGGATGGGATAATCAGTATAGCAAATTTTTAATTTGAAAATATCAAATGCTCATCTTCTCTTTGGATGGGACAATCAGCATAAAAATGTTTCAATTATTTGAAAATATTGACTGACTCCACTTTGGTTGAGACAATCAGAATAGAAAACTTTTGATAATTTGAAAATATCGCATATTCAATTTTTCTTTGGATGGGACAATCAGTATAACAAATTTTTAATTATTTGAAAATATTTACCGAATCGCTTTGGTTGAGACAATCAGTATAGCAAACTTTTAATAATTTGAAAACATCGAATGTTCAATTTCTCTTTAGATAGGACAATCAGTATAGCAAACTTTTATTTATTTGAAAATATCGAATGTTCAATTTTTCTTTGAATGGGACTTACAGTATAGCAAAGTTGAAAATATCAAATGCTCATATTTTCTTTGGATGGGACAATCAGTATAAAATTTTTTCAATTATTTGAAAATATTGACTGAATTCGTTTTGGTTGAGACAATCAGTATAGCAAACTTATTATTGGACGCTACTCGTTGCTAACGCTCGCGCTGGTCTATAACAGGTATACTACGCGCATGCGTTCGAGTGCCACGCATTCACTCTCGCTCTGTCTCTTTCTATTTCCCCTTCCCAGGAGCGTTGAACTTTTAACGCAACAGTGCTTTCATACCCCCCCATGGTAGCGTTAAACGGTTAACGCAACGTTGTTGGAAATCGCATTAGAAGTATCACTTCAAAAAGTATACTTACACTATCATTTGTTGATAAATGCCGAAGATTTTGGTCATGTGAAGGAAATTTCAAAATTACAATATCTTAATAAATTACTTTTTTCGGCAACCGTCCGGAAAGTACCTACTTCCCGGACGCTTTTTCTGTGAGAAAGTAGCACTTTCCCGGACTAGGCCAGGAAGAATTACATCGTTGCTGTCATTCAAACATACTGAATCCCTTTAATATTATCAATTGATCGAATTTCAATATAAGTATTAATATAAACAAGAATTAGAATGTTAGTAATATGAGTAGATTCCACAAAGTAAGGGTCCAAATAGTAAATTCAATTAGAATGTTCCTAATTTTGTTCTAAAAATTAGTTTTTTTAGCGTTTTGTCATCATGACAAACATAAACATTCAAATCGACGCCATTTTTAGTCCATTTAGATATTACAAAGAAACGTGTTTTATTGATTTGTTATACCACACGGTTGCCGAAAAAAAAAATGTACGCAACACGCCCGGAAACTGTTTTTTAGGACTCGCAGACTTCCAGGACTCGCCTACGGCTCATCCTAGAATATTGTCTACTCGTCCAAAAAACCAGTATTTTCCGGACTAGTTACGTAATATACTATTTTCGGAAACCGTCCGGAAAGTACCTACTTCCCGGACGCTTTTTCTGTGAGAAAGTAGCACTTTTCCGGCCCAGTCCGGAAAGTACGTATTTCCCGGACTAGGCCGGGAAGTATTACATCGTTGCTGTCATTCAAACAAACTGAATCCCTCAATATTAGCAATTGTTCGAATTTCAATATAAATATTAATAAAAACAAGAATTAGAATGTTAGTAATATAAGTAGATTCCACAAAGTAAGGGTCAAAATAGTAAATTCAATTAGAATGTTCCTAATTTTGTTCTAAAAATTAGTTTTCCTACAGTCGCGCGTAAAATGATTAATTACTACTATATGCAAATGAAATCGTAAAGTCGACAAATGCCGAGGATTGTTACTTTACGCTCTAGCGCAAAAAAGGAATCTTTTTCGCTCGCTTATTTAATCAAACCACGCCCACCGAATTAACTCAATTGGTGAATATTTATCGAACCGCCCTTCTGACTTCTTACCTGACTTAAGAATCGATTAAATAAAAATCGATTTTTTTTATTCAAAATTAATCGATTTGTCAAAAATCGATTTTAATAAAAAATAAATCGATTTCTGCGAAAAAATCGATTTTTTTGTATTATTTTAAAAAGTACATGCTTTTCATATTCCGATAATAAACCTAAGAGATTCATTCATTAACAATTTATCAGAATAAAAATCAAATAAAATTATATGAAAATTGTCAAAAATTTTGAAATATTGTCAGTAATTGTCAATTTTTGTCAAAAACTGTCAAAAATGGTCAATAATTGTCAAAAATAGTCAAAAACTTTCAATAATTGTTAAAATTTTGAAAAATGGTCGATAATTGTCAAAAACGGTCGATAATTGTCAAAAATGGTCGACAATTGTCAAAAATTTGAAAAATGGTCAATAAGTGTCAAAAACTATCATAAATGGTCAAAAACTGTAAAAAGTGGTCAATTGTTAAATATTTTTTAAAAAATTTGAAAAATGGTCAAAAATTGTCAAGAATGGTCAATAATTGTAAAAAACTATCAAAAATTGTCAAAAACTGACAAAAATGGACAATTATTGTCAAAATTGGTCAAATTGTTAAAATTTTGAAAAATGGTAGATAATTGTCAAAAACTATCAGAAATGGTCAAAAATTGTCAAAAACTGTCAAAATGGACAATTATTGTTAAAAATTGTCAAAATTTTGAAAAACAGTTGATAATTGTCAAAAATTGTTAAAGTTTCTGAAAAATTGTCAAAAATTTTGAAATATGGTCAAAAATGGTCAATAATTGTCAAAAATGTTCAAAAATTTGGAAAAATGGTCCATAATTGTCAACAATTGTCAATAATTTTCAAAAATGGTCTAAAATTTTGAAAAATTGTCAAAAATGGACAAAAACTGTCAAAAATGGTTAAAAGTCTGCGAGTATTTTCCGTACTTGTTACGTAATATACTATTATTATATGGTGAATAAAATTATTATTATTCTTGTCGACCAACATATTGGCACCTTTTTGACTTTTTACGAAATCTAGGATCATCTTCATATATCGATAACTCAACGAATAATGAGTGGATATTTTAACAAACTCTATTCATAACTTCGTAAATTATACCTGCCCTGATAATGACATCCCTTCGTTAATCTGTTTGTTTACAAATCAATAACTTAACAAATAAATAACAACGATGTATATGATTACATATGTATATTTTTTTACGCGACATTTTCTCGGGCGATCAATTATTGTATGCGATCTTTTTTCGTCGGCGTTCTTTTTTTGCTGGCGAAGTTGGTTTCCACGTTAACAAAAATAGACAAAATAAGTCAATATTGGCGTTATGATACCGTTACGAATAGTTGCATAGATAAAACCAAGTTACTAAAAGCCACTAGCGTCTATATGTCTATTGAAGTGAGACAGAACTCTCCGAAACGATGACGCTAGTGGCTTTTAGAAACTTGGTTTTATCTCTAGTTACGAACTGACGCCGTTACGAACTGTCGCCGTTACGAATTGTCCGTTACCATTTGTGGAGTTACGAACTGTCGCCTTCCGATATGTCGTGTCACCGTTAATCCACAGAGGTTGTTATGAAAATAAAAGACTAAACTACTGGTTTATAAAAGTATTTCACTGATGCCTTTCTGAGGAAATTATATTATGTAGTTTCTAGTAGGTAACGCTCTTGTTCTTTATTTAAGCACTAGCCTTAAAAAAAATTCGACACATGGACAGGTTGTGTGTGTTTCTCACATTGATATTTCAACTACAGAAATAAAAAATGAACTACAGTATACTACAAATGACTTCAAATATATTACAAAAATTATCGTAACAAAAAAATCATGGGCTACAAGAAATACTACATTTTTTTCTATGATAATATACCTATATGTAGTAAGTTTTACTGGAAAATTACACGAAAATGATCGAGTCGGGTTACAGAATTGTACAGATCGTTTTCCGTTAATATTTTGAAGCTTATTAGGCATACAGAATTCTAAAATGAAGTTAGCGGATTGTCTATTTTTAAAACATGCTATAAAATTTGACAGTTGCTTCGGACTTGGCCTTGTTATCTTTTTAAATTTTTTAAACAAAAACAGTTTCATTTTCTGCTGTTGATTTTTTTATTGGCAGCTATTTTAATTAGGAAATTCGCCTCAGTAATTTGCTAAGTTATGCAATAATTATTATGAATAGCTTTATAACGCGGTGTAATTGTTTTTCTCAAAACTAAACGCGAGGTCGGCGAGAGAGCAACATTGACAAAACAGTATAAGAATATTCAAGCGTATAAACTTAAAAAAGATTAACAAATTAAGTATAAAATATGTAATTTTTATTTTATTTTGTCGTTTATATCAAAAGACATTATTAGGTTTGTTCCAGCTGGCATTTATGAACCGTACTGGAATCGTTTCGAGTACCGTATAGTGCGCAAACTCGAATTTGGGTTGGAAACATCAACTTTATCACCCCTTCCAGAAGGTACAGTTTGTATACCGTCCCAAGCAGTCCCAAGAACTATACTTTAATCAGTTGGAACGTGAAAAAAATACAGCACTTGCGCGAACGATACCAATAACGCCAATTGGAACGAAGCTATTGTTTTTGAAAAATATGAATTCAGTTATCCATCAATCTGTTTTGTCCCCTTCAAAGAAAACCTTCTTAAACATAATACACTCTCCTTTCTTATCTTCGAAGCTCTTCTGATATGCGCTTTGTGATATTGCTTCCAATGATGCGGTTTTTGCCCAAAAAATAACGAACAAGCAAGGATATGTGAGTAGGTGATGTGAAAGACATGAACTGTTCCTCCACAATCTTGGGCGTTTTCTTCGTATTCCTTATTGATCGTACTACCTTCTGGTAAGAACTCATGATTCACCACGCACTTGGCGTGTTTTTCTCTGGTTGCTTCTATTTGGATAATTAGGCTTTAGTTTCGATGTCGTAGCTATTTACCCATGTTTCGACACCAGTTACGATACGTCTCTGACGTCATTTGGCAGATCTTGAGCGCTCAAGTGGCGGTTCATTCGATCAAAATTTAGCAATTTGGGAATAAACTTCGTGACAAACGTTTCATGCTGCAAGCATAAAAAAGTGGAGATGGCATGAGCCAACCGATAAATCAACATCCTTAATAACAAAATAGTGACTCGAGAATTCCTCATAACAATTTTCTTCACTGCTTTAACGTTTTCATCGGTTGTTGAAGTGCTGGTTCAACTAGGGCAAGCATCGACATTAACATCTTCCTTGTCTCACGGGAAAAATACATTATTTATATCTTAAACTAATTTTAAAAGAAAACAGAACCGTGGCTTGTTTCCTTTGGTGTTACTAAACATATTTACAGCATTTTTTATTGATAGATCGAAGATAATAGAATGAATACTATTATAACACCTTGTACTGATGATGCGCACTTACGCCGAAACCGGTCTACAAGTGATGTTGTCCCTTCTAATTACAAAGCAGAATGGTTGGTTATAGATTGCAGATCATACCAACCCCGTTCAACTTAGAAGAGTAATTCAATGTCTGTAGGGGCATATAGCCCGGGAAGTAGTTGCCCCTTCTTAGTCGAATGTTCATTGTTTTTTGTAAAATATTTTTCAAAACTTTGTAAGGCGTTATAATAGTATTCATTCTATTATCTTCGATCTATTGGTAATGCAATTTACTAAAATATGAAAATTTTACAGTAAAATGTAATTAAGTACATTTTTTATTGAGTGGAACTAGAATAAAATGCGGATTAAGGACCAAGTATATGTCATGTGTTAAAGAGATTATTTTTCCTTTTTTTACTTCTGGCAAGCAGATATCTAAAATTGTTGTATATTACTATTATCAACTTTATACAGGGTGTCCCTTAAATAAGTACCGTAAACTAGAAGCATGATAGATCGTTAAGAAATATTTAAAATACTCAAATACAACTTTTCTCTAACCTTCTTAGTTTATGAGATACAGGCATATCTTCTCGGGGGATAAAAGTATAAATTTAAAATTTTTTGCGCGTTATTGTCTCTTCAAAATACATCAACGGTATTAATTCTGTCAAATTATAATAAGCCAGCGGCGTGGTACGAGGGGTTCGTAAACTTTTATTGTATCATATTTTTTAAACACCTTGTATTTAGTGCTTAAAACTTTTGTCTGCAATTCTTCATTAAATTTTCTCTAGACCAAATTTATTGTTTAAAACAATTTACAACATAAAAAAGTGTCTTACTGCCATAAAAAGTTAAAAATGTTGAAAATGGAGTGTTGTATCGAGTTCAACACAGAGTACCTTTTATGTAGGAAATTTGATAAAGAATTGCAGAAGTCTTTACTTCTTAATACAGGGTGTTTTAAAAATATGGTACAATAAAAGTTTACGTACCACGTCACTGGCTCATTAGAATTTGACAGAATTAATACTGTTGATGTGTTTTGAAGAGACAATAACCTACAAAAAAATTTAAATTTGTACTTTCATCCCCCGAGATGATATGCAATCAAATATGTATTTCTTCTGCACCCTCTGTACCTCACAAACTGAGAAGGTTAGAGAAAAGTTGTATTTGGGTATTTTGAATATTTCTTAACGATCTATCATGCCTCTAATTTACGTTACTTATTTACGGGACACCCTGTATAACAGAATTGTCTGAAGAGGACTACTAAATGAAGGCAGATTCCAAGGAAAATTGTTTGTGGGCGAAGCCTGAGAATCTGAATATAACAAAATTGAAAAAATTGCAGAATTGAAGGTTACAGCCCACGCTATTCTATACATTGTATATAAATAAGCACGCTCAAAGGAAAATGCGTAAATAATATTTTTTTCTGAATGTGAATATTATATCGATTCTACGTTTTTCTTTTTATCTCTTCAATACGTTATTAAATAGATATTTTTAATTAATTGATATAAAACACTCAGGGCCGGTTCTACAATTTGAGTATAAATCTGGTATTCGCTATACGTAGAATAACGCGTCACTACTGCGTTCTACATTAAGCCGGCGCCAGACATGCGTCATTCGGCATGCACCGAATGTTTGATGTTCGGCGAACTACTTGGCTTGCTATTTGCATATCAACGAGCAGACGTCTACACACATAAGATGTTTTGCGAGCACGTATTCGTTGTGGGAATAGCAAATATTCGTCAACATGGATGTCGATGCCCTAATAACACCACTGTAACGTTCCTTGAACGTTTGGTTACAACTTACTCTACGTACCAAGAACGTTTTGCCAGTTTTTAAACGTTATTTGAACGTTTTAAGAACGTTTCGTGTCAGAAAAAAGGACGTTTAAAAGGACGTAACGGAAACGTTTTTTAACATTTAATATATATTAGGAACGTTATTTTTATTTAACACCTCTTTAAAACGTTGCCAGTAGGATTTTTGGAAACGTTTTAAGGATTTATTTCAAACGTCAGATACATATCTATAACGTTTCAAGAAGGTACATTGCAAAGTACTATTTATTTCTCACTTATGCACTCAAGCCAATCTTAAGTTATTCAATTAATTTTGATGGCAAAATTACGAAACTTCCATAGTTTAGTGTGTATTACACCAAACATGAGCAAATAATTTTCATGAAGCTATAACCTGAAAAATGAAAATTTTGTCAATACATTTAATTGAATAAGTTAGGATTGGCTTATTGAAATGTATCAAACTTCACATCTTCAAAAATTTATAATACAATTTTTCTATAAAATAATACCGGAGGAGGGGAGTCAATATCTAGCCACCCCAAAATTAACATGGGATTTTCTATGTTTAACTTGGCAATGTATCACCTGGAATATTAAAGTATTTCAAACTCGTTTATACCACGATGGTGGAGAAAATAATAAGTATTTCCTAAAGGCAGTTTTATAAAAACTAAACGGAAAAGAACATGAAACAATACTAACAGATATATACTTGTAAAATTACCACATTTAACTTTTTATTCAATCTATATTATTTTTTAAAAATAATACTAACATAATTATTTTAAAAAAAGTTTTATTTAGATAATTTACATATTTTGGTTTATTTTTATTCCCGACGATCCAATCTAGCTCTGGCCCATTTCAACCAACAACCTATGGCGTTCTCGCATTCTTCTTTTTTAGAATTCATTACTGAGATTTTATCTGCCGCATCTGAAAACAGTGACCAGAATAAAATTTGTCAACTGTTCAAATTTGATTAATAGAAATAAAAACATAATTACCTATCACTGCTTTGCAAAGCTGAAGAACACTAAAATTGTCTTTTTCTTTTCTTCCAATGTAGCTGAACTTATCAGCTATTTCATCAGATATGGTTGATGCCAAGCATCTTTTTACAAATTCACCGGCATTAGCCCCACCAATTTTTCCCAACATTTTAACCTAAAATTGAAAAAAAAAACACCAGTGAGGCAAATCTGTCAACTCTAGTGTGAATTTTATTGTGCATCAGTATGTTTGCTCCGACAGGAAGTTAGGATTATCACGTCTTGTCTATGTTATTTGAAAATCTCCTAGTACAGCACACTTTCCAAGCGCTATTGCATTTAGGAAGAGTCGGAGTTTCTGAAACAAATTTTAATTAAGTATAAATTTTATATTTTTAAAATAGGTGGTATTAGGAGTAGGAATGAATCTAAGGTTACTATCATTGCAAAATGTATGCAAGTTCAACGATCTAAGTATACAAAGCTAGGACCTGCTATTGATTGATTCGGAGTCAGGGCATATCGTAGCTAACCTTTTAAATCTTTTATAATGTTTATTCAGCAATGCATGTCTATCACCAAGAAAACTCATAGCTTAGGAGGAAAAGTTTTTAAATACTTACCGCAAGAAAAACACTCACAATTAAACAAAATCACATGGCGTTACTAGTCACTACTATAGTTGTAATTTTACAGTCGATACATGAAAATACTAATTATTTTATTGTTTATTTTAGTTACAAGGAAATAGTAAACTTAAATAAACTGCCGATTTTATTCGAATTCCCGAAAAAAGAAGTAAAAACGAACGAAAATTAACACTCACGAGCTGAACACACACTGTCAAATTGTCAACCGTTTGTCAAATGTCATCTATCATTTTTTGAACGAGGTGTGTTCAAGAATTAAAAAGGGTGTGTTCGATAATTAAAAACAGTGAACTGGATCGTCATATGATTATCTAAAAAAAACGAAACGAAAGTGTCAAAATACTCTATCCTGCAATCAACATAAGTCTTTCTCATTCTCTGAATAATTTTACATAGCAATGCAAACACTGATGTTTTATATGCATATGCAGTTACAATATACGGGACTAAAAAATGCAGTAGTTTATTATCATAACGCGATTTTTTTAAAAATTTTGTTATGATAAACAGTTATAATGAAAAACTTTCATATATTTGAGACTTTTTTAAACCAAATAAGGTTGCTTCTTGTTCTGGTTTTCGTCAAACGTTACATACACGTTTAATAAAATCTGACCTAAAACATAATTCATATAACGTTTGAGAAACGTTTTTTTTTAGGTCTGGAACATTCAGACCTAAAAATACCCGAAAGATACGTCTACGGAACGTTCAGTGTTAGTAGGGTGATGCTCTTCTTGCGCATCACGCTTTTATAATTTTAGCTGGAGGATATTTACTGCTAAAAATGAAAAGGAAACCTAGAATAATGAGATGGTGGGCAAACTTACTGCGATAATTCCGCTAGAATATATCTGTATAACTTAAAACATTGACAACTTAAAATTTGTACTTACCTTTTGCTCCCAAGCACAAAGCCGAACGTGTGGATGAAGCAAAGTTTGCGTTTTCACAAATATTCGTCCACTTTGATCTATTCAAAAGACCGACACTGAACGGGAAACAACGAGCACGAATGTTTGCGGCCTGCCAAATAGGCAAACATCCATCCACTCTACTCGCGATTCGCCGAGTCGCTGCTCGGTGCATGCCGAATGTTGCATGTCTGGCGCCAAGTATAAACCAGAGTATAAGATATCTTTTCCAGTTTGAGGGTATAATCGAGGAATAACTTATTCTGCATTTCTATTGGTTGGTTTCGCGTTAAAATACCAACATTGCTGTCATGTCTAACGTCAGATGATGAGAAAATTGAAGAGAAAAGATTATACCGATCCTGAAATATTTAAAGTTAGGTACAGTATCATAAGTTGATCGAGGCTCCTAATTTGAAGAATATGATGAATTGGAATTTCTCTTGTGCTTTTGGCTGCAGAAACAGACACGCTATCTGCAGGCCTTATTCTTCTCTAGTATTGGTAAAAGTGTCAGCTTTTTGCATTCCGAAATGAATTTTTTATCCGATTGTGTCAAAAAATGACGTTTTATGGTTTAGATATTTGGACGAAAAGGTAACCTTTTCAGTAAGGTATCAAATAATTCATTGTTACCTAGGCAACACTTTTCGTCCTAGGCCAAAAATAGTTATTTAAGCAACAAGTGCATAAAGTGGTGCTTTATTTCACGAATGGAAAAAGTGACCAGGCATCCATCCTATCCTTTTCAGGAAGGTGGACAGGTCACTAGGAGACATCTCCTTTATATCGGCAGGTGTAGGCCAAACACACTCTCTTATTGACGATAACTCCGGGCACTCGCATAAGACATGCCTCACAGTTTCATCTTCTTGTTCACACATTCAGCATAGAGGTGTGTCCACTAGCCCCATAGTATGGAGGTGTTTCCTTAGTTGACAGTGGCCAGTCAGAAATCCTACTGTTAAGCGTAGGTTTTTCCTGGTCATCGCCAAATATTTCTTCGGCTCCAGCTACCCAGGGTCGCCTAAGGTGATCCTGGCAAGACTGCATCCTTTGATTCCATCCCATCTCTTTAGGGATGGAGCATGGGTGTAACGCTTGGCTAGTTCCGCAATTGTCGAAGTCGTCGTGGGTCCTAAAATTTTTAGTCCAGCCGCTTCACTGGCTAAAGAATCGGCAATGCGATTACCTTTACTCCTGTCGTGCCCTTTAACCCAACTCAGGATAATATTGTTATCTACCGAGGCGTTAGCTAAATCTTGGTGGCACTCTAATACTAGCCCTGATGTAACACGTTGTCTGTTCAAGGTTAATAGGGCTTGTCTTCTGTCAGTGCAGATTGTTATGTTTTTGCCAGAAATTCCTTCTCTGGTTAGTTCTTTTGTGGCAATTGAGATACCAGCCAGTTCTAATTGAACCACGCTAGTATTTTTTCCCATTCCCCACTTAATTCTTAGGCTGAGTGATCTGGAGTAAACTCCACATCCTGAGCCTTCTTTGGTTTTTGAGCCGTCTGTATATATGCGTATTGCATTTGCAGCATCTGACTCTGTGTTCTGTTTTATTTGTATTTTGTAGGGTTTATTAAACACAAACTTGAGCTAAATTGTATTATTGGCCGCCTGCAGCAGAGGTAGCGCAATAAGCGCTTCTCGCCATAGGCTTAGCCTCAATTGACCCACTCCTACTTCGGGGTTCACACCAGCCGTACGCAATCGTAACATGGCCATTAACACAACCTCTTTGACGTACAAGTCCAGATGGGTCAGACCAGTCATTAATTCCATTGCCGCGGTTGGTGTTGTTCTCATGGCTCCTGTGATGTTTAAACCAGTCATTCGCTGTAGTTGATATAATTTTTGGATGGCCGTTGCTTGTAGAACCTTCGGTCCCCATGCAATGGCTCCGTACGTTAGCATGGGTCTTATGATTGCAGTGTTGATCCAGGTGACCACACGGGGTGAAAGACCCCATTTGCGTCCCACTGTCTCCCAACATTGCTCATACGACACATATGCTCTGCTCTGAAGGTGAGAGTTCCATGTTAGCTTCTTGTCGATGGTAATACCAAGGTATTTCACCTCTTCAGAGAAGTTTAATTTGCTATTGAAGATTTCGGGGAGTTTTAAGCCCGATAATCCTCTTTTCCTGGTGAAAAGAACCATCTCAGTCTTCTTGAGATTGATCGACAGTGAGTGTTCCTCACACCATGTTTCTATTAATTTGAGTCCATCCTGCGCTCTATCGCACAGTGTGTTAACAAATTTTCCAGTCTGCAAGATAACTATGTTATCTGCGTATGCGATTGTGTAGAAACCATTATTCTTGAGGATTAATCAGGGTATCCAGGACTATGTTTCAAAGAAGGGGTGATAAGACCCGTCCCTGTGGACATCCCCTCATGACCAGTCCTCTCACTATCATGTTTTCTACATTGATACTTATTGCTCTACTAGAGAGCATTTTGAGTATCCATTCTCCCACTACCAGGGATACATTCATGGAGTTAAGTTGCTGTAATTGTAGTAATTGTTGGGAAGG
Organism: Lochmaea crataegi; assembly: GCA_947563755.1. Lineage (NCBI taxonomy): Eukaryota > Metazoa > Arthropoda > Insecta > Coleoptera > Chrysomelidae > Lochmaea > Lochmaea crataegi. The sequence goes on from OX387429.1 coordinate 27,721,527, forward strand.
TTGTTTTATCAAACGCTGCCTCAATATCTATGAATATACCCAAGGTGGATTCTTTATTGTCCAATGATCTTTCGATTCTGCCAACCACTTGGCGAAGGGCCGAATCAGTGGACATTCCCGGAGTATATGCATGCTGATTTGGATGAAGTGGGTTGTGAACTAGCACTTCTTCTCTTATATACCTCCTCTCACATAGCCTCTTCATTGTTTTTAAAAAGAACGATGTGAGGCTAATAGGTCGGAATGCTTTTGGTAAGGTGTAGTCCAACGTTCCTGGTTTTGGTATAAATACCACTCGTGCATATTACAACCAGGTGCGGCATATGGATATCCATTCCCCACTGAAGTAGGGCTGGTCTTATACCGTCAGGTCCTGGTGACTTGAAAGGGGAGAAGCCCGAAATGACCACTTTATCTTGACCTCATCAATTACTGCACTAGCAAACTGCCAGTCGCATTGTGAGGGTGTTGTTGGTACTTCCGCCCAGTTCGTAGTTTCAGGAAAGAATGATCTTGGGAAGTAAGTTTCCATAAGAATCTCAGCGCTCTCTTGGAGGTTGGCGGCTTTGTCGCCATTTTCCCTCGTCAGGATGCCGATACTCTTATGGTGGTCGTTTGAGAGTGCCTTCTGCAGCCTAGAAACTTGCGGGAAGTCTTCGACTGCCTCACACTAGGCTCTCCAGGCTGCTCTTTGTTTTTGTCAGCAGACTTTTTTGAACTCTTTGAGGTTGGCTTGGTATACTCTCTTCTATCTCTTTGAGTTTTGTTCGTTTTGCATTGTTAAGGGTAGTTCTCGCTGTCTTTCTAAGGTGTTCCAGTTCAGGGCACCACCAAGAATTGGTTTTGCCATCTGTCTGGACAATCTTCATCGGACAGGATTTCTTATAGGCAATGTCTATTTTGTTTTGAATAGACACTGTGTACCTTTCCAATTCCTTATTATTGCCAGGAGTCAGGACCTCTGTTTCCCACAGAGCACCTTTTAAGAGGTGATTGTAGAGAGCTACATCCGTCCTCTTCGGGTCACGGGATTTTACAGTGGTCCTGAGATCTTGGCTAAATATGAACATACTCTACATTCCAGATCTGGCCCCGACTACTTATAGCTGTTTGCAATCATCGAAAGTCTTCGGGGAATGAAATTTGTCTCAAAAAAAGAACCGAAATTTGTAGATTTTCTGATGAAAGGTTTTTTTCCTCAGTTATACCGGAAACTTATCAACTGATGTGTTACATATTGTTGATAATAACATGATTGTACCTTCCTTAACGTATTTTATAATTATCAAAATAACTAACAGGTCGATAACCTTCAGATAAGTATGCAAGCACTGCGATGACCAAAAAGATTTATTTTGGACAAGACCAGGGGGTCTATTCTCAAACAGTGACATTTTTGGATCAACTTTCGTTTAGCTGAAATCAGTTATGTAAGAAATATTCGTTTATTTACTGTTTGGAACTTTTTCTAAACAGAAAGAGCCGAAATTTTTTTTGCGGAAATGCATAATTTTTATTTTTTCGACTTTAGAATAGCTGAAACCAGTTACAAGAAAATACGTTTCTGTTTTACATTTTAGACAATTTTCTAAACATAAACACGCAAAAAACTTCTTGCGGAAATATACCATTTTCATTTATTGATTAAATATTGTAGAATTTAGAATGATTCGAAGGATTAACTTTCGTTTAGCTGAAATCAGTTATGTAACAAATATTCGTTTATTTACTGTTTGGAACCTTTTCCAAACAGAAAGACTCGAATTTTTGTTTGCGGAAATGCATAATTTTAATTTTTTCGACTTCAGAATAGCTGAAACCAGTTACAAGAAAATACGTTTTCTAAACATAAACACGCAAAAAACTTCTTGCGGAAATATTGATAAAAACCGTTTGTCTCTCGAGATTTTTGAAGCGATATTAAGCTGTTAAGAATAGATATTATTCATTGATCTGTGTTAAAGGTCGGGAAGAGGATTAAACTCAATTTTTACATTGTTTATATTATTTATTATAGTTTATTTATTAGTTTCAGATATTCTAAAGTCGGGAAAACGATGCATTTCCGCAGAAAGTTTTTTGTGATTTTGTATTTGGGGAGGCATCTATAAACTGAAAAAACAAATATTTTTTTTGAAACTGGTTTCAGCTAAAAAAAGTTCACCCACATTTTTATGTAAGAAAATATCATAGCATCAACGCATCAAGTTGATTTATTTGTATGAGATTTATTGACATTTGTTGCAATATAACAGAGAAAAAGTGTTGAATAGTGAATTTTCTCAGACACTTTTTCCAGTGTATTCAAATTTTATCAATATAGAACTTTTAACTTCCTTAAAACTACTCACAATACCTAGGTAATTATTATATTTATATCGTTTGTATCAGTATTAGGTGGTTAGCGTGATACCACGCGTCTATTCTATACTGTTTATTATTCCACACAACATTTTGATATTGAACGTTTCCTTCGGTGTTAGAAGTTTTAGTTATGAATACATTTCCACGTGCATATATCATTGATTGCTTTATGCTGCTTCTCAACATAACTTAATGCAGTATTGGAATGTGAGTATTCACGATTTGTTCATAACATTTTTTCATAGGTATTATCTATGTAGATTTGATTAGGATAAGAATGAAAATATGTATAAATTTTATGAAAATCAGAATCCAATTAAGAGGTGAGATAATAAAAATATCGGAATAGAAAATAAACGAAAATATTATCATAGGTGTAGGATAAAATTTTCATAAAAAATTAATTAATCTGTAATCACTTCCGTACCATGGGTGTACGATGAAATTTCTAAAGGGGGCTAATTTATTAGTGAGAAATTCCATTTAACGTGGGCGTCCGATAAAATTTTAAAAGTGGTTGATTTCTTTTCGAAAATTTTATTTTATCATAGGTGAACGATACAATTTTCATAAGGGATTATTTCATATGTAAAAATTTCAAATCAAGATCTTAGTATAACATTTTTCAGGTGCGTTAATTTATTTGTTAGATTTTCCATTCACCATGGACATACAATTAAATATTTCAAGGGGTTAATTCATTTCCGAAAATTTCCTTCTACCGTAGGTGCACGATACGATTCTTAAAAGGGGGGAATTTATCTTTAAAAATTTCCTTCTTGTACAATAATTTTTGTAAGGAAATTATTTTTCTAGTGAAAAACTCTCATGTGCGTACCATAAAATTTTTTAAGGTTGTTGATTTATTTCAAAATGGAAAGTTGTATTAAGGCAAAGGGCATTTATGAATATAATATTCGCCAGAGGCTCTGAAAATGCCTTAACTGGCGAAAGCGCTTAGGCGAATATTATATTCATGAATGCACTTTGCCTTTATACAAGCTTCCATTTTGTAATAAATTGTGCATTTCAATCACTTCTATACTGTATTTGAAAAACGCAGAGGGCAATAAACCCTTGTAAAATGACCATTCCAAGGGTGTACCTGCTTGTGATTCTAAAAATCTCAATAATTGTGACTTTCATATTTAAGCTAAAATCATGTGAATTTCTTTTCACGAAAAATGGTTCTGACTCAATAATAGCTTATCTGGGTTTCGCCATTAGAGAGACACTGCTTATTATCTTTTCATTTATAGATTTATAGATCTATTTATACCTGGAATATAGTTAAAACCCGGCCTGCAATGGACATAAATTTTAATTGTATACAACCATTTTTCTTGACAATCACTTTTCCTGATAGGGTGGGTGTTGGTAATTTCGCGAAAGAACTTATTTTATTATAGGTAATTTCGCCAAGAAACCTTTTCAGGTATAAAATTCAACATGTAATCTGGCCAAAACTCACCCTTTCCAGATTATTTATTAGGTAATTATGTAACTTTGCCATTGGCATTTTAAGTTGCAGCTTTTCAATTTACGCGGCCATTTTTTCCATACTGTATACCTTCTTCAATCATTTTTCTTGCCCTTATCGATAAATTAAACAATGATTAGTTTACCTGAAACACATTAAACCATGATATTCACAACCCCAAATATAGAGTCATAATATTCTACCTGAAAAGTGTTTTGGCAAAATTACATCTAGGATTATGATCATAAAAATCGACAACTGATTAAATAATTTATTTTTGGCGAAAATACCTGTCCCCGATAGGATAATGGTATCAATAATAGTTAACAGTCAATGCCTGGATTTGTAACGTGAAACATCGTTTAATATATCAAGCAGATTATTTTATTTTAGAAACCGCATTCTTCGGTGAGAAAATGGAGAATAAATGTATTCATAATATTATTATAATTTACTCTGTAATGAACGTATTATTATTAATACAAAATATTTTCTCATATTTCTTTTCAGAATCATGCCTTCCTTATTTTCAACAAGAATCTTCAAGCGGGATGCCCCTCTTCCCGAGTCATCAGTAGCACCATCCACACTAGAGGAGGGTACTATTAACGTCACTCCTGCAACTATACTGAAACAACCCTCCACATCGGAAGAACTTCTCGAAACGACTACTCAAATAGAGACAACAGGTGGGGATCTTTTGGAAAAACACATTTTTGGTAACAAAAAATTTCATCCATCTCATGGTCGTACTACCCCACATCCGGAAGCAGGTATTTGTTTGTTGTGGGTGTTTGATGTTCTAGCACGAAGACACAACGACACACACAAAACGCAAGCCTTATTTTCTTACGAAAAAGCTACTGTGTTCGAAAATTTTCATTTTCAACCAAAAACAATCACTATAGTTACTCTTCTTAGAAACTTGTGTGAAATCTGTCAGTAAACATTTAAATTTAACTCCATCCACACATTTTGAAGTGTCCTGTCAATTTGAATGGAAAGGATAAAATTTAACTCCTTACTAGGAGCGGGACATTATATACGCTTTCCTAAGTATTTTTTATCTTGAGATTGTGAGTTCACCAAGCGTAATCAATGGACGACTTGCTACGATGCTGGGTCCAACCAGCTTCTAGTGTGGAAGAGACCTATTTTAGATACGTATTTGAGAATTGAGTTACCTGCAAAATATACAGAATAAGAGGGTGTGCTGTGATAATCATTTTGATGCCATGGCGCTTGTTTTGGTGAACAATTATCGTTGGACTTGAAATGTCGAACATATTATTTAAATGCACTGATTACTATTTTGGTGTTGGGTACTGGTTCAATAGAACACGAGTGGCTTAATAAACTAAAACTGATATGTATTAAAATTACTTAATGTTGGAAATAGCACGACCATAGTTGACTTGATTTGAACCCTTTTTATGTTATTTTTTATTGTGAACAGGGTAAAATTTTAGTTTGATTTTTATTTTATTTTTCCTGCATGAATGTTTGCAGATATCATATCACTCCATGTATAGTGTAAGGACAATGAGTTGCTCGAAAATACCAGTTTCTGATTATAAAAAACATCATTTCTCTTCAATTAATTTAATTTAATTACAGTCTTTTACGGGAGAAAAGCAAATGTGCACAGTTGATTACTATTTTGAATCAATTTCTTTCATTTCCCCTTCTACTTTCATCCTATTCTTGGACGTCACAATTTCCTGGCATTACTTTAACTTGCATTTGTGATAAATTTTATACGTAAAGTTATTCTTTCTTATTCTTTGGTTTGTATGTCATTTTTTAGGCTTTGCTTGTATAATATTGGACAAAGCTATTTCACTTCCTTTTACTGATGTATTTTTCTCAATTTTTATAATTCCTTGTAAGTAATTAACCTTCATACAATAAAATAAAACATGTTCATGTAGTCGAAACCAATTGGAAATGTGTAAATAATTTCATTCATGTTAGACATACTGGACAAGATAACACAAAATCGACCAGCTCATTGCCACTACGACTTATTTATTTTATTCTTATAAATAAACACCACACACACACACACTGAGCACAATATGTGTGAAATAGCAGTAGATGAAAATCAAAGTAGACACACTTTGAAGTGGTACCTTCTATTTCAATACATTGTATTAGGGGCACTTCATTCTTGTGCTGATTATAGTCATATTTTAAATTGTTTTCCAGTTAAGCCCAACAATGATACCATCATACAAAATATTGTTCATTTGGCCAATAAAGAAGGGATTGATACATGGGTATTGGTTACTATCTTAATTGGTAAGTAATTTCAATTTCCTTCAATTGACGTTTTAATCAACGTGCTATTTTTCAGCTGTATCTATAATAATACTGGGAATATGCTTTTGCTGCATAAGAAGATGTTTCCGGAAACGAAGAGCAAAGGATGGAAAAAAAGGCATGAAAGGAGTGGACTTGAAGTCTGTACAGCTCCTAGGGTCGTCTTACAAGGAAAAAGTGAGTATTTATTAACTCATCTAACTCTGTTTTCGTGAATTCATCTGTAATATATGGACTTGAACATATGGATTTAAATGGGTAGTTTACTTTATTTCCAGAATCTTTTTTATAAGGGAATATGTTTGAGCTCTCATTTTTCTTGGTTGAAATAGTTCTGTCGCTCTTCGGTTCTCTTTTTTTTAAATTTTAATACACTTCAGGATATTTTCAATAAGTTTAGCAAACTTATCTGAAGCTATGAAAGGAATGCGGCTGAAGACACTAGGTATTGCCACGTTTAACTATAAAAAAGCTGATGTGCTGAGTATGTAGTAGTAATTATTTGAAAATAGACTTTTGATTATCAACAATATATTATTAACGATTATACGTTAGTGCTTTTTAGTTGCTTGCTTCATTGGATTTTGTCTATTACCATTTTTTTTCCAAATACTGAATGTTAAAAGGTAAACATTTTTCCAAATATGTTATGGGTTTATTTCAATCCTGCAGCGCCGTACGAAAATCAGATTACCGTGTACTCCGAACGAACACAATTGGTGAAGATCGGCCCGTTGCTTTGCAACCACCTGACTTGCTATTGGCAAGCGCTTGCGTGTGTTTTTCCTTTTCACTTCGACTATTGACTGATATTGATCGTCGGCCTTGTTTCCTAATCCCTTACGGACACCACGTAGCTTCAGATAGGTTTTCCAGACTAGACTATTCATATATGCTGCTGACATATTTGCGATTTTATATCCTACTAGAAGATCTATTTAGTGAGTGATCATTTTTATCACAATTTTAAACCCTAATTTGTGAATTTTCGTTCCTATTATTTCACTCTAAACAACAATGGCAAGAAATAATATTTCCAAATAATCTGAAGATATTTCTACAGGTCTAGATAAAGTGTTGGTACGAAAAAGCATGAATATTTATCCAAACAATCGTATCCCGTCAATTATGTCCCCACTACCTTTAGATATCATCGAACAATTAAAATGAACTTAAATGAAAGAAAACAACTAAGGTGGTAAAGGTAGAAAGACCTTGTATAATATTTAAGTGAAGATAATATTATTCGAAAAAATTAAAAACTTACGTTAGTCGGACACGTTTTCCTACAGCTTTTATAGCCAGGTGAATAAGAAATTGAAACTAAAATACTTATCTTGAATTTTATTTCCCCCTGGAAGGGAAGACTGAAAAAAGTTGAAATAGTTGACTGGACGTCGGACCTTAAAAATGTGCTTACCACAGCAATAATTGATTAGAAAGGAAGATAAAAGAAGATAAGCATTAAAATATAGATAAATATGAAAGTATGTCTTGCCTCCAAGACAGTCTAGCAAAAGGGAGCTTTGCTCGTGGCGGTCAGATGAAGTTTGGTGTTGGCGTTGCCAAAATGAAGGCTGTCGTCGGCAGATGACAGTTTTCCTATGGCCAGGGTTAGGTATAGTAAATTTTATACCCATTTAGAATAAGACCATCCTTATTTATTATTAATAAATCGGTTGAAACAAAAAATTACCAACAAAAATGAACGTCGTAACTAATTTATTAGATGTCACGTTTTTGAAGTTACGTCAAATTTTGATTTCATGTTAATGTCATAACGCAAAATAAGATATAAAAATGCGATATTCTGATGAATCCAAAAAACTTATGCTTAATGTGGTAAACTATTTTCAAAACGATTTAGGATCTCGATTTAAGGCAATTCAAAAAGCGTCCGAAGCACTAAAAGTTCCAGAAAGCACATTACCAAACAGAGCTACAGATTTCGAATTTAGAAGAAATATGTCTGCAAGCGTTTCCCGGAGCAAAACCCGAATTACAAAAAATACCCTGCATTGTTTGAGGGAAGTAATTTATAAAATGTATGCGCGAAAGGATAAAATCACAGTAGAAACTATTTTACGGCAATTTATCGAAGAGTCTCCAGAAACTAAGATTTCCAAAGGTTCGTTATATTTGGGAATTAAAAAAATGGGTTTTCATTTCAAAAAACAGGATGGAAGAAAACATTTATTGGAAATGCCTGCAGTCAGATTAAAAAGAATATTATTTTTGAACAAATACCATGCTGCTAAAAGCGAAAAGCTCTTTACACCTGTTTTTCTGGATGAGACATGGGTTTTTAGTAAAAGCGGGGACAGAAGAATGTGGCAAGATGGTACTAAACACAGTGATTTAAAAATAACTGGAAGTGGGACACGATATGTAATTGTTCATGCCGGTAATAAAAAAAGGTTTTGTGGCAAATGCATCGCTTATTTTTAAATGCAATAAAAAAACAGGCGATTACCATGATAACATGAACACCTTGGAAGAACCATCGTTAATTATAATGGATAACGCAACGTATCACAGTCGCCTGGATGAAGAAATCCCAAGAAAAAGTTGGAGTAAAACACGCATGTTAGAATGGCTCAAAAAAAAGAATATTCCTTTTCCAGATCACATTTTAAAGGATGCTGTTTGGAATATAATTGAAAAGCAAGTTTTGCCAGAAAAAAATTATCATTTAGACAAATACGCTGCCGAGCATGGTCATTGTGTTCTCAGGCTACCACTCTATCATTGCCATTTTAATGCCATCGAAATGGTATGGTCAGAAACTAAAAGGCATTATGACCAAGCTATTACGAAAACTGCAAGGTCACCTACTGAAGTCTTAAAAGTATGGAATGACGTTGTAAAAAATGTACCGGAGCAACACTGGCAGAATTACATAAATCATACAGAGAAAATTATTTCTGAAGCATGGGAAGTAGAAAACAAACTGGACCTACTAAACATCGAACCTATGGTGATCTCTGTATCCAATGAATCCGATGATGAACTATCACTTTCCGAAAGTTATTCTGATTTAGAAACTAATTAAACTTTGCCTTGAAGATCACGTTGTAATTTTTTTAAAATCTAGAATTTGTACTTAATCGAACTCTGAATTTCCATATTTTTTTAAGAAAACTATGTATCTAGTTAATTAAACAATGTTTTTAAAATTAGTGCGCTTCTTTTATATTCTTTTATTATGTCAACATCTTTAGAATTTTATGAATTTCATAAAATTAATTTGTATTATTACAAACCGCAACTGATAATATGAAATTTCAAGTCACTACGCCAATGCAATAAGAAATATGTCAAGCATTTGACATGACAAAGGTCATAACCTAATTTTTTTCATGCGGGTTCAGATGGTTCAAGAAGCCGCATACGTAAAGTTACTAAAACGGCTGGTATCTCTAAATAGGTATTAATTTTACTATAGCTTAGGTCAATAGACATGGTAATGTTACAAGTTAACTCAGAGGATTTATACATAAAAGTTGATGGAACGATTCTTAACTGATCTACTGACATTCTTTCAAAGTGAAAAATTTTTTTATGTGCTGCTTATTTTAAAATCTACATCATTACATAGTGTTGACTATGAAAGGAAAATATCCAGTGATATGTCACCTCATTCCACTACTGTTTAGTTTCCAAGTTGTGAGGACATATTTTAGTCAGTCTTCCTGTGGGGGGGTCCATTCTTGAATAGCTATTCTGTCAACTCAATTGTATGATGTATGGTACGTTCTTTGTATAACGCCGTGGCTTGATGGTTTTGTTTCCTGTTGAGAGGAATCTTCAAGTCTTTGATTGCTTACATACCATGTTGCACCAAGTATCCATCTTAGCAGCTTAGACTGAAATCTTTGGATGATGCTCAGTGACCAATTACATACTTTCCTAAATTTTAAATCAAACAACATATAATTTTGTAGTATTTTTCATTTCATTAAGAGGGAAAAAATTGAATAACTTTGCTTTTGAAAACTTATCGCAGAGCTGAGTAATAATTTCAATTTGTAATATTATGTGGACCATTTAAAATTCATCTGCAAAATTCTTAGCCATTTTCTAGATGACACTGTAATCAATGGAATTATTGAACGGATAACCAATTCCACCAGCTTCTCAATTTTTTTAATATCACTAAGGAATATCGAAGTCTGATATCAATGCCTTATTTTCTGCCGCGTACTTCTCCAGAATGAAATTATAGGTAGAATGTGTTTCCATGTGATCCTTGATGCTTACAAGTTGTTGGAACTTTTTCTTTTCGATGTTAACTATTACCTATAAACACTGTTCGGCTTTGGAATGCTACGATAAAACTCATCATTTCTGTGACAAAGCAACTGCGTGGTACTAAGGGAATTGGAGGGAATTATGATTTTAGGACCCAGGGGATGGAATTGGAGGAAACGGTGGTAGGTGCCTGATAGGTGTGTACCTACTGACCCAGCGTTCGTCTATTGATATGAGAAAATTTTTGAACCTGGGATTTCAACTCCTTCCGAAAGCATGCATTACCACTGGACCACTTGCTCGGCGTGGAGAATAAATAACGAGATGTAACGACGATTGGAAAATGATACCAGATGATGATCGCAGAAATTGGTGATTACGTTGCGCAGTAAATTCTACGTATTCTTCACATATTCATATTATTATTAGCTATATTAAATTCATATATTTTTTGCCTTGTCCTTATCGAGTGAACAAATAACCAAGATCGACCAATTGGCCATTCCTGCTCAAATTTCCAAATATTGGTTGATATTTTTCTTGCTTAGTTATGCTGTAAACTACCAATATAATACCTCTCTGCAACCAAATAGAGGCGAAATTTATCAAACGCAAATTAATCGTGTAAATGTTTAAGGTACAACCGGATATGGATGAACTGACGGAAAATGCTGAAGAACCCGATGATGGCGAGAAACCTGAAGTTCAAAAACTAGGGAAACTGCAATTCAAGGTTAGCAATAACGTCATAAATGAAAAACTAAAGGCTGTTCGCAAAGCATGAACGTCAATAGATAATTTTTTTATTGTTTGAATATTGGCAAGGAAGTAGATAAAAGAATCAATTAAAATAGCTTGTTAATAACAAATTGATAATGCTAAGTAGATTTTCGTGTTTACGATAATTTCACAGTTTGAATGCCAAGGATTAATAATCTAATGTCTTTAATTATATATATTAAATTATTCTTTCCTGTGACATAATTTTTTTAATATACAGGGTTTTTCCAAAGTTATCTGGAATATTGTTGTGGGCTATAAAGGGAGATACAGGTTGTTGACTATTTCGTAATAAACGAGCTCTGACTGTAAGTGAAATTTATTTCGACCACAGTTTTTCCTTAGTGACGCCACTGGTTTCCAAAACTAATAAGAAAGAGTGTTCAGTGGTCGTGGAATTTTTACAATTACTGTGTGAAACATGTAATCCAACGCAAAAATAAACTGGAAATTTTTATTATTCTAATTTTGTTGTAGCACCATTTCTGCTTTCGTTCGTGTTCAGTTAATAGCGATGCCTCTTTTTACTAATCCTAAAATTACTAATATGCATTTTTAATATGAATTAACCAATGGTAATGCCTTAGAGGCCAGACTTATGTATGCCCTGCGCTATTCCAATAACCACTTACTATGTTCTGAAACATTTACTAAATTGCATCTTCGATCACAAGAAACTGCAGCTTATTAAAAAGCATGGAATATTATTTGACGACCTAGAACTGCGAGAGCTTCACAATTCGAAAATCAGGTTTTTTAAATTATTGACGAAGATCCAGAAGCAACTACCACAAAAATTACTTAACAACTAAATGTTGGTCACAAAATGTTTTGGAATCTTCTAAAAGAAAATTTATTGTATCCGTGTCATGTCCAACGTGTTCAACATTTGCTGCCTAATGACTATCCGGTTCATATGCAGTATTGCCAATGGAGTTTATGAAAAATTGCGAACAATCCCAATTCTATTGTAGTTAGCGATCTACTTAATATGTGTTTTCATTTTATGTTATCATAGCAACAAGAGTTTTTTTGAAAGTAAGTCAGAAAAGTGACATATATTTTTGTAATACATTTTTACATCCGCAAATTAAAATAACTTTTCCATTAGTACAGTCTTTATTAACTTTAAAAATACAATAGGTTATGTGCCCAGATTACGCTACAGCTAGAGCAGAGTAGATATAAAGAGCAGAGCAGAGTAGATATAAAGTTAGTACCAAGAATTTTGTAGTTGGTCCGAAGTACAACACCAAAATAATACTTTAGAGTGTGTTATTTTATCAAAGTATATACGTACAGCCAAACACAATAGAGAATAATGGAATTTTTCAAACACCTAAAACCTCTAGCAGGTCAGTTAGATTGGCCAATATGGAAACGTAAAATAAGAGATTTGTTAGACTATCATGAAGTTAGTCAAGCCTGAAGAGTTAGAAGGAGCTCAATCAGAGGCCGCCATAAAAGAGCACAAAGCCAAATCAGATCTGTTTAGAAAGACGAATAGTTATGCCAACTCCATGATTGCGAGCTCTGTTACTGATGCCGTGTATCAGAAAATAATGGATCAAAAGACTGCGTTTGGAATACATTGAAGCAACAGTTTGAGGCATCGACAAAAGATCAGTTATACAAGATTTGTGCTGATTTGTTTTACGTTTAGTTGGAATGATGCTGAGGATGTTTCCATGCACATCGCAAAATTAAAAGCTCTTTGGAATGAACTGAACATAGGTCTTAAAGCAAAAAACGAGAATGCTTTACCTGATTTACTGTTGGTTTGTGAGACTTTAGCTATTACAGAGTGTTGGCTTCCAAATCAGGGAAACAGAGCAAATCGGTGGCACATTATTCAAAGCAACAATATAATCAGTAGAACCTAAATAAAATCCTGAGGTAAACATTGTTGATAATGAACTGCAGTTGTACCATGAGAGATGGGGCCATCAAGATATAAGACACGTGCAAGCAAAAATGCAAAAAGAGTTGCATATAAAAACCGTAAAGTAAAAGTAAAAGAAACATTGAAAAAGATTCTTCAATATGCAAAAACTTTAGGTCATCCCATTAAAGAACTGATGAGCGATAATGGTGGTGAGATGGATAATAAAGAAATTAGAGACATTCTAAGTGCTGGGACTTTAGTGTAACCATAGTAATGTAATTTGTGATAGTTTTGTAATAGTTGTCAAATATAATATAAAAAGGCTGTCGTAGCAATATAAATATTAATAAACCTAGACCCAAATCCCACAAATTACATTATTGGCATCCCTGGTGGGGAATTTAGGGTTCTGGAAATAATTTAAAACTGTTCAAGCTTGGGATTAAATAAATGAAAATGCAAAGCCTCAAGCTAGAGAGAGAAACAATTAAGGCGACACTACAAAAGGTTTTTAAGAAAATAGAAGAGGTGGATCCAAACGATGAAGAACGCATCCAGCGATTCCTGCAACAAGTTATGGATAGAGCAGAACGCGTGTTTGCGTTGCATGGCAGCATTAAAGAGATAATATTCATTGAATAAGAAAACAGTTCAGAAGATATTAGTGAAGAAATAGATAATCAAGAGAATATTCGTGATGAAGTTTGTAAATACAGAAACCGATGTGAGTTTATGATTAAAAATATAAAAGAAATGAAAATAAGACGAGAAACTCGGAAAACCAGTCAAAAATTTCAATCTGCCAAAGTTAGAAATCAAAAAATTTGACGGCAATGTCAAAAACTGGATGAATTTTTGGGGACAATTCAAGAAGATTAACGACTATACTGATCTACAAGACGAAGACAAGTACCAGTATTTAATATAAGCAACAGAAGAAGGATCGCAGGCGAGAAACCTGGTTGAAAGTTTTCCTCCTTCAGCAGCGAACTATAAAATCGCTATAGAGCAACTAAAAACCAGATTCGCAAGGGACGAAATTCTAATTGAGGTATACGTGAGGGAATTACTAAATTTAGTGCTTAATAAGCAACCTTCAAAGGAAAACACAGGTAATATCGTTTTATCAACTTTGTATGATAGGTTGGAGACTCAGCTTAGAGCATTAGAAACATTAGGTGTAAGCGATAAATATGCGGCGATGCTCTTACCACTCGTCGAATCTGCGTTACCGTACGAACTTCTTGAAATTTGGGAGCGTAATCGAATATCTAATAATAAAACTTTCAATAATGAATTACAGAGATTACTGAAATTTCTAAAAGTTGAAGTAGAGGCTAAAGAGCGTATAAAATTAGCTCAGTCGAGTTTTGAAAAAAAAAAGTTACAGAGAAAAATATGATGAAAAGTATACTGTTGAAACTTTACATACAGAGAATAAAGCAAGTAAAGGTAAGTAACCAATTTTTTCTTGTATTTTCTGTCAACATAACTCGCATACTAGCCAGAATTGTATAAAAGCACAAAAAATGACTTTAGATCAAAAAAGGGCAATTATTGCAAATAAAAAAGGATGTTTTTCATGTTTAAGATTATTCCATACATTCAGAACATGCAAAACGTTGGTAAAATGCATGAAATGTACGCGAAAACACTATACCATTATGTGTCCTGACTTGCACAAGGAGAAAAAGGAATCTAAAAGGACAGATATTACTGAAGAAAATACCTTGACAACAGTTGTATCAGAAAGCCTGCTTTAAACAATAAATGTTAGGGTTATTTCTAAAAATAGAAAATCTAAAATTGTAAGGGCTCTGTTAGATTATGGTTCATAACGATCTTATATTTCAACACAATGTGCAGAAGAATTGGAGAGCAATGAATAGTTCAGGGTACATTTGGTGCAATTTAGGGGTCTCCAAAAATTCATAGATTATTAGAGGCAGAAATTGAAAATATAGAAAAATCCTTCTGCATCGAATTATCTTTGTTGGAACAAAATAAAATATGTAATTACGTTCCAATGCTTCATGATGAAAGGGTGATTAATATATTAAAACAGAAAAATATAGTCATTAATGATACTGCTTCCAAAAATTTCGAAATTAATTTATTGATCGGTGCAGATTTCTTTGGTAATATTATGACTGGAAACTTGGAAAATATAAATGATTTTTTAGTAGCTTTTGAAACCAAGTTTGGTTGGACAATAAGGTGTCGACCTGGGCAACTGGTCCGGCGTTGATCATTTTTTTTTAATTTGAAGCTATTCAGGTGTATATCAAATGGACAAAATCGCAGGTCCTTTGAATTTGTGGAACAGTGGGAAAATGGCCCATTTCGCTAAAAAATTTGCGTTTCCCGCCTTTCTTCGCCGATATTTCCGGAAATAGGCCAGTTAGAGAATTTTTCTTCAAACAAATAATGACGAGTAGTTTGTTCCCTACAAAAATTGTCCTTATCATTTTTGCAAAAAAATTGATAGTTTTCGAGATCATGAGCCCTGAACGAAGCCCCCGTTTTCAGCTCATGACCGCCATCTAGAGAGCACGCTTTGAGGAAATGACGCCCCAATAAATTTACTAATTTTCGAATAACTCGCGTAAAAATTAATATTTTTTCACGATCCAAAGTTTAAATGAAAGAAGGAAACTGTGGCTAATATATTGTGTTTTTTTTACCTCAATTTATTTCTCGAGGGAAAACCTGGCCAAAGTTCGTTTGTTCTCGATTTTTTCACCCTTCCAAGAATTTATTAATATTTTTGTCATTGAGATCGATTCCCCCGAATCCTTCTGAGTAAACGAGCTTTGGGGGGTGCTTAATGGATTCCAAAAAAAATCAGACAATAATTTCTCGGTATGTCAATAAACAACGTGTTTTTCCAAGGGCGATTTTTATGGATTTTCGGAGTTCTTGCAAATGCTTCGGTTTATCGGGAATTTCTTGATAATTGATCATGAAACCGGCATTTAATGTCTTTAATGAAAGAGGTGGGGATGTCCCCTTGCCGGTACCACCATTATGTTGTGCCCAAGTACCCGGGTTTCCAGGAAAATCGAGAAAATCTCAAGGCCACTGAAAAAAGGACATTTTTTTTTGGGGTTATTTTCTCCTCAGGGGCACATTTTTTCAGGCCAAGCATAGTACTCAATGAAAGGTCACATTCTGACCTTTTCATCGATATGTATATGACCCATTTTATTGATCGCACGGAAAAGTATTTTGTCTTTAAACTTTCTCCAATTTATACGTTGTTTATCATTTTCCTCGTGCACGCCGCCACGCGGTATCCATGTATAGTGTAGTCGAGCTGGCTGCTATAGTGCGTGAACGCATGGGTGCTTTCTGCTCCTATTTGTTTGTCAACAATCTACAAGCGACAGATTTAAAGTTTCTGAAAAAGGGAAATTTTTGAGTCGCTGTTTTTGCAAAAAATACTGGCGTAGCGAAAAAAATCATAGGGACAACTTTTATTGGTAATTAACTGCTCTCCATTTTTTGTCTAAACAACAATGCTCTAAGGCTCATATTTTGGCAGATATTGCCGAAAAACGGATTTTCGGGAACTTCAGAGCCATTTTCCCACTGTTCCACAAATTCTAAGGACCTGCGATTTTGTACATTTGATATACCCCTAAATACCTGCAAATTAAAAAAAAAATTTTACCGCCGGACCAGTTGCCCAGGTTGAGGTGTTTTTTGGTCTTGAGTTACTGGACTAACACTAGGGATAAAAGATCCTATAGATGCGAAATGTAGAGGAAATATAGAGAGCAACACTTTGGAGAAATTTAGAGAGGAAATAGTAATAAACCAGGAAAATAGGTATGAAGTGAGTTTACCGTGGACAGAAGGTTATCCAGCAATAACCTCAAATTAGAATTTAACGGAAAAAAGGTTATTTTCTACCACAAAACGTTTAATTTACATAAATAAGTTTTCAGATTATGATAAGGTTTTTAAAGAGTGGAAAGCTATAGGAATAATAGAAGAAGTAGAAGAGGAACCATTAGAAGAAAATATGCACTACTTGGCTCATCACGCAGTGATATAAGAATCCAATACTACAACAAAAATAAGGCCAGTATTCGATGCATCAGCAAAGGATAACAATGGTAATTCTCTGATCGATTTATTAGAAAAGGGTACTAACCGGATAGAACTTATTATTCCTTTAATTTTAAAATTTAGAATACATGAAATTGGGGTAACGGCTGATATCGCTAAGGCATTTTTACAAATAAGTGTAAA
The DNA here is from genome assembly GCA_947563755.1 of Lochmaea crataegi. Lineage (NCBI taxonomy): Eukaryota > Metazoa > Arthropoda > Insecta > Coleoptera > Chrysomelidae > Lochmaea > Lochmaea crataegi. The sequence goes on from OX387429.1 coordinate 27,738,866, forward strand.
AAAGAAAGATAGAAATTATTTGCGTTTTTTATGGTGGAAAAATTATGAAAAAAGAGAAATTCAACTCTACAGGCACTGTAGAGTAGTTTTTGGGCTGAAACCAAGTCCATTTCTTTTGGCGGCAACGTTGAATTTGCATTTGAAAAAGGAAGAAATATATAGAGATACTGCACATCAACTCCTGAATACATATTATGTAGACAATTGTGTATTTAGCGTTGAAAATGAAACGGATTTGAATAAATTTATAAAAGAATCAACTGATATTTTGAAAAGAGCAAATTTCGACCTGAGGGGATGGTTTCATAACAGGATGACTAGTATAGAAAATTCCATAATAGAGGAAAATATTCAAAACAAAATTATATCAGTTTTAGGGATAAAATGGAACTACCATACAGATCTTTTATCTTGTGATATCAAAAACTTAGGTACACTTCACGACATTCCTAAAAGAGGTATTTTATCGGCTACCCAGAGAGTTTTCGACCCGATTGGCTTTATAGCACCATTTACATTATTACCTAAGTTATTATTACAAGAGACTTGGAAATTAAAACTAGCTTGGGATGAAAAACTACCGGAAGATATTAAACATCGTGTTGAAATTTGGCTTAAAAGTATAAATTGCTTAAATTTTTGCAATATTTCAAGATATATTTCTAAAAATTCAGAAAATGATAACGAAATAATAAATAAAACGCTTCATGTTTTTGTTGATGCAAGTAAAACTGCTTACGCGGCATGCATATTTATTCGAATAGAATTTGAAAAATTTGTTTTGATTAAACTTTTACTTGCAAAATCGAGTCTTTGTCCTATTAAGTCCGTAACACTTCCTAAGTTAGAATTGATGGCTGCTCTAATAGGGGTAAGGTTAGCGGAGACTGTTAAGGAAGTAGAAGACTTTAGAAATCTTAAAACCTACTACTGGAGTGATTCTATGATAACTTTAAGCTGGATAAAAACAAAAGGTTTGTGGAATACTTTTGTTGGAAACAGAGTGAAAGAAATTAGAAAATACAGTGATATTAACCAGTGGCAACATGTACCAGGAGAAATGAAGATAGCAGATGTGTTATCACGTGGTTGTAGCGGCAAACAATTGATTGAGAAAAAATGGCGGGAAGGACCAAAGTGGCTCAAAGAATCAGAAGAAAAATGGCCAAAAGGAGAGGTTCATGCTACAGAAGAAGAAGCGAGGAAGGAAAGTAAAAAACTGGTTACAACTAATTTAGTAGAAAGTTCTGAAGAATTTTATCAAAATATAAATTATTTTGAAAAGTATTCAAAATTAAGACGACTAGTAGGATGGATTCTCAGATTTTACCACAGTGTTAAAAACAAGCAGAGAAGTAAATGCATGGAATTTAAGAAAAACAACAAATTTGATTATTTAGACAGTCAAGAAATGGAAGAAGCGGAGACATGTTTGATAAAATTTGTTCAAAACAAAGACATAAAAGAAAATGTGAAGGGATTGAGGAAGTTTGAAATTTATGGGGATAAAAATAAAATTTTAAGATTAAAAACCAAGCTTATTTATGGTGATTTTTCTGAAGATTTTAAATATCCCATAATTATTCGTAACAAAAATGAAATAATAAGAAAACTTTTAGTTGAGGAACACGAAAAAAGTTGTCATGCTGGTCCGAAAATACTTTTATGAATAATTCGAGGAAAATTTTGGTTAATAAAAGCCAGAAAAACTCTAAATGCCATAATTTACTCATGTATTACCTGTAAAAAATTAAGTAGTAAACCAATTGAAACACCCTTTGCCCCATTACCTACTAACAGGATTAATGATGCAGGAGTTTTTGAAATCGTTGGTATCGATTTAGCAGGTCCCTTATATTTAAAGGGAGGTGAAAAAGCATGGTTAGTTAGTTCTATTTACATGTGCAGTGTACAGGGCTCTACATTTAGAGTTGGTAAAGTCCCTCTCTACTGAAGCTTTATTATACGCTCTTCGACGCTTTATTAGTAGAAGGGGAGAACCTAAAATTATTTATTCGGACAATGGGACAAATTTCCATGGGAGCAATAATTTGTTTGGTAAGTTAAATTGGGAAGAAATTGAACAATTTTCTGGAACCAAAAGAATAAAATGGAATTTTAATCCACCATCGGCTTCTTGGTAGGGCGGGTGGTGGGAACGGTTAGTTCGAGTAGTAAAAGAGCTGCTTCGTCGGCAATTAGGAAAGGCCTCGCTTCACTACATCGAGCTATATACGGTTATGCAGAAGAAACGATAATCTGAAGATAGGAGAAGTAGTGTTAATTGGTTCAGATAATAAAAAACGGATTACTTGGCCTTTGGGAAAGGTTGAGGAGTTATATAAGGAGAAGGACGGTATTCATAGAGTAGCAAGAATAAAAACGAGTAAGGGTGATCTAATTCGACCACTACAGCGTTCATATCCAATGGAGTTGTCTTCTTCGACTAAAGCAAATTCTGAAGAAAATGAAAAGTTATCTACAGAGGATGAGCCTATTTTAGGTATTTGATCTACCACGTCAATTCTGGGGTCGCAGTATGTTGGGACTTTAGTGTAACCATAATAATGTAATTTGTAATAGTTTTGTAATAGTTGTCAAATATAATATAAAAAGGCTGTCGTAGCAATATTCTCTCTATCAATAGAATATTAATAAACCTAGACCCAAATCCCACAAATTACACCAAGTCAAGAGAGAGTTACACAGAGACTAACAGCCCCCTAGACACCCCAGCAAAATTCAATTTGTGAACGTGATTTTCGCACAACTATTGAAATGGCAAGAACCTTCAAATATTCAAATAACAATGTAGTTTTTCCAGAGGCAATGTGGGCTGAGTATGTAACAACATCCCTATATATATTAAATAGAACAGGCAAGTCATCTGTGGATGGTGTAAGTCCTTACGAGCTTTGGTTTGGGAAGAAACCAAGGATTAAACATTTATGAATTATTGGTTCAGTCTGTTACGCCCACGTTCCTGCCCAGAAATGTAAGAAAATTGATAGAGAATCCATAAAAGGGTACTTAATCGGCTATGACGGAGATGAGCGTTATAGAATATGGGTAAAAGAAGAAAATAAAGTCATTCTTAGCAGAGATGTCATATTTGAAGAAAAGTTAAATCCGTGCGAATATGTGAAGTTGCCATTAAAAGACATAGAGGTTCAAACTGAGGGAAAGCCATCCGATCAAGACGTGTCTAATGAGAGGGACAATTCTCAAGAAGATGAATCAGAATCTGAAGAAGTGTCTGGCAGTGATGAGTCTTAACCAGAAGCAGAGGCAAGCGAAAATCCACTCTCACAGTTTTCCAGAAGTTTAAGAGGCTGTTCAAAGTTGTCCAAACCGGCACACTTAAAAGATTACGTATTATTTGGTGAAGAAACTGTTTTTCAAGTAACCACACCTGAAACTTATAAGACGCTCTAAGTGGAGAGAATAAAGAACATTGGCAGAAGGTAATGGACAGTGAAATAAAATCTTTAAAAGAGAACCATACTTGGGAATTTACAAGTCTTCCTAAAGGATCCAGAGTGATACCATCTAAATGGGTATTTAGAGTTAAGATAAATCCAGATGGTACAATAGACAAGTATAAGGCAAGACTTGTTATAAAAGGTTATAAAATGTATGGAGTGGATTTTAATGAGACTTTCAGCCCAGTGGCTAAGCTAACCACGATACGAGCCATGCTAAGCATTGCAGCCACAGAAAAGATGAACCTTATACAGCTTGATGTGTGCACAGCCTTTTTATATGGAGAACTGGATGAAGACATATATATGGAGCAGCCAGAGGGCTATACTGATGGGACCAAGAAAGTATGTAAGCTCTTACGGAGTTTATATGGGCTCCGCCAGGCTCCAAGATGTTGGAATAAAAGGTTCAACACTTTTCTCAAAGTAGCAGAATTTGAAGCGAGTGAAGCTGATCCATGTCTGTATATAAGAGGTTGTCAGAATCAAAAACTAATGGTGGCATTGTTTGTGGGCGATGGGTTGGTAATGGCTAATGATCCGAATGAGGCGGAATTCTTCCTGAATGAGCTGAAGAATGGATTTGAAATTCCTGTTAAACCAGCGTCATACTTCCTAGGTTTTGAAATTGAACATTTTGAAGACGGTTCAATTGAAATTTCTCAACATGCATATGCAAAAAAGCTATCAGATCGTTTTAATTTTAGTCAATGCAAACCAGTGTCAACGCCTATGGTGAAGTTAGGAGCATATGATCAAGAAAGTAGTGATCAAAGTCATAACTTTCCATACAGAGAAGCTGTAGGGTCATTGATGTACTTAATGGTTGGCACTAGACCAGATTTACCCTACACTGTTAGTGTATTGTCAAGAACTCTAGTCTGCTCAAGCACAGAAGATGTAGCAAGACTAAAAAGGGTATTTCGGTACCTGAAAGGTACACTTACTTTTGGAATATGTTACAGATCAGATGGAAGTACCAAGTTAGATTGCTACAGTGATGCAGATTTTGGAGGCTGCAATAAAACTGGTCGTTCCACTTCAGGTGTTGAAGTTACATATGCAGGAAGTGCAGTTTCATGGATAAGCCAAAGGCAACAGTTGACTGCCACATCAACAACTGAGGCAGAGCTAGTGGCAGCTAATGAGGCAGTTAAAGAAATCATATGGCTGTTGAGACTATATAAAGAGATGGGTTATCCAATACAAGTTCCTACTCTGTTAATAGACAATCATGCAACTATACGACTTTGTCATATCCCAGAGTACCACCATCGTACCAAGCACATAAAAGTAAAGTATTTTTTCATCACAGAAAAGGTATTAGAAGGTGTTCTCAAGGTTCAACATATCTCAACAGAAGCCCAGGTAGCGGACATTATGACCAAGCCACTTCCAAGACCAAGGCTAGTGTGTTTGAATGGAAAGCTGGGACTTTCTTCAAACATTTAGCAATTCACATTTGAGTTTTTTTGGATTTTAGTTTTCGGCTTATTTTATGTATGGATAAAGTAAAATAAAAAAGGGAAAGTATTGTAGTTAGCGATCTACTTACTATATGTTTTTATTTTATGTTATCATAGCAACAAGATTTTTGTAATACATTTTTACGTTCGACAATTGAAATAACTTTTCCATTAGTACAGTCTTTATTAACTCTGAAAATATAATAATTCTGCTACCACTGTTTTATTTATAGACAAAAATATTTCTGATTAATTTGAAAACACCCTGTATAAGACAATCCCAACGCTACAATCTTATAGCGATAATAATATAATAATATTTTGATACAAAACTATTTTTTCATCGTATGAAAGTCCAGCCCAGCATCTGTCGCGAGAAACTTAATTGCTTTTATCTTGGTATCGAATTTGTTTTTTGTAATTTTGTTTAGATAATAGTTCAATAATATTTTCAGTTGGAGTATGATTTCAATCAAAATAGTTTTGCTGTAACAGTAATTCAAGCTATAGAGCTTCCTGCTCTCGATATGGGCGGCACATCAGATCCTTACGTTAAAGTTTATCTTCTTCCTGATAAAAAGAAGAAATTCGAAACGAAGGTCCATAGAAAAACGTTGAATCCCGTATTCAATGAAACGTTTGTGTTTAAGGTAAGATATTTAAAAAGTGAGTGAGTATAAACCTGAAAATTTCATTATGATATTATGATATTTGTTGATAAAAGAGATATTTCTTTAGAATTTGCCGTACTCTGAAGCTATGAATAAAACTTTAGTCTTCGCCATATTTGATTTTGACCGATTTTCCAAACACGATCAGATTGGAGAAGTCAAAGTTCCACTTTGCACTGTCGACTTGGCTCAAACTATTGAAGAATGGCGGGAATTGCAAAGCGTAGAAGGCGAAGGTGGTCAGGTGATATCATATTTTAATTTTATACTTTCAATTTTAATATTAGAATTTAGTCCGGTCCTTGCTTCAATCGGAACTTTAAGGAGTTGTAGAGACCAATCGCCGTCCATACATTTTCCAAATCAATTTATTCAAAAATAACAATATTTTTTTGGTTCCCCTCGACAAGGTGTTGTTGGGTATAATTAATTGTAGCCCATAGAGATATAAAATATGCACCAAAATAGTGCCAGTTACATATTTTCCTTTTTCCAGCCAAAGTTGTACCCTGTAGGGTATAACACAGTCTATTAGCGTTTCTGTGGGTTGGTTTTCTATAAATTTTATATTTAAGTTTATTTTTAACCCTTTTAATCTTGAAATTCGAATTATTTATTCAATTCGTACCAGTTTTTTGTTCTAATGACAAAAAAAGAAAGCGCGGTTGGTCTTCACGACTTCTTACATTTTTTTACACCCAGTTCGGACCATTGGATGCTTGCACAAGTTACAGAGGATTCTTTTGCACTTTATGCCTCAATTACGTTGGATTCTTCTATTGAATATTTATATACATAATGAATTTCGAACTATTGTTTGCCCAGCGAAAAAATATCTCTCGAAAAAAATTTTAAACTCAACATCTTACAACACTATTCTTTTTGTGTGAAAAACACCACTAATGGTATTTGTTCAGTCACCGAAACTGCAACACCAAAGAGCATCAATAATGCACCTTAGTACTTTGTTTTGGTACCGCTGGATTATAAATGTAAGTAGCTTCTGCTAACACAGCCCCACAGCTGAGCTGGATGCAATATGTTCCTACGGCTTGAGTATTTGTTTGTACAGAAGTACTTTCTTGTACGTTGAAAAAGTGGAATTTCTTCCAATTAGCCAATAGATTTTTCTAAATTTAATATTTAGTTGTCCACTTTTATTTTTGTCGTGAGCTCTCCAGATTATCTTGGTGCTAATGCACTTTTTGTGTTCATTAATTTTGATATATATGAAGTTATTTGAAGATTGTTTTCCATTTTTTGGTAAAGTTTTTGTTAGGATTGATCTCTCCTTTTCTTGCAGTCCATATTTTCTTAACTTGTCCATTTCAATGCCTCCAACATCTTGATTGTGATTTTTCCATATACTTTCGACACCAGACAAAGGGCTTTAAATTTTGATTATTGACTATTTGGGTTTCAAAAATCGAAAATATAATCTACTGATCTATTTGACAACAATTTTTTGTGGTATTGAACTTCAAAATATTGTCATTGACTGTTTAGTTGTCGAATTTTTTGGAAGTGTCGGATAGAGAAGAAATAACACAAAGAAATAATGAATATACCATAAAAAACATACAGAATATATTAATTTTTCATGTCACACTCTATCAAAAGCCTTGTCATATCGAAGAAGACTCCAGAACAAACTTCTTATCTGTAATCCTTGATCTATTGTTGAATGTTGTTCTCTCAAGTTGACTTGGTAATTTGGAATTATCTTTTTTATTGAATTTACTGCTTGGACCCTTACTTTGTGGAATCTAGTCATATTACTGCTTTGATAGGAACTAACCGTTTCTAATTAATTTCACTATTTAATGAAACAATTATGAACATTGTAAGATATTGATAATTATTTCGATATTGACATACCTAATATCATCGTCAGAATAGGTCACTATTTGGTCTAGCCAAAATATTAAATATCAAGTAGGCATCACATCAAATGTAACTTCTGTCATTCTGATGATGATATTTCAATATCGAAATAATTATCACAAGAGCTTAAATTATTTCCGGAAATTTTCTTAAAATTTTCGTGTCTGAAAGAACATTTCCAGGAATAATTTAAGCTTGCGTGATATTTGGTAAGAAAATTTCACACCATAATTTTTTTAGTTGCCATGGTAACTAGTCAAAATTGGGCATCTTATTGGTTAAAAAGTAGAGGTGTGAAATTTTCAATAGAATTTTCATAATTTTTTCATTTAATAGTGGAATTAATTGAAAAAAAGTTAGTTTCATTTATAACAGAAATTTTTGTTATTATCTATACTTAATTAGTTTTAATCTTCCGAGAAATATTTTCTCGAAAAGCTAAGAGATACCGGAATCGAGGAAGCTGACCTGTAGGATGATACCTCATTCGGGGCTTTCCCAGGTACGGGTATCATCGCGACTTTTGCTACTTTCCATATTGTAAGCACGTGTTTTAATCTGAATGATGCCTTGATAAGGTAGGTAATTTCTATCATTGCTTTGTGAGGCAACTGTTTTGGAAAACAAATTTTTTTCGAGGAATATTTCTCAGCCTGGCGAATTATAGTGAGTAACAATTTTGGTTATTGGTAAAGATGAAGATGAAGTATTTGTTAAGTAAATCCTAGATTCTATTGAAGAAAACGTTGCAACCAGAATTGTTGCATGCCAATTTAATCTTTTTTCGTCCTTTGGTGGTATATTTGAAAATCGTTCCCATATTTCCTAAAAATGTATTCATAATTGGCTTAAAATTATTAAAGATAAATTAATTCATATTTCCTGAGTAGTAATTTTTTATATCTTAGAGACAACATCAATTTATGATTATTTTAAGATCATCAGTTTTGTATAATTCTTCAAACATTTTAATTGCTTTTACTTGTAGACAACTAATGACATATTTAACGCCAATTCACTTCTGTACTGATACTAATACAGAAGAAATAAAATCCACTTCGCTATTTTAGGCAGGTTTTCCAGAAATGATATTATTTATTAAATAAATATTTTTTCATGTTATGTAGTTATTTAGCAAAATATGCACGCTAACAATAAACATATTCAATTACATAAAATTGATGATGGATTTGGAGTAAAAAAAAACGAATCATTGTCACCACCAAAGGAAATATACCATTATTTTTATTGAGGAATTCAACCATAAGTAGATCATTGGAGAAGATTTGCTTATTTTTCTTATAAATATTTACTATCTCAGTAGTTTTGCGTTTTTTTAAATACAAATTTTACACTCAATATAACAACAAAAGTGTGTGGTTTTTTGGTTGGAGTAGGTTTTTATCAATATAAAATCGTTACTAATAAACGTACTAAAGACATTCACAATTTTTCAGTTAAAAACTACATCAAGTGCAATACCAACTCTTGGTTTAACAGGAAAACATAAGATACTGAAGTGATTACGAGCACGAAAGTGAATTGTAAGGTAGAGTGATTGAGGTTATCTATTTATCTATAACACATTGATAACCCCATGGGCCTTAAATATTTTCCCTAGGACCATTATGTCTGATGAATTTTTTAATTACAATTGCATGAATTATTTTGTTTATCTGTATAATGAATATTCCATGGGCATCAGATAATTTTAACAGGTAGATTTAAAATAAGGTATGTAAACGAATTAAATTGAATATAATTTCGGTTCATAGCAGATTGTTTAACTAGGAGAGCATAGATGACATTACGGGTTAACGACAGAAGCTACCTACTCACCACAGCTCCTACTAGTGGGAGGAGGTTATCAATGGGTGGAAGCAAGGTTATCGGCGGGAGGGAGTCAAGAAGCTGAAACCGTTTCAAAACTTTGTCACCTCTTCCGCATGTTATGTTCCCCTGTTAAACCAAGCGTTGGTATACGAGTAAACGTACCAAATATACTTGTTTCTTACACATTATAAATTATGACACATGTTAATCTTCCATGTGACCGGATTTTCTTCGTCTTTCGTACTGTATAGAAGAAGTCATTTCAGCTGAGGTCTCATTTAAATTTAGATTAGATTTTATGAGATGGCTTACCGGCCCATTCCACAGCGACCTTTTAAGATCTCTTGTGGTCCTCTGAATCTAGATTACATTCTCCAACTCCGACTCCGACTCTTTTTAAGTAGCCAATCAGCCTCGAGACTGAATCTTCCATGTAGTTTTTTGCCGGTAGCTTCTCATCGCGTAGTACAAGAAACCGCACATTCGCCAGGCAGTCGCACTGGCATAGGATGTGCTTTGGAGTTTCCTCTTCTAGGTGACATAATCAGCACATGGCTTTGTCTGCCCACCCCATTAGCTTTGCGTGCATTTAAGCTGACAGTGCCTTGTAAACATACCTATTACGGCTTTGACAGTTTTCCTAATATTGCTCATTAGGTCTGCCGTAAAAGTTGGCGAATGTCCTCTAATAAACTGTTCCACCTGTCTCTGCCCAAGTGAGATTACCTACCATTCTAGAGATTTGTGTGCCACCCACTTCCTGGGGTTCCGGTCTAATGAATTGCATTGATGAGCCTTGTCCGGCTATTACTCAAGCTACCATGACCTTGCAAGGGTCTCCAAGTGCGTTTGAGGCACCTGCGTAGGTCTCCAGTTTTTTCCACACATTCTTCTGCATCTGCCGAAGGAAATGGTAGCTTTCTGTGTGGTCTTCTGAAGGTGAGTGATCCATGAAAGCCTTTGATTAAAATGTATACCTAGGTACCTTGTTCCTTTGGTAAATGGAATCATTTTTCCTCTCTCCTCTAGCACTATTGGTTTTATGCCTTGTAGTGCCGTCTTTTTTTATTGATAATTTGTGTTTTATGAGCATTGATTGTCAGTCTCTCTTGTATGTACCAATTTATGGATTTTTCCGATATCATCCCAACAAACTTGCTCCTGACTACAATAGCGACTTCGTCTGTTGTTTACTGTCTGTTGTGGGCCGTTCTGTGAGGAGGTCATCTACCGAGGTTGTCCATAGTAGTGGTGATAGCACTCCGCCTTGTGAACATCTTGCACCCGTCCTTGCCTTGATGGTGACTTGCCCCAGAGTGGAGGTTATTATCTTATCCTCCAGAGTTTCCTTCATCCATCGGCATATTGTTGTGGATGTCCCTCGTCCATCTAATTGCATTAACCAATTAATTCGTGGTAACATTGTTAAATGCTTCCTCGATGTCTAAGAAAGTAGCCATCGCTATCTCTTTGTCTGCTATTGAATTTGAGATAGGCCTGCGATCATCCGCTAGATCCGTAGATTTGCCTGGCTGATAGGCATACTGACGATTGCTTTGGGGTTTCTCCTTTAACACTTCGTCTCTTGTGTACCTGTCCAGTGACCTTTCTAACGTTTCCAGTAGAAAAGAGGAAAGGCTTTTTGGCCAGTATGACTTTGGCGTTTAGTCAGATACTTGGGTATGTAAATGACTTTAACCTTTTGCCATACTACCGGTATGTATCCCCATGCCAGACTAGCTTTGATCATCTTAATTACATGTGATATTGACACATGGATTCCCATTTGTAGTTGAATGGGATATATACCATCTGCTCATGGGGATTTAAATGGTTGTAATTTGCTTATGGCCCATCTTATTTTATGTGGTCTTGTGACTTTAGTGGCTATTTTCCAATCCGAAGAAATTGGCCTGTTTGGCCTTCGTTCTCGTATGGTAGGCCCAGCTGCGTCGGTGGTCAGAATTGATGATGCTGGGCAGTCGACGTTTATTAGTTCCTTTAAACTCTCCTCTTTGGTTCCTGTAAAGGTGCCCTCCGCTTTCCTAGTGGAACCTACTTTTTTTCTGATTGTCCCATTCTTTGCCAGGACTTTGTGGATCCGAAAGCATGCGGTGGCAATCGGGATGTCCTCACAAAATTTCCTCCATAAGTTCCTTTTGGCTTTACGAATTTCTTTGTTGTATTGCGTGAGCTTATACCCAGTATTGGTTGCTTTTGGCCTTGTTAAAAAGATCGTGGTCCTCTGCCCCAAGTCTCTTTAAGTCGTTGTTCCTCAAACTGTGATATCCGTATTCCTTTTTGGTTTCTCCAGACAGTTTTATTGGTAGGCCACCATAATCGCTTCGCTTACTTTTTCTACTGCCGCTTCTATAGCTTCAATGCCATAAATCGTTACAGTACCATCCTCGGGAATTCTACTGAGGGACGTTTTATATCCTATCCAGTTTGTATCTCTTGTACTTCAGTACTTGCTTACCAATGGAGTTAAATTAATGTCAAACCTTATGTGTCTGTGTTCCGAGCATGGCGGTTCGTCAGACTCATGCCAATTTTTTATGTTATCACTAATTTTACTCGAACAGAGTGTTAAATCTAACACTTCTTTACGAGATTAAGTAACGAAAGTAGGTTTATTGCCTTTATTGGAAATTATTAACCCTTCAGAGGAGATGGAATTTGAAATGGACTTAACTCTTTTTATTGATTTTCGTGCTGCCCCAGATGGTATGGTGAGCGTTGGCATCACATCCTATGATTAGCTGCATTCATTTTTCCACACAGTATGCAACTACGTCGCTTATTATGTGTGGTGGACCTTCAACCTCGTCACCCGGGAACTAGGCGGAGCATACAACCAGTCTCTTATCTCCTTCCGTGAGTATTGTTGGAATAACAACATCATCGGTGCAGAGCACCAGTATCAGTTTACGACCTACCCCATTAATGTGAATTACATATGCTCTAGGTCTTGTGGCCCTTGCTATATATAATTGTTTACCTTGTTTAGTGGATAGGACAACAATCTTCTCACCCATACGCCAGGTCTCCTGCAGGAGGGCCACGTCAATGCCTTATTGATCCATTCTCCTAATCAGCGTTGCCAAGGAGGCTTTCGCATGCTGAAGATTGGCCTGCAGGGCCCTTATATTCTTCTTCACCGGGTGAAGGTTTCCTCGGCTCTTGATCTGAGGACTCTCCCTCCTCCTTGGTGAAGTTATCTCTTGGACAGGTGTCCTTAAGAGTATGCTGAATCCACTTTCGAAAGTCCCATACAACCATCTTGCTCTGATGCAGTCCGCACAAGTATATACCAAAAAACGTAGTGCTCGGGGAGGAACAGCTTCTCGCCTCCCCCCCATCAATGGCGGAGTCCCGCAGCTCGTTCGGAGACTTAAATTTAGAAGTCCAATTTTTTTTTATTCCACTATACTACTTCTGGCAAGAAAATTGATGCAAACCATTTACAACTGATCATTCTAGTAGTATAGTGGAACAGGTGGAAAGATCTAGTAGGGGTGAGACAATCAAAAATGCTTCTGGGAAACTACAACCAGATGAGAATGAATTAATGCCTGAGCCAGAGTAAGACTGCACTAAGAGCTTTGACAGTTGTCCAGACAGGATACTGCCACCTGTATGGGTACCTCATAAAGATTAAACTAGTGGAGCAAGAAGAATGTAGATTTTGTGGAATGGAAGAAGAAACCTCCATTCACATACTTGCAGGATGCAAAGCAATACAGAAACTTACTTAAACTGAAGCCTACAAATATCTTGAAATTCCTTTGGAGAGGAACTGCTGTCTCTGAGACTTTCCTCAGGAACTAAGTAACTAAGTGGGAGGAAAGAGGCACAAAAAATCATTGAGGTTTCAATAAATCTCACCCAAAGATACATACCTACATACATACAGCAGGCGGAAACTTTCTTCATAGTGCTTCGTGCGTGAAATCTCGGCTCATTATGAAAGTCCCATACAATACATTGCTGTATTTTTTGAGCTAAGAAGCTTCCAATATATGTGAATATGCTTTGTCCACAACTATTTGATATTGTTCACATTTCACGTTCATTATTCACTAGTGAATATTAAGTGTGGATAATGAACAGGTCACATGGATAAATGGGACCTACATTGGAGGTTATTTTTATACAAATGTCACAATATAACAAATAAAAATTATCACCGCGTTCATGATTCGAACCCTACGCCTACAATTCTTCTGTTTCACAGTCACACCTCTATACCACTCCACTACGGAGACAATAATTTATCAACCAAGCTGTTGTATATATGATGTATGTCAAAACTGAAAAAGTGACGTTTCGAATAATTTATAGCTGATTTCAAGAATTTGAACTATTATCCTGAATTCAAATATAAATTACTAAAAAATATAATATGGAAAACGAATCGGAATGTTACCCGCCAAAAATGAGAGAAGCAGAATAAATAGTATCCTTAAATTTATTGCCAGAAAAATCGAAAAAAACTATATATGAAAACCTATAATCCTCTCCTAAGAGGAAAAAAATTCATTTATAAACAGGTAATTAATAGTCGTGGTCAAAATATAGTATTCTACTCGCATATAATGACTATTATTCACTTAGGTTTATGTCACGCACCATCGTGAATATTAGCCATTATATTCTTGTTGACTATACTATTACAGGACATTTCTAATTTTTGCATAACTTCCCTGCAGCTATCGAAAAGATCTTTTTTCTGGTGGCACAGCCTTAACAATCTCTAGAGTCCTTACTCTTTTTTTCACGCTCTAATAGGAGATATAAACAATTCCTATGCTATGTAGCTGTGGCGTACTACTAAGTAATGATATTATCCCTGTGGTAATTAGTTGAAAGGCCATAAGTGACTTTTTTGCTGTTTGAGTTATTTTTGGATTATGTATGCATATGTATTCTAGATTCGCACCATTAAAACGGAATGAGTGAATTTGTCCCCGAATCCCTTCAAACTGTGTATCAAAAATTATGCTCTGTCTTCAAATATCTGATAAGAATCAGTTAAAAGGTCTTAAATAAACTTTTGATTCAAACATTTTTTTATACTAACGGTATAAAAGGCATAAGTGTACATTTACTTTTCCTTGTTTACTAAAGCTAGGTATGCAATTTTATCGCAAAGTACCCTTGAAATAATAGATCAAGTTCTTGGTTCCAGGTCACTCCGATTTAGAGTGTGACGTAGACCATTCCGTGATCGAAGAGCCAAAAAAAGATCGTCTATGGAAATTTACGTACCAAGAGATTGGTATCAACAATGCTAGCAAGATAGACAAATTTACCATTTAGCCGATGGAAAACCAACATTTTTTTCTTTTCTCGAATATTCACGCCAAAGGACCCTTGCAAAAGAAAGCAAACTTTAAGTTAAGCAATGCGAACTGGTTAAACATAAAAAATATTAATGGTATAGTTAACTTTAAGAACACATTACAAGAAGAGGAACCGTTCAAATAAATTACATTCTTTAGAAAAGGACCAAAAACTAATGCTTTAGAAGCATTTGTTCTTTCTCCTTTGTCCGATGGTCCTATGCCTATAATTTAATTTAATTAAATTTAATTTAAAATCAAATATTAATTAGCTTAGCTTTAGCAAAAAATGTAAAAATTTCAACGCCATTTTCCCAGAAATCGAAAAAATGAACTTCTGACCTTCTAACTAATTACCAGAGATTTTAATTAATCGAAAATAAAAATCTACTTCAACTGGATCACACATTAAATGATAATCAGGAAGAAAAAAAACCGACAGAAGCAAAGTTGATCGAGACTAAAACTCACGTTCTCTCACCAAACTCAAAGCAGTGAACAAAATTGTATTGACGTAAAATTGTTTTTTCTCTTTTTCCTAAAAATTTCTCTGCTCTGCTTTTGGTTATGGCTCTGTTATGGTGCGTGTTGCCGCCCTCAAATATGCATGACGCTTCAATTACGATTACAATATTCACGTAAGTATTTTTTTCATCATTATCATCAAAAATATATACACCATAAGAACATTATATTATCCGACCAGACAATAATGGAGGTTATATAGAATAGTCCAGGCAACGGAGGAAAAATAGCGGAAATAATTCATGTAGAAGCCAATTTTGGCACACTTGTAGGGGACGGTGTTCTTAACAACATACTAAATACAGAGGGGTGGGGGTGAAGCTAAGGGTGGGGGGGTCTCTAAAGATTCCTTTTTTCAGTTTTTTTAATAGCTCGAAAAATACTGCCTCTAGCGAAAAATGTTTAAATACTAAATTAAACTACATAAAATTCTCTATAAAAAAAGTTCCATACATTTTTTTTTCTTGGATCAATGCTTAAGGAAATATGGAGGGGGGAAATGGAAAATTTAAATAAAGCTTTTATTTTTAAAAATAAAATGTTTATTGTTAAAAATAAAATATTTGTAGTTAAAAATGAATGAAAATGAAGTAATTAGTGTTTAATGATGTAGCTTGTAAATTAAATTTCGTCGAAATCTAAACTTTCATCTTCATCGACGGAGGCTCCGTTTGTACATGAGTCGGAGCACCGGAGCAGGCAATCCCTGCTTTGCGGCAATCGCGGTTAAGGATCCCATCATCTATCTTGACCCAGCCCCATTGGATGGATGGTAGGGGGTTGCCGAGCCACTGTTGTATCTGTAAGAAAGTGATGAGACCAACGTAAGAATTAATCACAAATTAATATTTGTAATTTAAAGAAAGTAGTAGGTATTTAAAGCTACATGTAAATGGATTAACCTGTAGATATACTCTGAGCGAATGTTGCTTTGAAGCTTCTCTGGTTGGAGGAAGAGCGGCCATGTCTGATTTGGGCTCCGTTGAAGCGATTCCCACTTTACTCTTTCCATGTATCGCCGAGGTGTTGTCGCATCCGGAGAAGCTATGGAGAAGGAGAATCGTTTTGGCGATTGGAAGTTGTTGAAGTTGTCGCACTGAAAACAATTTGGTCTCCACATTCCCACGGCCTGGCTTCATGAAGTACATATTGATTGATTGTGATGCCAATCCAATGAGGGGAACTATCAAGTCCACATCCTCCCCAACTATTACTATAGTTTGATGTACAGCAGCTTTATCCAGCCTGCACCTCGCAATAGTGCCGTCAGCATCCCCTGAAGCAACAGTTGTTTTAATCCCGGCTGCTGTCATTTCCTCGCTGAGCAAGTGAATCAGCCTTGTTTTGTTCCTTTCACTAGTAAGAAAATGCTCTTGTTGAACTGTGATGGCCGTACTTTCATGAAAGTTGATGTCAACAGAAGTTTTTGTGATCCCTCTTCGCTTCTGCTCCGCTCGTTTTGTATTGTCGACATCAATATAACCATCAAAAACCACCATAAAATTTTCACCGTAATGTTTCTGTACATAGGCAATGGCAAATTGATGAAATTTCGGAGGACTGTTTCCACTTCATGCGGTGGAGAAGGAAACCGCCATCTACGGCAACGGTGCTCTTGGTGAGATCGAGAGTTGCGTTGTCCTCTGCTCACAAATATCACAACATCGATAAAGATGAAGAAATTTAATGTTCAAGATACATCATTTAACACTAATTACTTCATTTTCAACAAGAAACATAGTATTTTTAACTATAAACATTTCATTTTTAAAAATGAAAACTTTTTTTTTAATTTTCCATTTTCACCCTCCATATCTCCTTAAGCATTGATCCTAGCAGAAAAGTGTATAGAATCTATTTTTATAGTGAAGTTTATGCAGATTAATTTGGTATATGACTATTTTTTCGCTAGAGGCAGTATTTTTCGAGTTATTAACAAAAAACTGAAAAAGGGACCTTTAGAGACCCCCAACACCATAAGCTTCACCCCCACCCTTCAGTACTTTTAGTATGATGTTGAGGTCACCTTCCCCTACAAGTGTGCCAAAATTGACTTCTACATGAAATATTTCCGCTATTTGGTATATTTTGGTATTCGTTGCCTGTATTAATATCGTGGGTTTCGAGCTCGGACCTAACAAACGAATTTAAATTGAAACTATATTATAGTTTGAGCTCTGATCTTGTGATATTTTGTTTTGACTCAAAAAAAGTTTTTTTAATTTTATTTCTTGATAATTTTCAGTACCTACCTATATAAAGAAAATATAATTATTGATGTTTATACGATATGCTCGTAAACTTTAAAAAAGTAAAGATATCTCAGAAATTATTAAATCTTTTATCATGTACGTTTTTGAAAATTAGACTTATTTTAAAATGTGTCTCTGAGTGGATCGAGTTCACAGCATTTTATTAACAACTTTGAACAGGATCTGTTGACTGGAAGCCTAGAGATTTGAATTCTCCGAAAAAAGAAGAAGATTTTACGTATCATAAAACAGCTCTTTTACAGTATTTTTCGTGTATTTTCTGGCTTTGAAATATTGTTGAAGAGTGTTTTAAAGAGAAAAGACAAGACTAATGGAACGTTTATTATAAAAACTATCTCATAGAATTTATGAATCCCAAAAATAGTGATCTGAATTTTTTGTGAAAAAAAACACTCATGGTGTTTTTCATAGTTACAATCTGATCAGTTAAATCAATGATTAACTTTTCCACAGCCCATATTACTTCTTTGACAAAATTAAATCTAAGAACTCATTCACTATTATTCCTCAATATTTTCTAATAACTTATCACTACACTAACTCACTACGTATGCATAGCTCTGTGTTTGCGCTGGTATATTCAGAAGCTCGTAAGGTTTGATCCTCTTGAGTCATCTCGTCTGGTTGGATAGTCGGGGAGATGCAAGGGCTCGACGTTGACGTGATGAAAAAGTCTCTGTCAGTGACTTTTGGCCAATTTCATGATCAGTTATTGTACATAATACAGAGTCCCACGACGTTTTGACAGTCCAAATTCTCGAAAACTGTACATATGACATGTATGAAATTTGGCAGATATGAACAATCGAAACTGATGCTTATATTTATTCACGTGACCCCAACATAATTTTTTTTAAATTGGACAACCGGTATAATATTACAATTTTGGATATATCATTCAAAAACAAATTGAACGATACCACACTTGTCATCATTGCATTGTGCAGTGATGATGATAGAGGCAATTAAATGAGCATATGTATAAATTATTTTATTAAAAAACGTAACTTAAAATGGAACTAATTTTATAATGAATATAAGCATCAGTTTCGACTGTTTATGTCAGCCAAATTTCATACATGTCATATGAACAGTTTTCAAGAATTTGGACTGTCAAAACCTCGTGGAACACCCTGTATAATTCAAAATTTTTTAGAAGAGGTTGTGTAGGTTCTATTTGACACAAATTCTCGTCGTCCACCTGAGGTGGACAGAGAAATGCCGGACATAATGATTTGTGCTACTTCAATACAAGAGCCTACACTTTTTGGTGAGCAAACTACTGTTGAATGCAAGTGCCATAACTATTCAAAGAATTCTAAGGAAAAATGTACCGGGTGTCTGATAAGAGAGGTAACCCGCTGTATCTCAGAAACTATTTATCGTATAGCTTATTTTGGGAATCTTCCAAGTCAGCCTTCCCACTCACCCCTACCGGTTATTTTACAAGATAGAGGAAAAAGTACTGGAGCAAACTTACGTATACTGATCTACTGATTAGGAATATTTTAATTTTGTGGTACCGTAACGTTAGATTTATTATATAAAAATGATGTTTTTGTTTTATTATTGTGAACTACGACCTCTAGTAGTGTAGTAGAAAACTTGAAAATAATTCCCAGCAGTTTTTCGTATGCGAGTATGAAAAACAGATTTTTTTCTCTAAGCTGTACGATAAATAGTTTCTGAGATACAGCGGGTTACCTCTCTTATTCAGACACCTGGCACATCGGTCGTATGAAGTACGAAAAACCCAAAAAAGGGTGAAAAAATGACAATTTCCGACGATTTTCTGCTAATATTGACCCAAACATCTGGCCCTCTGTACTCTTATTATGTTTGTTATCGTTGGTTTCTTGTATAATAATCGTTATTCGTTCTCCTTCACTATTCGTTCTCCTCTGTTTTCACTCCTCCAAATATTTTCTCAACATTTTCCTCTCCCATATTTCTAGTCTGTCCTCTTCCTTTTCATTCATAACCCATGTTTTACAGGCATATGTTACTGATGGTTTTAATATTGTTTGATATATTCTGATCTTAACCCCTCTGGATAACATTTTTTGCTTTTAATATGCTTTTAATATTTCTGCTGCCTCACTACCTTTGGATATTATTTTTTCTATTTATTTTTCTTCACTTCCTTATTCTAGTTGTTCCACTATCCCGAATGTATATGTGCAACCATCGCATTATATGTTTAAGTCCGTATTTTTATCTCTCATAACCATGTAAGTAGGTACTTAGTTTTCTTTTCATTAATTACCAGGCCATATTCCTTTGCTTTTTTCTCCAGTAATTTAAATATTCTCTCTAGATCGTTTTGTGTTCTCGTCATTAGAACTAGATCATCAGAATTCGCAAGACATTGGTGTTTATTGTTGTAAATTAATCCATTAGTCCTTATCGAGCTTCCTCTTGGTATGATTTCCAATTCTATGTTAAATAATATCGTGGACAATGGATCACCTCGTCTTAGACCTTTTTCTACTTCAGATTTCATTGATGTTTCCCCTTTCAATAAGATTTTGTTACATGTGTTTTGCTGAGTCCTTCTTATCAACCTGCAGAGCTTTTTGGGTATACCTAGTTTCTTCATAGCTTCGTATAACTTGATTCCTACAATTGACAGTCTAAAAACAACAAATATAAAAGCTTAAGTTTTGTTCATAACTATTATGCATCTCATTATAAATATTTGATCTATTGTGGATCTTCCTGACATGAAACCTTAAGAAGGGCGATTCCTCTTCAGTTATCGCAT
Source organism: Lochmaea crataegi (assembly GCA_947563755.1). Taxonomy (NCBI): domain Eukaryota; kingdom Metazoa; phylum Arthropoda; class Insecta; order Coleoptera; family Chrysomelidae; genus Lochmaea; species Lochmaea crataegi. Next base: position 27,759,109 of record OX387429.1, read on the forward strand.
TGTTTTATATCTCCTTTTTTATAAATTGGGTACAATAGGGATGTATTTAAATCTTTTGGTACATTTCCTTCGGTCCGTATTTTGGAAATTAACTCTGCTATTCTGCACCTTCCTATTCCACATTTCTTCAATATTTCTGCTGGTATGCCATTAGGTATTTCCGGCACTTTTATTATTTTTTAGTTGGTACTTGCTATCCTCTATCTCTTGTTCAGTTGATATTTTTACGATTATATCATCTTCTTCTTCCTCTAGGTTACAGCTCATATTATTGTCTTCTTTATGGTTGTTCAGTAATCCTTCGAAATACTTTGCAAACAGGTCTAATTTCCCTTTTTTATCTCCAAATATTTCTTCATTTTCAGTCTTAAGGTACAGTATTTTATTAACACTGTGTTCCTTATTCCTGTTAGCTTCCTGATAAAAGTTTCTGATTACTTAATTTTTGTATGTTTCTTCAATTTTGCTCAAATCCTCATCCTTCCGTTCCCAATTCTTCTTTCTACATATTTGATCCGTTTTTATAAAGTGGTCTAAGTAAAACGCATATCTTCCATCAGCAGTCCCACGACTGTAATTGTTTTTGTAACATAAATTAAAAAAATTAATGCAAAATTAGAATTCGTGGTTTACCGAACGTATCAAAGGTATCTTTACAATTTTACGTTTCACGGACACATTGTATAAATAATATTTATACAGGGCTTCAAGATATATGACCGCCTTGTCTTTACTAGGATGAAAATGAGTGAAGTTTTGTTACAACGCGACATAATGTTAGTGTTCATACAATATAGACGTTATTATAGAAACTGAAAAGGATTAGAATTCAATTTTCGATTGCAAGGCAAACTTCACTTATTTTTCAATTGCTACCTACCTATGTAGTTTTTGGTTTTTCAAACACTTCATATAATACATTTCGAAGGATTTATTATAAAACAAATTCAAATTACAGAGTATTGACATTTACAATTATTATTTTCAACGTAATTGGGACAAATTTAAAAAAAAAACTTCAACTGATACGATTAATTATTTGAATTTTAAGAATAATATTTATAACTGGCAACGTTTGAGTTTGCAAATTTCCGTGTATTAATTATAACATAAATAAGACGGTAGGTTTCAGACCTATAAATATAGAAAAATAATTTTTATTCATTATAAGTATATTTTTTCATAAACAAAACAAAATTAACTTTACAAATACTCTTTTACTTTGTTCTCAAATTTTTGCATATATGCATGAAATTCCATTTTGGCATTGCATTTGGCTGCTACTTGTTTTTTTCAATCATTTTTAATGTTGTTATTGAATTTATATTTACAAGAAATTTGACGAAAAAAACTAGGTCTGCGTGTAAAAATCTAGCATGCCAGCACCATTAGTTAGTATCAAAAGCACAGTACATATTTGAACTTTATCCGGGTTTCCAGAGGATAAGAAAAACTAAAAGAACATTTACCATATCCTCGTCATACATCCGATAGTATTGTTACGCAATTTTGTCACTTAGTGACGAATGATAACAGTGACAAAACACCAACGACCTAAAAAATTCATATTTTTAAAACCTTGAAAGATTGCCAACTTTTAGCTTTCTACATATTATATTATCATGTCACTATCAGAGCATTCTAGATTAGATTTGATGAGGTGTCTAATCGTCCTATTCCACTGCAAACTTCTCAGATCTATAGTGGTCCTCTGAATCTAGATTAAATTCTCCAGTCCGATTCTTTTTTTTATAGCCAATCAGCCTCTAGACTGAACCTTTCATGTAATTTCTTGCCGGTGGTTTCTCATCGCTCAGTACAAAAGAGCATCCTAAAAACAAGTTACAGTGAACTCATCCCTCCTCGAACACATGAAATTTGAGTTTTATTTCGTTATTTTGCACCTTTGTGTACCAAATCAAACTTATAGCAGATGCAAGCTTTTCAAGGCGTATTAAGAAATTGACGGTGAGAAGTATCTAAGTATCTTGTTTTTTACCATTCTAATATTGTATTGTATATTTTTTTAGAAAGAGATTTCTTGAGATCTATTTTTTCTCATTCTTTCACTCAATCTCAAGATTAGTAGTTACTTTAAAACCTACTCGATAGAGAAATTTGAGGATATCCACAGGCCTTAGGTAAGACAAGTCTTCCCCTTCTATCCAGTAGTCTCCCAGGGAACCAAATTTTTGAAAACCGGGGAGTAGAACAACCGAGAGAAAAGAGGTGTGGTTCTATCGAGAATGGATAAATGGTATTCTTGAAAGTCATTCTATCGTACGTCAATAGAAGGATGACTCCTTAAATTGAAGGGATCAGCCAGGGTACACGGAATAATTTGACAGTTTTGTGAATTTATTTGACGTTGTGTACCATTAACGTCACTTTTTCATTATCTGCTGTCCAATTTATATATATTTAACTATTTTCTTATAGCTTTTGCCCGCGACTTCGTCCGCGTAGAAGTCGAAAATTGTTCTAATAGGATTTTTAATTAGTTTTTTACGTTATTAATTTTGTTCTAACATATAAATTATTATGTTAAAATGTTAAGGTAAGTTTTTCGTTCAAAGAAAATTCAAAGGAAAGGTGAGAAACTTTGCTGGATACCTAACAGAAGTTTTCATACCTGTTGATGACAAGATAGATCAAGAGATGGCGAGATTTCTAGACGCTAGCTACCAAATGTCTCTACCTATCAAATCTTTCCCTCATGCAGAAGTCAAAGGAGAAATAAACAAGCTGAACTTTCGAAAGGCTCCTGGTTATGATGTAATAACAGGACAAATATTGAAACAACTACCAAGAGAAGCAATCATCTTACTGACGACCGTATTCAACAGAATCATAAGTCTACCTTGTTTCCCCACAATCTGGAAGTACGCTGAAATCATAATGATTCCCAAGTTAGGTAAATCTCCACACGAACGAACGTCATGCAGACCTATCAGTCTATTACCTACAAAAAGTAAAGTTCTTGCAAGATTGATACTAAAAAGGATCAACCAAGAACATGACCTACACACACTCCTTCCAAATCATCAATTTGGTTTCCGAGAGCACCACTCTACCACGGAACAAGTCCACAGGATATGATATCTCACAAGCCTTCGATAAAGTATGGCATCCAGGCCTTCTCTTTACACTAAAAAACACCCTTTCCCATAACTTTTACCTGCTCCTCAAATCCTACTTAACAGATAGAAATTTCTCCGCTAAACACGAAGACACTCAATCCACCATCAACCCAATTGAATCCGGCGTCCTCCAAGGTAGCGTTCTTGGACCACTACTCTTCCTTATTTATACGTCTGATATACCCGAAACACCACTATATCATCTTTTGCTGATGACGTAGCAGTACTATCTGTGGATGAAAACCCAGATAGAGCTTCAGAAAATAGCCAACAACACCTTAACCTTCTCAATGACTGGTATAGTAGATGGAGAACAAAAGTCAACCAAACCAAATCGGTACAAGTTACATTCACTACTCGACATTGCAACTGCCCACCTTTAACAATGAATAATATACCTATACCTGTCAAAACCGAAACAAAGTAGGACCTTGGGCTACACTTAGATAGACAAATTACATGGAAGACACACATCGAAACCAAACGCCGACTGTTGGACATCAAGTTTCGACACATGTACTGGCTGCTTGGCTGTAAATCAAAACTGTCGTTGAACAACAACAAGATTATTCTATATAAAGCAATCTTAAAATCTATTTGGTCATGGAGTACAGCTTTGGGGATGTGCTAAACCAACCAGAATCATCAAAATACAACGATTTCAGTCTAAGGCACTTAGATCAATCGTAGATGCACCATGGTATATCAGTAATAGAGCTATCCATACTAATCTAAACATTCCTTTTGTTACGGAAGAAATCCAAAAAATAGCCGACAGCTACAGGGACCGGATCACCAACCATGACAACCGCCTAATTGAAGAACTATACAACAACGGACCTGATGCGAGAGGACTACACAAAATATGGCCTGAAGACTTAATCCATCATAGAAATAATCAATAAGGAGAAACACTAATGGGTGTTTCCCTTCAAAGCCTACTCATCCAACATATTTACTTAATGCTCTGTAAGAGGCAGATTGTAAATATATGAGTTGTGAATAAAAAAAAGATAAAAAATATCCAAGTACAAATAAAATTAAAATTTCGAATTCTAATCAGATTTGAATATTTATATTTGACGTTGCAATTTTGAACAGTATTGCACCAAGCTTTTAAGTGAGTTCAACGTGTTTATAATAAAATCGGATTTCGTTTTCAAACGTGTCAAAATGATATGTAATATAAATCAAAAGCATTAAGGACTATTCATATCGATGCAAATCAACCCCAAAATAACTTTATACCCCTTTTTAACCCCGTTAGGAGATGAGTTTCAATGAAATATGAAACACGTCTTCCATCAATTCTGTTTATGCAAAATTTTAAGAAGATTGGACCAAGGAATCACGTTGTACCATACACACTTTGCCCCCGTCCTTCACTCCCTTAGGGGTAGAATTTCGGAAAATCCTTTCTTATCGGATGCCTACGTCATACAAAGAACACACCCTCCAAGTTTCAGGTGTCTACGATCAGCGGTTTAGGCTGTGCGTTGATCTGTCATTCAGAACAAAGCATTTTATATGTATAGATGAAATAATAAATAACAATCTTCAAAGATTATTGTTGTGAGAAGAAATTATGGAAGATGTTGGACGATCGATATTATTATATTATTATAATTATTATTATCACTTCAACACTGGGCTGTTATTTCTTATTATAATATAACAATAATTGTATTTCAAATTAAAAACTGACACATTACAGATTCAAATACTCGCACGAAATTTGGCATCGCTGTGGCTTTGATTCCTATTTTATGCTCCCTGCTTGATGTTCCGGAAAACGTAATTACGATCTTAACAGAACAGCAGTAGATTAGAATAGAGGAACGATCTCCGGGAAACGTTCTATTCTATTGCCGTCAAGAATTGATGCCCAGGTGTTGTGCAATCATCTTCCAGACAAAGACGTCACGTCGGATCTTACTATGTGATGATTAATATGACGGTAAATGGCTGTAACCTCACAGGGCACCAGCTCGAAGGGCTCCGGCTAGAGACTCCTCTCAAGGGTGATTCGACCCCAAGTTTATGTAACACAATGATAACAGAAGGGTTGTAAAAATTGAGGGCGCCACTACCTTTTTGACGATAAAAAGTACTAAAAACTAAGGCGGAAAAGGTAGAAACGCCTTGTAAAATTTAAATGAAAGTTAATAATAAAAGTGACTTATAATTACCCCGGGCGATATCTCCCTCAACTTTTATAGTTGAGGATTTATAATAAAATAAAAAAAGGATTAATAACAAATTTTTAATTTATTCTGCCACAGGAAATGAATAACGGAATTTGTACTTTTATAGGTACTTAGCTTAGATGAAGTGGTTTCCTGGAGAAGAGGTCAGGTCTTGATCTGAACTGATGTGTTCTGTTCTAGGGCGGTATTTTGATCTAGGGCTGTATCCTGGGGTTCTATCCTTGGCTAGGGCTTATATCATAGCCTGGGTCTTGGGGTTATATCCTTGGGGTTATATCCTCGGGGTTATATCCTCGGGGTTATATCATCGGGTTATATCCTTGGGTTATATCCTTGGGTTATATCCTTGGGGGTTATATCCTCGGGTTATATTATTAGGGCTGTGCTTACCACAGCAAAATTCATAAGATAGGTACTTAAGATATGAAAGATAGCGAAAGATGGTCTTTTCCCGTAGGCGGACGATAACGGAAAGGGGTGTCTCTCGTGGCGTTGGAAAAAATGGAAGCGTCCGTTGGCAGACGTCAATTGTCTTATGATCAGGGTTGAAATATTTGGGATCACAGAACTATAATTGGAAGTGGCTAGTGACGACGAGCGCTAATTAAAAGGATATATTCTGTAAAATCGAAACAGGTCGATAGACATGTTACACAGTGGCCTGTTAAACAACATGGATCAAGTCTGCTACAGTCTAAAACTGGTTTGGTGACATTTTTCGAAGAATCTTCAAATGAACAATTCCTGGAAAATTGTGACAGAAGTCTAAAACCCTTTTTGCAGTCCGATTATTCAATGTTTGCTTGGCAAAAATTAACGAGATGTTAATGGCAAGTTTTGTTGCGATAAAATCCCCTGCGGCCCCCTTGCTTGCAAAGAAGTCTGCCCCTTCACTCCCATTCATACCAGAATGGCCAGGAATCCATATCGGACACAATTTGTTGAGTCAAAAATCATCTGCTCTTAGTAGTTCTTCCTTACGGAAGACCTAGTAATCTCTATTCGCCATAAGGAAAGTATAAGGCAGGTGGTAGTCTACTGTTGGGAGAATTGTGTCAAAAGTCATTCCCATAATACTGTAACTTGCAGTAGTCTATTTCGCTCTATAAAAGCCTGTTCCATGCATTTGGAAATATGCACAATTATTCTGTATGTTGTCTAGAAGTCTGCTTACTTCCATTTCATCTCAATAAAATACGATTAACCTAGGAACGGGAAAAATGACCTTGAAAAATGTAAATATTTTTATAATGTCATAATAACGATAATCTATGAATTTTTTTCGACAGAAATGGATGAAATAGCTTTTAAACATTGTGCTCTGGAAACCCTCCTTTCAATATTTTCTTAGATGTCTGTAATATTTGCTGAAAAACGATTTCTATTCACGATCTTATAAGGTATTCAATAAAATATTGCCTTATTGTTCGTAGTTTCTACTTATATATTTATTTTTAAATATTTTGTACTGTGTTAGTTAGCATTTTTTCGGATACTATGTACTGGTTTGAGCTGGGTGGTTGAAACATACATTTCAACACACATTATATAGGTATACACAATTTTTAAAAGCAGACTGCTTAGATTTATTACACAAAATAACAAGCAATGCTATTTTTTTCTTATACAATTCAAAAAGTAGTTGAACTAAAAGACGAATTACAACTAAAAATATTGATATTCAAAATTTTTAGTTTTCCAAATGCTTTTCAGAATTAAATAACTGTTTCTGTATAACTAAAACACAATAATTAAATATGTTTACATTATATACAAGTTTTGAATTTGTCCATTTTCCAAACAAGCTAAGCTTCAGCGATTCGCGAATTTTGAATAATATATGCCTTCTCGAAGGTTATACTTTCTCTAACGAGATTCCAGAAATACCTGCAAATAAAATTGACTAGAACATTTTCATTCTACAAATAACATGTAGCTTTTAATTGACAGGAAATCAAGGTGTCAAAGCAACAAGCGCGATATTATAACAACACTTTGTTGGTAGCCATAACAGCTTTGGATGAGTTATTGAACTTCTTATTAGACAAAAATGGCTTCGCATATCCCCTTTAAGCAGTTTTTTCATTATAGTCGAGCAGCACACCCCTTATGAGATGCATAAAAAAACCATTTAACTCTTTGAAAAAGGATGACTGACCTAAACCCAATGGATTGACAGATACGTTGTGTAAGGTAAATGCACCAGTTATTGACAGTGATCCAAATATTGACACCTAAAGGTAAATCTTCACCAAATAAACTTTTCAGATCCATTTTCAATACAAAAACTTAATAAATATGACATTTGGCAACACTGTACCAGATATGAAACAAATCAGCTGATAACTGCCTGTCATTTCAAAATGTGAAAATTTTCGTTACCAGTTGGATGTGAAAATTTGAGAGATTGGTTAAGGTAATTGAATCAAATATTACTTTTCATTCCATAATGTATTTATGTTTGATTTATTCCATATGTTCGAGGCTACAGTTTAAGTATGAATCAAAGGATTTTTGATGCGTTTTTATCAGTAAAACGATCTAAAGTTGACTGGATCAAGTGATTATTACCATGTACCAATTATTGACGAAGGTGTCAATGACTGGAACTCTCAAGAAATTCATTGCAACTATACCAAAACATTGCAAGAATACTCAGAAAGCTCATCTCTTGATAAGAGTTCTGAAACGTCAATGGTTCCAGTTATTGACATGAGTGTCAATTATTGGTACATCAGGTGTCAGTTACTGGAAACTCATTTATTGCAGATATGGCACCAAAAAAAATATTCCAGAGAGCAGATGAATGAAGCTCTAGAAGCTGTAGCAAGAGGCATACCTGTAGCTACGATACTCTGTGCCAAGAATTACCTTATATCACAAGTCAAGCGGAAAGCTGCCCGTAGAATGTCGTATGGGACCAACTACAGTTCTCACCCCTGAAGAAGAATATTTGCTAGAACAATGGATAATATCTTTGGCTAAGGCTCATCACCCTGTTCATAAAGATCAGTTATTAGATAGTGTACAACTTTTACTACAAGAAAAGAAACGTCAGAAGAATCCTTTCAGAAATTATCGCCCAGGTAGAAAAGGGTTCAGTTCATTTCTGAAAAGGCACCCAAATTTAAGACAAAGAGTTGCACAAAATTTAACTCCGGCACGAGAAAAGGTACCAGAAGAGAAAATTAGACAATGGTTTGGGGAAATAAGAGCTTATCTGGACTCTAAGGATCTATTAGATCTAACTAATGACGCAACACGTGTTTTCAATTGCGATAAAAGTGCGTTTTTCTTCAACCGAAAAGTGATAAGGTACTGACAAAGAAGGGCGACAAAAAATTCTATATTGCTGGAACCAACGATGATGAGGAAAGTGCTAGCTCCTCCTATGGTCATTTTTGAATATCTACGCATTCCAAGTCATATTGCACTCAGCCTCAACAAAAGCTGGGGAATAGGTCGTTCCGAAAGTGGCTGGATGTGTGGCCAAACATTCTTCGAATATATTACAAATATTTTTCTTCCTTGGTTGATAGACAAGAAAATTAAGAGTCCCATATTGATGTTTATTGATGCTCATGTGTCACTTATGACATTTCAATTGTTCCGTTTTTGTTCGGAAAACGGTATTGAACTTCTTTTTTTTATTATTACTCATATTTTATGCCTACTTTTGTTATTACTAAGTCATTAATAATGTTTTCTACTCCTGTTTTATAATATACTTATTAAAAGACTAAAATCTGTATCATAATGATATTCATTATGATACAAATTTTCATTATGATACAGATTTTTAAGCCAATAGGAATGCGACATTCGCACAATATTTAATATAGCCATGGATACCTGGTTGACATTTCTGAAATTAATTATATTAGATGACACTTGATTTGACAGCTGTCAAATAATTTTGATTTTCAAATGTTCCTTTCATTGTTCTTGTTTTTTATGATAAATGATAATTATTAATTAAATAATTCCTATTAATCGGAGTAGAAAAAATATTGTATGCAACTTTCATGTAATGGCCATTAATACACTCGCATATTATATACGAAACTCGCCTGCGGCTCTTTTCGTATCCTACAACATGCTCGTGTCTTAATGGCTATCATTACATGATCGTTGCATAAAATACTATTATATACTCATGTAATAAGGAAAAAATAAAGTTTTTGTCAATAATTGGTGTGTCAATCATTGGTACTTGTCAATTACTGGGGTGTCAACAACTGAATAATAGGTGTCAATTACTGGATCTCCAAAAATATATAAATGCCATAAGAGATTCTGATTGTGTCAATTATTGGCGCCTTTACCTTATATACATATTTATTATATAATTCCTTTTAAAATTAAGGAGAAGTGGAAAATAGATTTTGCGAATACTTTTTTAGATGGATTGCAGGAAAATAAACATTTTTCACCTCTTGGCATTTTTTCTGCACCATTTTCGAGTTTCGGGAGATTTAATAGCGAAAAATTTCCAAGAGTTAACAGAAGAAAATCATGCCTTAGCATCTACTGAAGCGATTGTAGCGTACAATCTCGTAACTGTTACTTAAACTTATAAATTAACCTTATTAGTTTTGTATACAGTCAACTTTTCTCTCAATCCTTGAATTTTCACATCAAATATAATTTTTTTTGCTTTTTCGCCCATACGGGTTGAATGAGGATGAACTGCATGAGTGAGAATAAATTCATGAGAAATTGTTTTTAAATAATTTGTATTAACTATTTTAGAATAACAGTCTCAGAAGTTCGTACCAAAAATTTGGGAGACGATAGAGTAGCTAAAGATATTGAAAGTACTTATAACATTAGTACTTTGCTTTCCACTTTAACCAACTGTATACTTCTAAAGTTAAAAATAAGCAATTGTATTTATTTATAATTATTAAGCGATTCACTGGAAATAAACCAAAATATAACCGTTCATTATCAACAACATAGCGTTATAAAAATATCTCCACCACTATTGTGAACTCGGGTACAAACAAATTCAATGGTTGATGATATTTTCCATATTTGGTTTTTTCACTTCTAAATATGTAAAATTTAAGATTAACACAGTGCTACAAAGAGCCTCTCCATTAGGACCCTTTGCAGATCTTTTTTGTGAGTCCTCTTGTTGTGTTAGAGTTCTTTGTCTAGGCCCGACTTTATTACTAGATTCCGTAGGCCAAGCCTCAGATCCTCCATATTGGGAGGGTTCTGGTCTTTCCTCCTTTATCGTCATAAACCTTAGCATAGTTAGGCCTCCACAGAAGCACAGTTGTTTGTGTGCTGAGGTTTCCACATGTTCTTGGTAAAACCTGCAATATGGTTTTATTTACCAATCCGATACTGTTCATGTCCAACCAAAATCCTGGATGTTCGCCTATTCTGGATTATCAAGTAGATACTACGTGAATTTTGGCAATGATACTTTGATGAAATCTTTGGCCTGTCTCATTCCAGGCGCCCTGTTCCACTATTCTCTGTTATTGTCCAAGTACTGCTATTTTGTTTTTGCTATACTACGGAAGGGTTCTGAACCAATAGGAGTGTTCTTTCTTGGCTGCCCTTTCATTGCCCTTTCTGTCTGTGTGACTTGGTATCCTAGCTCAGTACATTCTAGTTCTTGTATTGGCTTCCAAGTAGTCCCAACGAGTTTGGAATTCATCTGCATGGAGCTAATTACTTTCACAGCCACTTGGCTGTCGGAGTATATGGTCTTTTTCTTCAATTCTCACCTTGATTAATCTCCTCTACAGTTTTGTATTGCTGCAACTTCAGCCTGTAATTTTGACACGCGTTTGTCTATATGCAGTGAGACTTTTGCCTTTGGCTTGACTATAATATATATAGATTATTACAGTTTCCTGTAAACTATCTCATTTAATAAAGCGTGATACCAATAGATATCGAATAATATATTTATACTATTAAACCCCTCATAAAGTATTGACAATATTTTCAAAAACAATAACCGTTCACTTAGAAGAAACTACTTATCGGGCTATATGCCCGACAGACATTATATTACACTTCACAGTTAAACGGGGTCGGTATTATCTACAAGATTTAACCAACCATTCTGGTTTGCAATTAAAAGGGACAATATCACTTGTAGACCGTTTTTGGCGTATTTTCGCCTCATCAGTACAAGGTAGATATTCTCCGTGTAAGAGCTCTGTGAGCTTAATCCCGGACTGAAGATGATACTGAAATCACAATCAATACATATCCTCCAGTAAATAATATGTTAAAGTTGTGATAACAGCGACATCTTCACCTCCAAGTGCAAACAAAAATTCTAATTGACACAAACATATGTTTGTAATATCAATAGATTATTACAGTTTCCTGTAAATTGTCGTTTTTAGTAAAGCGTGTTACCAATAGATATCGAATAATACATTTATACTATTAACGCCTCACAAAGTTTTGAAAATATTTTCAAAATCAATGACCGTTGACTTAGAAGAAACAACTACTTCTCGGGCTAAATGCCCCGATAGACATTGAATTACACTTCTAAGTTAAACGGGGTCGGTATAATCTACAGGATTTAACCAACCATTTTGGTTTTTGCAATTAGAAGGTACAATGTCACTTGCAGACCGGTTTAGGCGTATTTGCGCCTCATCAGTACAGGGTGAATATTTTCCGTGCGAGTGCTCTGTGATCTTAATCCCGGACTAAAGATGATATTGAAATCGCAATCAATACATATCCTCCAGTGTGATAACAGCGACATCTTCACCTCCAACCATACTGGTATATAGCCTTATAAACTTGGTTTGGTTGTAGCTCCCAGTTCTTCCCGCACATTAGAATATTCAAAAATATTTTTTTAGCCTACACTTTTGAAAAAAAAGTACTATTTCATAAAATAATTCAATAAAAATTATTTTACAAAATTTGTACTCACCTATGAAATTCATCTGCATGTCACCCTTATTTGCAAAAAAGCAGAATCGATGTATTTTCGATGTAAAAAAACCAAGTTTTAAACATAAACATCACTGTATAGAAAAAATTAGTTGAACTACAAGTTTTAACGAACATTTTGCTGTACGTTACAGTCGCTTTAGTAGAAGCCGAGTTATGATTTTTTGAAGTTGACAACTTACTTGTGACAATTTTTCGCACTTGAATAATAAAATAATAATTCGAAAATGGTTCGTAACTGTAAAAAAGATAAGAAGTATTTATTTAACCTATTTTCCAGCTCTTCCTAATTTTGCAATAAATCGTAAAAATTACGTGCCATTCGTACCAAAAAAATTATTTAAGTTTTGTGTTTCACACAAATTGACATCGTTTGGTTTGTATCGGTCATATTTTTTTAGAGGTTTAATTGTTATTTCTTAGCATCTCATTAGGGGTGTGCTGCTCACCTATTAATTCCACCATAGTTTGTAAGAATCGTTTGTTCCATTATAACTTCACAAATATCATTTACCAACATAAAAATTGAAGTATTAAGTTTTAAACTCAATAAAATTTAATAGAATATTGTAGAAACCATTATCAGTCTTATGAGGAAGAGAAATATTTCAGCTTCTTCGGAATTTCCTCACGTTTTTGTTCCGGGTTCCTTCACGTTCAGGAGGTATGGGTGGGAGAAATAATACAATTTCTGAATCCCACTGTATAGTGATCAACATTTACCCTGTATAAAAAAAAATATAAAAACATTTAATCGTTTTTTTGTTGGCATTAGTTCACTGCATAATATGAATTTACAGGAAAATAAGTTGGGAGATATATGCTTTTCACTACGATATGTTCCGACTGCTGGAAAACTCACTGTTGTCATTTTGGAAGCTAAAAATTTGAAGAAAATGGACGTTGGTGGATTATCAGGTGAGAAAATTCACTTATATTAGTTTCTGTGATAGAAAAAAATGTCTGACGTTTTTTTTGTAAAATGTTACCAAATCTACTACTTTTGTATCTCGCAAAGTCATTTGAAAATAGTGACGATAGATGGTTCGGTGATATGATCGATTATCGATTAATTAGTTCCATCTGGGGATTAATTACAAAACTTAAACTACTCCCATAACAATGACATAAGTTCTACATTGCTACCAGATTTTTACATTTTCAGATCCCTATGTGAAGATAGCTCTTATGCAAAATGGAAAGCGACTGAAGAAGAAGAAGACTAGTATTAAAAAATGTACCCTCAATCCGTATTATAATGAATCATTTACGTTTGAAGTACCGTTTGAACAAATACAGGTAAAGCTGAAAATAATTATTTTTTTAAAACAATTGTTATCAATATTCTTATAATCATCATTTTAGAAAGTGAATCTTCAGATAACAGTAGTAGATTATGATCGAATTGGTACTTCGGAACCTATTGGAAAAGTGGTACTAGGCTATAACGCAAGTGGAACTGAACTTCGTCATTGGTCAGATATGTTGGCCTCACCACGTAGGCCTATTGCACAATGGCATACACTCAAAGACCCTGAAGATGAAAAGAAAGACTAAGATATTAATGTCGCCTAACAACGCTGATAAATATAAAAATTAAAGTAAGTATTTTTTCATCTGATTCGCAGATGTAAGATAAAGAAAAATTTAGTATTTCTATTATTTATATAACACTCATGGTTGAAGTTATATGTATAGGCCAGCACTTCTGTTGTCGAAGTATAGGCCGCTCTTTGTGAGCTCTTTCGATCCCCTTTGTACGGTGAGTTCGCCATATTTGTAATTTTTTTCCATTCCTTCCTATCCTCTATTCTGCTACCCCAGTCATCAATCATTTGACCTTTTCATCTAAGTAGGGACGTTTGCAGGCTTCCAATCAGAGATTTTCCTTATTGGATCGTCCTTATTCCTTCTTCGAAGATGTCCGTACCTACTATCTTAGTCGCTGCGCCTTTATATGTCTGACTATATATTAACCATTAATGAATCGACTTATTTCGTAGTTATATAGTCTTCTGAACCCTTCATTCGGGATCTGTGTTGTCCCTAGTATTCTCCGTATGATTTTCCTCTCTAGGACTCTGAGATTTTCTTCGTCTTTATCAGTTAGGCTCATAGTTTCACCGGCATACGTTATTACTGGTCGTATCGCGGCTTTATGAATTTTAATTTTGGTTTTTTTACTGATGCACTTGTCCCTTAGTAGTTTCTGATACTTCCAATACTCTTTGATTCCGGCTATTATTCTTGCGTTTATCACCGCACTTCTGTTGTTCTTTTCATCAAATACTATTCTCAGGTATCTGAAGTGATATACTCTTTGTGAAGTATAATCTCCCGTATTTATAATGGCTGTGTTGACTGTCTTCCTTGAAATTTGCATATATATTGTCTTCTCTTGGTTAACTACCAGTACTTTCTTTGCTGCCTCTTTTATCAAGTTATTTAATGTATTATCTAGGCTTTATTTGTCTCTATCAATTAAAGCTACATCTTCGGCATATCCTATTATACAGAGCCGGATTTAGCTAGGGGCTTGGGGGGTCTATAGCCCCGGGCCCTGTGTCTGAAGAGGGCCCACAGGGCCCCCTCCTATATCATCATATCTTGTGACTTACGACTTGTGACTTACGACTATAACCCGACTTTTTCCGGAATTTCGAATTCCTTAAGTGGACCCGCCGTTTTTTAAGTCCCGAGCCGTGGGAGAGTAAAATCCTACTCTGCTATTATATGTGTGAAGCTGTGGCTAAACATTCCTTTTATGTCTATTGCTTTAATCACCCCATCTAGTGTTATGTTAAAAAGAGTTGTAGACAGACTATCTCCTTGCCTTACACCTACTTCAATGTTAATGTCTCCTGTATTCCCGTATCTGGTTATCACCTGTGCAGTCGAGTCCTTCATTGTCATTTTCATTAGTCTTATTAGTTTTTTTGAAATTCATGTGTTCCACATATCAGATAATAGCCATTCTCTGTTGACTGAATCAAACGCTTGCTGAAAGTCAATGAATAGTACATGTAGATCTATGTCATGCTCATAGCACTCACTCACTCACGTGGCCGATTGCACAATTGCATACACTCAAAGACTCTGAAGATGGAAAGAAAGACTTAGATATTACGACGCCTAACAACGCTGATAAATATAAAAATTAAAATAAGTATTTTTTCATCCGATTCGCAGATGTAAGATGAAGAAAAATATTTTATTCCTTTCATTTATGTTCATTTTTTGGTATAAATAACCTTTGTTGAAGTTGGTTGATTGAAATTTTGCGCTTCAATCCACACTATTTACTCAACGTTATCCTCCTAGTCAGACTAATTAATTGTGACAGCCGCTCCTGCTTGTACTAGTGTGCTTTAGTCTTTTTTTGCCAACGCAAACAATATTCATCCAGTGATATTTCGTCACCTGAATATTAAATTGTTCTACATCCCATTTTAGCAACTTCGAGAAAATCAAAGATGAATCCTTACAATCCTTCAAATAGTTTTTTCTACAGTCGCGCGTAAAATGACTTATTACTATATTCAAATGAAATCGTAAAGTCGACAAATGCCGAGGATTGTTACTTTACGCTCTAGCGCAAAAAAGGAATCTTTTCCGCTCGCTTATTTAATCAAACCACGCCCTCCGAATTAACTAAATTGGTGAGTAAGTAACAATTTATCAGCTTAAAAATTAAATAAAATTATATGAAAATTGTCAAAAATTTTGAAATATGGTCAAAAATGGTCAATAATTGCTAAAAATTGTCAATTATTGTCAAAAACTGTTAAAATGGACAATTTTGTCAAAAATGGTCAATAATTGTCAAAAATGGTCGATAATTGTCAATTATTGTCAAAAACTGTTAAAAATGATCAATAATTGTCAAAAATGGTCGATAATTGTCAAAAACTATCAAAAATGGTCAAAAATGGACAATTATTATCAATAATTGTTAAAATTTTGAAAAATGGTCGACAATTGTCAAAAACTATCAAAAATGTTCAATTATTTTGAAAAATGGTCAAAATTTTTGAAAAATTATAAAAAATAGCCAATAATTGTCAAGAACTATCAAAAATAGTCGAAAACTATCAAAAATGGTCAATAATTTTGAAAAATGGTCAAATTTTTTGAAAAATTGTTAAAATTTTTGAAAAATTGTCAAAAATGGCCAATAATTGTCAAAAACTATCAAAAATGGTCAAAAATTGACAATTATTGTTAAAAATTGTCAAAATTTTGAAAAATAGTTGATAATTGTCAAAAATTGTTAAATTTTTTGAAATATGGTCAAAAATAGTCAATAATTGTCAAAAATGGTCCATAATTGTCAATAATGATCAAAAATGGTCAGTAATTTTGAAAAATTATCAAATGTGGTCAAAAGCTATAAAAAAGGGTTAAAATTGGTCAATTATTTTTAAAAACTGTTAAAAATGGACAATTATTGTCAAAAATGGTCAATAATGTCAAAAATTGTTGAAATTTTGAAAATTGGTCGGTAATTGTCAAAAACTATAAAAAATGGTCAATAATTTTGAAAAATGGTCAAAAATTTGGGAAAATTGTCAAAAATGGCCAATAATTGTCAAAAACTATCAAAAATTGTCAAAAACCGTCAAAAATGGACAATTATTGTTGAAAATTGTGAAAATTTTGAAAAATAGTTAATAATTGTCAAAAATTGTTAAAGTTTTTGAAAAATTGTCAAAAATTTTGAAACATGGTCAAAAATGGTCCATAATTGTCAACAATTGTCAATAATTATCAAAAATGGTCAATAATTTTGAAAAATTGTCAAAGCTGTTCAAAAACTATCAAAAATGGTTAAAAATTGTCAATAATTGTAAAAAACTGTTAAAAAGGGACAAATCTTGTCAAAAACTGTCAAAATGGTTAAAAATTGTCATCATTTTGAAAAATGGTCAAAAATTATCAAAAATTTGGAAAAATAGTCACTAATTTGAAAAACAGTCAAAATGGTCAATACTTGTCAAAAATGGTCAATAATTGTTAAAATTTAGAAAAATGGTCAATAATTGTCAGAAGTTGTCCAAATTTTGAAAAATGGTCAATAAATAATACGAGCTGTTTACTGAAAATCGATTAATATTACTATAAAAATCGATTATAAGAAAATAATAATCGATTTATATAAAAATCGATTATTTTTTAACATCCCTAGTCAGTAGATCTCTTTAGGGTTTAATCATGATGAATAGCGAAAATGACGATTATTATAGCACTCCTATTATAACCTAAGATAATATAAAAAACTGTTTTAATTATTAAAAGGGCGACTGTAGAAAAAATTAGGTGTGTTTTTCGAGCATAAAGTAAAATTGCCGCTTTCAAAAGATCGCCGCGCTCCGCTCCGCGTCGCGCGGCAACATTCTTTCTCAAGCGGCAATCTGTTACTTTACGCTCTAATTACACAAATAACTATTTTATTTGTATAGACTATCCGCATTTGTGTAAAAATTTACTTTTATTAACATCCAATAGAATTAACACAACACAAACCATTTTTTGTTAAACTCAATTTTTTAATTTTGGATATAGAACAAACCCCTACTTTTACGCCCAATTTAGTGAATTGTTAGGATATAGAACAATATTTATGGACATATACTAATATAATATTAAAATGTTTAACCGGTATTTCAGATAGATAAATATAATAATAACGCAAAAATAAAACCAAATTTTTATTTATAAAATTATAAACATGGTAAAATAGCATACAAATTCAAAATAAAAAACAAATTGCACTCTGTGTTTGGTTTAGAAACTAATTTGAAAAAAAACATGTTGTTAAATAAAATACCATTTTATTCTTTTTTCGAAATATTCTTCTTGGCTTTACGCTTCTGTTTTTTTTACATATATTTTCTTTTTGAGAATAATTGTCTCCCTTTCTGTTTTTAGAATTATCCACCTTTTGAGATAAGGCATTCTTGTCTGCTAAGCTAAGTAAACTTGTGTAAAACTGTTTTTCGTCTTCTGGCATATGCACCATCATATCCGTCAGATGTTTTCGTTTTTGAGTTGACAGTAATGGACTCAGCTCAATAACAGGTACTTCATTAATAACAGGAAACCTTGAATCACAGTCAATTCTGGTGGTCTTTTTTTACTCAATTTAATATCCTCACTGACACCTCCAAATGATTGTCTAAACGAAATGTTCCATATACACTTTTTACTGTAGGTAATTGATTTTATTTTTGTGTAGTGAACTGCGCTAAATTGAAAAGTGTCCGAAATTGCTCCATAGTTTCTATAATCCTTAGACTGCAGTTGTATGACTATAAACGTTAATTTTCAAGTTTTTGATATTTTTGAAAGTGTTCTTACTAACGTCAGAGGACTCCATATTTCTATATGCTTTATAAACCGTTCTATACAACTGTTAGCAGCTTCTACTTCCTCAACAGTCCCATGACCAGGCTCACTGAATTTTTGTTCAATGCTTACCAAATTCTTTGACTCTGGGGAATTTAAGAAGCATTGAAGAGCAAAGGACATTATTGAATTTCTATTCTGTGGAACGCAGCTGTCTGACCACAAAATGAGTTTTCCTAATTGATGATTACCCTCTACAATTATCTTACAAATTGCTATGACTGCATTAGCCAGATGAACTCCTTTTCTTCCGCAAATAAGTTCATGCCAAACAGCATTGTAGACCACTTTAGTTTTGTTAAATTATAACAAGTTAATTTGGTCTTGTAAAAAAATTGCTTATGGGAGCTTTTGGCAGTGAAAAAGTGTTTTGCATGGCAAATGTTAAAACACTGACAGTTTCATCATTTACAAACGCATTTCTATCCGTGTTTCTCTCCTGTCTTCCTATATTTTTCCTATTGATGTGTTCGGCATACTCCTTAGTGTCTTGCTCAGTGGGAGATTTGATTACCTTATAAGCTTGACACTTATGACACAAATATTTTTTTGGTTTAAAGAAGCTAATGTTAAATTTGGTATTAAAATTTTTTCTATATATACACACAGTTACTGGTTTGTCTTTAGTATACTTATATAAGTCATACATTCTTTGCAATGTTAGTGGGAGTCTACTACTGGAAAAGAGGCAATATGAAACCTCACCATACCTTTTTGTTCCTCTGGAATACATTTTTTTCATGTTTACCACTAAAGTGGTGATCTTGCTATATTAGTTTTAGGATCTTGAAACTTTTTAAAATGGTAATACATACGTTGCTTACTTAGGTTTAAGGTATTAAGAAAAAATTGCTGACACACTTTAATTTTTACTCCAGAGACAAAAAGAAAATACTGGTAGGAAAATGTTCTTTTGCTCACTTCTTTTGTTGTTCTTTTTCGTACAGCTAGTTGCCTTTTGACGTGTTTCGCATAAAAGTGATTTTTATTATCATCTTTTAGTTGCCAGAATTTTCTGTTTATGGTCAGCCTCTCTTCTTCTGTGATTTTTGATTTTTGTGGTACACTGGAAATCACAGAAATTGCTTCTACAAGCAAATGGTTTTACGTATCTATTTAGCATTAATTTTCCATTTATCGTTAGATGTTCTTTTCCATGTTGACATTTTTGTCTGTTAATATTTTGTTTCCATGTGGCTTGATTTCTTTGTCTTTTTCGAGAATTCTTACGTATCCTACCTAGATCGACATTTTATTTATTTTTTACACTTATTTGCATATTTTCGTCATTCGTTTGCTCACTTCTTTCGTCGTTAATGTTGTCAATTTCAACTTTCTTTGTCTCGTATATTTCTTGTTCCTTGTGTTTAATTTTTATTAGATTAACGTCACTTTCAATTACTAACAACTTCTTTTCTTTATTATTTCTGATTACCTCGTCTTTACTTATAATAGAACCAGTTTCTATTATTCTAGATACTTGTTGCTGTGGTATATTATAGTTTGGTTGAATACCTTCCAAGTCACCAATTATCTGAGACAACGTGCTAAAAAAAGTACGAATAAAATTTGTGTTCGCGAAGAAAAGTACCTATACAAAGTAATGTGAATAGGTTGATCCTTAAATACAATTTGTATAAGGTTGAAAACCTGACAAAAGCTATATCAAATTTTAAATTTAATTCCATGTTTATTTTGAACAAATTTGGACAAGTCACTAATTTAACACCCTGTATATTTTAAATTTAAGGGGACGACGCGGCATTTAAAATAAAAATTATCGTATTGGTGAATATTTTTAACAATAGAATATGCTGAAAAATACTGAGTGTATCGAAACATTTACGACCCTATTTTACATAATAAAAAATATAACAAAAATTTTCAGGATCAGCTTAAGGAACTGTTCATTTAAAAAACTTACTCCCAAACTTCAGTAGTGCACTCAATTGGTTTTTCAGGAGGAGGTGAACTAATCAGTGTAGAACTACTCAAAATGTGGCATCTACAAGAAATTTAAAAGAAATTATTATTATCATTTTTGTCTTAAAAAAAACAAATCAGGTTAATGCCAACTTCAGTACGTATGAGTATAACAATTGAAAAATATAATTATTATCGAACCAAAAAGAAATATGCCAAGGACCGGCATATTAACTCAACCCGCGAAATAAAATTTTAGGCTAGTGGGAATGTAGGTACCTATTGAATTATTGTTATAAATGAAACTAACTGTTTCTAATTAATTCCACTATTTAATGAAAACATTATGAAAATTATGAAAGGATATTGATATAGTTCATACAACAGCCTTTTTGGTGTGCGTCATCGTTTGTGACGTATATCCGGGTTTTGGGTATGTCGATATTTAATTTGTTATTTTGACATATAGCTAACCTTTAATTTCATAAATAAAATCATCAGGATCGTATTCAGCCAAATTCGAAAAGGCTATGAAATTAATAATACTTGGGATATGAAAACACTGCAAAATAAAACAATTTGTATATTCAATTTACATATTAAAATAATTTAATATTAGTAAATATAGTCCTGCATTTGAATAAATAAAATACTAACAATAAGATCAATATTCACTTTTCATAAATAATAATTTACCGTGAACAACAAAGTACAGACCTGACGAGAACTGTCAGTTGGACATTGGAAAAATACGTAAGACACATTGCCGCTACGAAAGGAACGCCTGCATAGTATTTTGAACGATGTAATTTGGCCCGATTGATAGGTCGCGTTTGCGCGTAATCTAAACGTCAACCAATCAAATTTTTGTAAGTCAAAGATTAGGGTTAACGTTTGTACTACGTTTACACGGTTCATTATTGTGATATTTTGATTAGGGTTAATCACAGACCTGCCTTTTTTTCCATTTCTTCCTACGTAATGTGTTAGAAAGACATTAACAATCAATAACGCACACCAAGAAGGGTATTATATGAACTTTAATTATTTCGATATTGACATATCATCGTCAGAATGACAGAAGTTACATTTTATGTGATACCTACTTGATGTTTAATATTTTGGCTAGACCAAATAGTAAGTGACCTATCTTGTGATTGACTTAATATATATGAATAGAAAAAAGAAGAAGATATGATTTCACAAATATTGAAGCTTAGTTATTATTAGCTCTATGGGGATATCCTGGATATCTCTATCCATTTAAGATCAGTATAACTGTGCAATGATATAGGAAACCAAGGAAAACTCTATCTGCTGATCTTTACAATTGTTACTTAAGAAGACAATTTATTAGTGGAGAGCTCCCTAGATTTATTTGCTCATTGACAACTTCATATTAAGTGTCTTCTTATTTCTAGTTCTTCAAGGAAATCTAGCTCTTGTTTCTTATCACAAATATGCAGTACTTCTAGTTCTGTGTTAGGTGTTAATGAATGTCAAGTAGATGTTTTGAAAGAAATTGCTGTATTTGTTGAACAAGATATTATCTTTGAAATATTATTAGAAATATTACCAGCATATGTGATGGTTTTGTAATTTTGTATTTCCCTAGTTTTTTCAGGAAATATTAATTGTAATGCCACTTTTTCCTCTTTTTTATTAATTAATTCATTTATTATATGTAATGGATAACCGTTGGATGTGGCTATTTGTTTAATTATATTAATTTCTCTATCAAAATTATATTTGTTCATAGGAACTGAAAATGCTCTATGTATCATTGAATTATATGCTGCTAATTTATGTGACATGGGATGATTGGAATTATATGGTATAGTCACATAGGTATGTGTTGGTTTTCTGTAAATTGAAAAATCAAGTATATTATTGACTCTCTGAATTTTAATATCAAAAAAATTGATTGAGTTATTTCCTTCAACTTTTAATGTAAATTTAATTTTTGGATGTAAATTATTAATATGATTGAACAATATATCTAATTGTCGTTCACTACCTACAAAACAAGCTAATATGTCATCTACATACCTATACCTAAATAATATATTTTTTTTTGAAATGTTACATTCAAAGATTTTTCTTTCTAAACTGTCTATAAAAATGTTTGCTAAAATTGGTGATATAGGGCTTCCCATTGGTAAACCTTCATTTTGAATATATACCTTATTGTCAAAAGTAAAATAATTCTGATTAATACATACATCAAACAAATTAAGTATATCTGATATTATTCCTGGATTGATATTTTTATCCTATAGTAATTTTTTAACAAGTGTTATGCACTCTTGGAGGAATTTTAGAGAACATATTGGTAACATCAAATGAAATAAGTTTGGAGTTATCTTATCTTAAACAAAAAGTAGAAGATTATAACCTCACAATAACAAAATCTGACAAAGGAAATGCCACTGTCATTTTAAAATCCGAAGAATATAAATCTAAAGTTAATAATTTTTAAATAGCTATGGAGGTATATCTAAATACTGAAAAATAAATATTATAAATAAATATTGAAAATTCAATAGAACTAATCAAAAAATTAAAAACATACAAATTACATTTATAACATTAATATGAGTAGATTCCACAAAGTAAGGGTCCAAATAGTAAATTCAATTACCTATTGAATATTTAAACATCTTTACTTACTTTTCTGTTGTGTCGGACTCGTTCTCCAGGAGACTGGGAAACTGTGTCACTTCTTGACACATCATATTAATACTAATACTTTTATAATAACCTGATCTTACTGAACAAAAAACAAAGTAATTTAACAGCCAAAATAGCAGCGGAGCCGACGAAAAGGTATAGTAGGCCAGTGGGTGGTGTTAACACGATTCATAGAGAGTGGATATAGAACAACATTATATTCACTTTACCGAAACCTTCTGGTTGATGTAGCATGTGCCTTATTGCTTAGTGGATATGGAACAACATAATTTTAGAACAACTTTCCTCTCATAGGGATATAGTACAAAATTAGAGAAAAAACTTTCTTATTAATGGTATTACATTGATAATTTTTCCGGATCTAGAACAAGCTATTTGTTACGGTTTTTTTAGTGTATGTAACACTATTTTGGCTAAAAGTGGATATAGAACAATTTAATATTCAGGTGACGATTTTGAGAATACCTAAACTCCATCTGCTTGGTTTAGTACATTAATGTTCTTCCTTAGACACCAGAGCGTAATGAATAAATCATCACTCGTAGTTTAAATCAGCGTTGGATGATAATTTGTAATGATTGCACCTACATTATATCTGTCGTAAGGAGACTTGAAGAGGATAACCTCAATAAAATTGTCCCTCGGATTACGATACGAAAATGATAAAAATAGTTCGATTCCCCTTAATGGTATCGTAGGGTCGGGATTTTCGATTTTCACCTTAGGTTTGAGTCTGTAACTCTCGTCGAAGGAAGTCAAAAAAGGATAGAATTAGTTTGGGGGCCAACTTATTTTTGATCAACCTCTGAAATAAGTAAAAAACCAAAGGTGATAAGAAACATCCATTTAGTTGTCAGTTGAAATAAAAAATATATTTCGACTTTTCATGGTCAAGGATAAAGCCTCCCAACGCACTTCTACAGCAGTAACAAGTTCAAATGGACCATGAGGGAAGCAACCGTATGCCAGAATCTTCACCAAACCTCTCGTTAGAAGGCATGGCGACTTTTGGAACAAAGCGAAAATGAAAGCGTTGTCACATTTCAGGAAATGACGGAAATGATAAGGTGAACTGCAATTATTTGCAATAATTGCAATTATTTGCGCTTTGTTTACTAAGCGCTGTCAAGGCTGACAGAAAATTTAGTTTGTCATCTTTGGCGCTGTCAAAGTGTTGGTTGAGTTTCCTTGTGTTTTTGGGTAATAAACAATAATAATGAAAATAAACTTAGAAGATTACAGAGTAGTGATAAATAATTAAACGATTCTTTCCAATGAAACTGGAAGAATATCAAGTTCGTTTATGTTCCACCGCTAACTTGCAGCAATGCGTTCAGACGGAACTCAGCGCTGACTGCAAGCATACTCATCATGTTTTGTGCTTAGTTTCAACCGTTGAACCCGGCTGAATACACCCACTGTTTCGGGAGTGTTACAAATGCAAGAATTGTCCACATTTTGTAGAAGAAAGTTAAGAGTCGAAAAAAAAACGGAGAAACTGTTTTTATTTCACGGAATCTTTGGAAAAGGAATAAGGAAGTGTGCAAAATCTGATAGAGATTGTGATTGAGATTGTGTGTTATGAATTTTATTGTTTCGACATGTTTTTTACGGGTGAACGTAAAAAATGTATTACATATATTATTTAGGTCGACAAGGTCGTAGAAAAAGAGCCTAAAAGAAATTATTTGAAATTGCTTGATAAAGGAGGTTATTTACCACGGTAAATATTCTATCGTTACAAGACTCTCACGATTCGTTTCTTTATTAACTCTATGTGATTAATCCATTACTAATGGAATTGGGAATTTCAAAAATAAATATTGATTTTTTTATGTATTTTAAAACTTTATTATTAATAATATTGATATTTAAAGCGAAAAACTTTTAAATTTTTTTTTCAATTGATTATAAACAATTAAAAATTGATAAAATTTAAAAAGAAAACTCGTGACTATGAACGCACCACGATTGCTCACCATAGTTGTGACGTCATAATGTTATAGCTATTTAATAACAGTGTAGCGTTTACGGCTATTACACATGACTTGACAATAATATTGAAAATTTACTGTTGAAAAATGATTTGTTAGTTAATTCCGATTTGCTATTTGTGATAAAAGATTTATAAAGGCAAATTCTGATAATATTCCTGATGTTGATATATTTATGATAACCAATTTTTAAAAAAATGACGTTTAACGCTATGATTTTAAAGGTTATGATTTAAAGTCCAGTTGAAAAAATTCATTGACTGAACTATTTGATTTGTATACTTAGATAAATAATAATTAATAACAATGGTGTTATGAAATACAGTAAATATGCTATGTGCATTCGGGGACATTGTGGAGGCGCTAACATGGGAATCTCCATAAGGAAATCGCGAAAAAAGCTAAGGACCATTCTGGCAAAATTGTCTCAAAAAGTGGTGGGGGTAAATCGCGCGCATGCGTCATTGGGTACGTCGCTCGTAAAAGGTGAGAGGGTCTGAAGATGTCTCTGAAAGCGTTACGTCCTACTTCTAAACACGTCACAACCTACTTTAAACCCCTTCAAAAGTCTTCAAAACGAGACAGCGACATTCTTCAGACCGTCTCACCTTTTACGAGCGACGTACCCAATGACGCATGCGCGCGATTTACCCCCACCACTTTTTGAGACAATTTTGCCAGAATGGACCTTAGTTCGCGATTTCCTTATGGAGATTCCCATTTTAGTGCCTCCACCATGTCCCCGAATGCACATAGCATATTTACTAAATACTTACCTCGAAATGATCTTCACAACAAATAAATTCGATTTTGTTTTGGGATTATCACGGTGCATTGCTTGAAACCATTTATTTCAACGTTTTCCATCTTGGGGAACATTTAAAAACATTTTGTCAGGAGTTGTTTTTGTGGTATTCGTACATAATGGTACAAAACAAGAACGATAGCTTTTGAGGTTCGACATTTTCAATATAAATTGGGGTATTTAACAATGACAACATACTTATTACTTCAGTCAAAGAATACACCACCACTTGGTGTATTCTGTGCTTCTGTATAAACTGCAATGAGTGAAAATAGAGGAGTTCAGTTTAAGGTCAGTGTGACCAACAAAAAGTGGTTTTTATTACAAGAATGACAGTTAATGTCTACCATTCGAAACATGAGATTTTTGCAGGTTTTTTATCACTACGAACATCTATATTGCTTTATTATAACAATGAATATACCCCCGAAGCGTAAATCTTAATATTTAAAATGACGTTTTAGCTGAGTTCTCAATGCATCGGTGGCCAGTAATTCTAGGAACTTTCGGCAAATCACCAATTCTCTTCTGTCATTATGTCACCAGTTATGTCAGATGACAGTGTTATTTGTTTTTGTGGTTAATCGATTAATCGTTTATGTTTATTTTCCATACTTTTGTAATAGTTCTAGTTAGTTGTGACACTTTACTCCTCTGAATGCTTTTTCCACTGGCTTCTGACATAACTAGTGACATAATGACAGAAGAGAATTGGTGATTTGCCGAAAGTTCCTAGAATTAATGGCCACCGATGCATTGAGAATTCAGCTAAAACGTCATTTTAAATTTTAAGATTTACGCTTCGGGGGTGTATTTATTGTTTTAATAAAGCAATATGTTCGTAGACATTAACCGTCATTCTTGTCATAAAAACCACTTTTTGTTGGTCACACTGACCTTAGACCTCTATTGTCTCTGGTGAAAACGTACGTTATGACGTCACACGCGCTCGGGTTTGATTAGGAGCTGTCGGCGTGTCTTCGGTACTGGATTCCAAAATTAATTTTTATTTTGATATAACTTTTGAATTATTGCGAAAAAATGAAAATAAAAAATAGTTTTGTTATAAAACTTATATGATCAGTCCAGTCCATTCATCACAAATTTTTTTTTCAAAAACCCAATTCTGGGAGCTTCCATTTATGAATGGAGTTCTTTGTTACTCATTTTGCGGGACTGTGGAACAGTTTCTGTACAATAATAGACCCACTTTATTTTTTATGGGCTAATTCATAGGCGTTTTCTATTTGTTTCCACCCTAATAGCCGTAGATAAACGAAAAATGTTAATATTTTTTTCTTTTTAAGGTATACTCATTGATGTATTGAAGTCTACCCTTGGATCGTGAAAAAATCGTCATCAGTGTTATACATTTTCATTACTTTTAATGTCCAAAATTGTTGTTTAAAGCTTTTCTATTTCACTCTAATGTATGAATTTAATAATAATAGCAGATAGAATTTGGAAATAAAAATTCAGTAGTTACAGAATAAAGAAGACAAGTTAACTAAAAAAAAGGGATAAAATACGGTAGGTGAGAAGATGCAGAGAATAATAAGAAATGTGAAGAATATAATTGAAATTGACAATGTACGGAATATAACGAAAAGTAGATATGTTTAAAAAAATGATTCTTGAAAGGGGTGTTAAGGGAGAAAACTGTTGAGAATTTTAATCCAATGAACTGTTGGAACATTTAAAAAACTATACTTATACTTTTTGGAAGTTAAGTTCAATTTATATTCATAAGAAGCATCATATCACTATTTATTATAGTAATATTTGATAGCATCTTTCATTACTGTTTCCATAAATAAATACAGTTTTTCTTCCTTTTTATTTAAATTAGAAAAATATTGAAAAATAAACAAATTCATACATGCGAGATCATAATGTCATAAACTTCCCTCACCAAAAAAGTAATCTAAGCTTGAAATTAATGGATTTTATTTATTGTAATTATCCGTTTCATTACTGTTAAAATATAGGTATGTACGTAATGGAGTAGGAGAAATGAAATACAGTGTGATTTTATCTTCTAAGTTTTTAGGAACTATATCAAATGTTATTTAATTATTTTTGCAATATTTACATAAATTAATAAACAAAACCAAAATTATATGTTAGGCACTACTTAACGAATGATAAAAGTATTTCTCAAAATACTACTATGAAAAAAAAGTCAGTTGAAGCGTACTGAAAGCAATATTATACAGAATATCTTGTTTCTGTTTGGGGCAGTATTAATGAAAGTAAGAAGTGAATTAGTGAAAATTAAAATTTATATTCCATTCAGTATAATATTAATCACAGATTGAAGAATCTACTTTAATGATTGCTCGAAGTGAGCTTCATTTTCTTCCTGACAGTGAAGTATCTTATTTTGAAACTCTTGTCGTAATTTTAAATGTGTCTGCGGAAATAGTCCTAAATTCTGCAACAATACGTTGTTTTAAAAAGTCAATATTGTCAGGTTCAGTGGCGTAAACCTTCGAATTAAGATAGCCCCACAGAAAAAAAATCCAAAGGTGTGAGGTCCGGTAATCAAGCTAGCCATTCCATTGAACCTCGTCGTCCAACGTCATCCATCTACCACGATATTCCTCATCCAATGACCGTATTGTTGCACCGTAATCGTGTGGAGGAGCACCATCCTGTTGGAATGTTATTTCCAAATTGCTGAATTAATCTGGATTATCTCCCAAAATTTCAAGGATTAACGGCTCTATTGCATTTTGGAACATCTCGAGATAAACCTCACCACTTAAATTATTATTCAAAGAAACAGGTCCAACGATGTGGTTTCCCAGGATACCCACCCAAACATTCACTATACGAGGAAACTGAATATGTGTTTCATGAAACATGTGAGGATTTGCGTCACTCCAATACTTCACACCCTGTGTATTTATTTTTCCATTTATATAGAAAGTTCTTCTATCACTGAAGCAAATTGTTTTGATATTGTCTGGCTGCTGGTTGATTTTAGCGTCCATATTTTCACAAAATTCCAGTCTTCGGTCATGGTCGTCGTCTGAGAGTTGATGAATTATTTTCAATTTGTATGGGTTCAACGCCCTTTGTACTGTACTTTGACTAACTCCACAGGTAGATGCAACTCGGGTTGCTGAAGAAATAGGATTTACTATTACTTCTGCCAGTATATCAATATTTTTCTAATCAGAAATTTGTGGTCGGCCAGATCGCTTTGTAGGTATACGAAGGAGCTCCCTCAAATAAGTTCTCGAAACGGGGCGATCGGGAAACCTCTCATTGAAAATGCGTTCTGCTGCATGAATATTTTGTCTAGTTTCACCAAGTATTAGGATCGCTGCTACTTTATCATCTAAAGGACGTACAATTTCGCTTCTTGAAGCACTTAACGTTTGGCTCACAACAGTTTAACAAATTTTTAAATGTACAAACATTTTAAAATTACCAAAAGCTACTAAAACAGTTAAAAGTTCTATCAAGAATTAAAGAGACTTACAAACACATTAAATTATTGAACAACTATCCTTGAATTTTAAATTTTAGTATTAACTGATTCAGTTCATCACAGCTTTGCTTTTTATTAGAGCCAGCCGTCAGAACTGCCATGAACACAAACAAGATTAGTATCATTGAATAGACATTTGAAAAGAGGGGTCGCTTGCCATAGGGTTCCATTTGAAATGATTGGTCACAATGACCTTCTGACGTCATCTTTGGCAAGTACGTCATCTTTCATCACCAATAGGAAACTATACAACCCTTTATATTAAATTTCCAAATTTCACTGGTTTATGTATAATCGTTCCAAAGATAAGAGAAGGGGGTGACTTTTAAATAGCACTGTATGTTTGAATTCCATCAAATTAAAACTGAAACAGTAGGTTAACATATTTTATTGGGTCAGTACATTAAGTATGTGTCGTTCTTAACTTGTCCATATATTTTGGGAGGAAGTAAAAAAAATCCACATTATTAGGCACAACTTGCAGCTTATAGAGTTGGAACAGGACCGTTTTGGCACAAATTACATGAGGTTCAAGATGGCAAATGCGACAATAACTATTATACATGAAGTTTTTTCCACTAAGATAGATCCAAATTAATTCTATTGTATTAAATGTGGTATAAGATGTAGTCAACAAACCATGAAAATGTTACATAACGACACATTCTTTTCATATCATTTGAAAACTGTAATTTATTTTGGGATTATTAGAGACCTAGTATATTGTATCGACAATAGAACTTTAGATCGTAGAAATTGTACATTGATTATGTGATTTTTTTGTTTTAAATAAATAGTGCACAAAATTAGAATTTTCACAATCCCCCTTGAAATCAGTTTTATCCAAATTAAAAACGATTTGTTTGCCTTGTTTTATGTCAAATATTTATTTAGATTATTTAATTGTTATATAAGATATTTTTAATTTGGACTAAACCTTGAAAAAACGGTAAGGAGATTAATTATCACATAAATGCTTTGTATACATTAATAGTAAATGTGGAAGATCGATACGTGGAAACTATCGTTTGGTGTATATTTTTCAAAAAGGAGGAGGAAATATACTATTTTTTTTTAAATCTCCTTACTAGCTTCCATGATTATTAGGCACATCTGAACCAAAATTTGTTAATTTTATACCAAATAATATGATCTAATACAATAGTGTACATATATTTTATTAGATTATTTTATTTTTAGATAATTAGTTGATATTACTGTTAATAATTTCTTCCCACAATAAAACTATACAACGGTAATTTCTGTACAAAAGAAAAAAATGAATGAAAGCAGTTTTAACGTTTTGGACAAGAATTTTCCTAGCTTCGATAATATCCCATGAATATACAAGAACTAGCAACTGTTCATAATCTAGGTTATTGACATGTCTCAAAAATTAAGCTCCCTAAATCTCTATAAACATAAAATTGTATATATCGTCAGAAAAATCCGTTGTATAGTTTTTCCTATACATCAGTATAATTGTATATATCTATAAATAAAATGTTGACATGTTGTGTAAAGATATGTAAACAAAATATAGAAAGTGTTATGGCCCTTCGTAACTTATGAATATAATCTATAAATCACCACCTTTCGGGCCCAAAACTATTAGTTTTTAAAAATTTTTCGGAAAGATCGAAGCGATCATATTGATATGATTGTTATGTGAGCTAGAATAAAAGAATGCACAATATTCAGATGTCTCGTGGGCAAAAATATACACAACCTAATTTCTCTAATTGTTTGTTTTTGTCAAATTCTGTCCATGAGACTAGAAATCAGATTTATAGAAGAGCACATGCTTCTCGAGTGGCAATATTAATGATGAGGTATTTGTAAAATAAATTTATAGATGATGTGAGATGTATTGATCATGTTTTAGGAGTTAGTTTTAGTTATGAAGCAATATCAAACCGCTATCTCTGTTTTATTTCCAATCTTCTAGATACTTTTGTTCTATGATAAATATACTAATTGATACATTAATAACAAACTAGGCAAATCTTGAAACAATTAAAATTGGAATCGTTTTAAGAAGTTAACTTATTTGTACTTAATTCTAAACTCAATACAACGTTTTAGGAAACAAAAGGAAATTTTGGTTAAATATTGTTATGCAACTAAGAGCTTCTGTAAAAAATATTCCTAATTTTAACTGTAAACAGATGTACTAATAAAAAAATTCTACTACCGAAATGTTTGCTTCATAGTGCAATTTTTAGGGTTAGGAAAAGTTAAGAAATAGACCACATTCATAAAACTCAATTGTGAAAAACTAAAACAAGATAATATAGGCTCTTTGCACCTATTTATTGAGTTAAAATTATCCTTTTTTTCAATAAAAGCGCTTAAATTTTGGCTGGGAACTATGGAGGTAGTAGGCTTGGTGAAGTTTCTTAAGAAGAAAGGTTGTATACTTATTGGCTTTTATTAACATTAGCTATATATAGTGTATAGCACTTTAATACAAATTAAGTTTATTTTTAAATGTAATAATAAAGAACAATAAGAATTTATTCCTTATTATTAATATATTGTGAGAAATAAAAATGTGACTAAATTGAAAATGCTCTTGTTACCCATGTAGACACAATAAATCATATCACTTTCCTGTTGACATTATTCATCTTCTTTATCATATTGTTAAGAAACAACAAATAAAATCATATGAAATTAAATTATGGTTCATTGGGTGACCATATTCGTACCAGTTATGATTGTCATTCAAAATAATTTAGAATGGCAATAAGTGGAGGAGGTTCGTGGGAGTATCGAATCTTTGATAACACAGGTCTACAATGATTTCGGTGCCGCTAAAAGTAAAACTGATTTCAAGTACATTCGGTACCCTGATAAAAACTTGATACTTACTTTTTTAATTTTACGTGTAGTTTTCGAGATTTCGCAAGGGTAAATAAATTAAAAAGCATTTAATTAGTTTATTAATTATAAAGGAACATTTAATTCAAAACATTTGATTACTTGAATAGATGAGGCTTTTACTTGATGAAGATCCATACTAATGATGAAATAAAACAATTGAATTTGTTTAAATCTTCATTTTTATTTTGAACTAACGTTCAAATTAAAATTAGTGACGCGTTTCGCTACACAGAAGCTTTTTCAAACTAGTGAAGATACAATGAAAAATATGAAAAACATAAATTAAAAGTTTTTCATTATATCTTCACAAGTTTGAAAAAGCTACTGTGTAGCGGAACGCGTCACTAATTTTAATTTGAACGTTAGTTCAAAATAAACATTTGATTACATTTAATTACACATTATTTTATAGGTTAGAAGCTTCTCTTTTTAGATTTTCTCCGATTGATGTCTTCAGATACTCCAACTGTAATATGCCATCATATGCTCATCCCAGAAACCTTGGTATATATCTTCCACCACCCTTAAATCTTGATGGAAACGTTCTCCTTGTTTTTCGCTGCACGCTCCAAGATTTTCAGGAAACTTGTCTAAATGATTGTCTAGATAGTGTACCTTTATGCACATTTTACATCCAAGATTTTTAAAGCTAATTAAGAGGTTTTGAACTAACTCTTTGTAATTCTCGGCCTTCTGATTTCCTAAATTAATTTTCACAACAGCAACAAAAGATTTCCAAGCCGCTGCTTTTAAATTATTATTTATTGAATGTATATAAAATCATTGTCTTTCATCGAAAGTCTTATCTGTGGGCCATCAAAAATACCAGCTTTTAGTTTTTCATTACTCAAACCAGGAAACTTTTTTGAAAGATATACAAAACACGGACCAGTTTTATATTATGCCTTAATATATTGCTTCATAAGTCCCAATTTGATGTGAAATGGTGGCAAAATAATCTCATCTCTAGAAACTAAATGCTGTTCCATAAACATATGAAGCATAGAAATTTAGTGTACCCACTTTGTTGACATAATAGAAAGTTGACCATTTTTAAATCGACGCATATAACCCATTGGTGCTCCGAGTACTTAGGTTTTTTTTAAACAAGATCCACGTTTTGATACTCCTTTTTCAATTACGTTGAATGAGCAGTAGGCACAGCTGCATGTTTATTACCAATATCTAGTAAAACACATTTTCAACTTTGCTTACAGCTGTCCATAAACAATCTCCATTCTTCAGCTTTGTACCTTGAGAGCCCCAGTTTCATTAGAAGGCCACCAATGTTATTACAATAAACTATAGCATTTTCTCAGCTAAAAAATGGAAGAAATTCTTTTTGCGATCACGATAAAATGTTACTTTTGTACCTTGAGAGAACAAATTTCTTCCTTTGAGTCTAGATGCTAGTAGCTCAGATCGCTCTTTCGAAAGGTCAAGGTCTCTAATCAAATCACTTAAAGCATCTTGAGAAAAGAGTGAAGGCGATGTTGACACTTGAAAATCATTGTCACGTTCATCAGAAAAAACTTCCACCATCTCTGTGTCCGACAAATCTGATAGATCTGAAAGATCTTGACTCATAGGATAGGAGATGGAATGTCATCTGAACACAGTCGGGGTCTTTTAGCAGACGGCAAATCAGGATATATCTTTTTTTTTGTTTATACCATGTAATTCTATAACACAAAAATAACAGTCATTAATGTGATTTTTCGGTTCTGACTTTAAATGATTATGTCTTCTTCATTGAATCTGTAATAGGTTTTATAAACTTTTTCATCACATATTCACCACATATTCACCACCATAACAAAATGTATTTATTGCAACACCTTCTTTGATGACGGCATATCGATTTTATAAATTAAAAAAGTTAATTAATTGATTATAATGACATTAGGTGTGAAAAAATAAATTTTTTAGGTTATTATCGATCGATACAAACCTGAACGTAGCTTCAAGATTTTGACAGCTTCGTACGATATCTTGCGGACTAATTAACCGAATTATAACATAGAATTAGCGGCAGCAAACCAAAAAAATTTTTTTGTAGACCTTTGTAATCTATATGTTGTGATAAGTCTCAAAGTTTCGCCGAAAATTAATCATACAAAACTTCAACTTAATTGTTTTGTAGTCCACTCTGTAATTAACTTTAAATAACTCTTCAGTCTACCAGTTAGCTTTGTTAAAATTTGATTGCAATTGACGTCACTTTAAAATACGAGTTGAGTTATTAATTTTGTTCTCACTTAATATCAAGATTACTGTTCTGTTGATACACGCTATTTAATATTTGAATCTGATATCACATTGTGAAAGTTTATAATATTGGAACCATTTTAATTTATTTTAAATTTATAGTGATTAGTGAATAGCGAAATGAAAAAAGGGCTATTTTATCAATGTTTTGCCACTGTAGCAGGTAAGTGAATGTCATTTCTTTTTTATTTCAACTTTGATGGAAAAAGTAATTGAAAAAAAGTTCCGAAAAAAAAATTAATAAGGTGTAATCGACAAAGTTAACAAAGGAATTACTTAAATACTATCTCAACATCTTACATAGTTTAAAAGCATACTTAGACCTGAAACCAATCTCCTTTCAACCAAACATAAGCAACAAGTGAACATGTGAACATGCATAATGCGGTATACCTTTGACCCCCCAAGTGTATTTCTATCCTATTGTGATTCACTTTTACCCTTCATTTGCGATTTAGTATTATGAAAAATAATTAATAAAGTCTCCTATAGAATTAAGTATCTACACACCAATCCGATTGGATCAATTAAATAATTTTGAAGTGATAGATGTAGATGTAGACAAAAGTACACCATTGAAAGGAATCGGAAAAGTAAAAATTACAACATCAACTGAAAATACAAAATAAACTTACCAAATACCCTTTATGTTCCAAATCTAAGTACGAATTTGCTATCAGTAGCCAAAATAACTGACAAAGGTTATAAAGTAATGTTTGACAAAGAATATGCTGTTATCCTTGATAACAATGAAAATGCTGTAATTAAAGCTGAAAGGAGGAATGGTCTTTATTATCTTGAAACAAAAGAAAATCAACAAGAAATCTCATACTTCTCATCAAATAACATAATAACTTGGCATAGAAAATTTGGTCATCTAAATGAAAATGATCTAAAAACCGCTTTAAAGAAAGAAGCAATTATTGGATTAGAAGAAAATTTCATAGACAACCATTTCCAAATAAAGAAACTACAAAAACAGTAGAACTTCTTGAAATTGTTCATATCGATGTCTGGGGACCATTTAGTATTCAATCACCAGGAGGAGCTAAATATTATGTTACATTTATTGACGAACTTTCAAAATATTGCAAAGTTTATTTTCTAAAACACAAAAATGAAGTGGAAAACTTAACAAACAAGAAAATTAAATATTTACAAACCGATAACGAGAGATCCGAATATTGTCACATAAAGTTTGATAACTATTTAAAACAATGCGGAATAAAAAGAAGACTTTCAGTACCTTTTACACCGCAACAAAATCGCTTAGCAGAAAGAAAAAACAGATCTTTGATGGACAAAGCTAGGTGTTTATTAATTGAAGCCAACTTACCTTTAATGTTTTGGCCTGAAGCTATAAATACAGCTAACTATCTCTTAAATCGATGTCCATCGCGAACAATAAATGGCAAAACACCATTTGAATTATGGATTGGTCGTGCTCCACATGCTAAGCATTTACGAGTTTTTGGATCAAAAACATTTGTTTTAAATAAAAGACCAAAATTTGAAATTCGGGCTTAAGAAGGAATTTTTGTGGGATATTCTGAAATATCAAAAGCTTACAGAATATGGATACCACAACATCAAAAAATTGTTATTGCAAGGGACGTAAAAGTTTTAGATAAATTTCAAGACAACTATAAAGAGCAAACTGAATACAATTTGTTAGAAAATGAAGAAAAAATTGATAAAGTCAAATCTCATGAAAATATAAAAATAGAAGTTACAAATCCTAATCAAAATTACATGGAACCTCAAGAAAATTCAAACGAAATGAGCCAATCAGAAAATATAGTTGAAGATGAACTTATAGAGAACCAATGTAAGGGAAATTTATATGAAGAATTGCAGCAAGAAAGAAGCCAGATAGAAAACAATGATGTAAGACCTAAACGAGAACACAAAATACCAAAATGGACTGAAGATTTTGAGATGTCTAATTTATGCGACAAATATAATGATTGCGACAAAGAATGGAATGAAGCAATTAAAAATGAAATAAAAGCACACATAAAAAATGACACATGGGAATTAATTGAAAAAAATTATAAGAAAAATATAATAGGTTGTAAAATGATATTAAAAGAAAAATTGAAATCGGATGGAACTTTAGAAAGACGAAATGCTCGCCTTGTGGCTCGCGGATTTGCTCAACAGCCTGGTATTGATTTTATGGAAACATTTGCACCTGTAACAAAGTTGAGCACAATCAGGTTTTTATTAGGAATAGCTGTAGAAGAAAATTTAAAACTAAATCAATTAGATGTCTCAACAGCTTTTTCAAACGGAAGTTTGGAAGAAGAAATTCACATGGAGATGTCCAAAAATTTAGAAAAGTATATTTTAGAAATTATTCTAGAGGAAAGTTTGAATGAAAATCAAGACATATTCATCAAAACAAAGAATATGCTGGAAGATTTAAAACAAAACCCTGAAAAAGAAAAAGTTTGTATTCTACGGAAAGCACTATATGGTCTTAAACAAGCGGGACGCCAATGGTTCAAGAAATTAGGTGACAAATTACAAGGATTTGGATTCAAGCCGTCAACGGCAGACCCATGCATCTTCGTATCCTCCAAAGAGGGGGAGAGATAATAATCATTGCAGTCTACGTAGATGATTTGATTATAGCTTATAAAAATAAAAAACCATTAAGAAAAATTAAAGAATATTTGATGGATTGCTTTGAAATGAGAGATCTCGGTGAATTAAGATATTGCCTTGGAATAGAGTTTATGAAAAAAGGCGACACAATACACATGAGTCAAAAAAATTATATTGAAGACACTCTAAACAAATTTAATATGAAAAATTGTAAAACTAATGCAACACCGATGGAATTAAATCTAAAACTGGAAAAAGCAGACCAAGAAAAAAAATTGGACGTACCCTATCAGAATATCATAGGTTCACTAATGTACCTATCAGTTGCTACTCGCCCTGATATAGCGTATGCAGTCAGTTATCTAAGCCAGTTCAACACCTGCTTTGGTACTGAACAATGGATGGCTGCGAAAAAAGTTTTAAGATACTTAAAGGGAACAGAAGATCTTAGCCTAGTTTTTGAAAAATCAATGGAAAATTCTATTACTGGGTATGCAGATGCAGACTGGGGATCATATTCCATAGATAGGAGATCTTATACAGGATACTGTTTTACATTTGCTGGAGGAGCTATAAGTTGGGAAGCAAGAAAACAGAGAACAATAGCATTGTCAACCGCTGAGGCTGGATATATGAGTCTGACTGAAGCTGCCAAGGAAGCCATGCATTTAAAAATGTTAGCGAACGACATGCACATTTTTCATGAAAATATTTTACTTTTTAATCAAGCTGCACAAAATTTAGCAAGTAACCCAATAGTTTCATCTAAATCTAAACATATAGCAATTAAAGAACACTTCATAAGAGATGTTATTAGAAGAAACGAAATTGATTTAAGGTATTTACGCAGTGAAGAAATGGTCGCAGACTTACTTACCAAATCATTAGGTGAAAAACGATTGAAATATCTGCGAAGTTGCCTTGGAATCAAATGATGAGTTAGTGAGGGGGAGTGTAGAAAATACTCAACTATTTAATCTACACTAACTCACATTCTAGTTGTTAAGGATTATTGTTTTGTTGTTTATAAAAAGATATATTGATAGAATGTAAAAACGTCAATAATTAAATATACTTGTCAGAGTTCAATAAAATTAAAAATATAGAAAATACAATATATTGTGCGTCTAATCACAACAGTAGAAAAACCAATTAAAAACTAAAAGGTTCCATGACTGGAAAAGTACCTTAAAATTTTACAGAATTAATATTTAAATTAAATGTAACTTAATGCCCGATTGCACCGTTTACTTTAAGACAGTCTTAAAATAAATAAATCCTAAAAAGACTAGTTTGCGTTGCACCGCTCTCTAAGTATTCCTTAAACTAGTTAGGGATGTTGAATTTTGGGTGATAGGAATCATGAAAACACACGTTCTAACACACGAGTTTTACTTTCATCGAAATTAACGTAACATACAAATCAAAAATACTGAATGACAACTTCTAATGTCTGTGCTGACAACATAGTGTCACTAAAACAAAATAACGTAGTTAGCCGGACAACAGCTCCAACAGCCGAACGATAGGGGAAATCAGGAGCGTTTTCTAAACCTTCAACGATGTTGAATAAATAAGTCCATTTCAGACTGATTGGCTATTGGCTGCAACTAATCCGTCGTCGACATATAGTACAACAACGATTTTACCAGCAGGAGTGAGGCAAATATAAACGCAAGGATCTTAACGACTCTGAAAAAATCCTAAGCCAATCATAAAATCATCAAACCGCTTGTTCCAGCTGCGTGGGGCTTGCTTGAGGCCGTACAAACTTCGTTTTAGGCAGCAGACTCGATTTGTTCCATCTTCATACCCTTCAGCTGTTTGTTCCAAAACGTCACCATATAGAAATACCGTTGAAACGTCAAACTGACACAACATCATCTTTTCTACAGCTGCAATGGACAACACCGATTGAACAACTTCCAAACGTGCAACTGGACTAAAGGTGTCTTCATAATCAATGCCAGGTCGTTGAGCGCATCCTTTGATGACCAATCTCGCGCGATACTTGTCAGTACTTCCGTCAGGATTCCGCTGAAGTCGATAGACCACTTATTTCTAATAGGCTTCTTTCCTGGAGGGAGTTCGGTCAATTCCCATGCGTTATTTTTATACATTGACCTAATTTCTCTGTCCATTGCTGATTTCCACTCATTTTTATCCTCACAATGGAGAGCTTCATCAAATGTTGTCGGCTCGTTTTCAGTTGAAAATACTTCATCAAAGTTGGATGTGACGTAGTCATTCAGCCAATCGGGAGGTTTTCGTTCTCGAGATGGTTGCTTGGTTGGCATAGTAGGTAAAGAGAACGAATATGAACTTGAACTAGCTTCTTCATCCAAACTTTTGGTATCAGAATTAGGCTCTTTTTCCGACGTATCTTCAACAGGCTTCTCTCTTTCCACTTGATCCCCGTTAGCTTTACCATTTTCATTTTTCTTGACTGTTTCGTTATCGCAGTTTTCAACATTCTCATAAAATATGACGTCACGTGAAACTATAATATCTTTTTTCTCAGGGATGTAGATCCGATAGCGCTCATTTTCGTCATACCCGACGAGGTACCCAACTATTGCCTTTGGATTCATTTTCCGTCTCTTTTGTGCAGGCAGATGGACATAGCATTCAGAACTCACAACTCGTAGATGTCTGATTCGTGGTTTCTGACCAAACCAGAGTTCGTACGGAGTCTTATCAACGATTGGAGATTTTCCCACTCTATTTAAAATGTAGCCAGCAGTAGTAACCAGCTCAGCCCATATAGATGTGGGAAATTTTATATCAGGATTCGCATACTTAAAGGTACGAGCCATTTCTATGATTGTCCTGTTTTCACGCTCCACTGCCTCATTCTGCTCAGGTGTATAGGGGCTGTCAATCTTTGGGTAACCCCATACTCCTTCAGAATTTTTCGCAAACACCATTATCAAATTCCCCGCCACTGTCGCTGTGGAATTCCTTAACATTATGACCCAGGGTGCGTGTTTTAGCGAGAACCTCACGCAGAGCTTCACGGCTGATTTCTCTTTGGCAACAAAACAATATCTGTACCTGGAGTAATGGTCCTTGATGACAAATCTCGTTCTCATCACGCACTTTGATACCAAGTTCAGTATTGAGCTTAGAATGGATGTAATGCTTGTACATGTGTCCCCAGCGCTGATGATAGAGCTGAAGAACTCGGTCGTCTTCAATTACATTTGCACAGACTTCTGCCGGTTGAACTGTGTGAAATGAGGCTTGGTAGAGAATTCCACCCAAGTTCCGAGTACCCTCAAAGATTAGCTTTCCCTTAACACTGAAACGACAGTCAGTGTCCGTAGACTCAAACCTGCTGCCAGGGTTGCGATCATGAGCGGCAAGGACAGACACAAGGTTTCGTGATATTTTAGGCACATACCATGCATCATTAAGGGTGAACACCTTCAGTTTTACACCGACATAGTTAGCCACTTCAATCGTTCCGCTGCCAAGAGCTTTGATGACTTCCTTTCCCGCAGCCTTGACTGTACTACTGGAAACGGCTTATAGTTTGTGAACCAGTGCAGATTTGGCGTAATGTGTCGAGTTGCACCATTATCGATCCACCACTGGTCATTTGTGGTAGTCAGGTTGACGTTATTACTGATAGAAACAAGCGCAACACTTGTATCAGTAATGTTGGTTTGAGATTTCTATAATTTACCCCTACTGTTACGAGCTAAACCTGAACCAATATCACCAGCTCGCTCTGGATATGGAGGTTTCCCATCGGCTTTCCATTTTGGACATTGGCGCACCCAGTGACCCTTAGCGTTACAATACTTGCATATCGAATGATAAGGTTTCTTCTGTTGACCACTAGGAGTGTTAATAACGTTCATGAAGAATCAACGCCGCCGAAATATCTTCAATATTTTTATAATATGTTAAAAATTTTGAAAAATGGTCAAAAATGGTCAATAATTGTCATTGACGGTCAGTAATTGTCAAAATTCGTCAAAAACTGTCAAAAATTGTCAATAATTGTTAAAATTTTTGAAAAATTGTCAAAAATTTTTAAATACGGTCAAAAATTGTCAAGAATTTAGAAAAATTGTCAAAAATTGTCAAAAACTGTCAAAATTTTGAAAAAATTGGAAGAATGGTCAATAATTGTCAAAAATTATCAAAATTTTTGCAAATTGGTCAAATTTTTCGAAAAATTGTCAAAAATGGTCAAAAATTGTCAAAATTTTGAGAAAATGGTCAATAATTATAAAAAACTGTCAAAAATGGTCGATAATTATCAAAAATTGTCAAAATTTTTGAAAAATTGTCAAAAATGGTCAATAATTGCCAAAACTTGTCAAAAATGCTCAAAAATTGGTCAATAATTATTAAAATTCAAAAAAATTATCAAAAATTGTCAAAATGTTGAAAAAATGGTCAATAATTGCCAAATATGTTAAAATTTTTGAAAAATTGTCAAAAATGGTGAATAATTGTCAAAGACGGTCAATAATTGTCAAAATTTGTCAAAAACTGTCAAAAATGGTCAAAAATTGTCAAAATTTTTGAAAAATGGTGAAAACTTCACGAAAATGGTCATTCTATTGTGCATAAGAAGCAAGCTTCTGTCGGTGGTCCGACGACCGCTCACCTTTTTTTTTTCTTTATTCAAATGAAACTGGAAAAGTCAATGTGACAGTTCTCTTCTATTCGCCTGTACCTCGTAAGGCATAAATCGAATGTGTTGGTTTACAAATAAGAGGCCGATTTATTCAATATGAGTATATATTTATGTGAAAAGTGCGAATAAAATACAAGAAACAGTAACCAATCATTCTATATCTCAAATAACATTTGATTATCAAGTCAAATTTTTTTTATTCTTTAGAGTTTTCTACAACTGGATTGACCTGACCGAAAATAGTCTTCACACTCTTTGTTAATATATCCAATATTCTGTGGGACAATTACGTTCAGTTACTACCTACCTGATTTTATATTGTATTTTTAGATTTTATCTAGATTTTATTTAAAATTGGTAAATGGGCTGGCTATTACTTCACAAGTATTTAATCAAACATTCATGTAGTTCATATACTGATAGTGGATTATTCCTAAAAAATCGAAACAAAAATTTAAAGCATGCATATTTTCAAATTTTATAAATTCTTTAGATTTTTTAAGGAAGTCGGACCTGTAGTGAGGATATGTAGAGGTCCATAAAGAAAAGGAAGAAAGCATACATCTAGAATCTTCTAGAACTGTCATCGAAAAGTCCAGAAATGTCATCAAAAAGTCGAGAACTGTCTAGAACAGGTAAAAAATATAAAAAGCGGGATAATTGACATTAGTTAGTTAGTTTTTGAAGTATTAGAAATTTGAGTTTTGTGTTAGGCCATTCATAATTTCTACATCTGCTTGTCTACGCCTCTCCTCATCCATACATCTAGAATCATCTAGAACTGTCATCGAAAAGTCCAGAAATGTCATCAAAAAGTCGAGAACTGTCTAGAACAGGTAAAAAATATGAAAAGCGGGATAATTGACATTAGTTAGTTAGTTTTTGAAGTATTAGAAATTTGAGTTCTGTGTTAGGCCATTCATAATTTCTACATCTGCTTGTCTACGCCTCTCCTCATCCATACATCTAGAATCATCTAGAACTGTCATCGAAAAGTCCAGAAGTGACATCGAAAAGTCGAGAACTGTCTGGAACAGGTGAAAAGTATGAAAAGCGGGATAATTGACATTGGTTAGTTAGTTTTTGAAGTATTAGAAATTTGAGTTGTGTGTTCTGATAGTGAGACGTTATTTGTATTGAATTGTTGAAGTGAATGTTATAGAAATAAAGAAAGTTGAGACGGAAAACAGTGTAACATTTTTTTTTAAGAAGAGGAGGAAAGACGCAGAAAGGAGGGAGAAGAAGAAGAGAAGGAAAGACGCTAGGAGGAGAAGGAAAGACGTGTGGAGGAGAAGGAGAGACAGGAGCAGGGAAGGCGAAGAGAATCAGATATAGAAATTATGAATGGCCTAAAAAATGTTACACCGTTTTCTGTTTCAACTTTCTTTAATTTGAAAGGTTTCTTCAATAAATTAGCAACACTAACAGGAGTTGGTTGATCTATATTGACGAGACATCGAGCTATAAAGGCGGAGGAGAGGCGTTGACAAGCAGATGTCGGAATTATGAATCCGAATTATGGCAGGAGTTTATGAAGACATTAGACATTAAGAAAACACGCACTACGCCTCTCCACCCACAGTCCGATTAAATTGTAGAAAGACATCATAGAACTATTTGCCAATATCTTTCAATGTTCGTCTCTGAAAACCAAAAAGACTGGGACACTTCAGTTCCTCTATTTCCGCTTGCCTATAGAAGTTCTGAACACGAATCAACCGGTTATAGTCCATCTATGCTAGAGACTAGCAGAGAAATGAAGCTTTCCCATTATTTTATTTTTCTTTATGGACCTCTACATATCCTCAGTACAGGTCCAATGTAAGAGTATTCAAAAAGATATACCATGTTGTATTAACCAGCTTTGTATATAAGATTTTTCAGTAGTTGTTGTTGGCACTTCATTTACCATCGTACATTACTGTGGCAGGTTCTTCCAGCTTCATTAAAAGTTGGTATTCGAACGATTGATGGTTGTAATTCTTAGTTGCAAAGCTTCAGCAACTCTGTAAAATACAATTTAATTTATAAAAGAATATCAAACGTTTTAATAATTTAACCTATGATTAAAAACATTCAACTTCATAGATTTAAATATATATCATTGGTAATGATGAATAAT
This sequence comes from Lochmaea crataegi, assembly GCA_947563755.1. Taxonomy (NCBI): domain Eukaryota; kingdom Metazoa; phylum Arthropoda; class Insecta; order Coleoptera; family Chrysomelidae; genus Lochmaea; species Lochmaea crataegi. Next base: position 27,803,258 of record OX387429.1, read on the forward strand.
AATTAAAGTGAATGGTATTACTCACGTCTCTTACAGCAGTAAGCGGGTCCCATTGTAGCATTCTCATCAAATATAACTATATATGACCATCTATTGGCATTAACTTTTCCACTGCTTGGTCATTTTAATATGTTTAACTATACACTGCGGATTTGCCTAATGAATTAGTTACGAAAATAACTATATTTTTCCAATATTGAAGAAACAATGAATTCAGGAGCACCAGAAAAACTTATAAATACTAAGACGATGATCGATGTTAATAAACAATAAATGACATGCTAAACCTAACCTCGAATGTGTCAAAACTGCTGAATTTTCCGAATTGATCTGACAACGGCTTGAAGTTTTGCCAACCCGTAAGCTGTAATTTACCCTGGCCATTCAGTATTTTTATTTACGGCTGGTAAAGTTATGTTTATTCTGATAAGCAGGAAAGTAACTAAAAATGACGTCATCGTCTTTTCATCGTAAATAAACCTAATGTTAAATTTTTGAGCTGCAAGTGATGATGTGTCTGGAACTGCAAATTACACTGGGTTGGGAGTCTACTAAAAAACCAGGTGACAGCTACAGCTACGCGGTGGGCCTTTCAGGCGGAGGTATATGCAATCAGGCTACGCTGAACTATGTAGCCAACACCCAGTTAAGAACTTGTACTAACTAGTGAAGGGGACAATGGTGCTGCACGTGAAAATACAATAGGCCATTCGGCTGCAGTGTTATAGGTGGACTCAAATCTGAATGGAAAAAGAGTGTACATCGTTGGCGGATAGAAAATAATGGTCAAAGAATGGACAGAGATGCGTTTGCTCCAATATTTAAAACTACCCTCCAAAAATGGAAAATATTCCCGATATAATGACAAATGGTTTTCGTGCATGTGGTCTTGTTCCCTTCAATGTGGAAAATATAAATTTCTCGAAATACTTTAAAACAGAACCGCAAAAAAGTAGTTGCATACTAAACGAACAAAAATTAAAAGATGTGAAAATGTTCCTAGGTTTATTAGAATCAGAAATAGATGCAACCACTTTAGCTATATTCAAAAGTACTGAAGATGAATGGGGTGGTCCAGTTGAAGATACAAATCTATTCAATCTCTGGAGAAGAACCAAATCGAAACTTGACACCGACGCGTTACTACCGTCAAACGAACAAGAAGCAGAGGAACAGCCAACCAGAAATGAAAATCTTGAAGTTCATGATGATTCTGTTTTGAACACCGAAGATAATGACACTACTCTCTTACTTTCCTTTAATGTTAATGACATGTCTGCCATTCCGATAGTTTTTGATTTCGATTTTCCACAAGAGAATGTAAACTTCGAAAATTTCATTGAAAACGTACCTGAAAGTTTCAATGAAGTGCCGGGAATTTCACACAGTGAAAACGTACTTGAAAATAAAAATAAAAAAGTAACGAAGATCTATAATGAACATGTAGAAGAAAATGTATTTGAAAAATATGATGGTAAACTACAAAATATACCTGAAGACGACTTGAGTATAAGCAATGAGACAAGCTGTGTTAATAAAATAAATGAAAAACAAAAGCCGGGACAAAAATCTGCAATCGACCAGAATGTTAGTCAATATAATGAAATAATAGAAAAATATATACATACCAGTAATTGAACGAAATGCTTGTCAGAAAGATGTTATAAGTGAAGGAGAAACATTAGTGCCAACGACTGAACAAAGTATTAGCGAAGAGGGTAATAGTCAAAATGAGCCTGTCGACCAAAGTCAAATTATTCCTTTAAATGAAAAAATAACGAACTCAAACTACAATATAAGAAGAATTGAAACTATCCCCGAGAACGAGATTTGTCGAAATGGTAAAGAAAATCAAAATAATAATACACATCAATCTTCTACGGCAGGAGTGGATGTACCTACTCCATTCAAGGAAACTTTGTTTTGGCCACAAAAGAAAAAGATTTAAACGAAGCGCAAAACAAAAGAAAGAGTACCAACTGTTGCTTCTTCTTCTCAATGGAAAGAATACTAACAAAAAAAAAGAAGCGAAAAAACAACGGGAAGGGACAAAAAAGACAGAAAGGCAGGAAATGAAAAAGAAAAAGCAGGCAGAAACTCAAAATAGAAATCCAAAAAAAGCAGAGTGGAATTAAAAGACTTCGAAACAGAAATTATTTTCAAATTAAATGATTATGTCATTGTATCTTATGAAGATGAACTATTCCCAGGACGGATAAATTCTGTTAACGAAAAAAATTCTTAATTCGAGTACGAAGTAACACATATGAAGAAAAAGGGAATTCATTGGATTTGGCCTAAAAAGGCTGATGTTCTGAGATGCTTTAAAGAAGAAATCTTAAAAAAAATACCAGAGCCTGCTCCTTATAGACGAGACCTTTGCAATATAAAAGGAATTTCTGAGTTTAATAAATAAAGAATTATTTTCCTATATTTAATGGTCTTTATATTATTTTTCATTTCTTCAGTGGCGGGTTTACACATTTGCCGCCAGTAGGATATTCAAATTTTGCCGCCCATACCGACCTCTACAAAGCTTACTTGAAGTTTAAAACGACAACCAATCATACCATATCCAGCTAAGCTGGAATGGTCTTGAAGCATGCAGTTAGGAAGGAACGTTGGTGTGGTACACAGACGGATCTAAAACTGACATAGGAACAGGAGCTGGAGTCCATGGCGCCAGACCCAGGAGCAATGTCCACGCATCGTTGGGAAGTTTGTACTCCAGGAAGAAATCTACGCTATCGACACGTGTTTGCGAATGAACATCGAAAGGGGGTATTGAAGCCAAAAGATCCTCATACTCTCAGATAGTCAGGCAGCACTGAAATCTTTAGCATGTCCCCAGATCAGATCTAGAATGGTCTGGGACTGCCTTCAAAGATTTTTAACCCTGGCAAACCACAATAGAGTAACTCTTAAGTGGGTCCCGGGGCCCAAGGGTATTATAGGCAATGAAAAGGCAGACACCACAGCAAAGCTGCTGCACGTGGTTGTCCATCTCGGTGGATTCAAACTAAACATCAGACGTACTGGAGACACGTACCAAATCAGGAACTCAGCAAACTCTTGTTCAAAAAACCCTCGGAGTCGATGACTAACGAAATATCAAACCTCAGCAGAGACCAGATAACAAAAGTGACGGGATTACTCACTGGTAACTCCACCCTAAAGAAGCACATGCATACAATTGGCATATGTAGGGAGGAACCTATCTGTCGGTTGTGCATGGAAGAGGATGAAACACCCTCTCACACTATCTTCGAATGTGAAGCACTGTCTCTTTGGGGATATAGACTCCTAGGACTAGAGTATCCTAGGAAGGATTTCTCCAAGAAGGACCTAGTGAAAAGACTGTTGAGCCTGAAAAGGGCTAATAGTCTCTTCACTTAAACGGTATAACCAAGAGCACAAAAAGCCTAAAGGCTGAGGTGCCGAGGTCTCTAAGCCTCTGACTGGTGATGCCAAACTAATTAATCAATCAATCAATCAATAATCAATCAAAGTTTAAAAGCAATATATTTGATTATCTAGTAAGAATCTGGCTGATAATGTTGATCACATTCCATCACAGCAGGTATGAGAGTTTCACAATACCATTCTGTACATTTTTTGTACAACAAAGCCAAGGCATTTTGGTTTTCTTGGCTTAAGGTAGATCTTAGACAGTTTCTCACTCGTTTCCAGCAAAGAAGGTTTGTCTCAACTGCTGTTGCTGGCGAACATAGAGCTATGCGAACTGCTAAATACAAGTTAGCATAAAACGTTTTGCAAATTCTGTTTCCGCAGGAAGATCTTTTAAATGATCCAGATTCCGGTTTATCAAAATTGGTGAATGTCGTAATGGATACGAGTACAGTTCCTGCATTTCTAATGATGGAATTGAAGCATGGGAGTAGCAAAGACATATTTCATGAAGTCATCCGTGCCCCACGCTCCCCTACATATTATTGAATTGTTTGTGTGGACCTTACAGCAGTTAGGTATATAAATATGATTTTTTTAAGTGAAAACTTCTTCAGGCCCGTTGAGCACTTTTTTTGGGTGAAGAAAAAACATGGATTTTTCGTCATTCATCACGCTTTTATGCAGCATACAATACTTTTGGTTATGCAACACAATTAACAATGGAGCGTATATAGTGTTGCTTAAATCATCGTCACGCTTTCCATGAGCTATATGTATACTGTGTATATATGTGTACTTTTTTTTATAAAAAATTCCATTAACGTTGGGCTTACGATAAAAATTTTTAAAGGGATTCATTTATTGGTGTTTTTACTTCTGTCGGCAGTCCCATGACTGGACTCTACGTTTATTTTTGTGAGACATAAAAAAATGTTGGTTCCAAATTTGCCGCCTTAGGCTCCAGCCTACTTAGCCTGGTGGTAAATCCGCCACTGAAGAAATGAACGTTTTTGTGATATACCACTTAACCTGGGCAGTCATTTAAAAAAACTCAAGATGGTGACGGTACGCCAAACGCTGAAGTTAAAAAAGTTTGACGTGTACTCAAAAAAAAATGCAGGTTTTATAGATCATTCGATCACAATTCGTGTACAAAATTCAACATAAAAATCGCATAAAAATCGGTTAACCGTATTTTCAAATCACTTTTGAAGGGTTCGTGCACGATTTGTTTCGCATGTGTTGACTCGAGTTGGTATGCACCATTCGAAATTCAATCTTAGTATTCGATTACAACCTTAATTTTGTTTCGTTCTGTTCTATTGTAAATCATGGCCGGTTTGAACTTCCTTATTGAAAAAATCTGGAAATCGGTTGACCCTAAAGGCCCTCCCTGCAACTTCCCGCTAAATTAAATTTTCAAACGCTTGCGATTTTGTCGCTCTTCGAACTCAAAAATTTAAATTTTGTGTTATTTTGAGCTCTCCGAGCTCAAAGTTAAAGCTATTCGATGCTTTTGAGCTCTTCGATCTCAAAAGTCTTATCAAAGTTCGATGAAACACGATTTTTTTAATTTTCAAACTGCTATAACTTTTGAAAGAATCAACCGATTTTCACGCGATTGGCGGCGATCTATTAAGTTTTTTGAGCTCTATAAAAAATTTAGAACAAAAAAATTGATCTGATGAAACATTTCGGACTTATTACAAAAAAACACTTTTTTTGATTTTTTCCGACAACGATATCTCACGAACGCATCAACCGATTCTGACGCACTTGATGACGATCGTTGCGGGTTTTCAAGGTTGAGAGCTGATTAGTTTTTGAGGTCGATCGGTTCAGCCAATTCGGAGATATTTTGAAAAAATGAAAAAATTCACTTTTTTTGCAATTTTTCAAAATCTACCCTTCCAAATTGGTTCCAACTTACAGGAAATCTAAGTTTGGTGAAGCCCTTTCGAATGACACCAAATGCGATTAAATTGGACAAGCCGTTCAGAAGTTATGAGGTTTATACACACACACACACACTCACACTCACACTCACACTCACACTCACACTCACACTCACACTCACACTCACACTCACACTCACACTCACACTCACACTCACACTCACACTCACACTCACACTCACACTCACACTCACACTCACACTCACACTCACACTCACACTCACACTCTCACTCTTACTCCTACTCACACTCACACTCGCACTCGCACTCGCACTCGCACTCGCACTCGCACTCGCACTCGCACTCGCACTCGCACTCGCACTCGCACTCGCACTCGCACTCGCACTCGCACTCGCACTCGCACTCGCACTCGCACTCGCACTCGCACTCGCACTCGCACTCGCACTCGCACTCGCACTCGCACTCGCACTCGCACTCGCACTCGCACTCGCACTCGCACTCGCACTCGCACTCGCACTCGCACTCGCACTCGCACTCGCACTCGCACTCGCACTCGCACTCGCACTCGCACTCGCACTCCACTCACACTCACACTCACACTCACACTCACACTCACACTCACACTCACACTCACACTCACACTCACACTCACACTCACACTCAAACTCACACTCTCACTCTCACTCTCACTCTCACTCTCACTCACACTCACTTACACACACACTCACACACACTCACACACTTCAAAACGTTGAGATGCTGAAGTCCTGGCGGATAGAAAAAATAGAGTGTACCATCCTTTTCCTTACCCCTTCAAGAAATTATCAGACAATCAGTTTCTGAAATTATATGCGAACGGACCTAATAAATATTTTGGAGCCCCACCTTACACTTCCTTTTATAATATCGGCGTTATGCATAACAAGAAAAATAAGTAAAATACTTTGAAAGATGGGTATTTATTTCTCAAGCCATAGCATGCTAGGTACTCAAAGTCATTATATTTTTACCTTTCATAACATTTGTGTGTAATTTGTCCTACATTTAGAAAGAAGTGAGGTGGAATGTGATATTACGCATCTTAAATGAATAAATATAACTAATTTCTGAAAGATTACAACTTTTTATCATATATATTTATTTATGAATTACACACAATCAATAAGTATATGTAAACAGTTGCAACAGGATTAGTAGATATTAAATTGAGCGCGTGTTATTAAAAATGTACAGTGAGTTAGTCTAATAAAACGATTGACTCCGACATCCTCGGGGAAAGCAATAAATTAATTTTATTCTGTGTAGTTTAGTTAAATAAACATTAATGGGTAGTACCGGTATTACATAATTGCCTTACATAAGAAATTGACCACCTTTTTATACTAACAAATCAGTCCTTCTATTCTTTGTACATAAAACTTGGGTTAGTTGTTACTGTCAAATGTCGAAAAGTGGTCTTAATAACGATATCTGCTTTTTGTGGGGGAGAAATGGAATAGTCGAATTTGCGGCATTGTCAATGCAAATATTTATCGCATACGAATACATTTTCGAAGATGGTACAAGAATACGATCTTTGAATCGTGTGCGATTTTTTTCATTCGACTTAAATTGCATACGAAAAAATTCGACTCATCTCGAAAATACGGCCCCAGATCACATTCCCATCCATCGCCCTTGAATTTTAAAGCTATTTGTTCATCCGTTTCAAAGATAACGCTTTGGTTTGATACTTTTTCGCAATCCTATACGAACGATAGCTCAAAAAATTATGGTGAAATTGATCATTCTCCATTTTATTCCCAAATAATTTACGTTCCCTACCCTATCTTCGAACATGAAAATCGCACTGATGTTGTTTTTATTTAATTTTAGGTAATTTAATGGCTGTATCCGATGGTATGACAGTAGGATGGACGTCTCCAATGATTCCATATTTTTTAAGCAATAGTACCCACATAAACATGACCTTACACGAAGCAGAGTGGTTAGAAACGTGGTATCCAATAGGCTCGATAATAGGACTCCCTTTCACTGTATTTTTTGTTAATACTATTGGTAGAAAAAAATCCTTACTGCTTGGTACTACAACTATGTTAGTCCATTGGATAATAATACTAACTTCTTACAATGTAAAATTACTATATTTAGCTAGAATTCTAGCAGGTATGGCTGGAGATATGTCATTTGTAGCTGCACCTAGCTATATATCGGAAATAGCTCATAAAAGTATTAGAGGATTTTTGTCTTCCATAATTTTTCAAATGCAGCTCATTGGGATTTTAGCTATTTATGTGATTGGAGCTTATTTACCGTATTCTATCACACCAAGCCTCGGTATTGGACTCTTATTTTTAGAGGTAGCACTATTTTTTTCCATGCCAGAAACTCCTTATTATCTTTTATCCAAAAATAAACGAGACGAAGCAAAAAAATCACTTCTAAAGTTTAGAGACAACAGCAACGTTGATGTTGAGTTAGATGAAATTGCTGCGGCCATTAAACGACAACAAGCAGAAAAAGGAAAAATAACCGATGTATTTTCAAAAAGAAGCTATCGAATATCTTTGTTTATTGTAATTATTGTTAATACAGCGCAGCAATTTGGAGGAATTAACGTGATCATAATGAATTTACACATAATATTAGAAGACGCTGATTCAACTTTAATCCAACCATCTACAGCTGCGGTACTTTTTTCTGGTATGATGCTTATTGCAGCTATATTTGGATCGTTAATTGTAGATAAGTTTGGTAGGAAAAAATTGTTAATAGTTTCCAGTTTGTTGACGATTTTATGCCTCGCTATTATAGCTGCTTACTTTACAGTTAAAAATCTTGGATACGAATATCAAAAATTCAGTTGGTTACCCATCGTATCCATAATGATGTATGCTTTTATTTTTAAAATAGGAATTGGAATGGTTCCTATAGTATTAACAGCAGAAATATTTCCTTCGAAAATCAAAGCATTTGGTATGTCACTGGGAAATGCAATTTATACCTGCACCGCGATTAGTATGATTCGAGTTTTTACTAGCTTAAGACATCGGGGTATGGAATACCCATTTTGTTTGTTTGTTGGTTGTTCGGTGATAACGACTGTTTTAGTAATTTTTTTTATTCCGGAAACAAAAGGTAAAACATTAGATGAAATTCAGATGATTTTGGAAGGGAAATCCAAAAGTGAGAAAGAAAGTAAATTAAAAAATGTGCTGTAGGCTGTAAAAATAAATTACTTTTTCTTCATTGACAGACTCACACACAATAATTTATAGCCTTTTAATCATTATCCAACTTTCTAAAAAGATTCTGTATTCGCGTCCCCTTTAATTGAAGAACAATTTTATTGATCGATAGGTTCAAGCGCAATATGTGACGTACCAAATGCTTTAAGAGACAAAAAGCTGTAAAAGGACCCGTCGATTAATCACGTCGATGTGTCTGAGAGTATATATTATATTACAGGTCCATTCTGTTCTTGATTTATGGTGAAATTGTGTCAAATATATTTGTCGAAGAGATATGATGCTTTCTTTGGATTATTTCTAAGACAATTTAAACGGTCTAAAATATATTTATAAAGAACTGTTTTCACAAAAAAGATGTTTTTTTCCCTCTATTAGATTTTCCAATAAATATTTAATGTAATACAGAGTGATTTTTTTCGATGTCGCATTAGGCATTATGGCAAAACCCCGTAGTAGATTTAGAACAAATATTACTAACATTTGCCTATACCTAAGTGTAACAGCTTTCGATATTTTTTGTTTTTATGTATATTACCAACAGATAGAGGCAACAAGCCAGCTCGAAACCCGTCAGCACGTGAGAGAAAGATATAAAGTCAGAGGTTCATGCTGTCTTTCTCTTATGGCGTGCATGCTGTAGACACAGACAAATACAGAAAAACCGCTTATCGTCTGTCCTTTACTCTCTCACCGGGGTTCAGAAGGACATTCCCACTCACAGAGCGGCCTATGGCTTGTTGCCTCTATCTGTAGTATATCTATGGTTAAATTACCTATATGAAAGTAAGTATGAGAAAACAACCACAAAAAATATCCTGCTAAATCTGAGCTCGCGTGGTATTTGGTAAGACAATTCCATGAATGGAATGATTTTGTATTTTCTGGAGTTGATTTTTCAATCTCCCTCATTATTTCTGCCTCGCGAATATTTCCAAATTTCGACATACTAACTGGAATATTATTTGCTGTTTAATTCTATTTTTGACATTTACAATTGTCAAACTGATGCGCTGCGCAATGCTTGATAAACGAACAGTAAATACTAGCGTTGCTACGATGACGTAATTTATCCGATTTTTTTATCCACTTGCATTTCTGTTCCTTCCTATTCAGCCGATAGCAAACTACGATTGTAGAATTTATCTAAATTATGTACCTAAGTGTAAGAAATATATTGTAGTTTGTTACAAAAAAGTCCGAAACTATTATGTCAAAAGGTTAAAGGGCTGTAGCCATTTTTCTACGATAAGATATTTGTACGAATGTACCCCACGTACGGGGTACATTCGTACAGTAGGTGGGGTACTTTCGTACGCCATGCGGTAGATTCATACAGGGTAAATAAAAAGCCTATTGAAGTCGTTAAATTTTTGTTAATTATAATAAACCTATTTATTTATTAAAGAACTAACTTAATAGTATTTGACTTAACTCATAGTCGATAGAAATCTTTCTTTAGAAAAACAACAAAAAAAAATCGTTCATCCTAAGTTTACTTATTGATAATTCTAAGCTTTACAATAAGTCTAAATAAGATCTTTACAATTATTTTGTACGAGAATGTAGGTTCAGTCTTTGACAATTTGAACATAGTAATTATACATTTGTTTCTTACTTTGGAACTTATTGCACATTATAATTATTTAAATTAACCGCAAAAGTAAAAAGTCTAGCCACTCTAGCTGTATAGCCCCGCTCGCGGTTGAGGATCAGGGAGGATCATGGCAACATCGCTGATATACAGAGTGTGTATGTCTTCTATATCAGGGATAAAGAATGACCATGATAATCCCGGATGGATTTTTCCGAAGATAATATATTTTCAGCTCTGTACCCGAATAATGACTGAGAACTTTTCCGACGTAATAAACAACAGATGTCTTTTTTTCAAACTTTACCAAAACATAACAATTATCTTTGATTTTCTCTGGTGTCACATATAAATTATTATTGATTCTACGATCATCAGTCTTTCCGTCCATTTCTAAATGAGCTGGAGATGTTGAACTCCCCGGAAGCTTAATTGCGATCCTTCAGATTCCTCTGAATCTTCATCACTTTCTATTTTCTTAGCTTTCTTTTGCTTTTGTTTTGAATTAAGTTTCTTTAAACTACGTTTCACTGCTTTAGCTCTGGCTTTCCTTTCCTGTTCTATGTTTTTCCATTCTTCTATGTCAGCATTTTTTATCCACCTACTTCTATAAGCAGCTACGAGGCTTCCTTCAGAAGCAGCTTTAATAAAATGGTGTTTGTAGTGCACACGTGGAAATACAAATAGCGGAGGGATAGTATTCCCGCTTGCAGAAATAATAGCATCAAATGTTATCGAAAATAAGTTATGTCTTGTCAGCTGATACACCGTAGTGCGACTGGCGCGACACTCCGCTAGCAACATGGTGGCCGGTATGTCTATGCATACAAGCAAAGGCGTGTTAGTTTTTCTGTTATACTAACTGTACGAATGGTGACGACTTTCCCATGGACACTTTTTTGTGAAAATCGTTGGTAAATCAACGCTCAACATAGTTCCGTAATATGGTGCAATGCCTCCGTATTCGATAAAAATTCAATTATTTTCTATTTTGTATATAGCGTGGACGGAAACTCGAACCTTTCATTTTCTTTCTTCTTTCAAATAGAGCACCCTGTATTTTATAGCACAAATACAATCTTCCGTAATGCTACTTTCAATTTTGTTAGGTATTCCCTATACCCAAAGTTTATAAAAATTGTAAACCATTACATTTTCTCAGTAATCGAGAAAATTTTACATAAACGTCTGTCGTTTAACGTTTGTATATTTAATATCTTAAAAATAGCTGTAATTGTCGCCTGCATTTTATAGTTTTCTTAACTAAGGTAGGAAGTATTTAAGATGAATAGTGTAACTCTTTATTTTTTCATTAGAAGAAGTGGTATTTACATGATGGTGCACCTGTTCATATTACTGCGCCTATATCTTAAGAGGGGGCCCAACTTATTGGGCAGCTCGGTCTCCCGATTTAACAAAAGTTAATTTATTTTTTTGGTGTTTCATAAAAAACAGGTTCATAAAACTTCCCTGACTACTGGAGAGAACATGAAAGAGAGAATCAGACCAGGATTTCGATCTATTAACGTTAATATGCTGATAAATGTTAGTCAATCATGAATCATCATTGGAATTTATTATTACTTATGATTTTTTGTTACATCCAACGCTTGCTTTCACATAATATCTAGGTTAATAAGTTCGGTTTAAAAATAAATATTACAAAATAACTCTGTTTTTATAAATTTTGGGTATAGAGAATGCCTAACAAAAATTAAAATTACATAACCGAAGATTCTATTTGTGCTCTAAAATACAGGGTGTTCCATTTGAACGAAGAAAGAAAATGAAAGGTTCGAGTTCGGTTCCACTCTGTATACAAAAGAGAAAATAATTGAAATTTCATTGGATACGTAGATGTAGCACTATATTACGAAGCTCTGATATGCAAAATAAAATTAACGTACAGTAAGCGACAGAGCGTTGATTTACCTACGATTTTCACATAAAAGTGTCCTTACCCTTCAAAGGACTTTGTATAACGTAGCAAAACCTTATATCAAAAGCTTGAAAAAATGTGAGCAGTCCGAGTTCAGTATAATATACAGGGGTTCCTATTTAAAAAATCATATGTTTGGTTGGAGTTATCAACAGTTTGTATAGTTCGAGATAATTTCAAAATATGGAACTTAAAGACATCTATTAATTTTCTCGATAACATTTTTTGATATCTCCCAAAATAACCCATCTACCAAACTTTGTCGTAAGGTTGGTATACCCTGTATAATACAGGCCTTGTAGACCCAGGGCTAGTCTCTTCCATTCTTCTCTATTCTTAGCTTTCTCTTTCTAATTTCGTATTTTCAATTTATTTATATCAGACACCACACTTTCGAACCATCCTTTTCTCGGCCGTTCTCTTCTTCTTTTCCCAATTAAAGTTCTATTGCGTGCCATTTTTGTCATTCTTTTTTTTGCCTAATCTTTCTACGTGTCTCAAACCACCTTGAGCTATGTGTTTTTATTCTTGATTCCATTTTTGGTTCTCCGTACGACATGTTTACTTCTTCATTTGTTCTCCTTTTCCACCCTTCAGGTGTTGTTATGACGCCGAAGATTGTTGTAAGCATTTCACGTTTCTACGCCCCAGCAACTCTTCCTGTTTTTTGTTGTTAGGGTCCATGTTTCACTTTCGTACGTCACAGTGGGTTTTATAATGGTATTATAGATTCTCATCTTCATCTTTCGTGAACAGTATTTTCATTTCATCAGTGTCTGAAGCATTCCAAATTTTCTGTTGCCTCTCGTAATTCTTGACTTTATTTCTTCTTCTTCATGGGCATTGCTAGTTATTAGTACTCCTAGATAAACAAATTCGTTTACTTTTTGGAAAGTGTACTCGTTTTCGCTTATCGTTTTTACTACCAGCTTTTCTTCGATACCTCCAGTGTCTCCTAGGATGATATATTTTATTTATGGATTTCAGTCTTAGAATTTATGCTGGTTCTGCGAGATTTATTTTTGGTTTTAACTTATTTTAATCTTATGAAATAACTTGTCCCATCTTAGATTGCCATGTCATTGTTTGAAAGTTTAGTTCGTGAACTAGTGTTCATTTTTAATAGTTACAATTTTAAATAATGGCTAGATACGGATATAGTAATCCAGATTTTTCAAACCGTTTATTAATTCATGAAGAATGTCAAAAAAATTGCATCCAGAACATGACGAGTTTTTGCTGAACGGTATCAAAATGTGATTCCACTAACACGAAAAATTTTAATCACCGTTTTACTTGAAGATGACTGTCAAATAAAAGACCATTCCGATGGCCACCTCGCTCCCCAGATTTAACCCTGAGGATTTTTTAATATGGGGTATATAAAAAATATTGTTTACCAGCACCCTCTTACAACCAAAGAAGATACCATGAATAGGGTTCGACATGCATTTGCATCATTGACAACAGAATAACTAACATATCTAATCATGCTGTGATGAAGCGTTGTGAAAAATGTTCACAACAAAATGCTATAAAACATTTTGTCAGCTATTTTGTCGAGTACATAAATCAAAACAAATATTTTTTATTGAATGATAAAATAAAAAAAAATCTCGAAAAATGTTACACTTAGGTATAGGAGAATGCTAGGGATATTTGTTCTAAGGTAGGGGGTGTAAAAAAATATGTGTGTTATTTAAAAAATATATAATTTTGCTATTTCTCATTATCCAAAGTTAAGGTTAGTTTTTTTCGCCCTGTATGAAAAATTTAAAATGCTTTTTTAGGATATTATTGGACCATCTCACAGTGACCAATGTAGATGGTTGAAATTGAATAATTTCCATTTATCAAGAAATTAATGGAGTTTATAAAAATATCAGTAGAATATGTATGTTCTTAATAAATTTATTTTCTCGAGAACCATGAAACTTGGGAATAGTAAATTTATGAAAAGTTGTTTATAATTGAGTCAGCAATTTAAAAAGTTGAAAATAACGAAGTTCAGATTTTTATTCTGATGGGTTTTGCCACAAGGCTTAATGCGCTATAGAAAAAATCACCCTGTATGAATAATTAGGCAACATATTGTTGATGGTGTACCTGTGGTTGATTTAAAACCATGGAGACTGGACTTAAGAAACACAAACTCATATTTAAAAAGTGTCTGTCGAAAGGAGGAGAATTGGTGGCGCTACTGTAGGTTTCCAGCTTATTGACTTCATTTATGTTATGTGAGACGGTACTATCGTTGTCTTCATCATCAACTTCAGGCTTAATGGGTTTAATTGATGGACGAAATGCTCCGTTTTTTCTACAATTTTTAAGTAAATGATGAATGGTATTCTTATTGAGTGTTGGTAGATGTGGGGATCATTCAATAAATAATCTACATGTTCGGCTTATTATTCTGTTACACCCACCATAAATAATTATTTCACCTAATCTTGACATATTTGTTATGGAAAAATTTATAGTTTGGCAAACATAACTGAAGCTGTGAAAGGAATGCGGTCGAAAACATTCGATATTGCCACGTTTAACTATGAAAAACCTAAAGTGCTAAGTATGTAGCGATATTAATTAGAAAATGGACTTTTTATTATTAACAATATGTCAATAATGATGAAACGTTAGTTCTGTAATGTGCTTGTTTCATTGGATTTTGTCTATTAACATTATTTTTTCAATTTCTGAATATTAAAAGATGAACACTTTTTCAAATATGTTATGAGTTTCCTTCAAGCCGGCAACGTCGAGCGAAAATCATAATTACCACGCCCTCCTACTAACTCAATTGGTGAATATTTATCGAACCGCCGCTGCTAGGTAACCACCTGACTTCCTATTGACAAGCGCGTGCGTGTGTTCTTCCCTCTCACTTCGACAATTGATTAACCAGTGGCGTTTATAATGTCAATATTTTCCTTCGTATTTTCAGTTTGACTTGGTATCTTATTATTTCGTATCCATATTGAATTCAAGTACGATTTTTAACAAATAGGTACCGTGTTTTGAAAAAAACCTTACCTTTAAAGCAAAGCATAAATCAGTTTCTATATATAATTATTATATAATAATAATAATTATTTTTAATACTTTTATAAAATATGTACCGTACGCTATTGGTACGTTTATGACAGATATCGGCCATGTTTCCTCCCCCCTTACGGATGCCCCGTAGCTTCTGATAGACTTGCCAAACTATACATTGAGATTTTGATGTTTATTATTTGACATAATATGATATTTTCCTACAGAAAACCCAATTAATTTTACTATTTTAAATGAAACTTACTGTTTCTAATAAATTCCACTATTTGACGAAAAAGTTGATGAAAATTCTAAAAAAATATTGATAATTATTTCGATATTCGCATATCATCGTCAGAATGACAGAAGTTACATTTTATGTGATACCTACTTGATGTTTCATATTTTGACTAGACCAAATAGTGAGTGATCTATCTTGTGATTGACTTAATATTATATGAATAGAAAAAATAAGAAGATATGATATTACAAATAATAAAGCTTAGGTATTATTAGCAATGTGAGTAAAAAAATTGTTCAATATTAAAACAAATATATCCCCATTAAAAAGTATGGGATTCATAAACTTAAATGTCCAGAATGTAATGCTGTCTATATTGGTCAAACAATTCGAAATTTTGAAATTGGACACAATGAACACTTACGAGCATACAGATTAAAATAGCCAGATGAATCACATTACGAAAAACATCTACTTGACACCGAACATTCATTAACATCTATCACAGAACTGCATATTTGTGATAAGAAACAAGAACTAGATTTCCTTGAAGAATTGAAAATCAGGAGACACTTAAGAGACTCACAATATGAAGTTGTCAATGAACAGATGAATCTATGGAGTTCTCCACTATTACATTGTTTTCTTAAGTAACAATTGTAAAGATCAGCAGATATAGTTTTCCTTGGTTTCCTATATCATTGCACAGTTATACTGATCTTAAATAGGAAAAAGATATCCAGGATATCCCTATAGGGCTAATAATACCTAAGCCTTATTATTTGTAATATTCTTCTTTTTTCTATTCATATATATTAAGAAAATCACAAGATAGGTCAGTCACTATTTGGTCTATTATTAAATAGCACGCAGGAATCACATAAAATGTAACTTTTCTCATTCTGATATGCAAATATCGAAATAATTATCAATGATTTTTTAGAATTTTCATCAACTTTTTCGTTAAATAGTGGAATTAATTATAAACAGTTAGTTTCATTTAAAATAGTAATATGAGTAGATTCCACAAAGTACGGGTCCGAACAGTCAACTCATGGAGGGAAATGGGTCTAAAACAATCTGCAAAATCCAAAAATATAAAAATATACAGCATCTTTCATTTGAAAAGATTTAGTTTCACGATATGTTTTGTAACTAAGTTGTAATAAAAATTTAGACAACCCAGTATGACACTTGATGGAAATAAAATATTTCTGATAAATTAACCAGCATCTGACAAACAGATTAGCTAATAATTGTTTTTTAATAATAAACTTAACTGTGCATATTTCACTCATGAACGTAGGGTTATTTTGTTAAAATTTTTCTCGAAAACAATGAATAATTGAGATAATATGACTTATCAAGGAAAACTGACCTAAAATTAAGTAAAAAATCCAAAAATGTGAAAAGATACAGGGGATTTGCTTTAAAATAACAAATTTAATATCAATTTCCTGGTATAACCGGAACTGCTGTCAAAATAATAATATTTCATATATAATCGTGATGTCAAAGAAGGCTATGATACAAAATTCCATTGTTCTATGGCCGGTCGTGGTGGAAAGCCTTGTGTAATTCTTCTCTACGTCTGCATGTAATGCAACTACTCCTAGGTGGCGCTGCAATCGTGTTTACACTGAGGGACAGGTTATTACTAACTTAACCTCAATTATTTAAGGTACTGTGGTGTCCCTGGGAGACTCACGAGTAGCTGGCGAAAGATGGTGGCCTACTGCAGAGCTCTTTATGCTGTAGGAACGGTCCTGGTGTCTTCAGGTTATCACCATGTAGTCCAGACAGTTTAACCAAGACCTTCCTTGGTACTACATACTCTCCATTGCTGGAGGGTGGTTGCAATATCAAGCAGTTCACGGCATATGCCACGAGCTGGTTGGTGGAACACTAATGCATTCCATCTACCAACTTATCCCATCTAAACCTCAGTCGAGGTTCTTCTACAAGGAGAGAGTTCCTGACAGTCCCTCTATTGCACAACTGAAAAAACATTGCAGAGTTAGTATGACCTTGAAGCGGCGAATAGATGATGAACCATGAATTTTGGCTTTAGTTTTCAGAAAATTAGGCTCTCCCAATCAGATCGTTCATGTTGGGTATTTGTATTTTTTTAAATAAATTGTATAACTAATCTTAGATTCAAATACACAAAACGGAACGATCTGAGGTAGCCATGGTTAATTAAAACAATTATTCAAATATATTTGGCGTGTGTAGTAGCATATGTCAAAACTAATCTCACGCTAAATACTTCAAGTTATCCGAAAATGGTAAGTAGAAAGTTTGGAAAATTTCATATGAATATATTAATCCATGAACTTCTCATATTTCATTTAGCAGACATTCTTCCGCTATACTGATGTTATTGTAAAATTGATGGGGCCAAGTTTGATGGGACGGAACTCGTATATACAGGCTGTTTCACGACGAGCTTACACTATCTATATATTGGAGACTACTAACACGATTTTTATAAGAATTGGCATAGATGGAGAACAGGTTATGGCGAATTTAAGGAAATATTTTGACATACATGTCACTTCCGGTTATACCGAAAGTGAACGACAACTTTGTTATTTTAAATTCCACCCTGTATATCATCAACTTTTCGGATTAAACATTAAATCTTAATGTCACTTTGTGAGAATACACTATATCTAAAATGTATACTTATCGAGATATTAATTTTTGTAATAAAAAGATGATTTGTGCAGACCTTCATATTGAAAATTCTATGTGAACATGCCCAATACCAAATAAAACACATCTTGCCGGGTTGATCAGTAGAACCATCAAGGTGATTGGTGACATGTCAAAAAAATGATGAAAAGTGTCAAAAATGTAAAATATCTTCAAAACTTTAAATGGAACAACCATAGTTTTATTCTTTTACTTATTTGTAGGGCCGAAAATAAGGGCAGTTTATATTCACTTCCCTATTTCTTAACTTTTGATTGAAAACAACCAAATTGTGTTAAATTGATTAATATTCTCTTCACTATGTGACGGTTGGGTCGATCGAATTGATGCAAAATTTTGTTGAAACAGGATCAATTGCCAATAAAAAACACCAACCACAACGAGTTGTTAACTACGAGGCTATGGAAGTTGCCGTTTTAGGACAACTTACATTAGAAGAACAACGTTCAATATCACAAATTTCTAGTGCAGTGGGTGTTTCTCGCAGCAGTGTTTTCAGAATTTTACATAATCACAAATTCCATTCTCACAAAATCAAATTAGTCCAAGAGCTACATGAAGACGATTTCGACCGGCGTCTACAGTTTTGTGAATTGATGACTGATAAGTATTATTTGGCAACTATCTTTATTCCTTAGTTCTGACAATCACATTCAGTATAAGTAATATCTAAGATTATTACTTAACATGTCCCCCTTAATCAAAGTACTTCTTTGGTTTTTTAATGGACCGTCCGCTTCTTGTTTTAACTACATCAGGCTCTACCGGATCTTCTTCTAGACCCTCGCTGCTTTCCTTTTCTATTGAGCTGTTTTTATCTGTACTACAGCTACTTCCATCTAGAAATCTTCCAGTCATTGCTTCAGCTTCATCCTCATCATGAAAATTAGGAGAATTATCTGGACGCAAAATCTATCTGTTTCTTCGCAACACTGAACCATTTTTCGTATTAATTATGTAAGAATGTCTTATCATTTCCTCAAAATTATTGCAGGCTTCCAATTTCTATGACTTTCTTGATAAAATATATATTCATTCAATTGAAATTCTTCCAGCTGCTTTGCATGTTGATCATTATATTTTTCCATTTTTATTTGCGGTTCCAGTCTCGAAAAGTGGTTGTAAATTCTCTACTGAACATATATTTTTACTGCGGAGTTTTCGTCCCATAAGCATTTCTGATGGAGATGGTAAGGATGCCTTTGGACTGCAATTATATTCTAGTATAACCTGGAATTCATTTCCATTTCTCGATGCTTTCTCTATTAGGCCTTTCATAGTTTGAATTGTCCTTTCTATCATACCATTCAATTTTGGGTAGTGTGGGCTAGAATTTGTGATCTTGAAACTACATTTTTCTGCAAATAGGTGAATGGAGGGTCACAATCTGACACTATTTCGCAGGTTATTCCGTGGGTTCG
Organism: Lochmaea crataegi; assembly: GCA_947563755.1. Lineage (NCBI taxonomy): Eukaryota > Metazoa > Arthropoda > Insecta > Coleoptera > Chrysomelidae > Lochmaea > Lochmaea crataegi. The sequence continues at coordinate 27,822,782 of OX387429.1, forward strand.
GAAAACTGTTTCCAAGGCTTCTATGGTTGACTTCCAATTTTTTGGCAGAATTTTTCTAATTTCTACAAATTTTGAATGGTAATCTACTAGGATAAGAAAGTCTTTATGGTTGATAAAAGCAAAATCTATTCCTATTTCAAGGATACTGAGGAATTCAATGGTTGTTTTGTATTCAGTCTGGAATAGCTCATACAAACATCACATTTCTTGATAAATTCTTCAATATTCTTAGACATTCCAGGCCAGTACATTGTGTTTCTTGCTTTGTTTTTACAAGTAAAAATTCTTAGATGGGCACTATGCAGTTGACTCAATGCTTCGTGTATCTCATTTTCGGGAATAACAAGACGGTTGTCACGATAAATCAATCCATCTTCTTCAAAAAGCCTATCTTGGATTTCCCAAAAAGAATAAAGTTCGGTTGAAACTACAGATTTTTCTTTTGGCCAGCCTTCATAAATTTTCTTCATTGACTTTTTAAGTGGAGGCTTGATTTTCATTTTCAAAAATATACTGTACGGCAAAATGTTGACATCTGCCCCAGTATCCAACATAAATTCAATGATTAAGTCTTGAATTTTTATTTTTTTCTTGAAACCGTTTACTCTCTTTTTCAACACATTCACCATTCTTAGATAAAATATTTCATCTTCTGGTTCGTTTTTATCTCCAATTTGATCTTCATATTCTTCTTCCGAAACAAGGTTTCCATGTTGTTGATCGATCTATTATTGCAACACCTTGTATAATGATATTTCTTATGTCATCTACCACAAATCATTCCCCAAGCAGGACATTTTCCAAAATTATGCGATGTGGCACATCTACTACATTTGTAGCTATTTATTTCTTAAATTTTTTTTTTTCATAATACTGATTATGAGGTTTTTTATTGTTGTATTTTTTGCTATTTACAACAAAATCTTCGGAACTGGTTGATGCTCTGTTTATTTCATTCAGCTGTACTCTGCATGCTTCAAATGATTTGCATAACTCAATTGCTTTTCCCAAATCTATACTGCTTCCTTTGGACAAAAGCAATTCCGGTTCTGGTAGACTTCGCGACCCTCGGAATTTTATGTTAACTTTAATTTTGTTTGATTGCTCACCTTAAATAAGGCAAGTTAGAACAATAATTCCGTTGGATCATTCAGAAATGACTTTAAAAATCACGAATTTAGTTCAAAAAATGATACTTTTTCAACACTATTTAATGCTATTTTACGATGAATATTTTCACTTTAAACTGTAAAGGTTATTATCTTCAACTAAATGTAAGTCTGATTCACAAAAAAAACCGGAAGAAAATACTTAAATTTTGCCAATTTCAAGAAATATTTTGAAGCAAAATTATTTCCACTTGACACTTATAGGTTATAAAATTACTCACTAAAATCTTATGTCTGTATACCTTACGTTCACAAATTAAGATTGTTGTGTGATCAGGTGATAGTTTTAGCGGCGTTGTCAAATGGTGTTTATTTTCTTTTAGTTGAATTAATTTTGCATTGTAATAGATTACATGAATATATAAAAATATAAAATTATTTGCATTTATAATCATGAATATTGAAATAATAAACATCCTTAGAATATGTAATGTTTATCTTAAATTTGTTTTATACCTTACATTAAATAAAAGAGATTTAAACAAACTTACTGCTGAACCACATAGTCTTTTTATTTTGGTTCAAAATAATATAGGTTATTTTTTCAATACTAACAAATGCAATTCTATTATACCTACATATTTTCTCCCTTTATACTTTAGAGGTTATTACTTTGAAATAAACGAAATGATTTTTTAAATGAAATACTGAAATAAAATACTTGAAATGTTTACTAATCTAATATTTACCTTGCTATTTCTTTGTGGAAAGCGTTTTGACTAATCACTCTTCTTGATTCTAACAATTATCACTCTCATTTATAATGGAATCAATAATAAAGATTACCCATTACAAATCTCTTATGGCGATTTTCATACATTATCGATTTGTTTTGAATGAAAGGTTCATAGGCAAGATCCTCGATCATTTTTTCTTGTAACGTCGACATGCCGCGAAATTTTTAAATATTCAATAAATTATTCCTTTTCCTTCAACAATACTCGAAACGACACTGACGTTATTTCTAAATGCACTTTCCTTCGTTTATGGTTAATGATAAAAGTGTTATTATATTGTTGAGTTTATTATTGGTTCGGGGATAGGATTGGTTGGGTTAGCAGTCGCAAATAAAAAGCAAATGATAGTATTTTGACATTAGTCAAAATTGAAGTCCAAAACGTATTTCAACTTAATTCAATCATCAATTTATATGATGAGGAATTGTTAAATAAGCTCCAAAATGTAAATTTGCTACCGCGGAATATAAGATGGCCTACTGCACATCCCAGCTGCTGGGTCAGGCTGGTAGAGCTTCCCCATTCCTCGGGAAAAAAAGGTTGACCGAATTCACATTTTTATAAGACGTTTCAGGTACAGAGTGTGGATCGATTGGTTGCGGGTTTTAGGAGCTGGGCGATCGACCATGGCTCCTTAGAGTAACCTGTCCTTGGCCCATTAAGGGTTGAGGATGAAAACATGGTTGGTGGAATCCGGCAGCTTGGAACTTCTTCCCAAGTTCTTTAGAAGATTTCCCCCATCACAAAAAAAATTAGGTTAGGTGTCAATCAAACTTCGGTGCATTATCCTCTCTAGTTTACTACATTGTTGAGTTTTATTTGGTTTATATAAGTTAGGTTAGTAATTTTTTTCAATTACCTTGTTTCATATTCAATGATATTCTAGTTACACTTTGATCTGTGTCAGTTGGTCGGGAAGCGATGTTGAATCCAATTATAAGAACTACGGTTTTGATTATTATTTGTAAAAGATATGTTATTCCCAATTATGCTAATTCGGCACAAAAACTTCATGTGGAATACAAATTATTCGATATTTATGTCTATCTATATACATACATATTTATTCCCTTCCCCTTCTCGAAAAAATATCAAATAATTTGTATTCCACATGAATTTTTTTTAAAAACTTCATGTGGAAAGTATTTCCAAGTTGTAACGAGTTACGGAAATGAGAACTGGCAGCATTGTCCATCCGCCGCTCTTTCTAAAATTTGTGACCATCTGATATCTAGACATAATTGTCAAAATTAAAAAAAAATGGCTGATTTTTAGTACTTTCAATTGCGATTTTCTCTTTCAAAATTACATTATCCAAGAATTTTTTGAAGCTTGTGAACTCGTAAAACGTGTAACCGTTACGAAAAGTCCGTCACGCAACAGTGTTGCCATATTTCTGAAAAGGCTAGTGAACTCGTGAAACGTGTAATGTTACGAAAAAGCGAATAAGGGTTCGTCACGCAACAGAGTTGCCAGATTTCTGAATAATCCACTAATCCAATGAAATTTAAATTGAAGCTTGCTTCTTATTGCACGACATAGGACTTTTGGGAAGGTTAGTGAAGTCATGAAACGTGTGATGTTACGAAAAAGCGTTCGTCACACGATAACTCATTCAAGCGAGTGTGCGCAATCTCTCTGAAAAATTGACAAAAATTTTTAAATATGGTCTAAAATTGTCAAAAATTTGGAAAAACGATCAAAAATTGTCAAAAACTGTCAAAATTCTGAAAAAATGGTTAATAATTGCCAAATATTTTCAAAAACAGTCAATAATTGTCAAAACCAATCAAAATTCGTCAAAAATGGCAAAAAAAGGTCCAAAAGGATTAATAATTGTTAAAATTTTGAAAAATGGTCAAAAATTGTCAAAATTTTGAAAAAATTCTCAATAATTGCCAAATATGTTGAAATTTTGGAAAAATTGTAAAAAATGGTTAATAATTGTCAAAGACGGTCAATAATTGTCAAAATTCGTCAAAAACTGTCAAAAGTGGTCAAAAATTGTCAAAATTTTGAAAAAATGATCAATAATTATAAAAAACTGTCAAAAATTGTTAATAATTGTCAGAACCTGTCAGAAATTTTAAAAAATTGTCAAAAATGGTCAATAATTGTTAAAATTTGGAAAAATGGTCTAAAATGGTCAAAATTTCTGAAAAATTGTCAAAAATGATCAATAATTGTCAAAACTGTCAAAATTCGTCGAAAATTGTCAAAAATGGTCAAAAATTGTCAATATTTTTGAAAAATGGTGAAAAATTCACGAAAAATGGTCATTCTGTTGTGCATAAGAAGCAAGCTTCTGTCGGCGGTCCGACGACCGCTCACCTTTTTTTTCTTTTAAAATGTTCTATAGCAATAGGGCTTTCTTCTATCTCGGATCAAACAATTCTTCTGATCTTTAAAATCACATTTAGATGATAATTTTTTCAGTTCCAGAACATAAGTATCAAAGCTTTCACTATCACGTTGAGACCTTGAAAATAATTTACATCTCTCAAAAACAATCCTCCAATATATATTTGTAATTATTTTTACTTGAATCTTCAATTTGAAAAGTGTGGAAAATTTCAGTTAAAGCTTCTCCTCCAGCGCTCAATAACATGCCAATTTTGACTCTGTCATCTTTTTCATTTTCTTTGAGGCTATCAAAAAGTAATTACATAATATCTGAGATCATTACATAACAATGAGTGAACGACTGCACGATACTCCAGCTTTATTGTACAATATCTGCTTTTCCGACGAATGTTCATTTGTATTAAATGGTGGAGTGAAAAGACATAATTGTGGATATTGGGCAGACAATGACCCACGCGTAATGCGTGATGCATAGTGAAACACCACAAACATTGAACGTCTGGTGTGTCATCTTTGGTGACCATATTGTTGGACCATATTCTATTGAGGGATATTTAAATGGTGTATCTTATCTACAAATACTCAGAGCAGCTATTGATCCCGAAATAACACGAATACTAGAAAATGATGATACCATGTCAGAAGCTTTGCTAGCGTTTCAACAAGATGGGGCACCTGCACATTACGCTCTCGATGTAAGACGGTTTTTAAACGAATCATTTTCTGCTCGGTGGATAGGTAGACGAGACCCAATGTAGGAATGACCATCTAGGTCACCCGATTTAACCCCCTCAGACTTTTTTATGGGGATGTCTAAAAACCAAAATTTATAACACTCAGCCAGCATCTATGGATGATTTACGTCAGCGAATTGTTCAGAAATGTTACATAATGTTTGAAACTCATTTGAGGCTCGATTGTATCATTGTATGGAAACCAAGGCAAGTCAATTTGAGCACCTTATAAAATAATTTAGTATTGTTTCGATGCTTTGTTACGAATTAAAATGTTACTATTAGTAAATTGGAATTATCCTTACTCCCAACTTACTTTTCACTTATGTATTATACATTTTTATAATCCTCTTGTAGAGGAGAATCCAGCAATGCAATAATGTATAGGATGTTCCATTTAAAAAATTGGGAGTGGTGACCTTGGGGGGGGGGGAGGGGGTTGAAGTTATAACGTCTACCTATGAGCAAAAAGATGCCCCTCTTTATATGATTTTTGACGAGTTTTTTCATTTTTTCATAAAAGTGACGGTCTGTATATCATTTCATTCCTCTAGGAATTTATAAGGACTTTGAAAAAATTATAATACTTTCTTTTCGTTTACAAAAATTAGAAATAAGACTCACCCCCATTTCAATATTAGTCTTTTTATTATTCATCGTTGAATTGTGGACTTTTATTTTGTGGGTATAACGAAGCTTCGTTATAAAAATTTAATAAAGGCTTGTTATGTTCGTTTCATCGTATTTTTCCGCAAAGGTAAATTTGAATATTGACTGATAATCCGAACGGAAGAGGAATTTTTGGAACTAGAAGCACATATTTCACGTCTTCAAGCTTTTATTATAACCCTACACAGTACCTCATAATTTGAAAAAGTTTTAATTAAATACATGTAGATAACCCAATTTTATTTTTGAAGTGAAAATTTTTGGCAGGGGTGAATTTATATACCCGTTACGTCACTGTCACCGCGTTACGAAAAGTAAACTGCGAATAAAGATGACTGGGTCCTCCGTAAGGGGGAACAAATACGAGCAGATAGCTGATGGTATACGGATATACTCTCAGGCTCTGGTGCAATGGTATACGGTCGAAGACCTAGGACAGAAATATCAACTCCCCTTACGCAACTTTCAGGCGGAAATCTACGCCATTGATTTAGCTGTGGAGAGATTCGGGGAACCACTATCACACAAAGAACAATAAAAAAATTTCTGTCACAGCTAAGCGGCTTTGAAAACAGTTAGCTCTTACCCTGTAACGTCGAAATTGGTATGAAACTGCCAGGAAGACTCTCTTCAATAGGAGGACTCAACAAAGTGTCTTTGGTCTGGTTCCTTAGCCATTCTGGCGTGAATGGCAACGAAAAAGCTATAACATGTCTATCGACCTGTTTCGATTTTATAGAATAAATCCTTTTAATTACCGCTCGTCGCCACATTAGCCACTTCCAATTATAGTTCTGTGATCTCAAATTCTTCAACCCTGACCATAAGACAATTGACGTCTGCCAACGGACGCTTCGATTTTTTCAACGCTACGAGGGACAGCCCTTTCCGCTATCGACCCTCTTCGAGGAAAGACATTTTTTTATCGCTTTTATACCTTTCCTATCTAATTAATTTTGCTGTGGTAAGTTCAAAATCATAATTTATAATTAATAAGCTTCTTCTAAAGTACTGTCTGATATAATTTTTGTAAGCATTCCTTATTTTTTTACAGAGATAGACGAAATTAAATTTAACACGTGGTCATAAACTGTTCTTTTATACTAATATGGTAGTTTTTAACCGAATATTCTCTTATAATTTACTGTTTTACCTTTGTGCAAACATTTGCAAGCTTTTTCTGTTGCAGAACAACTTTTTTTAACCAATCTGTTAACCTATAAAATATTCTTTCGTACCGCCAGTGCCGGTTTGATATATTTCTTAAGTACGATATTTTTTCATATAACTACATAACTTTTTGCTATAATTAGTTTCTTTCAGACCATTAGTATTTTTTTTAATCTAGCCGATAATTAATTTTTTACTGTTTTAACATGGGACGTATTATGTTGGAAAGCTTTCAGTAAATTAAATACATTTTTTACTTTCAAACAACTGCCTTCCTTTTTTTAACCTGAAAAGCTGACCAACATAATGTGCCCATTACGTTCAAGTTTCTATATATCCCTGATCCACTTCTAGGTAAGCACAGCCCCCATGCTAGGATACAAGATGTAAGACCTAGACCAGGATACCAACCTAGACCAGGACACAGCTGCTAGGATACCGTTCTAATCAAGACATCTTTATCTTCCTATCTTCTTCGAGATCTAGTCTCCATTTTCTCAAGACCTACCTACTTCTTCAACCATCACCTTTTGCGGAAGCAACACTTCATAAGCTACGTACCTATAAAAGTACAAATTCTCATCACATTTGTTAATTTCCCGTGGGAGATAAATAATTATAAATAAGTTTTAAATCCTATTTTCTTCAATTTTTTTAAATCCTCAACTATAAAAGTTGAGGAAGATATCGCCCAGGGTAAAGTTTTAAGTGTTCTATTTTTTTAAGTAACTTTTTTATTATTTGATTTCTGGTTAACTTTTATTTAAATTCTACAAGGCGTTTCTACCTTTGCCGCCTTATTTTTTTTCAAATTCATTAGTATTTTTTATCGACGTCAAAAAGTTAGTTGCGCCATAAATTTTTACAACCTTTCTGTTATCCTTGTGCGACATAAACTTGGGGTCGAATCACCCTTGAGAGGAGTCACTAGCCGGAGCTCTTCAAGCTGGAGCCATTACCGTTAAAAATTGGCGCCTTTTACAGTTACAAAGCAGACTCCTGGCAGCTAGGCAGTCCTTGCAGCTTTAAATAGCCGCAAAGTAACATCCAGAATGCCAGAATTCCACATTAAAGTAAGATTTGTGTGGGTGCCGGGACATAACGATATTTCTGGAAATGAATAAGCTGATGAACTCGCGAGAAAAGGTTCAGCAACAGCATAATATGTTGGAACAGAACCAGTTCTTGGGACCATAAAGAAAGTGGCCGAGGAAAAATATAAAAATGGGTACAAAGCCAACATAGACTACAGTGAAGAAACTCCAAAGCAGGTAGACAGTAAGACCTTTACAGGTGACACATGTGTTAAACGGACCCCGGTAAAATATATCTGGAACAAGGTTAGAAAAGGTGAGTCCTCTGAAACCAATTGTCACATATCAGATAACAAATGTGCTCTTTTGAAAATGATTCCAGTTGTAGTGCAACATGGATCAATTAAACTAGAAACTCATGCTTTGCTAGATGATGCTTCTACTATCAGTATAATAGACACAGATCCCAGTGTACAGTACAACTCAAACTTTTCGGTCCAAATCAATCGCTATCTATACAGTGGACAAATAATGATTTCACTCAAGAGGAAAGTAATTCGGAAGTTGTTAGTTTTACAATAAGAGGGCTTGATGCAGAGCAAAGTTTTCAGTTAAGACATGTTCGCACTATAAAGCTTTCGTTACCGTTAGTAGATGTTGAAACATGGAAACAGAAATACCCTTATATTAAGGAAAATGTTATTTCTATAACAAATTTCCAACCAAAAAATCATTATTGGGCAAGATCACTGGCCACTTTTAGTAAATAGAGAATTGATAACAGGTCCTTGGAAGGGTCCAGCAGTAAGCAAAACATTATTTGGTTGGGTTGTTCATGGTAATTTACTCGATACTTACAAAAACACACCGTACGTGAATCACATACACATATCAGACAAAAATGATCATACTGACATTATACGAGATAGATATCCTACATGGTTCAATTAAAGAAATATGGAAATTAGATAGGGTCAGGGACAAAGAAATAAATCCATTTCTCCCGAAGACAGACGTGCCGAGTCTATCCTTAACGAATCCATGAGACGAGTGGGTGATAGATATGAGACAGTACTCTTATGGAAGAATCCTGATATTATTTTACCTGAAAGTAGGGAAATGTTTTCCAACGACTACTCTCTACAGACAGAAAAATGGACAGAGACGAAAAGTATGGTAAAATTGATGCTGAAAATTTTTTTAGAATTGGAAGAAAGTGGGTATATACGTAAATTGTGGTATTTGCCACATTTTGGGACTGTGAACCCAAACAAACCACACAAGTTGAGAATTGTGTTTGATGCAGCAGCTAAGAGCCATCATGATTTCTAGAACAATAACTTACTCACTGGTCCCAATTTATTTCTTGCAAGTTCGTGTTAGATCTGAAGACTGTGGTACACAAAGACTGTTATAGAGAGAAATGGATCGGGTTAGAGAGCCCAACACTTATGAAATTGGTGTATTTTTTGGTTCCAGTTGTGGACCATGTCTTGCGCAAGAAGCAAAAACCTTAGTGCTTTTGATTTTCAGAAAAATTTCCTATATGGACGACTATTTGGGAGGTGCAGACAGTCTATCTGAAGCTATCCAACTGGTTAACGATATCATTTATGTATACCAACAAGGGGGATTTGTTATATGTAATTGGATATCAAATTCTCAAGACATTTTAGCTTCTATTTACCCCCTGATTAAGTAGCGAATGGCATTGAAACTCTTAAAGGAGAGGTAGCCACTGCTTCAGAAAAAATCCTGGGAGTTCATTGGGATCCAGAGAAGGATTCTTTTAAATATAAGACAAAATTTTACAAAGTTTACAAAGGTATTTTAACTTTAACTAGACGACCAACAAAACGAGATATTTTAAAAGTTATTATGTCCGTGTTTGATCCTCTAGTTTTTTAGCTCAGTTTTTAATTCAAGGAAAAATATTACACCAAGATCTATGGGAATTCCAGAAAATTTTAATTGTGAATAGGAGAATTGGATGAGAGATCTTAAACAAATGTACAAATTTCAAATTCGTCGCAAATTCTTTACGTCGGACTACGACGAAAATGATGTGCAATTACACATATTTTGTGATGCGTCCTAAAGATGTAGCATATTTGAGAGTACAAACCGATCAGGATGTACCTACAAATAAATTTTGTTTGTGCTAAAACGCGAGTAGCACTTGTGAAACTGATATCCATACCTCGTCTGTAACTACAGGCTGCCTTAATGGCCGCCAAACTTGGTAAACTTTTGAAAGAGTCTAAATCTGAAAATATCAACCTTTACCTACTGGAGCGATTCATATACAGTTCTCCATTGGCTTCGTTCTGAAGCAAGACCCTTTAAAGTTTTTGTATCACAACGAATTAGTGAGATACAAGAATTGACCGAGGTATCCGAATGGCGGTATGTTCCTTCAAAAGAGAATGAAGCGGATGAAGCAACTAAACGAGTTAATGCAACAATTCTGCAAGAGAATTCGAGATGGATCAAGTGACCGACATTTTTGTATTCTTCGTTACAAGAATAGCCTATCCAACGTAGGAATCATCGAATAGATCGGGACGTACTCGAAATTAGACGAGTAGAAGACAATGTTGTACTTTTGATCACATCTCACAACAATTTAGACGATGCACTGCCTAAACCTACAAGATTTTCCAAATGGAATAGATTACTGCTATTCGCCCCTTATGTTCTAAGATTTATGAGAATATTACGCGAAGAAAGGAATATTCCACACGTAATGACGAATTAAGTAGGGCTAAAAGGTTACTTTTACAAAAGGCCCAATTGGAGTTGTTTCCGAATGAATTCAAATTGTTGAAAAATGGTAAACCCATACCCCCTTCCTCTAAATTATTTACCTTAACACCAGTTTATTCAGACAAAAATGGTCTTATTAAGGTTGGTGGTAGACTCGACAATTCTACTCTTGACATATATTAACAACTAAACCAGTTATTTTATACCCTTCACATATCATTACCAAATTGCTTATACATGAATATTATGAGCAATTTAGTAAATTATGACAAGAAACTGTTTTAAATAGTATTAGACAAGAGTATTGGATATTTAAATTAAGACAAACAGTCAAAAACATGAAAATAAATTGTCAATATTGCAAAGTTAAAAAAGGTAAACCCAATGTTCCTTTAATGGGACAGCTTCCTTCATTTAGGTTAGAACCCACTATCAGGCCCTTCATTAAGATTGGTGTGGATTTCTTTGGACCTATAGAAGTTGAAGTGAAAAGATCTCACGAAAAGAGACGGTGTAATTTTTTCATATATGGCTACTAGAGCTATTGATTTAGAACTTGCTTATGCTTTAAGTACCAATGAATTTATAAATGTCCTAAGACAATTTGGTAGCCGAAGACGCTTTTTCTCAATAAATTTACTGTGACAATAGCTTCAATTTTCATGGTGCTAATAGAGAATTAGCCCTAGAATTGGAAAGTTAAACAAAAATAAAATGATAACATTTTGTTCTATGAAAAAGATAACGTTTTTGTTTGACCCAGCTATGGCTCCATATATGGGAGGTAGTTGGGAGCGTTTGTTACAGTGTGTAAAAAGGAAAGTAAATACCCTTCCGACAACTTATTCCGTACTTTACTTCTAGAGTGCGAAAACATCGTGAATTCTAGACCTATGACTCACGTATCGACTGGATCATTTGGATCCAGAGGCTCTCACCTCAAATAACTTTCTCATTTGACATTTCTATTAAGCCGTTCCTTATACAGTTACTCCAAAAGCTGATCTACATCTCATGTCATTCTGGCGAGCTGCACAAAGATTAGCCGATTATTTTTGGAAGATATGGTTACACGAATAATTGGCAAAAGGGCAAGGTGTCACAAGTTTATCCAGCGACAGATGGAAAAATCCGTTTAGTTGATGTGAAAACCAGAACACATATGTTATTAATGACCCGTATCGAAGCTTATCGTATTAGACGAGGAATAAATGTCTTTTATAAATAGCCAATTACTGGGGGAAGATATAAGGCAGGTCTTAGTTTACTGTTAGAGGCATTATGCCAGAGGTCATTCCCAGAATACTGTGACTTTCAGTGTCCACTAGCATTCTGCTTTGCTCTGTATAAGCCTGTTTTGTGCATTCAGAAATATGCGCAATTCTATATGTTGTCCTTCTAGCTTCCCTTTCCAGAAATATATGGAGAGGAGGTAGGTCTAGAAGGATTTCCATGGCTGCTGACGGTGTGGTACCATGTGGCACCAGTAATTGCCAGACAAGCCTGTCTCTGTATGCCAGATAGCTTTGCTTGGACCGTTTGCTGTAAAGCTTTTGACCACCATATGTGATCATTGGTCTAACAATCATCACATATATCCAATGGATATATGTGATTTTCCATAGATGTCCACAATGATAGTCTGGCCTTATGGATAACTTTTTCCAAGTGAGCGTTCCATGTAAGTTTTGTATCTAGGATAATCCCCAAATATTTTATTTCCGCTGCAAATGGAATAACCACATCATTGTGGGAAAGTGGTGGAAGATGCTCCAATTTCCTTTTCCTAGTGAAGGGGGCTATTACAGTTTTACCAAGGTTAACAGACATCTGTCCCTCTGGCACCAACTGTGGACATCGTCCAACGTTTTTTTGGAGGATATTATATGCTACCCTTCCTTCGTCGTCTGCATGCGCTGGCAGTTCCCACCCCTCTTCTTTCGAGAGCGCTGAGCAAGTCATCCATCAAGAGTGACCACACAAGGGGAGATAGTACTTCGCCTTGTGGGCAGCCCCTGGAAACCTTAAAGCTAATGGCCTCATCCTGAAGAGAAGTAGTGGCTGTTCTATTAGTGAGCATGGCATATATCCAGCCGGTGATGGTTAGTTTAATGCTCTTTTCAGCAAAAGCTGAACCAATGGAGGTCGGTAGTGCATTGTCGAGTGCTTCTTCGATGTCAAGAAATATGGCCACCGCAATCTCCTTATTGTTAAAGGAATGTGTGATTTTCTCAACAAGGTTGTGTAACGCTAGATCTGTTGATTTGCCAGTATGATAAGCGTATTGGTGGGTGCTAGGGGGGTAGAATAAGGTATCTTATGTTTGGTAAGGTCTCTCTCACTCTCTCTTGCCATAAGACCTGGAATATCTTGCACCAAATAAATTTATCGGCTTTGTTCAGAAGCTGAATGTGTTTGGTGAAATATGAATGGGTGTGAGCCACAATAGACCCACCACAATACTCACCTAACCTACCATCGATAAGTCCTGAATATGCTAATGTGGCATGTTGCGCGTTGACTGTATCATGTGCGTGTTGGACTCTTTTTGGATGGGTAGCGATATAATTTTTGTGAGGGGTTAATTGTTTATGAAAACTTCTATAGGTGCGAAGGATAACATTTTTTGAAAAGATTGAATTTTTTTGCAAAAAATCCCTTCTCCCATAAGTAGACGATAAAAAGTGTTGATTTATTCGCAAACATTGAAATACGCTATTGCTGTACGAACCAATGTTTATGAGGGGTTGTTTATAAAAATTTCTTTCTACCATGTTCGTACGATAACATTTTTAGGAGTGCCTATTTTCAATTTTGTTTTAATACGTTTTATATGGAAGTTGCTGAAATTCGATTATAAAGAAATAAAATCAATTTCAACTTATAGATATATTACCATATTTAGGTATACAAATTAAAAACATACTCAAACCCAATTATAATTAAACTTTTGCTGCTTCTGCCTTTTCTGTATTTTCCGTAACAGTCTCTGAAAGTTTATCAACAATTTTACTGACGACCTTTTCAGTAACTTTTCCCACCAGCGCGCCAGCAGCTGCATCGATTTTGGCTTTTGCGTCTTCTGTCTTGGGCTCTTCTGTTCCATCGTTAAAACGACTAACGAAAGGCGAGTTGGTTCTAACACCTGCAGAAAAAAAGGTGTTACAAATATATTTTCTAGCAAAATTAGTTGAATGTTGAATTTCCTGCTCTATTAAACCCAACCGATAAAGAGAATCCTCCTTTTTCTAAATCACCACCTGTAGAAAACGTACGACCAGAATAACCACCTCCTGCTAAAAATATTCCCTCTCGTTTTAACCCACTTCCGAGTGAAAATGGAGCTTCTTCTCGTCTTCCTCCTCCTCCTGCAATGTTTAAACAACCACCTATAGAGAATTCACCTTCACGTTTTGATCCACCTCCAGTCGTCATGAACATCTCTTCTCTACCCCCTCCTTTTCGATTCATACCACCCACCTGCTGTTGTGAACATTCGACCGAAATTACCACCTCCTGATGCATGCATGCCTCCGAATCCATCACCTCCTAAATTTAAGTCACCCTCTGTCGTATAAACTCGTTCTAAACGACCACCCTCTCCTATAGAATACAAACGATCGAAACCACCTCCACCCAGCGTGAAGCCATCTTTATTTAGTGAGTGGTAAACTTTGCTTATTGTACTTCCCCCAAAATCTCCACCAACTTCATGTTTAGATCCACGGTGGTGAAACCCTTCATACTTTCGTATTTTGTATCCATTCACATCTTCAATTCCCTGATTCAAGCCTTCATATCCAAGATTAGAGCCTCGCATATGGGTGAGGGAACACGGATACACAAGAATAGTGAGAATCAGTAGTGTGGTGTACAATGACACTGCAAGTGAAAGCTATAAGGTTGTTAGATGGCTCACAACTGCTTGTTATAAAAATAATTCCAACAATAGCGATGATCACCAATATACAATATACAGGACAGAGCCAGATAACTCACAGACTACTTCAACAACAAATAAGCCAAGTTCTGACTATCGAATGCTCATCAAGGAGCTAAAAGCGGGAGACTTAATGGTGCAATCCAGCGACGTAATGGTCACAAGATACAGCTTCAATAATAAGTTCCAAATAACTTTACTAAGGAGGTAAAACAGGAATGAAGGTATGACCCCACAGGCGAAGGCATGGTATTTGGACTGAACCAAAAAAACTAACTACAAGCCACAACCCTCTCAATATATGGAGGACCTGAGGTTTGGCATTCGAGGTCTAGTATTAAGGACGGGTCTAGACAAGGACCTCTAGCATGAAAGAAGGACACAATCGATAGATAGGCAAAGATCGTAGTGAAGAGGCTATTGGAAGCACATAAGCCCCCTATTTACCTAATCATCGGTCCATTTGGATATTTGGGAATAATTTTTATAACTCCATTTCAGTGTTTTTATTTTTTAATGACTTAAATAGTTGATAAACGAAGTGAAAAATAAAATTTCGCAACTTTTCTGGCGGGTAATTATAATATATTGAAAAAGTGAAAATAAGCCAGACTCCGGAAATTTCATACCAGTGATCATTATATCAATCAGATGAATTATTTCGACATTGCTGCTATGGTAACCTGAAATTTTTTCATCTACATGAGCATGTAGCAGTAAAATTCAGAGTGTAAATTTCTCGGCACATGACAGCTATCATCTCCCGCAATAAGAATATATCCACTGTTGCCTTAGAATTGGTATTTGATGGAGTTAAATGTTCCACCTCTTTTCCAATTAACTTTGTAGTTTCCTTCCCAAATAGCGACATTTCTTTTCAAAGTAAAAAGCCAGCACAGTGTTAATGACAGTTCAAATAACGAAAAACGTCAAAACTCGCGTTACACACAGGCTTTTATTTATTTATGGATGACGTCTGAATAGATATTTGGCTAATGTTTGCCTTTTAAATAATTCTGGTATACATTTTCTTACCGAATCCTCCTAGTGCTTGAATTAATTGCGGGAAATTTGTACATGAAATTTTAGAGAAAATTCATGTACTTAAAAAATATCCGGCAATAATTCAAGCTCTAGGGAGATTACAATTGATAATGCTAATGGTTTTTATGTGAATATCTGTTTTCTGATAATCGACAAAAGCAAATAGTTTAGAAATTGCGGCAGAACTTCTCTCAAATGTATGATTGTTAATTGAAGTATCCTAACGGTACCTGATTTTTTTCTCCTTGATAATAACATTTTGTTGGTGGGAGAAAATTGTTTTTGAGTGACGCAGCGAGTGAAAATTCTTACTCGTCTATAAATCATGGAAATCTTGCCTTGAATTGGCGTCTGATTTCATACTAGTAATTTTTCATTTGGAAATATACATTTCTAATAGGTGATAATTTGATAATACTGTTCTAATGTACATACCATTTCCATTAAATCCGCCATTCATAGCTCCTTCTCCAAATTGACCAAATTCTGCACGACCGCTAGTTGAAGAGAATCCTCCTCCCATATGTCCCGCATCCGTAAATTGCAGACCACCTCCGACACTTCCTGATTGATATTTATTTCCAGATCCCCCTCCAAACTGACCGAATTCTTGACCAAGACTTCCTGCACTACCGCTAGTTGAAGAGAATCCACCTTCCACATGTCCTGCTTTCGCAAATTGCTGACCACCTCCTACACTTGCTGATTGATATTTATTTCCAGATCTCCCTCCAAACTGACCGAATTCTTGACCAAGATTTCCTGCACTACCGCTAGTTGAAGAGAATCCTCCTCCCATATGTCCCGCATCCGTAAATTGCAGACCACTTCCTACACTTCCTGATTGATATTTATTTCCAGATCCCCCTCCAAACTGACCGAATTCTTGACCAAGATTTCCTGCACTACCGCTTGTTGAAGAGAATCCTCCTCCCATATGTCCCGCATCCGTAAATTGCAGACCACTTCTTCCACTTCCCGATTTATATTTATTTCCAGATCCCCCTCCAAACTGACCGAATTCTTGACCAAGATTAACTGCACCACCGCTAGTTGAAGAGAATCCACCTTCCACATGTCCTGCTTCCGTAAATTGCTGACCACCTCCTACACTTTCTGATTGATGTTTATTTCCAGATCCTCCTCCAAACTGACCGAATTCTTGACCAAGATTTCCTGCACCACCGCTAGTTGAAGAGAATCCACCTTCCACATGTCCTGCTTCCGTAAATTGCTGACCACCTCCTACACTTTCTGATTGATGTTTATTTCCAGATCCTCCTCCAAACTGACCGAATTCTTGACCAAGATTAACTGCACTACCGCTAGTTGAAGAGAATCCACCTTCCACATGTTCTGCATCCGTAAATTGCTGACCACCTCCTACACTTTCTGATTGATGTTTATTTCCAGATCCTCCTCCAAACTGACCGAATTCTTGACCAAGATTAACTGCACCACCGCTAGTTGAAGAGAATCCACCTTCCACATGTCCTGCTTCCGTAAATTGCTGACCACCTCCTACACTTTCTGATTGATGTTTATTTCCAGATCCTCCTCCAAACTGACCGAACTCTTGACCAAGATTAACTGCACTACCGCTAGTTGAAGAGAATCCACCTTCCACATGTCCTGCTTCCGCAAATTGCTGACCACCTCCTACACTTGCTGATTGATATTTATTTCCAGATCCTCCTCCAAACTGACCGAATTCTTGACCAAGATTTCCTGCACCACCGCTAGTTGAAGAGAATCCACCTTCCTCATGTCCTGCTTCCGAAAATTGCTGACCACCTTCTACATTTGCTGAAACATCACCTTCAATTGATTGATATTTATTTCCAGTTTCTACTTGAATTTTATCAAACTTTCCTCCAGCATATTCATTGGTTTTATTTGTTTCATATTCATGATGCTCTTCGTTCAATGCTAGTCTATCACCATCGTGTTTATTGCCGAAATCGTCAGTTATTTTTAAATTTTCTTTTTCATTTTCTAGTACACGGTCACCATTTTCACCGCCAACTTTCGTCGTTTCAACTTTTACTGTATCCGTTACTTTCACTTCGTTTGTTGGATTATTTTGAAAACGATCACCAAAATACTGTGGAGATAATTGATTATTCATTGGAATTTGTTGATGACCAGTAGTCCATGGGCGAGTTCCCCACTGTAAATATCGGTAAGGTTGATATTGAGGATATAATCCAGGATGTATACTTCGCAAATAATCCAAATAAGAAAATATATGCTGGTTGATACCGTTAAGGTTGTATTCAGGTCTAAAAAAAGGTGGCATGGTTTTATCTTTGTTAAATTTTTGTAACATTGCAAGTTTATAGTATTGATCATCTATGTCAACGTTTTTCAAGAAGTTTGGCTGGTATAAACTTCCTAAGAAAGCTAGATAACGAGGTGAGTAAAAGTCCTGTAATTGGTCCCATTTATTCCCAAAAATAATTCGCATTCTTTCTAGATCCTGGTTATTCATATGTGTATCAGTAAAGTCCTCATTTTTCAGAAAGTTGTATCCGGGTAGTTGGTTTAAATTATTCAAATATTTTTGGTTATAAATATACGGAGCTGCTAGATTATATAAGTTGCTATAATCACCACCGTAGAAACTGTTGGCGTATAAACCTGCACATGGCTTACAATATAATGAACCTCTTTGTGGGTAAGCGTTATATTGTTGAGTCCCTTTAAGCAAACCGTTAATGGAGGGTTGCTCTTTGATTGCTGATAATTTTTGTCGCTGGTAGTTTTCGCTAGACTGTTTTTGATCTGAAAAATAAGCATAAGAGAATGTGGAGTCGATCTACAAAATAACAAGAAATAAATCTTTCATTTAATATACAGGGTGCGGCACCGAAAACTGAACAGATTAAATATCCTGGAGAAATAAAATTTAAATAGGGAAAGTACTAAGTGTGACAAATGGAAGAATTTCTCCAAGAAGGGCCTAGTGAAAAGACTGTTGGGCCTGATAAGGGCTACTGGTCGCTTCTCATAAAAGGTACAATCAAAAGCGGAAAAAGCCTGAAGGCTGAGGTGTCGAGGACTCGAAGCTCCTAACCAGATAATTTTATAAGGAATTTAAGAGATAACTCTGCCTGTATGTACAATTTTCAATGAGAGACACCCTGCAAACATGTTATTGGTAAGTACGTTCTGAAACTAATTTTAAAATAGCGACAAGTAGTAAACTGTAGTAAATGAAAAACGGCATATTGGAAGCCCAGTAAGACAAACTGTTGTGAATCCAGTTCTTAGTACCAGGAAGTTAGCAGAATTATCCGTAGGGTGAATTTTGAAAGCAAACAAATGCCATCGTTATAAAATTGTGGAGTCATGAGTGAGCGTGATCAGCAAGAACCATTTTTTTTTCTCCATTTGTTTTTCGGATGGATACATTTTTTATCTCAACGGGACTGTCAACCGACATATCTGTCGGTACTGGTCAGATTCCAATCCAAGAGTTTTCCATTAAGTACATACCCTACATCCAGAAAAAAGTAATGTTTGGGTTGGAATATATGGCGAGCGTATTGTAGGTCCATTTCTTTTACCAGGTAATTTATTTAATGGCCTCCACGATCTCCTGATCTATCCCCTTTACATTACTTTCTATGGGTATATTGGCAAACATTGGCGTAGTAAGTTAATTTTTATTCCAAAAGTAATTGTGCATTGGATTGATGAATGTGGCATTCAGATGCACTTCATTATTTGAACCGTCACATAGTCAAATTCCTCATAGAATTATCTTTTAAATGATGTATCACACCCATTTAAATTTTATTAGTAATAGTGACAAAGAGGTAGGGGAGAGATGAACGACAGTTAAGGATATGATCCAGAGATGTCTCTCTTGAAATAAATATCGACCAGTGTTTTTATTTGTCTTCAAAATATTCAATTTGTTTCGGTTTCTGTGCCACACCCTGTATATCATTTAAATTGTTATCAAGGATTTTACATATACAAAGTTATAAGTTAGAGATATTTTAATTTTTCTATATATATATATAAAACAGTTACCTTTATTGTATGTACTTCCTGGTGTTCCAGTCATATATCCTGAATACACGTCATGATTTCCCATTCCTGCTTGATTCACATTTTGCATTGATTCCCTCAATCGTTCTGGAGACATTCCCATTCCTAAAGCTCCTTTTTGTGTTTCATAAGGATTTGTACTGTAATATGCTTCAAACAATTCTGGTCTTTGGGCAACTTGTCCTTGATAGTTTGCTCCATTTTGAAGGGCGTAATATAGAGATTGATAGTAATCTTCGTTTTGGTTGGAGAAAGGAAAGTCAGGTAAGCATAGTGCTGAAGTTTTTGTTATCAAAAGCGGCAAAAATATCTTGAAAAAAAAAATTCGGTAATAATAAAATTCTAGGCCCCCCTTGTGGAACCCCACCAAGAAACTCAACTATATTAAATAAGATATGGAAGTTTATGTTTCTTAATGGTTTATTTGAACCTGAATTTGTATGTGGCATAAAATTATTATTTATCACAATGTGAAACGAACTTCAAAGTTTCCTAATTACATAATCAATGAAAATGATGTCATTTAGTCGAATTGTTGTTTTAATTGGGTTCTATCAAATACCATTTAAAAAATAGTAACTCATAAATTTTGGAAAGGAAAAATCAATTAAGTAATTAAACTTGGAAATGTGTAAGTAGTTTTTGGGAGAGACGTAAACTTGTTTAGTTGATTATTTCAAAATGACTGTGGGAGACGCATGAAAGGAAAATTTCAACTGAATTTGGTTTAAAATTAGAATCTAAAAAATAACTTGTATTAAGGTTGGCATTTTTAGTAACAAAACCAAAATACGAATTTTGTGAGGGAAATATGAAATATTTGACTTAGCAAAGGCTTTTGATACGGTGGACCATGAAATTTTGTTCCAAAAATTATATAATTATGGGATTAGAGGTAATGCTCACAAATTAATATCGAGTTATCTAGAAGGAAGGTTGCAGAAAGTCAGAGTAAATGGTGTTAGTAGCATGCTTGATGAGGTGAATATGGGTGTTCCACAAGGAACTGTTCTGGGACCACTTCTATTAATCCTTTATGTAAATGATTTACTTATAGATTCACCAGATGGACAAATTGTATCTTTTGCATATGATACTGCATCAATATCAGAGGGAAAAAATTGGGCTGAAGTAGAAGAAAAAATGAATATTCAATTAAATGAAATATCTGACTGGCTAGCACTAAACAAGCTATTTATAAATATTGAAAAAACTGTGTTTATACCATTTGGTAACTACTGTGACAGATAACTTGCAAATAAGAATTAAGAAGAAAATAAAGATGTAAAAAGGGTTGTACATTGTAAATACCTGGGTTTGAATTTGGACTATAGATTAAAATGGGATATTCAAATAGACTTGATTTTTAGAAAGACAGAATACCTAATTTTTATTTTTCGCAAAGTAACTAGGATAATGCAACAGTATTCTAAGTTATGGAATTATAGCTTGGGGGGTGCTTATCAAACGCAAATGACTCTACTACAAAGATTGTAATATAAATTATTAAAAATAATCAATAAAAATTTATGTATGAAAAAATTCCGTGCAACATTGAACAACAGTTTGCCCTTGAGTCTATACTGTACTATTATGAAACTTTTTCAAAAACTGAATCGACAAGACTCACTAGATTTAAGAGTATTCAGCTACCAAAAAAATTAAAAACAGTTAGTAGTGAAAGAAGCTATGTTAAGGCAATTCTTATTTTTAACAGTCTTCCTATTGATCTTAAAACTATTAATAATAAAAACAAAAGGAAAAAAGAACTGAAAAAATGGATAACAGAAAATATGAATTGATGATATAATATATGAAATATGACAAGAATATAAAGTAAACAAAACTAAACAAAAATAACTATGAAAACAAAAGAAGATCACTCAAAAATGCAAATAATCAAAAGCAACTAATTTAAATTGATTTAGTTATAAGACTAGTTTTAATTTTAGTTATAAGCAACCAGTCCCACGAATAACTGTGCTTACCTCTGTGGGAATACACTGGAAAGTACTTGTACTACCTATGTATTTATTTTTTTACTGGTTAAATAAATAATAAATAAATAAATAATAAATGTCTATTGAAATGTAAATACACCTTTGCTTTTTTGAAATAATTAATCATAGAGTAATAACCAATACTTTTTGCAAATAAACTTTATTATGAAACAATAAAAACAGAAAACCTGACTGTAATAATATTTTCGATTGAAAAGCGAAAAACAAAATATTGCACGGGAAAACTTCAACGCCTTTTTCTGGCACAAGTTTATACCTGCCTGGAATATCTGATTTTTGCTTCACAATAAAAAATTTTAATGTTTTTTTTTAATAATTCAGATTATTTTACAATTTTTATTATTATTTATATAGGATGATTCTTTGGAAAATGCGTATACAGTGAAGGTAGTTGGGTAGTCCGATGTGATTCCAAATGACCTATACAGAATGATTGATTAGTGTGGTAAAGATTAGTAGGTGTGTTTTCATGAGAGATACCAAAAAAAGTTATGTATGAAAATTGTAGGCAGCGTTAGGCTTCATATTTCAAAATTAGTTACAAGTTATATTGTTGTGACGGGGAAGTGGAGCAGATTTCAGTTTCACAGTAAAATATAGGGTGTTTCTTTTAAAAAACCATATATTTTATCTGGTACCGGATTATGGAACACCCTGTAACATTGTAACCAATTTTGAAATATGAAGCCTAAAGCTGCCTACAATTTTAATCCTCAAGATTTTTTGGTATCTTTCATGGTAACAGACCTAATGAGCTTTATCACACCAATAAATCACACAGGGTGATCTATCGATTTTCGCCCTGGTTACAATTATTCATAACTTATAAAACACATTTGACATTTTTGTAACATTTGGTATGTTAAAAAATTAACAAGTGAGTTTTAACTCGAAGCCACACCCTGTATATCAAGATGTGAACATTTTAATAACATATTTGGAAAGAGACTGAATGTCTTTGCATACAACTTTTTTACTTATCAACTTGAGGCAAATCTACACTGTGGAACAAATTAAGTTGGAACATAATTTGAGCACTAATAACATTTTTTTTGTTAATGGGAATTATTAAATAAGATATGAAAATTTATGTTTTAGTTTGTTTGATTTGAACCTGAATTTGTATGTGACATAAAATTATTATCTATCGCAATGTGAAACGGACTTCAAAGTTTCCTAACTACATGATAAATGAAAATGATGTCATTAGTCGAATTGTTGTTTTAATTGGGTTCTATCAAATACCATTAAAAAATAGTTACTAATAAATTTTGGAAAGAAAGATTAATTAGGTAAATAAAATTGGAAATGTGTAAATACTTGAAAGAGAAGTAAACTTGTTTAGTTGATTATTTCATAATGACAGTGGGAGACGCATGAAAGGAAAATTCCAAGTTTAAAATTAGAATCTAAGAAATAACTTGTGTTAAGGTTGAAATTTTCAGTAATTAAACCAAAATACAAAACTAAAAAATACTAATATAAATTTTGTGAGGGAAATATAAAATATTTGAAAGTATGTCTATTGAAATGTAAATAGACTTTCGCTGTTTTGAAATAATTAATCATAGAGTAATAACCAATACATTTTGCAAAAAATAAAAACAGGAAACCTGACTGTAATAATATTTTTGATTGAAAATCGAAAAACAAAATATTACACGGGAAAACTTCAACGCCTTTTTCAGGCACAAGTTTATATCTGCCTGGAATATCTGGTTTTTGCTTCACAATAAAAAATTTTAATGTTTTTTTCTAATAATTCAGATTATTTTACAATTTTTATTATTATTTATACAGGATGATTCTTTGGAAAATGCGTATACAGTGAAGGTACCCAACTACTCCGATGTGATTCCAAATAATCTATACAGAATGATTGATTAGTGTGGTAAAGCTTAGTAGGTGTGTTTTCATGAGAGATACCAAAAAAAAGTTATGTATGAAAATTGTAGGCAGCGTTAGGCTTCATATTTCAAAATTAGTTATAAGTTATACTGTTGTGACGGGGAAGTGGAGCAGATTTCAGTTTCACAGTAGAATAAAGGGTGTTCCTTTCAAAAAACCATAAATTTTATCTGGTACCGGATTATGGAACACCCTGTAACATTGTAACCAATTTTGAAATATGAAGCCTAAAGCTGCCTACAATTTTAATCATCAAGTTTTTTTGGTATCTTTCATGATAACAGACCTACTGAGCTTTATCACACCAATAAATCACCCTGTATTTTATCGTTCTTTAAAACCAGCGAACAGGGTGATCTATCGATTTTCGCGATTTTCGCGATTATTCATAACTTATAAAACACATTTGACATTTTTGTAATATTTGGTATGTTAAAAAATTAACAAGTGAGTTTTAACTCGAAGCCACACCCTGTATATGAAGATGTGAACATTTTAATAACATATTTGGAAAGAGACTGAATGTCTTTGCATACAACTTTTTTACTTATCAACTTGAGGCAAATCTACACTGTGGAACAAATTAAGTTGGAACATAATTTGAGCACTAATAACATTTTTGTTTGTTAATGGGAATTATTGCTTTTAGAATATGATATCACCTCATAAGTTCTTGTTATCACTTGAAAATTAGGAGGATTATTTTTTACCAGGACCGGAGTCACGACGATTTCATTAAATCAGTGTATTGAAGCTCGTTACAAAACCGATTGGCGCTACTTATAGACCAGATAATATATTTTTAAGAAGAACATTTATCGGGAAAAAAGTCCTGAATATATCAATAATTTAGAACCAAAACCTGAGAAATGATGATTTTTATAACCAGCTTCAGAAGTCTACCAACAGCATGTTTTTGAGAAATTGCTTTACGAAATTGAAAATATTGATGATACATACTGCTTTCTACAAGACGGTGCCCCATCCCATACGTCTCGCAGCACAATAAGAAAATTGCCCCGAATATCGAGCCGAATTTATGGCCGCCTAATAGCCCCGATTTAAAACCCCGTGGATCACTCCATATGAACTTACGACAATATTGATGAATTAATACGAAAAATCGTGTATTGCTTGAACATGTTCAGTCAACACATCACAAACGCTTACAGGCGTTGAAAATGAAGCAAACTTCATTCACAATGATTTCTTATAGTTAAAAGTTTTGTTTAATAATTCTCAAAGTTATTTAATTTAATATGAAATGGTAATTTCCAAAAGGTAATATCTATTCGCAAAAAGCAATTTTGTCAGACTGCATGGTGTTATTTATTACTTAAAGCCGACAAGCATCGTCCTATAAAAAGTCATCGTTTCTCAGGTTTGGTTATAAATTATTGATATTTTCAGGTCTTGTTTTCCGATGAATGTTTTCAAAACAAATATTAGTTGGTCTAAAACTGGCTCCATTCGGTTTTGCAACGAGCTTCAATGCACTGATTTAATAATAACAATAACATATTGGCTAATATCATATCCTGAAAATAATAAAATCCATTAATAAACAAAATGTTAATAGTGTTCAAATTATGTTCCAACTTAATTTGGCCCACAGTGTAGATGTTTTTATAATAAGGTGGCACACAATTTAAAAAGCATTCATATATCCTCAAATGGTACGTTTCCAGCTTTAATCCAAAAAATCATCAACTATTTCTTAATTTCTGTAACCCAACCTTTTTGTATTTAGTGCAATTTATTATCATCAATAACTAACTTTTAAACACCCTGTATGCGTAAAAAAATTATCATTACATTGGTTCCTTTCGCTCTCATCATAACTCTGGTATTGGGTCCATTTAACTTCACTGTATGCGCATTTCCCAATGAATCACTCTGTATATTAGGAATTGACTATTAAATCCATTTTGGTACACATATTGTTTTATTTCCTTGTTCTTAGCGCCATATTGAAATTTCCCAGTCTTTGTTACACTCACAATAAGAACAAATCTAATGATACCTCATATACGTTCAATCTGCAGATCGTGACAAAGCAATGGACCTAAATACACTCGAAAAACATAAATGTCAGAAATTGTTTTTTTTCAGTCATTTCTAAGTATTTGTCCAATAAGAAATAGATATGTATTAATTTGTTTAAATAGCTTTAAAATGATTAGTCGAGCAGTTGATTCATAATGGCTTTTGAAAGAAATATTTTTATTCAGATTCCCAAAGGTCATTCACGGCAAAAATTCCTGTAAAATTTATGGAGTTTGAAATGAGAAGAATTCAAATTTCTTCATGCTCTACAATCCCTGAATATTTGGAAAACATCGAACGTACAAAACTGACATTCTATTTCAAATCATGAAAAAATATTAGTAGGAGGTACTTTCCGTATCGTTTGATTTTGGAGTGTGTTTAATGGCAAGTGAACTTGAATTCAGGATTTTGGAGTAGTGGATAGCGATTTTTCATCTCTCAGTGTGACATAACAAAGCATTATTATTAAAAAATGTTATCTTAAAACCATTTGCTCGTATAATCTAGAAGAATACCTATCGTTTCAACTCGATCGTTTAAGTAGATTTTGGGCAGTCTGGCAGTTACAGACACACATATACACACACACGACTGATCCCATAAGAATTCTGTTTTTTCAATTGGATGTATGAAACCCGAATGAATTATTCCTATGTATCTTTAATAATCCGGTCCTACAAATGCAGGGAAGTGATACTAGATCTTCACCTAGTGATAGAAGAAGCAGTTAAAATAACGCAGATCAAAATGGCTAAGTGATAAAGAGAAAGAGCACTGGGACAAAGAGTGAGTATACCTCACACTCCATGGCAACCTTCCATGTAGTAGTCATTCAAAATTACATGACCAAACAATTAAATTTCCTAAAGAACTTCAGGAGTGAACTAGGGTTTAAAAAAGTATGAACAACCGAATCAAAAAGCATACTATCAGCTTATATACTGATGGATCAAAACAGCAGAGAGAACAAGGGCTCGAATTTACGGCCCCAGACTATGCTGTGCCTATGAACTACGAGTGAACAACACAGTATTCTTGATGTAGATATCATGTCATGCTAGTGAACAAGAAAATGAAATAGCTAGTGAGCTAGCCAGGACGATAGCAGCTAATTCCTTTGTAGAGTTTGAACCGTTTTGCGGGTTCGACCTTAATGCCTTCAGGGCGAAACTAAAAAGAAAGCAAGAAAAATAAAGATTGTTTCTCTGGAAGAGCCTTCAAGGACCGAACCAGTCTAAAATATCTCTCGGCAACTTCAACCGAAAGAGATCAAAGGCACTAGTAAGTCTTATCAAAAACCTACTGAGAATCCCAGAGGTTTTCCCACAGGAACCTGTACAACATGAAGCTGAAGACGTCGAATGAATCTTGCTTTAGCCACGAAAAACGGAAAACACCCCTGCGCTTACTGACAGAATGCGACCATCTCTTATTAATGAGAATTCTCCACCTAGACATACTCAAAATATAAGAAGAAGAAATCCCCAGCCATGAAACAAAACAGATTCTGTTCTTTAACCAGTACAGAAAGAGTGACAGTAGACCTAATTCGGCCGCAATGATACAACACCCTTCCTAATCAATTAATTTATTCAACTTTAATGATATTCCAAAAGCGCTTGATGAAGTATCGAAAAATACAAGAAAAAATATACAAATTTAAACTGAAAAATGTTTATATATATGAAAAGATAGAAATTTGAAATCATATAGAAGAAATTGATGTCCAGATTTTGTAAAAAAATATAATGTAACTCACCAGAAGTATCATATTTGAAGATGGACAGACTGAAATTAATTTTCAAGTCTGTATGTGGTCGATATCAAGTTTATAATGGGACGAAGGGGAATTGAAACATATTTATACCTTATTGAGGATTCCTAAATGATTTGAATAATTAGCTTTTAATGCTTTTTTCATTCAATAAATTACCAGCAATAATAAACGGAAATATTTAACTTTTTCTGCAGCCGTCCCGAAAATAGAACTTTCGGTAGATTTATTAAATCGAAAGTGAAACTTTACACAAACCGTACCGAAAGTAGCTATTATCGGAATGTTTTTTTTTTAATTTCGGGACGATTTTTTTACTTTCGGAATAATTTTCAATATCTAAGTAGGCAGCCTTAGCAATGACATTTACGGAATTTTTATTATAAATTTGTTGATAATATTTCTTTATACAGAAGATATTTCTCATTACGTCAACCCAACACACCACATAATAATAATAATAATAATAATAATAATAATAATAATAATAATAATAATACAAAGTACACCCCATTATTGTTACTTTTCTTGAATCATCGATGAAGCACTGGCGAACGAACCTTCATTTACAAATAAATGGTCAATACCTCGAAACTGATGAAATTTCTATCCGTAGGGGGATCTTCCAGGGCGACTCCCTGAGTCCACTTTGGTTTTGTTTGGCAATGAATCCACTTTCCAAGCTACTTAACGATACGGATTACGGCTTTAAAATCAAAGCCAACAGGAACACTAGCTGCACTGTTTCCCACCTTTTATATATGGATGACATCAAAATATACGCATCAAACCAGCGTCAAATTCAACATTTACTTAATATCACTGAACAATTTTCCAGTGATATACAAATGGGATTTGGATTAGACAAGTGCAAAACCTTGAATATCGAGAAGGGTAAAATCGTTAACGGATATGTGTTACTACCTAATGGGAACATTATAAATGCCATGCAAAATGGTGAAACCTACAAATATCTAGGATTTCAGCAAGCTAAGCTACTAGACCAGAAGCAAGCAAAAACCAAAATTCGAGGACAGTTCACTCAAAGGATAACTGCTTTATTGAAATCCCAGTTGAACGCAGGAAATCTTGCCAAAGCAATTAACACCTACGCCATACCGGTCCTGACATACTCATTTGGAATTCTGAAGTGGACAAAAACAGAACTGGAAGATATTCAAAGAACAATGCGAACCATGATGACCAAACACAAATGTCACCACCCGACATCATCAGTTATTAGGACCACACTACCAGAAAAGAGGGAGGGAGAGCTCTAACGGACATAGTTAATTTACATTACAAACAAATATCCCAACTTCAAAAATTCTTCATTGGCAAGGCTCAAACATCTAAATTGCATGAGCTGGTCGCGAAAGCAGATAAAAACTATTCCCCCTTAGATCTTGTAAACCCTGATAATAAACTTGAAATCGTTACAGACTCTGACAAACAGGCAGAGTGGGCCCAGAAAGCGCTCCATGGTCGACATCATCACGACCTCAATCAACCATATATCGACAAGGAAGCATCAAATAAGTGGCTCTCTGATGGAACATTGTTTCCGGAAACAGAAGGATTTATGATGGCGATCCAAGACCAAGTAATTAATACCAATAATTACAAGAAATTTGTTATAAGAGATCCAAACATCGTGTCGGACAAGTGCAGAAGGTGTCAACAAACAACAGAGACGATACAACACATTACGTCGGGATGTTCAGCCATAGCTAACATTGATTACCTACGCAGGCACAATCAACTTTGTAACATCATCCATCAGAAGTTGGCCAACAAATTTGGATTCATTAACACCTACACGCCTTATTACAAGTACCATCCGCATGCAGTTCTAGAGAATGCTGATTTTAGACTATACTACGATAGGTCAATTATCACCGATAGACGGGTGACGAATAACCGGCCTGATATTGTAGTTGTGGATAAAAAAGCTAACTCGGTTCTTCTAGTGGATGTTGCTGTACCCAATAACAACAATATGTTAGACAAATACAACGAGAAAATTGCAAAATACACCGATCTTGCAATTGAGGTAGGACAGATGTGGCATGCAGAGAAAGTAGAGGTGGTGCCGGTCATCGTTTCATCTACGGGACTAATCCCCAAAACTCTATAAGACAGCCTCACCAAACTAGGTCTTCACAAAAACACATACATCGATCTGCAGAAGGCTGCAATTTTGAATACTTGTCACACTGTCCGTAAATTTCTAAATATGTAACTGCTCTGCCTAATCCCATTTGCGTTTACAAACGCTCGGGATAGGTGAACATTACCAGCAAGAGCTGAGCAAGAGTACACTTGAGTTGGAAATAATAATAATAATAATAATAATAATAATAATAATAATAACAGTCTGCATGAAGCAATGGCAAGATCATTTACACATATTCTGCAGCATCCAGAAGATACACCACCATTTCTGACACTGGGTTCGACCCACTTGCTTCCCAAAACGCATCAAACTCACGATCCTACGCAGTATAGACCTATAACATGCCTTCCAACTATATATAAAATATTAACGTCTTGCATTACTAACCGTATTTACAGACATGCGGATCAAAACAACATCTTGTCGGAAGAACAAAAAGGGTGCAGACGAGATCACCAAGGCTGCAAAGAGCAACTCATCATCGATTCGGTAATACTAAAACAGGCGCAGAAGGAACAGCGCAACATCTACACGGCTTTCGTAGATTATAGGAAAGCATTTGATAGCGTTCCACATTCCTGGCTTGTTAAAGTTTTGCAAATTTACAAAGTACACCCCATTCTTGTTACTTTTCTTGAATCATCGATGAAGCACTGGCGAACGAACCTTCATTTACAAATAAATGGTCAATACCTCGAAACTGATGAAATTTCTATCCGTAGGGGGATCTTTCAGGGCGACTCCCTGAGTCCACTTTGGTTTTGTTTGGCAATGAATCCACTCTCCAATCTACTTAACGATACGGATTACGGCTTCAAAATCAAAGCCAACAGGAACACTAGCTGCACTGTTTCCCACCTCTTATACATGGATGACATCAAAATATACGCATCAAACCAGCGTCAAATTCAACATTTACTTAATATCACTGAAAAATTTTCCAGTGATATACAAATGGGATTTGGATTAGACAAGTGCAAAACCTTGAATATCGAGAAGGGTAAAATCGTTAACCGAGATGTGTTACTACCTAATGGGAACATTATAAATGCCATGCAAAATGGTGAAACCTACAAATATCTAGGATTTCAGCAAGCTAAGCTACTTGACCAGAAGCAAGCAAAAACCAAAATTCGAGGACAGTTCACTCAAAGGATATCTGCTTTATTGAAATCCCAGTTGAACGCAGGAAATCTCGCCAAAGCAATTAACACCTACGCCATACCGATCCTGACATACTCATTTGGAATTCTGAAGTGGACAAAAACAGAACTGGAAGATATTCAAAGAACAACGCGAACCATGATGACCAAACACAAATGTCACCACCCGACATCATCAGTTATTAGGACCACATTACCAAGAAAAGAGGGAGGGAGAGCTTTAACGGACATAGTTAATTTACATTATAATCAAATATCTAAACTCCAAAAGTTCTTCATTGGCAAGGCTCAAACATCTAAATTGCATGAGTTGGTCGCGAAAGCAGATAAAAACTATTCCTCCTTAGATCTTGTAAACCCTGATAAAAAACTTGATATCGTTACAGACTCTGACAAACAGGCGGAGTGGGCCCAGAAAGCGCTTCATGGTCGACATCATCACGACCTCAATCAACCATATATCGACAAGGAAGCATCAAATAAGTGGCTCTCTGATGGAACATTGTTTCCAGAAACAGAAGGATTTATGATGGCGATCCAAGACCAAGTTATTAATACCAACAATTACAAGAAATTTGTTATAAGAGATCCAAACATCGTGTCGGACAAGTGCAGAAGGTGTCAACAAACAACAGAGACGATACAACACATTACGTCGGGATGTTCAGCCATAGCTAACATTGATTACCTACGCAGGCACAATCAACTGTGCAACATCATTCATCAGAAGTTGGCCAACAAATTTGGATTAGTTAACACCTACACGCCTTATTACAAGTACCATCCGCATGCAGTTCTAGAGAATGCTGATTTTAGACTATACTACGATAGGTCAATTATCACCGATAGACGGGTGACGAATAACCGGCCTGATATTGTAGTTGTGGATAAAAAAGCTAACTCGGTTCTTCTAGTTGATGTTGCTGTACCCAATAACAACAATATGTTAGACAAATACAACGAGAAAATTGCAAAATACACCGATCTTGCAATTGAGGTAGGACAGATGTGGCATGCAGAGAAAGTAGAGGTGGTGCCGGTCATCGTTTCATCTACGGGACTAATCCCCAAAACTCTACAAGACAGCCTCACCAAACTAGGTCTTCACAAAAACACATACATCGATCTGCAGAAGGCTGCAATTTTGAATACTTGTCACACTGTCCGTAAATTTCTAAATATGTAACTGCTGTGCCTAATCCCATTTGCGTTTACAAACGCTCGGGATAGGTGAACATTACCAGCAAAAGCTGAGCAAGAGTACACTTGAATTGGAAATAATAATAATAATAATAACCCGTGGGGGTACTGGTCCCCTATCGGGCGCTTCCCCAGGTGGTGGATCGGGGAATGACTTTTAGATATAGAAGGTATCGAGGAAATTAGATACCTCGGAGCGAACCAAAACCAGTTAGTTTCAGGACACGACGGTCTCCATGTAAGGAGCGGTACTCCGACAGCGTCTGTTCTCTATGTAAGGAGCGGCTGAATCAGCACCTGGCAGTAGGTCTAAAATGCGACAATCACGATGTCGAATTGTAAAACAAGATTACCCCAGGTGGGTAGAGCTAAATGCTCAGAATCCCACACTGCTTGTGTACCTAGTACATCGGCTGTCTGCTCCACGGATTCTGGGGGGAGCAATAATTCGAGTGTAAATTCCGGGACCCTAAATCTCAGGAATCGTCAGGTGAATCGACATTGCAACACCTTAAACTCTTGTCGCGTTCAAGTTGGTGCTAGAAGGGCTTGTTCGAAAAATGATTTACCTTCTTCCTCGGTTAGCGGTAGGCGCAGCGTGACACCGAGTAGGGCTACTGCGAACCACACTCAGGGGGAAAACAACATCGATCCTCCGCCACCGGCTTCTGATGTTTCTGGAGTGACGCAAGTCGGCACATCTACGACCACAAAAGCCGGAAAGCCCAGGAAGCGCATGAAGTGGACTATCGAGCTAAACTCATTCATTATGCGCTCCTACTTTAAAATCACGAATATGGAAACTGATATGACGACATACAGATACGCCCTCCACCGTGCATTCGTTGAACATTATCCAGAATTTCACCATCTCACGGAACAGCGTATTGCTGACCAACGTCGAAGTATTGTGAAAAACAATCTACTACCCGGTCCGACGTTGCAACAAATTCGAGGTGAAGTCCTTCTTGACCTTCAAGATGGAGAGAATGACATAATTACCGATCAGGATACACATAATTCGGAGAATGCACAAGGAGACCACAATGGCGTTGAGGAAATAAACAATGATTGCGACAAAACCACCGATAATGACTATAATACCGAACTTTGTAAAGCACTAGCGGAATTTAATGGCACCAACCCAATACACCGGCCAAAATTACCAAAGCTGCGAACCAATAAGAGCACTAACAGCATACTAGCAGCTGTGAACTTACTACTGCAGAACTATGCTAAAGACTGCGAGGCGCTGGAACAACTTCACACTCTCATCTATTGTGGAGCGGTAGCAGTGATTCGAAGTCACAATCAACAGATCCAATCCCCTAAGAACAATCGGGGTAAAGACTACAAACAGCTCAAGCCTTGGTGGCAACGCCGGCTGGAAAAGTCCATTGATGACATCAGAAGGGAATTGGGGCAGCTTACAGAATTTAAAAACAACTTGAAACCGTCTAGGCGCTTAACAAACAGAGTGAGGAAGATCTATCGAAGAATCAACACTTATACAGGTCACCCACAACATAAACAACATGTATGTGAATATATCGATTCACTCAGGCAAAAGTTAAAGGCAAAATCAAAACGTTTGTCACGATATGTCAAGTGCACGAAAAGGAAACAACAGAACTACTTATTCAATAACAATCAGAAGTTATTTTACAGGCAACTAAGCGGTACTGTAAACAATCACAACCAAAGTCTCCCAGATAAAGATGAGCTAACGGAGTACTGGTCTTCTTTATGGTCGAACCCTATCGAACATAAATCCAACGCTCACTGGATAAGAACTGAGGAGGAAAAAATTAACATTGAACCAATGCCTTTCGTTAACTTGACAACAAGCGAGGTAACCGAAGCTATAAAGAGCACCAGTAATTGGAAGACACCAGGAGTTGACCATGTCCAAAACTTCTGGTATAAGAAGTTTGACAGTCTGCATGAAGCAATGGCAAGATCATTTACACATATTCTGCAGCATCCAGAAGATACACCACCGTTTCTGACACTGGGTTCGACCCACTTGCTTCCCAAAACGCATCAAACTCACGATCCTACGCAGTATAGACCTATAACATGCCTTCCAACTATATATAAAATATTAACGTCTTGCATTACTAACCGTATTTACAGACATGCCGATCAAAACAACATCTTGTCGGAAGAACAAAAAGGGTGCAGACGAGATCACCAAGGCTGCAAAGAGCAACTCATCATCGATTCGGTAATACTAAAACAGGCGCAGAAGGAACAGCGCAACATCTACACGGCTTTCGTTGATTATAGGAAAGCATTTGATAGCGTTCCACATTCCTGGCTTGTTAAAGTTTTGCAAATTTACAAAGTACACCCCACTCTTGTTACTTTTCTTGAATCATCGATGAAGCACTGGCGAACGAACCTTCATTTACAAATAAATGGTCAATACCTCGAAACTGGTGAAATTTCTATTCGTAGGGGGATCTTCCAAGGCGACTCCCTGAGTCCACTTTGGTTTTGTTTGGCAATGAATCCACTCTCCAATCTACTTAACGATACGGATTACGGCTTTAGAATCAAGGCCAACAGAAACACTAGCTGCACTGTTTCCCACCTCTTATACATGGATGACATCAAAATATACGCATCAAACCAGCGTCAAATTCAACATTTACTTAATATTACTGAAAAATTTTCCAGCGATATACAAATGGGATTTGGATTAGACAAGTGCAAAACCTTAAATATCGAGAAGGGTAAAATCGTTAACGGAGATGTATTACTACCTAATGGGAACATTATAAATGCCATGCAAAATGGTGAAACCTACAAATATCTAGGATTCCAGCAAGCTAAGCTACTTGACCAGAAGCAAGCAAAAACCAAAATTCGAGGACAGTTCACTCAAAGGATATCTGCTTTATTGAAATCCCAGTTGAACGCAGGAAATCTTGCCAAAGCAATTAACACCTACGCCATACCGATCCTGACATACTCATTTGGAATTCTGAAGTGGACAAAAACAGAACTGGAAGATATTCAAAGAACAACGCGAACCATGATGACCAAACACAAATGTCACCACCCGACATCATCAGTTATTAGGACCACACTACCAAGAAAAGAGGGAGAGAGAGCTCTAACGGACATAGTAAATTTACATTACAAGCAAATATCCCAACTCCAAAAATTCTTCATTGGCAAGGCTCAAACATCTAAATTGCATGAGTTGGTCGCGAAAGCAGATAAAAACTATTCCCCCTTAGATCTTGTAAGCCCTGATAATAAACTTGAAATCGTTACAGACTCTGACAAACAGGCAGAGTGGGCCCAGAAAGCGCTCCATGGTCGACATCATCACGACCTCAATCAACCATATATCGACAAGGAAGCATCAAATAAGTGGCTCTCTGATGGAACATTGTTTCCAGAAACAGAAGGATTTATGATGGCGATCCAAGACCAAGTAATTAATACCAATAATTACAAGAAATTTGTTATAAGAGATCCAAACATCGTGTCGGACAAGTGCAGAAGGTGTCAACAAACAACAGAGACGATACAACACATTACGTCGGGATGTTCAGCCATAGCTAACATTGATTACCTACGCAGGCACAATCAACTTTGCAACATCATCCATCAGAAGTTGGCCAACAAATTTGGATTAGTTAACACCTACACGCCTTATTACAAGTACCATCCGCATGCAGTTCTAGAGAATGCTGATTTCAGACTATACTACGATAGGTCAATTATCACCGATAGACGGGTGACGAATAACCGGCCTGATATTGTGGTTGTGGATAAAAACGCTAACTCGGTTCTCCTAGTGGATGTTGCTGTACCCAATAACAATAATATTTTAGACAAATACAACGAGAAAATTGCAAAATACACCGATCTTGCAATTGAGGTAGGACAGATGTGGCAGGCAGAGAAAGTAGAGGTGGTGCCGGTCATTGTTTCATCTACGGGACTTATCCCCAAAACTCTACAAGACAGCCTCACCAAACTAGGTCTTCACAAAAACACATACATCGATCTGCAGAAGGCTGCAATTTTGAATACTTGTCACACTGTCCGTAAATTTCTAAATATGTAACTGCTGTGCCTAATCCCATTTGCGTTTACACACGCTCGGGATAGGTGAACATTACCAGCAAGAGCTGAGCAAGAGTACACTTGAGTTGGAAATAATAATAATAATAATATTCTTGTTACTTTTCTTGAATCATCGATGAAGCACTGGCGAACGAACCTTCATTTACAAATAAATGGTCAATACCTCGAAACTGATGAAATTTCTATCCGTAGGGGGATCTTCCAGGGCGACTCCCTGAGTCCACTTTGGTTTTGTTTGGCAATGAATCCACTCTCCAATCTACTTAACGATACGGATTACGGCTTCAAAATCAAAGCCAACAGGAACACTAGCTGCACTGTTTCCCACCTCTTATACATGGATGACATCAAAATATACGCATCAAACCAGCGTCAAATTCAACATTTACTTAATATCACTGAAAAATTTTCCAGTGATATACAAATGGGATTTGGATTAGACAAGTGCAAAACCTTGAATATCGAGAAGGGTAAAATCGTTAACCGAGATGTGTTACTATCTAATGGGAACATTATAAATGCCATGCAAAATGGTGAAACCTACAAATATCTAGGATTTCAGCAAGCTAAGCTACTTGACCAGAAGCAAGCAAAAACCAAAATTCGAGGACAGTTCACTCAAAGGATATCTGCTTTATTGAAATCCCAGTTGAACGCAGGAAATCTCGCCAAAGCAATTAACACCTACGCCATACCGATCCTGACATACTCATTTGGAATTCTGAAGTGGACAAAAACAGAACTGGAAGATATTCAAAGAACAACGCGAACCATGATGACCAAACACAAATGTCACCACCCGACATCATCAGTTATTAGGACCACATTACCAAGAAAAGAGGGAGGGAGAGCTTTAACGGACATAGTTAATTTACATTATAATCAAATATCTAAACTCCAAAAGTTCTTCATTGGCAAGGCTCAAACATCTAAATTGCATGAGTTGGTCGCGAAAGCAGATAAAAACTATTCCTCCTTAGATCTTGTAAACCCTGATAAAAAACTTGATTTCGTTACAGACTCTGACAAACAGGCGGAGTGGGCCCAGAAAGCGCTTCATGGTCGACATCATCACGACCTCAATCAACCATATATCGACAAGGAAGCATCAAATAAGTGGCTCTCTGATGGAACATTGTTTCCAGAAACAGAAGGATTTATGATGGCGATCCAAGACCAAGTTATTAATACCAACAATTACAAGAAATTTGTTATAAGAGATCCAAACATCGTGTCGGACAAGTGCAGAAGGTGTCAACAAACAACAGAGACGATACAACACATTACGTCGGGATGTTCAGCCATAGCTAACATTGATTACCTACGCAGGCACAACCAACTGTGCAACATCATTCATCAGAAGTTGGCCAACAAATTTGGATTAGTTAACACCTACACGCCTTATTACAAGTACCATCCTCACGCAGTTCTAGAGAATGCTGATTTTAGACTATACTACGATAGGTCAATTATCACCGATAGACGGGTGACGAATAACCGGCCTGATATTGTAGTTATGGATAAAAAAGCTAACTCGGTTCTTCTAGTGGATGTTGCTGTACCCAATAACAACAATATGTTAGACAA
The DNA here is from genome assembly GCA_947563755.1 of Lochmaea crataegi. Classification (NCBI taxonomy): domain Eukaryota; kingdom Metazoa; phylum Arthropoda; class Insecta; order Coleoptera; family Chrysomelidae; genus Lochmaea; species Lochmaea crataegi. Next base: position 27,860,453 of record OX387429.1, read on the forward strand.
ATACAACGAGAAAATGGCAAAATACACCGATCTTGCAATTGAGGTAGGACAGATGTGGCATGCAGAGAAAGTAGAGGTGGTGCCGGTCATCGTTTCATCTACGGGACTAATCCCCAAAACTCTACAAGACAGCCTCACCAAACTAGGTCTTCACAAAAACACATACATCGATCTGCAGAAGGCTGCAATTTTGAATACTTGTCACACTGTCCGTAAATTTCTAAATATGTAACTGCTGTGCCAAATCCCATTTGCGTTTACAAACGCTCGGGATAGGTGAACATTACCAGCAAGAGCTGAGCAAGAGTATACTTGAATTGGAAATAATAATAATAATAATAATAATAATAATAATAATAAGGAGCGGCTGAATCAGCACCTGGCAGTAGGTCTAAAATGCGACAATCACGATGTCGAATTGTAAAACTAAATTACCCCAGGTGGGTAGAGCTAAGTGCTCAGAATCCCACACTGCTAGTGTACCTAGTACATCGGCTGTCTGCTTCACGGATTCTGGGGGGAGCAATAATTCGATTGTAAATTCCGGGACCTTAAATCTCAGGAATCGTCAGGTGAATCGACATTGCAACACCTTAAACTCTTGTCGCGTTCAAGTTGGTGCTAGAAGGGCTTGTTCGAAAAATGATTTACCTTCTTCCTCGGTTAGCGGTAGGCGCAGCGTGACACCGAGTAGGGCTACTGCGAACCACACTCAGGGGGAAAACAACATCGATCCTCCGCCACCGGCTTCTGATGTTTCTGGAGTGACGCAAGTCGGCACATCTACGACCACAAAAGCCGGAAAGCCCAGGAAGCGCATGAAGTGGACTATCGAGCTAAACTCATTCATTATGCGCTCCTACTTTAAAATCACCAAGATGGAAACTGATATGACGACATACAGATACGCCCTCCACCGTGCATTCATTGAACATTTTCCAGAATTTCACCATCTCACGGAACAGCGTATTGCTGACCAACGTCGAAGTATTGTAAGAAACAATCTACTACCCGGTCCGACGTTGCAACAAATTCGAGGTGAAGTCCTTCTTGACCTTCAAGATGGAGAGAATGACATAATTACCGATCAGGATACACATAAATCGGAGAATGCACAAAGAGACCACAATGGCGTTGAGGAAATAAACAATGATTGCGACAAAACCACCGATAATGACTATAATACCGAACTTTGTAAAGCACTAGCGGAATTTAATGGCACCAACCCAATACACCGGCCAAAACTACCCAAGCTTCGAACCAATAAGAGCACTAACAGCATACTAGCAGCTGTGAACTTACTACTGCAGAACCATGCTAAAGACTGCGAAGCGCTGGAACAACTTCACACTCTCATCTATTGTGGAGCGGTAGCAGTGCTTCGAAGTCACAATCAACAAATCCAATCCCCAAAGGACAATCGGGGCAAAGACTACAAACAGCTCAAGCCTTGGTGGCAACGCCGGCTGGAGGAGTCCATTGATGACATCAGAAGGGAATTGGGGCAGCTAACAGAGTTTAAAAACAACTTGAAACCGTCTAGGCGCTTAACAAACAGAGTGAGAAAGATCTATCGAAAAATCAAAACTTTTACAGGTCACCCACAACATAAACAACATGTATGTGAATATATGGATTTACTCAGGCAAAAGTTAAAGGCAAAATCCAAACGTTTGTCACGATATGTCAAGTGCACGAAAAGGAAACAACAAAACTACTTATTCAATAACAATCAGAAGTTATTTTACAGGCAACTAAGCGGTACAGTAAACAATCACAACCAAAGTCTTCCAAATAAAGATGAGCTAACGGAGTACTGGTCTTCTTTATGGTCGAACCCTATCGAACACAAATCCAACGCTCACTGGATAAGAACTGAGGAGGAAAAAATAAACATTGAACCAATGCCTTTCGTTAACTTGACAACAAGCGAGGTAACCGAAGCTATAAAGAGCACCAGTAGTTGGAAGACACCAGGAGTTGACAATGTCCAAAACTTCTGGTATAAGAAGTTTGACAGTCTGCATGAAGCAATAGCAAGATCATTTACACATATTCTGCAACATCCAGAAGATACACCACCATTTCTGACACTGGGTTCGACCCACTTGCTTCCCAAAACGCATCAAACTCACGATCCTACGCAGTATAGACCTATAACATGCCTTCCAACTATATATAAAATATTAACGTCTTGCATTACTAACCGTATTTACAGACATGCGGATCATAACAACATTTTGTCGGAAGAACAGAAAGGGTGCAGACGAGATCATCAAGGCTGCAAAGAACAACTCATCATCGATTCGGTAATACTAAAACAGGCGCAGAAGGAACAGCGCAACATCTACACGGCTTTCGTAGATTATAGGAAAGCATTTGATAGCGTTCCACATTCCTGGCTTGTTAAAGTTTTGCAAATTTACAAAGTACACCCCATTCTTGTTACTTTTCTTGAATCATCGATGAAGCACTGGCGAACGAACCTTCATTTACAAATAAATGGTCAATACCTCGTAACTGATGAAATTTCTATCCGTAGGGGGATCTTCCAGGGCGACTCCCTGAGTCCACTTTGGTTTTGTTTGGCAATGAATCCACTTTCCAAGCTACTTAACGATACGGATTACGGCTTTAAAATCAAAGCCAACAGGAACACTAGCTGCACTGTTTCCCACCTTTTATACATGGATGACATCAAAATATACGCATCAAACCAGCGTCAAATTCAACATTTACTTAATATCACTGAAAAATTTTCCAGTGATATACAAATGGGATTTGGATTAGACAAGTGCAAAACCTTGAATATCGAGAAGGGTAAAATCGTTAACGGAGATGTGTTACTACCTAATGGGAACATTATAAATGCCATGCAAAATGGTGAAACCTACAAATATCTAGGATTTCAGCAAGCTAAGCTACTAGACCAGAAGCAAGCAAAAACCAAAATTCGAGGACAGTTCACTCAAAGGATATCTGCTTTATTGAAATCCCAGTTGAACGCAGGAAATCTTGCCAAAGCAATTAACACCTACGCCATACCGGTCCTGACATACTCATTTGGAATTCTGAAGTGGACAAAAACAGAACTGGAAGATATTCAAAGAACAACGCGAACCATGATGACCAAACACAAATGTCACCACCCGACATCATCAGTTATTAGGACCACACTACCAAGAAAAGAGGGAGGAAGAGCTCTAACGGACATAGCTAATTTACATTACAAACAAATATCTCAACTCCAAAAATACTTCATTGGCAAGGCTCAAACATCCAAACTGCATGAGCTGGTCGCGAAAGCAGATAAAAACTATTCCCCCTTAGATCTTGTAAACCCTGATAATAAACTTGAAATCGTTACAGACTCTGACAAACAGGCAGAGTGGGCCCAGAAAGTGCTCCATGGTCGACATCATCACGACCTCAATCAACCATATATCGACAAGGAAGCATCAAATAAGTGGCTCTCTGATGGAACATTGTTTCCAGAAACAGAAGGATTTATGATGGCGATCCAAGACCAAGTAATTAATACCAACAATTACAAGAAATTTGTTATAAGAGATCCAAATATCGTATCGGACAAGTGCAGAAGGTGTCAACAAACAACAGAGACGATACAACACATTACGTCGGGATGTTCAGCCATAGCTAACATTGATTACCTACGCAGACACAATCAACTTTGCAACATCATCCATCAGAAGTTGGCCAACAAATTTGGATTAGTTAACACCTACACGCCTTATTACAAGTACCATCCGCATGCAGTTCTAGAGAATGCTGATTTTAGACTATACTACGATAGGTCAATTATCACCGATAGACGGGTGACGAATAACCGGCCTGATATTGTAGTTGTGGATAAAAAAGCTAACTCGGTTCTTCTAGTTGATGTTGCTGTACCCAATAACAACAATATGTTAGACAAATACAACGACAAAATTGCAAAATACACCGATCTTGCAATTGAGGTAGGACAGATGTGGCATGCAGAGAAGGTAGAGGTGGTGCCGGTCATTGTTCCATCTACGGGACTAATCCCCAAAACTCTACAAGACAGCCTCACTAAACTAGGTCTTCACAAAAACACATACATCGATCTGCAGAAGGCTGCAATTTTGAATACTTGTCACACTGTCCGTAAATTTCTAAATATGTAACTGCTGTGCCTAATCCCATTTGCGTTTACACACGCTCGGGATAGGTGAACATTACCAGCAAGAGCTGAGCAAGAGTACACTTGAGTTGGAAATAATAATAATAATAAAATTTCTATCCGTAGGGGGATCTTCCAAGGCGACTCCCTGAGTCCACTTTGGTTTTGTTTGGCAATGAATCCACTCTCCAATCTACTTAGCGATACGGATTACGGCTTTAAAATCAAGGCCAACAGAAACACTAGCTGCACTGTTTCCCACCTCTTATACATGGATGACATCAAAATATACGCATCAAACCAGCGTCAAATTCAACATTTACTTAATATTACTGAAAAATGTTCCAGTGATATAAAAATGGGATTTGGATTAGACAAGTGCAAAACCTTAAATATCGAGAAGGGTAAAATCGTTAACGGAGATGTATTACTACCTGATGGGAACATTATAAATGCCATGCAAAATGGTGAAACCTACAAATATCTAGGATTTCAGCAAGCTAAGCTACTTGACCAGAAGCAAGCAAAAACCAAAATTCGAGGACAGTTCACTCAAAGGATAACTGCTTTATTGAAATCCCAGTTGAACGCAGGAAATCTCGCCAAAGCAATTAACACCTACGCCATACCGATCCTGACATACTCATTTGGAATTCTGAAGTGGACAAAAACAGAACTGGAAGATATTCAAAGAACAACGCGAACCATGATGACCAAACACAAATGCCACCACCCGACATCATCAGTTATTAGGACCACATTACCAAGAAAAGAGGGAGGGAGAGCTTTAACGGACATAGTTAATTTACATTACAAACAAATATCTAAACTCCAAAAGTTCTTCATTGGCAAGGCTCAAACATCTAAATTGCATGAGCTGGTCGCGAAAGCAGATAAAAACTATTCCCCCCTAGATCTTGTAAACCCTGATAAAAAACTTGAAATCGTTACAGACTCTGACAAACAGGCGAAGTGGGCCCAGAAAGCGCTTCATGGTCGACATCATCACGACCTCAATCAACCATATATTGACAAGGAAGCATCAAATAAGTGGCTCTCTGATGGATCATTGTTTCCAGAAACAGAAGGATTTATGATGGCGATCCAAGACCAAGTTATTAATACCAACAATTACAAAAAATTTGTTATAAGAGATCCAAACATCGTGTCGGACAAGTGCAGAAGGTGTCAACAAACAACAGAGACGATACAACACATTACGTCGGGATGTTCAGCCATAGCTAACATTGATTACCTACGCAGGCACAACCAACTGTGCAACATCATTCATCAGAAGTTGGCCAACAAATTTGGATTAGTTAACACTTACACGCCTTATTACAAGTACCATCCTCATGCAGTTCTAGAGAATGCTGATTTTAGACTATACTACGATAGGTCAATTATCACCGATAGACGGGTGACGAATAACCGGCCTGATATTGTAGTTGTGGATAAAAAAGCTAACTCGGTTCTCCTGGTGGATGTTGCTGTACCCAATAACAACAATATGTTAGACAAATACAACGAGAAAATTGCAAAATACACCGATCTTGCAATTGAGGTAGGACAGATGTGGCATGCAGAGAGGGTAGAGGTGGTGCCGGTCATCGTTTCATCTACGGGACTAATCCCCAAAACTCTACAAGACAGCCTCACCAAACTAGGTCTTCACAAAAACACATACATCGATCTGCAGAAGGCTGCAATTTTGAATACTTGTCACACTGTCCGTAAATTTCTAAATATGTAACTGCTGTGCCTAATCCCATTTGCGTTTACAAACGCTCGGGATAGGTGAACATTACCAGCAAGAGCTGAGCAAGAGTACACTTGAGTTGGAAATAATAATAATAATAATAATAATAATAATAATATTATTTTACAGGCAACTAAGCGGTTCAGTAAACAATCACAACCAAAGTCTTCCAAATAAAGATGAGCTAACGGAGTACTGGTCTTCTTTATGGTCGAACCCTATCGAACATAAATCCAACGCTCACTGGATAAGAACTGAGGAGGAAAAAATAAACATTGAACCAATGCCTTTCGTTAACTTGACAACAAGCGAGGTAACCGAAGCTATAAAGAGCACCAGTAGTTGGAAGACACCAGGAGTTGACAATGTCCAAAACTTCTGGTATAAGAAGTTCGACAGTCTGCATGAAGCAATAGCAAGATCATTTACACATATTCTGCAACATCCAGAAGATACACCACCATTTCTGACACTGGGTTCGACCCACTTGCTTCCCAAAACGCATCAAACTCACGATCCTACGCAGTATAGACCTATAACATGCCTTCCAACTATATATAAAATATTAACGTCTTGCATTACTAACCGTATTTACAGACATGCGGATCATAACAACATCTTGTCGGAAGAACAGAAAGGGTGCAGACGAGATCACCAAGGCTGCAAAGAACAACTCATCATCGATTCGGTAATACTAAAACAGGCGCAGAAGGAACAGCGCAACATCTACACGGCTTTCGTAGATTATAGGAAAGCATTTGATAGCGTTCCACATTCCTGGCTTGTTAAAGTTTTGCAAATTTACAAAGTACACCCCACTCTTGTTACTTTTCTTGAATCATCGATGAAGCACTGGCGAACGAACCTTCATTTACAAATAAATGGTCAATACCTCGAAACTGATGAAATTTCTATCCGTAGGGGGATCTTCCAGGGCGACTACCTGAGTCCACTTTGGTTTTGTTTGGCAATGAATCCACTTTCCAATCTACTTAACGATACGGATTACGGCTTTAAAATCAAGGCCAACAGAAACACTGGCTGCACTGTTTCCCACCTCTTATACATGGATGACATCAAAATATACGCATCAAACCAGCGTCAAATTCAACATTTACTTAATATCACTGAAAATTTTTCCAGTGATATACAAATGGGATTTGGATTAGACAAGTGCAAAACCTTGAATATCGAGAAGGGTAAAATCGTTAACGGAGATGTGTTACTACCTAATGGGAACATTATAAATGCCATGCAAAATGGTGAAACCTACAAATATCTAGGATTTCAGCAAGCTAAGCTACTAGACCAGAAGCAAGCAAAAACCAAAATTCGAGGACAGTTCACTCAAAGGATAACTGCTTTATTGAAATCCCAGTTGAACGCAGGAAATCTTGCCAAAGCAATTAACACCTACGCCATACCGGTCCTGACATACTCATTTGGAATTCTGAAGTGGACAAAAACAGAACTGGAAGATATTCAAAGAACAACGCGAACCATGATGACCAAACACAAATGTCACCACCCGACATCATCAGTTATTAGGACCACACTACCAAGAAAAGAGGGAGGGAGAGCTCTAACGGACATAGTTAATTTACATTACAAACAAATATCTAAACTCCAACAGTTCTTCATTGGCAAGGCTCAAACATCTAAATTGCATGAGCTGGTCGCGAAAGCAGATAAAAACTATTCCCCCTTAGATCTTGTAAACCCTGATAATAAACTTGAAATCGTTACAGACTCTGACAAACAGGCGGAGTGGGCCCAGAAAGCGCTTCATGGTCGACATCATCACGACCTCAATCAACCATATATCGACAAGGAAGCATCAAATAAGTGGCTCTCTGATGGAACATTGTTTCCAGAAACAGAAGGATTTATGATGGCGATCCAAGACCAAGTTATTAATACCAACAATTACAAGAAATTTGTTATCAGAGATCCAAACATCGTGTCGGACAAGTGCAGAAGGTGTCAACAAACAACAGAGACGATACAACACATTACGTCGGGATGTTCAGCCATAGCTAACATTGATTACCTACGCAGGCACAACCAACTGTGCAACATCATTCATCAGAAGTTGGCCAACAAATTTGGATTAGTTAACACTTACACGCCTTATTACAAGTACCATCCTCATGCAGTTCTAGAGAATGCTGATTTTAGACTATACTACGATAGGTCAATTATCACCGATAGACGGGTGACGAATAACCGGCCTGATATTGTAGTTGTGGATAAAAAAGCTAACTCGGTTCTTCTAGTGGATGTTGCTGTACCCAATAACAACAATATGTTAGACAAATACAACGAGAAAATTGCAAAATACACCGATCTTGCAATTGAGGTAGGACAGATGTAGCATGCAGAGAAAGTAGAGGTGGTGCCGGTCATCGTTTCATCTACGGGACTAATCCCCAAAACTCTACAAGACAGCCTCACCAAACTAGGTCTTCACAAAAACACATACATCGATCTGCAGAAGGCTGCAATTTTGAATACTTGTCACACTGTCCGTAAATTTCTAAATATGTAACTGCTCTGCCTAATCCCATTTGCGTTTACAAACGCTCGGGATAGGTGAACATTACCAGCAAGAGCTGAGCAAGAGTACACTTGAGTTGGGAAATAATAATAATAATAATAACCCGTGGGGGTGCTGGTCCCCTATCGGGCGCTTCCCCAGGTGGTGGATAGGGGAATGCCTTTTAGATATAGAAGGTATCGAGGAAATTAAATACCTCGGAGCGAACCAAAACCAGTTAGTTTCAGGACACGACGGTCTCCATGTAAGGAGCGGTACTCCAACAGCGTCTGTTCTCCATGTAAGGAGCGGCTGAATCAGCACCTGGCAGTAGGTCTAAAATGCGACAATCACGATGTCGAATTGTAAAACAAGATTACCCCAGGTGGGTAGAGCTAAATGCCCAGAATCCCACACTGCTTGTGTACCTAGTACATCGGCTGTCTGCTCCACGGATTCTGGGGGGAGCAATAATTCGAGTGTAAATTCCGGGACCTTAAATCTCAGGAATCGTCAGGTGAATCGACATTGCAACACCTTAAACTCTTGTCGCGTTCAAGTTGGTGCTAGAAGGGCTTGTTCGAAAAATGATTTACCTTCTTCCTCGGTTAGCGGTAGGCGCAGCGTGACACCGAGTAGGGCTACTGCGAACCACACTCAGGGGGAAAACCACATCGATCCTCCGCCACCGGCTTCTGATGTTTCTGGAGTGACGCAAGTCGGCACATCTACGACCACAAAAGCCGGAAAGCCCAGGAAGCGCATGAAGTGGACTATCGAGCTAATCTCATTCATTATGCGCTCCTACTTTAAAATCACGAATATGGAAACTGATATGACGACATACAGATACGCCCTCCACCGTGCATTCGTTGAACATTTTCCAGAATTTCACCATGTCACGGAACAGCGTATTGCTGACCAACGTCGAAGTATTGTGAAAAACAATCTACTACCCGGTCCGACGTTGCAACAAATTCGAGGTGAAGTCCTTCTTGACCTTCAAGATGGAGAGAATGACATAATTACCGATCAGGATACACATAAATCGGAGAATGCACAAGGAGACCACAATGGCGTTGAGGAAATAAACAATGATTGCGACAAAACCACCGATAATGACTATAATACCGAACTTTGTGAAGCACTAGCGGAATTTAATGGCACCAACCCAATACACCGGCCAAAATTACCAAAGCTGCGAACCAATAAGAGCACTAACGGCATACTAGCAGCTGTGAACTTACTACTGCAGAACTATGCTAAAGACTGCGAAGCGCTGGAACAACTTCACACTCTCATCTATTGTGGAGCGGTAGCAGTGCTTCGAAGTCACAATCAACAAATCCAATTCCCAAAGAACAATCGGGGTAAAGACTACAAACAGCTCAAGCCTTGGTGGCAACGCCGGCTGGAAAAGACCATTGATGACATCAGAAGGGAATTGGGGCAGCTTACAGAGTTTAAAAACAACTTGAAACCGTCTAGGCGCTTAACAAACAGAGTGAGGAAGATCTATCGAAGAATCAACACTTATACAGGTCACCCACAACATAAACAACATGTATGTGAATATATCGATTCACTCAGGCAAAAGTTAAAGGCAAAATCAAAACGTTTGTCACGATATGTCAAGTGCACGAAGAGGAAACAACAGAACTACTTATTCAATAACAATCAGAAGATATTTTACAGGCAACTAAGCGGTACTGTAAACAATCACAACCAAAGTCTCCCAGATAAAGATGAGCTAACGGAGTACTGGTCTTCTTTATGGTCGAACCCTATCGAACATAAATCCAACGCTCACTGGATAAGAACTGAGGAGGAAACAATTAACATTGAACCAATGCCTTTCGTTAACTTGACAACAAGCGAGGTAACCGAAGCTATAAAGAGCACCAGTAATTGGAAGACACCAGGAGTTGACCATGTCCAAAACTTCTGGTATAAGAAGTTTGACAGTCTGCATGAAGCAATGGCAAGATCATTTACACATATTCTGCAGCATCCAGAAGATACACCACTATTTCTGACACTGGGTTCGACCCACTTGCTTCCCAAAACGCATCAAACTCACGATCCTACGCAGTATAGACCTATAACATGCCTTCCAACTATATATAAAATATTAACGTCTTGCATTACTAACCGTATTTACAGACATGCCGATCAAAACAACATCTTGTCGGAAGAACAAAAAGGGTGCAGACGAGATCACCAAGGCTGCAAAGAGCAACTCATCATCGATTCGGTAAGTGGCTCTCTGATGGAACATTGTTTCCAGAAACAGAAGGATTTATGATGGCGATCCAAGACCAAGTTATTAATACCAACAATTACAAGAAATCTCATTTGCGTTTACAAACGCTCGGGATAGGTGAACATTACCAGCAAGAGCTGAGCAAGAGTACACTTGAGTTGGAAATAATAATAATAATAATAATAATTTATTTCCAACAAAAATAAACATTACAGTTTTATACGATGTTAAAAAAAAGAGAACGGAAATAAATGAAACCACAGAAACCAACTTAATGGTTTGTGCGTGGTGATCATACATCATCATACAACATACTGTACTGGCCCATTTTTATAATAAAAATTTCAAAATTTCAAAATTTAAAAAAAGAGAGAAAAAAAATACACACGGCTAATACATGTTAAAATACACAGAAATATTAAAATATATATACGTATAAAAATAAATGTACTAAGACTAAAACATAAAACAAATACCCTTCTTTTGTTTTGAAACTAAGTAGATGATCTGGACCTTTACAGCAATATAATAGCGGTTGCTGGCTGATTAACAAAATGTAGTGTGTGTAGTTAAATATTTGTATCAAACATCAGACAGAAGAGGTAGGTCTAAAAATCAGTATAGGCATGTATAATGTGTCTTTCTGTCTTTTGTAACCAGATTTTAATTTTTTTTAAATTGAAATCTGTTACCAATTTCTTTAATGTCATTTGGTAGTTCACGATATATACGTGGTGCAATGAATTTAAAAGTTCTTTGTCCTATTTTTTTATGTGCTTTTCCACATTTAAACTGTTTGCTTACTTTGTGTCGTGTTTCATACTTATGTTCAATTTCTTTCAACTTGTTCCTGTTTAGATGTTGTAAACACATGATACGATATACATATAGTTGTCCTATGTCAAGGATTCTTGATTCCAGAAAGAGTATCCCACTTGGGTAAGTTTTTTTTACTTAACATGATTTTTAAAAAGTATTTTTGAATTATTTCTATTTGATCTAGGTGACTGGCGTATATATTCCATTTTAAATAATTGTCAATATCTACGCCTAAATAACGGATGTAATTTGTTTCATTGATCTCAATTTTTCTTCCTTCCGAGTCTATGCATAATAGATTATTGAAATTAGGTTCTTTTCTTTTGTCACAGCTAAAGGCAATGTATTTTGTTTTTTCAAAGTTAATAGTTAATTTCATACTGTCAAACCAATCTTTAATATTACATAAGTCGCTTTCAGCCACATTTTTAACTTCATCCCAAGTGTCTACAGTATAGTGTATTACTGTGTCGTCTGCAAAAGATGTAATAGTTCCCTTAGAGTTATTTATTAACAAATTATTTATATATACTGTAAATAAAATCGGACCTAGGACTGTACCTTGCGGCACTCCGTACTTAATAACCTGGGGATCACTGTACGTGTCCTCTATTTTGACGTATTGCTTACGATCTTTTAGATATGAACTTAATAAATTTCCCGCCAGTCCTCTAAAGCCCAGATGCTCAAGTGTTTGCAGTAATATTTCATGTTTAACAGTGTCGAAGGCTTTCGCTAAGTCTAAAAATACACATAATGTTGCCTTGTTCGAATCTAATGCCTCATATAGATTGTTGGTCAAAAATACAATTGCATCTTCCGTGGATACTCCCTGTTTGAACCCAAATTGTTTTTCCGATATAACATTGTACTTTTCCAGATAAGAGGTAATTCTAGTTTTAACAATTTTTTCTACAACTTTAGCCACTGTAGAGATTAAAGTTATAGGTCTATAACTAACTACCTCTTTTTTGTCTCCTTTTTTATATAGTGGTCTTATTACTCCTACTTTTAGGCAAGTCGGGAAAACACCTGTCGAGAATATTTTATTTGTTAGATAACTAAGAGGCTCGGCAAGTACGTCTGTATTTATTTTCAATATTTCTGTAGTGATATTATCGAAACCCGGAGCTTTTTAATTTTTTAGTTCATTAATGGTATAACGAATTTCAGTTGCATTTGTAGGATTGAAGAACATGGATTCACGAATATATTTAGTTTTATTAAAGGAAATGTTTTTTTTTCAATTTATTTGCCATATTACATTTCCTTTTTATTTTCTATCTTTTGATTGTTAATTACGATTTCTTTTATATTGATATTTTTTGTTTGTTTTTTATTTGTAAACTTATTGACGACTTTCCATACATCTTTACTATTTGTTGTGTTTTCCAATTGTTCTTTAAAATAACTATTTTTTGCACCTGTAATTATTAAATTGCGAAGATGTGTTTTGTATTTTTTATACTCGTTTTTAAACTGTTTATTTGTGGGATACTTTTGTGTTTGTTTGTATAGTTTCTGCTTGTTTTTTATTGCCTCATCAATTCCTATAGTCATCCACGGCTGCCTTTTTTTGAATTTATTTTTTAGGGTGATTATTTTTGTTGCTTTTTTTACATTGATAGATATGTTGTTTATAAATATTTCGGCTACCCTGTTCACATCATCTGTGCAGTATATGTCATCCCATATTTGCTCTTTGAGTATTTTATTAAGTTTGTTTTTGTCTAATTTTTTTATTTTTGTTTCTGTTATCGTGTTTCTTTTACAATCGTCTATTTTAAGGAAAGTCATTATAGGATAATGATCTGTGATATCGTTTTTTATGATATATGGTTTATAATCTGTGATGATGGAACTTCTAAGAAATATATGGTCGATACATGTGTTACTATTTCCTTGTATCCTTGTATACTTATTAACTAAAGCTATAAAACCCTGTTGACTTAAGTTATTTAAGTATTCTTGACAATGTTTTTCATTTGATTTCAGGTCAAAGTTTATATCTCCAATTATTATATGTGCATTTACTTTTATTTTTGAGTGCAGTAAGTATTGTAATAATTACTATTAAATTCATTCATTTATTCATTCATTCATTCATTTATTCAGTTCCTCTCTTGATATAGTCGATGTCGATTTTTGTGTGTGGTCTGTGGAAAGAGTGTAGTGAAGAGCTGTCTGGAAATATTCGAATTTGGTATGTCTTTAACGGAAATTAATTAATGAAAAAACATCCATAGGAACACACAAACATATTTTACGAGAATAGTCTAAAGACACAAGAGATATCCACTCAAAATCAGCTTAAAAACATTCGCATAGTTAATTTAAACATCACACATCCAAGCTGTGTAATTAACATTGCCTATCTTAGAGATAAAAACAAATCTAAACAAAATACCTAAGGCTAGCCATAAACGAACTTTTATCGAGCTATGGAATCTGATTCGATAAATGCAATTAGAAGTTTAAAGGAAGAAGTATTGAAGAACAGAAGGGAAATCAAATCTGCTATTGAAGCTACCGAAACAAGACTTTTGATGAAAGTAGAGGAGCTGAAACAAAAAGTTCATCATCTTGAGAAAGAAAATCAAACATTGAAAAATAAAGTAGAGTCTTTGGAAAGGTATTCAAAGAAAAATAATATTATAATATTCGGATTACACAACAAAGAGAACACACCTTCTATTATAAGTGAAAAGCTCAATACACTACTGGAAGTTGATGTTGGAGTATCTGATTTCAATAATATATATCACCTCAATAATACAGAAAAACCTCCTGTGAAAGTTGAATTGCTGTCATATTTAAAGAAACTGGAGATTCTGAAGCAGTGCAAAAAATTAAAAGGTACGGGCGTGGCCATGTCACACGATCTTACATTTGAACAAAGACGTGAAAATAGAATTCTGAAAACCTACTTGAATAAAGCCAGAGAAGATCCCAACGATCGATCTTACATAAAAGGAAATAAGTTATACGTCAACGATAGAGTCTATACAGTGAAAGAACTAGAGGATTTAAACTACTCAGAGAATCGCAACGCAAGCAGTGCCCCTCCAACGCCGAATTTTCGAAATCCTGAAAGAAAATTCGACTCCCCCGTCTCCGCATCACAGGAAGCTCCTAAAGAAGCAGAAGATAAGAAATCCGTTATTGATACCAACACGCCCAAAACCATCGGAAACAAGAGAAATATTAAACCGATAGCAGGTGGACCAGCCTTGAAAGAGAGAACACGAAGCCAAAGCTCAAACAAGTAAAGACAAACAAAATTACAATGCCACTAGTTATGTAAGCTAATAGTAACAAAAAAATAGATAGAAATTTTATATCCACATTTTAATTTTTCATGTTGATATTCTCTTATATATATATTTACCTCTTTTAATATAGGTAATTTAACTTCGTTTACATAAAAATATTTTAATGTTAATTATATTCATTTCAATCTTATTTGTGTCCGTATTAGTAATTAGTAATCTCTTTCTTTTGCCTATCTTCGAGCTTTTATCTGACATTATTATAATGGATCCCTATATTCGTGATTTCAGAATTGATAATATTGAGACGTATAGCATAAACACCATTGGTGAATGTAGTCAGATACTTGATATAAACAAGAACTACCATAACTTCAAAATTTTGCAAATGAATATTCGTAGTATTAATAAAAACCTAGATGAATTCTCCATTATGTTACAAAATTTACAATCTGATATTGATATAATCATCTTAACAGAAACTAGAGAAGTTACTGATCGGAGCATTTTTCAGATGAATGGATATAACCTAATATATAATGAAAGTCATTATAACCAGAATGATGGAGTAGTTGCCTACATAAAATCAAATTT
The DNA here is from genome assembly GCA_947563755.1 of Lochmaea crataegi. Taxonomy (NCBI): domain Eukaryota; kingdom Metazoa; phylum Arthropoda; class Insecta; order Coleoptera; family Chrysomelidae; genus Lochmaea; species Lochmaea crataegi. Next base: position 27,875,858 of record OX387429.1, read on the forward strand.
TAAATTCACCTACGAAATAGTAGAGGTTTCTGATCAGTTGAAGGCACTTCGAATTGTACTTGAACTAGGCACGGAAAAAACACTCCTTATTACAACCTTGTATAGGTCACCAAATTCAAATATACAGGAGTTCAATAAAAGTTTGTTCAACTTATTCGAGAACCACCATGATAATACGGACGTATCCCTGTTTTTGGGCGATATCAATATTGATTTGTTGAATGCCGATAACAGGTATACAATTGAATATCTGAATACGTTGAATGAATTTGGATACACCTCCACAATAAACGCACCTACCAGAATACAAGGAAACACTAAGTCATGCTTGGACCATATTTTCATAAAATCAAAAAATCCCGATTTAACTGAAAATATTTTACCCATTGTGTTGAAAACAACAATAACAGATCACTACTCTAGTTTACTCCAGATTGTGTTCGCTGACAAAATAAAAACTAACGTAAAGAAAAAAAGATTTGTAAAACGTGTCAACACCAACAAAATACACAACGCCTTCAACGATATCTGCTGGGACGATGTCTATTCTGCACCAACTCCAGACTCAGCAACAAAATGTTTTATCAATATAATTATAATTGCGATAGAAACATGCACAGACACACATCAGATTCGCAGAAAAAACACCAAAATGGCACCCTTGGTTACGGATGGTTTATTAAATTCAATCAATAAAAAAAACGATATGTTTAGCTACATGAAAAAGCACCCATATAATGATGATCTGAAGGAAGAATATAGAAACTACAGAAATAAGCGAACATCTTTGATCAAACAAGCAAAATTCAACTTCTATAAAAAACATATCGAAAAAAATCAAAAGGATTCAAAAATTCTATGGGACGTCATTCAACAAATATCTAAGACAAAAAAACAGAAAATTAATATAGATAAAATTAAACATCCTATAAATAATGAAATTTTAACCGATCGAATGCGTATTGCAAATGCATTTAATACAGAATTTGTAGAAACGGGTAAAGTTCTTGCTAGCAAGATCGATAATAACACAGATTACGAAATTAAAAGAAAATCAATTTCAAATTCATTTCTTTTTGAACCCATTGACCAGACGGAACCAAGAAACACAATTTATGAGCTTAAAAATAATAAGGCAGTGGGTTGTGACGATTTAAAAGCCGAAAATATAAAACTAATATCAGTTTACATTCTAGATCCCCTTACTCATATCCTCAACCGATGTGTGGAGGAAGGTGTTTACCCCGCAGAATTTAAAAAATCAATTATTACTCCACTGTTTAAGAAAGGAGATACGTCTATTATTACGAATTACCGTCCTATCTCCTTACTTACTCATCTCTCGAAAATATTTGAAAAGATCATCAAAAAACGGCTCGCTTCTTTTCTTAATAAATACAAATTAATCTCCAACAATCAATTCGGATTTAGAGAAAAAATTTCAACCCAAGATGCTGTACTCACTTTGACCTCAAAGGTAACTGATGCTTTAAGTAAATGCAAAACCTGTCTGTGTGTGTTCATAGACCTTTCGAAAGCCTTTGACACCGACAGTCATCATCTTCTCCTTCAGTCTTTGGAGGATATCGGAATACGGGGTAACACTTTGAGATTATTTGAAAGCTATTTAACAGGAAGGAGCCAAGCAGTTAGAATTGATGATATATTGAGCAGTTACAAAGCAATCGACTGTGGGGTACCTCAAGGATCCGTGCTGGGACCGACATTATTCAATATATATATTAATGGACTTTTTGCATTAGGCAACGGAAACATAGTCGGATTTGCAGATGACACTGCCATCTTTTATAAAGCAGATAGCTGGAATTCCCTAAAAATTAAAGTTGAAAGTGAATTATCCCTCATTAAATGTTGGTTGGATAAGAAGTTACTAACGGTGAATATTGAAAAAACGCATTACATACCATTTTGTTGTAATGCAGCTGGAACACCCCCATTCGATCAACTAACAATAAAAACAGATATACCCTTCCACATTTTTCCTGAAAATAAAATAAAATACTTAGGAATAATTCTAGATACACATTTGAAATGGGATCTTCATATTAAATATACTGTCAATAGATTGAGGACCATTTTATTCAAATTTAGGAAACTCAAAGAACTCATACCTCAGAAATATCTCACAACATTATACTACTCCTCACTTGTGGAGAGTCATATCCGTTATGGAATAGCAGTGTGGGGAGGAGCATTGAATACTCATATTCATCAAATTGAAATAATGCAAAGGCGTTTTCTTAAGTTAATTTTCTCTAAAAATAGTATGTATCCATCGAAACTCGTATGTTGGACATAAGGCAGCTGTATTTCTTATGCTCTAGCATTAAATATCATTCACATAAACATACAGCATTGCTTCCTTTACATCAGTACAACACTCGCCAAAGAGATCAGTATACTACACCCTTAATGGTCAGGGTCGTTGCTCAAAGAAAATATATTTACTTTGCTCCTAAGCTTTACAACCATATTCCTGAAACTATAAAATCCATAACAAATATCAATCGCTTCAAAAAAAAGTTGATACAACATATCCTGCAAAGTCAAAGACTTGAACTTTTACGTTTATTTGAGTAGATGAGAAAAGAGGTACCTCTTCTGTATTGTTCACTTTCAATTCCGAAATGTATATGTACAATCGTTTTTTTTTAAATTATGTATAACATTAATTTTCAATAATTTCCAAATCAATTTTATATCTCTTATTTATATATTATCAGTACTCATATTTTATAATTGTAATTTAATTAAGTATCCAGAATGAAAGAAGTACTCGTATGCATGCTGCGAATGGAGTTATTATTATTTTCAAAATATTTATCCTTAATCTAGTGTTAAAAAATAATTTTATATTCAAGTGATTTTATATATTGAATATTTTAACTACTTCCTCTTATGTATATATTTGTATTTTGTTTGAATGTTTTTTATATAATTACTGCTATATTTATATTTATTTTTTTGGTATTTTATATTCTCTCTACGATTCAAATTTTATATATTAACTTAAAAAAAAATGTTGTTTCCATTCATGAATCATATTCTTTTTACTACATACAAGCAACATCTGATGCTTCTGTGGTTTTACTGTTTATTCAGTTTATGTATTAGTTTTAAGTTTTGTTTTGTGAACTGAATCTGAATAAACGTTATTATTATTATTATTATTCGGGCAAGTATTCGGTGTATATACGGTATATTCGGGTATACATGGCATTTACCAGGACGCTGTGATTTTGAATATTTAGTTCTATTTTTATAATTTTTATAAGACCCAAGTGGTCTATACTAAAAGAGCAATTATTTGCCAATGGATATTTAACATACCGTCATTTCTGTTGTAGTCTCCTTCATTATAAAACACCTGATATCCCTCGATAGCATAAAAATCCAGATCATCTATTTTAAACGTTTCTGTAAAAACTATAATATCGAAAAGGCATTTATATTCATTTCATTCATTCATTTCATTAAAGTTATGGTGTATGCTACGAATATTTGCGTGAAAAATACTGAGGTTATCCTCAATATTATAACTTTTATTTAATTCCTCGAGTTCATTTTCGCAGTTCAATATTTTAGTGTCCACTTCTGGGTTTTTAAATTCTCTAATGTAATTATTCATTGTTTTATTGGATAAGACTAACACTTAACGTACAATCACTTCAAAATAGTATCTAAAACAATGGCTAAATCTAAAACTTCAATACATAAAAAGAGAAATTTGTTTTTCATTTGGTACAAACGATAGAAGAAAAAGAAGAAGAACTTTTTCTAAATGAAGCACCATTAAATTTCCATTCCTAGTGATATTAAGATCGAGTTCCTGATCTTAAACTCTTAATTCTGTCTTTTTGTTGAGGAGGACTAGATGTCTTCGTTGCCTTCTTATCACTTTCAGATTTCGACGGAGTAATTTTATCTTCTTTTTCTTTCGGTGTTAAATCTTGTCCGGTATTTTCTTCAGTTGGATTATTGGCTGTGTCTGATTGAAATACAGGATGAAAGTTTCGTGAAGTTGGGGTCGACGGAGCACTGTTTGGTCTTCTTCCTGTAGTATCGGTATTCTCGTTTTCATCAAGTTCCTCGACGGTGTAAGCTCTGTTGTTGATATACAACCTGTTTCCTTTTATATACGAGTTATCAGAGTTTTGTTGTCTCGCTCTATTCAAGTGGTGCCAGCGTAGATTATTTGTATTTTACAAAAATGGCAAATGTACTGTACAACCCATTGGTATTTACAGTTTTGGAAATATTTCCTCCAAAATTTCCGAATATCTTAAATTGCCACACCCTAAAGAATACACCGGCTACTGTTTACGAAGAAGTTTGGCCACTTTATTAGTTCATGGCGGTGGCAGTATCACATATTTAAAGAGACACGGAGGGTGGAAATCGACGAATGTGGCAGAAGGATAAATATAAAATTATTTAAGAAACAAACTTGGCATAGCCTCCAAGATTCAAAATAGGCCGTAACGGAATTAATATCTCGAAAGCTAGTACAAGTACTGCAACGTCTAATACTAATTTCATCACAGCCACTTCTGTTAATATTCCTAATACTATTAATATAAGTAATTGTTATAATTGTACAATTAATGTTCATAAGTTATATTTATAGTATCTATCCCTATTATTTTTTAATATTTTATCTAATAAACGGCTGCGGAAAAAATATTGTACGTAACGCTACCCGAAAGTGATATTTTACGGGACTCGCCTACGGCTCGCCCTGGAAACTGCCTACTCATCCCATTAAATATCACTTTCGGGACTTGTTACGTAAATAACTATTACAGTAGGATTATTGTAGTATAGTTTATAGTCTTAGTTTTACGTTGTATTTATTAGGATTAGTCATGATTGTTTTGAACTGTCAATATCTGTCAGATTCTGTTCATTTAAGCCTTCATTAGGTCTTTCAATTTATTACAATTTAATGAACAAAATCTTAAATAAAAATGGAACGACTTCTACGACCAGAAAGTTTTGATGCGGATCCAAATGTATGCACCACTAAATGATGTTTATAGATATGAGACCCTCAAAAAGATGTTGACCACCAAAATATGAGCCAATAAAAAGATATATTTGTTCACTTCTCAGGATTGAAGTTATGAACATGGGTTCTTATGAACCTAGAGTAAATTGCAGAGAATAGTCTAATCGGATAACATGATTTAGAGCTATTGTAATATCTTGTAAATAAAGACCATGGGCGCCACAAAGTTTTCTCATAAACTTTGAAAAGACCTACAAAGACTCCAGGTAGTAGCTATTTTGAAGTTTACTTGTTTACTTCAGGTAGGTAGTTGAAGTTAAAAATAAAAGACAGTCTCAATGATTACTAAGTCTAATGAAAAAACGGTGAAGTTATATAAAAAAAATACAATGGTTATACAAAAAAAAATACAATCTTGACTGCTTTTACAGCTTCCTCTCTGTCTTAGCGCAGAACCACAGAAGCGCAGGTCACATGTAAAAATCAATAATTCCCTGGAAATGCCTGCTACCACTCCAACGTTAATATAAGAAACAATAGTTACTGTTTCATGTACCTACTTGTTCACAACAATGGAAGCATTGGTTTCAAACTTTTGAAAATTTCCTCAAGTCAGCAGATATTTCAAAGGAAAAGAAAGAAGCAGATGCTCTTAAGCTCCATAATTACTATTCAACCACGTTTCGTCTGATGTTTTTGAGTTCATATCTGAATGTACCACTTATGATTCCGCCATCAAAACCCTAAAAGGTTTGTCTGTGAAAAAGGTAAATGAAGTGTATGCTAGACACATCCTTTCAAGTCGAAAACAACAATCAGGTGAGAATATTTCCCAATATTTGCAAATACTGAGATCCCTAAGTAAAGATTGCATTTTTAAAAGTGTCGCAGCTGACGTTTACAAAAATGAATTTATCAGAGACTCCTTTATAACCGGAATAATTTCGACACAAATTAGGCAACGACTTTTAGAAAACTGTACTCTAACTCTGCAAGAAGCTGTAGATAAGACGAAGGCTTTAGAATCTGCCGAAGTACATGCGATGTCCGTTACAAGCAACCTTCCACCGACTATTAATAACATTACGTGCCCTCAGGAACCAGTTAATGACTCTGAATCTCATCGTACTTGTTCTGTAGCTGCTGATTTTCGACCTTCAAAACCAGCTAGATGCTTCTTTTGCGGACGGAATCGACATAACAGAGACAAATGCCCCGCGAGAAATTCAAATTGTTCTTTATGTAATAAATTGGGCCACTGGGCTTCTGTGTATAATTCATCGAAAGAAAATACCAGTATGAAGCAATCTCTATCTATTTTTCTGGTAGCTGCTTCTCATCCTGGCTTAATTAAGTCTACTATTCAGATAATGATTAATAATTCTCCCATAGATTCTCTTGTAGATACTGGTACTTCGGAAAGTTTTATTTCTTTAAAAGTTGTTCAAAAACGAAATCTTACTATATTTCCTTTCGACGGTACTGTAGCTATGGCTTCTACGTCTTTATCATCGAAAATTTGGGGGTACTGTATAGTTAATTTGGAAATATTTGAATATACCTATTACGACTTTAAAATATTGATTTTAGAACATCTATGCTCTGATGTAATTATGGGGCACGACATTTTAAAACAACACTCTCGATTGGAATTTCAATTTGACGGAAACAAACCTCCTATCCGTATTTGCAGTCTCGCTGCTTCGAACGTTTGCGAAGCTAGTCTTTTTGATAATTTGTCATTTGATTGTCATCCAATCGCTGTAAAGTCGCGAAGGTATTCACCGATCGATTTAAGGTTCATTCAGGTAGAGGTACAAAAATTGCTTAGAGAAGGCATTATTGAAGAAAGTAAATCACCTTGGAGAGCCCAAGTGTTAGTAACGTCTAGCGAAAACCATAAAAAGAGAATGGTTGTAGACTATTCTCAAACCATTAGTAAGTTTACTATCCTTGATGCCTTCCCGTTACCTCGTCTGGATTACATAATACAATGTATATCTAAGTTTAATATTTATAGTACGATCGATCTGAAGAGTGCCTACTATCAAATACCGATCAAACAATCTGATAAACCTTACACTGCTTTTGAAGCTTGTGGTAGATTGTATCAATTTCGTAGAATTCTTTTTGGAGTTACTAATGGCGTGGCGAGTTTCCAACGCGTGATTAATTCAATTATTACTAACGAAAATCTTAACGGCACTTTTGCTTATATTAGGACATACTATAAAAAACCAATCTATAATGCCTGATCCTTAGCGATTACGGCCCTTACTAAATCTTCCAGAACCTAACAGTCTTCCTTCATTATGAAGAGCTTTAGGTTTATTTGCCCACTATTCTCAATGGATATCCAATTTTTCTGAAAATATTCATTCCTTGGCACATTCCACTGAGTTTTCGTTAACACAAGAAGCTTCGGAAACATTTGAACTTCTCAAGAAAGACCTAGCATCAGCAGTTCTTATGACTATCAATGACAATGAAACGCTTGTAGTAGAAACAGAAGCTTCGAATTTTGCGATAGCTGCCACGCTGTCCCAATGTGGCAGACCTGTAGCATTTTTTTCGAGAACGCTATCTGATAGTCAAAAGAGACACCCATCTGTAGAAAAAGAAGCCTACGGTATAGTCGAAGCTCTTCGTAAATGGAGACATTTACTATTAGGAAGACATTTCCAACTAATCACCGATCAGAGATCAGTTTCCTTTATATTTGACAGTAAATGTCATGGCAAGATAAAAAATGACAAAATATTAAGATGGCGCCTAGAATTAACTCCATTCAAATACGAAATCATTTGTCGTCCGGGGTCATTTAATAAAGCCGCTGACGCGATTTCTCGGGTTTGTTCCTCGTTACTGAAGGATTTTGTGGATCGGATTCGTTTAATAAACTCAGTTTTACTTATTTAATATATAATGTTACATGAGAAGACGATGGAATACAATTCGAGTTACCTGTATTAACCACCATGCTCGACTGTCTGTCTGTTGTCAATCATATGACACTTGGCAGCCGCAATCATTTAGGCAAGTTTTGGCGACTACCCATTAAGTCTTTAGCGATATATCAACACCCCTCCACGCTGAAGACTTATTGGCACAACAAGAAACAGTTAAATCATATAATGCCAAACAAAATACAAAATGGTAATATCTAATTATAAAATAACAAACTATTCACTGTTAGCTTAACTATATAAAAAGAAAATACATACTGGAAAGTTGGTAAAAATAAAATTTACATGCCCATGTCACAGTATTGTCAAATATTTTGAAAAGAAAACCCGAAACTGATTTTCTATCAATTTCATCATTGCCCCAATCTGCATCTACATAACACACTAACTTTGTATCTAAATCTACCCTTTTATACTCTAATCCCATGTCTATTGTTGATTTAAGATATTTTAGAATTCTTTTCAAGTGATTATATATTTCATTTGTAGCTTTGTCCTGGTAACGACTGAAAAGGTTTAAAGCAAAACCTGGTCTGGTACCAAGCATCAAATACATAAGGCTTCCAATCATTTGCCAAAACGGTTTTGAAGGTATACCTTGATCTTTATTACAAACATTTAACTTCAATTTCGGATCTATAGGTATATTTGTAACATTACAGTTTTCCATGCCAAATCGTTTTAAAATATTTTTAGCATATTCTGATTGACTTAATTTTAATATCCCCACTTTCCTGTCATATTGAATTTTGTCCAAGAAAAAATTCCAGTTTGCCTTTTATTTTTATCTCAAATTTTGAAATTAGCTTTTAAATTTGGCCCGGTAATAATTATGTCATCAGCGTAAATTATTAAATAAACATTTTCCTCCTGTGATAATAGAATATACAGACAATAGTCATTTTCAGACCTTGTGAAACCAATTTCTAATAAATAATCGTTTATTTTATTATTCCAGTGTTTAGATGAGTCTTTTAGACCATAAAGAGATTTCTTCAATTTCAAAACCTGGTTTGAATTGCATTTTAACCTCTTTGGTGGGTAAATATAAACATCATCATTTATTTTTGCATTCAAAAAAGCAGACCTCACGTCTAGTTGTTCAAAAGAGAATGATCGTTGATTCCCTATAATTAGTAGCGTTCTTATTGTTCCTAACCTTGCTACTTGTGAGTATAATAATTCATATTCATTTGTATCCTGTGCAAATCCTCTAGTCACCAATCGTGCTTTGTATCTGTTTTCTATATCTTCTAACGGCTTGTAATTGTATACCCATTTTGTGTCTATAATTTTAGTATTTTCAGGTTTCTCTACCATTTCCCAAGTCTCATTCCTGTTTAATGAATTCATTTCCTTTTCCATTGCCATGAACCAAAATTCCCTATCTTCCCTTTCATCTGAGTCTTCGTATCTTATTGGTTTGTCATTTATATAATTTATTGCATTGAAAGACATGTACATTTCATAGTCTTGTTGTCAGATGGGTGTGTGTACCGTTCGGTTACTTCTTCGGTTGTCTGGCTGACTGCTTCTCAGGTTGTTTCCATTGTCTGTACCATTTTCATCTCCTTTTTCCTCTGTTGTCTCATCTTGAGGACTTACTATATCATCATCTCCACTTTGAAATTCTTTGTCTTCATTTTCCAATTCATCTACCCTTTTCTTATAATAAAATGTGTTCTCATCAAACTTGACGTCTCTTGAAACAATGAGTTTATGCCTATCTATACTCCATAGCCTATACCCATTATCTGTGTACCCTACAAAAATAAATTTTTCAACTTTCGAATCGAATTTACTTCTAAATTGCTCTGGTATATGACAATAAGCAATTGACCCAAATATTTTCAAATTCGACACATTTGGTTTCCTGCCATACCAGATTTCTGACGGTGTGACTTTTTCAGTAACACTACTAGTAGGACTTCTATTTAAAATATAAGTTGTTACCTTGATAGCTTCACCCCAAAATTGTTTTGGCATGTTTGCCTGATTAACTATGGCCCTGCTTCGTTCTACTAAAGTGCGATTCATACGTTCCGCTTTACCATTTAATTGTGGAGTGTACGGTGTAGTATAGTCTAATATTATACCCTGGTCTTTACAAAAGTCTTTAAATTGAGATGAAACATACTCCCCTCCATTGTCACAGCGCAATTTTGAAATTTTTGAATTAAATTTTGAATTTGCTATGTTTACATATTCCCTGAATTTAATGAATACCTCATCTTTGGTTTTTATTAAATATGTTATGGTGAAGTTAGAAAAGTCTTCAATAAACGTTACAAAATATTTATAGCCATCAAATGTTACTGGGTTAATTGGCCCACATACATCAGTGTGTATTATTTCTAAAAATCGTGTACTTTTGAACCTAGTGCTAAAAGGCAACCTGGACATTTTCACTGCTACACAACCTTCACAAAAATCCAATTCAGATGTGCTTTCATTCTTATTGATTCCTAAAACCATATCATTTTTTATAAAATTTCTCAAACTATCAAAATTAATGTGTGCAAATCTATTGTGCCAAATCATTAAACTATTATTACTAATTATTTCTATATTTAAACATTCAGGTTTAATTAATTCAAATTTTATCTCGTATAGATTATTTCTGCAACCTACACCTATTAAGCCCCGATTGGCTTCAAAGAATTTTACTAAACCATTCTCGAATACTACTTTAATACCTGTGACTTCTAACCTTTTCACAGACAATAAATTCTTTCTTAAGTTTGGCACAAACAATACATTTTTAACTGTGCATTGAATCTGCTTATTGTTAACTTTCGAATATACTTTAATGTTTCCTGTACCTGTTGCCTCAATATAATTTTCATTTTTTGCTACAGCTATCCTAATTGGATTTTCTAAATATGCAAAATCAGTGAAATATTCTTTTTTGTTGACCATATGATCAGTGCACCCACTGTCAATAATAAAATACAAATCATTATTACCTTCTACATTTCCACTCACTTGTGTCATAAAGCTAACACTTTCTTCATTTTGCTGTTCTGCGTTGTGCTCATTCAACATAGCACTACCATTATCAAATCTTCCTGTTACTTCTCTTTTTCTGTATCTATTAAAACTGTTCTTTCCTCTTCTAGTCTGATTTCCATATTGGGCTCGATTTCTTTGATTGTCACTTCTTTCTTTATTAGTAGAGCTTTCATTGTTTCTACTGAAACTTTGGTTATGTGAATAACTACCTCTATGTACGTGTGTGAACTTAGCGTCTCATATCTCAGCATCTCATAATTTAAAAAGAGTTCTTATAGGGTCCAACATAGTTCTAGAGTTCCTGATACTTTATATTAATAGTTCTGTTGAATTCAGTAGCGAAAACGGCTTTTGAAAAAATGAGACGCTGACGACCGGAAGTTAGCGTCCCAAAGTATAAAATCAAAAAAATCGAGCAGAAACGGTTATTCAAAGGATAGTTCTAGAGTTCTTGTTTATTTATATCGATAAATTCTTAGAATTCAAAATCGGACATCTGTGAAACGGTTTTTATAGATTAAAAATCATGCTAGTGAGAAGCTGTCGTACAAGAGCGAGTTCTAGCTCCTGTAAGGATTAAAAATGATCATTAATTGGGGGATTAAAAATGATCATTAATGTCCCAATATACGATTCCCTAAAAAGTTCTAATCGTTAACGGTCTGCAGAATATTTTTAATTATTATTATTGATGAAAAACCATCTCAATAGTGGGACGCTGACGTTCTAGACCGAGTTCTCGCTTTTGTATCGATTCAGAATGATACTGGCGTCCCAAAATACGATACCCTAAAGAGTTCTGATCGTTAACGCCCTACAAAATATTTTTAATTATTATTATTGATGGAAAACCATCACAATTGTGGGACGCTGTCGTTCTAGACCGAGTTCTAGCTTGCGCAATGGCTCAGAATGATGATTAGCGTCCCAATATACGAAATCCTGAAGAGTTCTAATCATCAAACGCCCTGCAGAATATTTTTAATTTTTATTATTGACGGAAAACCATCACAATTGTGGGACGCTGTCGTTCTAGACCGAGTTCTCGCTTTTGTATCGATTCAGAATGATACTTGCGTCCCAAAATACGATACCCTAAAGAGTTCTGATCGTTAACGCCCTACAAAATATTTTTAATTATTATTATTGATGGAAAACCATCACAATTGTGGGACGCTGTCGTTCTAGAGCGAGTTCTAGCTTGCGCAATGACTCAGAATGATGATTAGCGTCCCAATATACGAAATCCTGAAGAGTTCTAATCTTCAACGCCCTGCAGAATATTTTTAATTTTTATTATTGACGGAAAACCGTAACAATTGTGGGACGCTGTCGTTCTAGAGCGAGTTCTAGCTTCTGTATCGATTCAGAATGATACTAGCGTCCCAAAATACGATTCCCTAAAGAGTTCTAATCGTTGACGCCCTGAAAAATATGTTTAATTATTATTATTGATTCAAAACCATCACAATAGTGGGACGCTGTCGTTCTGGACCGAGTTCTCGTTTGTGCAATGACTCAGAATAATTATTAGCGTCCCAATATATGATTCCCTAAAGAGTTCTAATCGTTAACGCCCTGCATAATATTTTTAATTATTATTATTGACGGAAAACCGTAACAATTGTGGGACGCTGTCGTTCTAGAGCGAGTTCTAGCTTCTTTCACCATTCAAAATGATAAGTATTGTCCCAATATACGAACTCCTCAAGAGTTCTGATCGTTAACGCCGTGCAAAATATTTTTAATTATTATTATTGATGAAAAACCGTAACAATTGTGGGACGCTGTCGTTCTAGAGCGAGTTCTAGCTTCTGTATCGATTCAGAATGATACTAGCGTCCCAAAATACGATTCCCTAAAGAGTTCTAATCGTTAACGCCCTGAAAAATATGTTTAATTATTATTATTGATTCAAAACCATCACAATAGTGGGACGCTGTCGTTCTGGACCGAGTTCTCGTTTGTGCAATGACTCAGAATAATTATTAGCGTCCCAATATATGATTCCCTAAAGAGTTCTAATCGTTAACGCCCTGCATAATATTTTTAATTATCATTATTGACGGAAAACCGTAACAATTGTGGGACGCTGTCGTTCTAGAGCGAGTTCTAGCTTCTTTCACCATTCAAAATGATAAGTATTGTCCCAATATACGAACTTCTCAAGAGTTCTAATCGTTAACGCCCTGCAAAATATTTTTAATTATTATTATTGATGAAAAACCGTAACAATTGTGGGACGCTGTCGTTCTAGAGCGAGTTCTAGCTTCTGTATCGATTCAGAATGATACTAGCGTCCCAAAATACGATTCCCTAAAGAGTTCTAATCGTTAACGCCCTGAAAAATATGTTTAATTATTATTATTGATTCAAAACCATCACAATAGTGGGACGCTGTCGTTCTGGACCGAGTTCTCGTTTGTGCAATAACTCAGAATAATTATTAGCGTCCCAATATATGATTCCCTAAAGAGTTCTAATCGTTAACGCACTGCAATTAATTGAATATTATATTCTGCTTATACCATGACAGAATCTCGACCTCAATTTAGTACGACAGCTTCTCGCCATCATGGTGATTTGTCGTCCATAATAAATTGTTTTCAGGGTTTTGTACGAAGCGTCAAAGAAGAACTTTCAAGAGTTCGTACTTTGGGAACCATTACAAAACCTGGAACTCACTTTAGTATGATAGCATCCATCTATCGTGACAAATTTTTATCCATAATAATCTTTCGAAATTTTTTGCAGAGCATTGAAGATTAGAACTCTTCAGGAGTTCATATATTGGGACACTACTTATCATTTTAAATCGTGAGAGAAGCGAGAACTCGCTCTAGAACGACAGCGTCCGACAATTGTTATGGTTTTCCGCCAATAATAATTATTAAAAATATTTTGCAGACCGTTGAAGATTAAAAGTCTTCAGGAGTTCGTATATTGGGAAGCTAATGATTATTCTGAGTCATTGCACAAGCTAGAACTCGCTCTAGAACGACAGCGTCCCACAATTGTGATGGTTTTCCATCAATAATAATAAATGAAAATATTTTGTAGAGCGTTAACGATTAGAACTCTTCAGGAGTTCGTTTATTGGGATGATCGTCTCATTCTGAATCGATACCGAAACTAGAACTGGCTCTAGAAGGACAGCGTCCCATTATTATGATGGTTTTTCATCAATAATAATTATTTGAAATTTTTTGCAGAGCGTTAACGATTAGAACTCTTTAGGGAATCGTATTTTGGGACGCCAGTATCATTCTGAATCGATACAAAAGCGATAACTCGGTCTAGAACGACAGCGTCCCACTATTGAGATGGTTTTTCATCAATAATAATTATTAAAAATATTCTGCAGAGCGTTAACGATTAGAACTCTTCAGGGAATCGTATATTGGGACATTAATGATCATTTTTAATCCTTACAGGAGCTTCTCACTAGCATGACTTTTTATCTATAAAAACTGTTTCACATATGTACGATTGTGAATTCTAAGAATTTATCGATATAAATAAACAAGAACTCTAGAACTATCCTTTGAATAACCGTTCCTGCTCGATTTTTTTGATTTTATACTTTGGGACGCTAACTTCCGGTCGTCAGCGTCTCATTTTTTCAAAAGCCGTTTTCGGTACTGAATTCAACAGAACCATTAATATAAAGTATCAGGAACTCTAGAACTATGTTGGACGCTATAAGAACTCTTTTTAAATTATGAGACGCTGAGATATGAGACGCTGAGTTCACACACGTCCTCTACGTCCCCTGTATGCTCTGCATTCTCGTTTAAATTGACCTGGTTTTTCGCAATTGTAACAACCAGATAAAAACGCTGTATTTTCACATCCATTTGACTCAGTTCTTTTTCCCATACTTTGTCTCTTTTCTGCCTCAATTTTTAATTTAGTTTTTACTTGTTCATAACTAAGTTTACCTTCTAAGTTTTCAATTATTGTTACTACCGTCTCATAGGATTTTGGGAGTGCTAACAAAAGGTTGCATATTATGTCTTCTTCCAGTTTGAGTCCACTTGCTTTCAATTGCCTTATTATATCCTCAAATTTAACCAAAAACTGATCTATTGACTGACCTTCCTGCATTCTTATTTGCATCAACTTTTTCTTCAAAAACAATTGCCCTTGTACTCCTTTCTTCTCATATATTTCATCTAACGTTTGCCACATTTTAAAAGCATTACCTTTGTCCCTTAGGTTTTCTAGCTGTGAATCTTCTACACATTGTGTAATCATACTTTGTGCTTTAGCATCCTATTTCAGTACCTTTTCTTTAGCGTCTTCTTCTAGCCCTTGTGTAACTATTTCTGTTTTAATTACGTTACACAGAGTATTTGTGTTCATCCAATATTCTCTCAATTCTAAATTTCCAATTGTAATAATTACGACCATTTAGCGGTTCCACATTTATTCTTGAATTTGTACCGGCCATCATCGAGGTTCACTTGAAATCTTCAAAAATATTACTATGTCTTACTTATTGGTTTCTTTCTATCGACTGGGCCCATAACCTGAAGGATTTTGTGGATCGGATTCGTTTAATAAACACAGTTTTACTTATTTAATATATCATGTTACTTGAGAAGACGATGGAATACAATTCGAGTTACCTGTATTAACCACCATGCTCGACTGTCTGTCTGTTGTCAATCATATGACACTTGGCAGCCGCAATCATTCAGGCAAGTTTTGGCGACTACCAATTAAGTCTTTAGCGATATATCAACAGTTACATAATAAAATTGATCTAGTTCAACTACATCAGATACTGTGTCACCCCGGTATCACGCGCATGTATCATTGGGTACGAACTAAAAATTTACCTGTAACCGGGAGATGACAGCATCTTGTCAAATTTGTTCGGAACTGAAGTCGCGCTATGGAAAATTTGAAGGTACCTCAATCAAAGCTACTGCGCCGTTCGAAAGGTTAAATATGGATTTCAAGGGCCCTCTTCCAACAGCCACTGGAAATCCCTATTTATTAACAATCGCACATGAATTTTCGAGATTTCCTTTCGCTTTTCCTTGCATTAACACTTCTTCAAGTGAAATCATTGAACATTTAAAATCCCTTGCTTGTCTCTTTGGAACACCATCTTACATACATTCTGATAACGGCATGGGCTTCACTTCTCAAGAGCTAAAAACGTTCTTAACCAATAATGGTATTGCTACCAGTAGATCTACGCCATACAATCCATGCGGTAATGGACACGTAGAGCGCTATAATGGAATCCTTTGGAAAACCATTAATCTGGCAATTAGATCAGTGAGAGTGGTGAGAAGTGGAAATGCCAAAATCGTTGCACTCTATACGTTCTCTATTATGTACTGCCATCAATACGACTCCCCACGAAAGAATGTTTTTACATGCACGACGCTCACTCAATGGAATTTCTCTGCCAACGTGGGTAACTTCTCCTGGACCTGTGCTTCGTCGATTCAATCGCACCAACAAATATGAACCTTTATTCGAATAAGTCAATCTAATTGATGCGAATCCTCAATATGCAAGAGTCCGATTATCTGACGGTCGTGAAACTTCTGTATCACTTAAGACACTTAGCTCCAGCCACCCCCAAGATTGACTGTCAACATCCTACGTCAGAAGAGATTGGAACAACCCAAGTAACACATTACGTTTACCAAGCAAATAATGCTAGATCGAAGCATATAATTCAGAAAAAATGCTAAGGTTTGGCATATTCTCAGCATTATTTTATAGAATAATATCAGCATTCCTTCAAAGACGTCCCATCTCTTTTGAGACTAAATATTGCAGCCAAGAAGCAATGACTGCCAATAAGTCATGAAAAGTAGCAAAAAAATAGAAATAATGGCTTTAAAAATGCCAAAAAAATGAATAGTGAAATTGGAATTTTGTATGATCCTTTAAGTGCTTCAATTAGTGCCATCCAAAAGCAATGCTATGAAGTTTTGTATTGGAAATAATTTGGCTTTTAAATGGAGTTAAATTCCAACAAATTTCTTACAGTATTTCTAACCTCAATGCGATTGTAAATCTCAATTCAGTTAAGGCTTGATGATATTTTAGAAATCATTATAGATCATGGAGAAAAAGAATGAAATGTTAAAAAAAATTACAAAACTACGGAAATTTGGACGAACGGGTACGTATTACAGGCGTGTAAATAAAAGTAGTAACGCAGCTGGAAGTTACAACGAAGTAACTATAGACACAGAATATTACCTTCCTGGTTTCTTCTCATCAAGGTGAAAATCCCCAAAAAATATTAGGACTTGATGAACATCAGCCTAATATCAATGAAGATATTTTTGAGTATATGACTTATAGTGGCAACGAAAGCTCAGGCAATTATGAAGATAACGATTGCCAAGAGAACAATACTACGCTTTCACGGCATGGGCTGTGAATTTTAATATTACGCATACTGCATTAAAAGGATTAATTGGAGTATTGCATAAAATGAACATAAAATACATACCTAACGATCTCAGAACTTTACTGGAAACACCCAGAAAAGTTACCATTGATGAAATGGGCAAAGGCCAGTATTGGCATGAGGGGTTTGAGGTTGCCTTAATAGCATATTCTGTAACAGGGTTAGAATGAAAATTCGATGCGAGTGGAAATTTCCTAGCGCGAGCCGAAGGCGAGCGTGAGGAACCACGAGCATTACGAATTTTCATTCTAACCGGGTAGCAGACCATACTTTCTCCACGATCAAAGATTTTCAATGGAAATGAACAAAAGATAATTTATATTACAGAACTCAATCACAATTATATTAGGTAAACACTCAATGTGACAGCAATAATTTTGACACTTACTCAAGTTTTGACACTACGATGACAATCAACTGCGTCGAGGCTAATGATATTATTGCTAACCAGTGTGAGAATATTATTCTTTCACTAGAGAGAGAATGTAAATACATTTAAATTGCATAGGGGCAGAGGTGTTGCAGAATATTTCTTCAATCTCAAGAGAGAGAATTCCAGCATTCTGTAATCAAATTTGATATCAGAATTAGCAAATTCTGTGATGATCGTGGAGAAAAGACATTCTTCACTATTCTTCAGTTTGTCCCGGTGAGGTATTCTTGAACATCAGCATAGATGAATTACCCATACATAATAGTTCGACGAAGCAATTTTGGCCAGTACTATTTTCAATACAATATATTGATAAAGTTCCCCTAAGAGTACTTATTTGTATATTTTATGGTGAAACCAAACCACCCTGTGCCAATGAGTTTCTATCACAGTTTACTGCAGAAATATTACCAATTCTCCAAAACGGAATTATAATCGGATCACGCAAAATTTCAGTTAAAATCGGGTGCTTTATCAGGAACAACACACAACATTTTTTCTCCGTTCTCTAAGGTCTCAATAACTTTAAAAGTCTTCATTTTTCATTGCAAAATAATTATGAATTATGACATATAAAATTTAAGTCAATCTATAACTAAAAACATAACCTCACAATAATCTTCTTTTTCTTCAACTTTATAATTTTGAAAGCATTCACAAAGCAAAACAAACAGCTATCTAGCTTTTAATTCCATAAAGCTTCGTATTGGCATTAAAAAAAATGCTTATTAAATACCTTTAATAAAGACATTGCCGAACCGTTTGCCGAACCGTAATGCTCGTGGTTCCTCACGCTCGCCTTCGGCTCGCGCTCGGAAATTTCCACTCGCATCGAATTTTCATTCTAACCGGGTAGCAGACCATACTTTCTCCACGATCAAAGATTTTCAATGGAAATGAACAAATCATAATTTATATTACAGAACTCAATCACAATTATATTAGGTAAACACTCTATGTGACAGCAATAATTTTGACACTTACTCAAGTTTTGACACTACGATGACAATCAACTGCGTCAAGGCTAATGATATTATTGCTAACCAGTGTGAGAATATTATTCTTTCACTAGAGAGAGAATGTAAATACATTTAAATTGCATAGGGGCAGAGGTGTTGCAGAATATTTTTTCAATCTCAAGCGAGAGAATTCTAGCATTCTGTAATCAAATTTGATATCAGAATTAGCAAATTCTGTGATGATCGTGGAGAAAAGACATTCTTCACTATTCTTCAGTTTGTCCCGGTGAGGTATTCTTGAACATCAGCATAGATGGATTACCCATACATAATAGTTCGACGAAGCAATTTTGGCCAGTACTATTTTCAATACAATATATTGATAAAGTTCCCCTGAGAGTACTTATTTGTATATTTTATGGTGAAACCAAACCACCCCGTGCCAATGAGTTTCTATCACAGTTTACTGCAGAAATATTACCAATTCTCCAAAGCGGAATTATAATCGCATCACGCAAAATTTCAGTTAAAATCGGGTGCTTTATCAGGAACAACACACAACATTTTTTCTCCGTTCTCTAAGGTCTCAATAACTTTAAAAGTGTTCATTTTTCATTGCAAAATAATTATGAATTATGACATATAAAATTTAAGTCAATCTATAACTAAAAACATAACCTCACAATAATCTTCTTTTTCTTCAACTTTATAATTTTGAAAGCATTCACAAAGCAAAACAAACAGCTATCCAGCTTTTAATTCCATAAAGCTTCGTATTGGCATAAAAAAATGCTTATTAATAGTTATTTAACCAACAAGTGTATTAATGAGGGCCATTAACAATCGAGAAAATTTAACGCACGAGCAGAGCGAGTGCGTTAATGTTCGAGATTGTTAATTGCCCTTTTAATACTCGTGTTAGTTACAAAGCTTTTCCGTCGACTGTATCAGTTGTATTCGTTTTTCTCAATATTTAAAAACTAAAAATATTTATTTGTTTCATAGGTAAGTTCTGACAAAAATAAATAATGACATTGAAATGTCACAGAGATGGTCGCTGGTTCAAATGTCACTGTTTTCGTTTTTCTTAAATTCTTTTTTGGATGTCTTAACACTAATAATTATTATAATTTTGTAGAATAATAAAATACAACGATAGGTAAGTGTGGATTTATGCAGCAACATTTAACATTTAACATTTAACATTTATCATTTAACAATTAACATTTATCATTTAACAATTAGTAAAACTGCCATCGTTTATGCAGACACAATTATAAATTAGGAGAAAATAGTAAGCATGCGCATAAGCCCGAGATTTTAGTTATTTACAATAACCCTACATTTTCATGTCTTTAAAATATGTACTTCCTTTGTCATAAATGACGGGAAATTGTCGAACAAGATCGATAAGAGTGGCATCATCCATTTTTAGTAAACAAACACACAACATAACCCTAAGTAAACCGCTTTTCTATGAAAACAGTGAGGTTAACTTCAGGATCTGCGTACTAGTTGCGCACTAGATGAATATTCGGTACATTTAATTTAAGAAAGTTAAAAGTTGGCCAACTTCGTAATTGTTAAATGATAAATGATAATTGTTAATTGTCTGCATAAATGGAGTCATAGTGAAATGAGTAGTTTAACTTATAAATGATAAATGTTAATTGTTAAATGATAAATGTTAAATGTTGCTGCATAAATCCACACTAAGTCAAAAACTAGAAGTATTCTATACTAGGATTCATTTTTTGAAGACGTTATTGTATGTTTGGTTGCCTACACCACAGGTAACTGTCAATATAAATATAATATATGTATAAGATGTGCGTTGGGTTGCCTGCAGAAAATCGTTGATTGATGTAGGTAAATCATGCATTAATGGGGGTCATTAATGTATGATTTTGTCTAATTTTGAGAACGTTAATAGCATATGTTAATACATGGTCGACGGAAAATACCTTTAATAAAGACATTGCCGAACCGTTTGCCCACGGTAATAAGCAATGTTGCCATAGTCTCTGTAATTAACTAGATTCCAGAAATTATTAGACTGGCTCGAAAAAATTAAAATGTTTAATATTATATTAAGTATTAAGAACGGTAAGGGTTGTTTACCGGTCGACTTCAATTTTGCTGGAGACCGGTAAAACCCTTAACGTTCGAGATGCTTATACCATTTTTTGCGCGATCGTATTGAAATAAATTTCAAATAAAATAATTTAAATTTCTTCGAAATGAACGAAGAGTGAAAAATGACATTTATACTTCTCGATCAGTTTAAAATATATTTGCATTTGGGTATAAAGTAGGCGGTTGCCGACTTGCCAATGATATAATTTAATAATCGTTGGGCAGTTGCTAAGTGTTTCCAAGATATTATTTATCAACAAACAAATGCATTTACTGTGAAACTTCAGATTATATTTTGGAGTCTATACTTTTAACTTTAATTTCCGATTAATTTACTAATATAAAATGAGTGAGAGTGATACTGAAGTAGAAAAAGCGTGGCAAATAGGATGTGAAGCAATAATCCCAGAAAAATCCAGGAATCACTATGAAAAAGTCTACAAAATGTTCAAAAATTGGTGTGAGGAGAAGAATGGTGCCAGTATTAATGAAAAATGAGACATTGAAATCGCCTGGTAGTCTTTGGGTAGAATATTCGATGTTGAAAAGCACTATTTTTCTTAAACATGCTATCGATATTTCAACATTTCATACTTTGATTGCCTATCTAAAGAGGAAAAATGTTGGACATAGACCTAAGAAAGCTGCTGTGTTTACCAGAAAGCAGATTAAAAGCTTTTCAAATGAAGCTCCCGATGACCCATTTCTAATCCTTAAGGTATCTATTTTATATTATTAGAATTATGACAACAAAAATTAAATAAATTTGTAATTTTAGGTAGGATTGATGTTGGGAATAGCTGGCGCATGCAGAAGGGAGAAATTGTACAACATGGCGATATATAATATAGAAATCATCAAGAATTCATAATTATTAAGATTCCAAATACGAAAAATAATGTACAACGGACTTTTACACTAACCAACAAGGCAGATGAAGAAATCCACTACCTCGAAATATTTGAGAAATATGTTTCACTCCGACCACCTCATGCCAAATATAAAAATTTATTTTCAAATTATCGTAACGCGAAATGAACTACACAGGTAGTAGGAAAAGGGACGATTGGAAGTTGGCCAACAAAAATTGCTAAATATTTGAAATTAGAGTGCCCTGATAGTTATACTGGTCATTCTTTTAGAAGGACCTCGGCGACACTGTTGGCCAATGAAGGTGTAGATATCTTAGGTCTTAAGAGACATGGGGGTGGAGTTCTTCCACAGTAGCAGAGAGCTATGTGGAAAATTCTCTGGAAAATAAAATTGAATTTGCAGAGAAAATTTTACACGACGGTGCCACGTCAGTTTCTCCTTCAGTTACGCTGAGTAATACGAATATGAATACCCTCGATACCAACATGGCAGGTACAAGCGGTATTAAAATTAGCCAATGTACCAATTGTACATTTAATTTCAATGTTTCAAATTAATGTTTTTGATTTTTTTTGTCCTTTCTGTGAAATTGTTTTATGCTAATTTATTATTTTTTATATTGTTCTGTTCGGTTCTGTTCATTAAAAAAATATAAATCTTCTTATTTTTTTGTTCCTTTTGTGTAATGAATGAAGTAATATATTATTTAGGACCACTCAAATGTATGTAGGGCTGAGACGTCGGTAAGTAAATCACTTACCGACGTGTTGGACTTAGAAACCAGTAAACACAACCTACCGTCCTGACAACCGATGCTGTAAATAAACTAAAAAGATCGATCGCGCAAAAAATCATTTTATGTCATGTCGTGTTGATTTGAGAAATAAAAAACAAAATAATTTATAATTATTTCTATCTTCTATCTTACACTAAGTCCTGTATCATTTATTACCTAAATACTTATATTAATGATAAGAAATTAAAAACTTCTTCTTAAAGAAGATTAATATTAAAACTATACCTATGTGCATTAAATCAAAATAATTTTATATGTACAAGCAATAATTTCTGAAAGATTTTCTATCTTTTATTTAGAAATATCTATTTTAAATATAAAGAAAAAGTTGCTTTAAGTATCGATCAATAATTGTAATTTGATGGCTAAAATAAATACATATTAAAAGTTATTTGTTACAATTTCACTTTAATGAATGATGTTGTTAATATTCACATAGTATGTGAACAGATAGCGTAACACTTTAAGGAGTAAATTGTTCCTTTTTGACCTGTACACGTTGGAGGTTCGTTTCCCAGCACCGTGCATTTTTTATTATTTTCTTTAACAAATTAAAGAGGTAGAAAACTATTATATCTATTTCATATATTTTTTCAAGGATTTGAAGCGTTAAAACTAAAATATGTTGTTGCATATAAGTTCTAATCTAGATCTTTTTACCACCCTGGTTGGATATTTGGAACGGTCTGGTTGGGAATCTAGATCTTTTGGACCATCAACATCAGTATTGGTAGAACGAGATTGTGGTTCTTGCAGCTGAGTTTCTGAGCCTGATCTACATGGTTCTTCGGATTCAATTTTTTCGGCAATAAAGTCAGCCTCCGTAAAAACATGTTTATTTAGTGGACAGATTCCCGTCACTCTGAAGCTTACAGCTAACTCCGTTGTCTGGCACTTCAACAGAGCATTGCCAAGCATTTCAGCCAGATCAAATTGTGTTACTGCTCTGTTATTTATTCTTAACCAAGCCCTAATTTCTTCACTCTAGTAGGATTTAAGTTGTTATGGTTCACCCTGTAATAACAATAAAATTTATTAATAACTATAGGGAGATGCATAAAAGATTTATTTGTTAACTCCACAATGTATATATTTATTTTAAAATCATGAATCTGTACATTGTAAATACTTTTCTCCACGATCATCACAGAATTTGCCAAATCTGAAATCAAATTTGATTACAGAATGCTGGAATTCTCTCTCTTGAGATTGAAGAAATATTCTGCAACACCTTTGCCCCCATGCAATTTAAATGTATTTACATTCTCTCTCTAGTGATAGAATAATATTCTCACACTGGTAAGCAATAATAGCATTAGCCTTGACGCAGTTGATTGTCATCGTAGTGGCAAAACATGAGTAAGAGTCAAAATTATTGTTGTCACTTAACCCTAACCTAACCTAACCTCGCAATTGTTGAAAATTTCTCCAATAATGCACCAGTTTTTCATTTCGAGAACTATACCAATATAACAATTAATAGAAAGTAGAATGTTTCTTGAATTATTGAGTGTTTACCTAATATAATAATTGTGATTGAGTTCAGTAATAAAAATTATCTCTTGTTCATTCCTATTTAAAAATATATATTCAAAATCTTCGATCGTGGAGAAAGTATAGTCTGCTACTCGGTTAGAATAAAAATTCGCGATGCTCGTGGTTCCTCACGCTCGCCTTCGGCTCGCGCTCGGAACTTTCCACTCGCATCGAATTTTCATTCAAACCTTATTACAGAATATACTATTATTCAAGTGGAAGAAACAAATTTATTGACATTAATAACTAGTTCATAGGTAAACCTTGGTGAGAGTCTTTTACAAATTCAAAATGTGTCTTGATTCTTTGTGTATCCAGTTAGCCATTTGACCTCTACCCCAACTCAAAAGGTAGAAGACCTCTTTTGACCTTTCAAGGCCAGTGACATAGGACTGGTTTGAAACCACCATTTTGTATTGTACTTTTTTTTCCAAGTCTACATGGTTGTTCAACCTACGTTTAATACGGATTTGTGAGTTAGGAAAATTAACAATCAGGGATTCTCCAATACAAAAGGATGTAAAGGAGCATGGATATAGTTCCTGATTTTACAAAGACAAAATACTTAAAGGTCACCCACCATCTAGGGTTAGTAATCTACCCGATATCTATTGGGACTCATTCACCAGCACAGTTTCTTATTTATATTTTCTTTTCAGACCTTTTTCCTTCTTTCTTTCTGATTTTTATCTTTTTCCTTTTTGGATCATCTTCATCGTTTATTTCTGTTGGTACCTTTTCTTCGAGATTAATGCTTCAATGTTAAGCGTATAGCCGGATAGCTACTTATTGCTATACCTTCAACATATACCACTACGTTCTGGCAACTCTAACATCTACTCCAGGCCCATTTGATGCACACCGATAACTACAACAGCAGAGCAGAATACCACCTGTAGGTAACCTCATCAGGATTCTCAGACGTAAACATTCCAAGTAAGATCTTTCTGATCAGCAAATTTTGTGATGCCTCTCGTCTAGAGTTCATCTCTTTCGGTTACTAGTTAGTTAGTGACGATAGGACATATTAACAATTTGGAAGTGTACCTTACCCTATACAGTTTATCTGGAGTTCATCCAGACTTTAATTTTAGACCATTTTCCCATTAACTGAGTTAAGTGCATCCAGCGGTAGTTATAGTTTATCTGATATAGTTCGTCCTATACTTGCTAAACTCCGCAATAGTTTAATATCTAAAACATATTTTCCCCCTTTAATTTACCAATATAAGATTTAACTCTCAATGTAAATAGTATCATGTTAACAAAGTATTCATAAGCTAGTTATAATATATTACTTACCAAGAAACAAGTGTAATCCCAGAAGTATACTCCTGTGGAATCTCTCCAAATAATAATGTAAATATTTCATCTTGATAATTATCAGTACTAACGTTGTATTTTTTGTATAAGGCAAGCGCTGACAATTGTGTCTTGTGTCAATCTGTAAGTTCACAGAACCCCCTTTGTGGCACAGAATATAGATTTTAAACAAATACGCCTACCGAGTAGATCATTTACACCTTCCATAGTAGAGATCATAGACTATCCCATCACTAGAGGTGAAACACTTAAACTTTCCCTCATTTAGGTTTTACCCACCCACTCTCCGCGAACGAGTAGTCCGGGAAGAAAATCATTTCATCTAAGCTGGTTAAGTGGATAAAATACCTCCACACTAACCATTCTTTCCGGTTTACTACCTTCTAAACCCGCTTAGGGGATGAAGGGGAATAGCGGGTAGTAACAAAGTGGCCCCATAAAAGTCTTGTCAAGAGGCTGGAGTTTATGAGTCGAGTGTGGAGGAAGGGATATGATGTAAACATGGTTTTCCCTTGCTATATTTATTACATCCAAATTTCTTGTATGACTGTAATGTCCATCCAATACAAGCAGCACTGGAAACGCTTCAGTTGGCTTAACAAACTGAAAGTGGTTGAACCACATGGTAAAGGTCATTGGCAAAAAGTTTATATGAAAAAAGAGCAAAATGAAAGCAACTGGTTCATCTGTTCATGTTTCTAACTGTATTGCTTCTATACCTCCTTGTTTGAGACCAGATGTTATCCCTGTTACTATGAATGGTACGATTGCTTACGGTCTAGTAGATACAGGCAGTTCATTAAGCTTTATTAATGAGAATATGATTCATAAGCTCAAGATTTATGTAACTCCAAGTAAACCAGAGAAAGTGTCCATTGCATCATCTCGTTCCTCAACAAAAGGTCAGTGTAAAATCGATCATTGTCTACAAGGACATAAATATGAAGATATCACTGTTAGTATTCTTCCAAATATCTGTTCGGACTTGATAGTAGGTCACTATATCCTTAGAAGGCACTTGTACGTGCAGGTGCAGTTTGGCGGTGAACAGGTACCTCTTAATATGTGTAGTATGGCAACAGCTAATATCGAACCTGTCCGAATTTTCACAAATCTCTCATCTGAATGTAAGCCAATTTGCACTAAATCTCGAAGATATACTGAATCAGATTCGAAGTTTATTGAGTTTGAAATTCACAACTTATTGAAAAATAACATAATTGAAGAGAGTATTTCACAATGGCGAGCTCATGTTTTGGTAGTATCTTTAGAAAATCATCGTCGTAGAATGGTAGTTGACTATTCCCAGACAATGAATAGATACACTGATTTAGATGCCTTCCCTCTACCTTGAATAGACAGTATTGTAAATCGATTTGTTTCAAACCAAGTGTACAGTTCTCTTGATCTCAAAAGTTCTTACTATCAAATACCCATCGTCGAAGAAGACATGCCAAATACAGCTTTCGAAGCATGTGGAAAACTTAACGTATTCCATATGGTGTTCGAAATGGAGTCCCTGCTTTGCAGCGAAATATCACTGGAATTATCTCAACTGAAGGTATTAAAGGTGTAGAAGTATATTTGGACGAAATAACAATTTGTGACCATAATCAAGAAGAACACGATAAAAATTTGAAACAATTAATGGAAGTTGTTTCTAAGTATAATCTAACCTGACCCTGTACGTTTCCAGCCCTTTCCGTAATTTGATTGGTCCTAATGATACATCTTCCCTACGGAGAGCACTTGGTATGTTTCCTCATTATGCTCAATTTATTCCTGGATTTGCTAGCAAGTTAAGTCAAATTACTAGGAGTGCCTTTCCTTTGAATTCTCAAGCAATAAAGGCTTTCGAAGAATTGAAACTAGATATTCAAAATGCTGTTCTTTCACCTGTCGATGTCCAAGCTACCTTTACTGTAGAAACTGACGCCTCGGATTTTGCAATTGGAGCTACTTTATCTCAAAATAATCGGCCAGTTATCTTCTTTTCAAGATCACTATCTAAATCAGAACAACGTTACTCTTCGATTGAAAAAGAAGCATATGCTATTGTAGAAGCTTTGAGGAAATGGAGGCACTACCTCATAGGCCGTTATTTTCAACTTATAACACATTAAATCATTCAAGTTATAACTATGAAATTATTTATAGACCTGGCAAATATTCGCAGCTGATACTTTATCACGAATCTGTCCATCTACTACAAAAAATTTACGGCAACTACTTTCTCTACATGAAGCCTTATGTCACCCTGGAGAAACAAGATTGTATCACTGTGTAAGCAGTAAGAACCTTCCCTTCTCGCTAGAAGAGATAAGATCAACAATATCCTCGTGTCGTGCTGAGATTAAGCCTTATAAAAGCTACTCAGCCAATAGAAATATTTAACATAGATTTTAAACGACCGTTACCTTCATCTTCCAAAAATCGTTACCTTTTGATTGTCGTTGATGAACTTTCTCGTTTTCTGTGTGCTTTTCCGTGTAAAGATCTATCTTCAAGAAGAAGTGGAATGACTATACCTTCATGGTTGATGAATTCGGAAACAGTTCTAAATAAGCGACCAGTGCGCCATTCTAAGTACGAGCCTTTGGTTGAAGAAATGGAGTTGTTGGAACGAAATCCTGAATATTCAGATGTTAATTTGTCTGAATTTACTGTTTGGACCCTTACTTTGTGGAATCTACTCATATTAGAAACGTTAATTTGTCTGATGGTAGAGAAATAACTGTTTCCACGCGACATCTGGCACTCATTGGAACTTCAATGGAAGAACCTTAACAAGAATTATCTTCTGAAAATGTAGTTTCATCAGAAACAAAACCCTTCAACACCTCCTCAACATGCGGAATTTGGAAACACTGATGTTCATATTCCATTACCCGAAGTTTCTCAAGAATCTGTTAGAAGAAGTAAACGAGAGAAGCACCCTCCTGTGCATTTGAACGATTATATTACCTAGATGGGGTGAATGTCATAGAATTATTTATTCAACTTTACTCACTACACTTTATAGTTTAAACTCATTTTGACAAGTTAGGTTGTCAATTATTTGTTTCCGATTTAATGTAAATCTTTTTGTACAATGAAGCCTAACAAAAGGTTTAAAAGGTTTATTTAACAATCTCTAACAGGCAGTCATCCAGGAAAACGTCGATGCTGTACATAAGCTGATCCAAGAAGATCGACATGTCATATATCGTGAAATTGGAGCATCACTGGACATTTCAAAGACCACAAAAATAATTTTTCATGAAGAATCATCCCTTCTCGTAGGAGCCACATCTGTTGACGGAAGAACAGAAAGCAATAAGACTCAATATTGATGTCAAAAAACTCTAAGCCGGCTTAACGCAAAGAACTCAAAGAATATATACAGTATTGTCAGTGGTGACGAATCCTGTAATTACCATTATGAACCCGAGAATAAACGTCAGTCGGCTGTTTGGGTGTTCCAAGATGAACCAAAACCGACGAAAGTTATCCGTTCTCGAGAGGGTCATGTAGCAACAATTCCTCTGCAAGATCAATTAGCTGTTACTGCAGACTCCTACATATCGATTTGTTTGCCGGAAGTAGTTGCTGAGCTTCGAAAAACCAACCCCCAACGATGAATGATCCGCCACCAAGACAATGCAAGATCCCACACTGCTCGAAAAACATTTGTTTTCAAAGCAAGAAAACATCGAATTGTTGGACTATTCTCCATACAGTACCGACCTAAGTCCTAACGACTTTTTTACATTTCCAAGAATGAACAGTCCCCAGAAGATTCATTCAATGACTGCAAAAACTCTACTTTGGATGTACCAACAACCGAGCGGAATAACTGCTTCCAGAATCGGTTCCAAAGGATGCAAAAATGTATTTATTTTCGTTAACAATACTTTGAAAAACAATTGTATTTAAAACATCTGTTTTTTTTCTACCTCTATATGCAAAATTTAAAAGACAACCCTCGTACTGAATTAATGATGGGGACACCAGTATTTTGATGGGAAAACAATATAAGCTGTAAAAATCGTTCTGTATTTCCATATTTATTACTCCTATCTTTTTTCCCTTCTATCTTCCATAAAATGATCATTTTCCAAAAAAAACGAATAATAAAAAAACCCGAAACGACAGAAAAAACCACTCCCGAATCTCGAAAAATCCTCCTGAAAATTTCCATAATCTCCATATATAATCTTTAATTTAGACTGTAACCCGTTCTAGATTCCTTTTATGCCTACGTATATTGATCCACCTTGGCAGAGAAATTTCTTTAATACTTGTACGTGCTCATACATTCACGATCCGCAATGAAATTCCACTGCTGAAACACTAATTGAAATAAAATGCTCGCGTGCTCACAGTGAACGTCATCACTAATTTCCTTTAGACAGAAAACTAAGTATAGAGATGCCATAAAGGAATATAACGTTCCAATTTTGGATTATTCTCTCAAGATTCGCATTAGATAAATGAAAATTTCAAGCTGCAGGGTGAATTTCTACAAATATACTTATTTGAGGATAAAGAAAGTTTTGAAGGCTGCGCCATATTCATTTTGTCGCGAATTTAATTGTTTTGGTATAAACTCCATTCTACTTCTTTTTGCATCTTAGCAGGCGGTGTTGGTTGTTGTCACATACCAATATTTAGGTTGAGTATTTTGAAATGTTTAAGAAAGCTACATTGTCACTACTCTTGAAAGGTAACATATATTTTAGAAGCCGATACAAAGATGTTATACTCGAAATTTCTTTTAATGTCGATCAGAAATTTGTAAAGATTGAAAAAATTCACTATTTGTATGGTACATTCGAATTTGTGGTTGAACATCTTTCGTTTAGATGTATTTTTGAAACTTGTAGGTTTGTCAGTTTTCCTACGCAACGAGTTGGTTCGTATTGCCTCGTTCTTATATCTGTATCTGTAGAGTGGGGAGGGTGAGTTTAGGCCCACAGCACTTAGGGCACATGTGACCCATTGTACATCCTCCTAGGACATCGATCATCATGTCCTTTTCAGGAAGGTGGACAGGTCACTAGGAGACATCTCCTTTATATCGGCAGGTATAGGCCAAGACTCACCGAACACACACTCTCTGATTGACGATAACTCTGGGCACTCACATAAGACATGCCTGACAGTTTCATCTTCTTGTTCACACATTCTGCATAGAGGTGTGACTACTAGCCCCATAGTATGGAGGTGTTTCCTTAGTTGACAGTGGCAAGTCAGAAATCCTACTGTTAAGCGTAGGTTTTCCTGGTCATCGTCAAATACTTTTTCGGCGCCAGCTTTCCAGGGTCACCCAAGGTGATCCTGGCAAGACTGCATCCTTTGATTCCATCCCATCTCTTTAGGGATTGAGCATGGGTGTAACGCTTGGCTAGTTCCACAATTGTCGAAGTTGTCAGGCCGTACCCAACTAACAATTTGCTATTTTATAATAGTCGTAGGAATGTTTTGGCGATAAATATTATAAAACAATGTTAGTCTCAGAAATGTTTTTAAAATGGTTATAAAACATCTATAAACACAAAATGGGCACAATTTATAAAACATTTTGTTTAAATAATATATTTTATAAGTACTCCAGCGACTACTATATAACTGATATACAATGTTAATAAAAATACAATAAAATTGTTTTACAAAAGATTTATAAGTGTTTAATAAACGTACTGGAAAATTTCTTAAATTTTTTTATGCGATACTTATATAATGGTTAAAAAATTATTATATCAGGATTATATATATGTTTCATAATTGAATTATATGCCACTTTATTGCTATTGTGGTAGTATTAATAAATCAACTTTGTTTTATTAATATGTTTGTAAAAAGCTAAATTGTTTTCAAATAATTATATTTCAGAGTTGCTGGTGATAATATAAATGCAGCACCAAGTTTAGAAAGAAAATAAATATGTCCGACTATTGTCACTCAATTTTGATTTTTGTGCATGTAGGTAGTTACCGACAGAAGAAAAATTTTGATGCAAAACAAATTTCTTTGTGATTTATAGGGTATAAATGCAGTAAATTTTACTTGCGCTTCAATTTTATCAAGGTTTTATAATAATTTTAGAAGTTAAAAAATAAAAAAAAATAAAGTTTTGGTAGTAATATTTGAAACTACTAGTTGTATTCTTCTAAATTTGTTTATACTCAATGTTATTTTCACATAAAACTATTTGTAGAAGTAAAATATATTTTTATCTTTAGATATATTATTAAAATTTTATCTATATATCTAATTATTAACATGGCTGCCAGTAATATAACAGTTTAGTGGACAAAGTAGGTTTTATAAAATAATTTACCAATATTTGTGATAATTTATAAAATAAACATTTATAAAATATACTCGATTTTCAAAAGAACCCAACAAAACAGGACCGTATTTTAAAAATATAATGAATAAAGGAATTGATAAACAAATTCAACACGATTATATTATTTATTGTCTAGTTTTCAACAATGTTCTAGGGTCTTGAGGAAGTATTCTGGGTAACCTTTTATTGATATTTTGAAATAATACTCGCAAGGCCATATGTGAGATATTGTAATGAACTGCCCATGATATGATGTTTCTACATTCAGAATTTCTTTCTAAATCTAACATCAACTTTTGTTGTCAGGTTCGAACTGTACTAACCAATTTTCTCTTACCAAGTCATTATTATCACTTGTACCAATAAAATTTGGCACTAATGATAAGTTCTCATCTTCGGTTGGTTTTTCTGGCATAGTATCAGTATTTGTAATTATTATTGAGTGATTTATCATTACTTCTTGTGGATGACTATCTAAACATGCAGGCGTATTATTAAAAATTTCTTTATTGCTAATCATAATACTTTCAAAGTTTTTCTTTATTTTTCTCCGAAACGCTCCACTCCTTTTGATTTTCTTCCACTCCCTTAATTCCGAAATTTTACGCGGTTTGTTTTTCTAAAACTGCCAAGCCGAATCTAATATATTTATTAGTTATTTTACAAAAGCTACATAACAGCTTCCAATGTAATAATTATATAATTATTTTATAGCTGTGTCTGTAACTACAATTTTCAATGGTAATAAAATTGCAGCATCTGCTGCTTTAATAAAATTAAAAGTGTTTATAACAATAGTTTTATAATGTATTTATACCTGATTTATAAATGCTACCCAACTCTCTTAAAAAAGTGTTATAAAACAACTAAATTTTATAAACAATAAATGTTTTATAAATCTCTTACATAACACGTATAAAATTGCTTTATAAATATTATATAATTTTGTTGCCAAATTGTTTTTGTGATAAATTTATAAAACAATTTTGTTACGAAGAGCTAAACTTGCTCTTATGGAACCTTTATATAATAAGTTGCATTATTAAAAGCAACAATAAATCAACATTAAAATAAAATTGTTATATGAGCCAAAAATTGTAAAACAACTTTGCTAGTTGGGTAGGTATCACTGGGTCCTAAAGCTTCCCTGGCTGAGGAATCGGCAATGCGATTACCTTTACTCCTGTCGTGCCCTTTAACCCAACTCAGGATAATATTGTTATCTACCGAGGCGTTAGCTTAATCTTGGTGGCACTCTAATACTAGCCCCGATGTAACACGTTGTCTGTTCAAGGCTAACAGGGCTTGTCTGCTGTCAGTGCAGATTGTTATGTTTTTGCCAGAAATTCTTTTTCTGGTTAGTTCTTTTGTGGCAATTGAGATACCAGCCAGTTCTGTTTGAACCACGCTGGTATTTTTTTCCATTCCCTACTTAATTCTTAGGCTAAGTGATCTGGAGTAAACTCCACATCCTGAACCATCTTCGGTTTTTGAGCCGTCTGTATATATGCGTATTGCATTTGCAGCATCTGACTCTGTGTTCTGTTTTATTTGTATTTTGTAGCGTTTATTAAACACAAACTTGGGTTCAATTGCATCATTGGCCGCCTGCAGCTGAGGTAGCGCAGTAAACGCTTCTCGCCATAGGACAAGCCTCAATTTACCCACTTCCACTTCGATGTTTACACCAGCCGTACGCAATCGTAACCTGGCCATTAACGTAACCTCTTTGACGTACAAGTCCAGAGGGGTCAGACTAGTAATTACTTCCATTGCCGCGGTTGGTGTTGTTCTCAAAGAAAAATAACATAGTTTTCCAGTTCTATCAGAATATTTCAAAATTAACCCCAGAGCACCGAGCTACTCTGTCTATGTATATGTCTTCTGCTGAATTGCTGTTTTCTAAATTCATAAGGGACAACCATTATGGTTATTATCTTTGGAACAGAATAGCTTTCTCACATAAGAACGTCACGTTTTGACATTTCTATAAAAAATGCTAGGGTACACAACACAAATGGAACGAAAGAGTGTAGTGAGAAACACGTGGGAACTCTTTAGAGATAACCACCAAAATGGCAAATTTATTCCACAGTATTCATATTAACTTATGCAAAATTAATACGTGTGGAAAAACGCGTGGGTTATCTACTTTTCGACGATAAACAATGAAATAACATTAGATTAGATTACAAGGTGGTCGATTCAGGCAGGTGCGTTCAAATTATTGTATCCAAGATCTCGCATTCCAGCGCAGCATTGTCATATATATTGGACTTGTTGAAGCCCCAATGGGTGCTTCTGAGTGATTTCGGTGACTTTTAATTGTTCGCTAGCCACTTGGTGCTCAGCGAGCTCATTTAAATCAAATTCAGAGGCAGTCGAAGAGCCTCGAGCTGAGAAAGCGAATCGGTTACTACATTCTTAGAACCTGCCAAGTCAACAATTACCGTGGTGAATTCAGCAATAAAGGATAGCTGCAAAAGTTGACGATGCGACGCTCTATCACTTCGTTACTTAACCTGGGAGCGGTCGCGTTAGCACGCGTTACGTAAGTGGTCGCGCGTTAGATTTTTTCTAACACTGAGAAACTTGGGTTTCTGTACAGCTTATGACTGATTTCAGATGCATAAATGCAGTATATTGTTGTTGAAACAAACATATATTGTTTATAAAAAAATACAAAACAACTTTATATTTATGAGGTTATTAAAAATCAGAAAATAAACTACAAAACAAATTAAAATTATGCTTAAAACTAGTAACAAAAAAAATTTTGAAGTAGGTAAATTTCAAGTCTTGCACAACCAGAAGTCGGAATCTTCGTGGGAATTTTTGCCGTAGCACTCGCCACACATATACAGATTGCGAAAATCCCTTTCTTACGCTGCGACTTATACAAGTACAACAAGGAAAACATGAGCAAACTACGTGAAAGAGAGAGAAGACTTGTTAGCCCAGCGATCAGTCCCCTCTACCAAAACAGTTGGGAGTGTGTTCATCACCCCACTAGTTCAACCGATGTTGCCAGAAGCTCAGATTAATTTGTGAAAATGATATTTTTGTCAAGTTATCGTTAACTTTTTTTCGAGCTCATACACTATTAGGTAAAATTAAACACCTTCATCCGGCAACAGTGTCCTTGACATAGAGAACTCACATTTAAACGTATGTGATATTTTCGCTACAGACCTTGGTTGTTAGCGCACGCCGTTGTATTTGAAAATAAAACATTTTACAATGCCCAAATACGAAACCTGCGAAAAAGTTCAAATTATAAAATGGTATTTTGGAGGTCATTCGGCTGATGCAATAGTTAATTTGTTTATTGTGGCATTTGAAAATCGCCCAATTCCTTCACGAACAACAATTTTGAACATAATTAATAATTTCGAGAAATATGGATGTGTTTCATAATGTAGAAAATGCCAAGCGCCGGAAGATCCAATCGAACGTCCGATAAACGACGAAAGGCAAACTAGAGAATTGAATGTTTGTTTAGCGGTTAAAACAGGACAACCATGTTCTTCAAGACAAATTGCGGAAGAGGTCAACATGGATAAGAGAACTGTACAGAATATTTTAAAACGGAACGGGTACCATTGTTACAAGGTATAGACAACGCAGGAAATTTTTCCCGAGGACAATATCAGACGAATGGATTTCCGTGAAGAAATGATGGAACGTCAAAATGATGACGAGAACTTTTTAAAAAATATTTTATTTACGGATGAGTCAACCTTTTCATTACATCAAAAACACAATCCATCCGTCACAAGATATTGGTCTCGGGAAAATAAACATCTAAGCATTCCAATCCGAACACAGTATCCGCAGAAGCTAAATGTTTGGACGGGTATTTTAGGTGACCACATTATAGGTCCATTTTTATTGAGGGGAACTTAAATTCCGCCAAATATTTAGAGTTATTACAAAATCATGTAATTCCTGCAGTTCTCCTTATACCCGATGCTGATCTCAACAGAATTTGGTTTCAACAAGATGGTTGTCCAGTCCATAATTCAAGGATAGTAATGGAATTTTTAAGGTTTACATTCCCCGACAGAATTATTAGTACTAATGGTACAATTAAATGGCTTCCAAGATCACCTGAACTAGCTCCAAATGATTTTTTTCTTTGGGGATTTTTGAAAAGTAGCATTTATGAACATGAATTTGAAAGAGCTAATAATTTAAATGAATTGAGGGTGAAAATGCTGCACGTTTGTGCCAGCATTACGCCAAATAATCTTAGAGATATTAGATCAAATCTTTATGACAGATTTGGTTATTGCCTGGCACAGCAAGGTGGTTTATTTGAGCACTTAATTCATTAAAATTATGTTTACCTTTAGAACGGATTTTTTTATTAATTTTTTCAAGAAGTTCATATTTTATGTTTAGAATAAGTACCTACTTATTTTATTTTTTCAATTCAATTTAATAATGGAATCGATCTTTAGTTTTTTATACCCAATTACTTTATTATTTTTATCTCAAGAATAAATGTTTTATTTTCAAGTTACAATGGCTAAAATAATATCCTATTGTAGTTAGAAATTAATTGTCAGCTTGGTCAGAAACGATCAAGTTGACAAAAATGAATTTTAAGATGTACAGGTTACGTCATAACGAGTGTATTTTTTTATTTCTTTAACAACCTCACTCCTTCCATGTTGGGAAACTGCTGAACACAGTGAACCTACTCACAGAGTGGGGAGTCAGTCTCTGCTGCAGCGTTGCCAGTTTAGAATGTTTGGTACTTTCTAAGTAATAAATAACTTATTTTGCATTTGACTTTTGACACCGGATAACGGTGTATTTAGTGGGAGAAAATCGAGATTGGTAATATTGACTTTTGAAAAATAAGTGAGATCAACACAAATAAGAATAAAATAATGAAGTTCAAGAAAAAATTTGGACAAATTACAATCTGCAATAAATAAAATCCGTACTCTGCTTTCGATTTAACAATTATTGTTATTTAACATTGTTGCCGCTTGAAATGCCGTTGAAAATTTTAAAACAACGATACACAAAAATTAGGAATAATTTTTACAGATAAGTACACTTCGCAACACAACAGTTAAAATAAATAGGAGGGGACTGAATACACGCCCAACTGTTTTGTTAGAGGGGACTGATCGCTGGGCTAACAAATCTTCTCTCTCTTTCACGTAGTTTTGCTCATATTTTCCTTGTCGTACTTGTATAAGTCGCAGCGTAAGAAAGGGATTTTCGCAATCTGTATGTTGTGGAAGCAGTAGGCTCCTTGCAGATTGGACTAGAACAGTTAGCGCAACTATGTTGTGTAAACCTATTCTTTCTCAGAGGACAATATTTGCATCGTGGTTTAGACTGGGCGTTTCCTTGTTGGTTTTTTGTCGGATTTACGTATTTATGACCACATACATTGGTTATTTTTTTACGTAGTGCAATGCTCAGTGTTGGGATCGAAGCTCTTTTTTGCAGGTGTGCTGCTGTTAGTTGCTTGGCTAAATCGGCAATATATTGTATTCTTTTTAGCATGATTTGGGTATTTGCTGCATAGATTATCTGCAAATTGATAGTAGTAGCGTTCAACAATGTGCACAAGATTGTAAATGGCCATCTGTTACTTTTTCTGGTAACAGATTATTCCGAGTTTATCCTATCCACTACGTCAACTCCACCCCTGGTTTTATTGTAAAACGTAATTATGTCTCGTTTGAAGGCATCCTCCGATTATGGATCTATTGAGTCGTCGTCATGGTAAGAGGAGAGTACGAGAACGTTTTTCTTTTTCTTTGGGACATATGAAACCAACACACATTTATTGTCCCCTTGTCCATAAGCAAAAAACTACTGCAAACTGGTCGACTTTTCACAGAAAGTAGATCTACTGGTATGTGGGGTTTGTTTTTGCGCAGGGTTCCAACAACTGTCAACCTATGAATGGTATATAACTCGTTCACTAGGGACACAGAGGTGAAATAATTGTCCATAGTAACATTTCGTCCAGATTTGCTTATTGGGACAATAAGGCGCTTCACAACACTACTAGCATCATTTGGTATATTATAGGGCCCATCCGGCTGTTGACCCGCATAAATTTCCATATTGTACGTATAGAAAGATTTTTCATCTACCAAAGAATAAATGTTGATGCCATATTTGGGCGGTTTATTGGCGATATACTATCTGAACTTGCATCTTCCTCCAAATCCCTCTAACATCTCGTCGATGATTGTAAAAATTCTCACAATATAACAGGCAGAACACCGCTGGTTGATATGATCAAATAATTCACGTATTGGAGCCAAATTGTCAATTTCTCTTCTTTCTTCTCTGGTGTCACTGTCGTCAAATCTTATAGCGCGCAAAAGAGTTTAAAATCGTCTTTCGGACATCAGAGCATCAAGAAATTCAGGAGCAGTTCCATCACTACTCCACAAGTTGTACGTATGTAAATGCTGCCTTCTGAGGACACCTGCCATATACAGAACACCAATAAACGCATTTATTTCATCTTAATATGTAGGAAGGCAATCCCTTTCACGTTTATAAAGCGACTGCATCGATCTGACCTTCTGAGTCGTATACCTTACTACATCATGAATAACTTCATCTGAGAAAAATAGTTTCCAGCAATCTAAGATTGTGATGGCATTTGTAGCGATTGGCCTGACACCCGGCAATTTAGTTATGATATTTGCTTGTGCTGTTTTTAATAAAATTTCATTCGATGCGGTTTATGTTTTAGCCATTCCGTTCCGTTTTTACCGACCATTATTGGTACGCCAGGAGACATGTCAGCGACATTCAAAATTTCTGAAACATTGTTTTCATCTGACTGTTCACTATCAGTATTTTCATCTACGTGATCAGAAGGACTTTCGTCAATGTCACTATTTGAATCCACTGCTTCATCGCCACTAGGAACTTCATCAAACCACCTGATAAACTGATGTTCCGGTCTTGAGTCCATATTCTGGTAAGCCAAGTGTAAAACAGTATAATTAAATAAAATAAATGACACAACTTACCTCACAATTCTTTCGCTGGCGTATTTAGTCGCGTCGTTAGACTTTTTCTAATACTACTAATACGTTAGATTTCTGGATACTGGACACCGCTTCGCATGCTCCTGGCTACCGCTGGTCTCGAGGCACTTCGGCGGCAGGGCCGTATTGCAAAACTTTTGTGAGAAATATTCGGAAAAATCATAAAGTGCTAGATTCTTTCTAACAACGCGACCGCTCCCGGGCTAAACACGAATATGAACAATTTAAATTCGTAACCTTCCAAACATGACTAAAATGTTTAATCGAGGTATAGATAGCATAGATTCTGTATTTAGTTTGTGTCGACAAACATTTTTGAGTCAAGCTATAGGTTCCAGGTGTAACCAGAGGATCGCTCTGAGACTGCTACCATATAAAAATATGACGCATAAGTCACTGCTCTGACACGAGCCTGGACCAGTATGGCCTGAATTTGTAGACTAGTTATATGAATGAAGGGTCGGGTAAATATCGGAAATTGTACTCATATTTGCCGGGCATGTCAATGAGCTGCTCGATGGACGACAAATCTCCGCCTCAGCTAGTGCTTTAATTTCCGCCTTTGTATGTTTTAATTCAACTAGTGTGAGTCTACCATCCCGCTCGGCAACCGGAGGACCGCTAGTGAAGTACATTGTTTTCTGGTGGTATAAAGTACGTGCCCCGCTAATTACGGGGAATTTTGACAACAAATGTGAAATTGAAAAATTCGTGGAATGATGTATTTTTCACTATGTTCTTGTTCTAATTGTCACTGCTGTCAACTCTTCGAAATTGAGGATACATAGAGAGATAGGGGAACTTTTTTTGCGACCATATTTCTATAGCATAACTAACGCCATCTATCATATCGGTGTTTCATAACTAATACCATTTATTGAAACTTCCCTTAGCTCTTTTGACACTATGTAGGGGTACCATAACTAGTCCCATGTATCGGAAATTATTCGAACTTTTTCTAAGGCTTTATTGGTGTAGGATATAGTTATTTACATTACAAGCTGCGAAAGCTTACTTTTAGGTGCGAGGGCTTTTGCAGCGTGTAATGTATTAAACTTTTCATTCTTCCCCCGATTTTATTATTAAAACACACAATTTAAAGTTGCAAAAAATTCTCTGTAGACTGTAATAAAATGGGTAGAAGGCGTGAGTTAACGTTACTTTGGTAACATTCGTGACACCAAAAACTAATATTTTGACAGTTGTCAAATAATTATTCTTCCATAACGTCTACATCTTTTAAGTTTAATATTTGGCTAGAATCTAGTTAAAAATGAATTCCATTGAAGAAGCAGCAATTATTGCGTGCAGAAGTTTGTTACCGAAAAACCTAAAGATCGTTACAATCAAGCCTATGAAAATTTCATCAAATGGTGTACAACGAAAGATGTGTCCACAATAACTGAAGATGTATTATTGGTATTTAAATCGACAAGCAAGTCAAAATTTCCAGTGACGTTGCTTTCAAACAAGATTTCAATCAACATTTGCCGTTAAATCTTTCAGGAACATACAACAATTGTAATTTTACATTTAATTTCCAATCTAAATAAATATTTGACATTTTATTTGTTCGTTGTCCAGGGCACGAAAGTTTTTCATACTTAGCAACCGATTTTATTTGTTCGTTGTCCAGGGCACGAAAGTTTTTCATACTTAGCAACCGATAACCTAGCATGTTTTACTTTCGCTTTCGCTTGCGTATTTAAAATAAAAAAGTCAATTTTCGTAGGGGGAGAATGAAAAATAATTTTATCTATTAGATTAGATTTAATGAGGTGGCCAATCGACTTATGCCACTGCCACCTTTTTAGATCTATTGTGGTTCTCTGAGTCTAGAATACCTTCTCCAGCCCGACTCCTTTTGAATAGCGAATCAGCCTCGGGACTGGCCTTTTCATATAATTTCTTACCGGTGCCCTCTCATCGCCTAGTACAAGAAGCCGCACATTCGTCAGGCAGTCGCACTGGCATAGGATGTGCTCTGCAGTTTCCTCTTCTAGGTGACATAATCTGCACATGGCTTCGTCTGTCAATCCCATTAGCTTTGCGTGCCTTTTTAGCTTGAAGTGCCCTGTTCACATACTTACTACGGCTTTTACAATTTTTCTATCTTTGCTTATTAAATCTGCCGTGAATGTTGGCAAATGTCCTATAATAAACTGTTTCGCCTTCCTCTGTACTGGTGAGATTAACCACCATTCTGGGGATTTCTGTGTCACTTTTTATTGTAGACTTTGCATCGCTGCAGAAGGTTGCTGTCTTCCTGCTTTAGCACGTGGGTCCAGTACGTCTGATGTTTACTTTGAATTACTTTGTACAGCCATGTGCAGCAGTTTTTGATATTCCAAATACTGTGCAACGCCTCCAACAATGTTGGGCGACAATTTGCAACGGCTACTCAGTTTAGAGAGCACCTCAGGTGTAGATTCTGAGACCAAACTAGCACAAATTCAGAGAGTAGTCTTACCGGTGCTCAGGTAATCCTACTTGAAATTTATTTTGATCAAGGTACTGAAGGAAGTTAATAATTAATAAAAATTATGAAAATTAAGAAAGGTAAGTGGGCGCCACCCTGAATAGTACTAGTTTATTTGTTATCCACATCAGCATTAGAGCGACAAATCCTGTAATATTGGAAGGGAAAATAAACTTTATGAACAACGTTATTAAATTTACAAGTTGTATATTGACTTTTTAAACAAATTAAACAGAAAAAAAATTAAATGACTAGTTTTTTTGTTGAGTTGTTTTATGTTTCTATGCTGAAGAAGCAATCTCGGTGATATAGATATTTTACTTTCCTGGAGTAGAGTCCTGGTTCCAGATCAAGTCCTGGATACTATTCCCGATAGAGGTAAAGATAGAGTTCTGGATCCTGTCCTGGTTTCAGATGGGGTCCTTGTCCCAGGTAAAGTTTCGGGTCCAGGTAAAGTTTCGGGTCCAGGTAAAGTTCCGGGTATAGGTAAAGTGGTAAGGAACAATAATTGTATCAGGAACAAATTAACCCCATTTTACAAAATCCAGGATGTCTGAAGTATGAATTTGCTTAAGGAATTTGCTATTACATTGTTAAAGAAAATCATTTAAAAACGTGGTTCATACATCCTGTATTTTAATAAAAAAAAATAATCAAAGAAAGCAAATGAAAAACACAATAAAATCGAATAACCGATTCTATACCGGTAAATACATACATATTTTAAATATCTATAAATTTTAAAATATATTCAAAGATAATATTAAAGAAATATGAAAGAACAAAAAAAAACAAAATCATATTGATATATATTCCTGGCACTGGAACGACATTGCTACATAATAAAGATAGGAAAGTGGAAAACTGCTAAGAAAGAATATACAATATTTAGGCGAAATAACTTCACATTCACATGAATTCACTTTTTAAAGATAAGATAAGATAAAATAAAATTTTTACTAACACATTTCCACAGGAAAGAAGAATGAAACCTCTTTGCCACTGTTTAAATCCACGAAATCATGTGAAAGATAACAGACTTACGTCTCATGTTCATGTCAAGCTCAGACGCCTTGACCAGGAAAGGAATTTACATTTCAATAGTGATGTCTTAATTCATATTTAATTAATAAGTGGTAGAAGAAGAAATAAGAACGAGGTCGAAGTGGGAATAGCAAATAGCAGTGGCTATTTTCACGACAGGCGGAACTCGTTCGGCCCGTATGAAAACGTGGATTTCGACTCTTGTCGACAGTAAATGTATTCAGCCTCGAAACATTTCTCGGTGTTGGGAATTAGAAAGGACTGGCTATTCGCCGCCCACACGATAATTTATGATTAAATAGAAGAAAGTAAAATGAACGAAATTGACGTTACAACTGGTTCAGGACGTTCCGGTCCAATGAATGGCACTGATGAGCCTTGTCTGGCCGTTTCATCCGCCAGTTCGTTGCCCTTATGACCTTCGTGCCTTAGTACTCAGGCTACCATGACCTTGCAGTGGTCTCCAAGTGCGCTTAAGGCAACTATGAAATTCCATACTAACTTAGGGTTGACCTTTATGGAATTGAGTACCTTCAGTGAAGCTTGGCTGTTTGTGAAGATGGCAACTGAACGGTGTATCCCAATTTCATCTATTGGATCTCCTCTGTACTTTTCTCACGATTTTTTGTTGATTTTGGTTTTTGGGTGAAAAAATAAACGTATTTGTTTATTAATATACTTTTATTGACAAATTTGAAAGGATATGTAATTTATATTAACTTATCGACCAAACGAATTGTATGATCTGAAATTTTTTCCATTTCCTATATGACTAAGTGTAATATCACAAAGTTCTACTACTCTATAACACTTAACAAATAGGAATATTTGTAACAATTATACAAATAAATTATTTACAATATTTTCATATTTCGAGACTGATAGGAGTTTGTTCGTGAATTCAGGGCAATGAATCGCATCTTACAAATGATATTGTTCATACAAAGTAGAGCAACACGACACACTTTAGGCTGTAATAAATAAGAACGATGAACACAACTAAGGATTAGGATTATGAAGAGTCGTTTGAACAGGATTGAACGTGAACGGAAATGTCCCATCAACGCGTTTGTTGGCCGTTGAAATAAGTGAAATATGCAATTTCAGTTGGTGGTAGGTATTAATCATTAGTTGGGTTCATCGAGACTTTTCTACAATTTTTCTTTGCAAACTATTTTTCGATTACTTTTACATCTAGTTCTGTTTTGGTTCCAAAAATACATTTTTCCAGTAACTCCAGCACCGCCTTATTTGATCTGTTTACCCAAAAGGTACTCATTTGTACCCTTTTCCTGATTTAATGCTTTTGAAATAATTATACTACATGCAGGTCGTAACAAAATTATAAATTGAAGAACACAATTGAGTATTGTCGTCTACAAGGGTTGCTGCTAAATATTTGATGATTTTGTAATTTTGGTTACTGCTCTTCAATAACATGGAATGGAATTCTAAAATATAATCATCAATTATTTGGACGGTTATTCCAAGAGAGGATTCTTGTTTTTTTTAAATTCTTTCGAATCCTTCGAACCAAACGGAATAAATTTGCTTGATATTAGTACATGGTGCTGTAATGGGCATAGAGCAAAACTAAATTCCTGAGATAAACCATCATTAAACGGAAACAGGAAAAATTTACATCATTTTAACGCAGCATGGAAAGAAAAAAATGGTGATAAAATTACTGTAATGGAGATACATGAATGGACATTGTGATGAAACGAAGACCAGAGACTTAGTACTGATAATATGAGCAGGGGAAGACAGTAAACACGCCCCTAGAAAACGTTTCCAGGGACTAAGTGGAAATTGTTAAAGTTCTGACAGTGATGAAAATGAGAAAATTGAGAGAAATGTCAAGGACGCTGGCTGAATTTTGGTGACAAAGAAATTGCTTTGTATCCCAAACGGTGCTGCAAGTGAAAGGAGCGCTCATTTATTTTAAAATGCTTAACGTGTTAGGCAAACTCAATCGTTTATTTACATATTTTTACAGTTTTGTACAAAAAAAAATCATTCGTCAATAAGCATCACTTTACAAATATTGCAGCAGCCCCGGTAATCATTCGATTAAATACTCACTCAAGATTCGAAGTTATTGCCGCTAAAATTACTGGGAGATATATTTTTAGAAATAAGATACTTCTTTAAATCATTTTCAAAGTTTTTGAAGTCGACGGAGTTCCCAATCGATTGGTTGGAATTCGGAGAGAGAGCCAAAGTTGAGGGCTTGTTGAAAAAAGACGTGGAA
Organism: Lochmaea crataegi; assembly: GCA_947563755.1. NCBI lineage: Eukaryota > Metazoa > Arthropoda > Insecta > Coleoptera > Chrysomelidae > Lochmaea > Lochmaea crataegi. The sequence continues at coordinate 27,920,523 of OX387429.1, forward strand.
GGTGCAAACGACGACGACAGCTGCTTTTCTTTTTCCTATAAAAACAAAATAAATTTGATTAATTACAATTAGTGAACAAAAAAGTTTCATTTGGGAGCTTTTACCTTTTCTAAACACAAATTGTCGCATGTTTGCTTCATCTTGGTTAGCTGCTTCTGAAGACTTCTATATTCTTCAAGAAACCTCTCCAGTTGAGCTGCGTGATAGTCGTACGAGTTGGCGTTCGGAGTTGTGCTCGTAGTAGGAGATATTCTTTCTCGTGTTTTGTTGTACCAAACGCGATTTTCTAAATTGGAAACATCCAGAAGTGGTGTAGCACTCAATTCACTCGATATCTGGAAAAATTAATATACCACTTACGATGCAATAAGAATACTTCCGTGGCAAAAAGGAGAAAACAGAATGATTGGAGGAGAAGAGGAGTGACAAAGACCAGGATATAAATTAACACTTACCTCTTTGTTTGGATGACCTTCATCCCGGGTCAAATTCAAATAGCTATTCGATATTTTATTTATCCTATTTCTATTTAAGCTGGCGAAGGGATACTTGGGGGAATCGGACATTCGTCTGTCTTGACCGCTCAAAATGCTTTCTCCACCGCTGCTACCTATAACAAAAGGAAGGGATAGTCCCTTGATAATTTTATAGATATGTGGAGTATGTAGATGGTCGAGAATACAATAGGATCGGGGGTTAAAATGAAATCTTGTTCGGATCTGGTATGTTTCCACATATAATAGTAGTAGAGAGCGAATAAATGCGGTTTTAATATGAATCTTGATTATTTGAAAACTACTGAAGTAAAACTAAAATAATAATAATTTCCCAGATCACATGGATTATTTGAATTAAAAATTGTTTTTGCTCACCATATCTACTATCTGGCAACAACGGCGTTTGACTATCATTACTTCTATACCTGGAAGATTGTAACGATTCCTTTTTTCTCGGCAGCGTACAAAATATTTCGTTTATATCCGATGCACTTCCACTATCACTCGCAGCTCTAGGTGCACTGTACTGTTTCATTTCGAACGACTTGCTTTTAGGAGAACTTTCTATCAAGTCAGGAAAATGTTTTTCCGCGCCTTCTGTCACTCGAGACAGTTCTTTTGTCGAGTAAACGGACGATGCAATTGGAGGAAAGTATCTTCTTACTGCTGATGAAGATGCCGAGAAGACAGGAAAGCTGGTTGGTGGTGATGTAGGCGTTGGATATTGATTATATGTACCACATATCGAACTGCAGGTTTTGCTGGTATTGTCTCTAGGAGAAAATTATGATTAGACATTTTTTTAATATAATATTATTCAATGTGGATATAATTAGGAGACAGTGAATAAATATTATTATAATATATTAATATACACTGTGTTCATTTGAAAAGGACCCACCCTTAATATTTCAAAAATGGAACATACTAGAAGGAAATGCCGAAACACGTCAACTTTTAACTTGAGGGGGACACTTTTTGGCGCTAATGTCATAAACGTCAGATTCGCCCCCTCCCTACTGAAGATACCCCTTACATTTTTTCAAATGGCATTAGGTATCAAGTCACACCTCATTTAAAAGGTCTGGTAAATATCTATTCAATCATTTTGTTTTGCCTTTGATACCTTCCATTGTTATTTAATCGTTGTTTAAAATTGGCTCATTTTCAACTTTTATTGCCTGAATGTTAACGGTGGTCACTTTGACACATGATTAAATAGCAGTTTTTTCTTTTTTCTTCTTAACAGTTGTCTTTTTACTATTTGTAAATTTTTTATCCTTTGAAGAGTCTTTCTATCATAACACAATACGGAGGCATACTAAAAATTGAAAGAGAGCCAATTTTAAACAACGATTAAATAACAATGGAAGGCTGGTATCAAAAGCAAAACAAAATGATTGAATAGAGATTTACCAGACCTTTTAAATGAGGTATGTCTTGATACCTAATGCCATTTGAAAACATTCAAGGGGTATCTCCAGTAGGGAGGGGGTGAATCTGACGTTTATGACATAAGCGCTAAAAAGTGTCCCCCTTAAGTTAAAAGTTGACGTGTTTCGGCATTTCTTTCTAATATGTCCCATTTTTTAAATATTAAGAGAGGGTCCTTTTCAAATGAACACAGTGTATATGAGATTTGTGAGAAGAAATAGAGAAAACTCATGAATTTTCCTCGACGACAACGCACCCTCTCACAAACATATAAATGTGAACGAATATTTATCTAAAAATACAACCTTCAAAAAATACTTCCTACTTTTATCTGTTTTAAAAACTGAAATTGCCATTTCGAGGCAGCAGTTTTCAGTCAATAGAAGGCATGAAAAAGAATTATCCACGAGTATTGAGTCGATTCCTGAAAATGCCTAAAAAATTGCTCACTTTTAAGGAGACACAATTGACTTGGATCAAAAACACAAATTTTGTATCCGTAACCTGAGTTCTGCCCATTCGCAGTCCACACGGGTAAAAAAAATGTGTAAATTCTAATTCGCACTACTGGAATAACTTATTACGTACTTTCCCACCTAACAGGCTGTAGACAAAACAAAACCGAATATCAACTTTATAATGCTTCTGATCTCGTATTCTGTTTTTGTTGGTTGAATTGCTCAAACTCACCCTAAGGTTACTAAATTAGTTGTCGTATATTGTTGGTTTTGGCTCTAATTGCTATGTTTTTGTTACAAGTCTGATCGCTGGAGGGTGCCACTACAATTTATTGATTGTGCTCGTGTCGAAAATGAAATTAGTCGCTGCATAGAATACTGTTTTTTATTGTCTCGAAAATTAATTACATGCATTTTTTATAACTTGTCAAAGTTATTTAAGACTAGATGCATTTTAAAATATCAAGTGATGCTGGGGAAAGTCAGGTCTGGATTTCAATCGGAAAATATTACACTTCAAAATAAATTTATGCACAATAAACTTTCTATTGTTTATAACAATTAATCAGAAATAGTTAATTTTATTAAATTGTAAGTATTTGTGACCAGCTTTCAACTCTCTATTAAGTTAAATACAAATACAAGAAAGCAATATTGCCAGAGCGGTGGCAATAAGGCCCCAAAGGTATTTCAGAGAAGCCCAGTAATGGTCAGACTTGGTTCAATTTCATCGGCTAGCCGCAAAGTCAGACCGCATCTCAGTTATCCCGAAGATGTACTTTTGTGCCTCTAAACGATTATTTCGCTTTTCTCTTAAGAATTAAGATGCTCCAGAAATGCTTTATATAAGACGAATATAATATAGAACGCATTTCCCCTGATGCTGAAGAAAAAAAAGTATATATATACACGGGTGAGTCATAACTATTGGAACATAAGATAAGGGCAGATTGTTTGGACCAAAATAGGGCGATAGGACCAAATATGCCTCAATAAAATATTGCTAAAGATAAAGGGCTTTAAAGTTGAATTTGAAGTATTTTATCGATTGTTATCAAAATCGGCACAGAGACCTAATTTTATACAGGGAATATTATTTTATGTATTATATTACAATTTATTACAAGGGGAGCCACGTGAAGGATTTCTGATAATAGAATTTTTTTTGACGGAACTTTTTAGTGATTTTATTAAAACATATGACATAAACACAATTTCTACGTAAAATTAGTACTCTTGTTTAAACACGATATTTTTTCGAGAAAAAAGCAATTGAAGAGTTCAGAGTATCAGAAGGGGATTTCAAATATTATTTTATTCATGAAGAGTGTGCTTTGGACTGTCAGATAATTTTTGATGGTAAATGACATTTTTTGTCAGTGAATAATTTTTGCTGCGAATTTATAGTCAATTGTTGAATTTTTTTAAAGTTATCATATACTTTTGCCTCGTAATAATCATTTTACGGTATGAATTGTTATATCCAGGCAGAAGGCAACCAAATCACAAAATTTTTTCAATTCTAACGTATCGTTTGGGTGGAACCGGGTCATTTCACAATAAAAATCAAGGTAGTCGTCCGAAACAAATCACACCTAATCGAGAAGATGAAATTTTGGTTTGAATAGATCAAAATCCTACAGTAAGTTTACGTCATTTGTCAGCAACAACCGGAGTAAGTCAGTCGTCTAGTATTAGAATTATAAAAAAAGAAAAGTTCCACCCTTATCACTCCACTCTTGTTCAAAATTTGCTTCCAAGAGATCTCCCACGACTGTTACAGTTTTGTCAACGTATTCTCAACAAGCATAATGATGACCGAACTTTTATTAAGAATATTATGTTCACCAGACGAGGGGTATATTTAATTGGCGACACAGCCATTATTGGGAATAACAAAATCCGCATGCTCTGAGAGAAAGACATTTTCAGCATGAGTTTGAATTGAATCTTTGGTGTGGCATTATAGGCGACCAGCTACCAGGGCCATATGTTCTGCCTCCAAATTTGAATCCAGATTCTTATTTATTTTTCTTGCAACATACTTTTAGTGATATTTAGGATAATCTGTCACTAGCTGTAAAAAAGCAAATGTGGTTTATGCAGGATGGAGCTCCACCCCATTTCCCATTAGTTGTTATAAATCATGTAAGTGACATATTTCCTCAACGATGGATTGGCAGAGGAAGTGATTTTGAATTTGTATAACCCGTTTGATTTTAATGTTTGGGGACATATGAATTCCTTAGTTTATGCCAATTGAATTAACTCAAGAGACGAACTCTGGCGAAAAAAAACAAAATGCGACTAACTCTATAAGGGGACAGAATAATATTTTCCGAAAGTCCTTTACTAAAAGAATTAGAAAGGGCATAGAAGTCGGAGGAGGCCACGTAGAATATTTAATTTGAGTTTGCTCTTCTTATGTTACATTGTTTCTAATTATGATTTATCGTCGAATTAGGATCCTTACGTTACAAGTTTTTTCATTGTCCGTTACTTGAAATCACCTTCCGATAGATAGATAGGTAGATAAATATGGGGCTTAAGTGCTTCTAAGAGCCTTTCCACTACGACCTTTGCAGATCTATTGTGTATGCCCTCCTGTTATTCTAGAGTTCCTTGTCTAGCCCCGTTCTTATTACCAGACGGATGGCAAACCTCAGGTCCTCCATATACTGGAAGGGTTGTGGTTTTTCCTCCCCTATCGTTGAAAACCTCAGCCTAGTCAGGCCTTCGCAGTAGCACAGTATGTGAACTGGGGTTTCCTCATCTTCTTGGCAGAACCTACATATGGTTGTTTTTGCCAATCCGATGTTATTCATGTGTTTGTTGACTCTACAATGCCCTGTCAGGAGCCCAACCAGGATCCTGATTGTTTTCCTATTCTGGCTCAGTAGATACTCCGTGAATTTTGGCGAGGGTTCCTTGATGGACTCTTTGGCCTGCCTCATTTTTGGCACCTTGTTCCACCATTCTCGAGACTGATTTTTTATACATGTGCTGCTATTTGTTTTTTGCAGCGCCTTCGCTATGCCACAGAAAGGTTCTGGGCCAATGGGAGCACAACGTGTCCTTTCTCGGGCTAGTGAGTCTGCCTCTTCATTGTCCTTGTGATCTGAGTGGTCTGGTACCCAGGCTACGGACAATATATTACGACTGCCCAGCTCTTGTAGCGTTTCCAAGCAGTCCCAAACAAGTTTGGAATTTATCTGCATGGAGCTGATCGCTTTTATAGCCCATTGGCTGTCGGAGTATATGGCAATGGTCTTTTCCTCCAACTCTTGCCTTAATAGCTTCCCTGCACAGTGCTGCATTGCTGCAACTTCTGCCTGGAATATCGTCACATGCTTACCTAAGCTCAGTGTGACTCTTATCTTTGGCTTGGCTATATATATTCCTGCTCCTACACCTTCCTCGGTTTTTGAGCCATATGTGTAGCAGGCCATTTCTGCGTTAATTGGGGGTCCTTCCTTCCACGATTCTCTGCCTGTTATGACTGATTTGAAGTTTTTCCCGAAGCTATACTTGAGAATCATCTTGTTCGATGGCATTCCCATTATGTGGTCGATTTCCAACTCTTTGTATAGCTCGTTATACACCTTACCGTGTAGTCTACTCATGGATGCCCTTCCGATACTCTGAACCGTTCAATTGCGTTTTTGTCGAAAACGGATGAAAATATCGTGTTTAAATAGGAGTACCAATATTCCGTAGAAATGATGTTTATGTCATATTTTCCAATCAAAATCAATAAAAAACTTCGTCAGAAAAGTTACCAGTCGATTTCATCATCAGAAATCCTTCACGGGCGCCCCCTGTAACAAAATGTAAAATAATACATACAATAATATTCCCTGCATAAAATTATGAAACTGTGCCGATTTTGATAACAATTGATAAATATATAGTGAACTTATTAGCAAAAAAACGAGAAAAAAGATTCCACTTTAATGCGCTTTATCTTTTTCCACAGCCATATTTTATTTAGGCACATTTGGTCCTATCGCCATATTTTGGTCCAAACAATCTGCCCTTATCCTATGTTTGAATAGTTATGACTCACCCTGTATACTTGAAAAATAATATAATTTCATATTTTCCGTTTCATTTTAATAGAAACACACTAAAAAAAGTTTTTCTACAAACATGTTTTCTTTATAAAAGTCAAGATCAATTAAAAATTCATTAAAAAAATCCTTCAACAAAGACACCAGCCACCTATTTACATAACAAAGAAGACATCTTTATAATATGATAAATCCGATACAAAGTATAAAAAAGACCTACCTAGTTTCTTGAATGGTCCTTCTTGGTATGTGCAAATCTTCCGGATCCAACAAATCTTCAGGTGAATTCCACCTTTGTTCCACACTACCACCTTCTTTCACCACCAACGGTCCGATTTTTTTACCACTACCACTAGATCCATCAAGATTAGTATCTTCTTCGTCCTCTACTTCTTGATCAGTGTCACCACCGGGAATGACTTGGTATTCTCCGTTACGCCGGTCCGTAACCACAGCTATTTCCTGATTAACATTCACTCCACCGTTAATTTTAAGTCCCTTATGGTTCATTTCTATCTTTTCATAATTGTCTTCTCGTCGACACTCGCGGGTCCTCCACTTTAACGTCTGTTTTTTTCTTATTGAGTATATACACATAGATGTTACACATGATATAATTACGAATATTATGCCGGTTACAACACTAGCTATTAGGATTTTATTGGAGAAGCCCGTTTCTGGAGGTTTCTTGGACACTGCTAACGTTACGCTAGCTTCGGCCTTGCCTGCTTTATTTTCCGCTGAGCAGATGTAGGTTCCTGCATCTTGTAGGTCTGCGCTGAAGATGGTTAACTCACTGGAAGTGTTGCTTAGATGTACTATGTAGAGTTTCTTGCCACCTGAAAGTGAATTTTAAAATGAAAATGGTTCTGTGGTAGAAGGACGAATTTATTACCTGTATTCGAAGTTCCAGATAAGTTAGCGATCACTTTATTTTTCATCAGCCAACGAACATTTGGCTCTGGAATTCCTGCTATCCTACAAGTCATGCTAACATTTTTACCTTCCACTCCGTATGCGTTATTGTTATAAGCAAATATTTCCGGCACACAAGCGTATTCATCTAAATCCAATTTATCCCAAGACTTCATAAACAACCTTTTAGGACTATGACAAACTGGTGGTACACCGAACGGAACGTTTTGTCGAATCATCCACGCTCTCAAGGGCATGAGACTGCAAGTGCAATTCCATGGGTTCCCTTCCAACTCTAGGCCGTGAAGACTTTGTAAACTTGTGAAAGAATTTGAAGAAACGTCAGTAAGTTTGTTGTTGTCCAACTTTAACCACTCTAGGGATTTTCCTAGACCTGCGAAAGCTCTGGTTTCTATAAAGTTCAGTTTACATTCCGATATTTCTAGTCTTATCAGTTGAGGAATGTGTAGAAATGCATCGTTGAAGATCTTCTGTATGGGATTGCCGTTTATCTTCAACTCTCGCAATTCAGTTACTGAATCGAACGTATGCGAAGGAACGTTTGTTAACAAATTGTAGCTCAAGTCGAGTTCCACTAGGTTAATAAGGTGCTTAAACGCGTATCTTTCTAAGGTTTTTAAACGACACTTTGCCAGGAATATTTTTTGTAAGTTAACCAGACCTGCTTTATTAAATTCTTCATGTTTTATAGTCGTTAAATTGTTCCCTGTAAGATCTAAGATTTGCGTACCGGCTTCCAGTTGGAGTGGGACGTACGAAAGGTTTGCATTCCAACAAATTACCGATTCCTTTCCACTTTTCCATTTGCATTCACATAATCGTGGACAACCAGCTTTTGATAGATGTATAATGTAGTAGCAAAATATTATTACTAATTGTAAGTTTGTTGGCATGGTGAATGTTCTTTTAACTGTTCTTATTGTCATCGTTATCTTCATCCTCAGTCTCCATTTTAGATTTACACGGTAGCGTTTTGGTGGTGTCAATCTGAAACAAAATATATTGATATTATAGTCAATATACTTACATACGTCATTGTTTTTCAGCTGACGAAAAATATTTTTTCTACATCTGCTATGAAAAGTGACGTATTTCTCATACCTTACTTGATTTCAAAACCAAATATTGCTCATACTGTGAGAAATAATATTTCTCACGGCACTTTGCCCACGCCACATATATTTATATGGAGAATCAAATAAAATCGACAAAAACTTAGTAGGCTACTGTCATCTTTAAATACCTAATTAGTTGTCACAAAACTGTCAGATTATATTAGAGAATATGTTAAAAACTTTAAAAAATTGTCAAAAATTTTGAAATATGTTCAAAAATTTGGAAAAATGGTCAATAATTGTCAAAAACTGTCAAAGTTTTGAAAAAATGGTTAATAATTGCCACATATTTTCAAAAATTGTCAAAAATTTGGAAAAATGGCAAATAATTGTCAAAAACTGTCAAAATTTCGAAAAAATGGTCAATAATTATAAAAGACTGTCAAAAATGGTCAATAATTGTTGAAAATTGTCAAAGATTTGGAAAAATTGTCAATAATTGTCAGAATCTGTAAAAAATTTTCAAATATTTTAAAAAATGGTCAAAAATAGTCAATAATTGTTAAAATTTTGAAAAATGATCAAAAACTGTTAAAATTTTTGAAAGTTGTCAAAAATGGTCAATAATTGTCAGAAACTGTCAAAAATGGTCAATAATTGTTAAAATTTTGAAAAATGGTCGAAAATTGTTAAAATTTTGAAAAAATTGTCAATAATTATAGAAAAATGTCAAAAATGGTCAATAATTGTTGAAAATTGTCAAAATTTTTGAAAAATTATCAAAAATGGCCAATAATTGTCAGAACCTGTAAAAAATGCTCAAAAATTGGCAAAAATGGTCAATAATTGTTAAAATTTGGAAAAATGGCCTAAAATGGTCAAAGTTTTTGAAAAATTGGTCAATTGTCAAAAATTGTAAAAAATTGTCAAAAATTGTCAAAAATTGTCAATAATTATAAAAAACTGCCAAAATGGTCAATAATTCTTAAAAATTGTCAAAATTTTTGAAAAATTGTCAAAAATGGTCAATAATTGTCAGAACCTGTCAAAAAGCTCAAAAATTGTCAAAAATGGTCAATAATTGTTAAAATTTGGAAAAATGGTCGGAATTTTTGAAAAATTGTCAAAAAAGATCAATAATTGTCAAAACTGTCAAAATTGTTCAATAATTGTCAAAATTTGAAAAAATAGTCAAATTTTTTTGAAAAATGGTCAATAATTATCAGAAACTGTCAAAAATGGTCAATAATTTGTTGAAATTTTGATAAATGGTCAAAAATTGTCAAAACTTTGAAAAAATGGTCAATAATTATAAAAAACTGTCAAAAATGGTCAATAATTGTAAAAAATTGTAAAACATATTTGAAAAATGTTCAAAAATTGTCAAAAGTGGTCAATAATTGTCAGAACCTGTCAAAAATGGTCAAAAATTGTCAAAAATGGTCAATAATTGTTAAAATTTGGAAAAATGGTCTAAAATGATCAAAATTTTTGAAAAATTGTCAAAAATGATCAATAATTGTAATTATATTAGAGAATATGTTGAAAATTTTAAAAAATTGTCAAAAATTTTGAAATATGGTCAAAAATTTGGAAAAATGGTCAATAATTGTCAAAAACTGTCAAAGTTTTGAAAAAATGGTTAATAATTGCCACATATTTTCAAAAATTGTCAAAAATTTGGAAAAATGGCAAATAATTGTCAAAAACTGTCAAAATTTCGAAAAAATGGTCAATAATTATAAAAGACTGTCAAAAATGGTCAATAATTGTTGAAAATTGTCAAAGATTTGGAAAAATTGTCAATAATTGTCAGAATCTGTAAAAAATTGTCAAATATTTTAAAAAATGGTCAAAAATAGTCAATAATTGTTAAAATTTTGAAAAATGATCAAAAACTGTTAAAATTTTTGAAAGTTGTCAAAAATGGTCAATAATTGTCAGAAACTGTCAAAAATGGTCAATAATTGATAAAATTTTGAAAAATGGTCGAAAATTGTTAAAATTTTGAAAAAATTGTCAATAATTATAGAAAAATGTCAAAAATGGTCAATAATTGTTGAAAATTTTCAAAATTTTTGAAAAGTTATCAAAAACGGCCAATAATTGTCAGAACCTGTAAAAATAATGCTCAAAAATTGGCAAAAATGGTCAATAATTGTTAAAATTTGGAAAAATGGTCTAAAATGGTCAAAATTTTTGAAAAATTGTCAAAATTGATCAATAATTGTCAAAAATTGTCAAAAATGGTCAAAAATGGTCAAAAATTGTCAATAATTATAAAAAACTGCCAAAATGGTCAATAATTCTTAAAAATTGTCAAAATTTTTGAAAAATTGTCAGAAATGGTCAATAATTGTCAGAACCTGTCAAAAATGCTCAAAAATTGTCAAAAATGGTCAATAATTGTTAAAATTTGGAAAAATGGTCAGAATTTTTGAAAAATTGTCAAAAAAGATCAATAATTGTCAAAACTGTCAAAATTGTTCAATAATTGTTAAAATTTGAAAAAATAGTCAAATTTTTTTGAAAAATGGTCAATAATTATCAGAAACTGTCAAAAATGGTCAATAATTTGCTGAAATTTTGATAAATGGTCAAAAATTGTCAAAACTTTGAAAAAATGGTCAATAATTAAAAAAAACTGTCAAAAATGGTCAATAATTGTAAAAAATTGTAAAAGATTTTTGAAAAATGTTCAAAAATTGTCAAAAGTGGTCAATAATTGTCAGAACCTGTCAAAAATGGTCAAAAATTGTCAAAAATGGTCAACAATTGTTAAAATTTGGAAAAATGGTCTAAAATGATCAAAATTTTTGAAAAATTGTCAAAAATGATCAATAATTGTAATTATATTAGAGAATATGTTAAAAATTTTAAAAAATTGTCAAAAATTTTGAAATATGGTCAAAAATTTGGAAAAATGGCAAATAATTGTCAAAAACTGTCAAAGTTCGAAAAAATGGTCAATAATTATAAAAGACTGTCAAAAATGGTCAATAATTGTTGAAAATTGTCAAAGATTTGGAAAAATTGTCAATAATTGTCAGAATCTGTAAAAAATTGTCAAATATTTTAAAAAATGGTCAAAAATAGTCGATAATTGTTAAAATTTTGAAAAATGATCAAAAACTGTTAAAATTTTTGAAAGTTGTCAAAAATGGTCAATAATTGTCAGAAACTGTCAAAAATGGTCAATAATTGTTAAAATTTTGAAAAATGGTCGAAAATTGTTGAAATTTTGAAAAAATTGTCAATAATTATAGAAAAATGTCAAAAATGGTCAATAATTGTTGAAAATTGTCAAAATTTTTGAAAAGTTATCAAAAATGGTCAATAATTGTTGAAAATTGTCAAAATTTTTGAAAAGTTATCAAAAATGGCCAATAATTGTCAGAACCTGTAAAAAAAGCTCAAAAATTGGCAAAAATGGTCAATAATTGTTAAAATTTGGAAAAATGGTCTAAAATGGTCAAAATTTTTGAAAAATTGTCAAAATTGATCAATAATTGTCAAAAATGGTCAATAATTGTTAAAATTTGAAAAAATGGTCAATTGTCAAAAATTGTCAAAATTTTCGAAAAATTGTCAAAAATTGTCAAAAATTGTCAAAAATTGTCAAAAATTGTCAAAAATTGTCAATAATTATAAAAAACTGCCAAAATGGTCAATAATTCTTAAAAATTGTCAAAAATGGTCAATAATTGTCAGAACCTGTCAAAAATGCTCAAAAATTGTCAAAAATGGTCAATAATTGTTAAAATTTGGAAAAATGGTCAGAATTTTTGAAAAATTGTCAAAAAAGATCAATAATTGTCAAAACTGTCAAAATTGTTCAAAAATTGTTAAAATTTGAAAAAATAGTCAAATTTTTTCGAAAAATGGTCAATAATTATCAGAAACTGTCAAAAATGGTCAATAATTTGTTAAAATTTTGATAAATGGTCAAAAATGGTCAAAAATTGTCAAAAATGGTCAATAATTGTTAAAATTTGGAAAAATGGTCTAAAATGATCAAAATTTCTGAAAAATTGTCAAAAATGATCAATAATTGTCAAAATTGGTCTATAATTGTCAAAAATAGTCAATAATTGTTAAAATTTGGAAAAATGGTCTAAAATGGTCAAAGTTTTTGAAAAATTGTCAAAATTGATCAATAATTGTTAAAATTTGAAAAAATGGTCAATTGTCAAAAATTGTCAAAAATTTCGAAAAATTGTCAAAAATTGTCAAAAATTGTCAAAAATTGTCAAAAATTGTCAAAAATTGTCAAAAATTGTCAAAAATTGTCAAAAATTGTCAAAAATTGTCAAAAATTGTCAAAAATTGTCAAAAATTGTCAAAAATTGTCAAAAATTGTCAAAAATTGTCAAAAATGGTCAAAAATTGTCAATAATTATAAAAAACTGCCAAAATGGTCAATAATTCTTAAAAATTGTCAAAATTTTTGAAAAATTGTCAGAAATGGTCAATAATTGTCAGAACCTGTCAAAAATGCTCAAAAATTGTCAAAAATGGTCAATAATTGTTAAAATTTGGAAAAATGGTCAGAATTTTTGAAAAATTGTCAAAAAAGATCAATAATTGTCAAAACTGTCAAAATTGTTCAAATAATTGTTAAAATTTGAAAAAATAGTCAAATTTTTTTGAAAAATGGTCAATAATTATCAGAAACTGTCAAAAATGGTCAATAATTTGTTGAAATTTTGATAAATGGTCAAAAATTGTCAAAACTTTGAAAAAATGGTCAATAATTATAAAAAAACTGTCAAAAATGGTCAATAATTGTAAAAAATTGTAAAACATTTTTGAAAAATGTTCAAAAATTGTCAAAAGTGGTCAATAATTGTCAGAGCCTGTCAAAAATGGTCAAAAATTGTCAAAAATGGTCAACAATTGTTAAATATTGGAAAAATGGTCTAAAACGATCAAAATTTTTGAAAAATTGTCAAAAATGATCAATATTTGTAATTATATTAGAGAATATGTTAAAAATTTTAAAAAATTGTCAAAAATTTTGAAATATGGTCAAAAATTTGGAAAAATGGTCAATAATTGTCAAAAACTGTAAAAGTTTTAAAAAAATGGTTAATAATTGCCACATATTTCCAAAAATTGTCAAAAATTTGGAAAAATGGCAAATAATTGTCAAAAACTGTCAAAGTTCGAAAAAATGGTCAATAATTATAAAAGACTGTTAAAAATGGTCAATAATTGTTGAAAATTGTCAAAGATTTGGAAAAATTGTCAATAATTGTCAGAATCTGTAAAAAATTGTCAAATATTTTAAAAAATGGTCAAAAATAGTCAATAATTGTTAAAATTTTGAAAAATGATCAAAAACTGTTAAAATTTTTGAAAGTTGTCAAAAATGGTCAATAATTGTCAGAAACTGTCAAAAATGGTCAATAATTGATAAAATTTTGAAAAATGGTCGAAAATTGTTGAAATTTTGAAAAAATTGTCAATAATTATAGAAAAATGTCAAAAATGGTCAATAATTGTTGAAAATTGTCAAAATTTTTGAAAAGTTATCAAAAATGGTCAATAATTGTTGAAAATTGTCAAAATTTTTGAAAAGTTATCAAAAATGGCCAATAATTGTCAGAACCTGTAAAAAAAGCTCAAAAATTGGCAAAAATGGTCAATAATTGTTAAAATTTGGAAAAATGGTCTAAAATGGTCAAAATTTTTGAAAAATTGTCAAAATTGATCAATAATTGTCAAAAATGGTCAATAATTGTTAAAATTTGAAAAAATGGTCAATTGTCAAAAATTGTCAAAATTTTCGAAAAATTGTCAAAAATTGTCAAAAATTGTCAATAATTATAAAAAACTGCCAAAATGGTCAATAATTCTTAAAAATTGTCAAAAATGGTCAATAATTGTCAGAACCTGTCAAAAATGCTCAAAAATTGTCAAAAATGGTCAATATCTGTTAAAATTTGGAAAAATGGTCAGAATTTTTGAAAAATTGTCAAAAAAGATCAATAATTGTCAAAACTGTCAAAATTGTTCAAAAATTGTTAAAATTTGAAAAAATAGTCAAATTTTTTCGAAAAATGGTCAATAATTATCAGAAACTGTCAAAAATGGTCAATAATTTGTTAAAATTTTGATAAATGGTCAAAAATGGTCAAAAATTGTCAAAAATGGTCAATAATTGTTAAAATTTGGAGAAATGGTCTAAAATGATCAAAATTTCTGAAAAATTGTCAAAAATGATCAATAATTGTCAAAATTGGTCTATAATTGTCAAAAATGGTCAATAATTGTTAAAATTTAAAAAAATAGTCAAAAATTTTGAAAAAATGGTTAATAATTGTCAAGAATTATCAAAATTTTTGAAAAATGGTAAAAAATTTACGAAAAATGGTCAAAAATGGTCATTCTATTGTGCATAAGAAGCAAGTTTCTATCGGCGGTCCGACGACCGCTCACCTTTTCTTTTTGTTTTACTAACCATGAAAATAAATATTAAGTTACTTTACTTGTATTCTTTAAATTTGTGCAGTTGTAGAAAAAGTATAGTGTGCAACATGTGGGGAAAGTACTTTTCTCACTCGTGTGTTTGCGGCACTCGCCCTTTGGGCTCGTGCCACAAACTTCCACACTCGTGAGAAAAGTTGAACTTTCCCCACTTGTTGCACAATATACTATTGCTTTGTTTAGCAGATAAAAATAAACTATTTCGGGATGGATTGTGCACCTTCCCACAACTAATGTTAGACATTTTTTAGTGAAATTTCGTTCAATTTATAATAACGTTGTATATTTTCGAAGGAACGTTAACCTTTTGAATTTTATATTGAAAGGTTTCCTTGAAAAAATCTTTCCTAGAGCGAGAGAGAAAGAAAAACGTATGAACTTTTAAGTGTTTCCGACTTTTCTGTGGCTTTAAGCCGTTTTAGAAAATGAAGAATGATGTTTTCTCATTTTTCTGCAATTGAACTAACAACTTTTATGGTGGTGAGGTCGATTTATACAGTGCGTTTATAAAGTAACGAATACATTAATTATTAGGTAAATAAACAGTAATATGAAACAATCCCAGAACAGATCGGTTTTTGATTTTAGTTTCCTATTTTTAAAAATAATAATTTATCGTACAGGGTGAATAACTTTCAAGTAATGATGTCAGCACGAGTTTTGTTGATTAAACACCTCCTTTGCTGAGATTATTCCAGAAATGTATCACAAATTGATTCAAATTGTTACAGACTGGACAAAAACGCAAAATTTGTTTGTTTGTCATTTCGACATTGTATCTATCCTCGTTCATACGTAATTCTAGGAGCTCGACTGAACAGAAAGAATTTGAAAGTATTTCTTGCCACTTGAACTCTCATAATTATCCAACTACAAGTCCGATGAAACAGTAATTATTGTTTCTTATATTAACGTTAGAGTGGTAGTAGACATTTCCAGTTGATTTTTGCATGTGACCTGCGCTTCTGTGGTTCTGCGCAAAGACAGAGAGGAAAGTGTAAAAGGAGTTTGCGGTCTTGTCTCTCTGAATCTTTAGCTAAGAAAGGGCGAAATAAAATTCCTTTGAAGCCGCAGAGGTAATGAAGAATTATAATTTGAAAACAATAAATGTTGTTAAATAAATGGTTTAAACGATAATTCTTATCTCTGGTGATTTCTATTAAATTAATTAAAGACATATAGATTAACTAAACTGTCGATGTGTTTGGATTTAAATGGAACGACATAGATAATTATATTTTAACATGGCGGAAGCTTATAAAAAATGAATATCTGTTCTTCCTATTGAATTTTGCAAACGATACTACTATTCACTTTCCTGTTGTTTAATTCCTAAATTCTCAATTTTCTATTACCTAACATATTTGTACAGAATGCAAAGATAACCAAATTTATAAAACAAAAAAACTTTCAAGGGGCATGTCTGGTCACTTTTTCTTTAGTTAGAAATGTAAAACATTTAATTGTGAGAACCTTTTTCTTTCTTTAAATAGAATTCGATGTAACACATTTAATTGTAAAGACCTTTTTGATGTAAATCATGTAATTCTAAAATTATTATTTTCTTGGGGGGTTTAACAAATTGTGAAATAATGGAAACTGTTATTTTTCAACTTCCCGCCAAGAAAATCAATTATTCTTCCCAATGATTTTCCAAAAATCGGGAAGTTATTGTTTTTACCCCGTTTTACAAAAATCGAGGTTTCAACAATTCTCGACGTTTTGAAGCCCTACGAAGCTTTCCTGACTATTCTTCACCAAACATAGATTTCCTGTAAGTTGGAAACAATTCGGACCGATAGATTTCGAGAAATGTTTTTTTTCATTTTTTCAAAATATCTCCGAATCGGCAGAACCGATCAACCTCAAATACTAATCAAGCCCTTAACCTTGAAAACCCGCATCGATCGCCACCAAGTGCGTCAGAATCGGTTGATGCGTTCGTGAGATATCGTTGTCGAAAAAAATCGAAAAAAGTGTTTTTTTGTAATAACTCCGAAATGTTTCATCAGATCAATTTTTTTGCTGTAAATTTTTTATAGCGCTCAAAAAACTACATCGATCGCCTCCAACTGTGTGAAAATCGGTTAATTCTTTCAAAAGTTATAGCAGTTTGAAAATTAAAATGATCGTGTTTCATCGTACTTTGATGAGACTCTCTTCGAACTCAAAAGCATCGAATAGCTTTATCTTTGAGCTCGGATAGCTCAATATAACACACAAATTAAATTTTTGAGCTCGGAGAACTAGCGACAAAATCGCATGCGTTTGAAAATTGAATTTAGCGGGAAGTTGCAGGGATGGCCTTTAGGGTCAACCGATTTCCAGATTTTTTAATATCTTTTAGCGGCTTCTATGGGTTTCTATAGGCTTCTATGTTCTATGTGCTTCTACGGTTTTCTAAGAGGTTTTCTATGGGCTTATACGCTTTTGTATGAAGTTTCCTATGAAGTTTTCTATAGGCATCTATGGTTTTCTATGAGGTTTGTGAAGGTTAGTTCACAGCTTGCCTGAACTTATCAGAAGACATTGGCAGTTTATCGAAAGACTTATTTATAAAACATAAGACTTATTAAGCGCTTACCTAGAGGTTTAACTGACCTGGCACTTACTACAGGTTTACCCACCATCCATCGAGGGACCTCAACTGTAAGCATCAAGAATCACTACAGATAAGTAGCTTAAGAGCGGATAGTTTTTATTTGTACGGCATTCATATTGTTTTTATATCTTTTCTGGTTTTAAATATATGACACTAACTTAACTAACACTAACTAAAAGCAGTCAAGATAACTATTGTATTTTTTGTATAACTATTCACTATTCATCACAGATTTTCAAAAGACTTAGTAATCATTGAGTCTGTCTTTTATTTTTAACTTCAATTACCTACCTGCAGTAAGCAAGTAAACTTCAAAATACCTACTACCTAGAGTCTTTGTAGGTCTTTTCAAAGTTTTTGAGAAAACTTTGTGGCGCCCATGGTCGTTCCTTACAAGGTATTATTATTACAATAGCTCTAAATCATGTTATCCGATTAGACTATTCTCTACAATTTACTCTAGGTTCATAAGAACCCACATTCATAAAGTTGACCCTGAGAAGTGAATAAATATATTTTTTTACTGTCTAATTTTTTTTGGCACCCGACTTTAAGTTAATCTCAGGGTCTCATATTTTGGCGCTCTACATCATTGGTCTCACCGTATTGTTTATTTAATTTATGATATCGTATTCAAGAAAATGCCCTTAAATGAAAGGAAGCAACTTGAAATTTCAAAGAAACAATAAGTATGCACATTATTTGATAAAATGTATTTAGATTGTAAACGTATTTTTAAATTTACTGTGAATTTTCTTTGGTTTGTTTTTGTTAAAGTGTATGTTCATTATTTATCAATTATTTTGTAAATAACAAATTGTCAAAAACCACTTTTGAATTTTGTCCATTCTATACATGTTTGAATCAACTTCTTGGAATTAGCTCAGCAAGCGAAATCCGTTTACGATCTAGATGATTTCAAGAAATAATGTGCATACCTTTTGCCGAGTCCACACCCTATCACCAGCACCAATCACCATCAACATTTTAACTCTCTTACCTTCAGGCAAGGCAAAACTATAGGTTGCAAACTAATATAATATATGCTACACCACTTTGTATTTTGTTATTTTGCATTTGATGTTTTTTGTCATTATTATTACCATATGAAAAAAAGGTGAGCGGTCGTCGGACCGCCGACAGAAGCTTGCTTCTTATGCACAATAGAATGACCATTTTTCGTGAATTTTTCACCATTTTTCAAAAATTTTGACAATTTTTGACGAATTTTGACAATTATTGACCATGTTTGACAATTTTTCAGAAATTTTAACATATTTGGCAATTATTGACCATTTTTTCAAAATTTTGACTATTTTTGACAATTTTTTCAAATTTTAATAATCATTGACCATTTTTGACAATTATTGACCAATTTTGACAGTTTTGACAATTATTGATCATTTTTGACAATTTTTTAAAAATTTTGATGATTTTTCCAAATTTTAACAATTATTGACCATTTTTGACAATTTTTTAGCATCTTTGACAGGTTCTGACAATTATTGACCATTTTTGACAATTTTGACAATTTTTAATAATTATTGACCATTTTTGACAGTTTCTTATAATGATTGACCATTTTTTCAAAATTTTCAGAATTTTTTACCATTTTTGACAATTTTTCGAAAAATTTGACCATTTTTCAAAAATTTTGACAATTTTTGACAATTATTGAGCATTTTTCCAAATTTTTGACAATTTTTGAAAATATTTGGCAATTATTAACCATTTTTTCAAAATTTTGACAATTTTTGAAAATATTTGGCAATTAGTAACCATTTTTTCAAAATTTTGACAGTTTTTGACAATTTTTTAGGATGTTTCCAAATTATTGAAAATTTTTGACCATATTTGAAATTTTTGACCATATTTGAAATTTTTTGACAATTTTTCAAAATTTTTAACAATTATTGACCATTTTTGAAAGTATTTAACGAATTTGGACAATTATTGACCGTCTTTGACAATTATTGACCATTTTTGTCAATTTTTCAAAAATTTTAACATATTTGGTAATTATTGACCATTTTTCAAAATTTTAACAATTATTGATCCTTTTGGACCATTTTTGACAATTTTTGACGAATTTTGATTGGTTTTGACAATTATTGACCGTCTTTGACAATTATTGACCATTTTTGACAATTATTGACTATTTTTTCATAATTTTGACAATTTTTGACAATTTTTGACAATTTTTGACAATTTTTGACAATTTTTGACAATTTTTGACAATTTTTGACAATTTTTGACAATTTTTGATCATTTTTCCAAATTTTTGACAATTTTTGAAAATATGTAAAATTTTTTACCATTTTTCAAAAATTTTAACATATTTGGCAATTATTAACCATTTTTGACAATTTTTCACACTTATAGGTGTGCGAGCTCAGTGCAGCAAGAGAGATTGCGCACAGTCACTTGAATGAGTTATCGCGTGACGAACGCTTTTTCGTAACATCACACGTTTCACGAGTTCACTAGCCTTCCCAAAAGTCCTATGTCCTGTAATAAGAAGCAAGCTTCAATTTAAATTTCATTGGATTAGTGGATTATTCAGAAATCTGGCAGCACTGTTGCGTGGCTAACCCTTATTCGCTTTTTCGTAACATCACACGTTTCACGAGCTCACTAGCCTTCTCAAAATTCCTATGTCGTGCAGTAAGAAGCAAGCTTCAATAAATGTCATATCAATTAGGAAGTTCTTCCTATATTTAAATCTAGTTCAACTGAATTGAACACAACAATTTTGGCGACGATTGATGAAAATAAGAAATACGGCGATAAATACCTGAAGATGGTTGAATTAGCACCTTTGTTTGAAACTTCAACTAAACTAATAGAGACATTACAACCGACGAATAATGATTCAAATGACATTAAACATCAAATCTTGAATTCTGAACCTTTTGATGAACATTCCGAATCATTTAATCATCATCAGGAACGTCTAGAAAATTCTTTCAAACTAGAAGGAATAGATGTTTTCGACGAAGATACAAATGATGCAAACATTATGATATTGATCAATGGCCCAGGAAGTAAATATATAAAATTTTATCAAGCCTTACATCTCCTGATTTACCCAATACTTGAACATTTAGTTCACCTAAAATGAACGTTCTAACTGAGCAGCATAAATTTTTACCAAAATATCAAAATATAGATTAGTCAATCTCCAGATTTGTCGCCTCTCTTAAAGCAAATAAATTATTGTGATATTGAAGTTAAATGTAAAGAACACAGCGCCTATGGTAATTGCAAAAATGATGTGATCGAAATACTTTTACGAGCACATCAAATTAAAAATAAACCTTTCACTTTTGAGTATGACACGGCACTCCAGTAACACTAATATCAGAAAGAGATTTCAATAATTTAGAATTAAACGAACCTATCCAAAACACGAACATAAAATTCCGTTCCTATAATATTCATATTTTCAATCCATTGGGATATGTTCAAGTTCCTGTTTCTTTTAAAAGTAATAACATCATTGGAAAAATAACATTCGAAACATAAACTCTCTCACTATTCCTGCTCCAAATTCCGCTTCAACATTAGGTGGAATTTTTGAAGATTTTGATGATGGTTTTACTTCTACTGTAGGAAAATTCCAAACATACATTTAGTTCACTCAAACTTAAACCAAATGCCAAGACAATTTTTTTCAAACCAAGAAAAATTCCATACACTTAACAAGAGGAATTTGACACCAGGAGAATTTTTGTTTGGTAAAAATATTCGAACAAAATTAGATCTCATTCGACCTCAAAAACCAAATAAAAATAATGCAATTCAACCAAATTTTGAAAAATTTCACCTAATCGGAAGAAGAGTACAATCACGAAATTATCATGAAAACATTTATTGGAAGTATGAAACTATTACAAATGGCCTATGATAATTACATTATATAATTGAATTGGATGATAGCTTCATGATAAAAAGGCATTTCAATCAACTCCGATCGTGCAATATTAAGAAGCCTATCACTATAACCTAATTTAAAACAATAAAACAACACAAGGAAAATAAATAAAGACAGCAAAACAATCCTCAACAATTTCCACTACCACCCATGAGACAGTATAGAGTTTTTAGACCCACTGTGGTCTCTCAAAATTTTCAATATGACAACCGATCCTTAGAAGTATCGACTCAAGAGCCGACAAGTACGACTGCGGTCCAAGAAAACGAAGTAATTATGATTTTGATGAGTTTGTTCAAACTAAATGTACATCAATATAGATCTATATTCAATAGTTTTCCACCTCCTTATAACACGAGTACTACAGTGCAGAGCACTGAGCAGCAACAAAGTAATCGTATTTTGAATCCACAAACAAGCCCAAGACGATCTTCAAAAATCCGAAGACCACCTGACCGTTTGTATTATGATTAAATCTTTCAACTACAACCCGGAGAATTACCTAATATAGGTATATGCTAGACCACTTTGTATTTTGTTATTTTAAATTTGATGTTTTTTGTCATTATTTTACAACTGTCAGTTATAGAGAAATTAATGTCATATCAATTAGTGAATTCTTCCTATTCAAATCTAGTTTAACTGAATTGAACACAACACAAACTATGAAAAAAGCAGAGTGACATCTGAATGTCTAAGTTTAACGAGATTTCGTCCTTGTAGAAATAAACAAATCATCTGAACGGGATATAAATAACTGCAATAACGCGTTTTCTCTCTGCAAATTCGGTCTAATGTCCTGCAGAAAATCGAGACACGATATAGGCGGAACCAAAGCCAGATATTCTTCAGTCCTGTTAATAAGATTCATGGATTTAGATTTAAGGCACTGGTTGGAAGACGAAAACAATATTTCAATGTAGTAGATATTTGACAGTAAAAATCTAGGGTTGTTTTGGAATACGGCGTGGTGAAATTTAGGATCTTCGTTTGTTTGTATTTATATAAAAAAAGCTCAGGATGGAATAAGAATATTTTGTCCTGTCGTCCAAATACTATAAGTGAGATTGGAAAATGTGCGTGAGAGTATACATGGAAACTTTGAAAACTTGGCATTATATACAAACTCTTGTTGGAAACCGGAATAGTTTTTTGGTAGACCTGTTTGGTATTCTTTTTTTTCACGGCTGTACCTTCATAAAACTATTACTGCGTTCAGTATCTACATCGCCTTCACTAAGAACAGAAAACTCAACCTCAAAACCATTAAACTTGATGGGAGCAAGGTTGAATGGAGACAAGAAGTAAAGTATCTAGGTTTGACTCTAGACAGTAAACTCCTGTGGAACAAACACGAAAAGGAGATTGTATACAAAGCAAAACTGGCTTTGATGGTAGGGAGAAATTGGGGTTGTACCCAAAAATCCTGAGCTGGATGTATACTGCCATAGTGAGACCAATTATCACTTATGGAGCCATTGCGTGGAGTAGTAGAGCTAGCTTATTGACGACGTGAGAAAACCTCTCCAAAATTCAGACTAGCCTGTATGTGCATTATAGGGGAAATGAGAACATGCCCAACGGCAGCAATGGAAGTGTTGCAGAAAGAACAAGATACAGTCTTAGTGGAGAGGGAATCATTAATAAAAAAACTACGGGCGCGTATAGTGCATACATTGAAGAGAGGGGCCAATTGGTGCTATCTATGGTTGTTCCAAAAATGGATGGATCAACAAAGATTTATTTTTTGAGTGGATCGTACATTTCAATCAGTTTGTTAAGGCAACAACCGATGATCTGGTGTTGCTTGTGCTGGACAATCACGGGAGCCATATTTCACTAAATATATATTAATGTTGCAGAGCTAATGCAATTGTTATGGTATCAATTCCTCCGCATACATCACATAAACTTCAACCACTCGACTTAACTTTCTTCGGACCTCTCAAAGCGGCTTTTAATCTGGAGTGTGATTTATATCTTAAAAATCGTACTTACCAAAAAATTACGCATTAAGAACTAGCCGGTCTTTTTAATAGAGCATATCTAAAAGCAGCTTCAATGGAAAAAGGAATTTCTGGATTCAGGGCTACTGGAATATGGCCCCTGGACTCTGATAAATTTTCGGATGATGAATTTTTTACAGTAGATCACACAGACGTCACCAATATTCAAATCCCAATTGACTTCAGTGAAACTGTCACTAATTAAATTGATCAATCGAACCAAGAAAATATAGAACAACCTGGAACTCAAGAAAATATAGAACCTCCTGGAACTTCGAAACAGAATATTGCAGTAAGGAAAGTTCATTTTAATAACCAGCAGCAACCTATTACCTCTAAGCAAGCTAAAAATGGAATCACTCCTCCTCAAAGCGAAAGAAAACCTACTCAGATCTTAAAACAAAACTCATCTCTCAATGACTCACTAAATCTTATAGAACAAATAGCGCCGCTGCCAGTAATGACAGAAAAAATCCCACAAAAAACAACATTCGGAGATTTTTACTTCCAGTCCATTGAAAAAATTACTTGAAGCTAAACAAGAAAAAAAAAGAGAATACGGAGAAACTTACAGAAGACAAAAAGAGAAATAGAAAGAGAAAGATTGTTAATAAGGCAGCAAATGAAAAAACACTGTCACGAAAAACATCTTGCGTGAGAAAAACAGTAGACGATTCTGAAGATTTTGAAAGCTATGACGAAAGCCAGTTATGCGATGATGATGAATAAGACGATGTGGACCCTCAAAATAATGACGTTTGCTTGATTTGTGGAGAATTTGGACAAAATAATGAATTCTGGTACCGTTGTACTTTATGTTCAGATTGGTCACATTCTGAGTGTAGTGGATGGAGTACAGCTGATGGATACACTTGCGATATGTGTATTGCAGCAGCAAAAAAAAGGAATTTAAATATATAACGAGCCATATTTTACTCTTTTTTGGTACCTTGAAAATTTGTTAAGAACTTTTTAATTTTTCACATTTGTTAAAAAATTTAGATTGATTTTTTGTTTATGTAGTATATCGAACAATAAAACAACTACAAATTTAATAAATTTGGCTTTTTATAGATCTTAATATTAGTTAGGCATTAGACACACGTGCGCGGTATTAGCCAGAGCATGCCCCCCTTTATACGGGGGAATACCACGCTTTACTACTATCTTATGAATTTATTTGTCAAATCAAAAATATTAATAATAATAAGGTTTTAAGTAATTCCTTAAGTTACTAACATAAATCAGTCTACGTGAGGGAAAAATGAAATTGATTTATTAAGTATTAATGAAATTTTGGCCATTTCTTCTTAGGCGCGCGGTATTCCCCCAACTTCCCAGTCCCAGTCCTAAAATGGTGTGGGAATGCCTAGCAAACTCAATAAACTGGGCAAGAACTATATAGTCACCTTGCTGTGGATTCCAGGACATACTGGAATAGAAGAAAATGAAATAGCAAATGAACTAGCAAAGAGACACCCTTTTGTGGGCCGAAACCCTTTTGCGGTATCAGCCCCAATGTATTATTTGGAGAAATAGGTAGAGCCGAAAAAAGAGCAGATCTGACTATCGGAAAGATCTGGTAGGACTTAGACAACCAAAGATTCTTCTGGGTGAGTACAACCTGTTGAGATCAAATGAATGCATAAGTCAAAGTAAAACTGCTCTGAGAATTTTAACAGGAATCCTAACGGGACATTATCGCCTGAATGGTCATCTGAAAAATCTCAAAATAGTGGAGGAAGAAGAATGTAGATTCAGTGGCATGGAAGAAGAAACCTTCATCCACATACTTGCGAATTTTACAGAAATTCAGAATCCAAGGGCACAACACCTAGGGGAGTACTGGATAGAAGAGGGACATTTACCAAAGTTAAAGCCAGTAGATATCCTAAAATTCTGTCGGGAAATAGGACTAAGGGAGCTAATAGTATCTGAGACATTCCTGAATGTCACCCCAATATACATACATACATAAATACATCTACATCGCGGAGGCGACGGATTTTTGGTCACGGGATCACAGATTTGTTATAGGCAACACCGAAAAGAGGAGAAGATCTGACCATTTGAAAGGGATTAGACAATCAAAAATATTCCTGGGGCACTACAACCTGGTGAAAAAAAGATGAATGACTGTGCCAGAGTAAAACTGCACTTAGCGTTTTAACAGGTGTCCTGACGGGACACTGTCGCCTGAATGGGCACCTTAAAAAGCTCAAAATAGTGGAGCAAGAAGAATGTAGTTTCTGTGGAATGGAATACGAAACCTCTATCCACATACCTGCGGATTGCATAGCAACACAGAATCCTAGGGCACAACACCTAGGAGGAGACTACTGGATAGAGGAGGTCTAAAGGAACTACTAATCTCTGAGACTTTTCCCAGGATCTAAATAGGAGGAAGGGCGCACAATGGATCTTTTAGTTTTCAGTGAATATCACCCCAATATACATACATACAACCTCAATATCAGATCAAATCTGTTCCGTCGGTAGGAATACCTTGAGCAAATAGATTCACCTCGGACTGAGCTAACTTGAATGATCGAGATTCACCTCTCTTATATCTAGATATCATAAACGAACGATTTAGACAAGTTTGACTGATCGGATGTGAATACCGAACGGGCCTAGTTATACTTTGTCCAGATTTCTTTCAGGCACGATGTAAATAAAAGCATGTGGGCAGTTAAATTGA
Source organism: Lochmaea crataegi (assembly GCA_947563755.1). NCBI lineage: Eukaryota > Metazoa > Arthropoda > Insecta > Coleoptera > Chrysomelidae > Lochmaea > Lochmaea crataegi. The sequence goes on from OX387429.1 coordinate 27,946,705, forward strand.
GCAGGGCCGCATTTTATTTTACGGTCTTGCAAATAAAGTATGTGTAACGCAACATCCCATTTCAGGTTTAAGAAATAATTAGTTAGTATCAGTACATTATAAATTCACAAAGAATATGAGTATCAAGTTTCACATTATTTTTCTTGTTACATTTCATTCAGTATATATGAACAGATTATTCGATGTAAATGGATACGTAAGATGTAAATGGATACGTAAGATGAAAATGAATTATCTGGGAATTTGGAGAATATAATGAATCGAATTTTGGTAGAGTACAGAGCTTTTTCAAAGATTAATTTGCTCTTGGCTGTTTCATTGTTCGATTATATATTATAATTAATAACAGCTATAGACTCGTGCGAAATGACTATCATTACGTGCTCATCAAACCTTACTATTTACGTTGTCAGAGTCAAAACGTTTTAGATTTCCTTGTAACGAATAAGAGGGATTTGTGTCCTTAATAAGTTAACTATTTTATTATGAGGTATTGAAACGTTATCTTTGCCGATAACATTTTAAATAGAAATTTCTTGAAATTTATCTTCTGGTGGAATAGACAGTAATTGTATTCGGACGAAAAATCAATAATGTGGTCTAATGATAGTTTCCGCGTAATTTGAAATATATATATATATATAGATTGTATTGTTCATCTCTAGTAATATAATAACTCTTATTATATATTGTGGCTTTTTAGAGAAAAATACCTATTTTCAAAGTACACACTTTATTTTGTTTAGCTTTCGTTGCACTTCGTCAACTTCATCAGAACAAAATCCGTGATTAAAAAATAATATCAAAAATCTTCATCATAATAAAAAATACAGAATAATTTTATAGAAAACACGTTCAAATTTTGATTATTTTACCAAAATAATGTCAAACGTCAAAATAACGTTAAAAATTGAAAGTGACAAATGAAAAGTTTTAAATTTGTGTTGGTAAATAGCAATTTTAAAGGTGGTATCTTGTATTGAATTGTCCGGTAGTTCATTGATTGATCGGAGCTAATGTGTTAATGTTTTGACTGGTATTTCTTACGGAATTATAATTATGTTTCTTCTTTTTTAGTTGCAAGTCTAAGTCTATCAGGTTTGAGTAAATTAAATTTAGTCCGTCAGTGTCTGTTTTGGTATTCATGGGATGTTTTTCTTGAGATATTCTAGCCATTTCAGTAAAAAGTCGTTCTGTATAATTTTTACATTTGTCAAGTATTTCAGTATTCTCAAAGTCTATACTATGTCCGGTGTTATGGGTATGTTGGGCTAATGCACATCGGTTCACATATCGTTTGCAATATGTTGATGATATCATCTGTGCAGTACCTGAAAAAAAACAAGAAGATTTTTTAAAACAATTTAACATTTTTCATGAGAACATCCAATTCACCTTAGAAAGAGAAACTAACCGAAGAGTACCTTTTCTAGATACACTCTTGATAAGGAAGACATCACAAGAAATTATTCTAGACTGGTACATCAAACCATCTTCTTCAGGAAAATTTCTAAATTTTCACTCATATCACCCGTATACAATGAAAATCAACCTCGTTATGGCTCTTAAAAACAGAATCTATAAAATATCTGATTCTAGTTTATACCATAAAAATATACGGCTGATTGAGAATATTCTAAAAGACAACAGCTACCCTCCAAATTTACTTAGGAAATTATTGTACAACTTGCCGATTCACCAAACCATTAACATACAAGAAAATAACATCGATGTACCTGGAGAACAACTACCAGAAGAACTACAGTTAATTACATATAAACCTTTACCATATGTAAGAAATCTAACATCAAAAATCTTCTCTATTTTTAAAGACGTTAATAACATAAGAATCGCAAACAAACCAATTAAGAAGGTAGCTAATGTTTTTTCTAAATTGAAAGATAAAATTAAAAAAGAACAACATTCTAATATCATATACAAAATTCCTTGTAAAGATTGCGAACAAAATTACATAGGACATACTTCAAGACATCTCAAAGACCGTATAACTTCACATAAAAGTGATTGCAAACGATATGTGAACCGATGTGCATCAGCCCAACATACCCATAACACCGGACATAGTATAGACTTTGAGAATACTGAAATACTTGACAAATGTAAAAATTATACAGAACGACTTTTTACTGAAATGGCTAGAATATCTCAAGAAAAACATCCCGTGAATACCAAAACAGACACTGACGGACTAAATTTAATTTACTCAAACCTGATAGACTTAGACTTGCAACTAAAAAAGAAGAAACATAATTATAATTCCGTAAGAAATACCAGTCAAAACATTAACACATTAGCTCCGATCAATCAATGAACTACCGGACAATTCAATACAAGATACCACCTTTAAAATTGCTATTTACCAACACAAATTTAAAACTTTTCATTTGTCACTTTCAATTTTTAACGTTATTTTGACGTTTGACATTATTTTGGTGAAATAATCAAAATTTGAACGTGTTTTCTATAAAATTATTCTGTATTTTTTATTATGATGAAGATTTTTGATATTATTTTTTAATCACGGATTTTGTTCTGATGAAGTTGACGAAGTGCAACGAAAGCTAAACAAAATAAAGTGTGTACTTTGAAAATAGGTATTTTTCTCTAAAAAGCCACAATATATAATAAGAGTTATATATATATATATATATATATATAAACAAAAGGGAATTCTTGACGGTAGATAATTCAATAGGTTTTATATATCTTAGGGATTCCGTCGTATATATATATATATATTGTAATGAAATATTAATTGATGAATTTAAAAAAAAAGGCTAATCACAGCAAAGAAAAACTCAACTGAATGGATTATGGAGGTCGATAAGGGGAAATAAAGAAAATTTCTTCAAAATTTAAATTTCACTATTGTTGTTGTTATTAGTATTATTATTATTATTCCAATAATTGACGATACAATGAAGTAAAAATGTTGATTTCAAATTGTTGTGGAAAATTATTAGATATAAGAAATTTATAAAAGGTATTTCAAGTGTAGTGCGCGAGATCCCCCATTTTAAACTGTAAAATAAAAAAATGTTTGATCTAGTAAGATACTAAGGATACCGACGGTTGCTAGGGAGAAAAGAAAAGGCGATAAGAAAATAATTTAAAAACGTCACGGAGAAAAAGTCAGTTTTGAAAAAAGTAAAGACCGAATTATTGGAGTGAATTCTCGGAAAAAAGTTGAGAATTGAAGAGTTAAATTGGAGGGTTATACTCCTGTGAATGAATATTTCAAGTCTATTTGAAAAAAGAAAAGAAAAATTTATGCAGTGGATGGATCTGTCAGTTTGAAGGACAGAACCAGATCAACAGGAGCAAGAAGGTATTTATTGTTTAAATTTATTCACGAAGGATTGACGAGAATTATATCAGAAGAAGAAGTTAAGATTTTAAAGAAAATTCAAGGGTTAATTGTTTGACTCCATATCCTAGAGAGCTCTCTGAAAGACAATAAAAGTAAATGAAGGTATGAACATTTAATACCAATTGTATTTTTATAGTTGTTGGGTAGTTTCATCTATTTAGATTTAATTTTTTTTTTAAATTCCATTTGTTTTTGTCTCAAATTTTATGGCCAATGTTATAACATAAATACAGGGACATATTGAGATTTGTTTATTTGTTACATTGTTACGTATATTATTGGAAGTAATAACTTCAGTGTTTGTATGTTATTTGTTTATTATATTATACTTTGGATCATTTTGAGGTTTAAATTTAAAATATAAACATATCCTCACGCCACCATAATTCCTTGTGTATGATTAAGAGTTTCATTTCGAAGACTGAGATTAGCTGGTTTTATTTTTTTTGTTTCAAACAAGTATGTGTTTATTTGCATAATTTTAACCATTGTATAATGAACTATTATTAATAATTTATTTGGCGCCCAAGTAAAACTTAATAAATATTGAATTAGAATTAGAAACCTTAACAATATATATAAAGGGGATGGTTAGACAGGTTTCCAGCTTGTTGTTCATCATTGCCTTTGGAGATATAAAGTAATAAGGAACTGTGCAGTAGTCCTGATATCGTGAATTTAATTTTTTTTCAAAAATATGGCTTGGTGAATTGACTAAATTTTTCTAGGATTATTATCATAAATCATTTTTGATTTGATTTTCGTGAATTTGTAGATGTTCTTAGATTAAAATATTAATGTATTGCCTCAATTAACATACAATATGGCTACTAATTTTTGTGATGCTACATGGCTTTACCTTTTCCATATAAATTAAATTTCTTATATTTTCATGATATATTATGTTTTAATACTGTATTGAGTAGTGGCAAAGTTGGTCAATTATTATCTCTACGAAGTGAACAAAAATTTATTTTATTTTTAAGTTTGAAAATTTGCTACTACTTAATTATTAACAATAAGCTGTTGTATTTCAATATTTTAGGTGACACACCCGGTATTCAATAAACTTTATCTTTTAGTAAAAAAGAGACAAAGCTTAAGAAATAAAGTTGCCTGCCTAATGTTATTTAAAATATCAGTTGACGTTTTGTCGGATACTCCAAATTTCAAGTAAAAAACTTTTAAAAGTTTTTTGTTGTTCAATCACTTTGAATTTTAATGTATCCTTCATTGGATTTGCAAGACATTTTTTTTATTCTATCCTGTTTTAGGATTAAGTCCTCTTCAGGTTTTGATTTGAAAAATAACAAGTGAATTTAGAGTTCGTGGTAAGGACAGCTGTGGCTGTGCTCCCAAGGATGGCCATTTGGTTATTTTCTGCAATGTATCGCTGCAGAAATTAAGATGCAGGGAAAATCCACAGAAAACCTGGATCCATCATCCCGGTAGGAAGGATGTGGGTGAGAAAAATACATAAGTATAGAAAAATTTTTATTCTGGAATATTTTTTCATAGTTCTAAATTGTCTCGGATCTGAAAAATACCCGAAACAATACACTGAAAAGTGCTGAGGTGATTGCTCTAAAAAGAGCTTTTTGTGTGATCGTCGGTGCTCCTCCTAGCTTTGATCGTCCAACTGCTTTCTGTACACTTTTGTAGACGTTGCGTCGACTATTTTCGGTGCACTTTTTTAGTATTTAGTCAATTTTGTGCCATCTCTATCGATTCGATAGAGGTGAAGTGTCCAAGAAGTCTTGATAGTTCTTCATATGGAATGGTTTGAAGAAGTCGTAAAGGTGGGTAAGGGAGTTTGTTTTTGGGGTATCAAGATAGTGGACGACGAAGTCGGGTCTTCCATGGAATTTTTAGTGAATTTTTGGCGTTTGTGTTGTTTGAAATTGTTGGAATGTTTGTGTATCCAGTTACAAGGTGAGCGGAAGATTTTGTATTGACTAAGTCTCAGAATACGCCTCTCGCAATCGAGAAGACGTCTCATCAACCGTGGGTGTAGTATAGAGTATACAAGGTATTTGTAGTCGATTACATGCAGTATGAATGTTTTGTATGTATGCAGAAGTTTTTTTGGGTGCTTTCTACCAAACTTACCACACAACAATCTGAGGAGGTTAACTCGATTCTTGACCCTACTAATCGTAGTAAGGATGTCAGGCTCCCATTTGAAGGTGTGAGTAAATATCACCCCCATGTAGGTGACCTGCCTCAATAAATCGAGTCTTTCACCCCAAAGTGAAATACGGAAATTCGTTGGTGTGGGTGTTAGGTCACTTTTGCTGGCGTTGGAGTGTTTGCATGCTATTAGTTGTATTTTATGTGGGTTTAGTGTGATTTTCCATTTGCAGCACCAATCGGAGTACCGAATGAGCGAATTTTGAGTATTTGTTTGGATTGTGTGTGTATGTATTTGGCGGTGTTGATGATAGCAGAGTCGTCTGCATACAGGTGAATGAATTGATTTTGATTTTGTGCTGTTGGTGTGTGAAAAATATGGAGAAGAGGATCGAGGTTAAAGCTATGAGGTACACCTAGTGGGGGGTGAAAGGTTCCGAGATGGAGTAGCCAATTTTATCTTTAATGGTGAGATAGGAGAAAATTAGTTTGAGAAAGTGAGCAGGAAGATTTATACTTATATACTCACAAGTCCAGCATGCCAGACTTGATCGAAGGCTTCATGAACGTCAAGAAGTACGGCTGAAGAGCATTCTCGTGTATTCTTGGATGATGATGGTGTGAAAGGCGATAATTGGATCTTGTGAGGTGTGTTCAGATCGAAACCCATGTTGGTGATCAGAAATGAGATATTGTTGCCTTTGCAGTGTTGTCAAAGTCATTATTTCACCGGAAATTCAAAAAGTGATTTAGAAGTAAATTATGGATACTTTAAGTGGAGCCCAACGCATAGAAATTTGAATTTTTAAAGCACGTAGAGATAAAACGAGAACTCAGCAACAGGTATGCGATTTGTTTAATGCAAAGTACCCAGACGATCAACAGTCAGTAAAAATGAGAAACAAATTTAGAGAAACTGGTCATGTTAAGAATATTCAAAATACTGGACGTCCCGAGGCATCAGAAAACGTGAAACTTGATGTTGTATTAAGTGTTGAAGATTATCCTCATAACACTTCACGCCAAATTGCAGCGGACACATGCATATCTCAACGGTCGGTATTACGTATTCTGAAAGACGAAAATTACCATCCGTACAAAATTCATTTACATCAAGGACTCAACGATGATGATCCCAATCGCCGTATGCAGTTTTGTGACATTTTGCAGGATTTATGTTACCGCAATCCAAGTTTCAATAAACAAATTATGTTTCCTGATCAGGCTACATTTTGCCTAAATGGTTCAGTCAAAATTGCAGATATTGGAGTAAAGATAATCCTCATTGGCTGACGGAAGGTCATACTCAACACCATCAGAAAGTTGATGTCTGGGCGGGAATAATTAATGACACAATTACTGGTCCTTATTTTTTTGGAGAAAATCTTATAGGGAAACATCTGAAATTTCAAGTCCTTGCCCAAACGCCAACAATCCTAACTCACCAGATAGCATCTGGTTATAACAAAATGGATCAGCCCCGCATTATGCACGTGATGTTCGTGAGTTTTTAAACCAGTATTTTCCTGGAAGGTGTATTGGTAGACGAGGACTATACCAGAATCTCCAGATCTTACACCACTGGTTATTTAAAACCAAAGGTTTATGTAGATAAACCGCAAAATTTACAGTAGCTGCAATACCGAATTAGAGACGAAGTTAATAGAATTACTCCGGAAATTCTACGTAATGTGCAGGAAGAATGTGTTCGTCGATTTGCTTATTGTCAAGAGACCGGTGGATGGCATCCAATTTAGCTGAAAAGTAATAATTAATTTTTTTTATTCGGTTATTTAACGTTGGTCTATTTCTGCAACTGAGGCTAATCACCTACGCCCGGAGCACTCTAACCCTAACCGAAAATTTTGCCGAATCCACTAGTGTTCCAACCAGTGGTAGCGATCTTTATCGAGCCCAACATCCATGGTCTCGGGACCTACGTCTCATCCGAAAGACTATCTACATTATACTTCATGCTCATTGGTATAATGCCTGCGAGTTGTGATATGCTACTGACCCTAGTAGTCTAAGGTGTTTCGCTGCACGAAAGTGAGTGGTCACCCATCCAGCACTAACCTCGCTCGACTCTGCTTGGCTGTGGTTATCGCATCAGAGACGTTCCACTACAGAGCTGGATCGACGCCTTATTAATTAATTTAATATTGCAGTTCGTTTATTGTAAAATTATTCTCTAATTAATGTTATAAATGAAACTAACTGTTTCTAATTAATTCCACTATTTAATTAGAAACAGTTAGTTTCATTTATAACATTAATATGAGTAGATTCCACAAAGTAAGGGTCCAAACAGTAAATTCAATTATTCTCTGATTGATTGAATTGATTTTTATTTTCCCTGTATAAGCATTAGTCAGTTAAGTATGATACTGCTTACGTATTAAAAGACCTTTCAAATGAGATATTACAAGAACCACATTCCAAAACTGGTGACGTCATCATTTTCGCACATTATTAAAAAACGGCATTTAAAATTCAAAAAACGACGTATCTCCGGATTTTTCACTAAAATGAATTGTTTGCAAAATGCTGAATTTGTTCCATAATTTAGCCGCGCTCTGTATGTACTTAACCTGGACAGATATCACGAGGTATTTTAGATTTGAGATGTTTTTTAGCACAGTTTCCCGGAGTAAGTGACCTGGGGCTGTATTCCCGACTGAGGAAGTGAAGATTCTCGAGAGAACAGATATTTTGTCTTTGTCAATGCAGTGACAGAGTAGCCAAGCAAAATGAAGACAAAATATTTGTTCTCTTGGAAAGCTCTACTTCCTCAGACAAGAATACAGCCCCATAGGAGTAACTACCCTCAAGATACAGTTCACGGATTACAAATCTCCTGAGTTCTTGGAATGCACAGCTCCCTGCAGTAAATTTCACTGGATTTAGATCCCGGTTTTCACAGTTTCCGGGTTACACTGATCCTGGTAGATATAGTATAAAATTATCTTTCTAGAATACGCGGATTACATATTTCCCGGATTATAAGTTAGAAGCATCTTCGACAAGTGAAGTAATCAGTTGAATTTGTGAGGCTTCACCTACATTTCTAATTTTGTAAATTTATATTTTAACTTCTAATTACTAACCCCTTTATAACAATTTGTAAATTCATTCTATTTTGATCATATATATATTTTTCTTATATTAAGTTTTATTTATCACACAGAAACTAATGCCCGGTTGCTCTGTTTGGAATTTAAGCACGCCTTTCGTCGTCGTGCTTAACTTTAAGAAGAACTTGAGTGTCTCGCTTGCTGCACCGCTGCAGCTTAAGCATTCCTGATTAAACCACTTAATTCATTGCGTATATGGCAACACTGAGAAAATCGAGTAAACTTATTAGTGACTTTCTAGATTTGGCTTTGTAACGAGTGTCAGTTAGCTTTCACCCGCGTCAAATGTGAAAGGTTAACCCATGTATAGCCTCCATGGGTTAACCTATAAATACAAAGACAGCAAAAAACTTCACAAATCAAGAATGTTTATCAAATGCCCAGCACAGGAATAAAACCGAAGTGCTGCTAGCAGCTGATTCATGGGAGACACGCTGTTGTTTCTATAATAATAGTTGATCATTTTGGTCTTGTAGGTTTCCTTATGAGGTGATATTTTACTTAAAAATCGTTATAGAAATAATTAGGTATCAATCATTTTTAGAATTTCCATTAGTTTTTCCATTAAAAAGTTTAATTTAAAAAAGTAATATGATTAGATTCCACAAAGTATGGGTCCAAACAGTAAATTAAGTTTAAGGAATACTTAGAGAGAGGTGCAAAGCAAACTAGTCCTTTTAAGATTACTTCATTTTAATACTGTCTCAAAGTAAACGGTGCAAACGGACTTGAAATTTCCTTTACTTCAGTGTACCTTATGCCTGATTGCACAGTTCACTTCAAGACAGTCTAGATAAAGTTTTCTTAAAAAGACTAGTTTGCGTTGCACCGCTTTAAGTATTCCTCAAAGTAGTTAAGCAGGACTTAATATTAAGTTCCTGATTGGGTTGACTTAAGTTCAACTTAGTTTGAAATCGCGATTGACAGCTGATTTTACCTGAAAAACTTTTCTTTATGAATGACGTTTTCGTTGTTGAATTTGATATTCTTGAGATAATAGACTTCACGAGATGCTTCACATTCGATCTAATAATTTCCACGACATAAGGAATTTGCATCTTATCTAAGATTTCGAGTGATAAATCAATGCTGTTTACGGGTTTTAGGATTGATAGAGAAAGCTCTGAAATCTCGAAATTATTTTCAAGTAAAATATTACCTAATAAGGAAACCTACAAGACTTAATGATCAACTATTATTACCGAAACAGTACTTAGCGTGTCTCCCATGAATCAGTTCCCTGCAACATCTCGTTTTTATGCCTGCGCTGGGAATTAGATAACGATTGCTGATTTCTGAAGTTTGTTGTATTATTTGAATTTAGAGGTTAACCGTTTACATTCGACCCTGGCGAAAGCTCACTCGAATCGCGGAAATTTTTCCGATAGTGGGCGCACAAGTATATGTCAAAGCTGACAGTGGAATGGGGAAAACAATGATCATATCCATTTCTGTTTGTCTCTGTCCATTTGATTAAATCTAGAATTTTGAGCGATGAAGGTGTATGGTGAAAGGTGGTGCTGGTTAAAATTAGTTTGGTGAACATTTTTAAAAACATTGACGACAGAAATCGGCCGATAATGGAAGTGAACAGGTATTCAAAGAATTAAATAACACTGAACATCAAAATATTTTATTGAAATGAGTGACCAAACCAAACCCAATCAAACCAAACCTAATCAAACCTAACCAAACCTAGCCAAACCTAACCAAACCTAACCAAATCTAATTAAACCTAACTAATCCTAACCTAACCAAACCTAACCAAACCTTACCAAACCTAACCTACATAATTGAATAATATATAAATTAAATTAATATATTATTCACTATATTGCTATAAAACTGTATTAGGTAAGGTACAGCAGTAAGTTTGTTATAAACTCTTACATTACTTAATGTAAGAAATAAAGCAAATCTAAGATAAACATTATATTCTAAGGATGCCTAATATTTCGATTTTTATAATTATAAATGCAAATCATTTTATATTTTTATATATTCCTGTAATCTATTAGAATGCAAAATTAATTCAACTAAAAGAAAATGAACACCATTTGACAACACCGCTTAGCTATCACCTGATCACACAACATTCATGATTTGTGATCGTGAGGTATCTTAGACATAAGATTTGAGTGTGTTGGTTTATAACCTATAAGTGTCAAGTGAGAATAATTATGCTTGAATATATTTCTGAAAATTGGCAAAATTTAAGTATTTTCTTCGGGTTTTTTTTGTGAAACAGACTTACATTTAGTTAAAGATAATAACCTTTACAGTTTAAAGTGAAAATATTCATCGTGAATAGCATTAAATTGTGTTGAAAAAGTATCATTTTTTGAACTAAATTCGTGATTTTTAAAGTAATTTCTGAATGATCCAACGAAATTTTTGTTCTAATCTACTTTATTTAAGGGTAGCTATCAAACAAATTTAAAATTAACATAAAATTCCGAGGGTCGCGAAGTCTACCAGAACCCATTTGGAAATAGGTTTCCCAATTTTTAAAATGTTTTGCCACACTTTGTATAATTTTGGATCTGTTGTGAAGCTATGTATTGAAACATTTGCATCTTTATACTGATTACATTGCGGCACAGAGCATTATACCTCTTGCACTTGCTGGTCATTATTAGAGTCTAAATGAGTTTTCTGATATAACAAACTTCACCAAACTCTTCTAGAAATCAAGAAAACTATATTAATACTTTGCTCACTATATACACGTACTCTAATAGCGATTTGGTTTGTTTTCCGCATTCCAAGGTTATAAAATTTTGACGGTAGGTGTCGCACCTTTTGCTCGTTTTCGCGAATACAAAGCCAAATCCGAAAAGTCACCAGATTTTCTTAGTGTTGCCATGTACGCAATGCGATGAGCGGTTCTTTACTAAGTAATCCTTAAGCTGCAACGGTGCAACAAGCGAGACTATTTAGTGCTTCTTGAAGTTACGAACAACTTACGGAAGGTATGCTTAAATTCTAAACGGTGAAAACGGGCATTACTATCTTTTTACAATCTCTGAGCAGACAACAATTGCTAAATTTTAGCTGATTCGTTATTTGAATTTTTTTCTATTTTTTTTAAGAAATAAAATTAGTAGCGCCCTTCATATACATATCTGTCAGATTTCTATACCTTCTACGTAATACAAAAATTAAATTTAACACTATTATTCTTTTACATTTCAATACATATAATCTTTTTTGGAGTTTTGAAGTGCCAAGTAGTTTCTGTTTCATTGGCGCCCTAAGCTACAAGTTTTAAGATATGTTTCAATATGGCAGTATCTTATAATTTTTCAAAATAATTTCTATTTTATTGAAAAAAGTATTTGTCAAATCGAACAGTTAAAGCGTAGCACACTCTTTTGTTATCGAAAAAGTTTCTCCACTTTAAAAGTGACACACATACACACACACTTTATTTATTCATTTATGTAAATCCCCAAACATTTGTTTGTCCAAAGCTTTGTAGTGTGTGACATGACATTTATTGGTATTCCAAGAAGCCGTTCCGATTTAGGTCGGTCGCTTTACAGATGCCACCCTTCCAATTTCAATTTCGCTTTCGGTCGATTCATGAAAAAAATATGTCACGGCCAAAATACTCCTTTACACTTGTCTTATTTCGAATTAAGATACTCATCTTTTAACTTTCTGTGCTTTGTTAAAAATAAATCTATTAGTCTTAATTTTTTATGTATAGGAAATATGAATTTACATTTTGTTTATGGCCTCTCAAGGTGATTTTCAAACGAGAAACATTCTAACATTCTTCTTTAATCTTCACTCTCAATTTCTCTTTTGTTCTTACCAGAAGACTCTCATTTCTTCTCCCCCAAAATATAAATTAAACTTCAAGACAATTCATTTCCTTTATAGCGGCTTAATGATTTCATTGTACTCTGTAATTTTGTTATTATTTATATAATAGGATATTTAAAATGTTAATTGGGTTTTTAAATTATATTTAAAAGAAAATGAAATGGGGCAATTATGTATAAGTGCGACCTCATACATTTTGTGTAAATATATTTGTTGGATATTAATGAAGTAACACTGAAAAAATAACGACTGCAGTTGTGGAACTGCTACAATTTGTCGTTCAAATATCCTGGAATTCCCCGTATATTATCTAATGAAATGGAGAGAGAGAGAGAGAGAGAGAGAGAGAGAGAGAGAGAGAGAAAGAGAAATTTTGATTACACTCAAAGGCCTGAAAACCATTATCTGACCTAAATTTTTTCAAACATCGTTTCGATGATTATCACAGTCTCTAACGCTTTTCCGTTTTGTTCCACTTCTTAGTTGCAGCATCTAATAGAATTGAAAGTAAATTGAAACGATTGTTCGACATCGGAATCGACGCAACGTCTTATGTTTTGTAATTAAAATCGTGTTTGCTTATTGAGACCATCGACTTGAAAGTGACACGGCGACAGATCGTAAATAAGCAGTAATAATTTTCAAGTAAAGTGGATAGCTGAATACTTTGTCTTGTTCAATTTGACACCGGAGGACGTAAGACAGTCGAAGTAGTAACGATCTCTTTTAAATTAGGGATATTCCAGACAGCGACTGTTGAAAATAAATGAATTTTACATTTTTCTGTTTGTCTAGTCGAGACGGTTATTTCGTTTAGTTTTATGTTTGGATAAGTACAATCATTATTTTTCTTTATTTCCATTCGTTTGTCAACGGCAGCTTGTACAGTTTAGAAATTATATCCAGGACTAGAAACAGCATGGCGTCATAAAAACTGTTTGTATCTTTATTAACTGGAATCAAGCAGAACTATTGATGGAATATTATTGAAGCAGAGAAGTATCATTATGTCGGGTAGTCAAGCAGCCAATAAAGCACTGAGTTTTTATGTCATCAGTTCTAAAATAGTATGTGAATACCCAGAAAAGCTTAATTAGCTTCATTAAGAACAACCCTACTGTAGATACCAGGATAACCTGAAATATAATCTAAATTGTAGATGAACTGGCAAACAGAACGGCTGAAATACATTTTTGGAACACTGGTCTAGTATCAGAACCAATATAATATCAGAAGAAATGGGTAAAACCAGAAAAACATGAACATCTGACCATTAGCATGATCTAGTAGGGTCTGGACAATCAAAGAAACTCCTTGGAAACTACGCCAAAGTGAAATGAAAATGATGAATAAGTGAGAGTGAGTCTGTTTTGACAGACTTCTGTCACCTAAATCGTGGAGAAAGAATAATGTAGATTTTGTGGAACGAAAAAAGAAAACGAGTAGGTGAGATAGGTGTACGCACAAACGTCAGGTCCAGCACTCTAGGTACCTCGAGGACGAGGAGCGGAGCAGGATGGCCGAATATAAGACGCAGACGCGGTTAATGGTAGCTTATAATACCGAACAGAATATTGATGGGTAGGAACCATCCGTAGCGCAGAGGGTTGCGTAAGGGCTTTTTAACCGAGGGGTTCCTGGTTCGAGTCCCGATGGTTTTGCTTTTTCAATGTACAGAATATTCAGCTTATATAATGGCCGAGTGTTATATTTCATATTTCTGGCGAATTAAATTTAGACCCATTGACGAATCTCTTTGCTTGTGAACCGAGTTTTGTTCATCTCATTTTCGTAACACGTGCAGGTGGTCAGGATTGGAGGGGCAGAGGGGGCTTGCTGGGTGTTCTGAAAAGTGAAGTGGTCTGTTAGGAATGGGATCATTTTTTGGAAGCTTAGTCTATACATAGCCGTCGTATTTGAAGGAGTAAACTCAGATAGTTCTATTATTATCGAGTTTTATTATAACTTCATCCTTTTGGAGTTTTACGACTCCTCGATTTAACTCTACTGATGCTCTTGTAAAATTATACTTGCGTATTCTCTAGCATGAACCAGAAAACAAGAGCTCATCATTGTCGAATTTCTTTACAGTCGTAATGCGCATACTTCAATAAGTCATGCGAATGGAGAATTTGCACAATATAAATATCGACTTTCTATATGGATTCAACTGAAATAAATTATTTAAGTCTAGAGCTGGAGAATAGTCCATTTTTCAATAACTTTATGTGCTATCGTAATATGTGAACGTTTTACGAAATTAATAAAACGTATACAACCCACAACTGAAAACGCATCGTAATGCCTAAGAACTTGCTTTTACAATAAGAATTTTCACATCAGATGCCAGTAAGAGATACCAGCATTTCATAATTGTTACTATGAAAAAGACCATCTCCACTACAAAAATTATTAAGTTCAAGTGTGTGTTTGAAACAAAAGGTATGCTGACTATGCCGTCTGTTACAGTATGTCTGTTACAGTATGCCGTTACACCAACAGCACGCTGCTTGTTTTGAGGGAAAAACCGAATAGAAAACTGAAGATTGATTTTCTTTTCTAACCCATTCATGATTTTAAAAATGTTTGTAAATGCTTTTAGTTTGAAAGCATTCATCAATATAATTTATAGTTATAAACAAATAATAGCCATAATGATAGTCTTTAAGAATAACTGGAATAATTATTTGAAGTACAGAGATTTTGAAGAAATCATTTATTTTTATATTATATCATGTGCGATTATGTTCATCATTCGACATTTTGTTTATCGTTCGAACTTCCATTGTAATTGGTGGTTTCGCATCGTTTATGTGATATTTCCTCTTTTCAAACTATTAAGAATATCAGTTTCGTATTACCAAAAGTACGACCAAGAAACTTTTGCATCAAAGAATTATTTTGCGACAATTGTCCTTGGGTCAAGAAATTCTGAATTGTTGTGAACTCATTGAGGATATTATGTACAATTACCATTCAAGTCGATTGACCGTCTCTATCTCGAGATACACGTAGTCAACGTTCGTATCATTGATATGGAGAGCAATGGAGAGCTCATTTTTTCAACCAGTTTTTCAATTACAAAGGAAAAACGAACTACCAATTGATTAATTTGTTTTGCAGTTATTGGAAATTCAACCACGCAAATTTCAAAAAATTATTAACCATATACATGCCGGGAATTCGAACAGAGACATCTTGCAGCACTGGACCCTAGTATAGTATTATAATTTGAGAGGTGAATTCAACCGGAGAGAGAGTAAACACGAGTGACGTTACCGGTTTGCAGTCTGATGAAACTTTTGATAATATTTTTACATATGTATATAGGAGAATGACATTGTGTTTAATAGTAACTATGGGCGTATGTGAAGAAAATAATGGCACATTGTGCTACAAGCCTCCCAACTGTTACCATGAATATGAACCAAGACTTTTCGACAATATTTTACCACGACAACCACCTCAAGAGGGTATTTTGAAAGAAATAAAATTATCTATGTTCTATTTATCATAAACGTAATGTTTATTCTCAATATTTTTCATGTTATTTATGAATAATATAATTCTAAGGTATGAAAATTTCATGATAATTTTTAATTTTACTGATTATGCTTAATTGATAGCTATTTATGTTATGACTACATAAAGTAGAGCTTGATTGAACGAGTCATATTGGCCAAGAGAACTTGCGATCGAGAAAAGACCAATACAGCTTAAAATATTTTTTATATCTTCAATGTCATTATTTAGTGATATTTCTTCAACAACTACATTTCTTACGAATTCAGGTAACTTCTCTCCTAACCACGTATTAATCGATTACAATCCAGTCATGCTCAATGGCATTTGAAATGAGGAATTTTCACATTTTTTTATATAAAAATTAGCGCTTAAATTGGAAACATTCAACTACTAAGCTCTGAAACTTCCTCTAGTTAGTGAAACAAGAGATACATAATACATAATATACATAATATATCTTGACTTCTTTCAGGCAAGAATAAGGAAAAAATAATTTGGGACCAAATCATGGTTGTATAGTTGTATAGGGGATTAGATTAGATTAGATGAGGTGGCTAATCAGCATATTCCACTGCGTCCTTTTCAGATCTATTGTGGTACTCTGAATCTAGATTACATTCTCCTGCCCGACTTTTTCCAAATAGCCAGTAAGCCTCGAGACTGAACCTTTCATGTAATTTCTTGTATAGGGGACTACTTGATTAGATTTTTGGAAAATGGTTTTTTTTCTTATTTTAAAATAAACTGTTGTCAAGTTTGATTCCCAAGCTCTTTCGGAAAGGTTTCTCGAAACATAGGGTGAACATTTCATTTTCTTATTTCAGTTCTACTGAGGTCTCACGTCTCACTGTAAACGTTTTGCATCAGCTCAGTTAAATAATGCTTTTACGACTGTTTTTTTTAAGTTTATCTAGATTTTGAACACTGTAAGTGGAAAAATCAAATACAAATCATACTATAAATTTCGTAAGCAAGATAATTATATATAATACTCCCCTCCTGTAAAAAAAACATGTAAATGGAGTGAAATTATCGCAAAATTACAGCGAAAATTTCATACCAGTTAATTTTAGCCAATCAGATGCCTGCATTTTGATATGTTGCTATGACAATAACCTAATTTCTTCGGAAATTTCCCTGCATAGAGGGAAATTAATAAGTGGAAATTTCCCTCTGGCTTGACAGCTGTTATAAATAATAATAATATGTCACCTAAGTATGTCACCAATTTAATTTCTATTTTAAAAAAGTTTTGGTATAAAATTTTCTTACCGAATCTCCCGCGAGCATGAATTAATATTTCGGAAATTTTCCTCAGTTGCGAATTTTTTAAGAAAATTCGCACTTCGAGAAAATTTCCGGAAATAATTCGTGTTCTAGGGAGATTATAAGTGAAAATTTTTTGCTCTAGTAGATATCCAATGAAATCAGTTAATTTGAGGTCATTTGATTGAACACAACCAATCAGAACAACATTACACTGAAAACAGCCCATGGTCTGTTTTCAGCCCATGGTCTGTTTTCAGTGTGATGTTGTTCTGATTGGTTGTGTTCAATCAAATGACCTCAAATTATCTGATTTTATTGGATTTACTCTATTAGGTACGTTGCCATGGATACATTTTGATTTATTTCGATTTTGACGTTTCAAATATTTAATATTTCAAAATGTCACGATTTTGTCATAATACTGACGAGAACATTAATGAAATTATAAAAGCAAATATACTATGTATTTTTTTTGTAATTACCAAAAATTTTTCTATTCGAATAACCCTCGAACATTGATAAATGCTCAAAAATTTTATAACAACTTTCTCAAGCTTGCTGCTTATTGGCTTATTGTTTCAAAGCAACAAGCTTTCGGAATCTGTTATAAAATTTTTTCGAACAATTATCAATGTCCTTGGGTTATAACTACTGATAATTGCACTGTAGAAAGCGAAAGATCCGTGCGATAATTGCACTATAGACCGATAATTGCACAGTTCATATCTATGGCAAATCCATTGTACACTTTGATAATACAGCGACAATTTATGAGTAACGTTAGTTTGACAAGTAATGTCAAACATATTATTCATTAAAAATGTCTCGTTTCGGTAGGTCTTCATTACAAGCTATTGAAGAAAAACGAACCAAATAACACAAAATATGTGTAGCGTCTGTTTATGAGCTTCTGTACTGAAAAAAACTATACTTTAGATGCAAAAACACAAATTACCCAATGTTCTGGCAAAAATATTAACGGACTGGGCATTCAATATGCGAGTGCAGAATGGCGAAGAGTACGTACGATTTGGAACGTAACCGCTAAATTTCTGATGGAAAAATATTTCACTGAAAACAACATCAATTTCAACCCTTCTACTAATATTGAGTTCAAAGCAGCCAGAGATGCGAAAAATGTCAAGAGAAAAGAACTACAAACAAATCCAGAAAAGAGAGAGGAAAGTGCAGTTTTTCTGAAGTACGATTAATTCCAAAATATGGTTCGTGGTTGTTACGAAAACACCATAGAGGCCGCATTCTTGACTGAGGGAGTGAAACTTCTCGAGAGGACAGATATTTTGTTTTCATTATACCTTACTGAAAACCCTATCTTAACTTGCCTATTAAGAGTACCGAAAATGACCTTTATCTACGACCACCATTAAAATTAAGCATTTACAAACTCATATAAATACGTGAAATTACATTTTATACATACGTCTAAAGCGTGCGAAAAAGAACAATGCTTTTTAAATAGAAGTTTCATTATAACACCCAAAAGCGTGCGAAAAAGTACAATGCATTTTAAATGGGATAATCATTATAACACTAATTTTTATTTGTATATTTATTAAGTTACCTTAGATAATTTTGTGTTTTGTTTTCTGTAAAAGGTTCTGTAATTGTAATAATTTTGTACTGTCATTAAGAAGTGTGAAACATGAATGGTCAATAATTGTTAGAATCTGTCAAAAATTTTCAAAAATTGTCAAAAATTGTCAAAAATTGTCAAAAATTGTCAAAAATTGTCAAAAATTGTCAAAAATTGTCAAAAATTGTCAAAAATTGTCAAAAATTGTCAAAAATTGTCAAAAATTGTCAAAAATTGTCAAAAATTGTCAAAAATTGTCAAAAATTGTCAAAAATGGTCAAAAATTGTCAAAAATTGTCAAAAATGGTCTAAAATGGTCAACATTTTTGAAAAATTGTCAAAAATGATCAATAATTGTCAAAACTGTCATAATTGTCAAAAATGGTCAATAATTGTTAAAATTTGAAAAAATGGTCAACAATTTCGAAAAATTGTCAAAAATGATCAATAATTGTCAAAACTGTCAAAATTTGTCAATAATTGTCAAAAATGGTCAATAATTGTTAAAATTTTTGGAAAATTGTCAAAAATGGACAATAATTGTTAAAATTTGGAAAAATGGTCTAAAATGGTCAAAATTTTTGAAAAAGATCAATAATTGTCAAAACTGTCAAAATTGGTCAATAATTGTTAAAATTTGGAAAAATGGTCTAAAATGATCAAATTGTTTGAAAAACTTTCAAAAATGATCAATCATTGTCAAAATTGGTCAATAATTGTTAAAAATGGTCAATAATTGTTAAAATTTGAAAAAATGGTCAAAAATTGTCAAAAATTTTCAAAAATGGTCAAAATTTTCGAAAAATTGTCAAAAATTGTCGAAATTTTGCAAAAATGGTCAATAATTATGAAAAACTGTCAAAAATGGTCAATCATTGTTAAAATTTTTTGAAAAATGGTAAATTTTTTTGAAAAAATGGTAAATTTTTTGAAAAATTGTCAAAAATGGTCAATAATTGTTAAAATTTGGATAAATGTTCTAAAATGGTCAAAATTTTTGAAAATTTGTCAAAACTGTCAAAATTGGTCAATAATTGTCAAAAATGGTCAATAACTGTTGAAATTTGAAAAACTAGTCAAAAATGGTCAATAATTTCTCAAAAATTGTCAAAAATGGTCATTTTATTGTGCATAGGAAGCAAGCTTCTGTCGGCGGTCCGACGAACGCTCACCTCTTTTTTGGATTGGTGTAACACTAAAAAAATTAAAAATTAGATGGAAAATGTTCTTATTGCATATTTCTCGCAGAAGTCAATGGAAATCATCAACGTTATGGTCCCATTATTCAATGTTGAATACTACCATAAATTTGAATTTAAACATTGATATAAGTATGTTTCATAAACCTTCATAAAGCGACAATCAGAGAGCCATAAACCAAATAAATCAAAAATTTTCACAAGGAAACAGATTTTGGATTTTATAAATGGAGCACCAGATAATGTCTTATGGTGAAGGTAGGCAATAATTCAAACACAATTATTAAAAAGATAGGTTATGTAATATATAATTGAGGGAAATTATTTTTAATGTGGTCGTAGATAAAACATTGTTTGATACTCATGCGTGAATTACTTTTGCGCACTCGTTGCGAAAAAAGGCTCTAGCTACGCTCGTGCCTTTCATTTTCGAGGCTCGTGCGCAAAAGTATCACTTCACGCACTTGTATCATAAATAACTATTTCCTGTGCGCTAACATGCGTTGCTAAGGGAACTGAACACAGTTCCCTTAGCAACACTAAACCACAATTGTATTATGACAGCCGATGTCAGTGTCTTGAATTATAATAATTGTACTATGACAGCAGATGTCAGTGTTTTGAATTATAGTCTAGTATAGTAAATACTTACTAGTTTTTGTATTAAGAAAGGTATAATGAAAAGTATCGTTCATTACACATCCATAAATGCTTTTCCCTTGCACGACTTCCCGTGTTCGGCTACGCCTCACACGGGAACCCGATAGGATTGGAGAACTATCGATGGTCTATCGATAACTATCGATATTTTTGACTATCGAAAAAAAACGATAGTTTTCGGTACTTTATCGATATAGTTGAGATGTTTAGGTGAAGAATATAAATATATATTTTGAAAGCTGATATGGTATAAAAATGCGATCAAAAAATGGGACAGACAGAAAGAAAGATGAGAGAGAGAGAGGTTGGGGGAGAAAGGGATGGGAGAGAATGGGAGAAAGAGAGAGAGATTATTTACCATTTTTCAAAATTTCAACAAATATTGACTCTTTTTGACAATTTTTCTAAAATTTTAACCATTTTCAAAATTTTTGACTGTTTTTGACAATTTTTCTAAAATTTTGACCATTTTTCAAAACTTATGACAATTTGAGCATTTTTCAAAATTTTGACAATTATTGATCATTTTTGACAATTATTGACCATTTTTGGCAATTATTGACAATTTTTCAAAAGTTTTGACCATTTTCCAAAATTTATGACAATTATTGACCATTTTTCAAAATTTTGACAATTATTGACCATTTTAGAAAATAATAGTCCATTTTCCAAAATTTCAACAATTATTGACACTTTTTGACAATTTTTCAAAAATTTTGACCATTTTTTAAAATGTATAACAATTATTGACTGTTTTTGACGATTTTTCGAAAATTTTGACCATTTTTTCAAATTTATAACAATTATTGACCATTTTTCAAAATTTTGACAATTTTTCAATATTTTTGACAATTATTGACCATTTTTCAAAATTTTGACAATCATTGATCATTTCTGACAACCATCGACCATTTTTGGCAATTATTGAAGATTATTGACAATTTTTGACCATTTTTCAAAAATTTTGACCATTTTCAATATTTTTGACAATTATTGACCATTTTTCAAAATTTTGACAATTATTGACCATTTTCCAAAATGTTGACTTTCATTGACCATTTTCGACTGTTATTGACCATTTTAGACAATAGGGATGATGACAGTCACTAAGAATAACTGAAATAATGATTGGAAATCATTGTATAGATTACAAAGATTCTAAAGCAATCACTTATTTTTACATTACAATTGTGATTATATTTATTTTAGTAAAAATATAAATACAAAATATGACAATCCGCCATCTTAGCTAAAACACCGATCACAAATGTGTGACGTCAACCTTTTGTGTATCGTTCAAACTTTTATCGTATTTTCTGGTTTTGCATCGTTTAAATGATATTTACTCGTTATATAATTCATGATTATCACACAAAATAATTCAAATTAGTAATCAAATAAATTTTTAATTTATAAATTGTGAAATATTTTTGAAATATTTACAGATGTGTGATGTCATAGAGACGCCATTACTATTCTAACGTTTTGGCGCGAAATCTGAATTGTATTTTAAAAACGTGAATTTATCATTGAAAATCTTTATTTTTTCAAAAAACAAATTTTTTTTTATATAAAGCTTATGCCTGCAAATATCGTGGAGCAGTTTTTCAAAATCAGGCATCATGCCTATTATAGTCCATTTTCCAAAATTTCAACAATTATTGCCAATTTTTCAAAAATTTTGACCATTTTTTAAAATGTATAACAATTATAGACTGTTTTTGACAATTTTTCGAAAATTTTGACCATTTTTTCAAATTTATGACAATTATTGACCATTTTTCAAAATTATAGACAATTTTTCAAAATTTATGACAATTATTGACCATTTTCCAAAATTTCGACAATCATTGATCATTTCTGACAACTATTGACCATTTTTGGCAATTATTCAAGATTATTGACAATTTTTGACCATTTTTTAAAAATGTTGACCATTTTTCAATATTTTTGACAATTTTTCAAAAATTTTGACCATTTTTGAATATTTTTGAAAATTATTGACCAATTTTCAAATTATTGACAATAATTATTGACCATTCTCCAAATATATGACAATTATTGACCATTTCTCAAAATTTTGACAATTATTGATCATTTTTGACAATTTTTAACAATTTTTGACCATTTTAGACCATTTTAGGCAATTATAGACCATTTTTCAAAATGTTGACAATTTTTTACCATTTTTCAATATTTTTGACAATTGTTGACCATTTTTCAATATTTTTGACAATTTCTGACCATTTTTCAAATTTTCATATTGAAAAAATCAGACACAAATTAATAATACCTAAAAGCTAACAATAACCGTTTCAAATTAAAATCGAACAAGGCAAACAACAGAGTGATAGATGTCAGATGTCAACAACTTTACCGATGTAAAACTATCGAAAATTATCGATAATAATCGACAGTAAAAATAGAACTATCGATAAATATCGATAGTCGGGACTATCGATAGTTCTCAACCCGTCGCGCGCACACGGGAAAAGCCTATTTTCTTCTGAAATATACTATTATGCGTCTCTTCTTTTTTCCAGTTAAGGGATGGTTATTTATGACAAGCTAAGAATTTATAAATTGATAACGTCGGTTTGACAAGTTGACAGTTTATTCCCCCGAATTACAATCGTGCATCAAAATAACCGGATAGCCGGCGTGTTGTCTTTGGAAAACTGTTTTTTGACAACACGCTATCATGCAAAGAATTAAATACCGCGGCATGGCAGTCTGACTGTAATTATCAATTGACAACACACTTAAACTGGTTTGATATCATTCGCGTTAATGAGGTTTAAATAAATACATTTTCTATAATGAAGTTAGTTTAAGGTGATTCAAATAACTTTTGAATCGGAATTCTATTGCAATCAGCTTCAAGTACTTAGCTTGATTTAACTAGGCAGGATACAAAGACAACGAGACCCTCTTTCACACTCGACACATTAATCTTGTATATTTAGTGCAACACTTTCCGAATCTGCACATTTACATGTCTGGCGTGCTTAAAGGGATTCGCCGAGCATCTATTAGTTCGAAATGACCCTTTTCCTGTATTTTGCTTGCCGTATACTATGGTGGTGGACAAAAGAGACTGTATTATACAACAGTAGATTTTGAAACTTTGTAGTTGAAATAGATAGAATGCATTACGGAATGTTTCAGCTTTGCTGTTGCCACGTTACGTTCGAATAAATTTATGAGACATTTAACAAAAAAACGTATTTTAAGGGTTTCATTTTGGAATTAAATTGGGGAATATTTAGATATATTTGCGGTTTTGAAATTCATTGCTAATCGTTATGCTAACTTATTAACTTTTCGACAAACCCAACATGTACTCAGGATGGTACACTAGTAGTGTTCACTAGACTGATGAAGGAACATGTGCATTGCTTACGCATTTTTAGGAAAGTTTGCATCCGTATTCCATGCGTAAATCCATGTTATCAACACATATATGTAAGAGAATATTCAAATCAGCTATAGAAGCCAAAAGATCCTAATATTCTCCGATAGTCTAGCAGCAGTCCTAAATCAGATCCAGACTAGTCTATCCAGAATAGGATAACACTTAAGTCCCGGTGCTCAAGACCATTGTAGCAAATAATACACCAGCTAACAAGAAGCGAAGCCCGACGCTATTTCTTTGATGTTTGGTAACCAAAATTTATGACCTTGAGAGACCGTCGTAGACAGATAACTAAGTAAATACACTGAGAAAACTATACAATTTTCTAATATCGGCGATATAATTGGTCGACAAAGTGGAATATGAAAAGTATCTTATTATAAAAATGGCGATTCTCAGACATGCGCATACAAATATTATCGGAAGCTTCGCTTCTTGTTAATTTGGTGTATTCTTTGATAGTAGGCAATGGAACGGCAGAAGCCTCAGCAAAAAAAGTATCTGGAACGGTTTTCACTGGTCATGAACCAGCATTTGATATATCAAAAACTGCAGTATGGGGAGTATATCTCGATGGGTTCAAACAAAACAGCTGATTTACTGAAGCAACGTGCCTCAGCAGGAACACAGCAAAATTGCTCATCGGTCACTATGTCCTAAGGAAGCACATGCATACAACTGGCATTCACTGGGATTTGTGGTTTGTGCAAGGAAGATAAGGAAGCAGCCTCACATATCACTGATTCAGTACAGATATAAACTAGCGCTCCCAAGGGATTATTTCTCCAAGAAAGATCTTGGGAAAAGATAGTTGAGCCTAAACATTGCAACTAAGTGCACAAAAAGCCAAAAGGCTGAGGTACCGAGTACTTGAAATCTGAACTGGCTGTACTGATTAAATCAATAAACTAATGTAAATCAGCTCCGTTATAATTTTTTCGGTAAATATTCACCAACGCCAAGAAAAAATATGTCATTTAGAGGGAGAGACAAAGTGGATTAAATTGACTTTTTCGACCAGTAAACTGAATATTTATTCTAGTAAAGCTATCCTGTGGTGAAATAAATTCAATTGGAAAAGTAAGAAATTTGTATATTTTTATAGCGAATTGACAATGATTTCTACTGCTTCTCCACTGAAGAAGCTGAAGCTGAAGAATTAGACCACTATTTAAAAGTGTAACAGAACCTTATGCTGTACTACTTTCATGAAAATTTATAATCAGTTTCTGATAAAACACTCACCGTTTTTTAGAAAAAGCTTCAGCACACCTTAGTTAAAGGAAGCAGACGATCACTTTTATCTGTAACAAAATAATACTGTTATTCTAAACGTTTTATTGATCCCACGATTCAAGAAAACTACAGATCAAATTAATTAATATAACCCCCGCAAAACCCTTAATAGTTTTCCGATATTTTCCATATCTTTCGTGAGCAGAATTTACAAAGTAAATATAACAAACAGGGATTTAAATGTAAATGTGACACCGTTCATTTTACGAGAATATAATGGCGGTCATTATTTCCGAATGCTCGGTTGTTTTCCTCCTTTATAAATACGTTTTGTTTTGTCTGTTACGGATCACACATTCATGACGTCGCCTTTTGTTGGCAGATTTTTGGCCATTACTCATTGAGTGTGGTTAATGACCGAAAACTGTCAATTGAACGTATGGCGATTGTTTCGACCAGGTTATTTCTGGTCCAAAAAAATTAATACCAAAAACGTATGTCGTCGAACGAGTTTTTGTTGGTGATTCAATCATATTGTTTGATGTGGCATTACGAAGTTTTTAAAAAAGTTTACAATGAATAAGCAAACAAGGGTATTGAGTTACTTTTCAGTTTAAAATATTGCACAGAAAAGTGGATGTTTCAAAAGAAAAAAATTTATTTAAATTTGACAAAAAACAAAGAAACAAAAAAATAAAATATGTGTTTAATGAAAAAAAAAAAAAAATAATGGGTGTTTGTTTTGTAGAAGCAATTTCCCTCTGTGCCGTATGAATTGAAAGGTACTTGAACTTTTTTGTAAACATTATTATTATTATTATCATAAAAGTTTAAACAAGCCGAGGTCAAAGACCTATATAGCTCGAATTTATCAATAGTTACAAAGAAATGAAATAAACAAAATAAATGTACAATAAAAAAAAAGTAGTCAGTCTAGCGCAGTTAATTTGTAGGCCGCATAATTATTTTTAGAAGAGTTTACTGTTAAAGCGTTAACAACGTTTGATGGGAGAGAATTCCAAATGTCAAACACTCGATTTGATAGAAAACCTTCGCGGCATTTAGTTCGAAATTGTTTTTTTTTAATTTGAAGCGATGTCCACGAAGCCTGGTATCGGTATTCAGAGGAAAAATATATGACAAGTCACAACCAAACTTATTATTCAAAGCTCTGTAGAGTATTATTAAATCACCGCGAAGCCTTCTATCCCCAAATGCCGAACAGTTTATCAGTCTTAGGCGTTCTTTGTAAGAAGGACGGCGTAGTCCATATGGAATTCTTGTTGCCCATCTCTGCACCGATTCAAGACGGTTGGAATCTTGTATCCAGTCGGTATTCCACACAGGGCCAGCAAACTCTAAGGTTTGTCTCACATAAGTATTAAAAATCTTTACAAAATTTTGAGTTAAAATTTTACAGAATGTCTTAGACAGAAGGTAAAGTGAACTTTTTGCTTTACTACAGATGTACTGAATATGTTGAGACCACGATAAAGTTTCTGTAACGAGTAGGCCTAGGTCTCTTTGCTGAGAAACAGTTTCTAAAGTCATACTAGAAAGTACATACCTATTTCTTGGATTATTTTTACCAAGATGAAGCACTGAACACTTCGATGCATTTAATGGTAAAAGCCAGATATCTATCCATACCGACACTTGGTTTAAATCAGCTTGCAGTTGGTCATGTTCACCTATAGGATTGGCATATATTTTGGTGTCATCAGCAAAGAGCGAAATGCTGCTTTCAACGTGGAGTGGCAGATCTGCTATGTAGACTAAAAATAGAACTGGTCCTAAAACCGATCCTTGTGGAACCCCACTAAGTACATTGCGCATTGCTGAGAAAGAATCACTAATCCAAACACAAAACTTCCGATTAGACAAGAAAGCTTCAAACCAATTAAGCAGATTGTCCCTAACTCCGTTATGCTCGAGTTTAAATAGTAGACGTTTATGAGGGACTCGATCGAACGCTTTCGAAAAGTCTAAGTAAATAATGTCCACTGGTTGTTTATTGTCTAGAGCTAGGGACCAATCATTTACACACATCAACATATTTGTCACTACGGACCGACCTGGTAGGAAACCGTGTTGAGAAGTTGAGATTCTATCATGTCCAATCAGAAAGTTCACCAAAGATTCACGTATTATAGATTCCATAATTTTAACAGTGATATACGTTAAACTTATCGGCCTATAGTTGTCAGGATTCAGTTTATCGCCTTTTTTAAATATCGGAGTTACACTAGATGTTTTCCATAACTTGGGGAGGTTTCCAGTTGAAAAGGATGTTTGCATTATAATAGATAATGGTAAGTTTATAGAACTAGAACATTTTTTTAATAAAATTGCAGTTATACCATCCAATCCGGGAGAGGAGTATGTTTTGAGAGACATAATTTTCTTTCTAATAAGGTTCGGTTCAAACAAAATTTCACATAAGTCGCTTTGGTTTCGAGAAGAATTAATGGGCAATATATCAGGCATATCATCTTCTGAAGTAAAAGCTTCTTGAAATTTTTTGGCGAACATATTTGCGATTTCTAACTTATTTGTGGTTGGTTGGCCGGTAGCCTCGCTTCTTAATACAGGTGTGGATACTTTTGATAAATAAGAGTTTCGAATATATTTATATAGCGGTTTTTTGTTTGTGTTTGATGCTAAGTGATTTTCAAAAATCTGTTTTGCTTTAAAAATTTTGTAACTTAAAGTATTTGACAATATCCGATGGTTGGTGTAGTCGACATCTGATTTGGTTCTTATATATTTTTTCCATAAAGATTTTTTGTATTTAATCATTTCAAAGATTTCATGATTTAGCCAAGGTTTATTTAAATTACGCACAGAATGTATATAATAAGAGTTTTTGCTGACGGAATCATTTATAAACTTTTCAAAGATTTCCCACTGCTGTGCCACGTTTTTTCCATGGAGTTTATTATCCCAATCTGTATTTAAAATTTCAGAATTTATTTGTTGGTACTTAACTTTTTTAAACCTTACAAACGTTTTGTTAGGAGTCTCGCCGGATTGTAGAATTTGCATAGAGGTTGAAACTACGGCATGATCAGATTTTCCAATCGGGGAAATAATGTTGATATCTGTGAGAAGATGAGAATCAGAGGTTAGGACGAGATCAAGTATTGATGGCTGTTGGTGAAGACGAAAACGAGTTGGCTCGTTTACCAATTGCTCCAGACCAGAATTTTCCAAAAAATTTAAAAATAGTTGAGAAGAACCATCGGGAGGGTACGTTTGTACAGGTCAAGAAATATTACGTAAATTAAAATCACCAAGAAAGATGACCGTTTTATATTTATTTATGAACTGCTGCAATTTATTATACAAGTCCTCATCACCCTCAATTGAATTGTAACAAGGCCTATAAACACATGCTATAGCGAAATTCAGCTTCAACTTTTTTGATGAAAAGTTTAATAAGATTCCGTCATATTGAAAAGCGGAGAAAATTTCAGGTGTTATTTGAAACTCGCAAAAGTCAATCTCTTTAATGTATATACAACATCCACCACCTCGAGTCATACGATCAGCTCTGAAAATTTTGTAACCAGGTAAATATATCGATGTATCAAGAATAAGATTGTGCAACCATGATTCGGTAATTAGAAATATAGATGGGTTTTCATATTGAACAAAAGCAGTAAATTCAAGAAATTTTGCCATAATAGAAGCTATATTCGTATACATAATAGTCCATTGGTGGACGCGTGGGCTTAGTTTTTTTGATTAGAACTAACTATGCAAGGAATTCCTTTTTGATATTTTATTGTTATATTTTTTTCACCGCTATCAATGCGTTGATTGAGCACGACGCGTAACTCTTTCAGATATTCCTGTTGCATTGGTGTTTTGTCATCTTCAATTTTGACGAGTTTGTACTGAGTTGCAATTAATTTCCTTTTGTTTATTAAAATTGACCTGGCAGCATGAGCGTTTGAGAAATAATGTTTAATTTTTTATCAGAAAATATGATTTTACTTATTCAGATTCCATAGAGTCTAACCTGACCTACAGTCGGTTATTCAGAATTTTTTTACATTAAATTATATTTTTTCCTTCAATATTAAATATTTATTTGCAATAATATTTTTATAAGAACAAAGCCTGAAATGCTTTATGGCAAAAGTAATCCAGGAATGGCAAAAACAAAACAAAAAAGAACATAATGTTGATCAACCCAACCAAAGAAAAAGTGGGAGAGAGAGAGACTTAATGGAATCACAATTATTTTATTCATCCTAAAAAGTATCTCGTCAATTAATATGTATTTAGAGTCCATCGATTGATTTTTCAGAGTCTAAACAATTTTCCTGAGATCTGGGACGTTTTTGTTTCCATTTTTAAATATAAATAGTAGATGGAGCTTTTTCGCTTTAAATTTTAAAAATTTATTAATCCTATATTTGAATGACTCCATCACCAATATGAATATCAGTTGACATTTTGGAATGTTGAATTGGAGATCTAGACAAACCAGCAACAGTTTGGTTTTCTTTGCCAATCTTAAACTGGACGAAAAACATACCTTTGTATTTCATGCTATCCTACAAATGTGTCAGAATTAACAATAAAATATATAAATTTAATATATTATAATACAATATTACAATATCGTACACCAAACTAAATATTGAGTTATGCCAATGTAACTCAAAAGTCTAGGGTAGATTGTAGAATTCTGCCACTGAATAATAAGTTCTTCCAAGCAGAGACGCCTTTGTTAATCTTCGGAACTGTGCGTGAGCGTGTGTGTGTGCGTGTGATCGAAGTGGATGACTGCGGGAAGCTTATGCTTACCCATTCGCCAAACCGCATAATAGAGTGAGAAGAGTTGAAATTTTGTATTTCTTAAAATAGAATTCGCAATGCGTCATACAACTTGAGCGATAAATGTAACGTAAATGTAATAGCTCTCTTTGTAATTTGAAGATAGATTCGAATAGGTGCGAACTACAAAACCCCCAGAAAGGCAAAACACAGTGAAGGTGCGACTCGAACAAAGAGTAGTAAGTTGTTGAAGCAGTAGAAGAATCAAGCTGTTTAGATACATATTTAATCTACAAACCATTTAAGGGCACCGTCAATATGGAGACCAAGAAACTTAATCGAATTAGAAGATCTTATTAAGTCATTGTTAAGCTTGAGAGGTTGCAAAACTCCTTTTTAAGATAAAACTAGAGTTTTCTCAGTGTTAAAACAAAGTACCTGATGAGATCTTAGCCTATGGTAGAATGTAAAGATGGTATATGTGAACTACTCCAGGTTACACTAGTGTCATCAGCAAATAAAGTGAATTTACCTTTAATTTGTGAGCCTTTGACATCGTTAATGAATACCAGAAAAAGAATTGGACCCACATCTGAACCTTGGGGTACACCACTGCTAACTGGTAAATTTTTCGTAACCTTACCATTTGCTCGTACCAGTTGTTTTCTAGATTCAAGGTCAGATTCAAACTATTTTGAAGGAATACCATAATATTCTAGTATATCTATAAAAATTCCATGATCAACAGAATCGAAGGCCTTCGCGAAATCACAAAAAACCGAAGCCGTAAAAAGTTTATTATTAAGTGAGGTATATATTCCATTAAGGATAGAGAACATTGAGTCATTAGTACATTTATTAGGTAGGAAACCAAATTGTTGATATTTCAAGATTTTATGTTTGAAAAGGCAATAGACGGTTTTCCATTAGTCTTCCGATTATCTTCGATAAGATTGGTAATAAGGCAAAAGGGTGATAGTTACTTGTATTATTTTTTCCGCCATCCTTGTACAGGGGAACAATTATAGCGGTTTTTAGACAGTTAGGGAAGAGGTCTTTTTCAAAGGATTCATTGATTAAAGAACATAAAACGTTAATCACCACATCTGGAAAATTTAAAAATAATTTAGATGATAACCCATCAATGCCATAGGAAGTTTTGTCTTGAATGTTGAGTAAGGTTTGCACTAACTTAAATGTATCTAAGGAAAAAACTCAGTTATCTTTTAGAAGGAACGGAGAAAGAAAGAGCATCACGACCTGGAGATGTTTAAGAACTAATATTCTTACTAACGTTTACGAAATAATTGTTAAGTTAGGGACTGATACTCATAGGATGCACATATTAACTGACAGCCAGGCAGCCCTTGCGGCTTTAAATAGTCACAAGGTAACATTCAGACTAGTAGAGGAATGCCAAAAAGAACTAAATGAACTGGCAGACCACATTAAAGTAGGATTAGAGTGGGTGCCGGGACATAACGATATTTCTGGAAATGAACTTGCGAGAAGAGGTTCAGGAACGATATATTTCGGACCAGAACCAGTACTTGGGACCACAAACAAAGTATTTCGAAGACAAATACAAAAAACAGAAGGAATACTCCAAAGCAGGTACACCGTAAGATCTTTATAGGTGATACATGTGTTGAACGGGCCGAAAAACTACTGAATATCAGTAGTAATCAGCTAAGAATCATGACAGATTATCTAACGGGGTCATGCCCCGGTAAAAGACCACCTGCATAAAATGGGGCTGTATATCGGAGATCTCATCAGCTGCAGACTTTGTGGCATGGATATCGAGACCGTAACCCATATCTTATCTGTTTGGGAAGCACTGGACTCAGAGATACAAACAGTTTTTGAAGAGGCCAATGTGCCACCTGAAACATATGGCACACATCTAGTGGATCCATATCGTTTAACAGGCATGAAAATGTCTCCCAAAATGGAAAAATAAGCTACTTACTGGTAGATTTTCAAAAACTTTATCATTGGCCAGTATCAATTATTTCCTACATTTAAGAAGGAACTTAAACCATTTCAAAGGAATGGGTCATGAAATTTTACATTTTAATTGAAATTCCATTACTGAGTGATGTATATACTTCATTAAAAATAGAAAACATTATGTGTATACCCAAATGTAAAGTTCGGCTCTGGGTACACTATTTTAAGAAATAAAGAGTACTGCCTTGGAGGTAAAATATTTTGAAGGAACTCCTTTATTTGAAGTTACATTATAATGCGCTAGGACTGCTTTGTCGAAATTCGTCCTTGTTTGCAGTCTTTACGTTATAAGTGACAGGATATTTGTTTTTTTAGTAACCACTTTACCTTCCGAAAAATTTGCACGCAAATCGGATTCTCCTCTATCCAATTTAAGAAAAATGAAATATTTTCTCTAACGACTGGAAGTTTTTTTGTTTCACGTGAAGCATTTCCAAACAAAAGGTAAGTAAAAAAATAATCACATTTTGCTTTATTAAACCTTTATTTGTCGAAACCCCAGAATAACGTTCTTCAAATTGAGGTAAAACCGTAAGAGGTTGAAAAATTCTTCCGAATTTTTTTGTAAAAGTGCTTGAAATACGAATTGGCTGCAGTACGTTTACGCTATCGCAATAGTTTGAGTATGTTTTCGGGAAAAATAAAAGAGAATCTATACTTTAAGCGAAGTTATTTCATTTTTGCACAAACACTATTCGAAAAGCAATCTCGAACGTTATAATTCCAATTCGCTAAATAAGTTAAGCGAGAATTTCGAACTGGGAACAAATTGAAAGAGTTTCGTAAAATCCGGAAACTTCGAAAGGTGTGCCATACGCAGTCGTTAATATTTATACAAATAAAATTAAGCAAATTTTAGCTGTCTGTTTATGACATATTTGCCTCGAATCAATCGGAAATAACTTTTTTTGTAGGATTCTTCTTCATGGAAAATCTCAAACATTTTAAAAATAGACGTTCGTCTATAATACAGGGTGTCCAGAAACTCTCCTGCCAAACGGAAACTGCAGTTACTAGAGGTGATGTTAAGTCGATTTAGCTCAAATTACCTCAATCCGAAAATGCTTCCTAAGGGAGC
Source organism: Lochmaea crataegi (assembly GCA_947563755.1). Lineage (NCBI taxonomy): Eukaryota > Metazoa > Arthropoda > Insecta > Coleoptera > Chrysomelidae > Lochmaea > Lochmaea crataegi. The sequence goes on from OX387429.1 coordinate 27,979,968, forward strand.
TACAGCCCTTTGAAGAAGACGTCCTCATATGAATTTTCTTCTAATTATTCAAAAATACCGTTACTTAAAATATTCAAACTTGGTATAATCAATGAACAGTTATAAACCAGTCGTTCGCTGTAAATAATTTTTTTTCAGATCCATCACAAGCGTGTCAGTCGGGGGGACTAACAGGTATTTTTATCAAAAAATTTTTATTTTCAAGTTTTTTATGCATCCGACACCGAATTTGGAAAATTTAAGATAATTTTCATAAAAAATGTTCTCTTCTTTCAAATCGATATCATGAACCGTTTTCGAGAAAAATAAATTTAAACTTTTTGTGTTTCTTACATAAAATCATGTTGGATTATAAAATTGTATGTGTGAAAGGTAAAAAATAATAGTTAATTTGATCAAAATGGTTTATTTTTCGAATGAAGAATATGCTGATATGCATTTAGTTTATGGGGAAGTACAATGTAACGCTCGTGCAGCGGAGCGAAGATATGCGGAAAAATTTCCAAACAGAAGGCATCATGCTCGAGCAACATTTGTAGCCGTACACCAAAAAGATTAAGAGAAAGTGGCTCAGTAGTACCTAAAAATACTGAAACTGGTAGACGACCTGATGTGACAATGGAATACGAAGACGATATTTTGATTGAAATCGAAAATAATCCTGAGGTTAGCACCAGAAGACTCGCTGCTATGTATCCTGGCATTTCCAAGTCTTCCATATGGAATATTATTCATAAAGAAAACCTTCATCCTTTCCATTTTCAAAAAGTTCATGCCATGGTAGATGGTGATTTCCCTGCCCGCATAGATTTTTCAAACTGGTTGCGGATCAAAAAAAATCAGGATCCTAATTTATTTTCCAATATTTTATTTTGCGATGAATCTACGTTTACCAGAGACGGAATTTTTAATTTACATAATGCACATCATTATGCCTACATTGGTGATAATTCTCATGCAACAGTAGAGAAAAAGCACCAGCAAAGATTTAGTATAAATGTTTGGATAGGTGTAATCGGTAATCAGCTTCTGGGACCCGTAGAGCTTCCTAGCCGTTTAACAGGACAAGAATATCTTAATTTCCTACAAAATGTTTTACCTGATTTAATAGATGAGGTTCCCCTGATGATTCGAAATAATTTATGGTTCATGCACGACGGCTGCCCAGCTCATTGCAGTAGAGAGGTTCGTCAATATCTCGACAATAACTATCACGATAAATGGATTGGAAGAGGTGGTCCAGTTAATTGCCCCCCAAGATCTCCAGATTTAAAACCCTGTGATTTTTGTTTGGGGTTATTTAAAATCATTAGTCTATGCTGTTCCAATAGGAACCCGTAATCAGCTGTGGCAAAGAATTCAGAACGCTTGTAACGAAATTAGAAATAATGCAGGAATTTTTGCAAAAATTAAACGATCTTTAGAGAAAAGAATAAATTTGTGTATTGAGACAAACGGTCGTCATGTAGAGCATCTGTTGTAAAATTAATTCTCTTATTTCTGTTGGTAATTATCTCTAACTTTGTTTTTTTTTAATGTTGATTATTGTTTTATATCCTCACGAAATAAAATTAATTTGAAATCTCCAAAACAATGTAAGCAACTTAATACTTACGACTTTTGTTACCAGTATCAGAACAATTTGTTGATTTTTCAAAGCCAGCTTGATATTACAGATACAATTTTATAATCCAACATGATTTTATGTAAGAAACACAAAAAGTTTAAATTTATTTTTCTCGAAAACGGTTCATGATATCGATTTGAAAGAAGAGAACATTTTTTATGAAAATTATCTTGAATTTTCCAAATTCGGTGTCGAATACATAAAAAACTTGAAAATAATTTTTTTTTAATAAAAATGCCTTTTGGTGCTCCCGACTGACACGCTTGTGATGGATCTGAAAAAAATTTATTTTCAGCGAACGACTGCTTTGTAACTGTTTATTGATTATACCAAGTTTGAATATTTTAAGTAACGGTATTTTTGAATAATTTGAAGAAAACTCATTTGAGGACGTCTTCTTCAAATGGCTGTAGCTCCCTTAGGAAGCATTTTCGGATTGAGGTAATTTGAGCTAAATCGACTTAACATCACCTCTAGTAACTGTGGTTTCCGTTTGGCAGGAGAGTTTCTGGACACCCTGTATATGGATTTAAACAAAAATATCCTTTTAATAATGAGTTCATGATACTCTGCGGAGGAGCCACAATAGACTCTTGCGAGTCGCAGTGGAGGGCCTTATAGACCCACTCATCATAAACCTAACCTTTCCTACTCTGCGGAGCATATATTCTTCACTTTTTTGTTTTTCAGAGAAATCTGATACGTAATTAGGAATCGGATCCCAACACCATTTCCAGACTTGGAAAGAATGCCATTTAATCGTATGCAGACGGCGCAAGGCACAAAGAAGTGACTGGCATAGGAGTGTACACGCCAGGAAGCTGTGAAAAACCTCAAGTATCTATCAATCGGAAATTCACGCCATGGGAAAGTGTGCCCAGTTAAAATATATACATAATCCTAAGGCATTAACAACTAGGAGACTTCTGGATAGAAGAGGTACACTCACTAAGGCCTGCGGATATCCTAAAATTTCTTCGAGAAATAGGTTTAAAGGATCTACTAGTCTTTGAGAGTTTCCTCAGGAACTAAGTTGAAAAAAGGGGGCAGAATAAATCAGTCAGGTCTCAGTGAATTTCACCCCAATATACTTACATATATTCGTGTTTTTTGTTAGATTACATTGTACATACGATTGGAAACATGTACTTATCATTAGTCAACAGTTGTTTTCAAACAAGCTGTGCTTTGGTTGAACATTTGCTCCATGCGACTTGCTCATTCAGCATCTGCTAATAAAATTGGGTGACGCAAGTTAAATAATGGTTAAATTACGCGGAATGCGAGTGTCTTTGGGAATAGCATATTCTTCAACGAGAGTAGAATGATGGCTATTATTCACGCGGATGAAGTTTCCAATCATCCAAGTGAATAATAGCTATTCTACACAAGTGAAAGACTATGCGACTATGCATTAAAAAAAATTCTTTCATTGGGAATCGAACCCTGATTGCCCGCGCAAAAGTCAATTATCTCTACCACTGAGCTATCGACCACATTTACTTATTAAAATGTAAAGAACATAAATATAGGTAACTCATATTTTTAATAGAAACCTTTGTGTTTTTAAATGAGATTATAACATTATTAGGAATAATAATAGAGATAACATGAATATAGGTACTTAATTTAGATTCATTCTTTTGCAAAATCAATGGTTAAGTTATTACAATTGCTCATATTCAATGTGGTTGGTATTGATTTATGATTATATGATTTTATTTTGACGTTTCAAACGAAGCGATTTGCGTAGTTAGGTATTTGACGTTTTGAAAGAGAGGATTTGATTTGTTAATTTTAGCGTGATTTCTGATAATCATAGAATGTGATTGGCTAACGAGAGTGAATTCTTTTTCATTCTTCACTGGTGTGAAGAATTTATATCATTATTCAGCTAAGTATGTAAATAGTTATTTGTGTATTCAGAGCGTAAAGTAACAGATTGCCGCTTGAGAAAGAATGTTGCGGAGATCTTTGAAAAGCAGCAATTTTACTTTATGCTCGAAGAACACACATACTTTTTTTTACAGTCGCCCTTTTAATAATTAAAACAGTTTTTTATATTATCTTAGGTTATAATAGGAGTGCTAGAATAATCATCATTTTCGCTATTCATCATGATTAACCTTAAAAAGATCTACTGACTAGGGATGTTAAAAAATAATCGATTTTTATTTAAACCGATTAATATTTTCTTATAATCGATTTTTAATTATCGATTTTTATAGTAATAACAATCGATTTTTAGTTATCGATTTTTATAGTAAGATTAATCGATTTTTAGTAAATTGATTTTATAAATTACGTGTTTAAATCGATTTTCAGAACGGCTCGTATTATTTATTAACTACTTTTCAAAATTTTGACAAATTTTGACGATTATTGACCATTTCTCAAAATTTTGACAATTATTGACCATTTTTCAAAATTTTAACAATTATTGACCATTTTTGAAAATTATTGAACATTTTGACTGATTTTCAAAATTAGTGACCATTTTTCTAAATTTTTGATAATTTTCGACCATTTTTCAAAATGATGAATGAATTTGACAGTTTTTGACAATAATTGTCTATTTTTGACAGTTTTTAACAATAATTGACAATTTTTAACCATTTTTGATAGTTTTCGACCATTTTTGACAATTTTTCAAAATTTTAGACCAGTTTTCAAAATTATTGACTATTTTTGATAATTATTGACAATTGTTGACAATTATGGACCATTTTTCCAAATTTTTTATCATTTTTGACAATTATTGATTGTTCTTGACCATATTTCAAAATTATTGACAATTTTTTAAAAACTTTAACAATTTTTGAAAATTATCAAATATTTTTCAAAATTTTGACAATTTTCAACAATAACTGGCCATTTTTGACGATTTTCAAATAATTTTAACAATTTTTCAAAATTTTTGACCATTTTTGATAGTTTTTGACAATTATCGACCATTTTTCAAAATTTTAACATTTTTGACAATAATTGTCCATTTTTGACAGTTTTTAAAAATAATTGACATTTTTTAACCATTTTTGATAGTTTTTGACCATTTTCCACAATTTTTCAAAATTTTAGACCATTTTTCGAAATTATTGACCATTTTTGATAATTATTGACAATTGTTGACAATTATGGACCATTTTTCCAAAATTTTAACCATTTTTGACAATTATTTACCGTTTTAGACCATATTTCAAAATTTTTGACAATTTTTAACAATAATTGGCCATTTTTGACGATTCTTCAAAAATTTTAACAATTTTTCAATATTTTTGATAGTTTTTGACAATTATCGACCATTTTTCAAAATTTTAACAATTTTTGACAATTATTCACCAATTTAGACAATAATTGTCCATTTTTGAGATTTTTTAAAAATAATTGACATTTTTTAACCATTTTTGATAGTTTTTGACCATTTTTAAAAATTTTAGACCATTTTTCAAAATTATTGACCATTTTTGATAATTATTGACAATTATGGACCATTTTTCCAAATTTATGACCATTTTTGACAATTTTTGACCATATTTCAAAAACTTCAACATTTTTTGAGAATTATCAACTATTTTTCAAAATTTTAACAATTTTTAACAATAATTGTCCATTTTTGACAATTTTTGACAGTTTTTGAAAATTTTTGACCATTTTTGATAGTTTTTGACAATTATTGACCATTTTTGACAATTTTTGAGAATTTTGACCATTTTTCAAATTTTTTTTAAAATTTTTGACAATTATCGACCATTTTTCAAAATTTTAACAATTACTGACAATTTTTGACAGTTTTTGACAATTATTGACCATTTTTGATAAAAATTGTCCATTTTTAACAGTTTTTGACAATAATTGACAATAATTGACAATAATTGACAATAATTGACAATAATTGACAATAATTGACAATAATTGACAATAATTGACAATAATTGACAATAATTGACAATAATTGACAATAATTGACAATAATTGACAATAATTGACAATAATTGACCATTTTTGACCATATTTCAAAATTTTTGATAATTTTCATATAATCTTATTTGATTTTTAATCTGATAAATTGTTAAATATTCACCAATTGAGTTGATTCGGAGGGCATGGTTTGATTAAATAAGCGAGCGAAAAAGATTCCTTTTTTGCGCTAGAGCGTAAAGTAACAATCCTCGGCATTTGTCGACTTTACGATTTCATTTGAATATAGTAATTAGACATTTTATGCGCGACTGTAGAAAAAATAATTTGTGCATTATTATTTCAGTCAACCATGCTGCAAATTTGTATAGTTCATAATTTATCAGAACATACAATATATTATTTAAAAGATATTGTCACTAGATGCATTTTGTTTCCCTATTATTCTAAAGACACCACTATCAATAAATTTGTATGCTTCCCACTACTTCACGATTTAAATGTTTAAATATGAATTATAAATTTATAATAAATAAATGATACAAATACTAATCGTCCTGTTTTAGTACCATATATACCACCTACCTACACCTAATGCTCGAAAATTTACGTTTTCAAAACGTCATTATAACGTGATGGAAAGTCTAAATTAAGTAAAAAAGTGACGTCATAAAAACTTTGTCAACAGACGTCATTTTACTTGCGACTTGGGTACGCCATTTTAACGTCAGTATAAACGTCACATTGGTCAGAAAAGTGAGAAAAAAAACATCCAAATGACGACAGTCTGCTACCTGGGATATAGTCGTGGAGAAAATTATTTACTCTTTATTACATTCACACTTACTAGTTGGTCCAAACAGCAACTATTTGCAAATACCTGCAAGTGTTTATATAATAAGAATAATAGCGCAGCTTAGAACTTGTAGCAAAACATTTTTAACCCGGCGCGTGTTTGGTGGGGTGAAAATCACCCGAACAAAATTTGAAAAATGGGCTACTCGATGATGTCTGTACTTATTTTTCCCCTCTTTTCAGTAGCTGGAGATGCCAGGGTCTAGACTACGGTAACAGTTGCTGTTTCGCTGTGAGAGAGTGTTGTATCTTATTTACGTGCGATAAAAGAGCCGCGTTGGGGATAATAACCCCACCACATTTGTGTTATAATTTTAGACTTACTTTGGTCATTGTCACCCCACCACACTGTGTATAATTTAGTTTTTATCAAGGTAAGTTATTTGATTTTTTGTTATTCTTTTTCCATTATTTTCATTTCTCAATGGTTTTTCTTTTTTTATTATTGTTTAGATAAAAATGTACAGCTACGAAAAGGAGCAGAAAAGGTTTCAAGCTTTGTAGGGAGAGCTGCAAAGTGATGAGGAACCTGTTGACACCGGCGATTCTGAAGAGGAAGACTTTGTACAGCACAATTCACATGAATCTGAGTCTAAGCAAGAAGATTGGGTAGAAGCAATCACAGAGGCGGGAATGGAAACAGCCCCTCTCGCAGAAAATGAAGTTACGGTTGAAGAACGTGATCTATTAGGTAAGATAGAAAATGAATATCCCATAACTGAGTATTTCAATTTTTTTTATTATAGATAATATTCAGTCCAAACAAGCGGGGAGTACCTGTGATATTTGAGGTGACGAAACACGAAAATATTATTTTCATAGAGATAAGAAAACAAAACGGAAGAAATGCTGTTCTACTCCTTCTGTAAGAAGAAGAGCTGAAAATATAATTAGAACACATCTACCTGGTGTTAAAGCCGTGGCGAGTAACTCAAAAAATCCTGAAGAATGCTTCAATTTATCTAGAGACAAAGGAATTATATCAAGTCTTGTTACCTATACCAATCAGAGACTTGAGGGGAAATATGCCGCCTTTGATGATAACCATAAATATATAGCAAAGCCTACTGATTTGCTATGTATTTGTTCGGGGGTGTATAGAACAAGCAGACTAAATCTTACGATTCGATAATGTGGAGAACAGAGAACTAAGAAAGCAAACTGATATAATGCTGCATTTAGGGGTATATTCACAAGATTTGTTGATAATTGCCAAAATTCATATATACCCAGTGAGTATATGACCATTGATGAACAACTGCCTGCATTTCGTGGCTGTTGTCCATTTCGCATTTATATGCCCAACAAACCCCATTATATTCCCAGCACATACTTGAAGCTACGAAAGTTGACCACACTCGCGCCGGGTTAAAATTGTCTCTTAATGCATATTATCATTAACAGCACTGAAAATTAATTGCTCTGAATTCCCCGGAGTACCTAATTACAGATTACACCATACGCCTTTTGAATGTCCTATTTACAGTCTCCTGAAAGTCCTTTTTTTTGCGAATGTTGATTATATTGATGATTCGGTACACTACCTTAATATTAATAAGACAGAAAATATATTCACTGAACTTGTTAGTATTATTAGTATATTGAAGTTACTACCTACCATTGCAAATGGCGAATGACCCGTTTCAGTTTGAAGTACACACATAATTATATATACTTTAATTTCTATCTCAACTTTTCCATTAATTCGAAATAGCTTTTACCATAATTTACCATAGTTTACCATAATATTATAATTCATTCTTGTTAATATTGATTTTTCTGTTGATGTTTTGTATCGAACCCCTATGAAGGGATGTATCATATGCACAATTATTTATTTATTTATTTAGTTGTGTTAAGTACAAGTGTTTTTTATTTGATGAAATATGAATTTTGAGTGTCCCATGGGAGAAAACCACACTAGGCTATTAAGCTGTATGTAGTTTAAATACGTAGCACACTCATTACAGTTTTTTTGGTGAGTACCATATAATTGTTTAGGCAAATACAATTTGCAGTAATCAACAATGTCCTCTTCCTTTCAGGTGAGGATGGAGCAGAAATGGAGATTCCGATAATGTATGTATGTATGTAGCAAAAGTAGTATGGTATAATATATGCAATATAACACATTGTATAATATGACAAACACTTTATAATGAAGTAAATTTATCTTGATTGGAAAGCATAAAATGTTTTACTTCTTTTTTGAAACTATGATATTTTTTCATTTCTTTTAGATATTTTGGCAGAATGTTGAAAATTCTGGAACCTTGGAAAGTGAAATAATGATGAGTTGTAGTTTTGTGAAAAAAACCCTAACATCCCTAACATCCAATGCAGAACGAGTCTGATTTTGTACTGATTTTAAAACTAATTTCTGTTCATTAAACATTATTTTAAAACAATAATTATAAATGTTTATTAATTGAATGTTAAATATTTTAGTTTCTTTATACAAGAGATCAGTCGGGTATAGTCTGTTTCTTCGATGAATAATTTCAATTGGTAAATTTTGGGCCACTTGTATTGTATTGAATATTGTATTAAAAATTCTTCCCACGCAGGACCCGTGAATATAACCACAGTATCGTCTGCCTAACATGTTAAATGACCCTTAATAGCTATTTGTATGCTTAGGCCGCGAAATACCTTTTTAACGTACCGAAAGAACAGTTATCGCCGAGGCCGCTTGCGGACGAGGCAAGATAATCTTGAGGTCGTTAAAAAGTTTCGCGGCCATGGCATACACACTATTTTTCGTGCAATCGTTAAAATTATTAAACTACTAAGATAATTGTAAATAAATATATTATTGCTCTAAAATCAACAGCAGTTCAATTTATTTAACAATATCACCGTGTGCTATGGAAATGAGATGTTTCAATATATACAAAATATTTTGACAGTTCTTGACAAAACGCAAAATGTCTGATACTGATAGCGATATTTCAGTACCTTTCACTCCTCCTGAACTCAAAAGCGTTGTAAATTCGGCGCTTTCCGTTTTAATACCTGAAAAATATAGTATCCGGTTTGAATGTAGGCAATAACCATTAGTCAGAAACACTAGATGTAGTTGCTTCAACTTCTGGAGTAAATATAAGTAATAATACAAACTGTACAATCAATGTTAATATTCATCCTAAATAATATAAGTAGGTACTTATGTACTTGTTGTTATTCAATAAAAAATAATCCTTTTCTTTGTAGTATTTTAGAAATGTCAAGTTTGGAAGTGATATTCAAATTTGGAAGTGACGTTTGGTTTCGCAGCCGTTGCTATGGGTAACGGCCGCGAAATTGAATTTCGCGGACTGTGCTGAGAACGTGAAATATTGACTTCGCGTGCAATTGCACGAAAAATTATTTATTTTAGTTATACTGTTAATATAAATGAGAAATAATATTGGGCCTTATGGTACACTCCAGCTGAAACTTCAGACCCATAACTTAGTCAATTTCCAATTTTGACTTTTTGAGTCCTTCCAATTAAATTACATCTCATCAAGTCTAAAGCTGTGCCTTTAATTCCATATCTATTCAATTTTTGAATAAGTAATCCACTGTAGTATCAAAGGCTTTAGCTGAATCCAAAAATATTGGCATTGTTCTTTTAGATTTATCGGCGGCCTCTACGGCATTATTAACAACATCTAATAAGGCATTTTCGGTGTTTCCATTTTTTATGAATCCGAATTGTCTTTCTGTTATTATTATATGGTTCTTGTCCAAAAAATCAATTAATCTGCTTTTAATACAGTGTTCAAAAATTTGGGCAGTATTGTTGATAACAGAAATGTGTCTGTAGTTCTCAAGCTGTGATTTCTTACCAGATTCAAATATAGGAGTGATCATTGAGCATTTTAATTGATAAGGAAGAGTACCTGTTGAAAAGCATTAATTGATTATGTGTCTTAGAAGATTCAAAATACTAGAATGAATTGTTTTTGAAGTTTTTCATGTAATTCCGTCTGGGCTTGGAGCTGTGTTATTTTTAAGGTTAGAAATTACGGTTATTAACTCACTGTTTGTAACCAGGCGCAAAAAAAGTTGATTGATTGATGTTTAAATCTGTTATAATTTCTTTGATTCAATCTAGTTAATCAATACGTTCACATGTGGTTTTACCTATATTAGTGAGAACACTATTAAATTCATTGGCTTTTTGTTTGTTGTCACTTAACACAGAACTATTTTCATAAATAATATCCGTGTTGCCGATATTATTTTGCTTGCGTTTACCACAAACATCATTAATGATACCCTAAATTTTTTTATAATTCGTGCCAGCCTCAGAAATTTGAGTTTTGTAAAAGTCATTTTTTGTTTGTTTAAGTAGGGTGTTAAGTTTATTCCTAAATCTTTTATATTCTGTTTCCAGTTCAGGCGTATTTCTTTTTAATAATTTTTGCTTTAGACTATCTCTCTGGTTTATCGAGTTTATTAGACCAGCTGTAATCCATGGTTTTAACTTAGTGTGTCTTTTGTATTTTATTATTTGTCTGTTTGTAGCAATTTTTGAGCTTATTGATAAAAATATCATAACATAACTGGGGGTATATACTATTTTCCCAGTTTTCATCTAGTAGCAGTGAGTTTAATTCATTAAAATTAATTGTTGTTATTTTTTTGTTTGCATTCAATGTATTAGGTTTACCTACGTTCTAGAAATATAATATCAATGAAAGGAGCAAAGTGGTCAGTAATATATGTATGGAATATTATGGGTGTAATAGATAGGTACCTTATTTTTTATAATGTTTTCTTTTCTCAGAAAAATATGATCTACTGTCGATTTAGAGTATTTGGTAACTAGTATGTTTGTTAATATATGACAAAAATCCATGGGATGCCAAAATATCTAAATAATTGTTAGTTTCAATACTATCTGTATTTTGTTTTTTTTTAATTTTCATAAATACTCTTCTAAATTCTTTATGTAGTTACGACTTTTTGTTGCGGGAGGCATATAGTATGCAGTCAATTATTTTCAGAAAGGTATTTATTTGAAAATGTCATCCTTAGAAATTGACTTTCACTTACTGTCTCCACCACTACATCTGCGAATATATCATTATTTACATATATATCATTACTACGTCATATTTATTGATGGTTGATTTGAAAAGATATAATTAGTTTGTTTTCCGAAGAACAAATAATTTATGAACTATTTTTCAGTTTCATAGTATCTAGTATTTAAAAGTTAGCCATATAGGTACTATAAACGCGCTATAAAAACGCATTTGGAAGTCTGGCAGCGATTTCGCGGGTGGTGGTAGCACACTGTATATGTTCTTATTGAAGAAAAGCCACTTCTCCTAGCTATCTGCCGGTATAGGGTGTTTATTTCGAAGTAGTCTAAACTAATTCATTAAGGTAAAACATACTACTGCAAAATCAGCACTCAATTCTCGATTTATTATTTATTTGTTGAGTGCGGATTTTACAGAAGTGCTTTGCTGATTATGGTTAAGGTCCGGATTTACATTATTTCCCATCATTTGATCAGATTTTTTTTGAGTAAGATTGTTTTACATAACCTCCTACGATATTGGTAGATTTCCATCCACCATGCTGTTTTAAAGCTAAAATATCTCCACCAGCGTTAACTAATGGAGCTGCTTAAGTTCTTCTGAAACTGTGCCCTTTTAATTGGCATCTGGAAGCATACGAACTATCGTATCTGTGCCCTTTTAATTGGCATCTGGAAGCATACGAACTATCGTATATGTTCAGTTTAAGGACGTAGACGGATGAATTTTTTCACGATTTGAACAGTTTGTTTGTTGTAGCATTTATCACGAATTTTCTTTGTCTATCAATTTTTGAAGTCGAAATATTTATTAGTAGATTGTCTTCATCTCCATTATTATTATTCACGATCACTTTAATAAGCTCCGGAAATTCCAATAACAAGGAGCAAACATCATCGGGAGCTTCCATTGGAAATGTATCCATTTTTTTCCATAAAAGTTTTAGATTTATTTGGTTTGTATACGGCATTTTGACGTTTTGAAAATACAATCAACTTTGGATATTTGATATCCTTTAATTTGTATCATTGTGCTGTGATGTATTTTGGGCATTACATAAAGAATTAAATTCATTGAAATTATCTATTATTATATCTAGGGCAGTACGTATATATGCTGATGAATTAGATAAGCGAACAATTCAGAATAATTCAAAATTCATAAGAAACATTCAGAAACAGTCAGAGACATTCCGATCTATCCACATACATTCAGATACATTTAGTTATATTAAATGTAGTTCATCGATATCAGATCTAAAACTATGTTATACCAGTAACATGATCATCTTAAGTAACACATATGTAAAACTAGTGTAAATAGTTAAGTATACAATAAAGCTCATCCCAGTGAATACTGTAGTTTCCGTAAGTAGAGTATTCCATCAGGACCCGGGCTTCCACTAGTCCCTGTGGAACTCCGCATTACCGACATACAATACAGTGCGTAGATTTAATTATTTGGAGCAATTATTAGAAAATATGCCGATAAGACATTTTCTGAATTCCTAACATTACATCTTGTCTTCGGTCCATTGATTGTATTGTGTATATTTATTTTTATACCTAAAAGTAGATCACCGTGTTCACTGTCAGTGAGTCACAGCATTCCGTTACGAAGTCACCAACTCAAAGCCGACCCTGTCACTAAACTATAAATTTTGGCGAATGCGAATTCTAGAAGCCTCTAGGAAGGTCGTTCTGATTTGTTTGGTTCGAACCGGCCTCTATTAATTCGAGAAGCCGATGCTTCTGGAAGGTATATGGTAAGGTAGGCGGAAAAATCACTTTTCCTCCCTAGGGAGGGAAGTATTAGCTTCCTCCCTGATATGTAGAAGGAAAGTGTATACTTTCGATAGAGAAAGGAGGGAAAAAACTTGTTTATATAAAATTTTTGGATTTTTGAATTATCTACAACTTTTTCGACCAAAAACAGTATTTTCGCCGAAAATCGTGAAAACCCATTTTTCACCTCTTTCACCCTTCCCTCCTCGACTGCATGCATTCAGATGTTGAATTTTTGTCCCTGCATTAGTAATGTATTTTCCTACTCTCTGCAACTCCGCTCACCATTTTAGGAATTATTCCGTCGTTTGGCTGTTTTTTGAGCAAATTTGACTGGCCTGTAACATTTTTTTCTGCAATAACCATCTTCGACAAAAATATCGAGGTAATCCAAAAATAAAAATGTTAAGACCAGATGTGACTTGATAATGAGGTGTTAAACTCAACAAAAATATGATGTTTCTTCATTGTTAATAGTTCATGGTGGACAAAAGCATAACAGCGACATCCCCACATCTAACCTCAAACCAAAATTCTATATTGACAAAAAACCATCTCGGTTCTGTAGTTATTTACTTGATTACAGTAAGGCGTGTTATCAATAGATGTCGAAGATAATAGTTTAATGCTATCATAACGCCTTACAAAGTTTTTGAAAATATTTTAACGACTACTTCTCAGGCTACATGCCCCGAAAGTCATTGAATTACACTTCTTAGTAAACGGTTTCTGTTCTTCGGAAAATATTTTCAAAAACATCTATTCATAACACGCTTTACTAAAATATGACAATTTTTACAGGAAACCATAATTAAGTAAATAATTCACCTAAATTTTCACCTCTCCACAGAGTGCTTAAAATGATAACTTTAAAACACAACAAATTTTTGTTCAAACCCGTATATTACAAGCGTACGTTTAGTGTTAAGTGAATTTTCAAAATGTGAGCGATTTTCTATTAATTTATATACAATATTCTTCAAAATTCGGTCCCACACCAAATAAAAAAGTTATTTGGGATTGAAATGAAAATTTGCGTGCATGGATTATTTTACCCGTGAATGTAGTTTGAACTCACTTTTCGATCATAGTTTAATTGGAACGGAAATTTTGATCGGCTTTTCAGCTCTCTCAACAGCATTTTCATAAATTGCTTCAGGTTACAGATGAAATGAGTAGGACAACGACCTAACAGCCTCAGGAATTTTGATGTGAACTTGTTAATAAGAAAATATTCGTAGTTAGGTCTTTGTACTGTGAGTATCAGCTTATTCTACAAAAGTTACAAATACCGAAATATCATCTGCACAGTGAAATCATTCGAATCTCGTTTTTGAATTGAAAAAATCAGTTGCAGCTGCAAAAGTTAATTTTCCATAAAACGAAGCCATCTGCCGTAAAAAAGCCGCAATGTTTCGCAAAAACCGCAACTGTAAAATATAAACGGTGAATGCAGTGAAATAATTTCATTCAGGCCTGTGTATTAAAACTTTCTACTTGACAATAAAACCGAAATTACTTTACACAACATTACGCCCAAAACCGTAATTAGTTGCGGCATTTAATGCTATGATGTTTTAATTTAGACTCTGTAGCGTAGCTCAACTTCTATAAACTTTAACTATTACCAACATTTTATAACTCCGTTAACGTACTTTGACATTGTTTCGGTGTCTTGCGGTAAGTACACAAATTATTTATTCAAATAATGCAAAATCTGATAATTTAATGGTGCTTCGAGCCGGATTATTGTTTTTAATGTTCCAAACAACATAAAAAAGTGCTTAAACTCACAATGACAGAGATAAATATAATATCTTAAAATTAAATAAATTCTAAAAATGATTTTATGACGAAGGTGTCAGAGAGTGGAAGCCACCCGTCTACGCTCTTCGCGTCGTCCTTTTATATATTCAAAATAGTTGCTCTCTTCTCTCTGCTGCGTTTAAACGAGCTTAGAGATTTGAAACAAGCTGCTGAAATATTCAGTTAGGCTAGAAAATATCGCGAGATAGTTGAAACGAAAGACTGGTGGATTTAAAATAATTTTCAGTTTGCATGACTTTGTTTGTGGCTTAAGTGTACTGTGAAATTACAAAATATGAGATATAAAGGAAAATTTTTATTAGATGGTGTGCCCAGCACGAGTTTAACTGAATTCAGGAAAACATCTAGGGGGCGTTTTTTTAAATATAGTTTGGCTTGGGTATAAAATATAAAAATTAAGCTTTCTTAATAATTTTATTTTTAAGCTGTTAGTAAAACCTCGAAATAAAAGAATTTGAAATATTTGTTGATCAATAAGCCAGTCAAACATGAAATATTTTTTCAGAAGGAAAAATCAGTTAATTGGACACAACAAGTAAATACAAATCTTCTGTATGCTCCTTGTAGTATATTTTTTCGTTATTTATTTTGGGAAACCAAACCAAACCAAATCATTTTCATATTTTTATTGCTACCACAAAATATTGTGTGACGTTCTTAGAAAGCTAGTTTGGAACTGTTTTAAAAAAATACATAGATATAAATTAATTAGTTAGCATTAAAATAAGGCGTTTAAAACTGCTGACAAAAATAATCGATTAAAACAACTGTATGTATTGTTGCGAGGTCACCAACTCAAAGCCGGCCCTGTCTCTCGATTTTAAATTTTGGTGAATGCGCTTTCGAGAACATTCGAGTTAAATGCTTTGATTGTGCATAGGATGGGCGCGCAAGGTACTGGAATTATCTAGAGTTGAGAAGGACTATATATACGCGGGTTTTTGAGTGCGTGGACAATTAATTAGTGAAACGGAAATAGTTAGTTCACAGACAGTTTACAGAAGTCCTTAGTAATCGGACAGTGAATTAAATTGTGCAGATAAATAGTGTAATATTCAAGCGGCGAGAATAAATAAGAACTAATATACCGAGTTTATATAAATTAGTAGACATTAAGAAGAGTGTGTATATAAATTAAGTTTAATACAGTGTGTGTTTCTTTAAATAAATAAATAGTAATTAGCCGTAGTAGTGTGTATAATTTTATCCCACAAGTAAAAACTATTTAAATAAATAACAAAAACATTACAGTATATCACCATACTCAAGAAAATTTTAATACCGGAAAACATGAAAACTGAAACAAAAGAAGAACTTAAGTGACCCAATTACAATATTTTGCATTGGCACCAACCTGTCGATTAGTTATTTATCCGGTACACTGTGTCGTTAAAATGATCTGCAGCA
Source organism: Lochmaea crataegi (assembly GCA_947563755.1). Lineage (NCBI taxonomy): Eukaryota > Metazoa > Arthropoda > Insecta > Coleoptera > Chrysomelidae > Lochmaea > Lochmaea crataegi. The sequence goes on from OX387429.1 coordinate 27,996,425, forward strand.
TAACGCAGTTAGTTAGTAATTAATGAGTATGGAATATTCGAGACAATTTGAATCGCCAGTTCGAGATTATCTATCGCGGGAATCTAATAATTTATGAAACATATACGCTCGCCATGAGGCGGTGTTTGCCATCAATGGGATTAAAAATGTCTCTCTTTACATTGACTTTAAAACGAGTATACCTTCTGGTTATTGATGTAATCATAAAAAGTTACCAACGCCACATTTGACAAAATTTGAATGAAATGAAACAAAATCAGAATATGCAGCAGTTAATGATTGAATGCGGAAAAGGAGTAATCAGGTAACTAGCGGAAATATAAAAATTTCTTAACTAAGATATGAAAAGAAAAGTATACTTTTATCTACGACCACCATTAAAATTAAGCATTTACAAACTCATATAAATACGTGAAATTACATTTAATACATACATCTAAAGCGTGCGAAAAAGAACAATGCTTTTTAAATGGAAGTTTCATTATAACACCCAAAAGAGTGCGAAAAAGTACAATGCTTTTTAAACGGGATAATCATTATAACACTCTTTTTTATTTGTATATTTATTAAGTTACCTTAGATAATTTTGTGTTTTGTTTTCTGTCAAAGGTTCTGTAATTGTAATAATTTTGTACTGGCATTAAGAAGTGTGAAACGTGAATGGTCAATAATGGTCAGAATCTATCAAAAATTGTCAAAAATTGTTAAATATTTTAAAAAATAGTCAATAATTGTCAAATTTTTCAAAAATTGTAAAAAATGGTCAAAAATGGTCAATAATTATCAGAAACTGTCAAAAATGGTCAATAATTGTTAAAATTTTGAAAAATGGTCAAAAATTGTCAAAATTTTGAAAAAATTGTCAATAATTATAAAAAACTGTCAAAATGATGAATAATTGTTAAAAATTTTTTGAAAAATTGTCAAAAGTTGTTAAATATTTTAAAAAATGGTCAAAAATAGTCAATAATTGTCAAATTTTTTGAAAGTTGTCAAAAATGGTCAATTATTATCAGAAACTGTCAAAAATGGTCAATAATTGTTTAAATTTTGAAAAATGGTCAAAAATTGTTAAAATTTTGAAAAAATGGTCAATAATTATAGAAAACTGTCAAAAATGGTCAATAATTGTTGAAAATTGTCAAAATTTTTGAAAAATGGTGAAATTTTTTGAAAAATGATCAATAATTGTCAGAAACTGTCAAAAATGGTCAATAATTGTTAAAATTTTGAAAAATGGTCAAAGATTGTCAAAATTTTGAAAAAAAGGTCAATAATTATAAAAAACTGTCAACAATGGTCAATAATTGTTGAAATTTGGAAAAATGGTCAAAATTTTTGAAAAATTGTCAAAAATCATCAATAATTGTCAAAACTGTCAAAATTGCTCAATATTTGTCAAAAATGGTCAATAATTGTTAAAATTTGAAAAATTGTCAATAATTGTCAAAATTGGTCAATAATTGTCAAAAATGGTCAATAATTGTTAAAATTTGGAAAAATGGTCTAAAATGGTCAAAATTTTTGAAAAATTGTCAAAAATAATCAATAATTGTCAAAACTGTCAAAATTGGTCAATAATTGTCAAAAATGGTCAATAATTGTTAAAATTTGAAAAAATGGTCAAAAATTGTCAAATTTTTTTGAGTATTTTTAATGTGGTCGTAGATAAAACATTGTATGATACTCATGCGTGAATTACTTTTGCGCACTCGTTGCGAAAAAAGGCAGTAGCTAAGCTCGTGCCTTTCATTTTCGCAACTCGTGCGCAAAAGTATCACTTTACGCACTTGTATCATAAATAACTATTTCACACGCTTTTAGAAAATAGGTCAGAAAGTTCTATCCTCTCACATGCTACATATTTCATCACCACACGCATTGCAAGGTATTAACTATCGCATTTTATGATTGTTTTCTCCATTTTTTTCAAATTTTGCTAAATATTGCATTAATAATTTGTAATGATAACATCAATAACCAGGTGGTAACTCGTTCGTTTGTAGTTATCTTGTGTATAATTGAATGATATTTTTTTCATCCTCCGTCCGCTCGTGCGAGATATACCTGTGTTCATTTGAAAAGGACCCACCCTTAATATTTCAAAAATGGGACATATTAGAAAGATATGCCGAAACTCGTCAACTTTTGACTTGAGGGGGACTCTTTTTGGCGCTAATGTCAAAAACTTCAGATTCACCCCCTCCCTACTGGAGATACAACTTACATTTTTTCAAATGGCATCAGGTATCAAGACATACCTCATTTAAAAGGTCTGGTAAATCTCTATTCAATCATTTTGTTTTGCGTTTGATACCACCCTGACATTGTTATTTAATAGTTGTTTAAAATTGGCTCCCTTTCAAATTTTCGTATGCCCCCGTATTATGCTATGACAGAAAGACTCTTTAGAGAATAAAAAATTCACAAATAGTAAAAAGACAACTGTTAACAAGAAAAAACTGCTATTTAATCATGTGTCAAAGTGACCACCGTTAAAATTTAGGCAATAAAAGTTGAAAGAGAGTTGATTTTAAACAACGATTAAATAACAATGGAAGGCTGGTATCAAACGCAAAACAAAATGATTGAATAGAGATTTACCAGTCCTTTTAAATGAGGTATGACTTGATACCTAATGCCATTTGAAAAATGTAAGGAGTATCTCCAGTAGGGAGGGGGTGAATCTAATGTTTATGACATTAGCGCCAAAAAGTGTCCCCCTCAAGTTAAAAGTTGACGTGTTTCGGCATTTCTTTCTTATATGTCCCATTTTTGAATTATTTAGGGTGGGTCCTTTTCAAATGAACACAGTGTATAATTTTTTTTACAAATACAATTTCTAATAATTTATCTTCCAAAATTCGAATTATTTTTGATATTTGAGACCACCTTCAGATTGGAATACCGCGACCATAGAGTTGACTGCTTAATAATGTTACTTGTGAAATACGCCGGAAATACTCCTTTTCGTAGCGACCTCGGGATTTTGTTGGAAGCAGTTCCAGACTGGCTTTCCAGGCTGGTTTCGATGACTTCATTCATAATATTATGGACTAGTATACAATCATCCAGCTATTTTGAACTTTCCATCGTCCTACAAAAATGACATGTCATGTCTGACAACATTCGAGATTTGTCATATAGCAGAATTAGTAGTATAGTAGTAGTATCTTTCCCATTTAATACTTTGTAGCCATCGTGCCTGATTCCTTCGTCGTCGGTATGGATATAATTTGAAGAGAATCAAAGGCAAATTGTAGGCAAATAACTTTCATTCCAACCTCAATTTACTCTTCCAATGCGAATGAAAGTGTTTGTGTTACTTGCCACTTATCGTCCTGCAGTCTCTGAAGAAGGAGTATATCTTTGATTCTCCGGAGAAGGAGTATACCTTTAGTTTCTGAATAAATAGTTTAGAGAAGATAATCTAAAACCAGAAATCTAAGAAGGACGTAAATCAATATTGGCCCCCGTCCCTCATTATTACCTATTGTTCGAAATATAAATAAGCAATAAAAGTGTGTGTCCCTTAAAGGATGCCCAGGTCCGGATTGAAATAGTTTGATTTTTTAATAATAGTGGGTTCTCCATTATTTTTGGCTTTTGTTGACAGTTTTGTATTTAAATTTATTTAATAATAAAAATTCTGCTGAGGTTGACTTAGAACCCTTGATGAGGATATGTTCAAATGTGTCTGGCCACCAGACTTTTAGTACTAATGGGCTATTAACGAGATTATAGCGGTAGGTAATGGTCTATTCACAGTAACAAAATAAATTACATACCAGATTTGGAAAACTATTTTGAGACCTGACCGCTTTTCAATTTCATAAATAAAAGGGCGACAGTTAAACAACATTCAGTCATTACCTTCCTTACCTTCCTTACATTCCGTTGTGTCAGTTGTGTCTATTTTATAGGGTCTATTCGATTTTTGTGTCGTGAAAAATGTGTCGTCCAAGGACTCATCCTAAAGCTAGTACTCCAAGTGGTGGTCGTAGTACCACTAGTCGACAAATGTTACACCCTCAAGGGAACAAATTATATTGAATGTTTATACTTCCCTTCTGGAACGTGGAATGTCAAAGGATCAAGCTGTGCAAGAAAGTACTTCTTTAACAAAAACACCGAGTTCCACATTGTCTAAAATATTAAGTAACCCTATTTTAAAAAGAAATAAACAAAAATTCTGTGGAGGTTCAAGGAAACTTGATGGCTGTGATGTAGATATAATTCGAAGAACAATCGGGTAAAAGGAGGAGTGATTGGCACTTTAACTAGGTTGTACTAAGAATATATAAGTACTGATATTCATTTTTACAATTATAAGTAGTACAATAAATGAAATCATTTTGAAACTATTGCCCTTCTTCTGAGCGATATTCATACATTTTAGAAAATGATAAATTATCTTTTTCAATTTTTTTTTATAAATTAGTATTAGTATGAGTACGGCAGTCATTGTCCCTAATCAGCAAATATTGGCCATATTAGGATAGTAATTGAAACGCATTGCCTTAACTACATTGAACTTTTTATTTTGATACCTGTGTGATTTTTGTTTTTTTTAAACATGGTAAACATTGAAAAGTGTCTGAATTCGATTTATAAATATTATAGATATCAAAGAATAAAAATATATTATTCCAACGCTTTGACAAAGTTTTGAAAAATAATTTTTCAAAAACAGTGACCGTTCAACGAAGAAGAAACAACTACTTTTCGGGCTACATGCCCCGACAGACATTGAATTACACTTCAAGTCAAACGGGGTTGGTAAATCAACAAGATTTAAACCAATCATTCTGGTTTGCAACTAGAAGGGACAACATAACTTGTAGACCGGTTTCGGCGTATTGCGCCCCATCAGTACAAGGTATATGTTATCGTCCGAGAGTTAATCCCGGACTGAAATGTGACTATAATCAACAACTATACATATCGTCCAGTTACGGAAATGTTTTAGTTGCGAAAATAGCGACATCTCACCTCTAAGTCACAAACCAAAATTCGAATGAGATAACAAGCCACGTGGGCTTGAAACAAAAATGAATTATTACAGTATCCTGTAAAATTGTCGTATTTAGTAAAGCGTTTTACCAATAGATATCAAAGAATAAAAAAATATTATTCCAACACTTTGACAAAGTTTTGAAAAATAATTTTTCAAAAACAGTGACCGTTCAACGAAGAAGAAACAACTACTTCCCGGGCTACATGCCCCGACAGACATTGAATTATACTTCTAAGTCACTTCGTTGAACGGTCACTGTTTTTGAAAAATTATTTTTCAAAACTTTGTCAAAGCGTTGGAATAATATATTTTTATTCTTTTATATCTATTGATAAAACGCTTGACTAAATACGACAATTTTACAGCAAACTGTAATAATTCATTTTTATAAATATTATGTTTTTTCATACATGCAATATGGTACAAACTAGCACAAGCTGAGCATTTTATACCAAAATGTGTCGGTGATACGTTATTTGTACATGAGTAACATAAACCACATTCCATTTTATTGTTCTTGCACAAGTTAAGTCCTATCCTAGACAATGAGTCGTCTAAATATTTACCTTCTTCTTCTCGAATTTTTGGAGCTGCTAAAATATATTCGGATACAATGTTAATGTCTTCTTTTAAAAAAATTTCTTAATACCCTCGTAGCATCATACTGAATAGCTTTGTTTTCATTTATTCCTAGTTAACGTTGTCTTTCCGTACTCTTGTGTTGTGCTCTATATTCATGCGTATTTTGTACCTCCAAATTTTCCTTGTTTGTATCTTTTTGTTGATCGGTCGTTTCCTCTGCACTGGTTTTGTATTTTGAGGCTTTTCTAGTTTCTTCCTTTTCTTAACTAATTCCTTTTTCTTCTTGCCTTTTTTTCTCTTCACTATCCCTTCCATTTTTTTCTATATCTTTCCCAAAGCTTTTTTCTGCTCTACACTTCCAGTTTTCTGCTATTTCGCTTTGCCTTTTTCTGTGGAGTTTGGGGCACAGTTAGGTGTTCATTAATAGTAATGTCTGAAGGTTCTTCTACACTGACGTCAATTATAATATTTTGATTGTTGTCAAAGTTGCTAAAACTATCGGTAAATTGTTTATATCGAACTGAATCTCACTGTCCGCTTTTAGAACTTGGAGATCAGTGGTTTTATTTTCTAGCAACAGATTACCATCGCTGCTGTCTTCCTGGGGATCAATAATTTTATTTTCTAAATACAGATGACCATCGTTGATCTTTTCTTAGGGATCAATCATTTCATTTTCTAAGAAGATATTACCATCGTTGTTTTCTTTTTCGATATTTTCAAGGTAATCCTTATTAATCTGTTTTCTGCTTTCGACAACCTCGTCTTCTCTAGCCACCCTTCCTTCCAAAATTCGTTTAAAACATTATCATTCAAAACTTCTGCTGCACTATTACTTTTGAATACTTTGTATGTAATTTTAGCAGTATCTACTGGCTCAACTATATCCTCTGTCTCGGTTCTATGGCTATAGCATTAACCACCTGAACACTTCGAAAAATCTATCGAATCTTGATTGTAAGGGATCAATCCAGTATCTTTGAACCCATTTTGAATACTTCTACTTTTGGCGTAATTTAATATGGGTGCAAATTCATCTTTTTTCAATGATCCTGAGAGATTCTCTATTCTTCAAGCCAGTTTTGATTGCAGCAACATCAGCAGGCTGAAGTATACGAGTGGCGTTATGATATGGACAGATTAATATGATGTCCAGACTCTTGCATATGCTACATATCTCATATGTTATATGTGCCCATCTATAAATAAAATAACCAGGAATTTAATATTTTTTGCAGCAAATAAGGATGTGACATAATTATTCAAAATCTCTGTTTTCATCCAACCTCTCTCTGATGTTGCTACACCCCTCTCTTCTGGGACAGATTCATAAACCCTTGATTTGTCTTTTTCCAGGAAATATAATCAAAGGGGGAGTAACCATGCCATCGGCAGAAGAAGTAAAGAATATCGTGATATTTTGCTTATATGAAGCCTCATACACATTTTTAGCACCTTTTGGAGTTGAGACTGTACATGTTTTGGGACACAAATTAAAAGAGGGCTCATCTGCGTTAAATATCCTTGTTGGGTCGTTCAGAATATAGCTATATACCTATGACTCAAGATATGAATGAATGTCTTCAGTCCACTTTCTAATATATTTTTCTGCAACAGCAGAACTGACTGATGTGACAGCTTCAGAAGGTCGTTCAGAGAAGTTTGGATGGCGCCTTAAAAATTACTTGTATCACTTTTCACCTGGACAATTGTTTTTGAATGGGGTTTTTCTGGGTGCCTTGTCAAGGAAAGATTTAACTGATAACTGTATATCTTCTTTCCGTTTTGGGAACCATTTTTTGGAACACTTTAAGACCCAGTTTACTATTGCAGTTTTCTCTCCATTTGTAAGGTAGGGATTTGGCCCTAAACTGGTTTTTTTGAACTTAGAACGTCGCCTAAACTGTAGCGTGGCTCGTGGCAATTTATATTTTTTAGAAACTTCTCGAAGAAGCTATTTCTTGCAATACATTTTGTATATCCTGTTCGGAATATTTTTTGGAATAAATATTTCCCTGCGTTACTTTGGGCATTATGGAACTAATCTAAAATAAAGCAAAATCGTTAGTCATTGGCACATAGCTGTGGTAGTGATGATTGCAATTATTCATCTAATGCATTTGCCATGGCTTTCACAAGGAACTATGCAATATTCAATGACGGAATGGAAAAAAATATGACAATTTTAGGTCTCTGTTTGTTTGGTAGTTATTGGCACTCAGGAACATTCAATACTATTTTGCTCATTATTTATTGTAGTGATTGGCCCTCCCTTAGTAAATTATTTTTCAAGTTTAAAGTACTAAGACATGCATATTTAAGTTCATAATGATCTCCCTTTTTGCAATAAATAATTAAACCAACAGCCGTACATATATATAAACGATAAACTTGCTGATATGTTTGACGCTAAAATAGTTCACGGCAAACCGCGACATTCGCAAAGCCAGGGAAGTGTGGAAAGGGCTAATCAGGGTGTAAGGGACCTTATGGTTTCTTGGATGGCAGATGAAAAACTTTCGAAATGGCCCAATGGATTGCGATTTGTCCAACTGAAAAAAATAGATCTGTTCATAGAGGTATAAACAGAAGTCCATATGAGGAAATGTTTGGGGTTCCTCTACGAAATGGAATAATGGATTCCGACATACCTCATGAGACTCTTCAAACAATATCCAGAGAGGAGGAGTTGGAATATATATTTAATAATGATAATTCAAATGTGAATGCCTCTAGCGGCTTCAGCTCGGATTTGGAAGGAGACGATCATGTAACTCATGTAACACATGAAAACCCAAGCAATAGAGCTGAATACAACGAAGCCATCGAAGTAAGTAATATTTTAGCTACTTTTATATCTTTATGTAAACAGGAAATTGAATATTTAGTAAATTAGTTTAAAATTTTAAATTTTCAATTGAGTTGAACTAATGAAAAATTAATAGTAGTTTTATTTTCCAAATAGCTACAAGTTATTTATTTAGACATACAAGGTAAAACAAACAGTTATTTTTAAACGATTTTATTTAGCTTTACTGTAAAATATACTCACTCCACACATTTTATGTGATAGGGGAAATACATTTTTTATTACTAATATGATTTACAGGGTGTCCGGGTGTCCGGTTGTCCGGGTGTCCGGGTGTCTGGCTCTGATTTACGTTTTTTTTACAGTGTACCTGTACATCTGGAAACCGATGAATTATTTGCAATCGCCAAGAAAAAATCATACAAGCACGTGAAGCATCGTGCGTATCCCAGAAAAAACAAGCCAGTGAAATACTGCAGAGATTCAACAAAAAGTTCCGTCCAGTTAGCGTTGGATAAAAGTTTTTGATAAGAATTGCAGATGTTAACAGAGGGCGAGCTGCACCAAGAAACGTAATGGCTGTTGTTATGAGACGAAAAGAAGAAAGTGATCTCTATCAATTGGGAACATCCTCCGGAGTCCTTGAAAAATTCTACGTATGAAACGGATTTCAAGTAGCAGACCAGAACTTCATGGAAATAAAAGATGTTCCAGAAAAAGAGCTCACGATAAGATCCGCGGCTGCTGTAGATTCTTAGTCAAAGCAAGGTTTTGTGAAGTGCGGGTGTAGAAATAACTGCGGAAATAAAAGATGCAATTGTTTTAAAAAAGGTGTAAAATGCAACTCAAAATGTCATTCATCGTCAAGTTGCAGAGATAAATTATCATCATTCTTTTAAGTTAAGTCTATGCTGTTTTTTTTGTTGATTTTTTTTTACTTTTTATTTGTAATAGACGTTCCATTCTTTTTTTTTTGTTATATTTTATTGCTTAATAAAAATTTTAAGGTTATTTAGATGGTAACCAGTGAATTATTTGTAATCCCTATATATGTGTTAAAAATGCATCTGAATCTGAAAATATACATGAGGTAACGATTTAACTGTTTCTAAAACGATTCTGAAAATTCAAATTTTAGGTTATCCCAAATTACTTTTTATATAGGATGTGCAAGAAATAAGTACAATAATTTTATCCAGGTGTTAAGAAAATTGTCCTTGCTTGTCTGTTAAGCTTTTGATGTTTTCTAAATGCACAAACCTAGTTTTGGCTGTTTGAAATTGATGAAAGTGCAATATTGGATTGAACTTCGGGCTTTGGTAATTTTAAAACGCTCAATCTCAGGTTTGACCAAAAATTTCGGCCATCGACCGTTTTCGCATTTTGCGTTCAACATATACATATAGTTACCTATATGCAAAAAATAGCAACTTCACAAGTGTGTATATTAAATTTAATTCTAAACAACCTAAATATTATAAACTTTCTGAACTATAATCGCATTCATTATAGTGATTTTTATAAATGTTTTTGTGGTATATATTATCAATATTATATATACATAAACAATTCTCAATTATAGTCAAGGAACTTTTCATGATAATTATCTTAACCCAATATCATTATACCTATCTATAAAATAAAATTCAATGGCTGGGGCAGGTACAACTCTGCGTAGAATCGACCGTCTGCTGACAACTCAAATGGTTGGTGATTTATGACCTCTAATTTCTGGTCATACTTTAACTTAGTCGAAACGCGCGTAACATAGTGTAGAGTGTTGGTGTAGTGGTAGTGTGAACTGTGTTCAGTATTCTCCAATACTGATTAAAAATTGCTGAAAAATTGAAAACAAATTTACTAAAATACCTGTTCTGATGTAAGAATTGGAAAATCCCCAAACATGACATTTTTCAGCCTTATGAAAGCACTATTCAATAAGTACAAGAAAATAATAAACCAAAGTCCAAAAATCAACTGCAAGACCAAAAAAATGGTATATCTCACTAGAAAATCAAAAACTTCCCAAAAATACACGAAATTGAAATTTTCAAAGAGGTTCCAGGTAGGTAAGCAAAATCCTTATGAAAGCAGTGTTCAATAAGTACAAGAGAATCATCAAAAAAATTCCTTATATTTCACTAAAATTCACAAAATTCACAAAATTCGTTGGAAAATACATCGAAAATTATATTTTTTCAATTTTTCGAGGTGCTTAGATAACCAAAACATTTGTAGAGGAGCTTCATTTAAGCACTGTGGTATATGTACCTACAGGAGAATGATCGAAAAAAATCCTTGTATCTCACTTAAAATCACTGAGAAAATTCTGTAAAATATTCGAAAAAGGACATTTTCAAGTTTTCAGGCTGATCACCGAAAAAAATAAAATGTTGAGATAACAGTTTAACAATTGATTCAAATCTTTTCGAATGTTAAATACATGAATCATTTTTGCCAAAATTAAATCAACCACAAAAAAGTGTCAAATATAATTGGCTGATTGAAATTTTTTTTCAATACATGAAATAACACATTGAAGATATTTAAATTAACGTTTAATAAGTAGTTATGTTAATATTCTAAAGATTTTAAAGGAATTTTTCGAAAATCTTAAAATTACTTTCTTAAAGAGTTGAATTGAAGGCCATAACTTCAAAAGGGTCTGAGTGCCAAAAGTGGAAAAAATGAGTTTTTGGATTTAAAGAGGTGTGAGTACCAAGCCTAACGATATTCAGAAGGTCCTAAGAGCCTTGCAAAAGTTTGTTATAAATGCCGAAAGATGGCTGAGGTGCTATGGACCACCATGGTTAGGCATCAAAAGGGTCTAAGTACCTCGTGCGTTTGTTAGGTCAGTACCGGTACACAGTTTGAATTTGACTGCTGTGAGTGACGATTATACCAAGCAAAATGGATGCAGACAAACAATCAAAACGAAGAGCACGTTGAACAGAAAGTGTGAAAACAGAAAGAAAACGGTTGAAAACATGTGGTTTAGAACATACAAGATACGATATGAGCACAGTAGCAGCAAAAAATCCACCTGCTGTAAATGTAAGAATTTTCAGACTACATCTACTTAGGTTATATTTTTTGTTTTTGTTTCTCTTTCGGAACACATGTAAATGTGAACAAAGCTGCAAAAATGTGTCCCACGAATATAGATTACGACTATTCCGCAAATTTTATGAAAATGACAAAGTCACACAAGGTACATATTTAATGGGACTCATTCACGTTGGAACTGTTTCTCGAAGACGTCATGGACACTATGATCAACCAGAAAATAGCCGCCGACAAGCGTTATTACATTACACGATTCCAAACGAGAACGGAGAACATGTTAAAATCTGTAGTCAGACTTTTACCAAAATTTTTGCATTGTCTCATAAACAAGTACAAGTCCTCGTTGAAAAGAAGAAGGCTAGAGACCATGTTTATAAGGACAAAAGAGGAAAATCAACAAAGGAACGTAAATACAACGGAGAAATTCGCAACCAAATTCGAAGACACATAAATTCGTTTCCCGTAGAAGAAAACCACTACAGCCGTGAAAAATCAAATAAAAAGTTTTTGAGTCCAGACATAAACATCAACCGGTTGTATATATCGTTTAAAGAAAAATACCAGAATACTATAGTAACTTATCGGAGGAAATGAAATTGCATCGTGTTTGCTAAGGGTTGTATTAGATGGACATCTTGAAACGTATGGTAGAAAATTAGTGATTTGGACGGACAACAGCATTGGCCAGAATAAAATGATACTCTTACCGCTAATATTTTTGGTTATGAGTAACTTGTTTGAAGGGGTAGAACAAAAATTTTTAGTTAGTGGATATTCGTATATGCCTTGCGATAGAGATTTCGGGCTAATTGAAAAACGTAAGCGGGTGGCAAAATGCTTTACTCCAAAATGCGTTCAAAAGATGATTCAAGAAACGCGCCACATTGTGCCATTCCAAGTAATACCCATGAAACATGATGACTTTGAAGATATTCAAGACACTGCAGTGACTTACCTCAATACGACAAAATTGAATATATCCCAGGCTTCAATGATTAAAATAACAAAGGAGAATCCAACTATAGTAAAAATAAAGACATCGTTTTCTGAAGTAGAAGAATGGCATGAAGTAAATGTATTGAAAAAAGGCAAAACGGCCGACCAACTCTCCAAAGTACATTTGAAGACCTTGGAAAATTTCAAACCTAAAATCACAAAAGAAAAACTGACAAATCTACAAGATATGATACCATATTTGCCAGTCCAACATCAGCCGGTATATAACAACTTGATAAAGTCTCAAAATACCAACGTTTCTGAAGCTGGGCCGTCAACTTCTGGTACTTAGACCACGTGTTGCTGAGGGACTTGCAACATTTTAAATTGTTATACTTTCTTGGACTTAGACTCTTTTACAAATTGTCCCTTCTTGTGTATTTTTTTTAGAATACAGTTTTGGTTTATACCTAAAACTACTATTTGTTCAGTTTCAAAAATAAAGGTGCCATTTAAATAATAATTTTGTGCAATAATTTAATCTTTTATCCAAAAATACCGTTTTATGTCAATAACTCAGAAGTATTAATTTGGCACTTAGACCTTTTTTAAGTTATGGTCTTCAATTATCGTTCTCAAATTGTTGCATTAACGTGCACAACGTATTGCATCAATAGTAAAGATTGGTTTGGTTGAATTTCCAAAAATTTCTGAGCAATTATCTCAAATTGTTTAAAATGAATTGATACAGTTTCCTGTAAAATTGTCGTATTTAGTAAAGCGTTTTAACAATAGATGTCGAAGAATAAAAATATATTATTCTACGCTTCACAACTGGTTTTGAAAAATATTTTTCAAAAACAGTGACCGTTCAACGAAGAAGAAACAACTACTTCCCGGGCTACATGCCCCGACAGATATTGAATTACACTTCTAAGTCAAACGGGGTTGGTAAATCTACAAGATTTAAACCAACCATTCTGGTTTGCAACTAGAAGGGATAACACAACTTGTAGACCGGTTTCGGCGTATTGCGTCTCATCAGTACAAGGTATATGTTATCGTCCGAGAGTTAATCTCGGACTGAAATGTGACTATAATCAACAACAGTACATATTATCCAGTTACGGAAATATTTTTGTTGCGAAAATAGCGACCTCTCACCTCTAAGTCACAAACCAAAATTCGAATGAGACAACAAACCACGTAGATTTGAAACAAAAATGAATTAATACAGTTTCCTGTAAAATTGTCGTATTTAGTAAAGAGTTTTAACAATAGATGTCGAAGAATAAAAATATATTATTCTACGCTTCACAACTAGTTTTGAAAAAAAATACTTTCAATAGGTTCCTAAATACGAAAATACATTTTATTCAAGCTTTGATTTAATTCACTTTAGTTTCCATAACAATTTATTGAATTGAATAGATGAGGCTTTTACTTGATGAAGATCCATACTAAACGATGAAATGAAACAATTTAATTTGTTTAAATCTCCATTTTATTTTGAACCATTCTCCTTTATTAAACGTATTCACCTATAAGATAGTTCAGAAGGGATTGTTGCTAAAGAATTTCCAGGTAACCTTTTCACATTGAGGAGTAAACCTGGATAAAACAATCCGCAATCTACGTTGTTAGCTACCGTGACAATGGATGAATAGCTGCGCGGAAGTCAGTCAGAAACGGTGCCTCCGGGATACCTGGTGACCTCCCGGAGTAACCAGCCTTACCACCACAAGCAGGGCTCTGTGGTGTGTAATGAGCCGACCCTATCGATACATATATTTTAAGTTGTTTTTTTTATGAAAAGCATTGTTTTTGTGAGCGTAACCATAAAGTGAGTGTGCGTCGGAGACTTATAAGAGCTGATCGCGACAACGGTAACGAGAGGGGCGCAGAATGGGCAGTCGACCGGCAACCGGCAAGAGAGAAGCAGTAGCACATTATTGTTGAATTGGGGTGAGGATTGATCGATATGATAAATGCTCCATCAATCGATCATTAGTGACAATATCAATTATTAGCGTTATTTTAGCCATAATAGTGCTAAAACCAGAAGTGTGGCCACCACGTTACTTCGTTGTTTTTGCGTACGCCATCGAGGACAAGAATAAGAACCGTTGTGAGTACAAAACTGTCGTTTTATATATTCAAAGACTGTTCCGACGGAAGGTATCGGTCCGAGTGATAAACTAGTAACTATTATAGTTTGTGTAGTCATACTAATTCTTATAATTGTAGCATTAGGTTATTTTTTGAATAGAACTGGTTATTTTCTATATTGGGTAACGGGATAAAAGGGTCTGGTTTATTGAGGGGTTTGGTAATTATGAATATGTAAAAAACGTAATGAATCTTCAATTCAAAAGTCTTGAATACTGTTAAAACTATTTATTGACCGTATCTGTAATCTAGAGAAGCTTGTGTTTATTATAACTGAACCCCGGACGTTTGATTTTAATAAAGGTTGTCTAATCTATTAATTTGTAGAAAAGTTATTTCTTTCAATTGTAGTATTCGGCGGCACTCTTCAGGTGGTGGACATTCAATTCCCTAGCTACTCGTGGGATGGAATATGGAAAAAGAAGAAAGAAAAATAGAACAGGAGGTTATGGATGAAGGAGGGCAAGGAAATGGAACGCCTGATAAGGCGGGGGAGACGAGAGGGTAGAGAGATACTGGAGTGAAGAGAAAGGAGGTATCGCCTCTGGAGGACAAGGAACAGAAGAGGAAACTGAAGGAGAAAGGAAAGAAGGAAGTGGAGAATGGGAAGGAAGAAGAGAGGGAGAGTGTAGAGAGATTGAAGGATATGGTAAGGCGACTGGAGGAGAAGGTGGAAAGGCTGGAAGAAGAGAAGGCAGCGACAGAGGGGCGGGTCAAGGAATTGGAGAGGTTGAGAAGGGAGGACGATAGAAAGGAGATAATGCAAACACGATGGGAGGTGAGCAAAGAGACTGGTAAGAATGGAAGGAGACTAGAGATAGGGACTGGGATGGTAAAAAGGGGGAGGGAATAGAGGTGAAGGTATGAAATCCAATATTAGGGGATGAAAAGGTAAAGGTGGTATGGGTGACCAAGGAAGACAGTGGAATGGAGAAGGGAATACAGGGGATGTTTAGGGATAGGTACCAGATACTAGTAGAAAGAGGAGAGGAAATGGAGTGGGTCAAGGAGGTACGCACTACGGAAAGGAATGGAGTAAGGGTGAAGACGGAGGAGTTGATCTGTCGGATGGAGGGAGATTGTAGGGATGAGAAAAGGGTGTTTGAGCTGATGAGTCGACTGTTTGGGGAAGTGGGGAGCGGGGACAGCATTGGACTCCACAGGCTTCAGCAGGTAGAGATGGAGGTGCTGAAGAAGATGGTGGCGTGGGTGAGAGGTAACGGGGAGGTGGCGGAGGTAACAATCTATACAGATGGGGAAAAGGAAAAGGAGGGTAGAAATGAGGCGATAATCCTGAAGGATATCAGGGAAGTCGATCAGGAGGGGATCGAGAGGATTAAGAAGGGGTTGAGGGAGATGACAGGGTGGGCGGATAGACTCAGAGTCTCAAGAAATAGGGAGGTGGTTATAGATGCAAAGAAGGGGGTTGAGGTGAGGGGAATTCTGGGGGAGGTGGAAAGGGTGACAGGAGCTAGAGTGGTGGAAGCGGGGAGGGGAACAAAAACCATTAAAATGGTAGGGATAGAACCGTGGATGGAAGATGAAAAGGTGAAGGGGAAAATAGAGAATTTGATTGTGAAAAGGACGACGCTGATTAAAGTGGTAAAGGAGAGGAACGGGATGAAAATGGCGGTGGTGGGGGCGGAATGGGAAAAAGCGGTAGCCTTATTGAAAAAAAAAAGGAGATTAGATTGGGGTGGACCATGGTGAATATTATAGAGGGTAGAGAGGATGACAGATGCTTTGGATGTGGGATGAAGGGCCATGAAGCAGCAGGGTGTAAGGTGAAGGTAGTTAAAAAGAGGAGTAAGTGCTGGCTTTGTAAGAGCGAGGATCACATGGCGAGAGACTGTCGCCAGGCCTTTCTTTGTAGGGTATGTGGGGAAAGGGGACACAAGCCAGGGGAGATAGAATGTAGTAGGGGAAGGAGAGAAGTAGATGGAGACGATGGAAAAGGTGAAGGGAAAAATGGGAGGGGCCCTCTGGACCCCTCAGAGGGGACGAGTCTGGTCAAATAGGAGGAAGGGGAGAGCATTGCGCGGGAAGAAGGAATGTAGGGGATATATGGAGGGTGTTACAGATGAATTCAGGGAAATGCAGGATATCGCATGATATATTGGATGAAGTGATTTTTAGGAGGGAAGTGGATGTAGTGTGTGGATCCGAGGTGAATGCTAGATATGTAGGGAAGCAGGGATGGATTATGGACGATACAGGAGAGGCAGGAATAAGAGTGGTGGGGGATGGACTGAGGGCGGATGGAGTGAGGAAGGGAAATGGATGGGTGGTAGTGCGAATGGGAGACATGGTGGTCTACAGTGTGTATATAAGCCCAAATGTCAGCCTGGAAGAATAAGAGAGGAGCATGACAGATTTAGAGGACGATCTGAGGGTGTCAAAAGGAAAAAGGAGGATCATAAGGAGAATGGTGGCAGGGGACTTCAATGCGAAGAATACTATATGGAGGGGGGAAGAAAACGGACAGGAGAGGGGAGATCCTGGAGGAAGTGTTAACATCCAACAGGTTGGTGGTGCTGAATTATGGACTACTGCCCACCTTCGTGAGGGGTTCCTCATTCATTGATATAACAGCATGTGATGAATGGCTGTGGGAAAGAGTGTTTAGTTGGAGGGTGCTGGAGGATGAGGAAAGCTTGGGCTTACATAGGTATGTGGAGACGGATATAAGGAAAGGGAGGAAGGATTTATTGGAAGAGTGGGGATGGAAGTGGGCGAAGGCCGAGGCAGAGAGTATGAGGGAGAAAGTGAGAGAAGAGATAGGAATGGGACTAGGACATGATGCAGATTAATTGTACAATGTGATACAGGGCTGTAGAAAAGAGGGAAAGAGGGGCAATAGGCGTGAGCGGAGGGCCAATTACTGGTGGAATGAGGAGATAGAGGAGCTGTGGAGGGAGTGTAAGAAAGAACGAAGACGGATGCTGAAGGGAAGAGGAAGGGTAGAGGGAAGAGGGGGATATAAAGAGAAGAAGAAGGAACTGGAGCGTGGAGTGGAGAGGGAAAAAAGGGGGAAGTGGAAAGAGTTACTGGGGGAATTGGAAAACAATCCATGGGGGAAGGCGTATGAGATAGCGGTGAAGAGGATAAGGCCGGAAGAGAAGTGGGAGCTAAATGATTGGGTGAGAAACATTAAAGTGAGAAAAACCCCAGGGATAGATGGCCTGAGGGGTGATATGGTGAAGAGGCTGTTGGATGACAATAGGGAGTACTTCTGGAAACTATTCAACAAGATGCTAAGGAAGAAGGAGTTCCCGGAAGGATGGAAGATGGCCAGGGTGATACTAATATAGAAGGCGGGTAGAGAGGGGTAGCGGGCGGGGGACTACAGGCCTATCAGCCTGCTGTGTGGTATGGGTGATAATAAATGGAGGGGATAATAAAGGATAGAATTGAGGAGGAAGTTGGTAGGAATGGGGGTTTTAGGGAAAACCAGCACGGGTTCACGAAGGGGAAATTTTGCATTTCGGCACTGAGCGAGGTGATGGGCTTGGTGGAAAGAGCTAGGGAGGGCAGCTGGAGGAAGAAGAAATTGGTCCTACTCGTGTTCTTCGACGTCGGGAACGCGTTCAACAGTGTCAGCAAACGGGCAGTGTTGAGTGTGTTGCTGAGGCTTGGAGTGGAGCAGGGTTTGGTTAACCTGGTGGAGGACTACCTGACGGGGCGTGTGATTGTAGACTCCAGAGGGAGGAGATATGAGATGGAGGCTGGAGTGCCTCAGGGCTGGGTTCTTGAACCGACGATCTGGAAGTGTGTGATTGATGAGGTTTGTGGGATAGTATGTGAAGAGGGATGTGAGATTACGGTGTATGCGGACGATGTGTGTCTGGTAGGTACGGAAAAGGGAGAGGCGGAGAAAGAAAGAAAGGCGGAGAGAATGTGCAGGAAGATTGTGGAGAAGATAGAGCGATGCGGACTGGAAGCGGCGGAATATAAGACGGTGGGGTTGCTAGTGAAGGGTCGGAGCAGGACAAGGGAAGTGGGGGTGATGGTTAAGGGAAGGAGAATTCGTATGGAGGAGTCTGTGGTTGGATAGTCAATTATCCTTAAAAACTCACATGGTAAAGGAGGCAGAGAAGGGTAAAGTGAGGGCAGCAAGGCTGGGAAGATTTATGTGTAATGTGAAAGGGCCGGGAGAGTGGAAGAGGAGGGTAATTGGTAGGACGGTAGAGCAGAGTATTCTGTACGGTACGGAGGTGTGGGGTGAAAGAGCGGGGGTGAATGCGAGGGTTAGTGCAGAGAGATCCCTCTCTCTCTGCTGAGGGTGGTGCAGGGGTATAGGACAGTGGGTTGACTGGCAGCAGCGGTGCTGGCAAGGTCCTACCCATTGGACGTGATGGCTAGAGCTAGGAACAAGCGCTGGAGGGGTGCGACCAGAGAGGAGGTAAGGGAATGGATGGAGGAGGAAATGGGGAGAAGGTGGGTGGAGTATGAGGGCGCGCTAAAAGGAGCGATTGGAAATAGGATAGATTGGATGGACTGGAAATTCGGGGAGGTGAACTACTTCTTGACACAGGTGCTCACTGGACATGGGTCGAGAGCAGGGTACCTCCACAAGATTGGGAAAAGAGAGACTGGTGTGTGCGAGAGGTGTGAAGTCGAGGATGATGTGGGGCATGTGTTTAGATGCTGGAGGAACGAGGAAGTGCTGAAGAAGTTGTAGAGGAAACTAGGGGAGGTGGTGTACTGGGAAAACATGGTGGAGATAATGTTGGGGGGGAGGAGGAATGGATGGAGGTGAGAGGAGTAGTAGAGATCATGGTTAGGGGGAGAGAAGGACTCGATATGGCTTGAGAGGTAGGAGTGATAGCAGGGAGAAGATGACGGTGTGAGCGGAGAGTTTGCGAGGGACCGCCGCCCGTCTCGAAGTATGCTAGTGTAGTGATTCCGAGGCGGGGGTAACGGCGAGTTTGAGGTGGGTTTGGTTGGTAGGCATCTCCTTGGGGATGAGTCCAATACTGTTTGGGTCCTGGACCCATTCGAACATGAGTTTCCCATCTCGGCCCGAAAAAAAAACCTTATCAAGACTTTTGTTAATAGAATATGCTTGAAATTCCGTAATAATGCACTGTACAAATTAAAAAAAAATTCATCATACCTTCACCCGTTTGTTAAAGCTACTGTGTTAGCGAAAGTAGATTACAATCAAACTATGATAACAATCACAACGCACGTGCACAATTGCACAATCATTACACAACTAACAATGATGGCTCGTGGCGCTAAGGCGGATGGTGGTAGCCCTCCTCGCGGCCTTTATGAGTACTCAAATTTAACATTTTAAAATGTTGAAATAACCACCTAATCACTTCATTTAATTCATAGGTGGTTAAGTCAACTCTTTGAATTGATTGACTAGCGCAAATCGGCTTTTTGATGTAAACCAAAAGAAATATTATTTTGATTAATACACAAGATTCATGTAATATTATCAAAGTTTGGGTCAATTAATTTTTGGTATTCAAAGTAAAGCTGTAAGGGACAGTTAAATAAATGGCTGAGTGCGTGTTGAGGCAATATTTTGATTGTTTAATGCACCAAATTAGTTTAAGAAAAACTGGATTTTGCTTCAACGTGCGAAAAGCGATTAAGTTAATTATCTTTTTGTTAAAATAACATATTTATAAATGACACTCACATAAATGTTGTCTTAGCCATTTTATTTTTCTCAGTGGCAGGCAGAAAAAAACATAGAAAAATCTTATGCTCAATAACGGCCAAGCAAAAGTTTTTGTAGACTTCTATATTTCTTAATATTTGTTTCAATTTAAAAAAAGATTGAAGAAACTGTGTTCTCAGAGTGGTACAGTTGGCCAAGAAGTTTTTAGAAATCATGAAGATATTGATCTATAAATACTGAATAGTAACAACCTTCTATGAACTACTACTCTACTGACCGCCCAGACTTGAATTTTCAGGAACTTCCCATCTTTTAATATTCCAATAATCAACATGTGAAAGTTGATATTTAGAGTTTTCTGTTTATATACCAATTAAATCGGGATCTCTCTCCTGTTATACTCCAATTAAAAATTTTCAACCAGTAAATAAATAAAAGATAAGTGAAATATTTCATTTCTAAACCGATGGTGGAGTCGTAAATCTCACCTAGGGACATAACAAAAAGCACCTAATTAAACCAGTCGAGTTAGTCTATTTTTCCTTGGTAAATATTTAATAAGAAACATTTTCTCTGGGTATCGCCGGAGAAGATTAAATAAACGCCGAAGTGAAGGCCATGCCCAGCCGAACAACGAGGCCGACTTGAGCAGTGAGCACGAAGCGGCTTCGGCAGTCGTCCTGCAATTTCCTGCTATTCCTGAAAGCTAAAGTGCTCTTACATCCTGTTACGGTCAAAGAAATTACAGAGGACGACGATAACTTACATAAAGATACTATACTTGAAACCTTATTTTATGATGAAGTGCTATATCATTATAGGAGACAAAAGTGAGGAGATGAAAGTTTTTAGCAAGCTATGTATTATATAAAATACCGGGTATACTGTTAATATCCTTTTTTGGTGAAAAAAAGAGCGGACTGTTTTTATGAAGATCCTACAATACTTTAAGATATATAGGACACTCTTATGAATGAAAGTAACTGTTTCTAATTAATTCAACTATTTAGTGAAAAAAATATGGAAATTATAAGATACTTGTTGATAAATATTTCGATATTGACATATCATCGTCAGAATGACAGAAGTTACATTTGATGTGATGCCTACTTGATGTTTAATATTTTGGATAGACCAAATAGTGAGTGACCCAACTTGTGATTGACTTACATTATCTATATATTGGAGACTACTTACATGATTTTTTAAAAATAGGCATAGATGGAGAACAAGGTAAGGCGAATTCATGGAAAATATTTTGACATACATGTCACTTCCGGTTATACCGAAAGTGAACGACAACTTTGTTATTTTAAATGTAACACCCTGTATATTATCAACTTTTCGTATTCTCTATTTTCATAGAAATTGTGTGAGTAGTCTTCATAGTGGTCATGTACATAATTGCGCAATCTGAGTGTCTATTACTCTTTACTATTCTCACACTTATTAGTTGGTGAAAATAACAATTATTCGCAAATACCTGCACACATCTATAAAACCAGAATAATAGCGCAGCTTTGAACCTGTAATAAAGCATTTTAAAAATTGTCTTTTAAAGGAAATTTTTATATTACTAACAGCACTGAAATCTGCTCTCTCTGTTAAATGGATTCCTCGGAGTCATTACATCATATGCTTTTTGAATGTCCCAATTACAGTCCTCTAAGAAAAAAGATCATAATATTGATGATCCGGTATACTACCTCAATATTAATAATACACAAAATTTTGAAAAATGGTCAAAGGTTGTCAAAATTTTGAAAAAATGGTCAATAATTGCCAAATATGTTAAAATTTTTGAAAAATTGCCAAAAATGATCAGTAATTGTCAAAGACTGTCAATAATTTTCAAAATTCGGCAGAAACTGTCAAAAATGGACAATAATTGTTAAAATTTTCGAAAAATTGACAAACATTTTTAAATATGGTCAAAAATTGTCAAATTTTGAAAAAATCGGTAATAATTGCCAAATATTTTCAAAAATTGTCAAAAATTTGGAAAAATGGTCAATAATTGTCAAAAATTGTCAAAAATTTGGAAAAATGGTCAATAATTGTCAAAAATTTTTTAAAATGGTCAAATTTTTCGAAAAATTGTCAAAAATGGTCAATAATTATTAAAATTTGAAAAAATTGTCACATATTGTCAAAATTTTGAAAAAATGGTCAATAATTGCCAAATATGTTAAAATTTTTGAAAAATTGTCAAAAATGGTCAATAATTGTCAAAGACGGTCAATAATTGTCAAAATTCGTCAAAAATGGTCAAAAATTGTAAAAATTCACGAAAAATGGTCATTCTATTGTGCATAAGAAGTTTATGTCGGTCCGACGACCGCTCACCTTTCTTTTAATTTAAATGTAGAAAAAAATATTCCTATGGAATTTGATTCAACAACTGAGGTATTTAGAAAATGGTTAAATTATCAACCTTGAAACTAACCGACACTATGCCTGGTAGAAAACATTCCTATACTCGATGACCCGCTGGATTCACTTTTAGCTACCACAGAATCGGAAACGGACCAATAAAAAACTGTCACGTTCCCTAATACTTTGAGGCTCGACAAGCTTGCCTTCTTCAGTCTAGACTCAAACTTAGAACAGCAGTGAAGTCTTGCCGGTAATATTCCTTCTTTCCTCACTCTGATGGGATATTAAAGGTTATTCAGGATCTAACGCAGGCTCTTTACGTTCCAGCCTTTGGGTACTTTTCTCCATCGACTTTTTAACATCCCAACAAATATAAAACTCACCATTCTTCCCTCCGTTCGCCTAGCAACAGTCTATATCGACACCTGTTCAGTGTAGTCACTCAAATAGTTAACCTTTGAACAGTTGTATCATATTATAATCAGCTAGACATCATAAACAATGTGGCAGTATGCTGAAATTTGAATTGTAAGTTTTATTAATAGTCTTGAGCCTCCATACGATGTGTACTTAGTTAGGAATAAAGTTCTCAGATACCTACCAAGTTGATATAAGTAATACTGTTCTTCATACAAAATAACAAAATGGCGTCAACGTTTCTCTTCCTGTGATTGACGCAGGACTTTGAGTGATGGAATACAGTAACGAATTTTCTTAGAGTGCACGCTCAGATATGATTACCTTTCGTCACTCGGTTAACCAAAACGAGTTGAAAGCAATTTATAATAAAATGAGCCAAAGATCAACAACGTACCGGATAGAACCGTTAAGTAATAACTACAAACTACGGAGCTGGTTTATGGGACTTTGTAACAGGAGAAAATAAAAACATCCAGAAAATGTTGAAGAAGATGAAAATAAATGGGAAAGGAATTCCAAATGTGAACTTATACTAACAATTTCAACAACTATTGGCAAATAAAAAAACTGTGTTAAATTCAAAGGAGTGTGGAATAATTTGTAAAGCATTTACCAGAGCAAAGGTCTTAATAGGAAAGCTACATTGCGAAAAAGTTCAGTTCTGGATAAAATACAGGAAGCATTTGAATAATTTTTTGAATACAGTAGACAAAGTGTCTGAAGTGGATACGTTGACTGAAGAAAAACTTCATTATATGAAATATGAAATCGAGAATAACGAAAGCTCGACACAACTTATGATAGCACAAAAAAACTAGGACATGTAAATGAAGCTGATTCAAATTCCGATGAACAAAATCATGCTATAAAAGGTCTAAATTCATGAAATTAAATGTTTTCGGAGTATGTGAGGAAAAAATTACCGGGTTGCCAAATTATACATTCAGCTGTTTGGGGAACATTTAATACAAAATCTTTTGGTGTATTCCGATATTCTGAGACATTAATTGATAAATATTCTAGATCCTGCAGAATTCACTTTTTGAAGCATGAAAATGAAGAAAAACTGAATATATTGAAGACGTGGCTGCAAACATTCATCATTTGTTTTAAGTAATATGTGACTACATCCTTAGCGATTCCATTCATAGTTAAAAGCCTTCAACGAATAACAACAAGTTTATAAAGAACGTCCCTTTTCGAAACAACCCCATCGCTTATTCAAGATATTTATTTGAAAAGATTAAAATTCCTTTAGCGCGCCCGGCATTTTCACTGGCGCCGCCTAATTTATTTGGAAAGCAGAAGAAAAATTTCGCAAATAGAGTAAATTTATTGGGGCAGAGCAGGTCTTTTTAGAAGTGGTAGTTTCTCTCCGCATCCACTTACATCGTTCTGCTCATTTCTAGCCATCCTTCACTGTCACGCCTAAAGCCGGTCTATCCATCTCTGCCTCTCTATTGATTACTTAATAATTTATAAGGGCCCTTCCAAATATTACAAACTTTACCGATATAAACGCGATACGGAAGGCGATATGTTTTAAATATTTGTCACACGCCCATTGTAACATCTTTATCTACATAAATCAATATACAGAGTGTTTTTTAAGTATGGAACGCATAAATTATCTCGGAAATAGCTCGCAACCGGTTTTTTCAAATTCTTGTTTGTGATGGTTTTGTTTGGATTGGAAGTATAAAGCTGTAGAAGGCAAAAACTACTTTGGTGATTTGTCATGTTTCAGGTAATAAAAAAAGTTTTATTTCACAAAAATAAAATTAACTTAAGATGTTATGGGTTTCTTTCAAACCAGCAACACTGGGCGAAAATCAAAATTATTATTTATAGGTTAATATGAAAGGTGAGCGGTCGTCGGACCGCCGTTAGAAGCTTGCTTCTTATGCACAATAGAATGACCATTTTTCGTGAACTTTTCACCATTTTCCAGAAATTTTGACAATTTTTGATGAATTTTGACAATATGACAATTATTGACCATTTTTGACAATTTTTCAAGAATTTCAACACATTTGGCAATTATTGACCATTTTTTCAAAAGTTTGACAATTTTTTTAAATTTTAATAATTATTGACCATTTTTGACAATTATTGACCAATTTTGACAGTTTAAACAATTATTAATAATTTTTGACAATTTTTTAAAAATTTTGGCCGTTTTTCAAAAATTATTGACCATTTTTGACAGTTTTTTATAATTATTGATCAATTTTGACAGTTTTGACAATTATTGACCATTTTTGACAATTTTTCAAAAAATTTGACAATTTTTATTAATTATTGACCTTTTTTGACAGTTTTTTATAATTATTGACCATTTTTTCAAAATTCTGACAATTTTTGACAACGTTTTAAAAAATTGGACCATTTTTGACAATGTTTAAAAAATTTTACCATTTTTGACAATGTTTCAAAAAATTTGACCATTTTTCAACAATTTTGACAATTTTTGACAATTACTCACCATTTTTCCAAATTTTTGACAATTTTTGAAGATATTTGGCAATTATTATCCATTTTTTCAAAATTTTGACAGTTTTTGACAATTTTTGACGATTTTTCCAAATTCTTGACCATTTTTGACCATATTTTTTTAAATTTTTGACAATTTTTCAAAAAATTTAACAATTATTGACCATTTTTGACAATTATTGACCGTCTTTGACAATTATTGACCATTTTTGACAATTTTTCAAAAATTTTAACATATTTGGCAATTATTGACCATTTTTCAAAATTTTAACAATTATTGATCCTTTTGGACCATTATTGACAATTTTTCACGAATTTTGATTGGTTTTGACAATTATTGACCGTCTTTGACAATTATTGACCATTTTTGACAATTTTTCAAAAATTTTAAACATTTTTCAAAATTTTTGACAATTATTGACCATTTTAGACAGTTTTTGACAATTTTTGACAATTTCTGAGAATATTTGGCAATTATTAACCATTTTTTCAAAATGTTGACAGTTTTTGACAATTTTTGATCATTTTTCCAAATTTTTGGCAATTATTAACCATTTTTTCAAAATTTTGACAATTTTTGACAATTTTTCACACGAGCTGTGCGGCAAGAGAGATTGCGCACAGACGCTTGAATGGGTTATCGCGTGACGAACGCTTTTTCGTGACATCACTCGTTTTACGAGTTCACTAGCCTTCTCAAAAGTCCTATGTCGAGGAATAAGAAGCAAACTTCAATAATCATCAATTTATTATTATTTTACTTTTTGGTAACTGTTGGTGACGACAGTGATCAAAGTGATGATACCGATAAATATGATGGTATTGAAAATTATGATCACTAGGCGGGTATTAGTCCGGGAAAGTTGGGACACAAACATCAAATTTTTCCGATAAGGAATATTATGTTCCAAATCGAGAACATATCGATCCCTAATCATTGTCCCAAATTCTCGAATAAATTCCGCTGGAGCTTGCGACGCAGCTTGCAAGTACAACGTAGCGTACTCGAAATTGGAGTCTTTTACGCTGATATTTATTTCAGTTTTGCTCTCACAAAGAAATTGTGGATATCAAAATTGAAGGAAATCATAACATGATAGAGATAGATTCAGGAAAAAATTTTCTAAGCTCAATTTTTCAAATATTGTTGAACAATTTCAAATTTTGTTTATTTAAACGGCAAGTATAATCAAAATGACAAAATCATGGTGATTATAATATAAGGAAATGTTTCTGAAAAAGTTGGTGATTTTAAATTTCGAGAATTTAAAGTGGCGGCCGCGTAAACTGTTACCAGTACCTAGCGAACTTTGACTTTCGTTTTCTCGGCTTGTAATGATCGTATTGAAATTTTTTTCCAAAGTGTGTGATTTTTAAGGGCCTATCCTTTTACGCGTCATTCATTGATTTAACAGCATGAGATGAATGGCTGGGAGAAAGAGTGAGTAGTTGGAGGGTGCTAGAGGATGAGGAAAGCTTGAGCCTACATAGGTATGTGGAGACGGATATAAGGAAAGGGCGAAAGGAATTATTGGAAGAGTGGGGATGGAGGTGGACGAAGACCGAGGCAGAGAGTATGAGGAAGAAAATAAGAGAGGAGATAGAAAGGGGACTTGGACATGATGTAGATGAAAATAATACTATGTGATACAGGGCTGTAAAAGAGGGAGAAAGAAAGAAACAATAGATGTGAGCGAAGGGCTAATTAATGGTGGAATGAGGAAATAGAGGAGCTGTCGGGGGAGTGTAAGAAAGAACGGAAACGTTTGCTGAGGGGAAGAGGACGGATAAAGGGGAAAGGAGGATACAAAGAGAAGAAGAAGAAACTTGGGCGTAGGGTGGAGAAGGTCAAAAAAGGGAAGTGGAAAGAGTTACTGGGGGAATTGGAAAACAATCCATGGAGAAAAGCGTATGAGATAGCGGTGAAGAGGATGGGTGGAAGTAGGAACGACGTGCTAGAGGAAGATTGGGAGAAGGAAATTATAGGTAAATTGTTCACAGGGGTAGCAGGAGGAGGGGGGGGCAGTATTCGAGAAGTAGGGGTTGGGAAAATGAGGGTGATGAGCCGGTAGAGAGGTGAGAAGTAGAGGTGGGGGGGGGAACATTAAAGTAAGGAGAGCCCCAGGGATAGATGGCCTGAGGGGTGATATGATGAAATGACTGTTGGATAACAATGGGGAGTACTTCTGGGTACTATTCAACGGGGTGCTGAGGAAGGAAGAGTTTCCGGAAGGATGGAAGGTGGCCAGGGGGATACTGCTGAAGAAGGCGGGTAGTGAGGGGAAGCGGACAGGGGACTACAGGCCCATCAGCCTGCTGTGTGTTATGGGTAAATTGATGGAGGGGATAATAAAGTATAGGATTGAGGAGGAAGTTGGTAGGAATATGGGTTTTAGGGTAAACCAGAACAGGTTTGCGAAGAGGAAATCATGCATGTCGGCGCTGGCAGGGTAATGGGCTTGGTGGAAAGTGCTAGGAAGGGCAACTAGAGGAACAAGAAATTGGCCCTACTCGTGTTCCTAGACGTCAGGAACGCGTTCAACAGTATTAGCAAATGGGCTGAGGCTTGGAGTAGGGGAGGGGTTGGTTAGCCTGGTAGAGGATTACCTGACGGGGCGTGTGATACTATACTCTAGAGGGAGGAGGTATGAGATGGAGGCTGGAGTGCCACAGGGCTCGGTTCTTGGACCGACGCTCTGAAAGTGTGTGTTTGATGGGGTTTGTGGCATAGTATGTGAAAAGGGATGTGAGAATACGGTGTACGCGGACAATGTGTGTCTGATATGTACGGCAAAGCGAGAGGCGGAGATAGAAAGAAAGGCGAAGAGAATGTGTAAGAATATTGTGGAGTAGATAGAGCTGTGCGGATTGGAAGTGGCGGAAGATAAGACGGTGGGGATGCTAGTGAAGGGACGGAGAAAGACGAGGGAAGTGAGGCTGATGGTGAAGGGAAGGAGAATGCGTATGGAGAAGTCTGTGAAATTCTTAGGGGTGTGGTTGGATATTCAATTATCCTTCAAAACACACATGTTAAAGGCGGCAGAGAAGGGGAAATTGAGGGTAGCATGGTTGGGGAGATTATTGTATGATGTGAAAGGGCCGGGAGAGTGAAAGAGGAGGGTAATTAGTAGGACGGTAGAGCAAAGTAAGACGTACGGTGAGGAGGTGTGGAGTGAAAGAGCGGGGGTGAGGGTTAGACCACTCCTGCGGGTGCAGAGAGAGATACTGCTGAGGGTGGTGCAGGGAGGGTGGACTGGCAGCAGCGATGCTGGCAAAGTCCTACCCATTGGACGTGATGGCTAGAGGCAGGAATAAACGCTTGAGGAGTGCGACCAGAGAGTAAGTACAGGAATGGATGGATGAGGAAATGGAGAGAAGGTGGGAGGAGTATGAGGGCGCACTAAAAGGAGCGATTGGGAATAGGAGAGATTGGATGGACCGGAGATTCGGGGACGTGAACTACTTCTGGTGTGATAGTTAGGGAGAAGGCGATGGTGTGAGCGGAGAGTGAGCGAGGGACCGCCGCCCGTCTCGAAGTATGCTAGGGTAGTGATTCCGAGGCAGGGGTAAAGGCGAGTTTGAGGTGGGTTCGGTTGGTAGACATCCCCTTGGGGATGACTTCAACACTGTTTGGGTCCTGGACCCATTCGAACATCAGTTTCCCACCTAGACCCGAAAAGAAAAAGAAAATGAAATCTTCTTATAATTCAAAACGGAAGTTGATATTAATTTCTCAACAATCAATCTTGAAAAAACAAATGAAAAAAATTTTATTTTGTTCAAGCGTTAAATGTAAATGATAAACTGAAATTTTAGTGATATGGTCTGTCAAAACTACCACTCTTACTCTCTCGATTGCCGAATCTTAAAATTCCTTATTTTCATGAGTGCCTTCTGGCTGAAAAGTCATTGCTCCCATCTCTTGGTAAATATTTATGGATATCACTGTTTCTGAGTAACCGTGGGGTACTGAAAAAGCTTCATAGTATCTACAGTTTTTATCCCATTTTTTTACTTTGTCCGAAAAGCTGCACTTAATTCTCTTAACGAAGATTATAAAAATGACAAACTGCCAATCTGGTATAAAACTTTCGAAAATTTACTTAATCGAAAATATATAAGAAAAGTTTGTAAGGGAAAAAAACAGGGATCGACGGAAAAAGGTTAATATTAACAGTTGATTAGGGAAACTTCTGGAAATTTATATCTGATGAGGCTGTGTTTTTATGTAATTAACTTTTGACATCGAAATTAAGGGAAGTACAGTTATGGCGTAGATCAATCACCATGGATACTCCCCAAAAAGAAAATTTTTAAAAAGAAATAATTGCAAGACGTGGAAATTTGAAATGGTTACCTTCTTATCTGGGAGCCCACAGAAAGCTACAAAAAACCTTCTAGAGCAACACTAAAACATGGAAATTGGATTATTCGTATCGCTCAAACTCCCCTCTCTCAATTAACAGTTTCTCCATGTTCGTACAGGACTTTTTGATATTGAAACCGGATCTGCCTACTAGCTTTTAGGCACATTAGACGCTTTTTCAAATAATTGAAACTATACTCATATATAATTTCATTGTAATTTGAAATCTCAGGATAATTCAGTTTTTACTTATATCTGGAAATTAAGAGCCACTCCGTCTCTGACTGTGGAAAAAACGGATACAAGGTGTTAATGAGCTCAAAGGAATGCTTTTTTTTAAATACGGTATCTACAGTGGCTATAATTGCTTCTTTTATTTAATAAAGATCTCTTTAGATAATTCTTTAAGAAGAACCTTTTTCTTTATACAAATTTATACATCTTAAAAATTAACACAACAGGGGTGTATATTTTGTATGTTTTCAATGGATGAAGTGAAGGTTAGATAAGAGAAACAAATTTTAAACAGTAACAATAAGCATCTTGATAAACGCGATTTTTCACTGAATGGATTGGTACCCCGTGAGCTCACACCTATTTTGAGATATAAAAATACGGGTTAATTTGGAACTTGAACACTTTTTGAATGAACCGTCGGACAAAAAATGTGTGGGAAAACTTTTTTGGAAAATAATAACAAAAAAATTGGATAAGAGTAACAAGAAGAGTCTCGAATTCTCCGTAATTTACGAATCATCCTATATAATTTACTAGGATCCGTAGCCGTTTTCACTTCCCTGTTATTTCGAAACCCAAAATTTATTGTGTATTTTATACATTTCGGCGATTTTTCTTATTGTAAACACACCACAATGTGATAGTTGTATAGCAATAAAGCATGTAAGTGTCACCAAGAAATTTCTATTCTGTTTGCGAACCGTCGGTATTGGTCATATATTCCGGATTCGACATAAGTTCAACCAGTAATCGTCGACGACGAAGACACTTTTGACATGTTTATGGCGACTTGCAAACAAAGAAGAATATATCAAGGAATAACAGTTTTCGCAACTTTGCAAAACATACAAATGTTACGGCTATCAACAATGTTTCTTATTGTACCGGGTCTGATTTACAAAAAAATAAACATTTGTTTCCATTTAACGAATAAATCCGGAAATAAATTATGCTTTTTAAGTTGTGTCTTTACCGCTACAGGTGTAATTCATAGCGGCTACTTGAAAATTCACAATTACTGAGAAACGATAAAGTTGAATAGCTTTTAGATTATTTTATACAAATTTCTGAGTTTGTGAAAAGTTTTTACTGGTCGGACGCAACATATTCATATGGATAAAATAAGCTTATTTAGGAATCTGGAGGATACAATGTAACTTTTTGGAACAAAAGAAGGATCATTCAGGTAAATATCTGGAAAAAAAGGGTTGAGTTTTAAGAGTAAGTGAAAGGTGTATTAAATGTTTGAGTGGATTTTTGGGTGAAATTTGAATAGTTATAATTGAAATTGTCTCAATGGAGTCTGCTTTGAGTCCCAATGCAATTCAGGTTACAAGAGCAACTTAGCAGGACACGCACTGAATCGACTGGGATCGGGTAGGTATGGACCCGTGCATTGTCTTGGATAAGATTAGTAAACATTCGTTATTTGTCAACTGGACTTATAAAAATGTTTTTCTTACTACCCAGGTCGAAAATACGTGGTTTCGGCCCCATTTATACGACAGAAACTATAACTTTTATGCATTGATCAAGCTATATGCGCGCTTAGTTTGAGCAACGTTCTTTGCGCACCTTTCACTTCGAGATTATGTAAGTATGTCGAGATTAATTCGAAACTTTGCACACTTGTCAAGGACCGATGACAATACAATAATTCCAATTAGATAAAAAATAATAATTACCTATTTATTTGATAAAACGTCACTTTTTTTAATTTTGACATAAATCATACGGTCTATATCGTTTCCTTAATTCTAATAGGACGTAAGACACAA
Organism: Lochmaea crataegi; assembly: GCA_947563755.1. Taxonomy (NCBI): domain Eukaryota; kingdom Metazoa; phylum Arthropoda; class Insecta; order Coleoptera; family Chrysomelidae; genus Lochmaea; species Lochmaea crataegi. The sequence goes on from OX387429.1 coordinate 28,028,312, forward strand.
AACCAAAATTTTGTAGGAGGGTTAAAATATTTATTTATGTACGAGCGACTTACAAACCCGTCGTAAGACGTCGCCCTCAGGGCATAAACATCTATTTATACCCTTGGTACATACAAACTTTTATGTCATACTAGTTCGTTATTGCAATCCAATCTCAATACAAATCAGTATTTTAAAAAATCCTGTTTGAATTGATAACATTGCCATTTTATCATAGTAGACACTATCGTTGCTAGGTGAATGTTGACAAACATAAATGTCATAAAATCACAATAATTTTTATATGTGTCAAAGTTAGAAGTCAAAATGAACGAAGATTTTGGAATTCCTGACGAAATTATTGAAAAAGCATAGAAAGCAACTGAAAATCTGTTGCCAAAAAAGTCAAAAGAAGCTTAATTATTTCTCTTTATGCCCGGACGGGCATGAAGTACATTAGATAGTTGGTAGCTAAGCAATAAAAACACAATAATGAACTAGTATGACATGAAATATTTTTATAACATATTAATTATTAATACTTGATCTGATCTACTTTTGGGTTAAGTAGAGGTATGTTTCATTCAAAAAACTTATCTTTAGAATAAATAAACTAAAAATGTGGCATAGGCCATATTATAATGATAATTTATGTTGGATGCGACTAATCTAAATTTAAGTTTTACTTTGCTTTTCTTATTTGTTGCCTTGTACTGTGGGATAAGGCAAATTAAAAACAAAATATTGAAAAACTAGTTATATATTTAAAAAAGGGTTTGTATGAAAATGAACTTAATCTTAATTAATCTTAATTTTTGCTTCAGTTACTTTTGCTTTTTTATTACCATTTGTTATAGTTTCATTCTCCTCAGTCTAATTATAATTTTTCAAAGTTTCAGTCCTTTTTGGTTCCTTTGGATCCCCCTTAAATTGAATTGAATCATAAAAATAAAAAGTATCTTTTGGCAATACCTGCAAATAAAGCCATTTTTTCTTATTAATTTTTAACGTTTCTCTGTATAAAGGTTTTGTTTCGTAATTGTCGAGATTAAACATTTTTTGTCTTTGTGGTAATGGTAAAAATGAATGGTCATAATTTGTTTTATGAAGAATTTCTCCCGTGGGAGTGTATTTTAAACACTTTATGTCTGATACTTTTAACTCATTTTTAAGTTTTCCTGGACGAATTGATGGATATCTAAATAGCTGCGGGTCATCATAATTTAAAAAATAAGTATGATCTAGATATTCTACTTCAAAAGGCATTGTTTTTTTTGGCTTCTTTGATTACTTCAATATAATCTGTTGGAAGAAAAATATCTCTTCCTTTTAAACGTCTTTCGATCAAGCTGTGGCCCTTCTCCAAAAACTTTTGTTCAATTTCCACCTTATTTTTTGACGCGAGAAATAAATTGTATAATGTAAAGTTGTGTACCTGTAATTTTGTTTTATAATATAGGTCACTTGCCTGTAATTGGGGACATAATTTAACTGCTTGCACATCCATCGTAAAGCAGTGAATCATTTGCTGTTTTGTCATTTCCTTGTCTGCCTCTTTTTCTTTGCGGGCCTTATCTACTGCAATTATATGTTCCTGATAAGTATTGTCATCAACATGTTTCATGTTATATGAACTACAAAGGTCGCACTGATCTTTGCAAGATTCATATCATCAAATTCTTTGAAAAATGTAGCTACAGATAATGGCAAAACTTCGTCGTCCAAACATTTCTTTCTATAGTCTTTATAAACATCAGTTTTGGACTTGTAATCTTCTTCTAGGTATAACTTTGCAGATTGTGACTGGCAATAATGACTCTCTAACTTTGACAAACCATTCAAAAATTCTCTCAAATACCTAGTTTTTTTTTGTCTTGTTCCATACTATATCTTTACAACTTTTTCTTTCTGATTTTTTCTCCATTTAAGTCTTCTTGTTTACTCATTGTTCCAAATTCAATGTTTTTTCGTTAACCCAATGCCGTACCATTATCTCTTTTATACCTAACGTCCCTAAAAATGTTTTTTTACAGACTTGCATTTTTCCAAGTTCATTTCCTTTTGTATAACTTCTTTTTTTATTATTGTAAAAAACCATGTTCAGTACATACAATCTTTTTTGTTCCCATGACATATTCCAAAATTTTTCGAAACTACTTTTGCGAGTATCTTCCGTTAGTAAATTACAACAGCTAGTAGAAGCTTTTTTGCAAAAGTTTGAAGTGCACCTAGGTCCGGGCTCTCTTCTTTTTCTCTTAATATCATGCTTAACAACCCCGTCTTTGGATCTTGTGTATCCGATGTATTCTTCTCCCATCATTCTTTTCGTTTTATTAATATTTTTATCCCAAGATTTGCTGTCGGATTTATTTTTCCTCTTGTGAATACTTGTTTTATTATTTAAAATATTCAAGTTCCATTCCTGCAACTTATTTTTTTCATCATTGTTTTTTTCAGTATCTTACTCATCGTCTAGATTTTCCATGCGAGGCAAAAATTCCGGATCATCATCTCCCTCAGATTCTAGTTCAATGTCTTCTTTATTTTTCTGATTTTTCCTAGGGTTCTCCTTTACGTCTATTTGTTTCTGTACATCTTGGTTGATAAATTATTGTTTCTATATAGCCGAACGGTATAGGGTTTGGCTGCCGAGAATTACGAATTATAGGCGTAAAGGTTCGAATCCTGGAGACAGTGATAACTTTTTAATTTTTTTTGTTATTCATATACATTTGTATATGAATAACCTTCAATATAGTTCCTACCTTCTGTCTTTTGACATAAATATCGCTTTAATTATATTATTCTACGAAACTATGATAATTGGTGTTAAATCATTAAAAAAAATTGATAAAACGTACAATAATGTCGGTAGGACTTTAACCAACGACCCTCACTGTGGAAGTTGAGATTCCTGCACTTCGCGCCATGATGCCCGAGGTGTTGGTTTGAATCCACCGAGATATACAACCACGAGCGGCAGTTTTGATATTCCAAATATTGGTTCAGGACCAGTGAATGCAGTTTCAGACCCTAGCTCTGCTAGTTTATATCCAAGTGTCGTACCATAGCTGAGGGGTACAAAAGTTAACATAACTTTTTTAACTAGAACATCCTGTATTTTATTTTATTTTCGTTGAGCCCATAATGTATTTTTCAGAATTCAAATATACCACGTGATACCTCCAGCTTAGGCCGTTGTTGTTTAAAAAGTTGATGATGCTACTCACTAGCCTTTTGAAAATGAATCAGACATGGAACATTGTTTTAATTGAACTTTATTAAAGTGTAAACTTTCTTAGCCGCGTTGAGGGAATATTGGTAGGGGGGAAAGGCAGAGTTTGCGTCACCGACGTATTTATATACCATGAGAGCTCGATAATTATTTTGAAGGGGGCTAATTTATTAGTAAAAATTTCCATAAAACATGAGCCTATTATGAAATTTTTGAAAGGGGTTAATTTATTTCTTATAATTTACGTATCATCGGCTTACGATAAAACTTTTTCCAAGGTCGTTTTAATATTGTTCCATAGCGCTTAGACTAATTAGTTTTGGGATAATTATAATGTCAGGATGTCGTCCACTTTAATGGTTTTTATACGATTTTTTGAAATATTATGGATTGTACTGCAAATACTATTAATTTTTCATTCTGTCGTTATTTATTTTGACCGCCACCAATGACCAGATAGTTGAAGAGCCTACACTTTTTAATTCTGATTTCCTCGTAACAATACTTATTTGTTTGAAACGATTGATTCAAATAAACTCGCAAGTTTGTACTGTAAGCATAAAATATGGCAGATCATGTTTCAGGATAATAAAACGAAACATTTTTTCTGCTCCTTTATAGCACAAATTCGCTTCCATATTTATTCATCCTATTCTAAGAGGAAGGAACAACCGAAATTATTAAAGGAGATCTGCTTTTGTCTAAAATTTACAACCGCAAATCGGATTAGAAACACTCCGGAATACCGTTCCATTTTTATTTGTAAGTCAGATGTGGTTGGTGCTAACGACACCAATTAAGCAACTTTAATTTCAGTTGTTACACATACGAGCTTTGGCTATGAAATGTAGAAGCAAAAAAAAACAAAAAGAGGTTGTTTACGCATACAATATTCATTGAAACGCGATATATTCGTGAATTTACACCCTATTAAGCAGGATAAAGAGTGTTAACGCGAAATTCCCACAAAAAAGTTATTTATTTGGAGCGTCTGCAGCTGAATAGAAGCAAGATTAGAGATTTCGCCACCACAAATCTCTCAATATCTTCAAACTTGTGAATTCAAAGTAGACCCATCCGAAATAATACATTTTTTAAACGCATTTTCAGGCGATTCTACTCGTAATATTCAATAATTGCCCACGGCATCCCTATTTCCGCGTTTATCAAAAATCGCTAGCCAATTTTTCATAAATACACCCCACATATCCCTAACCATAATACATCCCACATATCTGGCCACTTCACTGAGTTCTTAACTGCTCAGTCTTGAGTCACACCATGCGGCGGCTAGTACATTCCGTTCGAGCTCATATTATAAATTTCTAGAACTTCGTAAGAGAAGCGGGATTCAAAGTAGCTCATCACCAGTGTTCCTCCCCCGTTCTCTGGATAAATTAATATAAAGAGAAACGATGCCTTTCTCTGCCTTTCAAACCCTCAACTTCTTCATCGCAGGAAATGAGAAATTTCTCCCAACTTCCTAATCTTCACCTTCTTATTTTCAGCCAAAAGCCGGTAGAGGCAGTCGTTACCAGTGTAGTCATGTAATACCTCTTATATCATAGTACATTTCGAAAAAGCCTGGAACCATAGTATCCTCACTTGGTTTTTATGGGAATTAGAGAATTAAGATTCTTATTATAATGGTTCTCATAAAGCCCCCTCCCAATTCCATTAAATTTACAATGATATGGTTGTAGTTTAAGAGCGTGATGTCGATGCTCGTTAAAAATTTGGTCTATAATAATTATTTCTTGCCGAAAAGGTCCGTGTAGTTGTTGCTCCGTCACTTTACTGACAAAAGTAATGTTGTGGTTGGTAAAAAATTCCTGAAATACTATTCCAGCGGGCCAGTTTTAAAGCCCTGGAAAACTCGACCGAGGAGGAAACAGGTACTGATCGAGAACATGTACCATCAACCTCTAAGGATCTTCAAGGTGCTACAAGTTAACTTGCACCACAAAAAGTCAGCTATCGCTGTGCTACAACAAAGAGTGGTGGCTGAAAACATACACATCGTTCTAATTCAAGAACCTTGGATAAACAAAGGTAAGATATTGGAGCTTAATATTAGGGAAATGGGACTGATAATGGGAACTGATCGTACTTAAATAAGAACTTGTATTTGCTATAGATCCGAATACAACTTGAGGCCGATTATGGAACTATGCACGGGTGACATGGTGGCAGCAAATATTATACTCGAAAAAGATGGGGTAGTACTAGAGACAATAATAGTGTCTCTGTATCTTCCCATCAATTCAGAAGAACCACTACCGGGGACAAACATGGAGAACTTGATGGAATACTCAAGGAGACATAATCTGGATGTCATTGTAGGGGCTGATACCTAAGCACACCATAGCAGTTGGGGCAGCAAAGACAACAACACCAGAGGTAAGAAACTATTTGACTATCTATGTAATACTGAACTTGATATTGCGAATGTGGGTAATACGCCCACATTTAGAACATCGAGGGGGGAATCATTGATAGATGTTACTCTTTGCACTTTACGGGTCAGGGAGATGATCGCAAGTGGCATGTATCGGATGAACCATCTTTATCCGATCATGCCCAAATATACAATGAAATTGTAGAAAATCGGTCATTAGAACATACAGGCATCCTAAGAGAACAGACTGGGTATCTTATAAAGAGGACCTGCTTTCTAAAATCCGTTCACACGTAGGCAGACCAAAAACTGACCTCTTATCATAACAACCGCCCGATAAAGGAGAGTCGCTCCTCTAGACAAGCCATCTGGTGGAATAAAGAGCTGACATCGCTGAGGAAATAAACAAGACGCTTTTTCAACAGAGCAAAAAAACGGGTAACTGGGAAGCGTGTAAAGCTAAACTAGGTACATATAATACAAAAATAGAAGAATCCAAGGAGAAGTCCTGGAGAGAATTCTGTGAGGACATGCAAGGTGTCTCTGACAGCATCAGAATCAACAGAATTCTCAAAAGGGATACTTCTAACAAACTTGGTTTTATTCAGTTGCCGAGCGGAAAGTTTTGAAATACTGAGGCAGAGGCTCTAGAGCATCTCCTGATTGTGTACTTTCTAGGTTCGGTAAAGATAGAGTGAAGCTATGACAAGGGGCCGGTTGCCAAAACAAAGGCAACCAAAGAGGACTGGGAACTCACGATATATTCAGATCCCATCTTATCAGACCCCTACCAAACTCCAGGACCAGATGGCCTATTCCCCAAGCTTCTGCAAGAGGGACTAGACATTATAATGGATCCTTTAGTTCTGATACTTCGAAGCAGCCATACTCTAGGGTATATACCAATTGCATGGAGAGAGTCAAAGGCGGTGTTTATTCCTAGATCAGGAAAAAAACATACACCCAGTGTAAATCCTACCGATCAATGTACTTACAAGAAAAAGCGCTTAAGAGCTTCCCGCTACATAGACTACAATGGGCTTATCAAGCAGGGAAATCAGGTGAAGCTGCCCTGCATAATTTGGTCTCAGGTCTCGAAAGGAGCCCGAATCATAAGGAAGTAGCCCTTGCAGCATTTCTAGACATCGAAGGTGCTTTTGACAACACATCGATGTCATCAATTACCAGATCCCTTGAAAAAAGAGGGATTATCAGCACCACATGCGAATGGATAGGATCCATGCTCGAGCATATGAGAATAACAGCACATATTCATGATAAAACATACACCGTTAGGACAACTAAAGGATGTCCTCAAGGTGGAGTACTTTCATCACTTTTGTGGAACCTAGTTGTGGATGACTTGATCTGTAGGTTGAATGATCAAGGCATATGGACGGAGCAGGACAAGGGAAGTGGGGGTGATGGTTAAGGGAAGGAGAATTCGTATGGAGGAGTCTGTGAAATACCTAGGGGAGTGGTTGGATAGTCAATTATCCTTCAAAACTCATTTGGTAAAGGCGGCAGAGAAGGGTAAAGTGAGGGCAGCATGGCTGGGGAGATTGATGTGTAATGTGCAAGGGCCGGGAGAGTGGAAGAGGAATTGTTAGGATGGTAGAGCAGAGTATGCTGTATGGTGCGGAGGTGTGGGGTGACTGCGAGGGTTAGGCCACTTCTGCGGGTGCAGAGAGGGATACTGCTGAGGGTGGTGCAGGGGTACAGGACAGTGGGTGGACTGGCTGCAGCGGTGCTGGCAAGGTCCTACCCATCGGACGTGATGGCTAGAGCTAGGAACAAGCGCTGGAGGGGTGCGACCAGAGAGGAGGTACGGGAATGGATGGAGGAGAAAATGGAGAGAAGGGAGAAGGGAGGAGTACGAGGGCGCGCTAAAAGGAGCGATTGGGAATAGGAGAGATTGGATGGACCGGAAATTCGGGGAGGTGAACTACTTCTTGACACAGATGCTCACTGGACACTGGGTCGAGAGTAGGGTACCTCCACAAGATTGGGAAAAGAGAGACTGGTGTATGCGAGAGGTGTGAAGTGGAGGATGATGTGGGGCATATGTTTAGATGCTGGAGGAACGAGGAAGTGCTGAAGAAGTTGGAGAGGAAACTAGGGGAGGCGGTGTACTGGGAGAACCCGGTGGAGATAATTTTGAGGGGGAAGGAGGAATGGATGCAGGTGAGTGGAGTAGTAGAGAGCATGGTTAGGAGGAGAGAAGGACTCGTTATGGCATGAGAGGTAGGAGTGATAGGAGGGAGAAGATGACGGTGGGAGCGGAGAGTGTGCGAGGGACCGCCGCCCGTCTCGAAGCATGCTAGGGTAGTGATTCCGAGGCGGGGGCAACGGCGAGTTAGAGGTGGGTTTGGTTGGTAGGCATCTCCTTGGGGATGAGTCAACACTGTTTGGGTCCTGGACCCATTCGAACATGAGTTTCCCATCTCGGCCCGAAAAAAAAAATCCAAAGACAAGCCCTTCTTGGTATTACCGGGGCAATGAGCATCACGGGGAGGGCATCAATGGAAGCCCTTATTGGACTTCCTACTCTAAAACTTTTTATAAGGGCGGAGACAATGATGATGTGACAATATTCTTAGGCTGAAATAGGAAGACTTATGGTCCCCGAACAATGTTCGAGAAGGACACACTGATACTACTGGGACATCACTAAACGAACCCATATTTCACATGAGTTTTGATAGCATGACACCAGAGAATATATTCGCTGAGCGAGTGAATATCATCATCCCATCTAGCGAACAGGTGATGCACCCAGGTAATTCTGGAGAAATCATCTGGTTCACCGATGGCTCCAAAACAAACCATGGCACTGGGGCTGGTATAAAAGGACCTAGAAAGAGAATTTTCTTTAGCCTTGGTCGATATACGACTGTATTTCAAGCAGAGTCGATTGCCTCTGATGAAAACAGCAGAAGAGGATATACCGGACAAAAAATTGAAATATTCACTGACAGCCAGGCTCTGCTCAAGGCTATCAGTAATCCAACAACTAAGTCTAGACTGGTGAAAAACTGCAAATAATCCCTCAACAGGCTGGCAAGAGACAACAAAGTGTCTCTAATATGGGTGACGACACATGAGGGGATTGCAGGTAACGAAATGGCAGACCAGTTAGGTAAAGAAGGCTTTAAAAGAGACTTCATAGGTCCGGAATCGTTTTGCGGAATCACAAAATATTGCTTAAGAGGGGAAATCGGGAACTGGCTAAATAGGGAACACCAATTCAAATGGAGGGTGACACAAGGGCACCTTCATACAAAGAGTTTACTAAGCAAGGTAGACAAGGAACTCTCAGCCAGGCTACTGAAACTGGGTAAGAGACAATTGAAGACAGTTACCGACCTGGTGACTGGACACTTCACCTTGAGGAAACATCTGTACAATATGGGCAAAATTAGTGAACCTATGTGCAGAAAATGTGAACTTCATGAAACACCTACTCACATACTCTGCTTCTGCGAGAAGTCACAAGAACTTAGACGGAAGCACTTTGGAGAGGAATTAATACAACCATCACAATTACTAAAAATCCCTCCAGTCAAACTAGTGGCCTTTATAGAAGACACGAAGCTTCTGGAATGGAAGTAGATAACATGGGAAATGGTACACAGATTCAGTTCAAGTGCCTGGGCTGATGAGCACAACCCAAATTGTATGAATGAATGCATGACCATTTTTTTGGAAGGAATTGTTGATGGCTATTCATTGTCTTGTTAATCACAGGAATTGTTTCAAGAGTCTGAAAAATAGTCACACTCTTCCAAAAATTCCCGCTTGCAATACCGTCAAACATTCACTTTCCGAATGGAATTTTTCTGGCTTTCTATTTATATCCGATTTTAGTATCCATTATTAAATCTGAGATCTATTATTAAAAACTCAAGTTTTATCCAGGTTCACGAATCTGATATTTTTCGAGAACATACTTTTCAATACCTGAACTACTACACATTTATGAATAATACAACACACACACACACACACACAACACCTTCCCTTTCCTAACCGGGATGATGTATGCAGTTGTTTTGTAAGTTTCCTGCATCTTAATTGGCGTCATGATCGTAAAAGTGTGCTTTTTATTCCCTAGGAAATACATTAATTTTAGGTATGTTGTAAACGATGAAATTTGTGAATAAATTATATTCAAATTGTTTCAGCAATTTCTAGAATATCTTGTATATCATGTATTTTGTAAAAAATTAAACATTAATATAACTTCAACGTTAGATTTTCAAATGGAAATTTGAACTTCCCAATTCCTTCAGGTTTTTTTGAGTATGCTGTGTCTCACTGACAGTAAACATTGCGACTGACTTTTGGAGTTGGACCTTGGAGTCTCTACGATTAGTGAACTTGGTTGAATTTTTGGAAAATAAAGGGAGATCCAAGTGACTTTCAATCTCCAAATACTGCTATTGAGGAACAAGCCAGCATAGCCTCTTAACATTACAACCGAAAAAATACAAGGCCACGCATGAAAAACAATATGATCAAACGGCAGAAAATACATAAATTATTGTGGGTGTAAGAAAAATTATGCTTCACACTTGGGCGTTTAATATAAACTACATCCTGCGGGAGGAAAAGTGGCACAGAAAACAGTTAATTTGTAGAGTACATTATAATTTGTCGTTGAACGTCTACCACATTCATGTATTTTTCGAAAGTTGTTGGTTTGTCAATTTTTCTATTTTTGTTACGTTGGTTCGTAAAGTTTCCGAATAATATCGTGATTATTCCAAAACCATCGAGAGAGAAACAATTTTTTACTGCACAATTTCCTGAGAAATTCCCATAATTCAATAGTAAAAGTCGAGACCAAAAGACCACAGAAAAAGAATATTATTTTTCCTCTCCATTTAACCCGGCAGATGCTTCACAAACACATAGCGTCTGAAAAACGTCGAGAAAACGTCACTTGACTTGATTCCACGATAAGTTCCCGCCATTGTGTTGTCTCTGCCACGACTTTCGCCTCACAATATATGACAAAGGACCATTGAGCCAACCATCGATGAGAGTACCTCCAGCTTTTATAAATCTTTTCTTGAATAAACAGGGAATATTTACCGTTTTTAATGCTGCAATTTAACAACATTCTCAAGATATTCTCCGAGGGCGAACATTTCGGCTTGGAATACAATAAAATATTGTTTATTTGCCATTGCTAAAGACAGTGTAGTACTTTAATATGTGATTTATAACAATATGAAAAGCAAAAACATATATGATATAGAAAGAAATATAGTATAGTTCTTTTCATAAAAAATGGAAAATTGGAAATAATAGTAGTGTATCTCGTAGGAAATATTGAACATTCCCAGACACAGAAAAATGAAAAAAATTAACATCTTATTCCGTTATGGAAAAATCATGATTAATTTTACTCATAAGTATAGTTTGACAAACATAACTGGAGCTGTGAAAGGAATGCGGTCGAAAACATTCGATATTGCCACGTTTAACTATGAAAAAGCTAAAGTGCTAAGTATGTAGTGATAATAATTAGAAAATGGACTTTTTATCATTAACAATATGTCAATAATGATTAAACGTTGGTTCTTTGATGTGCTTCTTTCATTGGATTTTGTTTATTAACATTATTTTTTCAATTTCTGAATATTGAAAGATGAACACTTTTCCAAATATGTTATGGGCTTCCTTCAAGCCGGAAACGTCGTGCGAAAATCATAATCACCACGCCCTCCTACTAACTCAATTGGTGAATATTTATCGAACCCCCGTTGCTAAATAACCACCTGACTTCCTATTGGCAAGCGCGTGCGTGTGTTCTTCCCTCTCACTTCGCAATTGATTGACATTGATTATCCAGTGGCGTTTATAATGTCAGTATTTACCTTCGTATTTTCAGTTTCACTTGGTATCTTATTATTTCGTATCCATATTGAATTCAAGTACGATTTTCAACATTATTTGTTTTTAACAAATAGGTACTGTGTTTTGAAAAATACCTTTCCTTTAAAACAAAGCATAAATCAGTTGCCATATATAATTATTATATAATAATAATTATTATTTTTAATACTTTTATGAAATAGGTACCGAACGCCATTGTTACGTTTATGACAGATATCGGCCATGTTTTCTCGCCCCACCGATGCCCCGTAGCTTCAGATAGACTTGCCAAACTATAAATATTACCATTAAATTCTCAGTAAAATTTGTAGCGTAACTATGGAAATATATCTATATTGAATTGTCAAATATTAACGTATTAGGCAATCCAGATCACGTGACCTAATATGACCGTCCAGGGCAAACAATTTGGACAGCTGGTCAGTTTTGTATTGTTTATTCAATTGTAAACAGTGTTCAAGGATGTTTTCGTCGATTTTATTAGTGTGTTTAATATATGTATACGCTGTGGTTTGACTTTGTGCTTCTTTGGAAACCTTCATTGGACTTTAATCACATTTGAGAACTCCTAAATATGGATATAAATAGTTATTTGGTATTTTCACACAGTTTTTGCACCAAATAATTTGGCTTTGTGCTGAAAGTAGGATCTACTTTAGTCAATGGAGTTTGTGTTCTAGTATGCAAGATAATACTTGAGTTTAATATTTTGTATGTTATATTAGCAATATCCTATAGGTATGTGAAAAAAGTACCTAAGAATCTCTACCACATGTAGAGGAAGATTCCATCGATGAATGAGAATAGCTAGGTAACGAGATAGTTAAAAATGTTATTACAAGCATACCATAAAAAAATTTGACGAGCTAGAAAAGCTCTTTTTTGCAATGACGTTAATGATGGTAGACCAATGATATGGTGTGATCAAGTGAATGATAAAATGATTCCATTCTGATTGCGTGAATTAAAAAACTGTTCCCTACGACTCATGGTATTGTAGTGTGTTTAGAAAAAGTTCATTTTTTTCTTAATGTACTTTATTCAAATGAATAACGTTGGAATAATTTTATTTTATGTTCTAGTTTTATTGTTATTTTTAGATCGCTTTGTCCATAAAATTATAGCAATTTTTCTTGACAATAAATCATTTTCATATCTCTAGCTTATTTAAATACAAAGAGATATAGTAACTAAACTAACGAAATTGAATCTCTTTATGTAGGCACAACTCTAGCAAAAGCTGGTCCGAAATCCACATTTTTATAAAACTAAACTTTTTATTGTTTGTTATTATTATCAAGACACCAGACAATCCTTAAAGCTAAATAAAATCACCTTTCTCCAAAACAAACACTCCTGTATATAATAATAATAATAATAACTTTATTGCTTCTGAACACATACATGTTATAGCAAGGGTTTGGAGGTTTTTATCCGTGAGTATACATAGTAACTTAAACATAAAAATAACAAACAATAAATGATAGAAGAATTAATTAAATTAACAAAGTACATTCCAATATAATAAAAAATAAATAAATACAAAACTCAGTATCACAAATTACAACAAAAATAGAAAGGAAAAATAATGATAATATTTTACTCATTGAATATAAAAGAACGCAACTTTAAGATATTAGCAATGAATGCAAAAATTGATTTAGCTTCAATAAACGTTGGGTTGTCTAAAGCTAGCAGGAAATTATCCACATTTTGCATACATTCCATTTTAGGCTTTATTGCTGTGTATATAGGACACTCGAATAAAATATGGTGAAGCGTTTCTGGTTCTTCCATATTGCAAATGGTACATACCTGCTTAGCATCTAACGCGTAAGTCGAACCACTTAGGGTAAATTTCAACTTGTATATATTTGACATCCTCAGTTGAGCAATAATACGCGTTACACGTATAGAAAGTTTCAACCTTAAATAGTTTTGGGAGCCTTTGACTATCTTAAGTGAACTATATAATGTTAAATAAGAGCTTCGACTCATAAAAGCTAAATCTTTTTCACGTAGTGCTTGAAACATGCGAGATAGAATCAGATATCGGTTACGTCTCAAAAGTGTAGCGGAGAGATTATCCCAATAATAACGTGAATCACAAAAAGCAAACATATTTTTAACTTGCAGTGTCCAATTAAATTTTGGGTCAATGTTACTTAGTTGTAACTGCCGAATGAAACACTTTTTTGGCAATCTATTTTGTGACATTTCAAGTAGATTTTGTAACCAATTTAAAGCCATCTTAAAGATGTTATAAAGAAATTTAACTCTTCCCGTTTCTAGTCGGATAATATAATCCGGTGTGCTTATTGGGGCGCATAGTAAACGTTTCAGAAAGTATATTTGAACCCTTTCAATTATGTCAAAGTACCGTGCTCCCCAGATTGGGAGAGAATTATATACACTCTTGTATATACCAAAAGACCAATAGTATATTACACCACAAGGGCCGAAAGTTGAATTTTCGGCCCTGCGAGTATAAATTCGCATCAGAAATTCTTTCCTCTCGCCGTTATAGAGGGCGAGTGTGTACTTATCACAGGGAGTAAATGTTAAACTTTCGTCCCTGCTACTAGGGACGAAAGTACGTACTTTCGACCGAGGTATGAAGAAAATAGTATATTACGGACCAAGGCCAGTAAAGTAAGAAATGTCTCAGATCACATGTAATTGTCGGCCGAAGCGAAGCTGAGGTCGACAAACATGTGATCTGAGGCTTTCTTACTTACTGGCCGAGGTTTGTATACTATTTTTCTGTTCGACGGAGCCGGAAAGCGACAACTTCGTTTAGCGTGGTGGCCCGAAAGTTGATGCTATCCGGCCGGAGGACAGAAAACCATATTTCTGTTTGCCCTGGGACGCCACATTGAATTTTATTCGACAGGTCGCTGGGTTGCCGGAATAAAAATTAATAAAAAACATTGTAGTTTATAAATATCTTGGAACGGATGCTAAACCATTTCAGTACTTTTAGGTACTACTGAGCCGGTTTCCTTCAGGCATTGGTGAAAAGTCGTAAATGTTGATCGATGTTGTCTGTTAGGAAATCGTTCTGCGTGTCTTTGTTTGGACGAGCGTTACCTCACAATGCATATGCATATTCTTCATAGGAATAATTAGCCCTTTTGATAAAAAATTTGAATAATTTTACCTTTTTCACGCAAAAACAATAACTATAACTTCAAAGCAGCTTGACGTAATGTCAATTTGTCTTAGCCAATAAATGATATTCAATAAGAAACATGAAAATTAAAATGATTGACTCTATAGTGTCATTTGCAAAGGGCACTTTTGGATGAAGGTAAATTAGGTAAGATGGAAATAAAAACACATCTAGTATATGTAGTTTTTGTTTGACAGGAGAGTTACTGGACACCCTGTATGTATTGCTAAACATATAAATGTAAGATTTTAGCAGCCTTGCATTTTTTCAGTTTATTCCAGATTATTTTCCTGAAGTAATATTCATATATTTTTTTAACGATTTATTCACTATGTTGGCCAGAGTAAAACAAGTTTTTTGCGAAACCTCATTACTACGAGGAAACAAGGACAATATCTTCCCCATTAAGCGAGACACATCTGTTGATTTTATTATGAATTCCGTATGGTAGCTACCAAAACGAGTATGCCACACAGGCCACAGGGAATAAACCCATTACACAACACGAATAGACCAGTCGCTGGAAACTTTTAATTGATTGAAACAAGTGCTGGGGCTGGAATAATTAAAATTTGAGTAACATGATACTTTTTGGTAGCACATCTGTATTTTTTCAACTGAAACACTGAATAAGGAGCATTTATCATGATATTTGTCTGAAATTGTAAATAAGTCTTTTTTGTGAAGCCACATCGCCTAAACGGTAATAGACCTTGATGATTGTGAGAGATGGGAACATTTCTTGAATTCTAGGTCGTCTGTTGTTTTTCAATAAGAAGTATCACAACCAGAAATATTTTTAAGTAAAAAAGGAAATCTACGAGTTGAATGTGTCATGAATTCTAGGTCCTAGAAATGTAATTGAACTCTACCAGAATATTAAATTAATATTATTGTTAAGCAAAGGAACTTGCTCTTCAGTAACAAACGGCTACACCATTTTCAGTGTTAAAACGTTGCCCATTCTAATCAAACCAGTACCAAAAAGTATCAATATATTTGCAGGTAGATTGAAAGGTTAACATATCTGCGTGTCTCCTTTGTGACGTTGAACAAAGGAGACTCAATTATAAAAATGGCTGGTGTAGGCAGATGGAATTAAACATCAACGTTAAATTTGATGGAAGTGAGGTTGAGTGGAAACAAGAAGACAAGTATCTAGGTATCATTCTAGATGCTAAACTCCTGTGGAACAAATACGAAAAGAAGAGAGCTACAAAGCAGAAATGGCACTAATAGTATGCAGAAACCTGGCAAAGATATATTGCAGCCATTGCGCTGAGTAGTTTGACCAGCTTATTGACCATGGAGACTAGATAGGAAAGAAATTGACAAAGACTGACCACAAAATTGTCTATTTACTTTTTGTATTACCATGGTCAAATAGTAAACTAATATTACTTATAAATGTTCAGCAATATAAACTAGAAAGATTGAAAAATTTTTGAATCAAAAATGAACAATGTGTGTATAGTTAAAAATTATTGCATTAGTGGTTGGTACTGCAGCTGATTTAAAACGAAGACGTGAGGAGTTGAATTTAATAAAACTCAAATTTTTTTAGGTACCAAAGGTACTTGAAAAAAAAATCAAGGAAATAAAGTAGGACAGAATATTCATCATGATAAGATATATAGATAAAATTATATACATTAGTTGTGAGAAGTCTAGAAAAAACACAATTGCACACAAAATATTTCACTTTTGCTGATGACACTATTTCTGATCAACACAAGTACATATTTGAGAGAACTGAACGGAAAAATGTAAACAATGATTTGGAGAAGAACGAGAGATGGTTAATTAGCAATAGGCTGCGAATTAATTTGAAAAAAACTACTACTGAGATGCTCTTTATGCAGTAAAATATGAATTTAGTTGATATCCAGGAAATTGAACTATAAATAAGGTGAGAATACAAAATTGAAGCAAAGATATACAACAAATAGAAAAAAATGTATGTTTGCCGATGATTGGGGCACTCTACCATTGTAGTGATTACTTACCATGAGACATTGAAATTAATTTTCAAAATTTAGTTCTTGTCAATATTCAGCTACCTTATTCCAGTTTGGAGCAGTTATGGGACAGAACATGAACAATCCACATTCTCATGAAACCAGAAGACAAAACACTTTATAAATAAATCATGTAAGAATGAACATAGCTTTAAAAAGCCTAGTGAACAGATGTATGAAGTTATTAAACAGTCTGTTACAGTACATATTAGGAATAGTAGTGTCTAATGCCAATGAAGGAATAAAATTTTATGTTTAAATTCGTATAAATATAATTATGTATTTTGTGTTTGCTGTAATAGGAAATAAGCTTTTGTGAATTGTATTTTTTGTGTCATTTGAATAAATTAATTGGAAAAAAAATTATCATTATTGTACAGTCGACAGAAGCAAACAAAAGCACTGGGTAAGCGTGTCCATGTCACTGTAGTTGTATTTTGTAGTAACAATCGATATTTTGAATCGAAAACCAATAATTATCGAAACCATAAATGTCAACTGTCAAAAGATATGTCAACAAAGTCGAATCTGTTTACACATCAGGATCTTATGGAGTAGAGCCGTTGAATCCAGCCATTTTTAACTTTTTATTTGATTCAAATCAATAGTGTGACCAATTTGGTATATTTAGAATTGTTAGTTTTTCCAGTGTTCATTGTGGTGTTAAAAAATTCGTTTACTTAACAACAGCCGAAGGTTGAAATGCATAACAGTGTTAATATTGGAATATATATTTCACCACTACCAATTACCAAGGTCTTATATATTTGTTTCAATTTAAAGAAACCTACTGTACTTTGTTTCATTTACGAATTTATTTTTATTTTGAAAGCCGTTATTGCCAAAAGAAATCAAAACATATTATCTTAACTCGAAACATTAATTGTTAAAGAGAATTTAACAGGTAATTTTCGATTTTAACAACATAAAACGTAAGCATTTTGTTTCAATATGCAGCGACGTTTACTATCCCCATCAAATAATTATTCAATACTAAATCGCAGTTCGCACACCTCGCACATAACTAACAAATTTTGGAAGGAGAAGGGGCGGGGTTTCTTAGATTGGTTCTAAATCCAGCTGTCCAGATCAATACTTGATATTCATTGAAGTGAACTTATAGAAATGTTTTGTTGACTATTTAGATCGGACAATACATTAAATCCCTATGTTCCGTTTGTGTTTGAATGTATCTATTAAATGCCATTCTACTTGTTACTTTACTTCCTTTGTTTCATTCAAACTCAACAGTTTATACATTAAATACCATTATTTAATCAACAACATTGTTAAATTTCACATTACAAAAGAACAAATTCCAAAATGATTTAGTCTTGATAAGAGAGATTGTTCTGTAATCTATGAGGCAAATAATAACGTATAAAAATATGGTGTATCTACGATAAAAAGACGATGACGTCAGTTTTAGTTATTTTTCTATATATCAGAATAAATATAAATTTACCAGCCGTAAATACAATTTATACTGACTTAATAGCCAGGGCAATTTTCAGCTTACAGGTTGGCAAAACTTCAAGTCGTTGTCAGATTAATTGGAAAAATTCAGCGGCACAATTATTGAGGTTAGGTCTATAAAGTCATTTATTGTTTATTGACATCGATCATCGTCTTAGTATTTAGAAGTTTTTCTGGTGCTCCTGAATTCATTGTTTATTCAATATTGAAAAAATGCTCACTTTCGTTACCAATTAATTAGACAAATTTGCAGTGTGTAGTTAGACGCATTAAAATGCCCAAGAAGTGGAACAGTAAATGCCAAGAAATGGTTATATCTTTGACATTAGCGCTAAAAAGTGTCCCCCTCAAGTTAAAAGTTGAAGTGTTTCGGCATTTCTTTCTAATATGTCCCATTTCTGAAATATTAGGGGTGGGTCCTTTTAAAATGAACACAGTGTATTTAAATTTACTTATAAAATTTTTCCCTGGCTAGTTTATTGAAACTTGTGATATTTTGTTATAAATTATATTTATATTTCAATTTCCTCTAGATGATTGATGCTTTGATTTATTTTTTCCAGTGTTTTTGAAGATGCATCTAAAGTTTCTCATTTAATTCTATTAAAATGATGAATGAAATTGATGATGAATTCTTACTTTTCTAAGGTTTTCAAAAATGCATTTTTTCCCACCACTGACAAAAAGTAAGAATTCCTATTGGGTACGTTTAACGTTGCTGTCAAATGGAAAGTCAAAATATATGTACCCCTCACTGGTGCGGCCTCTAGTGGATTATTTTCAAATCTCTAGAGGAAACAGGCTAATTAATGAAATCATTCGGTTATATTATTTCGATTATGTTTATAATTACTAATGTACAATCGTTAACATTGGTTTCTGATTGGTTGGTCGCGATGACCTTTTTTTTAGTTCGCATATTTTCCGGGGCTCTTGTTTGCTTCTGTCGTCTGAATGACAAGAATTATTCGAATATATTTAATATTGGAAATCTGTGCATGAAATTAGGACAATAGTAACTTATTCCTATTGAATAAATAGTGTATTTTTCATTGTTATCAAACAGATTGAAGATTAGGCAATGAGATTTTGAAACATTTGCCTTCATCCTACACCTGTTGAACCATTTCACTGTTCATAAGTTTTTGTAGTTTATTGGCTGTCATTTTGAGATTATTATGACTGATCAAAGCGGTGTCATCTGGATAATGCGACATGTATGTTTGCAAATTTAAAACTTCTGGTGCCAAAATCATAGTTGTAACAACAGAGATTGTAGAGCCAAGTCTTCTTGTGTTCTATCACTGAGGTAGTTCGTAGATTATATAACTCATGTTCTAATGAACCAATACAATCCTTGAATTTCCCTTAGTTACGACCTATTGATAAGTGAACCTTGACGACGTGATATAATCGTTTTGGTGTTTCGCCTCCTGCCATATTGTGATCATTTTCATAGTAACGGGCAAGCTCAATGAAATGTCAGTTAATTCTACTACAAATTCCGAAAACAAGAATACATCAAATATAATAATATAATAATTGTACCTTCAATATTAATATTAATCAAATAAAAAAAAATTGAATATTATTCGTTATATAATCGTAACGAATACCAACTCGAGCATAGACAATATTTTTCGATTATTTACCTCTTCACTCGACGTATTTCGCAAAACACCACTCGAGCTGCGCTCTCGTGATGTTTCGCCAAATACGTCTCGTGACTCGGTGAATAATCGAATATTGTTTATGCTCTTGTGATATTATAACTGAATATACCACAGTCCCAAACACTGTCTAAAGCTTCAGTCATGTCTTAAAAAAAGCAACAATATGCTTTCCTTGTAGCTTAGAAGTTATTCTCCCTGGAAAATACTGAAGGTATCTATATATTTTCTAATTTCCTTCTGAAATATTCTTTTGTTTTCAAAATTTTCTACCAGAGCAGACATAATTCAATCGTAATGCTTTAATTTCAACAATAAACCTATAACTCATAGTAAACTAGATAAGTATAAGCTATAGGATAGCTAACATAACCTCACCTACCTCACACGCGAACCGTGAATTGTCAAAGGAGCTAGCAACCAATAAAATATCATGAACTCAAGGTGTATTCAAAGCTTATTATTAGCTGTCACTGTTTTGCCATCAGATATATTGGTACAAGTTTTGAACTATTTTTTTCATAGCAACCTCCATTCTGACTATAAATTGGGATACATGGAGTTTGTTTTCCTTATATAGTCTTTATACTATTGACAACGACAGACAACCTATCCATAATATGTCAAGATACTTATAACCTTTATATGCAGTACAGCAGCCATTAAAACATTCCCAACTGCTGCTATGGAAGTGGTTTTTAAGTTCAAGCTAGTACATATGGTGGTGGAAAAGGTAAAAAACGAGATACAGACTAAGTATACTAGGAATTATCTAACAAAACAAATTCAATTTTTAGGACAGTTGTTATAAAAAGGAATGGAGTCTCAACACCATGACCAGACTTGGGAAGAGTCTAAAGCAATGAAAAGGACTGTGATAGGAGTGTACGGACCGGGAATTGAGCACAAGTTTAGAAAAAAAGTACCAAGCATATTTCAAGGATAATTTTATGCCGTAGAAAGATGTGTTCAGTTTAATATTGATTAAATATACAAGGTAGAAGATTATCATCATGCCGGATTGTCAAGCAGCTAATAATGCTCTGAGTTCTTCTGTAGTGTGTTCCAAAATGGTGAGAGAATGCATAAAAAAACTCAATGAACTAGACAAGAACAACCTCATCATCCTAATGTGGGTTCCAGAACACATTGGAATATTGCGAAATGCAATACTAAATGAACTAGAGAGGGACTGAAACACCCTTTCGCGGTAAAAGCACCAATGTAATATTTCATCTTGTGAGGCTAAGATAATAAAAAATACTTCTGGTAAACTATCAACCAGATGAGATCGGAAAAATATCTAGGCCAGAGTAAGACTGCATCAAGAACTTTGACAGGTGTCCTAACAGGACACTGCCGTCTAAATGGGCGCCACAAGAAGCTCATACTAGTGGAACAAGGAGAGTTCAGATGCTGTGGAATGGAAAACAAAACCAAAAGAAATATCAAAACGGGTCTTAAAAAAGCGTAAAACAATTGAAATTTAATAGTTCAAAATTATGTACTGAATTGAACCTATTTATTTTGCTCAGTCATTTATTGTTAGCTCCTCCATTTTCGACAGCGATGAATGTATTATTCCAGACGATTAAGAACAGCTTATCATACACATAAGCGTGTTTTGCACTATTTTTGTCTTCTTTGACTGTTCTATTACCTCAGATGGATGCAGTAGCAGGTGTGCGTCTCATTATAACCGTATTGGAGATTGTAACAATAATGGTATTGTAAATAATTCATCCATATGACTAGGATTTACAATTTGGATACTTGCTTGATTGTAACAGGGGAGGGAGAGTTACCAGCTGATTACGTTGATTGTTGGATATGTTGTATGTACGGTAAATCTAGTTGAAATAAATTAAATTAGATTTCACGTATTGTTAAAACTGAAATTTATATATAGGAGCGCTTTTGTCAAACAAACCCACAAAAAAATTAACAGGTATTAACCATACCGGGTATCCATTTGGGAAAGTTATTGAACGAATATAATATAGGGAGAGTTAGACTGGGTGCTGGATGGACTTGAGCAATGGTTAATTCACATTATCTGCTCATGACTTGATAATATCTTGATTTGATTTGATTAAAATCGTTTGGCCTCCATATCTATGAGGAGAGAGAGAGAGAGAGAGAGAGAAAGAGAGAAAGAAAGAAAGAGAGAAAGAGAGAAAGAGAGAAAGAGAGAAAGAGAGAAAGAGAGAAAGAGGGAAAGAGAGAAAGAGAGAAAGAGAGAAAGAGAGAAAGAGAGAAAGAGAGAAAGAGAGAAATAAAGAAAGAGAGAAAGAGAGAAAGAGAGAAAGAGAGAAAGAGAGAAAGAGAGAAAGAGAGAAAGAGAGAAAGAGAGAAAGAGAGAAAGAGAGAAAGAGAGAAAGAGAGAAAGAGAGAAAGAGAGAAAGAGAGAAAGAGAGAAAGAGAGAAAGAGAGAAAGAGAGAAAGAGAGAAAGAGAGAAAGAGAGAAAGAGAGAAAGAGAGAAAGAGAGAAAGAGAGAAAGAGAGAAAGAGAGAAAGAGAGAAAGAGAGAAAGAGAGAAAGAGAGAAAGAGAGAAAGAGAGAAAGAGAGAAAGAGAGAAAGAGAGAAAGAGAGAAAGAGAAAAAGAGAGAAAGAGATGCTTTACTGTAATGAAAAGCTTACAACAATTTTATGGACATGGTGGTACAACTTGAAATATTAAAAAAAATATTAAATTCACAACAAAATTTGAAAAAATTAAAATAACAACTATACCAATACATAAATAATGAGTAAAATATTTCAAATATTTAATGTATAAATCATGATACAATATTATAATATCGTACATTAACTAAATATTGAATTATGCCAATGTAACTCAAAAGTCTAGGGTACATTCTAGAATTCTTCAACTAAATAATAAGGTCTTTCAAGCAGACATGCCTTGGTGGATCTTTGGGATTTCTGGAATGAATTTACCACTTTGAATAATGAAGGTAGCTGATTGAATAATTTTTTGGCATTGAAGGATTCCAAAATGAATAGAGCGGAAAAGTTAAGACTTTGTATTCTTCGAAATTGAATTCAGTATAGTTCAGTATAGAAATGAACAGACTCACAGGAAGAATAAATTCTTAGGGGATACCGTCGGGATGATTTCCACAAATCGTTCCTAATGAAATGGTTGCAAGTTGATACCCTTTCTTGCTTTATGCGTTTGGAAGGACCACAATGGTGGATGGTTGTATTTATCTTGTCTAGGATTAATTCTTCCGCTTTTGCTTTTGAAGTTTTTGAATTGGTTAACAACGTTTCTGCAATTTATGGGAAGTAATAGGTGAACACGAAAAATCAAGATGCACCAAGAGTTTTCGCAGGTATCCTAACAGGACTCTGCCGCCTGAATAAGCACCTCAAAATACTCAAACTGGTGAAGCAAGAAAAATGTAGATTCTGAGGAATGTAAGAAGATATCCCCAGTCACATACTCGCGGAATGTGCGGCTCAGAGAATCACAAGGCATAGCACCTGGAAGACTTCTGCAAAAAATGGTAGACATGTCTGAACTGAAACCTGCGGATATCCTCTAATTCCATCAAGGTATGGAACTAAAGGAACCACAAGTCTGATGCTTTCCTCTGGAGCTGAGTAGAAGCAGGAGGTACAATACAAAGTCTGACTGTTAAATCATGAAAAGGAATGCGCACAAAGCGTTCTAGAGGAGTAGGGGGGAAAATAATTCAGCGTTATATTGCTGAAAGTGTCTACTATTCCAGTACGAAAAAACGTGTTTGTCGCGGTAGTTGTATTTTTCCTATAGCGGTTAGAAACAAACTTTTTTTTCTAGTGTCGATTACAATGTGTGATGAAAAAACACGAGCAACGGATCAATCTAGTAACATTGAAAAAATGCCGATGTTATAATTTGTTGGAAGATAACTAAGGTTAGAATTTTCTATCTTGTGCGCGTGTTTTCGAAACGGTTTTCTGAAGGCCGAGCGAGCACCAAAAATGACCAACGTCCAGGTCGACCTGTATCTGTTTCCACCCCGGAAACATAGTCTGAGCGAAGCAGGTCCCAAGAAATTTTACCCCCAACCAAAAACTCGGCTGTCAACAAATCTGCAAAGATTTTATCCAGTTAGATGGAAAGTCTGAACTAATGGAAAACATCATCACTTGCGATGGAACCTGCACGTTCTGATTCGATGTTGAAACTAAGTGAGCAATCCATGCATTGGAAAATTCCTGCATCTCCAAGAATGAAAGAAGCTTGGATGTCAAGATCAAATTCAAAGCCATGCTAATGGTTGTTTTGACATTAACGGGATCGTGATAACTGAATGGTTTCCGGATAGCCAAACTGTATATCAACTTACGAATAGTAGGTTTTGATAACACTGCGAGAGTCAGTTCGGGAAAAATGGCCGGAGTTGTGGACCTTGCACCAGGACATCGTGTTGTCTGTGAAGCGTTATTTAGCCGCCAGAGGCACGCCAGTGTTCTAGCTTACGCCGTACTTGCCTGATTCACCACCCGGTGACTTCTTCCTGTCTTGGAAGATCAAGTTTACCTTAAAAGGAATCCGGTTCGAGTAGATGGAAGAGGTGAAGCGGAAATCGGCGGATATCCTAAATGCTCCCACAAATGAAGACATCCAGCATTGCTGAGGGGAGAGGAGTTCATTGAAGGGGAGCATTCGATCATAGAATAATTTTTAAAATAAACAGTCTTGTTATTTAATAACCAGCCTCGTAGATCTTTTAGGTTTCCATTAATGTCCGCCAACGAAAAAAAAGCGAGCGATCCTTACAGTAGTTGCTGATGATGTGTAACATCTGACATCTCACTGTGATAATAAAGAGCATTCAAATCAAATCTTGAAAAAAATGATTCAGATATTACTTGAAATAATTTCTGGCAAGAGGGAAAAATAATTAGGTATAATATAATAGATATCAAAGAATAAATTATATTATTCTACGCTTTACAAACTAAGTTTTTAAAAATATTTTTCAAAAACAGTGACCGTTCAACGAAGAAGAAACAACTACTTCCCGGGCTACATGCCCCGACAGACATTTAATTACACTTCTAAGTCAAACGGGGTTGGTAAATCTACAAGATTTAAACCAACCATTCTGGTTCGTAACTTGAAGGGACAACATAACTTGTAGACCGGTTTCGGCGTATTTGCGCCTCATCAGTACAAGGTATATGTTATCGTCCTAGAGTTAATCCCGGACTGAATATGTCTCTTCAATCACCAACTATACATACCTTCCAGTTACGAAAATGTAAAAGTTGCGACAATAGCGACATCTTCACCTCCACATCACAAACCCAAACTAGAATTTGACAACAAGCCCATTAGCTTGAAACATAAAGAATTATTACAGTTTCCTGTAAAATTGTCGTATTTAGTAAAGCGTGTTACCAATAGAAAGAATAAATTATATTATTCTACGCTTTACAACTTGGATTGTAAAGCGTAGAATAATGTAATTTATTCTTTGATATCTATTGGTAACCTGCTTTACTAAATACGACAATTTTACAGGAAACTGTATAATATAACTTTAAATAAATACATTTTTTTTGTTCAATTTGGGGGGAGAGCTGAGACAATAGACTTATGAAAACTAAAATATGAGACGTATACTTGGGATTTCAAAGTATTTGAAAAACAATAACAGTACCACTGATAGTTGTTGAAACATTTCGATCCGTGTTCATTTCGAGCTTGAGTTCATCATTTAAAAAAATACGGAAATTGCTCAAAACTTCCTTAGTTCGAAAGTCGGAGTCGGAGTCGAGTCATGTTATTTGTTATGTTATGTCCTTTCCAAGGGAATTTTTTTTATTTTTGTGGGTTCTCCTAATGCCCGGAAACGTCCAAAAACGGATTGGGGTGAAATTTGTATGGGTGGTGCTTTTGAGGGTTGATATCCAAAAACACCTCAAAATGGCCAATTTCGTGTATTAAACCACTTTTTTGGTGGGGTAGTTTTTAGGGGTAGGGGGTGGTTTTCCGAGCGAGCGGAAAGATGCTACACATCAAAAAAAAAATTATACAAAAAATAAAATCCTAAATATAGTTGTTATGGTGAAAAAGATGGGATTCTAAGATTTCAAATTATATTATTTTTAGTTTGACGAAGAAAAATGAGTGAAAAAAATGCTGAATTTAGAAGTTTTCTTGAATAAATCTAGTCACTCACTCAAAACTATTTCCATTGTAAAATCGAAATTGTTAATTAAAGTCCGTACGTTTATCGGCCTCCACAATGTGTGTATTGTATGCGGAGAGTTCGCCTCTAAATGAACAACGCCAAATCTACTTGGATGATCGAACAAATTCCAATTGAAGAATATCATGAAAAAAAAAATCAATTCATCATACAATAATATGGATATGAAATATAGAATGAGAGACGAAATTGCAGCTTCGATATTATGAAAGAAGCTGCAGAGAAAATCGTTTTGGATTTCCCGCTCGTAAATCGCATTATTATAATTTCTTTTTTAAGTTTTATCAACTTAGCGAAAGAAAGAAGAACGTGGTGGCTGCTTATAAATTCATAGAACTTTTCTTTTGACTGATTCGAAATCCGAAAATTCAGCTAAAAGTTTTATTGGAAAAAATCTTATTTCACAATACATACCGATATTGTATCATATGTACGAAAAAGTTATAAAAAAGGCATTTGCTAACGAATTCATATTATTTCGACAGTCCGGGAAAGTTGAGATTGTAGCATGTGGCTGCTTCCAAGTTAGATTGGGTTTTTATGTCACACAGAAAACTCCTAACTCCCGATCTCCAACTCCGGTCGTGTTATTTCAATATCAACTCTCTCAGATCCTTACATATTGATAGAAATTGCGGGATTTGAATCTTGGGACGATTGTGACGCCCTTTTTCGCATCACAGAAATGAAATGTCTTCGTAAATTTACTTTTTCAACTTAATATTCTTGACACTTTCTGAATGGGGATCGTGGTTGGATACACACACGCTTTATCTTCCCATATTAAAATTTTTCCGATGTTTGATACAGCCACAAATAATTTTTTGTTGAATCGATTTCAGGAAGAAAATTCTAACAATTTTTAACCTCACACTCCAATACACGAACCTTACTTTAACAATCCACAAGTGCAATTTGATATTTATGCCCGTTTGCACCGCTTGCTATAAGACAGTCTTAAAATAAAGTCATCTTAAAGGCTAGTTTGCGTTGAACTGCTACCCCAGTATTTAAGAAATCCGCTAACAAATGAGGAGATACAAATAAGTAAAACAAAATCCTACCAAAAAGCATCATTCCCTAATGTAATTGGAGCAATTGATTGTACCCATGTTAGAAAACAATCGCCAGGTAATAATTTTTAACAAATTTTATCTTCTGTGAGAATAAAAATATGCAAACTTTCCAGGAGGAAGATCAAGGGGTGTTATTGAAGAATTTTTCGGTATCTGTGCTGGCATGAGGCTGCAGATTGAAGTTACGAACCACGTTAACTGTTATTGTGGCTACACCGGTATTACATAATATTGCTCAGCAAATTGGGGAAGGAGAAGGATAGAGAGATTGGTCTTCTTCTGTTCGTCGTAGATGATGAGGTATTGTTTTGCTTTCCCGTTGCTGTGCTTGTAGAAATTGCTCCAGCAGCTGCTGGCACAACAGGAGTTGTTTTGGAATTTCTTAATTTTTCATTAACCGGGGTCTTCAGATGCGCAGGAGTACAATCTCCACAATTAAGTTGACCACTCATTTCCTAAAAAAATTAAATTAAGGAATTGTTTCAAAATACTAATAGTACTGTGTACCTCTGTAGCCTCATCTGCAGCTAGACGCAAAATATTTTCGTACTCTTCACTATCTTCTCTCACTCCAACACTGTCGAATTTATTTTATAATCCCTTCACAGTCTTGAGATTCATTACTGCTAAAGTCAGAATTGTGAGATCGTTTGGTTTAGTACAATCTCCTGGCCCTCCCCCAGTTTTACGTGCAAAAGTTTTTTTCTCTGTCACTTCCTTCCTAACAGCCTTTTTTATTTTCGTAAAACTTTTTCAATGATTCCACCGTTCTATAAGTTTTTGACGGATTTAGAGAATTGAATGAATTCATTACTGAATACCAAGCCTTTTCTTTTCCTTTATGGTAATGCCATCAGTCTTTTTATTTTCAATTTTGTGTCTTAAATCATATACTAAAGTTAGCAACAAACTTTTTTCTTGTGTTGAGAAGTTGGGTGCCCTTTGTCCTTTACCACCACCTGCTTGGCGTATTCATACTAACAGGGACAGTTCCTTTACATTACTCTTCAACAATTGTTGCAGGTTAAAAGTCACATGCAAACACTTACTCAATATGCCAAATTTTAACAACAAATTATAGTGAAAATAAATAAATATTAGGACTTACTCTTCATATTCATAGTATTCGTAATTGACCTACATTTCCTCTTTCAAATCTTACATATAAGTTCATTTTCCAGACTTTCATATCCACTTCAATTCCCTAAAAATATATGTGTACAAATAGAAAATGATTCTTAAGTAGTGATTGCGAGCAAGATCAGTTTCAGGATATAAGGTATTTAGTTTTAATAATAAAATATATATCGCAAAGGTTCAAATGTTTACATTTGGATCATCTGGAATAAATGGACATCTGCCAGACCAGTCGAATCCCACAATAAGAATTAAAGTCAGAAGAGTGAAAAATGGATATGAATGAAAAGTTGAAATTGGAATGTAAGTTGAAAGTTGAAAAGGAAGGTGAAAGATGAAAGTTGAAATAGAAATAAACGTAAGTGAATGATATTGAGCCAGTATTCAGAATATAATCTCATAAAAAAGAGTGGTTGGCAAACTTACCGTTGATGGTGGATGGCCTCTAAGCGAAACAAGACAAGTTGGGGTAATTACAAATTTATTCTTAAAGGAATAAATCCACTAGTTGAGTTTCCAGTTCTAAGGAATTTTGGAAACTAACAAAAAAAAATCCGTTAAATTAACGTTAGGTGCTCTTAGCCAGCATCCAAAAAGCAAAATGGCCCAATATCTCTCTTCCCTTGATCACAACCTGTCCTGAATGGTTGGTTTTTTTCCTTTACCAGTAGCTTCTAAGAGTTCAAAAGATATGCCATATGTGAATTTACAAAGGTGAAAAAGGATAAATAATGTACTGAATTTGTAAAACTAGCACTTTGCTAATGAATGATTGATTATCAGTCATATCTGATTATCAATCAATTAATTCTATTTTATTTTCTTGGTCTGACAGGTGTCAATTTAACCTAGATGATCCAAATGTAAACATTTGAACCTTTGAGATATATATTTTATTATTAAAACTAAATACCTTATATTCTGAAACTGATTTTGCTCGCAATCACTACTTAAGAATCATTTTCTATTTGTACATATATTTTAAGGGAATTGAAGTGGATACGAAAGTCTGGAAGATGAACTTATGAAGATGTAGTATCTGTAAGATTTAAAAGAGGAAATGTAGGTCAATTACGAATACTAAGTAAAAGTAGTATTATTAAAATACAAAATAAACACAAATATGAAAAGTGAGTCCCAATATTTATTTATTTTCACTATAATTTGTTGGTAAAACTAAATTAGTCCTCATCACTTTCATCTGGAGGATGAGCCTTCAAATCTTCGGCGTGCCAGACACCGCAATCCTTATAGTCTCGGTCTCTTAATTGGTAACTCCATGGGGAAATAATTTTGGTGATGGAGTATGGTCCCGAAAACTTTGGAGCCAGTTTAGCCGTTATGTTATTGTCCTTGTTAGATAAGGTGTAGGTTTTCTTCCAAACTTGTTGGCCAACTACAAATTTAATCTGGTCTTCACCTTAGGTCGTATACCTGCTTACTCCGCTCATGAGCTCGCTTAAGGCGTTTACTCACGTTCACATCGTTGAAGTATATTCGAGATCCACCTTTTAATTTGGCCACCCCATATCGGGTGATCGGAACCTTCTAAGAACCTGTGTGGACCTATGTATCATCATAGGACAATTGTTACCCCGATCTACACGTGCGAGGACTATACTTTTGGTATTCAACCCCTACACGTCCTAACCTTTCGCAAGTGGTTATCCCAGGTAACATAGGTTTAAGTAAATCCCTAGAACTTCTCTCCGACATTTTCGTATTCTACCAAGAATAAATTTAACAGGGTTTTAATTGTACATTCATACCTTTTTAAATATTTACCTTCAGTAATCTTTGTATACACGATATATTAATTAAGTAAATCATAAATACTGTGAGTCCTAGGTATGCATACTTTAGGTGATTTTCAATAAATTCCTATATATTATAATTATATTTATCTAAACTTTTCTGAAATCTGCACGTGGTTATAATTTTATACATAAGTCAACGCCAAATTTGATATTTGAAGTTTAATTATATCGGTGGTTCTCACCATAGATAAACCACGTGTTCCCTAGCTTCATTTCGTATTGTTGTAAAAGTCCCTTTTTGTGATTACCTGCATATACATACTTGTAATTTGTATGGCCTACCACCTGTTAGGTCAATCAATAGTATTCAATAATCGTATATCTACATAACGCGATAGTTTTATTTGTGCACTTAAGAACCCCTTCCTTAACCCCGAGATATTCAAAGGGTGTTTAATATCTTTATTTCTACCCTTTCACTGCTTAAACATCAGGTGTTATACAATAATAAAACGTTTTCCATTGTTATTAATGGGATCTATCTCAAAATTACAAATTCGCGTAAGACGTAAGTACTTATATTACAAAGAAAGTGTTGTATATAAACTAACCTTCAATCCGAGAATCCTTATCATTATCAATAATAATCCTAAATACAGCATATAGTGTAGTCAAATTAGAAGATTCTAGGCAGTAAGGTGGCACAAATTAAATACAAATGTTTAATGGTAGAAATTTAAAGTTAAGGGTGTCTTAAATAATATACTAAAAGTCCTATCTAATCTGACAATGGCAAGTATTGAAAAATCGCTGCCATTTTGAATTTTTCAAGTTTTTGGATATATTTCCCAAACATCCGTGTTTTTTGAAAACTTTTAAGTGGCTTTTTTTTTGGTTATAAATAAAATTATGTAGTTAATATTGTGTCAAATACTGTTTTTATTTCTCACGATTAATAGATTTTTAACTAAAAATAATAGCGC
Organism: Lochmaea crataegi; assembly: GCA_947563755.1. Classification (NCBI taxonomy): domain Eukaryota; kingdom Metazoa; phylum Arthropoda; class Insecta; order Coleoptera; family Chrysomelidae; genus Lochmaea; species Lochmaea crataegi. The sequence goes on from OX387429.1 coordinate 28,059,330, forward strand.
CAAAAATCAAAAGCTTTTTGTCGCTGTAATTTTATTAAAAAACACCTAAATTGTGTCTTGGTAAAAACTTTATACCATTTTAGTTTTAATAACATTTTGACAATACCATAATGCACTAATTTATCAGAAATATGTTATCTAAAAAATCCATGCCATATTGTTTTATAAAACACCATAACTAAAAATGCCTGTTTTAAATAGGATAATGCAACATATTTACATTTTTATTCACTTAAGTAAATAAATACAAAATAACAAAAATAAAAGATTACTATCAATAAATAGATGTCTAATAATCGTTGTTTGAATCAATTTAAATTTAAGCATTGATTATGATTATATTTATTTTCATGGAATAATTTTTTTATTTGTTTCTCAAAACATGGTAAATTAAATATTATTTCATCAAAATCAATGTAATTTCTCCTAAACTATTTAAAATTCGAATAAAAATGATTTCCTTACAAAATAGGAAATTAAACTTCCCGCCATTCGTGTATAGTTTACAGTCCAGCCCTGCACCATAAATGATGAAGAAGAAGAGGAAGATCTAATTTTATGTTAAAATAATTGTTTGTTTTGTTTTATGGCATTATTGTAACTTCTTACCTAACTGCTCGTAACAACGATTGCATTTAATGGTTAATTTTTTTTAAAGTAAATATTTGTTTTTTTGCTATCTTTACTGTAACTCTTAAAAATTTATGTTATAGGGGTCAACATTTATGTAATTTTTTATTTCCTATGAAAAAAGTATCTTGACAATTTCTCAAAAAATTGATGCTTTTTAAGATATGTACCAAAATATCGAGAAAATCATAAAAAAACAAAATGGCGGCCATTTTTTCCAACTTGCCATTGCAATATTTTATGGGACTTTCAGTATGTTATTAAGGACTATATAACCAATACATTTTCGTTGAAAAATGCTTGTCTTTCATTTGTTCCACCCCAACTGCCAATTTGATCACACTAATTGAGAATGCGCATAAAGTACAATTCCATAAAACCGTTCGTAAATTGCCGATGGTTCATCGTACAAATTCGTTCGTTCAGTGTAAATTAATCGAACTAGTTAGTCATCAGTTCCATCGAACATAAAAGCTGATGTTTCCGATGGATTTAACATTTGTTGGTTAGAATAGAGTATTATTTGTGTGATTTTTACATGATTTGTGCAGTGTTAAGTCGAGATGGAGACAATTTTAATGAAAAAATTCTTAACAGCAGCAGTAGCAGTCGATGTGTTTGAGAAAACAAAATTTGAAAATTTTAACCTAACCATTAACCAAGGTAATTCCAACTGCCAACAAAATAACTAGTTCGTTTCTAATCTATAATCCATCGAGTTCATCACTGACATAAAGCGCATATTTTCAGACCATAAAGTGCTGATGAATTCACGAACTCGCTTATAATTTACCTAAAACTGACTGACATGACTTTAAAGTTAGGTTAATTATTTGACAACAATCATTGGCAAGCGGCCACCCAATGAAATGGCTTTATTGAACCAGGGTGAAGTTGCACACATATGTGAAACTGAAATATCACTAGATAGAAAAACTTAAGGCTTCCTTACTTAAGATTCTGTTAAGTGACGGTCATGCAAAAGGGAATAAATTCAAGCGTCCATTAACTTTAAGAGACGCTTAGTTGAGTACTGCTACTAATGGGCACTGGTGCAAACGGGTCGAAATGATCAACTATTATTACAGAAACAACAGCGTGTCTCTCATGAATCAGTTGTATCACAAACTTAATGTCAAAAAATCAATAGAAACTGGAAAATATAAAGTGATAATATACTCTAATAATTGAACATATAGATACTATTTATTATCCATTCTTAGATTATTTTATATAAATGTATATCTACTAGAAGTATATCTCAGATCACAAAATATATCAATATGACATATCCTAGGTTATATATGAAAATAAGCTACTTGTACCACCGTACACTAACAAAGACCCGAGTTCGGAGCTAGCCGGTCCCAGAGCTAACCTTCGTCTGGGTTTCGTGTATACCAATTGTCCACAGATTCCGCTGAGTACGTATTATACCGGTTGTAGTTTCGTGTTGCGTTGTTTAATATTGTGGGAACATTGTTTATATTTTTTAATAATTAAATCTAGATTAATAGAAATGGGGTTATTGTGTCATGTGGATGGTTGCAAGAGTAAAAGAGGATTAGATGTCTCTTTTTTCCGATTTTCGAAGGATGGAGGTAGGTAAGAAATTAAAAATATGCTCATAGACACGCCTGCATGTTAAGTGTTTATGCAATTATTTCAGTTATTAACAATGTATTGTGATTGTTTTAGATGCAACGCTTGGAAAAATGCTGTGAGGTTCATCGGTAAATATAATTACAAGGGTGAATGCAAACCGAATGAACTTTATATCTGGATGGAAGTTAACCATAAAATCATTACAAGCTCTTTGGAATATTTTGAAAACAAATCAATATACATTTTTGTTGACCAGAAATCTCAAGCAGGACTGCCTTGGAAATTTCTTTGGTCAAATTAGAAATTGTTGTGGCAATTCTAGAAGCCCAACACCCATACAGTTTTGTAGAGCGTTTAAAAAATTGTTTGCTCTGAAATATTTTAATGAAGTCGAAGGTGCTAATTGCATGAACGATATTAATGAAGTTATAATTGACATTAATACGGACTCGGCTTTTAAAGATATTATTTTCCCATTTTCTACTCCAAAAACACCTTTAAAAGTTTTTACCTGTGACTATCGAAATCTTACTAGCCCAGAAGGTAATGCAATAGTTTATGTTAGTGGGTATGTTTTGAAAAAATGTTTGTTGCAACATTCTTGTACAATTTGTGAAGAATTTAACCAACAAAACTTATTGGATAGAGGAGCCACGATTTTGACTAAATTGAAAGCTTATGTCCAGAAAGAAAATTTGCCTTTTGGAGGTTTGACAGTACCCCCTATCAATATTAAGCAAACTATAGTACAACTTGAAAATATATTTATGGATAATTTTAATAAAATGGCTGGCATTGGAAAAAATCTGCTAGAGATGTTTAAAAATGTACCATTAAACCACCCCTGTACTAATTTTTCCAAAAGTTATATGTTACCGCTTTATACCAGAGTACGTATTTATTTTACAATAAAATTTATAAATCACGACCTTAAAAACAACAAAACAAATAAACCTCATATAAAGTTGTCAATATCAAAAAATTTGTAAAAATTGTCTGTTATGTTTATTAAATGCTTATTCCTGCTACTTTTTGTTTTATTTCAGTAAAATATCTTGTAAACAATTCAGTACTAGTTAAACTTCTAGTGTAGTAGTTAATATTCGTTGACTACTTACCAAAAGAAAACATGTATTTAAAAAAAAATAGTTTTCTAACAAGGTACGTTTCTACCGGCCCCCGTAACAAACACTCAATCTATAAATCAACAACCTATGAATGTACGACCCTCGTAAATAAGATGCACGTGCTTATCTACGATCGTCACACTGGCGACAGCGGTTTTACATTATAACACCAACATCAAAGACCCAAAGGGTGAGTTGGACTACTAGTCTTTGTTAGTGAACGGTGCTTGTACTATCAATTTCTCACTTACTCATCACGATGAAAATGTAATTTGTGAAAAGGTTAAAGTAATAAATGTTATATATGTGTGTTATGGAATTTGTTAATAATTTATTTCATTCGATACTGTGGATTGGGCTTCCTTCTGGATCTAACTCCTCTCCATATCCTGGTATGAATTTCTGGATGGACAACATCTAGAATTGCGCATATTTTCGAATACCTGGAACAGACTTATACGAAGCGTAGTAGATTGCTGATGGACACTGAGTCACAGTATTCTGGGAATGACCTCAGATATGTTGGCTCCAACAGTAAACTACGAACTGCCTTATACCGTCCTTATTCCAAATAAAGATGACTAGATGCTCTGTGAGGAGGAACTAATAAAAGCAGATAGCGGTTGGTACACTTAGGCTTTGATGTGGGTGTATACGGTCGCAGACCTAGAACAATCCTACCTAGCATCGTATGTAACTGTACTTCAGGCGGAAATTCACGCCTTCGATAGCTAAGTGGTCTTAAAAGCAAATATCTCTCACCGTGTAACGTCGAAATTGATTTTCATCTGCCAAAAAAGTCTCAACAAATTGTCTCTGGTCTGGATCCCTAGCCATTCTGGTATGATTGGTAATGAAAAGGCAAAGAGTGTACCGCAGGTGATTTAATCCGACCAGAGCCTGTAATCGGCATCTTATCAAGTTTTGGCAAACAAACACTAAATACCAGGATTACAAGAAGAGTTTTTTACATCCTGCGAATAATATATTTAAACCAGTGCTAGACTACAGCAGGCATTACTTACTTGTCTCACAGGCCACTGACGTCTGAACTATTTTATATGGTAAGACTGTCGGCGAACCGTCTTTGTCAGGAAGATGATGCACCACCGTGGCTTTATTCAGGTACCGTCATTTGGGGTGAAATTGATCATCCGGGGCGGGATTGATCACTAAATCATCCGTTTACATATTCGAATTTAGTGCCTAAATCAACCGTGCGAACACGCTACTATCGACCAATATTGACAGTACAAAGATGGCATACGGCAATATGTGCAAGTGAACTACAACGGCTGCCTGTATAGTGAGAAAACTGCAAATCAATAATAGTTATTGTTTTTCTGTGAAAGTGAACGTTCAGAAATTTGTCAGGTAAGTCAGAATTCAACTAGTTTTTGTTAATTTCCAATAAATATACATGTGTATTTATGCTTTGTAACCTTCGTGTGTTTTGATGCTAATCGACTCAACCAATTTCATAATATTTGCCATTTTATTATGTGAGGTCGGATTGATCATGTATATGGGGTGAGATTTATCGTTCTCGTTGATCAATCTAACCCCACATAATAGAATAGATCTATTTATTTTTTGTAACTTAAAATTCACTTCATTCGTCCTATATTTTTTGTTTGTTTCAGCGATGCCTTGAAAGTACCAAAGAAAGTTAGGGGCACGTTCATACATGGATTATCCAGACGCCAACCTTCAATTGGCACTTCAAAAAATCACTGAAGAAGATTGGTCTATTCGTCGTGCTTCCGCTGAATATAAAATCCCATTTGGCACGCTACGCAATAAGTACATTGGCAGCTGTGGGGTGTAGGGATTCCCTCTTACACTAATCGACTTACGATACTTGGCAAAAAATTACTTAGACAGCCAAGGTCGTAATATCAGCAAGTTTAAATCAAATATGCCTGGGATAGACTGGGCCCGTTCTTTGTTAGGAAGACACAACGGAGAGATAAGTCAAAAAGTGTCGGCGAATATTAAAAGATCTCGAGCTAATATTTCAAGAGATATCATGGTAGAATACTTTAATAATCTGAGCGAAACGCTACAGAATGTACCAGCCTGTAACCTGTTTAACTACGATGAAACAAATATGCAAGATGACCCTGGCAAGCAAAAAATGTTGTTTCGTCGTGGAACCAAATATCCAGAGCGAATATGCAACTTTACCAAGACATCAATATCAATTATGATGTGCGGTTCAGCCTCTGGAGTACTGTTGCCTCCTTACGTCATCTACAAGGCAGAGAAAATGTGGCAGCAATGGATAGAATTGGGTCCAAAAGGAGAGCCTTGTTGCAAGGACAGGTGTTGTAGTTCAGGTTCGCGTTACAATCGTACCCACCATGGTTGGATGGGTGCCCAGACTTTCACCGATTGGTTTGAGTCGACATGTTTACCTCACGCGAAACGTTTGCCAGGTCGCAAAGTGCTGTTGGGCGATAACCTCTCGTCCCATTTCACGGACGCTGCCTTAAAACAATGCCAAGAAAATGACATTGCCTTTGTTTGCCTTCCAAAAAATTCGACACACCTCACCCAACCTCTTGATGTTGGATTTTTCCGCCCATTTAAAATGGCTGGTCGGTGTTACTGAATTGGAAGAAGACCCATTCACAACAAACTTCTATTGACAAAAAATATTCTCCCTATTTACTGGCTTCCACTCTTCTTGAAATAAATAACAAATTGGAAAATGCTATTAAAAAAGATCTGATAGCTTCATTTAAAGCGACAGGAATTGTACCTTTTGATCCTGAACGAGTCTTGCAGAAAATCTCAACTGAAGATATTGGCAATGATACTGATGGCTCTGTGAATAACATTTTTGTGAATTACTTGCAGCAGCAACGTTTTACAGCAGGACCATCAAGAAGGAATATTAAAAGACAAAAACTATCTGTACAACCTGGAAAAAGCGTTACAGCAAGTACTGATGCAGATTCTAGTGATTCAGATGTAGATGATCCATTAACCAATGACAACTCCGACAAAGAACCCCTGGAAGATGAGAGTGATGACGTGCGAGCAGATACAGAGTATTTCGAACCAGAAGACAATGAAGTTACGGTGGGAAAATTTGTATTGGTTGAGGTTTACGGTGAATCAAGAAAAAAAACCATCTATCGTACACAGCTATTGTACAGCAGGTGAGAGTGGACGAAGAAGGAAGAGAGGAAATTGATTTATTGGGTACGAAGTCTTTGGACGCATCCAAGAAGATTTTTGCAGTTGAAGACGGTGACGAATTCATGTCAGATGTATCTGATGTGTTAGCAATTTTACCAAATCCGACAATAAAACAACTTGATGGTACTGACAAGTACTTCTTCGAAAAAGTAATTGACGTTTTTGAGATGAATTAGTGATTTTTAATTAGGTTTACAAGTTCAGTTTTCTTTTGAAATACAGGAGAAACAGTTTTTTTTTAAGTTTATGTATTCTCATTTTTATAATGTAATAAAAGGTTTTATGACAATGATAAATCTATCTTAATTTGGTGAAAAAGGGTAATGTATAATAAATAATTCTCATGATCAATCTCACCCTCACTGAACAATTTCACCCCCCTCAGTATAAACAGCTATAACTTCGAAAGTACTTGACGTAGAGCAGCGTGGTTGGGATTGATCATCTATGGTCTAGCCTGCTTGCAGCCTGTGCAATATAGTGTGTGTGAACAATCTCACCCTAAGAAGTGTATGAGATTGTTCACAACTTTATTTCTGTATCTTTTTTATTTTTCAAAGTTGATGTTCGTGATATTTTACAATTCCATTCCTATCAACATCTACTAGATATCCACATCTTCTTTGGCCTATTTTTTCTAATACCGAGCGCAGAATATAAAAAACTAACTTATTTTTGATCAATTACACTCCAAATGACGGTATCTTAAACCTGAAATATCACAATAGACTCATGCGAGTCGCAGTGGAGGGCCTATTATGCCCACTCACTACAAACCTAACCTCTTTTTACATACCTGTATATATATGCCATACTTTTTATGGGCATAAAATTTGTTTTTTAGACAAATGTTAAGAGAAAGTCATTAATTATTGATTGATTGATTGATTAGCTTGTCGTCTCTAGTCAGAGGCGTCAGAGGCTTCGAGTCACCTCAGCCTTTAGGCTTTTTGAACTGTTGGTTGTATCGTTTATGTGAAGAGACCAGTAGCCCTAATCAGGCTCAACAGTATTTTAATTTGGTCCTTCTTGGAGAAATCCTCCCTTAATTAATGATAGTCTGGACAATAATTCTTAGCGAAATAGTTTTTAACATTGAACGGACGGGTGAAGGATGTTTCTAATTCGAATTTTAGACTATGAAAGGATTTTGAAATGCGTGCTAAAATTTCGAGACCTGGAAAGGAAAATGCAAAAATAATATTTTGATAAAAATACAGCAATTTTCCATAATTCGAATCAGATTTTTCCCCCATGCAGTATCCTTGTAAAAATAATTTCCAATTATCTTTTTACCCTGCAGGAGCTGGCGATTACATAGGCCTTTTTTCTATCCTGTTTGTCGCTGATCCGAATACGTTAACTATCGACATTTCTAAATAATAATTTTTCTGAATCAAAAATTGTACTAACAGGTTTATTTTAAATAACAATGTATCCAAAATTTATTCTCAAAAAAGGAAATATACGTTTGCTTTTATGAAATTGCAACCTTTAAATAAAACGGAAAGGGCATTTTGGATATTTACTTCTATTCCCGAGTAGTTGATAGCCTGTCAAGTATCTACCAATGGATAAACACAGCAAATTTAAATGGAAAACACTTCCAGGGGAGAATTTTTTATCGATACAAGAGAGATGTGTATTAAATTCCTTGAAATTTATACATAGAGCTAAGCTATTTTCTGAACATGGGCAAAAAGTACAAAAAAAAATTCCACTGTTGTTTCTTAAGACAAACCCAGGAAATGATAAATAATGTATTTTACGTTAAGCGCTGTCAGCATTTGCTGCAAAAACGCTGAAAATGATTGAATCAAGCCAATTCTTTCCAGACAGGAATTTGTACTTATCCAATGATTGGAAGTTTATTTATAAAGTACATTCTTAGGTTTGTTACAACAATCTTGTACCTCTTTAAACAATTCAATATATTTCGTAAAATCAAATTGGGATTTAAAACTAAACTACAAAGGACCTTGCACTTCACTTATGCAGAGTGGTTAATTTTTCTGAATTTTGGATATGTTGTTGATTGTCTCGACTGATTGACTTCCTGAATGCAAGTGTCTATAAGCACATTTCAGTGCTATGACTAGTTTTTGGAATACAGAATGTTAAAGTTGAAGGGTGGTTTTTCAAAAGTAATATTTCTCTTAGGAAAACCTCTTAATAATGATTATCTTGAACGACCATTAATCCATGTATGTATGTATGTAAATTGGGGTGACATTCTCTGAGACTTGAAAGATCTATTGTGTCCCCTTACTTCTACTTAGTTCCTGGGGAAAGTCTCAGAGACTAGTAGCTCCTTCAGTCCTATTTCCCGGAGGAATTTTAGGATATCTGCAGGCTTTAACTTAGGTAAATGTCCAGTAGGGGATACTTGGGAGGGTTGATACATTTTTTACAGAAAATTGAAATTTTAACCTTGATTATGAAATTGTCAATGCAAAGTGTCTCAAACCTCCCTATACATGGGAGGCTTGATACAATAAAGGGGAGGTTTGATACAATCAGAAATTAGGTATAAGCAATAGTAGAAACGCAAACTTTTATTAATAGAACACTGCCTAATCGATACATAATACGCAAGTAAACATTTTTATGTTATAGTTAACACCTGCACATGCCGAATGGCACCATTTTAGACATTTTTGGCAACGAATCCATTGTTATCGAGAACGAGAAGTTGAAAATAACGAATTGCAGTAGATGCAAGCGGCATCCTCATCGTTATCTGAAACAGAATATGGTTCTTTCTCGATTTCGACCTCAGGGTCCGAGTCTTCGCACACACCTCTTTTTGTTTTTGTATCTCTATCCAATACTTTTATTTTTAGGTGAGATTCACTACAGCCTGCATTGTGTTGTTCAAAATGATCAGTTTTTTGAGCTTCACCAGTTATTTTCCGTTTGACCTGTTGAAATTTCGTTTTCATCAATTTTTTTTCTTCCCTCATATTATATTCGGCCTCAATGGCGTCTTTTTTCGGGGTATTGGTTGAGATTCTGGTCCGACCAGGCTTTCGGCCTCCTTTTTTCTTTCGTGGCAGTGCCTTGGGATAAGGATGAACTTCTTCAGGACTCTCAAATAAACCAGATGTGGTGTTTGGTATAGTGGTGATATTTTCAGGGTTTTGGCCCACTTCCTGATACGGTTTGTTTGTAACTTCAGCTCCTGCGAAATCGGGATCTTCAAATAAATATGGGTTGAAGGGAAAATCCTTTGGTTATATTTGAAGGTGAGAACGCTCTGACATAAGCTAATCTTACTAATTCTGGTATAATTTTTAATGAAATTGTTTGTCCTGGATGACTGACCATCTATGCGTCTGCCTGTTCATTATAATATCTCAAATGGTCTAGTGGTTGTAATCGGTGGCTCGTGTGAGGTGGAAAGGTTAACAAATGGATGACGTTTAACTTACACATGTTTAAGGCTTTGGGTGAAATGTGGCTATCGTGATTATCAAGGACTAATATGCATTTGTTTTCTTGCGGACATTTTGCGTGTTTTATGAAGTGTTCTAGGTATTTCAGCGGTCATCCAACCGCTTTCATGCGTCACAGCCATGTAACCTGGAGGAGCACCTTGGATCATGTAATCCTGCATTCTGACCCGTGGAAATATAAAAAATGGCGGCACTGAATTTCCCAATGCATTTATAGAACAAACTGTTACCAGTGTCCCACGTTCTGCAGAAGTTGTTTTCGAAATTTGCTTTTGCCCTTTACAAGCAATGATCTTTTGAGGTTTGTGGGCAGTAGTCACTCCAGTTTCGTTATATAGGGATTCTGGACCAAAAGGATCCTGTTCCATTAGATTGCGCAAATTTTTGTAAAATTCTTGCACATCATGTCGATTGAACGCTGTCGCTCTGCCCATGCTCGTGGCTTCAGGACTTCTCAATGACAGTTAGGATGACGTGACATAAAACCTTTTAGCCAGTCGTAGGAAGCACACTCGTTCTTCTTCCAGTTTTCTGGTAGTTTGTTCTCTTGTACAAACTGATACGCAAATTTCCTTGTTTGCTCAGGCGTAAGACCATAGTAAAGGTTTGCAGAAGTGAGCAAGTATTCCATCAAAAGCGATTCTTCGTGTGTCGAAAAAAATTATGAAGTAACAAACTTTGGTTGAAAGGTGATACCTCTATCCTCCTGGTATTTTGAAACATACCTCTTCAATGTCATTTTGACATTGTACTCTCTGGCTGTAGCCCTTAGTGCTTTATTTTCATTCACTATTTCAAGAACTGCTCTTTTAAATCATCTGGAGAATACTTCATCCGACCTTTGGATTTCCATTTAAACGGCATCTATAACAATTTACCCAATTAACCTCAATAATTGCCGTGAAAATTTCATAAATTATTGTAAAATAAAATAATAGATCATACATTTATTTCATATAGGGAGGTTTGAATCGCGTATCAACCCTCCCGACGCAAACCTCCCAGGACGACAAATTTATGAAATATTTGAGATTCATGACATTCGATTAAAGATCTATACTACTAGCCTCTATGATCTAAAGAAAATGGGCTTGAAGCATGATGTAATGAATTTTGTTAGTTGTTGATATTGAATTGATAAAGGCTTACGTTTGTTAAACGAAAACTTACATCGAATTGGTACAAAGCACAGTTTAACCTCGAAAACTTTCAAACAACACGCGATCGTTTCTGGACTTTATCAGACACTTTCAATACTAACGGTCGGCACTGCATGTGGTTACCCCTTCTTTAAGGAACCGAGGCGGGAAATTTGAACGTGTATCAAGCCTCCCCACGTATCAAACCTCCCTAGTCTCTCCTAATCTCCAAGGTGTTGTGCCCTAGGATTCTGAATTGCTGTGCAATTTGCAAGTATGTGGATGGAGGCTTCTTCTTACATGCCACAGAATCTACATTCTTCTTCCTCCACTATCCATACCGATGAGGCAGATTTTCGACCCAAAATATGTATGATCACAGGGTGAGTCACGGGCTTTAATACGAAATTCTTACTATATAGCTCTTATTTTTCACTGCATTCTGAAATATCATGATCAAACATTTCAATATTTTTTTGGAGTCTATTTGAACATGAATTTTGTATATCTCTAGCTCTTTGAATACTTCACTATGATTCAAAACAAATATGACCTGACACTCATATACAGTGTGAGACCAAAGATGCGTTTTTTATGAATTACACTCTTAAAAATTTTTTGATTAAATTTTAAATTTCTTGTGATTAGTTTCAGTTTCAGTACTCAGTGGTTGAATGGTTAAAACTTTGCTATGATTAGTTTTTGAGATATACATTTTTGAAGTTAGGGTTCATCAGGATTATATTGACGTGATAAATTACAGTGTAATATATATTTTGAATACAGTTATTGTATATTATACAATATGTGACGATATTAAAGGCAGAAGTTGCAGCAATGCAGCACTGTGCAGGAGAGCTATTAAGGCAAGAGTTTGAGGAAAATACCATTGCCATATACTCGGATTGCCAAGCGGCTATAAAATCAATCAGTTCAATGCAGAAAAATTCCAAACTAGTTTGGTTCTGCTTGGAGATTATACAAGAGCTGGGCAGTCATAATAGATAGTTCTTAGCCTGGGTAAATGGCTTCTCAGATCACAAGGGCAATGAAGAGACAGACTCACTAGCCCGAGAAGAGGCACGATGTGCTCCCATTGGCCCAGAACTGCTGTATAGCGAAAGCACTGCAAGAAACAAATAGCAGTACTTGGATAAAAAATCAGTCTCGAAAATGGTGGAACACGGAACCAAGAATGAGAGAACCATCGCCAAAATTCACGGAGTACCTTCTGAACCAGGATAGAAGAACAATCAGGATCCTGGCTGGGCTCCTGAGAGGGGGCATTGTAGACTTAACAAACACATGAATGACATCGGATTGGCAGAAACAACCATATTATGCAGTTTTTGCCAAGAAGAAACCTCGGCACACATACAGTGCTACTGCGAAGGCCTGACTAGGCTGAAGTTTTTGACAATAAGGGAGAAAAAACCACAATATATGGAAGACCTGAGGTTTGGCATTCGAAGTATAGTAATAAGCACAGGTCTAGACCAGGAGCTCTAGAATATCAGGAGGACATACACAATAGATCTGCAATGGTCGTAGTGGAGAGGCACATAAGCCTCATATTTATCTTATCTTATTTTATATTATACAATTGTATATAATTAAATCAATATAAAAACACAGGTATTTATACACATTGTCCTCAATAATATTGACCAGGTAGGTACTTCATGTCTATTTTTACAATAATACATTCAGCTGCATTTTTATTTTTTTATACGAAGTTAAAGCCTGCAGATATCCTGAAACTCCTCCGGGAAATAGGACTAAAGGAGCTACTAGTCTCTGAGACTTTCCTCAGGAACTAGGTAGAAGTAAGGGGGCACAATAGATCTTTTAGGTCTCAGTGAATGTCACCCCAATTTACATACATACATACTAAATACGAGTGAGTGATATTAAATGGTTCAAATCGGTTGTTTCGATCATTAAGCGTTTTTTGTAATTGTATCCATTGTAGGCCTAATCAACTGTGATATCAATTAGTAGTCAATAGCTCCTGTGTTAAAAACATTAAACATTCTTGAGAATTGGTAGTTAAAATCGTGAATAAAATAACCCCACAAAACTGCTTCACAGATGTCCATTGGATATTCAGAATGAAAAAATAAAAATGCAACTGTATATTATTATATTCAACGTGTTATTTGAAAAACAACTTATTTTTATATATTTATTTATATACAATTTTATAAAATACAACAAGGGTGCGTTGTAACTCAGCAGGTTAACCCTCTAGTCAGTAGTTGAGCTATTTTCCGGTGTAACATGAATTATTGTCGATCAAGGGTCACGTTATCAATGGATTTAAGTTGGCGTCAATGAGTAAATCAAAAAATTCCAGCCTGGAATCCATCTTTAAATTCAGTTTTATGCTGTATGTTAGTGTGAGCCAACGTTGTGTCAAATTAATTGAGGAATTATATTTGACTTTCAAGTTCAATGTGTCATAACAAATAAATAGGTCATTCCAGTTGAGAAGCTGATTTTCTCTTACTTGACAGTTTCTAGTGGCTCTTGGAATCATTTCCGGTTCGTAAGGATATCTCTAGAAATTCTCCATCATCTGTTAGTTCTTGCAAATCATTTCCTGTTTCTTCCAATTATCCTTTTCTGTTTATAACAATTCGTACTTAAAGATTAATATATCTTTATTAAAGATAGGAGTGAATGAAGACCAAAATAATCATAAACGTCAATTGCAAGTATTGATCGCCAAATTTAAATAGTGAAGACAGACAATCATACATAGAACGAGTAAAATTGCACTGTTGTGTGTTAAACCTCCATCTGTTGATGATCTCTTCGAATGTTAACCTTTTTAAGTTAACCAATGGTTAACTATTTGATGGTTCAACCTAACGAGTGGCAACAAATTCTAGCTGCATCTGTAATATATTGTGAATATATGCTGAATTACTCTTTAATTTATGATAATAATAAAATCCATGTTGGCCCTAACTCAATAAATGTATTGATCATGGCAAAGTTTTATAAATTCAACAATTTCATGGATCACTAAAACTTAAGGTAATAACAAAAAAATGCAAAATTTGAGATTAGAAGTTTTTAAATATAGGGCGATTTATAAAAAACTCGAATTTTCGCGATATTTACCGTCCCTTAACTTTTGTCTCATACTGCATACGAGCTTCAGGTCATATATCTTTAAAGTGGATTATACTGAATTCATTGTAAACCTGGAAACATTGAAAATTTTCAATCAAATAGCCATACAAAAATTTCTTTTTGATTCACCCTGTATTGGAATGTTCAGCTTTGATATAAACAGATGATTACTATTTTAGCACATTATCTGGTTTTGATGATTTAGATTACAGTAAAAAGATAAGAACTAATAATAAATTCACTTCAAATATTTCTTGATCCATCCTGTGACCATCAATTTTTGGGTTAAAAACACAAACCTAAAATCGCATAGGTAAGGATTAACAGTCGTGTAAAATATTCATCATGGAATAGTTTTCCTAAGCGAAATATTACTTTTGAGAAACCACTACTTTCCAACTACCTGTATCTCCAAAACTAGTCATAGAAACTGAAATGTGCTCATGAACTTTTTTGTTCAAAGGAGATCAAACATATCCAAAATTCTGATAGATTAACCGAGATCCAAATCGCATAAGATAAGTGCCGGATACTTTATCCATGCAACTGCATTGCGTTCATTCATGTCATCTAATCTGTTGAATGACTAAACAACATTTTGTCTCCTATCTCACCAACACTAAGTGATATTCCATGTTGTTTTGGAACAATAGCAACAGTTTCGATTTTCTATAGTGTTTGTGAAAACCTCATTACAATCGGTACATAAAATAGCTAGCAAAAAATATATATTTGCGTGGAAAATCCGTTTGTGATTATTGTATCAACTACAATCGATTAAGTTGAAGTTTTGACTAAATCAATCTGTCATTACTCTATAAGTTTGAGTTTGAAAATATAATTTGGAAGCGATTTCACATTTGGATGATTTTTGGTCAGAACATTTCTTCCATCGAATAACGAGGTTCTGCCAAAGGAAAAGAAAGTAGTTACAAAAACGGATCATAGTTAGTTTTGATAAAAATATTTGATGCTAGCAAAAAATATATAGGTAAGTACACGACTCAAAACAATAATCTCATCATATGAAAAAAAACAATAAAATTGATAAACTAAGACTTCAAGTCAAGTATATTCCACAATATTTCGTTGACTCGGTATCTGGTCTTAAGGATTTAATAATAAAAATTTATAAATCCCTTATTGTACAGTAAACAATAACAGATTCGAACTCGGTCAAATTTAGATACTGAAACTATTTTACCAGCCAAATATTTCAGTTGTAAAATAATCATACTATTAGGCATTATCTTTTCGAAGGAACGAGTACGGTACCATACTGTGCTATTGTTATCGGATTAACGACCTGCTGTGGGTTTTTCTTTTGAATCAATCATGTTGGTGTTAATTTAAAACGAAATATCCTGGAATGGAGTATTGTTAAAACATAGAATTTTTTTAGAAATTTTTAGAAAATATGAGTATTTATGTTGTTTGTTATCATTTATTCTCATATTTTTCTGTATATATGAATTGATTAGTTGACCCTAAAGTTTCGCACGGAATTATTATGTTTGAAATTTAAGACAGGAAGGATAACATAAGATTGTAAAAAAAAGCACGTGGGCAGTTAAACTGAACAGGGCCCCATTATTGTACAGTCTTGCAAATAAATATTTGTAACACAAAATAATATTCAAGTAAGCTTTGGTGAATATGAGTATCATGTTGATTTGATATGTTATTAGAGTAGTGATGGGCAAAGCCAGTACAATTGGTTGTTCTAGCACTCTCCGTATAGTACACCAAATTGTGAGGAGCGGCTACAGTTCCTAAGAATACCAACGTTGCCAATACCTTCTTCAATTATTTTCCTTGCCCTTATCGATAAATTAACCAATTATATGTTTTAAAACGTAATAATAATCCCATTAAACCCATGATAAAACAGATCATTGGTTAATTTATCGATAAGGGCAAGGAAAATAATTGAAGAAGGTATTGGCAACGTTGGTATTCCTAGGAACTTTAGCCGCTTCTCAAATTGTGCCGTACAATTGTATGATGGGACCGAGCGCGTCTTACGTCAACATTAGCGGCCACGACGGAGTAGTTAGTACTAGAGCGAGAAAGAATGCCCGTAGTACATACAAGTACAATACGTACAGTACAGGAGCATCTGTCCGTAGCTTTAGGCGCCGACGTTGCCAAATTTCAAGAAAGTGACATTTAAATAATGTGAAGAAATGTTTTCGTTTTATATATCTTAGCTCTTACTTTTTCAAAAAGGGGAAGGAAAAATAACCATTCCATACACCCTTCACCTTAATGAACCTTTAAGGGGAAAGGTTAATGGAATGGTTATTTTTCCTTCCCCTTCTTAAAAAAGTAAGAGCCGCGAGCTGCGAGAAGCTAAGATATTATATAAAACGAAAACAAACAATTATCCTCATTTTATTCTCCACATTTTTTGAATGTCACTTTTTTGAAATTTGGCAACGTCGGCGCCTAGAGCTACTGACAGATGCTCCTCGTACAGTACATACTTACTTTTACTGGTTATTTATTGGTGTAGTGATAGAATCTATAAAATAATAATACCTTTAAATATTATGTCACTGTAATTATTATAATAACTTCACCAGCACCCAACCGGCGAACCAGCAACTAAAACTAATGAACTAATGGTGGATTGTACTATTAGTACAATCAAATTGTACAGCACGTACACCGTACATTAAAGTGTGCCGTACATTTTGTACGACACGCACACGTACTTCCCATCTCTATATTAGAGTTTTAAGCAGTTCTAAAGTTTTATATATTTATATTACTCAGTAGATATTTTTTATTTTTTTTTCGTTCTGTGCAGACTTCAAAGACAGTATTAATCCCTAAATGAAGGCATTTTGAACCACCGGATATTTATTTAAGACGAATACGGTAAGTAAAAATGTATTATTATTTTACCTAGGAATCTTCAGAAAAGAATGAATCGAGTTTTGGAGTAATATTGAGCTGTTTCATTGTTATATTATGGATAAAGATCATGCTAAGTTACATCGCCACTTCTTTAGAAAACATGAATACTTGCGATAGTTTGATAATGACTTCAGAGTTAACCGTTAACTACTAATCATACGTCGCTCAGAACAGGCACAGCACCGTTCGATTTGTCGTATGGCTCCTCCCTCCCAATATCTGCCAATATCCTTTTAGGTAATTTATCACCATACCACCCTTACTTAATACCCTAAATTTGTTTATCGTGTTCTGTTTAGTTTCCGAGATATCTTGAGTGGAAGTTCACTTGCCGTCTTGTAGACGTATAGTTAGGGCAAGAGTAACAATAAAAGTGTACAGCCGAATCTGAGACGTATGGTTAGTGAATTAAAACCACGATGGATTACCGACCTGGTATGTCGAAATGTGTACAGTCAACATATAAAAATTTGGAAACATTTGTTGCAATGGTTTGATGAATGTGGAAGTGACATTAATGATACTCAGGATGAACGTGATGGAGGAACTTATATTGAAAGTGATCACAATACGGCTTCTGAAGAAGAAAGAAAATATTTATTGTTTACTTACCGGCACTACGCCCTTCAGCTAAAGCACTAGGAACAAAACCAAGCCCTCTTGAAATTTGGGAGACTTTGTTCACTGACGAAATCTGCAGTATTATACTTCAATGGACCAATGAGAAAATTAAAGCAGAACGAGCCCGATATAAAACTCAAAACTCTTATACGCTAAAGAATCTAGATAAAGAAGAATTTGTAACATGTCTATCGACCTGTTTCGATTTTATAGAATAAATCCTTTTAATTACCGCTCGTCGTCACATTAGGCACTTCCAATTATACTTCTGTGATCTCAAATTCTCCTACTCCGAACGCTAAGACAATTGACGTCTGCCAACGGTGGCTTCCATTTTTTCAACGCCACGAGGGACAGCCCTTTCCGCTATCGACCGTCTTCGAGGAAAGACCTCCATTTATTTTATCGCTTTTATACCTTTCCTATCTAATTAATTTTGCTGTGGTAAGTTCAAAATCATAATTTATAATGAATAAGGTTTTTCTAAAGTACTGTCTGATATAATTTTTGTATGCATTCCTTATTTTTTACAGAGATAGACGAAATTAAATTTAAAACATGGTCATAAACTGTTCTTTTATACTAATATGGTAGTTTTAAACCAAATATTCTTTTATAATTCACTGTTTTACTTTTTTGCAAACATTTGCAAGCTTTTTCTGTTGTAGAATAACTTTTTTAACGATAAAATAACATTTTTATAACAGAACGAATCTACTAACCTAGGAAATATTCTTTCGTACGGTTTCATATATTTCCTAAGCACGATATTTTTATCATATAACTACATGACTTTTTGCTATAATTAGTTTATTTCCAGATCATCAGTATTTTTTTTTATTTATCCGATAATTGCTTTTTTACTGTTTTAACATGGGACATATAATGTTACAAAGCTTTCAGAAAATTAAATCAATTTTTTACTTTCAAACAACTGCCTTCCTTTTTTTGACCTGAAAAGCTGACCAACATAATGTGCCCATTACATTCAAGTTCCTATATATCCCTGATCCACCTGTACTTCTAGGTAAGCACAGCCCCTAGGCTAGGATACAAGATACAAGACCTAGTTCAGAATACCGACCTAGACCAGGACACAGCTGCTAGGATACCGTTCTAATCAAGACATCTTTTTCTTCCTATCTTCTTCGAGATCTAGTCTTCATCTTCTCAAGATTTCCTAGAAGCAAGACCTACCTACCTTCTTCAACCATCACCTTTTGCGGAAACAACACTTCATAAGCTAAGTACCTATAAAAGTACAAATTCTCCTCACATTTGTTCATTTCCTGTGGCAGAAGAATAAAATATAAATTTGTTTCAAATCCTATTTTTAATTTTTTTCTAAATCCTCATCTATAAAAGTTGAGGGAGATATCGCCCGGGGTAAAGTTTCAAAATTTTCTTTTTTTAAGTAACTTTGTTATTGTTTTATTTCTGGTTAACTTTTATTTAAATTCTACAAGGCGTTTCTACCTTTTCCGCCTTAGTTTTTTTAAATTCATTAGTATTTTTTATCGACGTCAAAAAGGTAGTGGCGCCCCCAATTCTTACAACCTTTCTGTTATCCTGGTGCGACATAAACTTGGGGTCGAATCACCCTTGAGAGGAGTCCTAGTCGGAGCCCTTCAAGCTGGAGCGATTACCATTACAAATTAACGCCTCTTACCGTTACAAATATAGTATGCAGTGTTCAAATCGAATAGCGAATGTATAAATATTTTATTTGCTACCGATGGAACTGGTCAAGAAATATTCAAGTGTATCATGAGTAAAGAGAGATTTGCTTTTTTACTCACATGTCTTAGATT
Source organism: Lochmaea crataegi (assembly GCA_947563755.1). Lineage (NCBI taxonomy): Eukaryota > Metazoa > Arthropoda > Insecta > Coleoptera > Chrysomelidae > Lochmaea > Lochmaea crataegi. The sequence goes on from OX387429.1 coordinate 28,078,988, forward strand.
TGACAATCCTGATGATAGAGTAATGAGAAAATTAGGTGATCCTGCTGCTGCAATTTCTCAAATATTCAATCTGTTTGTTTAAAAATGTCAGGATTGCTACACCATTGGAGAATCGGCTTGTGTCGACGAGATGCTGGTTGGTTTAAGAAGAAGGTGTACATTCAAAATGTACATGCCAAATAAACCTGATAAATATGGGTTGAAAATTATGTGTTGCACGGATGCACGAACTGAATATTTCTACAATGGATAAATCTATACAGGTAAACATTCAGATGGTAGAAATTTACCTAATGTAGATAGAAAACTTAGCAAGTGTTCTGCGGCTAACACAACCAATTTATAATACAAACCGAAATGTGACATTTGATCATTGGTTCACATCTATAGAACTCGTAAACATATTGAAACAAAGAGGGCTAACATGTATTGGCACAATTAGAAAAAATAAAAAGGAAATTCCATCTCAATTTCTTCCCAATAGAAAAAGGGTGGTTGGATCAGCATTGTATGGTTTCACAAGAGATATAAGACTAGTTTCATACGTACCAAAAAAAATAGAACAGTTATGTTAGTTTCATCTGCCCCTCACCATAAAAGCGAAGATCTGGAGTCTGGAAAACCATATATAATTCTGGATTATAATTCAACGAAAGTCGGAGTAGACGCAATTGTTGAAAAATGTTCGAAATTCTCCTGCAGTCGTAGGAGCCGTCGATGGCCACTTACGATATTTTATAGGCTTTTAGATATAAGCACTGTAAACTCTTTCATTTTATAAAACAGTTATCCAGGAAATTCCAGTATAGAAAGATATGATTTTACGAAGGAACTAGCTTAACAACTAGTGACACTACATTTACAGAGAAGGTCGAGAAATTCGAAGGTGAGCCGAAAATTGCGACTTAGTATTCGAGAAATATTAGGAGAAAGCAATGATGAAGTTGAAGATGTGTCTGAAACTAGATTGGAAATTGGAAACGTTGGAAAAAAGCATAAATTGCTCTCTTTGTTCTTATCGAAAGAAAAGAAGAACGCAATACGTTTGTTACGACTGCCAAAATCCGATTGGCTCAGAGTTCGCAAAAAATGTGCCCAGATTGTGCATCAACTGCGTGATGTGCAGGCATTGTAAATTTTTTCAGTTTTCATGTTTTTGATTCAGTTATTCAACTTTATTTTAATTCGACTTCTAATGTAGATATTCAGAGAAATAATTAATCCATGGATAATTTAAGTATTTCAATTTTATTTCATCAGTTCACAAAATGGATGTCAAAATCCTTAATATTTAATGCTCATTTACAAAAATTTTATTTTCAGTAAAATTTGTTTTTTAATTTCACTTCTAAGTATGATTTTCACTACTCCAATACTTCAGAGAACATATGAGTAGTTCTCAAAAAAAACTTGACAGTTTATATATTGCCGTCTGTGAGACGTATGGTTAGTGTAAATGTTACTTATTTGGTACGTTAGTAGTTAAGGGTTAGTGAAATATTCAAACTACCGTTCGAAAATAATGGAGTGAATCCAAAATCAATGTCAATCGGTATTTTTGGAAGATATGAAGGTGAAAACCATTGAAGTTTACCAGACACTCAGAGTAAGTAAAAATGTCAAATCTGAATTATTTAACATTTATTGAGGGTATGCATAGTGTATCCCACATGAAATGTTTTCAATATTCTACGTAATATCTAAAAAACCAATGATTAATCAGTAGCTAACTCACTCAATTTAGTGCTACTCCAACTAAGATGAATCAGATATGTCTGGAGAACTACTTTCATCAATTGTAACCACAGCCTCTACAATGTTATCCAGCTTAAGCATTTTTAATTCAACTTTTTTGCATACATGTTCGACACACTTTTTCCATTTTCTGGAAAAATTGGTGTTTTTCCTTCTTCAGAAATAATTTCCATGTCTCCAAATTAAAATGTTGAGTTCTCATCTGCTACGTATTGCAGTCTGGAACATCGCAAAGGGCCCGCGATCGAGGCTATAGCTGCGGGCCTCTACTAATTAAAATTGAGGTATATTTGAGAGGAAGGCTGAAAGCCAACATTTCCAGAAATACGCTAAACGCTGAGGCCCAAAATCAAAAAATCATGTGCATCTTCATTTCTAGAGTAGGAACCCAATTCCTGATTTAGATATGAGTGAAAACGCTGTGACTTCTGGGGTTTGGTGGCAGGATGCTTATTGTATTGTTACAATAATAAATAATATGTTTTAAATTTCATTCAAAGTCTACTATTTATTAATTATCTCATAAAACAATGAATTTGAATAACATGGGACTTATTCACCTATCATATTTCTTTTTATGCTGCTTAACGAGTCATACGAGCTGGACTTTGACCGTGTTGTGGTCAGAATTTTTATCTTCTTCTGACAATTCTTTAATATCATATTTTCTTCACGTAGTTGTGAGTATTTTTCCTCTGCGATGCCCGTGTCCAATACACACTTTAATACACCATACCACAAAACTGATTAACACATATTTCATAACAAAAATAATCATATATCAAAAAAAAGTAACAACAAACGTTTTATTAGCAGCATTTCCAAAATTTGCAAAAGAGCGCTATCTGTAAGAAGATCGTTCCTGGAGCGTGCACTTCACTAGATCCCATTCATAATAGACTACAATTCTATCAGAATGTCATTATAAAATAGATATTTATCCACAATCAAATTATAATTGGAATTTTATCCACACTTATGAAGCATATAAAGTACCACTTTATCCACTAGTGGAATAATGAAAAATACAATCTCAAATCAATAAGTTTTGACGTTACAGCTGGTATTAGAGCGAAATTCCAAATCACTTTTTGATAAAATCTGAATGACTGTGATTGTGGATAAAATGTTGTATTGCATTCGTGTTTCAGTTGCGCTTTATCCACTTAAGAAAATTAAACTTTCTTGCGGGGATACAACACTATTTAAAACACTTATACAATAAATAACTATTCTTTGTTCGCAATCACTCCTACCTTTTTTTGCAGTGTTAAACTTCAAAATATTATTGATTGTCTAGTTGTCAAATTTTTTTTGTGAGTGTCATATAGGAAATTTAATTATTCTTGAAGGTTGGAATGAAAATATAAAAAAGGATTGTGGTTTGATTTCTCCAAAAAACTTGATTTTCACGTCCTTCGACCTTGAATGTTTAAAAACGGTCACCTTATGCTACGTTTAAGAAAAACAATTAGAATGCCAAAATAAATGTGTATAAAAAATTCAGCTCGTCTCGCTTTATTTCGAGATGAAACCCTGAGTTGACTGAACTAATAGGTTTATCATGACATTTACAATAGCCCTCGTATTTATCTACTTCGAGTTTATTTCATAGTACGCTATTTATTTTAAGCACCTTCTTCCATCAGCTGCACGTTGTGTTCGATAAAAATTTCCAAACGCGAAAAGAACTACTTGAAATTTTTCGTAAAAGATTTAGTTTCTCACGTAAGATGCTGGCTGCAGCACATCCTTTCATGATTTTTTCATACTAACCTTCCATCTCAACGGTCATAAATTTTTCCAGAGAGCCACCAAAGTGGAATGGAAAACAAAATATGACTCCGCCGGGCTATAATCTAGCCGGCGGGTGTGTCATTCTGCAGTTACTTTCAATAAACTTGGGAGAGCTTGCTACTGACACTAATAGAGAGAACAGAGATAATTCTTCAAAAACACTACGTCGATACATTCTTCTTATAATACATTATACTTGGTGTGGTAATGCGACTATTATAAAAGTAATCTTAGAGGTTAATAGACATTCCAAGAAAGTTAGGACACAAATATCGAATTTTTCCGAGAGAGAATATTGTCCCCACCATGACGCCCTATCGCTGTCGCGCTACAGTTACATTTCACGCGATGGAATAATTGCCCCTTTTGTACACATGCAGTGGTACCTACAACGAAAATGAAAAAATGAATTAATTTACAGATTGGATTGAATAGCCTAACGAATTAGTCACAAACCTAATATTCCCCATATCATCAATCAGTACCTAGCGAACTTTCACTTTCTTTTCATCGGCTTTTCTTTTATGTATCAAAACGGAAGTTGAAATTAATTTTTTAACAATAAATCTGGAGAAAACGTGATATTATGGCTCTGTCGATTGCAATAAACCCCATCTCAAAATTGTTGATGTTTATAATATGAACAGCAAAATTGAAAAAATATATATAAAGTCAGTTTGCGCGGCCACCATTTTTAATTTTCAAAATTTGATAACACCAACTTTTTTGAAAAACTGAAGGTTGAAAAATGTTTTCCATTCGAACCCACTTTTATTATGTTATAGGACATACGATCTCCTACAATTTTGTTTGTACGTGCAGAACTGAAACAGATATCAGCGTAAAACACTCAAATTACGAGTGCTCTACGATTAGGGGTGTTTTCGATTAGAGGAAAGAATTTATGTTAGGTAGATTTTTCGACCTTACTTCCCTGGACTAAGATATAAGACTAAATTTAGTAATTTATTTTGGTGGAAATAACAAATTTCAAATTAGTTTTTCCAAATTATATCATAATCTTCTCAGATTACTTTCAAAAGCTTCCTTAAACGGAAGACATAATAGACAAGACTAACCCGTACGGTAAAATTACCGCAGAACGGGAGAGTCTCGTCAAAAACCAACTGCTGGAGGAGCTGGACAAGATCATCTTCTCCACCTCCAGCAGCAACAGTAAAGCGCCCACGCCCACACTCCGGTGAAATCATCAGAGTGGTCTGCGATGACGACGCAACGCTAGAGTGGCTGAAAAAAGCCACAAAAAACCTGGGAGGAGGCATCACTGGCGGTCGTCAGTGTGGACAAGACAAGACGACATCCGGTGAAAAGGAGATGGTGCTGGGTCGGCTGAAGGCGCAGAATCCCGATCTGGCGGTGGCAAGATAGTGCACTTGCCACCATGAGGCAAAGGAAAGCCCACAAGGACACATCTTTGTCTTCGGGATCGGAGACGAGGATATGGCTGTCCTCAAGAAGAAGTCGATGAGGATAAGCTACGCCTTCACCTTGTAACGGTAAATGTTGCTTTTAGTTGGGCGCCAATTTGTAACGGTAAAGGCGCCAATTTGTAACGGTAAATGCTGTACCTCACAGGGCACCAGCTCGAAGGGCTCCGGCCAGAGACTCCTCTCAAGGGTTATTCGACCCCAAGTTTATGTCACACAGGGATAACAGAAGGGTTGTAAAAATTGAGGGTGCCACTACCTTTTTAACGATAAAAAGGACTAAGAAAACTATGGCGGAAAAGGTAGAAACGCCTTGTAAAATTTGAATGAAAGTTAAAAAATAAAAAAGTTACTAAAAATTACTCCGGGGCGATATCTCCCTCAACTTTTATAGTTGAGGATTTAGAAAAAAAATAAAAATAGAATTAACACAAATTTACAATTTATTCTGCCACAGGAAATGAACAGAAATTTGTACTTTTTTAGGTACTTAGCTTATATGGAGTTGTTTCCTGAAGAAGAAGTCAGGTCTTGATCTGAACTGATGAGTTCTGTTCTAGGGCGGTATTTTGGGGTTCTATCCTCGGGTTGTATTCTAGGCTATATTCTTGTGGTTATATTCTAGCCTAGGGTTATATTCTTGGGTTTATATCCTCGGCGTTATATTCTTGGGTTATATCCTAGCCTAGGGTTATATTCTTGGCTTATATTCTCGCCTAGGGTTATATTCTTGGCTTATATTCTCGCCTAGGGTTATATTCTTGGCTTATATTCTCGCCTAGGGTTATATTCTTGGCTTATATTCTCGTCTAGGGTTATATTCTTGGCTTATATTCTCGCCTAGGGGCTGTGCTTACCTAGAAGTACAAGTGGATCAGGGATATGTAGGAACTTGAATGTAATGGCACATTATGTTGGTCAGCTTTTCAGGTTAAAGAAAAGGAAGGCAGTTATTTGAAAGTCAAAAAATTTATTTGATTTACTGAAAGCTTTCCAACATTATATGTTCCATGTTAAAACAGTAAAAACAGCAATTATCGACTAAATTAAAAAAATATACTAATGATCCGAAAGAAACTAATAATAGCAAAAAGTTATTTATTTAGTTATATGAAAAAATATCGTGCTTAGGAAATATATGAAACCGGCACTGGCGTTACGAAAGAATATTTTATAGGTTAGCGGTTTATAAAAGTGTTATTTTATAATTAAAAGAGTTATTTCGCAACTGAAAAAGCTTGAAAATGTTTGTATGAAAGTAAAACAGTGAATTATAAAAGAATATTTGGCTTAAAACTACCATATTAGTATAAAAGAACAGTTTATGACCACGTGTTGAAGTTAATTTCGTCTATCTCTGTAAAAAAATAAAGAATGCATACGAAAATTATATCAGACAGTACTTTAGAAGAAGCTTATTAATTATGAATTATGATTTTGAACTTACCACAGCAAAATTCCTAAGATAGATACTTAAGATATGAAAGATAGCGAAAGATGATCTGCCCTCTTAGGCGGTCGATAACAAAAAGGGGTGTTTCACGTGGCGGTGTGCAAAAAAATGGAAGCGACCGTTGGCAGACGTCAATTGTCTAACGGTCGGGGTTGAAGAGTTTAGGATCACATAACTATAATTGGATGTGGCTAGTGACGACGAGCGCTAATTAAAAGGATTTATTCTGTAAAATCGAAACAGGTCGATAGACATGTTACAACCTCATTGACAATAAGGGCAACAAAAAAGAAGCAGAGGGTACCTCTGAAGATCCGAGATCCTTGGAAGTCGAAGTGGATAACGACACCAAGGCCACCATGGGTCCCGAAAAGGACGTCGAAGGAACGCCCTGGAAAATAAAGACCCAAATTACTGGTTTCAGTAGCCTAACTGGTCAAATTTCCTGCTTACCAAGCAATCAGCAACCTAGGACAGCTGTTTATGTTCCTAGGATATACAGAGCCCTTCGGATGGCACAATTCTGCCATTCAGACCTTACTGCGGTTGAAGTGGAATGTCCAGATGGAAAAGGCAAATATACGGCGTTGATACTCGCATCGGTCTACCTCCCTTCAGATGCAGCCACCCTACCACCGACTAGAGAGATGGAGGTACTAGTGGATCACTGTCTCAACCAGAGAGTGGAGCCTATTTTGGGTTGCGACTCAAACTCTCACCAATTGAGCTTGGGCAGCAAGGATATCAACGCCCGAGGTAAGTCTCTATATGAATATATAATTAGGGAAGATCTCAAACATAGGCACGGAGCCGACATTTATTAACGCCCGTAGCCAAACATTAATAGATATTACAGCTAAAATATCAAACAAAATTCAGGACTGGCAAGTGTTAGATCACATTTCTATGTCAGACCACCGCTGGATGACCTCTACGGTAAGCCAGGATCTCAGGACCACTGTAAAATCCCGTGACCCGAAGAGCTCTCTACAATCGCCTCTTAAAAGGTGCTCTGCGGGAGACAGAGGTCCTGACTCCTGGCAATAAGAGGAACTGGAAAGGTACACAGTATCTATTCAAAACAAAATAGACATTGCCTATAAGGAATCTTGTCCGATGATGATGCCCTGAACTGAAACACCTTAGAAAGACAGCGAGAACAGCCTTTAGCAAGGCAAAACAAACAAAACTCAAAGAGGACTGGAGATTATACCAAGCCAACCTCAAATAGTTCAAAAAAGTCTGCAGACAAAAACAAAGAGCAACCTGGAGAGCCTACTGTGAGGCAGTCGAACACTTCCCACAAGTTTCTAGGCTACAGAAGGCACTCTCAAATGACCACCATAAGAGTATTCGCATCCTGACGAGGGAGAATGGCGACAAAGCCGCCAACATCCAAGAGAACGCTGAGATACTTATGGAAACTCACTTCCCAGGATCTGCCTTTCCTGGAACGACGACGAACTGGGCGGAAGTAACAACAATACCCTCACAATTCGACTGGAAATTTGCTAGTGCAGAAATGGATGAGGACAAGATAAGGTGGGCCATTTCGGGCTTCTCCTCTTTCAAGTCACCAGGACCTGACGGTATAAGACCAGCTCTACTTCAGTGGGGAATGGATATCCTTATGCCACATCTGGTTGTATATTCAGAGCCACTTTAGCTCTGAGGTATATTCCCAGAAAGTGGAGAGAAGTACGAGTGGTATTTATACCCAAACCAGGAAGGATGGACTACACCTTACTAAAAGTATTCCGACCTATTAGCCTCACATCGTTCTTGTTAAAAACAATGGAGAGGCTATGTGAGAGGTATATAAGAGATAAAGTTCTAGTTCACAACCCACTTAATCCGAATCAGCATGCATATTATCTGGGAAGGTCCACTGATTCACCCTTTCACCCAGTGGTTGGCAGAATCGAAAGATCATTGGACAATGAAGAATCCACCCTGGGTTTCTACACAATCGCACACGCAGATGTCATAGTTATCTTGCAGACCGGAAAATTTGTGAACACACTGTGCGATAGAGCACAGGATGGGCTCAAATTAATAGAAACATGGTGTAAGAAACACTCACTGTCGATCAATCCCAAGAAAACTGAGATGGTCCTTTTCACCAGGAAAAGAGGATAATCGGGCTTAAAACCCCCGAAATCTTCAATAGCAAATTAAACTTCTCTGAAGAGGTGAAATACCTTGGTATTACCCTCGACAGGAAGCTAACATGGAACTCTCACCTACAGAGCAGAGCAAAAAGAGCGTATGTGGCTTATGAGCAATGTCGGAGGACAGTGGGATGCACATGAGGTCTTTCACCCCGTGTGGTCACCTGGATCTACACTGCAATCATAAAACCTATGCTAACGTACGGAGCCATTGCATGGGGACCGAAGGTTCTACAAGCAAACGGCAATCCAAAAAGTATATCAAATACAGCGAATGGCTTGTTTAAACATCACAGGAGCCATGAGAACAACACCAACCGCGGCAATGGAATTAATTATTGGTCTGACCCCTCTGGACTTGTACGTCAAAGAGGTTGCGTTAATGGCCATGTTACGATTGCGTACGGCTGGTGTAAACTCCGAAGTAGGAGTGGGTCAATTGAGGCTAAGCCTATGGCGAGAAGCGCTTACTGCGCTACCTCAGCTGCAGGCGGCCAATGATGCAATTGAACCCAAGTTTGCGTTTAATAAACCCTACAAAATACAAATAAAACAGAACACAGAGTCAGATGCTGCAAATGCGATATGCATATATACAGACGACTCAAAAACCAAAGAATGCTCAGGATGAGGAGTTTACTCCAGATCACTTAGCCTACGAATTAAGAAAAAATACCAGCGTGGTTCTAACAGCACTGGCTGGTATTTCAATTGCCACAAAATAAATAACCAGAAAGGGAATTTCTGGCAAAAACATAACAATCTGCACTGACAGCAGACAAGCCCTATTATCCTTGAACAGACAACGTGTTACATTAGGTCTAGTATTAGAGTGCCATCAAGATTTAGCTAACGCCTCGGTAGATAGCAATATTATCCTGAGTTGGGTTAAAGGGCACGACAGGAGTAAAGGTAATCGCATTGCCGATTCTTTAGCCAGGGAAGCGGCTGGACCCAGTGACACCTACGGCCTGATGACTTCGACAATTGCGGAACTAGCCAAGCGTTACACCCATGCTCAATCTCTAAAGAGATGGGATGGAATCAAAGGATGCAGTCTTGCCAGGATCACCTTGGGCGACCCTGGGAAGCTGGCGCCGAAGAAATATTTGGCGATGACCAGGAAAAACCTACGCTTAACAGTTAAATTTCTGACTGGCCACCTTAGGAAACACCTCCATAATAAGGGGCTAGTGGACACACCTCTATGCAGAATGTGTGAACAAGAAGATGAAACTGTCGGGTATGTCTTATGTGAGTGCCCGGAGTTATCGTCAATAAGAGAGTGTGTGTTCGGAGAGTCTTGGCCTACACGTGCCGATATAAAGGAGATGTCTCCTAGTAACCTGTCCACCTTCCTGAAAAGGACAGGATGGACGATGACCTAGGAGGACAATTCCTCGGGAGGATGTACAATGGGTCACATATGGCCTAAGTGCTGTGGGCCTAAACTCACCCTCCCCACTCTACAGATACAGAAGCAGCATTTTTACTTTACGCTCGAAAAACACACATAATTTTTTCTACAGTCGCACTTTTAATAAATAAAACAGTTTTTCATATTATCTTAGGTTATGGATTATGATTCAAGATAGTACTATGACGTTTTAGTTGTCATGTATCGATGTTAAATGTAAACGTGACATTATCATGTATGTATGTTGTCGTTTTCAACATGGAATAAATAGACCAAAGTGCAGGTGTCTTCATTACCTTTGCCATTATCAAATTTGATGAAATAGGCGAGCGAAAAAGATTCCTTTTTTTTGCTCTAGAGCGTAAAGTAACAATCCTCGGCATTTGTCGACTTTACGATTTCATTTGAATATACCTAGTAATTAGTCATTTTACGCGCGACTGTAGGAAAAATATTTTTCCCAAGCAGGTTTCCCCTCTATTATTTCTTCTATTGGAAAAAAACGCAACAATATGATTTTTCATGAGCTTCTCTCATACGCACTATTTTTTTAAAGGAAGATGAAACAAAATCATTGTTTTTGATACAAAAATATATAATTGCTGGTCTCCTAAAAAATCCTCCCAACAATAACATTGGTTGCGGCTTCTCTTAAATATTCAAATTACTTCCTCCTTTTCGCAGTGAAAGATTGTACATATTATGTAGTTGTATGGGCCGACCTTTCCGAAACATCTCTCGAGTATTCAGTGCAAGTATCTTTACAGACTTAAATGAATATTTTGATTGATTTTACTTTTACCCAGAATACGGATGCTTTATACATACGTCTTCGAAGAAATCACTTGAATAGATACAATTTATTGAAGTACAGCATACAAACCTCACTTTGGGAAGATTAGTGGGTTTCGCTGTTTATCACATAAGTGGTTGATAAGATATTTGAATTGAAAAATGATGCGATAAATTTTCTTTAAAAAAACGAAGCTTCTAAGAATGTTTTCTGAAAATTCGAAAATGTTGTAGATATGATTTGAAAAACAAAATAAACAATGTGAAATCGGTTTCTGGAAAATCTTAAGCCGTTAGTAATAAGCTAGAGTATAAGAATCAAACGCGGAGGAACGAGATCAGGAGAATACTATGGCTGGCACTCTTTCGTGCGTTACCGACTACTTGTGAAACTATACCCTATCTCACTAATATATGCCTGCTTCGATTTGAGGACGATTACTTAAACTAAAAAGTGCGACTGTACTGAGAGGTACACTTGTGAATTATCCCAATATTAAACCCGGATAAGGTAAATGTACTAGTCCTTGACCTGTTAGTGCTAGTGCTTAACTTATAACGACAATCGTCCAACTTTAAATTGATTTAAAATATCTACAATAGGTAGGAATAGTATTTTTTCGGACTAATGTATTCCTTAATTATTTGGTATTTAATACATGGGGGATAAAATCATAAAAGCTATGTAAACCATGTTAATTACGACAATATAACAAGTTACTGCAGTGTATCAGTGTTTGACCTAAAGAAGCCCCAGTGAATGACCTATATGTAAAATAAATATACTTAAGACCTACCTACACTTATTGTTTTGAATTTTTTGAAATTTTAGTTTATCGGCATTGAAAGGCTGCAAACTACAGGTTCTGAAACCATTTGACAAAATTGAGTGCTTATTTTCCATAGAATTTATAGTTACTTTCAACAAAGGAGCAAAATGTTCGCGTGAAAGACGTTCGCCATTATTTTGTATTTTCCAGTCATGCACCGTCTTCTTCCACTGATTTTTTAGAGGGTGGAAGAATGCCACATCCAAAGGCTGGAGAATGTGAGTAGAGTTTAGAAAAAGGCATGCCAGAATTATCATATGTTTGTAGCAGAATTCACTTAGCGGTAACGACATATGCGATGCATGCCCATCCACGAACATAATTACGGGCGATTCACTTTTTTGTTCAGTAGCCAAGGTATTTACAACTTTTGTGGGTACTCTTTTAAAGCTATAAACTATTGTTGGAGGTAGCTGTGCTGCTGCATTTCATACAATTAAACTAGGAAGACGCTCGTTCTTATTTATGAAATTATAGACTGCCTTCTCACCCTTTTTAACGAGTACCCTATTTTCTTTAGGGCTTAGAAAAAAAGCAGTCTCGTCGCAATTGACTACGCGATTGGGGAAATCTAGAACATCAAGATGACCATTAGTTTTCAGGTACTGGGTAATTTCTTCAAACCATATTCTTATATTTGTTTCTGTTACCGAAGCTCGAGCCTTGGTTAGGTTTTGAGAAAGACGAAGAGATACTTCGGGGTGTCGGTTGGAAAAGAGCTGATACCAAGTTCAACCAGGCCTATTATTTACGAAGGTATTTTCCCTTTTCATGTTTTTCATCAGAAGCTGGACGCTGTCCAGTAAATAATCTTTCGTTGCTGGGAAGCCTCGATTTGATATATGAAACAACCATTCTACTAACAACTTTTTCTTCTGTATGGGACAATATAGACGATGGCCCCATTTTTCTCTCTAAAGAAGTTATGCCTTTGTGTTTGTATATCAATGTCGTCTTAGGGATAATATACATTTTACTGGCTTTATAATACGACATTCCATTGGCAACAGCTAACAGTGCATCTCGCAATTCTTCCTCAGAATACTGAAACTTTTTTTTTGTGCCATTCTGAAAAAAATATACTCAAGTGAGTACTTAAGTACGAATCAAAATATCAAATTCCAATGCAAATGAATATATCCCTTTGATCTTTTTCTATATCTAATAATAGAGTACACGCATATTTCATATTTTGCTTGGATATTAATTTGTAATAGTGAAGTTGATATCAAAAATAACTGATAATAGGAAATTAACCAGTTTCCATTGGAAATTACTTCCAAATTTTAAAATAAAATTCAAATTTTAATGCACTTTCCGACCACCACCCGAGGATTTCCGAACGCTACCGATGACTTTTGTCAATATGGCCGGTATTGCATTATGTTCTGTGTAGTTTTGTGTTTATATTGTATTTTAATTAACTATTAATTGCTTCATCGACGTAAAAATATCATTTATATGTTTGTTTGAGACCATTACGTGTTTGTGTGTGCTTTTTTTTATTCCTAAAAGTTAACGTAAAGTGGAAAGTGGACATAAATATTCGATATTTCCGAGGATATTTTAAAACTTTTAGAAGAAAATATTTTATTTACTAGTTCAGTGTTCAGTGACGATTCTTTCATATTTTGTTGATGAAGATATGGCTAGCGAAGGTTTTGTAAAAGCACAAACTGATAACTTGCCCAAAGTAGACTCATTTATGGTGCTTGAATTTATGAAGTCAAACAGCTGCTTTAATGCAGATGAAATAAGAGGAGTTAAAGCATTATCGTAAGTACGATTTAAACTATGTATTATATATAATATATACCAACCATATTTCGATGCCATGTTGGCCTGAGTTGGTAAGAAAATAATGTTTTTATGGTTGATTCCTAGACATATAGGTACATAACCTCAAACTATTTGAGAAGAAAAATTACCAACATAGAAGTAGGTACTTACATTAAAATGGTCTTCACAAACAAAAGCAGTAGTATTTGTCGAAATATCGTCTTTGTTTCGACGCATAGCTTGCAACCACAATGCCCTTCTCATAAGTGCATTTTTGCTTGCGCCACCAGGTAAAGTAACAAATATTTTGTCTGGAGTTTTAATAGACGTTGATTTTCACTCTGTAACAATGCAATACTTGGAATACAAAGTTTTTTTTCGGCTTTATCCATTTTCAAAGCTTTCAGAAACAAATTAGGTCACAAAAACTCAAAGCGTGATACACGAATGAGTACGTAAGCAAATGGAGTGACGTCAACGGATGGGGCAGCCATCTTTATGACGTTAAGCGCGTTTTGGCGGACTTTCAAATTTTATGATTTTTAAAGTCGTTTTAAAAGTAAAGTTTATATTTTTTTGAAAAAATAGCCATGCAAGGTGTAAGGAGACCTGATAAAGCGTCAATTCCCACCAATAGCAAAATTTATGCTTGTACCCTATTGACCGGTATTTGATTTAGCAACTCGACACATTTAATTGTAAATATTAATTTTCGGGCAAACATTAACATTAAAAAAACATCAACATTTTGTAAATTAAACAATGAAACAAAATATTATTTAACGTTATTTATCTAATATTTTCAACATTCAACGTGCATATTGTACTTGCTTGCATTATTGACCAATATGAGTAAGTGTTTGACCCATTTTTGATCTAATGTTTTATGTAGTATTATCCTTCCTTTCAAACATATAACATTTAGAAGAAGTGTTGGTCAAACACTAAACCAGATCTACTTTGTTAAGTTATTAATAGATTGGCTACAATCAAAAATTAATTTTTTTTAAATGTATAGAGTATTATACAGAATTAGATCAATCGTCAAATCATTAGTATCTGACCGAACGGACAATTATTGAATCTGAAGTATATTAGGCGGCACTACTGTTTGACCCACATAAATGTATGAAAAAAAAATAAATTTAGTAGTAAAAATAAGTATATTTAGTGAATTGCATATGCTAAAATAATAAACAAGCCGTGGCTTTTCGTTTTAGATTAAAAAAACGTTTAAATACTCACTTTATGTTGGTAGCAATGCTTAACATAGAACTAACGAAAATGCACTAAATTCGGCGGGACGTTGATGCATACTGTTTGGCATGCAAGTTACAAGGCTGGTATGGTAGGAGTCACCGTAGTAATGCTTTATAATTAAACTGATAACATGTAGGTGGCACATCATGTATTGCCTTTGAAATTATTATTTACGGAATTATTCTTAAAAACGGCTTTTATATTTCAAATAGGTCAATAACTAGTACACGGACGCACACTAGTACGTTTACCTTATTTGTTAAATTATGCTTCAATTTATTTCTTATTTATGAACAATTTGTTCGCTTGAAGCTGTGATCGTATTTTGATACTGATGGGGAATGCAACTAAAATACATTTTCAATATTGATTTAATAAATATGTCTAATTATGTTGTACTCAAGTTCTCAAGTATAGTATTTTGAATCTCAAGACTCACAGTCGTAATCAGAATAACTGTCGCTGCTTTCCTCATTTGGATTGTTAATTATAATTGGATTAATTTTCTCGATTCGGTTTTCACGTACCCACGATTCCTCTATTGAATTTTGGCATTTTCTTAGAGCTTTTGCCAAAATTTCAGGAGTTTCAGTATTCAGTGCTTGTTGCCAGGATTCCAAAACAACATTGTCACTGTAACCATTACCAACATTAACCGAATTCCCCAAATAAATTCTCTAGGATTAAATTGGCAATGATAGGGAGAAAGTCACACGATGCCCATAACTGAGAATAATTTTGTCTATTACGTAAAGGTTTGTTCATTAATTTTAGCTAACGATAATAATTCCGGATTTAAGTAATACTGGGGAGATGTTATGTTTTCGTACGTTCACCACTCTTTTATTCCATCAACGAACCAGGGCATCAATTCTTGACGGCAATAGAATAGAAAGTTCCTGTGGGATCATTCCTCTATTCTACTCTACTCTACTGCTGTTCTCTTGACCTTTATTACGTATTCTGGAACATCAAGAAGGGGCATGAAACAGGGAACAAAGCCACAGCGATGCCAAATTTCTTGACCAATCCTAAAACTTAATCTTTTGATAGACACAATTCGCGTATTTGATTCTGTCATGTAAATTTTCATCAGTTTTCAATTCGAAATTTTTAATCATTTAAAAAATAATAATTTTTATATTATAATAAAAAATAGCAATCCAGTGTTGAAGTGATGATAATAATTACGCCATAATATACCGATCGTCGAACATCTTCCCTCATCAAAGAGTATAAAAAAGTGAGGTTCATGGTCCACAACGTCAAATAAATTCACAAAACTGTCAAATTACTCCGTGTTCCCCAGCTGATCCCTTCAATTTACCCAGTAGAAGTCATCCTTCTTTTGACGTTCGAAATAACCATTCCCGAAAGAACCACGCCTCTTTTCTCTCGGTCGTTCTACACTCCGGTTTTCCAGAATTGGGTCCCAGGCGATTGTTGGTTGATTATTGAAAATTTCCGAATGGTACGAGGCACTATTCAACACAATAACGGTTGGATCATGTAAAACTGGTGGAATTTATCTTCTAACCATTTTACAAACATCTACGTATTCATAGTATCGAGATGATCGAAAATAAGAGATCCGCTTTATCAACAAAACCATGCTTTCCACGGATGTTGACGGCGTTTATATTTTTCAGCATTTTTGGAGTTTACTTCCTTAAGAAACTATTTTTTTTTATTTAGCCCGCGGTATGAAAATTTTATGAGGAGTAAAATCGAGTCTTAACTAAAAGTGAGGCGTTACGTTAACTGAGAGTGAGTCGTTACGTTCCTTTGCGCATCGTACTTTGCGTACCTTTCACTTCGAGATTGTGTATGTCGAATTCAATTCGAGATTTTGAATACTTGACAACCCTAATAACACAGAAACATCCCAAAAATATTCCATAAACATCCTTCTGGGACTATAATAACGTACTAACAACATCCCAATTTTCCTCAAAACATTCCTGGGATTTTTCTGGCAACTGCCATGTCATCATTTTCAACGTTCTACAAACATCCCAGTAGGATGTTTCTAAGATGACATATAGGATGTACTAGGTAAATTCGGAGTACTTTGTTTAGAACATTCCAGAAACGTTTCCAAAAATACACTGGAAGTGAAATCACTAGGTGCAGATAAAATAATTCAATATTTTTTAAAACAAGAGCTAATATTACAAACCTTTCTAACAATATTTTCCATAAACCACATGTAACATTTTCTACTAGGTATTCTTTATTTCCCTATACCTAGTAGAAAATGTTACATAGGGTTAAGTTAATTTATTTATCTTTCAGTTCTGTCCTCAATTGTCTTTCTTTTGCTCTTCTCAGCCAATCACCAATTTTCAGTTCGATTTCCTTTCTGGCTATCCCATGTGCCTTTGCCCAGCTTCTAAAAAAATTATTATTTTTCCTGACTATAGAAACATCCCACCTAGATCGGAAACATTGGGACACTAGTAGTACTTTAATGGTATGTCCCAGGTAAATACTGTGTTATCAGGGTTGGACCGATGATAATACAATAATTTTGATTACTTAAATAAAAAATTATTATTATTAATTCCTTTAATTATAAGATAAAACTTTTTTAGTTTTGACATATATCATATGGTTAATATACAAAGCTTGGTTGATAAATTATTATGTCTTCGTAGCCAAGTGGTATAGAGGTTTGGTTGCGAAAATTATGAATTGTAGGCGTAGGGTTCGAATCCACGGTGGTATTTTTTTATTTGTCATATTGTGACATTTGTATATGAATAGCCTTCAATCAGCGGCGTATTATCCTAGAAGCTGAATAATCCCTGGCTTGGGGCGCAAACCATTGACGGGCGAAACGGGATCACACGGAATATTCTGTTCTTGTTTTTAATTCTAATTGAACATAAGTTTTCCCTACGATCGCATGTCCCGTTTATAACTATTGAAATTTCACATATTGCTCAACTCTGAATTTAAATTTGTCAATAATTGTCATCCAGTAAAGCGTATACTATTTAATATGGGTCTACTTCTATTGATACTATACCTAAGATTCCTAAGAACAAAAATTAGGAAGCCGAATATAGCGCAAAATTATATCGAGAGGCCTTCAGGCACCTGTCGCGTCTAATCCGCCACTGCCTTCAATATAACTCCCATTAATCCGGGTCATGTGACCTGTTCATTATCCACACCTATTATTCACTAGAAAAATAAATACTAGTTTGAAAAAAACTGAAAAACAGAAAAACACATCTTATAGGTGAAATAGAAAGTAAAATAGTTATTTGTGTATTTAGAGCGTAACAGATTGCCGCTTGAGAAATAATGTTACGATCTTTCGAAAGCGGCAATTTTATTTTACGCTCGAAAAAACACATAATTTTTTCTACAGTCGCCCTTTTAATAATTAAAACAGTTTTTTACATTGTCTGAGGTCATAATAGGAGTGCTAGAATAATCGTCATTTTCGCTATTCATCATGAATAATCTTAAAAAGATCTACTAACTAGGGATGTTAAAAAATAATCGATTATTATTTTGTTATAATCGATTTTTATGGTAATATTAATTGATTTTTAGTAAATCGATTTTATAAATTACGTGTTTAAATCGATTTTCGGAAACTGCTCGTATTATTTATTGACTATTTTTAAAAATTTTGACAACTTTTGACGATTATTGACCATTTCTCAAAATTTTAACAATTATTGACCATTTTTCAAAATTTAAACAATTATTGCCCATTTTTCGAAATTTTAACAATTATTGACCATTTTTGAAAATTATTGACCATTTTTGACAATTATTGACCATTTTGACTGTTTTTCAAAATTAGTGACCATTTTTAAAAATGATGACAATTTTTAACCATTTTTGACAATAATTGTCCATTTTTAACAGTTTTTAACAATTTTTAACCATTTTAGACCATTTTTCAAAATTATTGACCATTTTTTATGATTATTGACAATTGTTGACAATTATGGACCATTTTCCCAAATTTTTGATCATTTTTGACAATTATTGACCATTTTTGACCATATTTCAAAATTTTTGACAATTATCAACTATTTTTCAATATTTTGACAATTTTTAACAATAATTGACCATTTTTGATAGTTTTTGACAATTATCGACCATTTTTCAAAATTTCAACAATTTTTGACAATTGACCAATTTTGACAATACTTAATTGTCCATTTTCGACAGTTTCCAAAAATAATTGACAATTTTTAACCATTTTTGATAGTTTTTGACAATTTTTCAAAATTTTAGACCATTTTTCAAAATTATTGACCATTTTTGATAATTATTGACCATATTTAACCATATTTCAAAAACTCTAAGAATTTTTGATAATTATCAACTATTTTTCAAAATTTTGACAATTTTTAACAATAATTGTCCATTTTTGACAATTTTTGATAGTTTTTGACAATTATTGGCCATTTTAGACCATTTTTCAAAAATTTTTGACAATTATCGACCATTTTTAAAAATTTAAACAATTATTGACAATTTTTGATAGTTTTTGACAATTATTGGCTATTTTTGACAATTTTTCAAAATTATTGACCATTTTTGATAGTTTTTGACAATTATCGACCATTTTTCAAAATTTTAACAATTTTTGACAATTGACCAATTTTGACAATAATTGTCTATTTTTGACAATTACTGACCATTTTTGAAAATTTTTAACCGTTTTTAAAAATAATTGACAACTTTTAACCATTTTTGATAGTTTTTGACAATTTGTCAAAATTTTAGACCATTTTTTAAAATTATTGACCATTTTTGATAATTATTTACCATTTCTGACCAAATTCCAAAAATTTTAACAATTTTTGAAAATTATCAACTATTTTTCAAAATTTTTAAAATTTTTAACAATAATTGTCCATTTTTGACAATTTTTGATAGTTTTTGACAATTTTTCAGAAATTTTAACTATTTTTCAAAATTTTTGACCATTTTTCAAAATTATGGACCATTTTTGATAGTTTTTCAAAATTTTCACAATTTTTGACAATTATTGACCAATTTTGACAATAATTGTCCATTTTTGACAATTACTGACCATTTTTGAAAATTTTCAACCATTTTTCAAAAAAAATTTGAAATTTTTGACAATTGACCATTTTTGAAAATGTTTGACCATTTTCCAATTTTTTTTAAAAGTTTTTGACAATTATCGACCATTTTTGACAATTTTTGACCATTTTTCAAAAATATGGACCATTTTTGACAGTTTTTGACAAAAATTGTCCATTTTTAACAGTTTTCGACAATATTCACCAATTGAGTTAATTCGGAGGGCGTGGTTTAATTAAATAAGCGAGCGAAAAAGATTCCTTTTTGCGCTAGAGCGTAAAGTAACAATCCTCGGCATTTGTCGACTTTACGATTTCATTTGAATATAGTAATTAGTCATTCTACGCGCAACTGTAGAGGAAATAAATTATAGTTTAAAAATATTGTAAATAATACAGGGTGAGTCATGAGGAACTTTACATACTTCTAACATATGTAAGTCACTCAGGGAGGATATCATATGGCTACTAAAAAGTGTCAACTCCTCTTCTTCATTAATTTACAGGGTGATTTTTGAAATTGACTATGAATTTCAATTGGCTATTATTGTGTTTACATGGCTCATTTGATTTTTCTAATTTTTCTGATTTTGCGATCTAGCATTCGACTAATACTAGCTAAACTTAGAAATTCCAGGACTGGCTTTGGAAAAATGTATTTAGAGATTCGTATTAAATATTGCACCCTGAATATAATTTTTTTTAAATGCAATAAGTGATTTTCAAACTCCATAAATAGCCAATGAAAGCGACCTATGCGACATTGTTGTCGCACTTCCGTTAATTTTTTAGCGAACGATCAAATCTTACTAAAAATAGAACAACCATAATGACGTATCACATAATAAGGTATTAAATTGAGCAAATGTTATAAATTTCAAGTCGTTCAACTAAAATAAACGTGTACATTATAATATCAATTATTTATCTACATCTAAAACGTGTCCCGGCACTTTAGCGGTTTAAACACAATATGTACTAAACGATATTAATACACTCACTACAATGATACCCCCAAGTTACTTCTCGTGAAACTAATTTTTTTTTGTATAAGCTATAAATCATCATTTACAATGAACGAAATTATTAAAAAAACATTTGGAATTTCAATGGAATAAAGTGTTAGAGGAGTTTACATCCGTACTTTTTAAATGCGGTTGTAAGTATGCTCAGTTAAATATTTGTTTCCACCTATGATCTTCTTCGATTTCTTCGTGATAGTGTAGAGAAAAATGGAAAAATGAACCGACCCCTGATGGCCTTTGAAATATGAGTAATTGAAGTAGAAAGTTGGTGGAATATTTATTAATTTCAAGTGCCTTTTGGACAAAAGTCCCGAAATAAATTTTTGACCTGCTCAGATGTTTCTTTTTGTATACTTATTCTGGAAAATTAGTTGAATTAGAATAAGAAATTGTTTGTTTGGAGAATTGGATGAATATTTAGAAAAGTCGTATTTTTAGGGATACTTCTTCGTTCCAAAATACGTACCAATCTGATATTCAATTATAAAAATGGAAAGAGTTCAAATTTGCATTATATGTTATTTGCGAAACAGGAGATTAGGACAGCATACAACGTCTGTTGGGTCCCTTGGTTAATTATAATATTGATAATAACTTCATTTTGAATCATCTTGAATTTGAGTTGAATATTAACGCTATTCGAAAGTAACGAGACTAGACGAGACCGAGAATTTTTTCAGAACTGACGAGACCGAGACGAGATTTTTGAAAATTATATTTACCGACGTATCCCCAACGGGAAATATTCACTTCACTAGCTTCCATCCTTCTTTCAGGATTATACATACACACATTCGAGAGGTAAATACGAACATATGAAAACTAATTATTGTGATATCTCGCTTTTTGTATTATAAAGTTGGTATAACATGTTATGCGGCATTGTGTTCATGTTTTATTTAAAGCTAATGTAGTGTGCCTCGCTTATCGCAGTTCCTTGCGTGAAAAATAAAATTTAAAACAGGATATAATAAGCTTTGCTATATAGAGAGATTTTAGTTTGGTTAAAAGCCAACTATGAATTTTTACCGGGAATAGCGAATTTGAATGGAAATTGATGTTTATGTACGACTTTATGACGGATGGCTTTATATCATGTCACGTTTAGGTGAAGTTGTAAATAACATGGTTGAAATAAACTCAGTATAATCACCTGAAAAAACCATTGAATATTCCTCGAAATTACATAGGTATTGTTTTTTGAAATTGTTTTTGTTTGCTTCATAATAGAAAAGGGAACCGTACTGGCTTAACATGTCAATAAAATGTGTGTGAGAGAGATAAACATGTTTTATTGTCATTGAAATTTTACAAAAAAATCATAGACAGCGAATAATAAGTTAAATAGAGAAAAATGAAGTTGAAAACATAAAATAGTAAATAAATGTATGAAAAAGTGATATTTATATGAAATACATAAATAAATAATGAGATTAACCAAAACCTATCGTTGCCGTATTGTAACAGTTTTTTGAACTTTAATATTAGGCCACCAGAAATTATCCGCATTTTTTTACTGGTTTTTGCCATTATAAAACCTTAGATATGACACTTGTCAAGTAAACGATCTATAGACGATTCATTTTAGTTGGATTTCTAGAATCTAACTAGTGCGTTTTTGTAACCGATATTTTTCTTACGAAAAATGGACATCAAATGGGGGTAAGAAGTTTTTTTTCTAAATAAAATACTGGGTTGTTTATATTGGTTACTAAGATTCAGTCGAAGTACAGAATTATAGGATGCATAGTTTTAAGGTTATGAATGTTTTTTGTACTGTTGTCATATGGAAACGATAGGTTTTTAAACTGATGTTTTATTGTCAGAAGGGGCTTTGAAGGCTTCAGCAGGCTTTAGTCATGTTAGAGGAAGATAATGACGACATAGCTGCACCAGGTGTAAGAGACATTTTTATAACTCCACCAGAGGCTTCAGAACTCACTGATTAAGACTCTGCTAAGGAAGATGAAGGTGTTTTATTAGACAATTCGGGCAGAAATCAATGACCAGCGCCAGCAGAAGTTGTCCTGGAAAATAACCAACTAATATCTGGACAGCCTTTTTACGAAGAAGGAAGAAGTACAGAAAGTCAATGCTGAAGGAGTCTAAAATGTCCAACCGCCACACAAAAAACCTAAACTCACTTTTGAATAATAAAATCAAAGATGAAATAAGATGTTTTATAGATTTCCTTCTGTTAACAGGTTACGTTGTTTTGCCAGGAAAGAGATTCTACTGGGATATGGGTTCGGACATGAACAGTAAACTAGTATCTGGGGCTATGCGCAGGGATCGATTTATACAGATTATAAAATGTTTACACTGCACAGATAATTCTAAGCTTGAAAAAAAATATGAAGAAGCCTGTCCTAACTGAACAAATAGTAGTGGTTGATAAATCTACCATGGAAAGTGAAAAAATCAAAAAATCCAAAGATAAACCTGAAAAAGGAGTATTTGGTATATTCAAAACAAAGGAGATTCACTGGAAAGGGATATCAAAACAGAAGCAGTTGCTTTGCAAGGAGAACCTGCACTTTCAGTTACTGTCATTAAAGCTATGAATGATACGACAGATACCACGATGTAAGACCAATTGTGCAGAAGCCTGTCCTAACTGAACAAATAGTAGTGGTTGATAAATCTACTGTTGTAGAAACTAAGCAAACTGAAGACACATCACCGAAGTCCAAAGATAAACCTGAAAAAGAGGGGAAAGGCGTATTTGGTATATTCAAAAAGAAAGTTGATTCTTTTGAAAGATATATTAAAACTAAAGCAGCAGCTTCGCAAGGTGAGCCTTCACTTTCAGTTACTGTTATTGAAGATATGAATGATACTGACACATTTTTGAAAGACGAAATCGACAAATATCATGATGTTCATCCCATAATAAAACATCTCACTGCTGAAGAGATTCTGCAATCAGAACTCAACGAACAGAAACCGGAGATAGTTCCGAGAAAATCAAAAAGTAAAAAGGAACCAGTTGGTCCAATTTTTGGAATCGATAATAAGAAATTGGAGAGAAAACCAATTTTATCAGCTGACGTATTTCAAAATGTGGCTGATACTAATGACGATATTAAACTTATTGCAGTAGAAGCAAAGCCTATAAAATACGAAACAACAAAAACTGTAGAATCAACAGAAACTAAAGAAAAAACACTTAAGAAATCTAAAGACAAATCAGATAAAGATAGTGGAAGTATTTTTGGTATATTTAAAAAGAAAACAGGATCTTTAGAAAGAAGCTCTGCACCTGCACTTTCAGCAACTGTTATCAAATATATCAATGAGTCTGACACATTCTTGAAAGATTAAATAGACCATGATGTTAGACCGGTAGTAAAGAAGCCCGGTGAAGAAAAACATCTCAAAATAGATGTTAAAACAGCTTCTGTAGTTGAGCAAATTGCAGAAAAGCCATCTAAAAAATCGAAAGACAAAACACAAAAGGATGGTGAAATTTTTGGAATATTTAAAACGAAAGGAAGTTCTCTAGAACGAAGTGCGAAATTTGAAAATGTAAATCAAGGAGGTAAAACTATACTCTCACCTACTATAATTAAAAATATGTTGGACACTGACAATTTCTTGAAAGACGAAATTGATTGGTACCATGATGTTAGACCTGTTATAAAAGAACCAGTTAAGGAAGAATATGTTAAGGTGGACATGAAAGCAGCTCCAAAGGTGAAACAAATTTCTGAAACATTACCAAAAAAATCTAAGGAGGAACACGAAAAAGAAGCGAAAGGTATATTAGGTATTTTCACAACTAAAGATGAATCCGTGGAAAAAGAAGTTAAGGTAAAAACTGTTACTTTAGAAGAGGAATCTTTTCTTTCTGAAGCTAATATTAACGAAACTGACACATTTTTAAAAGATGAGATAGATCGATATCATGGTGTTAGAGTAGATTTTGACCATTTATTAACTCAATAAAATGAAATTTGTTAAGATATTTTGTTCTAGTTAAGCACCTAAATTATGATGAATTGATGAAGATATGGTCAAATATTTTGGACGCTATTCTTGTAAATAGTATATTAGGGGCAAACCAATTCGACTTGGTTAGAAAGTTTGGTGTCTCAACACGGATTTTGGATACTTGGTAAACTTTGAGGTCTATCAGGGCAGCATCCCAAATAGCAATGATTTTTATAAGTCTCAATATGGAGCATGTGCAGCTCCATTGGCAAAAATGTTGGATGAGTTACCAAATCAGACTTACTGGGTTTCCCTTACTTTGTCACCTCAGAGAACGAGGTTATGGTGCAGCAATAATGATGATAGAAAATCGATTACCAAAGTCCTGTCCTATTACTGATAAAAAAAGTGAAACAGAAGAAAAGATGGGGAACACGAATTTAAAATTTGCGCTGAAAATGGGGCCTTGATGCATGCTGGAATGACAATGCTGTGGTAACTGTCGCATCTACTGTTCAATGAATTTATCGACTCAATCAAGCGAAAAGATATTCCCAATGAAAAAAAAAGAACAGACATTATGGATCTAGATATAGTCCAGTATAGAATTTCCATAAGAGAAAAGAAGTGGTATTCGTCTCGTTTTACCTGGTTTCTAGATGCTGCACTCCATAATTCATGGAGCAAGCGAGAAGCAAACCTACTAAACGCGAGTTTCGACAAAAATTAGTTATTGCATATCTAAATAGATATAAAAATCCACCAAATGGACCTGGACGAACATCTTTATCCAGAAAGAGCACTTCTGGAAACAGAGCATCTGACGATGTGAGATATGATCGTATGGATGTAGCTGTACCCAATATTAATCGTTGGAGATGTGCTCTATTGTCAGAAAAAGTTGTAAAAAATGTAGTGTTGGACTCTGCATACCATGTTTTGAAATTTTTCATTCAGTTACTTTTTAAATGTGTATTTACAGATTCTGGCATATCAATTTTTTTTATGTAATTACCACGTTTCAAATTAATCTCGAATGATGTTTTTTTTCTTATTTTTGGGTCACACTAAAGCCTATGGTTGCCATATAGCAACGAATAAAAATGGTCTTTTCCTAAATGTTTGAGGTCCTAATACATTGTTTATAACAGAAAACATACTATTTGCAAAAATAATTAATTTCGGCTTTGGAGGGTTAAATATATTGTGATGACAATACAATAGAATATAGTCATGAGTTGAAGACAATGTAATTCAAAAGTCTAAAGTATAATTAGTCCGGAAAGTAAGGTCGAAAAATCTACCTAACATCGAGAACACATCATTTTCGTAAATTCTCGAATGCATTCCGATGGAGCTTGCGACGCAGCTTGTGAAACGTATAGGCCAAGCAATAGAGCATGCAAGTATAGTAATTTTTGACAAAAATCCTAGTAGAAAACGTATGATGCCATCATATAAAGCATGATAGTATGATTTTGTGATTTGTTATAAACATTTAAAACGAAAAAAACCACCCTTTTTTGTTTTTTTTATATAACCTAAAAAGTACTAGAGAAATCTCAACTGTATGTATGAATAAATAGTAGGTAATTAATATACGAACAAAATGAGGGGTCGAGCGAGTTAATCGGATAATTGGGAACCGAGAAAATTTGGATAAACCGAAAAATTAGTCATTTTTTTGAAAATTCATATTTTTGCCATTTTTCAATTGAAAAAGCTGAAACTTGGTACAAAGGAAATTCTTCATATGCACTTTATATGTGCGAAGATCAGACGCCAGGCGACGGTTACTTTTATCGCAATTACAATTGTAATTTTTTGATGCGATAATTTGCAACGTTTCTGGATGCGTTGTCGATTGTCCGATTTTAAATTTTAAACCGGTTTTGAAAAGTGTAGATGTAGAGCAGCAAAACGTATATTTTCGATTTGTAATTAAATAATGCAAAGTTGTCCAAAAACGCCCAAGATCACCGTCGAAAATGACTGGTTACGCCGTGTTATATATTTGTTATTAATTTTCAGTGTGAATAAGTAAATAGACTTCGTTAGAATATATCTTTAATTTTTTGATGTTTTGTACAATACTCAGAGACACGCGTTGTCTCTCATACATTTTGACAATGACAACTTGAATGCAGGATTGCCACGGTTACAACTACCTCTCAATCACAGCGTTGCCGTGCTTTTTCAGTCCATAGAAAAATAAAGTAAAACAAATAGAAAATTAAATTGAACACGCCGCTCGCCAGTGCGATCGTATATCGGTAGCCTCTGCTCGATCCCCGCTACCCTTCTGCTCCGTTACTTTCCGGCAGTGGATCATTTTCGGCAGTATTTCTGAGCGTTTTTGACCTACTTCGCAGCATTTGATCTCAAATCGAAAATATAAGTTTCATGGCTCTATATCTGTATTTTTCAAAACCGCAGATAACGCATCCAGACACTTTGCAAATTATCGCATCAAAAAATTACAATTGCAATTTCGATAAAAGTAACCGACGCCTGCTTATCGCACATATAAAGTGCATATGAAGAACTTCCTTTGTACCAAGTTTCAGCTCTTACAATTGAAAAATGATGAAAATATGAATTTTCAAAAAAATGAATAATTTTCCGTTTTTTTCTAATTTCCTCGGTTCCTAATTATTCGATTAACTCGCTCGACCCTTCATTTTGTTCGTATCTTAATTACCTACGATTTATCCATACATACAGTTCAGATTTCTCTAGTACTTTTTACGTTATATGAAAAAAACTAAAAAAGGAAGGTTTTTTTCGTCTTAAATGTTTATAACAAATTACTGAAAAACATTTGCGAGTCCAGAACATATCAAAATTATACTACGTAATGTCTTTTATATGATGGCACAATTCGTTTTCTACCAGGATTTTTGTCAAAAATATTAACCTATTGCTTGGCCTAGTCCGAGCACTCGAAATTGGAGTCTTTTACGCTGATATCTTTCAGTTTTGCCCGCACAAAAAAATGATGGACATAAAAATGGACTTTTACATTTTTTCAAGATTTATTAGTGAAAAATTGATTTCAACTTCCGTTTCGAATTATAAAAGAATGGGCCTTAGACAAACACACATTTTGAAAAAGATCAAAAAGATCATTAGAAGCCAAGAAAACGAAAGTCAAAGTTCGATAGGTACTGATAGAATACTGTAAGAAATTGTAAGTTCGTGATTCATTCGTTGGGTTATTGAATCCAATCTTCAAATTAATGTATTCTTTTGGTTTCCTTTGTACCACTGCATGTGTGAAAAATGGGTAATTTATCCAGCGCATGCAGCGAAGCTAGCGCGGTAGGGATTAGGGGTCATGGTGGGATCAATAAGGAACCTAAGATTCTTTATAGTAGTTTGTCAGTGCCTAGCGAGCTAAGATTGAAAAAAATATATACAGTGTGGAACAGCCAAATGGAATAAATTCGATAACGAATAAATGAGGGCGTGTTGGGTAAAACGCTTGGACACGTCGGTTTGTCATGTGACAGTGGCCAATGCCAAATTTCCTAATTTAAATGCAACTCCCTGTATATTATTTATTTTTTTGGATTCTTCAGAGAATTCTAGACATAATTCACGTACAATGTCCTATACCTATCTTCAACTGTTTCGGAAATATCAAGTGTTTTCAGATTTATTACAAAAATTAACATTGAAAAATGAAAATGATTTTATTTCACAAATTCGCTACATTACACTAAAAACCTAATAAGTATTACTGATTATTTCTTAATAATGTGAAAAAACAAAAAAAAAAACAAGTCTAATGGCGTTAGATCAGGAGATTCTAACGATCCGCGCCACCCTATCCACCGATTTGTAAAAATTTGGTTCAGGTACTGTCGGACATTGATTTGGTAATGGGGCGGTGCTCCATTTTGATGGAACCATATTATATTGGCAGGAACTTGTGGGTTTGCTGGATCAGGATATAAGTTTGTCAAAGTTGACATCATTTTGGAGCAGATCTAAATATTTATCTCCATTCAAGTTGCCATGAATGAAAAAGGGACCTACGATATGATTTCCAACAATTCCTGCCCAAACATTGACAACTTTTTCAGGATATTGCCTATGTTCCTATCTCATCCAGTGATAATTCTCATTATATACATTGTACATGAATTATGTCTAGAATTTTCTGAAGAATCCAGAAAATAACTAATATACAGGGGGTTGCATTTAAAATAAGAAAGTTGGTATTGGCCACTGTCACATGACACATCCTATATAATTTTTATTTTTTTGAAATGCGCATTTAAAAATACAAATCCAAGCGTTTTTCCCAACACGCCCTCATTTATTCGTTATCGAGTTTATTCCATTTGGCTGTTCCACACTGTATATAATTTCAGTTTGCACTGCTGATATTTTGAATTTTCGAAATTTAAAACCACCAACTTTTTCAGAAATATTTCCTCTATATTTCCTCATATCATTTCCTTGATTTTGTCATTATACTTGCCGCTTAAATAAACAAAATTCAAATTGCTTAACAGTTTTTAAAAATTGTATTTTTTCCCAAATCTACTTTTATCATGTTATAGGTCATTGACAATTTTAATGTCCACAATTTTTTTGTGTGTTTTTATGTTTGTGTTCCAACTTCCCCGGACTAAATGTCATTGTAGGTGATGGAATTTTTTAACTGGTCAGAAGTAAGCACTCTTAAATAAACATCAAAATCCTTTCTTCTTGTAGGGTAACCGTGAATGGGTCTTTTATATAAATCGAACCAAACAGACGGACTTCCAGATTGATCGCATTGCGTCTTGTTACTTAGCCCAATTAGAAGTCAAAACGTTAACTACTATATCAGGAATATTGAAAAATATTCAACCAAATAAGCCATCTTGTTGGAAGCTATCAAATTGTGAATGTGGAATACGTAAATGCATCCATTTTTAACAAAGTTTATGGCTCAATTTTCGTTTTAATTAGCATTACAACAATAATTTTAAATAAATACTCTATGGGTAACCGTAAGAGTCTTCGAAACCCTTCTACTACTCAAAAGGCAATCAACCCTTTTACTTTCATTATGGGCTTTGCCTCGGCTATTTCGTTTAAGTTAGTATTCTACACTCATAGCTCTAATTACTACCTTCTATTGTGGAGTGGTCGCATTTTACGACGGTCCCGTACTCCAAGAAAACATCCCAGTTTAAGTTAGCATCATTGTGAATGCTTCAGACGTGTCGTTCGGATTTTAGTTTTTGGGAGTATTGTAGCAGTTGTAGAGGATTACGTACAAAAAGGAGTTTGGAGTCCTAATCACACCTGGTCGAGTCTACACTAATAAAAAACAGGTTTCCGAATACAAAAAAAATAATAATTTGTACTTGTTAATGTTAAAATTAATGTTTTTTGTGAAGAAAAACCAATAAATTAGCTACCGAATCTCATCAAAAGAAGTAGTCATGGTAGAAGTTATAAATTATGTACAGTGATGTATTTGAGAAACAATTTTTTTTTCTAGCGAACATACAGTTCTATGGGTTATCAAAGGAATAGTCGGAGGAGCAAAATACTCGTTTCTGTGTTACTAAACTAGGTATGAATGAGTTATGGGGCACCCGTCCTCCTCCACATACTACACTGTTGGGTCGAAAACGAACGAAGGAGTAGGAATAGGGGTCACAGTTACTAATACTATGATATCAACAGCCCTGGGAAACACTCCAACAATGTTCCAAGCGGAACTATTAGCAATAGATATTTGTGCTCAAGATTTCCTCAAAAAACGCCTCAACTTATCCAGAATAATGCGTCTGATATGGATCCTTCAATTTATAAATTACGGGTTAATGAAGGAAACAGGAATTCAGCAGAGTGGTAATACTACCTACGGTTTAGCGTATACCTACGATCACACAATACGTCGGTATATCAAAAAATAATCAAAAAGAAACTTTTAGTGTATTAATACTCTGTGGTTTATTTTACGAATAATTCTTTAGTGACAAACAAATTAACAGGGAAAAGAAAATACGCTATCTTTACCATATACTTGGTACTTTGACGGACATAACGGTCAGGTTATCAAATACGGTTCAAATCTACCGGATTTAACGGGGTCCCTAATGCACGATTTAGATCTGCCGGGTAATCAGACAAATTGTGGCTAAGCCTCTTCCAAGTCTGATTAACCCTTGAATCCAAATGAAACCGGCAACTATTATTCCGACAATAAGAAAAAAACAAAATATAAATAATGATTCTACGAAACAGGGAAAGAACGATTTAGATCTGCCGGGAAATCAAACAAATTGTGGCTAAGCCTCTTCCAAGTCTGATTAACCCTACTACCCTACTTCTTGACACAAGTGCTCACTGGGCATGGGTCGAGAGTAGGGTACCTCCACAAGATTGGGAAACGAGAGACTGGTGTGTGCGAGAGGTGTGAAGTGGAGGATGATGTGGGACATGTGTTTAGATGCTGGAGGAACGAGGAAGTGCTGAAGAAGTTGGAGAGGAAACTAGGGGAGGCGGTGTACTGGGAAAACATGGTGGAGATAATGTTGAGGGGGGAGGAGGATTGGATGGAGGTGAGTGGAGTAGTAGAGAGCATGGTAAGGGGGAGAGAAGGACTCGATATGGCATGAGAGGCAGGAGTGATAGGAGGGAGAAGATGACAGTGTGAGCGGAGAGTGTGCGAGGGACCGCCGCCTGTCTCGAAGTATGCTAGGGTAGTGATTCCGAGGCGGGGGTAACGGCGAGTTTGAGGTGGGTTTGGTTGGTAGGCATCTCCTTGGGGATGAGTCCAACACTGTTTGGGTCCTGGACCCATTCGAACATGAGTTTCCCATCTCGGCCCGAAAAAAAAAAAAAAAAAAAAAAAAAAAAAAAAAAAAAAAAAAGTCTGATTAACCCTTGAATCTAAAGGAAACCGGTAACTATTATTCCGAAAAAAAATAAAATTCAAGAACGAATTAGATCTGCCGGGAAATCAAACAAATTTTGGCTAAGCCTCTTCCAAGTCTGATTAACCCTTGAATCTAAATAAAGCCGGTAACAATTATTCCGAAAAAATAAAATTTAAGAACTAATTAGATCTGCCGGGAAATCAAACAAATTGTGGCTAAGCCTCTTCCAAGTCTGATTAACCCTTGAATCTAAAGGAAACCGGTAACAATTATTCCGAAAAAATAAAATTTAAGAACTAATTAGATCTGCCGGGAAATCAAACAAATTGTGGCTAAGCCTCTTCCAAGTCTGATTAACACTTGAATCCAACTAAAAGCGGTAACTATTATTCCAACAAAAAAAATTTTCCCACGAGTTAAACGGTACCCAGCTATCGACACACAGAGTAAAAATATTTGTACTAGCATAAAATTAAAATATTATAATCCACTTGGATATCAATTTAATATAAAACTACTGAGAACCGAAAGCATAAAATAATTCGAGAATCCACTAATAATTTATATCAGTTAATTACTATTTAATAAGCGCTGTAAATAAAATTCGAAATCAAATTACAGTTCACAAATCTTTATTTCCATATAAATGAAACAAATAAAAAAAACCCAATTTCAATTCATCAACAAAAGAGAAAAAAAATTGCCGGTCGGAAAATTTTCAAAACCATACATTTAACAATTTAATATTAAGCGGCGGTACGGAAAGTTTCGAATACACAGTTTATTTGTAAAAATGATTTACCTTATAAAATACAGCTTTCACACACAATCGGAATACACTAAATTTTCACACTACGGTTTTTCGGTTTTCGGAAGAAAGTTGAGCGGAGAATCACGAAAGACTAATTTAGAGCCGGAATGAATCAGAGCGCGAATGAATCAGAGACAATAATCGATTGAGAGCGAATTTATATCCAAAATTCTAGTTACATTTTTCGGCCGTAGTTGTGGTGAGGGAATTAAACGTGAAATTTATCTACTTACAACAAAAAAGTTGTTCCTATACTGAACGGCTCCGGTTTTAATTAAAATGGTGTATATACCGGGCGTCCCTTCAGTTGAAAAATTTAAATATCGGAAATGAATAAATTGTGTATAGTAGAATTTGGATTTGCGTAACTCGGACTTATACTGAAATATACAACGGTAATAACGAAAAAAAAAATCAATGCGGTAATAGAAAGGGTCGGAAAGTAAGTAACGAGTTATATACACCCTAGTAGTAAAATAAAATATATTACGGGAAAAAATAAAAATTGAACTTGCAAAAAAAAAAATAACTCGTTACAATCTGATCTTATAGTAATCACAGGAATTTTTACTGGACATTGCTAACTCAGATAATATCTCTGCAAGATGGGTAAAGTGGACAGTGGAACATGCAGATTCTGCGATGATGAAGAGACGGCGGAACACATCTGCAATTGCAGGATAATCGTCCGCCAACGCCTCAAATACCTGGAACAGGTATGCTTAGAGCCTGATCAGGTTACAATCCTACCTCCAAATCGGATAATAGGCTTTCTAAGAAGCCTATATCTGTTGGACTAAAACAAAGATGTAGGGTATATAGAAAGATATTATAGGTCGCAGTGTGGTGAGGCCAATCGAACCAATCGACCCCCTTGTAATCTAATCTAATTTTTGGGCCACCCCTATAACATTTAAATGGTCAGGTAGATTCTATTTAAATTTTGGTTTATTGTATTGGTGCCCATTTTTTCGAATTTTTCTACATTTTAAATCAATATGGCCGACTTCCGGTATACCGGACATGGTATGAAAATAGAAAAAATTCATTGGAACACCCATATATTTTTACATTAGTGGATTCTCCGGCTTTGACCACATACAATTTACCTTTCAAATGTCGAAAAAGTCGACATTTTTATTTTAATTTTTGGGAAAAAACCCAAATCCCTGATTGTTCTGACGTCATCAAAAGTTTAGATAATGTACACCCCTGAAATATTATTTATGCAAATTATTAATTTTCTTGAAGAGTATTAACGATTGAGTTCATAAAACCTAGCTTTATAATTGAAACGTACTTTTTCCAGTATAACGTACCCTGTATTCCAAATAGCTTTCCTATAGTAATAATGATATGATGTAGATGGTTTTTTTCTTAGTCCTTTATTAAAGCCCATTTCTAGCACAAATTGCTCCTGAAGCCAACTCTGTTTGCCGGAAGTCGGCAAAATTGACTTTAAATGTGATTTGTTCCATTCATTCTATTCAAGGTGGTTTACACGCGACAGTCGTAGACAAAAGTATCGCCATATGGTAAGTACCAAAAGTTAGCGGTTCTCAATGCTTGAAAATATCATTTTTCTACAGTCGCTCGTAAAATAACTAATTACTATATTCAAATGGAATCGTAAAGTCGACAAATGCCGAGGATTGTTACTTTACGCTCTAGCGCAAAAAAGGAATCTTTTTCGCTCGCTTATTTAATCAAACCACGCCCTCCGAATTAACTCAATAGGTGAATATTCATGGAACCTCCCTTCTGACTTCTGACCTGACTTCCTATTGGCGAGCGCGTGCGTGTGACCTTTCCTCTCACTTCGACTATTGACTGATATTCTGATTCGAATTCTGACAAGTCAGTGGTAGGAATTTGAGATCAATGGAAAAAAATCGATTAAATAAAAATCGAAATTTCTTTATTCAAAATTAATCGATTTGTAAAAAAGGTCGATTTTAGTAAAAAATGAATCGATTTCTGCGAAAAAATCGATTTTTTTTGTATTATTTCAAAAAGTACATGCTTTTCATATTCCGATAATAAATCTGAGAGATTCATTCATTAACAATTTATCAGATTAAAAATCAAATGAAATTATATGAAAATTGTCAAAAATTTTGAAATATGGTCGAAAATGGTCGATAATTGTCAAAATTTCTGAAAAATAGTTGATAATTGTCAAAAATTGTTAAAGTTTTTGAAAAATTGTCAAAAATGGTCAAAAATGGTCAAAAATGGTCAAAAATGGTCAAAAATGGTCAAAAATGGTCAAAAATGGTCAAAAATGGTCAAAAATGGTCAAAAATGGTCAAAAATGGTCAAAAATGGTCGAAACGGTCAAAAATGATCAAAAATTTGGAAAAATGGTCCATAATTGTAAACAATTGTCAATAATTATCAAAAATGGTCAATAATATTGAATAATGGTCTAAAATTTTGAAAAATTATCAAAAATTGTCAAAAACTATTAAAAATTGTTAAAAATTGTCAATTTTTGTTAAAAACTGTTAAAAATGGACAATTATTGCCAAAAACTCTCAAAAATGGTTGAAAACTGTCATCATTTTGAAAAATGGTCAAAAATCTGGAAAAATTGCCACTTATTTTTAAAAACAGTCAAAATGGTCAATAATTGTTAAAATTTTGAAAAATGGTCAATAATTGTCAAAATTTTGAGAAATGGTCAATAATCGTCAAAAGTTGTCAAAATTTTGAAATATAATCAATTAATAATACGAGTCGTTTCCGAAAATCGATTTAATCACTTAATTTTTAAAATCGATTTACTAAAAATCGATTAATATTACTATAAGAATGGATTATAACAGAGACAACCCTGAGACGCCCAAGTGCATGCAAAATTTTAGTTCGCAATACTCCACTGGTCCATTGTGTTGCAAGGTGTAGGTAGGTGGCGCACATGTAGAGGTAAGGAGGGTACGAGAGCTTATTTTCCCGACTCGGCACCCCCTTCCTAGAACTGTTTAAAAAAGAGCGCGAACTACGAAGCGGTTTAAAAATTCGTTCGTAATACAGAGTTGTTTGAAAAATAATAAGACAAATCAACACAAAAAATTGTTTATTGATAAATATAGCGACAAATATAATACAGTTATATTATTATAATTTAATTGCAGTATTTGAAGAAAAAAATACAAGTACACAAGTTTTCTTTCATGCATTTGATAGGTAGGTTATCAGAAATAAAATTAGTCCGTTAACATACCTTCAATGCAAGATGCTCTTAATTTTTACTGTTCTCCAATGTGTCATTTACCATTTACTTGCTGATGATTTTTTCCAAGTGTATTGCTAGGGAATGAACTCGGAACAACATCGACTCGCAGTTTACATGTACTCAAATTCAGGTAACTATCTTGTACTTCATTCCCACCGCTTCTTGTCACAATTTTGACCTATAAATGCATTAGAACTATTATTTTTTACTTTAAAAAGACCAAAAATATTCTTACTTTTTATCATTGGATGGGAAATAATGCATTTTCTCAACCTCTTCTTCACTATTTCCACACAGCGAACAAAGTTTTTGTGACATCTTAACTTCTAAGCCCTTCAAACTGGTCGGAATTCTAATAAAATTAAATAACTCTAGCTAAACAAAAAGTAATAAATAACGAGAAAAATAAAAATCAGATACAGAGCAACACAAACGTGAACCAAATATGGCGACAGGCGACACAGCAAATGTCAGATGGAATTGCAGCGCTGCTACCGCCACCTGCCTACACCTTGCGAGCTTTTAAACAAAGACATATTTATGAAGTTCCAATGTATCAGACAAAGGAGTCTTCTCAAGTTCTCACCGAACTAATTTTCCTATGCACTTGTGCGTCTCAGGGTTGTCTCTGATTATAAGAAAATGATAATCGATTTATAAAAAAATCGATTATAAGAAAATAGTAATCGATTTATATCGCACGTATTTTTAATAATGTAAATATGTTAATCAGTTGGTTTGTATTGTGAGGGCGGTCGTACGTAGGGTTGAAAATGAGAAAAAAAAATTATTCAAGTGTGTCAGATATTTTAAGGGGATATTGAGTGAACCTAAAAAAAGATCACTCAAGAATCTGACGATTCGGATGTGACGCAAACTCGCCGCCATTATCAAAAAGTGCAAAGAAAACAGCAGTTTTGAAATATTCTAGCGCGTCAGATTAAGATAAATACGGATCATGTTGATTTCCTAGATGTGTTGTCCCATAATCTGACGATTATCTGGAGGTATTCGCCTAATCTGACAAATTAAAAACATATTTTTTTTTTAATCATTGAACTTTATTAGTTAGGAAATAACATGCAAGAAAAAAAGTATATAGAAAATAGTTATGAAAAATCTAATTTTTTTAACATTTCTCTTTTCAATGATCATAATTTTTATTACTACGGCTTGTGGAAATCGTCGGATTATATATATTCTGTTATCCTTGAATTATTTTCTTCAAAAAAAAAATCAGCCACGCTCGAAAATGTCAAGATGACGTTTCTTTATAAGTTTGTAACCCTCCCACTTCCTTACGTCACTCGAAAATTGCCAGATTAGTGAAATATACACTTTTTAGTATGTAATCAACTCACCCTACCTTAATCTGACGCGCTCGAGAATTTCTGTTGAACAACTTTTTTTTAATAATCTGATCCTTCATCCTTATATAAGAGGCTCATATTTGGTGGTGGCACTCAACCGGGTACAAGGGATCCCCCTGTATGTTAATCTGCCGCGCTTTAGTGAATTCCGAAATCCCCTACTATAGGAGTCTGTACACAACACATGTAAGCTTATACGGATACACTCTCATACTGCTATAAAAATCCATATCTTTTTAACAAATCGGTCAAAAAATTCGGACTCATTGTAGGTATTAGTTTAAAAAATATATCGTAAGAACAGTTTTGGAGATATTCCGAAATGAATGCATGGCTTTCATACATAACAGATATCGACAATGTTGATTATGCACATTTTAATTGTTATAATTTCGTTTCACAGATGAAGAAAAATTTTAATTTTTCTTAGTTGCATAAATAACACCTTAATTAACCTTACTTATATTAAAATTCCATTTAATTCTTTAAAAAAAAAACGTTTTACGAGTGAACTACCTTAAAAGTTAACTAGGTCCATGAACCATTTACATCCGACATCTAGACATTTTTAACAACTGATATATCTTTTTATTGCTGGAAGATGGAATTTTTTGAAAGCTATCAATCGACTCGTAGTTGTAAAAGAAAGGATTGTGCAATTATTGGTGATTTTGGTTGCGAAGGTCGTATTGAATAATGAGGTTATTCGTCTGTTGAGCTAGCGAAATTTCGAGTGTGGTGAAGGTCAATTTTTATGAGAAGACACCATTTAATTGTTATACTGTTGCAAATGAATCAATTAATTGAGTGGGGTGTTGTATCACTGCAACAAAATTAATCCTATTGTGTCTCATTCTCTATTCAGTTGAAGAACACCCTCTAATCCTTTTATTAAGTGCAGGATCTGTTGTGGATTCAAGGAGGGATTTCTACTTTTTATAATTGGGGTTTGTTCAAGTGGAGGAGTCTCTTTAGTGAGAGAGTCGCATTCTGTCAGTAAGTGCAGGGATGTTTCCTCTTTTACCTGACAAAGAAGCGACGCACGGGTTCGATTTTACAATGCTCAGTGAGAAAACCACTGAGAGTTCTCAGTTGGTGTTTGCTAATGCTCACCAGTGCCATTGATCACTCGCAGTTGGAGTTCCCGAGATATATATTGGACTGGATCAATCCTCGTGAGCCATTTCAAATCCGCCCTGGACCTGTATCCTTGAATATTTGGGAGGAGGACCTTTCTGAGAAATGGACGTAGTTCACCAAAAAGCGGTAATTGTAATATTCTTGAACATGTCATTTTAGAATGAACGTTCTCAGAAATTCTAAATGACCTGCCTCTTGACCAAGAGAAAACGAACTCCTATTATTATTTCTTCTTCTTATCACGCCCTCTCCTGCCGAAGATTGGCGATCCAAATGGCAATTGTAGCTCTGGAAACTGCAGCACGAATGATTTCTGCAGACGAGCGGTCGAACCATCTCCTTAAATCTCTTAGCCATGAGTTCTGGCGTCTTCTTACTGATATTTTTCCCTGAACTTTGCCCTCTATCATGAGGCGTAATATTTCGTATTTAACACCTCTCATCGTATGACCCAAATATAGCATTTTTCTTTGCTTGATGGTTACTTTATATTATTATTTATATTATTATTACGAAAGATATTTCTATTACTGAATTGCAGAGCACGAGAGTAGATATAACACGGTCGTTCAACATTCAAAATTAGCAAACAAAATATGGAAATGACCGTAATAGAAATAAATAAAAAATTTACAAAAATGTGGACCACCAACCCACACCAAACTGAAATGTGAGGTTGAGTTTCCAAGAACCTCGACTTCTTCTTTTTTTTTGGTTCCTGAACTTCAACATACGTTTTGGTACGTTAATTGACACTCGAATACGCGGGATTTTACCTGAACCAACTTTCCTGGGAGCGTAAACAGGAACGCTTCCCCCTTCCCTGATAATCAAGAATACTGGTCCAGTAAGCATTAAAGCCAATCCCGCGAAATGGTACGAGTCCTACAAAGTAAGTGGCTGCTGCCTTCCTGCTACTCCATTTCCCTGTCCACCAGTATGGCCTGGTATCCACAGTTTGTAAACTGTGCTTTTTTCACTCAGTTTATCAAGTTTATCTAGGCAGTTCTAAGCCATCCTTAGGGCTTCACACGAGAGCGAAATTTTTCTCGTCTTGTCTCCTCTCGTTCTCGTCTTGAAAAAGCGAGACGATACGAGACGAGACTCTTTTGGAAAAATTTTGGGCGATACCGAGACCACATATGGTGCAACACGAGAGTCCCGTTTCTAGTCTCGTAAACATTTTTTTAATAAAATTTTCATTAGAAAAATAAGAGAAAGTCTACATTGTGTAAGATATTTAATAAAACGACACCTTAAATTTGATTGATTGATTCAAATTATTAAAATTAGATGTGAAATATCAATCAAGTTTCTACCAAATTCATAAAAAAAATTTGGAAAATTTATGAAACGATACCTCAACTACGCAATCATATTGTTTCGAATAATCATAAAATTAAGTTCTTGTATGATAGTATTTAGCGAGACGAGACGAGGCAACTTGTAAGGAGACGAGACCGAGACAAACGAGAATTGACGAGACCGAGGCAAGATTTTTTAAATTTTCGCCTTGTCTCCCTCCCTAGCCATCCTAGAACTCAGCGTCTTGATGGCTGCTTGACTTTCTGAGAAAATTTTAATGCCCATGATATTTCTTATCCAAATTGAATTGTGCACATATTTCTATTGCGTGCTGTTACTGCTACTTTCGCTGTTTCTGATCCATCAATACCGCCTGATAATATTTTATTTCCTGTTGGAATGACTGCATTCAAACAGTGAGGAAATAGAAATGTTGGAAATGTCAGAAGGTTTATGGTAAATAAGAATTTGGCTAGCCTTGGAAGACACATCCAGTAGTTTACTATTTTTTTTTTCGAATATATCCAGGATTTACCACCTGCGTATTTATGGATTAAGATGATATGAAATCAGCAAAAGTTGTGGGATATCGATTTCACCTAAAAATAGGTATCTGGAACGAAAATCCTGTATTTCGTCCATGAACTTTATGTGAAAAATTCGGGAGCGAGTGATGAGGTAAAAAAAATGTTAAGACCTAAAAGAAATTTTTGTAATACGAGCCTTCGTTTCGGAGTTCAGGTCTCTAAAGTTTAGAAATAAAATAATAATAATAATATATTTTTTTCACTACTAGCCTCTAAACCTAACTTTATTGACTTTTGTTGAGGTAGTAAAGTTGTTCATTATTAACCAAGGTAGAAAAATACAGAGCCTACTTGATTAGAACTAAATCTCAATCCATTTGACAGAATGTGAGGTTAACTCATGCAAATACAAAAAAGGGCCGTTCGGCAATTAACTCCGGAATGGAGAATGATAGTAGTAGAGCAGAAGCAGATTTCTCGTAGAGTAAAAGGATCATTTGTTACCGAACTATCAAACTGTCAAACGAGGGACATCTATCAAACGTCAAACTCAAACAAATGTCATTCGGTGTATTTATTTATGTATTTTTGTGGTTATATTTTAGTATTTTTATAAAATATGAATAATTATTACTTCGCAATCGTAAACTATGTAACCTAAAATGCGAATGAATTTTATTTTTTGGCTGGTAATCGAAATGCGCATATTCACTCCTTAAACCCCACCTCGCCGAGGTGGTACAAACTCTTTTTATAGCACTCCACAGTAAACGAACGATTAAAAGACTGCTCCTTTTACTCGTTCTGTAATAACCGAACGGTTTAAAGAAGGGAGGAGTGTACTGAGTCAATGGGGTAGCATTGCTGAACGGCCCTCATAATATGAAAATATTATAAACTGACGTTTGTGTTTTACATTTGACAGAAGCATGAATGATTTGATTTTTAAGAAAATTTTGAAATTTATATTCGATTTTTATTAGTTTTGAAAACTAATATTAAAAAAAATAAAATACTAGTAGTGAAAAAAATGCTATATGAGCCACGGTAGAAAAGTTTATCAATGTCTCGGATCCATTAAAGACCTCGAAGCTTCGCTTCTCGGTCTTTAATGGACCTCGACAATAATAACTCACTTTTCTACCTTAGCGCATAATTACTATATTGCTTCTAAGATCTTGCTCACAGCAACGAGTGGCTACATACATATGCAACTACATAATTTTTGTGATATAATTAGTCAACTTGACTGAAAATAATAAAACATTAGAAGCTTATTCATTTAATATAAATTATCTTGATTTGAGTATATTCCAGATGTATTGGCTTATCACCGTAGCTTCCTCATTTGTGACATTTTGCAAAGAATCTACATTCTGTAAACAAGATATTATTGAAGTTTGCTATTTTCTTATAAATTAAGAGATGTTATTTATTATATTGATTTGATTATAAATGTTTGTTTTTGCGGTGTGGTTTGTTTTATTTGTCAAAATAGAATCATATATTTTTGCCACGTCTCCTCAGACAGAGATTCGACTACTTTCCTCAAATACGTGTTTCGGGGTTTTTATAGATAACGGTTCGTAGATGGAGTTCCAATTGATTTGATAGATTATGCTCTCATGTATGTAAGAAATAAAATAGTTATATGCTCTGATTTTGATTTAATAAACAATAGAATACCAACAAAAACAATATGGAAGTCAACGATAACATTGACTACAACAAACAGCAGTATAAAAATTTGTCTAGTCGACAATAATGGAACTGTCAAATACTCTTACCACCAATATTCGCAATAGGAATAGAGAACGCGTCTCCCGTTCCGTCCAAACAGCTGTTCTGCTAGCTTAATGCTCTCTACAGAAATGTGTGGATGTAATCTAATAAAAATTAATACAATTTACGCTCAGTACTCTGCGAATATTAGTAAAATTTGATATCAAAATTTAATGAAAGTATGCAATTACTATACTAAACAATACAACCTATAAATAAACTCTTATTTATGCACTTTAAATCACTTTAGATATGATGCAAAATTTAACCCCAAAACTCGTGTTATAACAAAAATCCACAATTAATATTTGTGAATTCATCTCAGCTTTCTGAATACTGGAAACTCGTTCAGATTAATCAGCCAAGATTAATATATCTCGTACAAATACTTGAATACCAATGAAAAATTTATAGAGTGAATATCTCACCAATTCAGTAGACTCTACGTTGTAATTTTATGGTCAATTATCCACAACTCGTCTGCAGCTCTTCGACGATCTCGATGAATAGTTCCTCAATTGTAGGAACTCTTGTAAACTGCTCGATAGCACCTTGCTAACCACTTCTTCCTGGTTTTCTCCCAGAAAAAATTACCGCAAGCCAAAAAAAAAAATGTTACTCACCTTTCGCGTCCCCTGTACCCAACAACCCTTAGTTTGCCCTTAGCAACCCGTCTTGAAAATTTTAATTGATCTCTTCCAAGTACGTCTTGACGAATTTCGGTCACCGGATAACCTTCAATCTGAATTCTAATATAACCTCAAACCGAATAATACAACACGATAAAACTCATAACAATTACTTTTTTACACTTTTAAATTATTATAGTATCTAATTGATACACACTAGTACACAAATTTACCAGAACCAATTAACTTTTATTCTCGATTTATATTTAAAAATCAGTAAAAAATGATATTTCCCTCCATCTTTCTGAAGGTTGTCCGTGATCAGCTGACCACATTGCGAGGGATGACGTCACTTGGAAACGCTCTCTATTGCACTTCCTTTCAAAATGTTTTACCAACCCATATTATTATAATTAATCAGGTGAGTACTTAATTTTTCACTTCGACACTTCATGACATTTATACAAATTAGTTATTTACAATATTATTTTCCAAAATTCACAACATAAACAAAATCAGAGTATTAATATAACTTGTATAAAACATTATTGAAATCTTGTATTCAAAATTGAATCAATTTACAATAGTGACATACAAACATTATTTTCCTATTGGGTATACTATTGACAGTATACTTCAAATAATTGTTATTATGAATCAACCTTTGAATATTGAATGTCAACATCTGTCCTTACACAAAATATGCATACAGGTTGTATTAACATTGTTCACCAATAATTATAACTTTTACTGTTTCTATAAAATGTTTCAAATTTGTTTTAAAATCGTGACATCTTGAATTTGGATTGATACAATTGTATCATGAGTCCATAAAATCTATAATAATATATTGCGCT
This sequence comes from Lochmaea crataegi, assembly GCA_947563755.1. Taxonomy (NCBI): domain Eukaryota; kingdom Metazoa; phylum Arthropoda; class Insecta; order Coleoptera; family Chrysomelidae; genus Lochmaea; species Lochmaea crataegi. The sequence continues at coordinate 28,122,278 of OX387429.1, forward strand.
TCATCACAGTATCTATGGGTCACTCAAAAACAACATAATATAGAGGTGATTCCTTTTCTTGATTGTTACCTCCATATGGAGCAAATAATTTTGGGTCGATATAATAGGCTTATAGGATATCTGGCTTCATAAATCTCTCAAATGGAAAATGACCGTTATCCAACGTTGTGCTATAACCAATAATTGTAACTAATTATTGACTCTTGCGATTTCAAGTACCATTGGCCAAGACAAATAAGACAGATTTTCATTTATTTGAATGTATTGAGTGAAAATTTAAAAACATTGTAATTCAATTTTACTATTCCTGTTTCTAATCCAACAACAAGCATCAGCTGTATTTAAAGGTATTAAAAGTATTAGCTTCAAAAATTATAATTGTACCTTTTCAAGAATTTGTAGATATTTAAGTACCCAAACAGAAGCAGAAATAAACATGTTGCTAAGAGCCAAAGATTCAAACAGTTCAATTCTTGGGCACCAAGTATCGATTTTAGCCTTAGCCATTATAGGCAAAATATCTGCCACAGCCTGCTCACCCTTTTCAGAAATAACCGTAGCCATTTCATTAAAGAGCCCACTTGGGGTAAATGTCACACCCAAGTAAACATACTTATTCGTCATAGACACTAATTCATTATTAAAAAAATACATTTAGAGTGACGAAAACCTCCACGGCTGAACTGCATAATTTTAGTTTTCTTCAAGTTAACAGTCAAGTTATTTAATGCAGTATACTTTTGTAAAATATTCAATTTTTTCCCTTTTTTTTAAACTAACTGTTTCTCATTAATTCCCCTATTTAATGAAAAAACTAATTAAAATTCTAAGATATTATTGATAATTATTTCGATATTTGCATATCATCGTCAGAATGACAAAAGTAACTTGGAACACAATTACTAAACACGGAATAATATATTTCATTACGAATCCAGAATAGGCTTTTCCCGTGTGCGCGCGACGGGAAGTCGTGCAAGCATGGGAAAAGCATTTTTGGATGAGTAATGAACGATACTTTTCATTATACCTTTCTGAAACCAAAAACTAGTAAGTATTTACTATACTATACAGCCGTCAGAAGCAAACAAGAGGAAAATATGCGAACTAAAACAAAGGTCATCGCATCTAGCCAATCAGGAGCCAATGTTAACGATTGTACATTAGTAATTGTTAACATAATCGAAATAATATGACCGAATGATTTAATCAATATACATCAATTTTAGTGTCTGTATCAGCGTTGTCAGTGTAATGATAATTATTCGATTTTTAGACAATTTCGCTAAACGAATTGTTTTTCCAGTGTTTTGAAGAAAGAATAATATATAAAACAGCCATTGTTTTTGGAGATTTTCAATACTGACTAGGGTCGCAGACTTTTATTTGGACAACACTGTGTCCTTTTTGTAATTTTGACAAATTATGATCATTTGAATTGTAAGTTCGGATAATATTTATATTTACATCGGCTACACTGGACTGCATTCTATTTTCTATTTGATATTTGATGTCAGCTGTTATTTTATAATCTGCTTCTATATTTTTATACGTTCTTATTTGCTCCATAAATTACAGGACAATCAGTCTTTATTAAGACTAATTTGATAATTAACTTGACATAGTAAGGTATGTACAATAATTATAATTAATAAACATAACCTAGAATAACACACAATAACCAGCCATTTAATATTCATCAGGCCTATTATTGTTTGTTTTTCTCTCAGTTCAATTTTCTCCAACAAAATGTACTCAAAATCAAGGAAAACAGTCCACAGTGAAGCTCGCAATATTATTAAAAACGTTGTGGAATTTTTTGATAGACGGAAAGTTGCTGGTGTGTGGTCATTCCCTTTGGACAAAGCCACAGAATTAGCTGCAGCCGCAACAGGAAAATCAGTTACCTCCATGAAACGTATCAGAAAGGAGAAATCACTGTTGCAAGAAGGTGTTTTACTGGGGTCTCCTTCAAAAAAACAAAAAAGTGGTGGTACCAACAAAATAGAATTGGATGACTGTGACTTGGGTATTTTGAAACGAACCGTACATAAATGCTATACGGTTGATAAACAAGTTCCAACAATAAATATTCTGGTAAATAAAATGAAAAATAAAGTAGATTACTCTGGTGGTCCAGACACCTTAACAAAGCACTAAAAAAATATTGGATTTCAGTATAAAAAATGCCTCAATGAAAGAAAATTTTTGATAGAACGTAATGATATTGTAGCTTGGCGGGCTCGTTATTTAAGAAGGTTGAAGGATAATGATGCTCTGGGTCACAAGAAGAAGCCAATAACTTATTTGGATGAAACTTATATCCATCCATCATATGGCGTTAGTAAAAGCTGGCAATCGGAAGATGAACCCGGAGTGTATACATCCAACAGACCTGGTCAACGGTACATAATAGTATACGCTGGTGAACGTTATGGGTTTGTGAAGAATGGACTACTAATTTTCAAGTCAAAGAGCAAATCAGGGGATTATCACGATGACATGAACCATACAAATTTTATGAACTGGTTAGAAACACAATTAATACCAAACTTACCTCCTAATGGTATTGTGATTATGGACAATGCGCCCTACCACAGTGTTCAAATTAATAAGCCACCAACCCAATCTACTCGGAACCATATTATTAGAGAATGGCTTGAAGCAAATGGCATCTCAACAACAAATGATATGCTTAAAGCAGAACTTCTGGATCTCGTCAAATGTTTCAACCATTCTAAAACATACTGTGTGGATGAGTTGTTGAAAAAACATGGACATACTGTGGTACGGTTGGCGCCATATCACTGCGACCTCAATCCAATTGAGCTAATATGGAGTAGCGTTAAACATAAAGTGGCAATGAAAAATGTTTCTCAAAGTGCTGCTCAAATAGAACAATTAGTTCGAGCAGCCTTTGATGAAGTTGGTTCTTAGGAAATACTGCGACCATGTGTACCATATAGCTGAGGAAATGTGGAGGAATGATGGACTATTAGATGATGTGGTGGAAAATGTGTGTTTCACTGTCAACACTGGTTCATCAGATGAAAGTGGGAGTGATGAATACGAAGGTAAGAGTGATGAATATGAATGTGAGAGTGATGAATAATAAACTGAATAACATTTTTGTAAATTACAGTGTTTAATTTTGTTCATCTTTAATATCTTGTGCTATAAAATAACACATAAATTTATTACATGAACATATAAGACGTCCATGGTTCATTATTAGCTAAATAAACAATTTTAATGCAATACAAGTTGAATTTTGCTTGCAATCCAATGTCTTTTCAAAATATAATGTATAATACTCTCAATTAATGAAGGCATTTACAATTCTTTTCAATTGGAACCTCTGTATTAATATTTAATTATAAGTTTATATTAAATTAAAAAAATGAAAAATTGTTTTATTTGTGAACCCAACTGAATAAGTAATATCATTTACAAAAAATATAACTAGGTTTTACACATCAATTTTGTGATTAATATCATTGTTTTGGACTTAGAATGTAATTTGTTACATATGCTAAAGAAATATCTACCTATTTATTTTAGTAATTGGTTCTTTTGTAATGTGAAACTTAACAATGTTGTTGATTGAATAATAGTTTCTAATATCTAACTGTTGTGTTTGAATAAAGCAAATGAATTGAAGTAGAACAGCTTTTAATATTAATTTTATATATTTGACAAATCACACAAAATTATTGCCATACAGTCTTGTTTATAAAAACAACCAAATATATAAGTCTTAGCTAATTGATAGTGGTGAAGTGTATATTCCAATATTAACACTGTTATGCACTTTAACTTTCGGCTGTTGTTAAGAGAAATGAACACTGGAAAAAATGACATATCTAAATATAAGAAATTGGTCACACTATTAATTTGAATTAAACACAAAGTTAACAAATGGCTGGATTCGACGGTTCTACTCCAAAAGATCCTGATGTGTAAGCAGATAGATGTAGGAATAGGCTACATAACCAGTTCATATTTTGTTGCTTCCAATACAAACTTGACCCTTTTTTTACGACATTACTACAGTCATGAAATTTTAAAATATACATTTAGAAAAGATGGTAGTTTTATTTTTGGTCCAATACATATTTTTTTATTAATATTTAGGGTTGAATTTTTAGCAAGTTTGATTTTGTTTACATATATTTTGACAGTTGACACTTATAGTATCGATACTTGGTGATCGATTCAAAATATCGATTGTTATTACAAGAATACAACTACAGCGACATGGACACGCCCACCCAGGGCTCTTGTTTGGTTCTGTTAACTGTACTATAATTCAAGACACTGACATCTGCTGTCATAATACAATTGTTGTATAGTGTTGCCAAGGGAACTGAACAATAACGCATCTTAGCGCACAGGAAAACTTTAATCCGTGCGCCCGCACGGGAAAAGGTCATTTTCGGTACTCTTAATGGCATGTTAAGATAGCGTCTTTGGTGAGGCATAATGAAAACTAAATTTTTCAATAAACTCACTAATAAAAACGTACTCCTGTTTGAAGTAAATAAAATGTACGGTTTCGAAGAAATTTGAATTTTTAGATCGGAATTCGCCCCATTCGTGTCATATTCTGTTAAAATATACATTTTGTAGAAAACCGTTAAATGTCACTATTTATTGGTAATTCTGTTGTTTTGATACTACCACAGAGGATTTTTAATAATTAGTTACAAATAAACATGTATTTTTACAGAATATGGCGAATGGGATTCCTCTAAGCACACACTGATAACTGAGAATTCAAATTTCTTCGAAACCGTACATTTTAACTAAATATGAGTTGGTTTTTATTATTAAATCGATTGAAAAAGTAAGTTTTCGTATTCAGTAATTGTACAGGTTGTCCCTGTGAAAATTAAGGTTTATTAACCACTGGAAACAGCCTACCCCTAGATTTCTGTGCGTTATATAGATTCATTTATACCATGAAACACAAACACAAAATTTTATAGTGTTTCAATGTATAGTTTATGAATTATGTATAATCATAAGTTTTTATTTCTAAAGTTTAGAGGCCGATAACTCCGAAACGAAGGCTCGTATTACGACAATTTATATGAATTTCTAACATTATTTTTACCAAATCTACACGCTGTAGGATTCTTGACAATAAGTTCCGGGACACCCTGTATATGAATGGGGAATGATTCCCCGTTCGCCAAATGTATTTTAAGTGAAATTGACAATACTCTGTGACAGATTGAACAGCTATTCAATAAATAAATCAAGGCCCCATTCAGTCGAATATAACTTGAAGCTTAAGCATGCAAAGGGCTAATAGATAATTTCACACCTACAGATAGGCATTTTTAATATTTAACTTCACTTTCAATATTTTTTGTTCTTTTGTTCGAAAAGGTCTAAAGTACGTAAATAAATAAAATTATTATGCAAACATACGAGATTTTTCAGTGAGAATATTAGAGAAGCTTTTTAAAACAGTAATCTATTTAGTAATGTATAAAAGATAATAAACGCCAGACACGAAAAATCGTTATTATGGAATGCAGAACAAAGTTTCCGCTGCATTAAATGCAATTCCAAACAATAAACTTGACTTCCGAATTTGTTCATATCTCCTGCAGATATCCAGAGAATGTTATTATTGGAAGTTTCTCGGGTAAATATAGCGGCACATATATATCTAGGTAAAGAGAATTTCTCATTTTAAAGCAAGCCATTGTTGGTGGCTTTGTGTGCTCGAAAGTAGTATGAGCCAAATGCAGCGGAGGTCTGCCAATGCCAGTTAAGTATTTTCTTTAGAGGGCTGTATTCAGTCTTAGACTTATTTTGCTCTGACCTGCTTCACTGATTACTTGATGAAGAACTTATTGTTGGCGGATTTCTTGTTTATTTCCTTTTGTTAGAGGAATCGATTTTTCTTAGAGCTTTCGAAATAAATCGGACGAAAACAATATTTGCTACTTACATTTAAGACAATTCGTTTAATTGTAATTAGATAATGTTTATGAATTGAATTTAATGTTTGGACCCTTACTTTGTGGAATCTACTCATATTACTTTTTTAAATGAAACTAAGTGTTTCTAATTAATTCCACTATTTAATGAAAAAACTATTGAAAATCTAAGATATTTATAATTATTTCGATATTGACATATCATCGTCAGAATGACAGAAGTAACATTTTATTTGATACCCACTTGATGTTTAATATTTGGCTAGACCAAATAGTAAGTGACCTATCTTGTGATTGACTTAATATATATGAATAGAAAACAGAAGAAGATATGATTTTACAAATATTAAAGCTTAGGTATTATTAGCCCTATGGGGATATCCTCTAAACTTATTTAATTTGATGTTACCAATATGTTCTCTAAAAGTTCTCCAAAAGAGTGCATAACACTTGTTAAAAAATTACTAGAGGATAAAAATATCAATCCAGGAATAATATCAGATATACTTAATTTGTTTGTTGTATGTATTAATCAAAATTATTTTACTTTTGATAATAAGGTATATATTCAAAATATAGGTTTACCAATGGGAAGCCCTATATCACCAATTTTTGCAAACATTTTTATGGACAGTTTAGAAAGAAAAATCTTTGAATGTAACATTTCAAAAAATATATTATTTTGGTATAGGTATGTAGATGACATATTAGCTTGTTTTGTAGGTAGTGAACGACAATTAGATATATAGATTAGATATATTGTTCAATCATATTAATAATTTACATCCAAAAATTAAATTTATATTAGAAGTTGAAGAAAATAACTCAATCAATTTTTTTGATATTAAAATTCAAAGAGTCAATAATATACTTGATTTTTCAATTTACAGAAAACCCACACATACTGATGTAACTATACCATATAATTCCAATCTTGTTCAACAAATACAATTTCTTTTAAAACAGAAAACAATGTGAGTAAAATCTTGTTAAATGTAAAAGAAAATACCCCCATTGAAAAAGTCTGGAATATATAAACTTAAATGTCCAGAATGTAATGCTGTCTATATTGGTCAAACAATTCAAAATTTTTAAATAAGATACAATGAACACTCACGAGCATCCAGATTAAAACAGCCAGATAAATCACATTACGCAAAGCATCTTCTTGACACAAAATATTCATTAACACCTAACATAGAACTAGAAGTACTGCATTTTTGTGATAAGAAACAAGAACTAGATTTCCTTGAAGAACTAGAAATAAGAAGACACTTAAGAGACCCACAATATGAAGTTGTCAATGAACAGATAAATCTAGGGAGCTCTCCACTATTAAATTGTCTTCTTAAGTAACAATTGTAAAGATCAGCAGATATAGTTTTTCTTGGTTTCCTATATCATTGCACAGTTATACTGATCTTAAATGGGAAAAAGATATCCAGGATATCCCCTTAGGGCTAATAATACCTAAGCTTTAATATTTGTAAAATCATATCTTCTTCTTTTTTCTACTCATATATTTATATTAAGTCAATCACAAGATAGGTCACTTACTATTTGGTCTAGCCAAAATATTAAACATCAAGTAGGCATCATATAAAATATAACTTCTGTCATTCTGACGATGATATGTCAATATCGAAGTAATTATCAATATCTTAGATTTTTAATAATTTTTTCATTAAATGTGGAATTAATTAGAAACACTCAGTTCCATTTAAAAAAGTAATGTTTAGGAACGTTATAGTTTTTAAATTACATTGAAAAATTTTTACTGTTTTACGAGGGATGTCACACTTTAGGTGAATAGAAGACACTAGGAGGCTAATTACTCGTCATTCAACAATATTTTTGACACATTTATACACATTTATTGTGTACTTGAATATCAAGAGCTTTACTATATCATATAATACAATAAAAAACTGAGAATTTTTTCCCTAAAATCCTTAACTTGGCTGCGATAGTCACTTTTCTATCAAAAAAACGTTAAACTTGGTATCAAATATAGTGGTTTTTAATAATGCAACAGCAATTGAAGGAATTCAAATTAAATCTCTTATAATAATAATATAACCCCTATATCTTTGACTACGCTACACCAGTGTACGGAATATCATTTTATTGAAAATTGAAATAAGATAAAAGGGAGGAGGCCTCGGAAAACGAGCTCCCATTCATTTTCTAGACGATCGGCTCGTTAGTGATATGGAATTTACAAGGCAGGGAGAACGTCAACGAATAGAAGTATCTGATTCAGGTCTTTATCGATTTCGAATTTGTTAAAAAGTGTTCTTTTATATTTCTCTTGAAAATAATCAATTCCGATGGTAATTGTTGGTAGTAGTGTGTGTGTTTCTGTGTGTTCCAATTCTTTATACGTTAACAGAACAAAAATGGAAGAAAGAGATATAAAATTATTACAAAGATTTCGATGTAGATATAGTCACTTGGCGTTGTATAGGTTAAGCGAAAATAATGCTAAGCCTCAAAAGTTAAAATTTCCCATTTAGTACTGTGCATTTTCTCTCCATGATATTAAGTCGCGTACACATACAGCGAACGAAGGCGAATGAATTCGTTCGGAAGGATTTGGACGAATTTGTTTGGCCTTTGCTGATGAAATCGGCTTGCCGTCTACACTTAACGAACGAATTTTTTCGCGTTCATTCTCTTTGTTTCGCGCGGGTATTTTTATTCACCGGACAGTAAATATGGCGTCTGATGACAAATTAATAATTATTGCTAGTGCAGTGTGTTATTACTACGCCACCTCAACGAAAGAGAAAACGTCGTTGGAGGATGACTTCATTATTTAAAAGTAGGAATTCGTACAGAGACACGGATTTAATGCACGATTTAACAGCCAAATCCTTCACTAGCTTGATGTATACATTCAAAATATCAAAACAGCATTTTATAAGTGGAGACCTGAAATATTGCCTGGAAAGCAGGGACGTGCCAGTTGTAATAATGAAGCATCCAGAATTTTCGCAGGGATTACCCCTGTATGAAAATATCAAAAATGCTTTCAAGTTAAAAAAGATATTAATCAGGCATACAAATCATACATTCAAACAATAGAAAATGAAACTAAAGAGAATTCTCAAAAGTTTTGGGCATTTGTTAACACAAAAAAGGGACTATCTAGCGTAAAAAATAAAATGAAATATGATTCACCTGAGAACATTGTTAACTCCTTCGCTGAGTTTTTTAGCAAATCTATAATACTAGAAGTGATGTTACTATGAATAATGGTTGTATGAATGTTTCTCTCAGTTTGAGGAAAAACAAGTACTGAAAGTATTGAAAAAGTTGAAGCCAAAGATGACCACCGGACCTGGTCACATACCATCAATCATTATTAAATATTGTGCAAATGTCCAAATGTGCCAAATGTGCAAATGTCCTGTATATGAAAAAAGTCACCGCTTTGATAAATATAATTTTAGACCAATTACTATTACTTGTAATTTTGCCAAGGTGTTCTTTTGCAAGATTCTCTATATTCTTCAGTTAATGGGCAGATATCGGTACATCAACATGGTTTAATGAAAGGACGCTCTGCTGTTACGAATTTTTTACATGTAACTCAGGAAATAGCGCTAAGCTTTGATGAGCAGGTACAGGCTGATATTATTTATATAAACTTCTCAAAAGCTTTCAACCGACTTGATCATAATTTGTTCCTATACAAATTATTGAGGAATGGACTGTCTAGTGGTATGATGAACTTATTTTCTTCATACTTATGAAATCGGAAGCAATGTGTGGTATGTAGTGGTCACAAGTCTAAAGAATATTTAGCTCTGTCTGGGTTACCTCAGGGTTCTAGTCTGGGACCTTTGCTATTCAACAAATTTATTAATACACTCCTCACATAGAGTGTATTGTATCTGCAGCTAGCCGAACCTATGGTTTTATTGCAAAATGCTCACGTAATTTTAACGATATTACAGCATTAAAAAGTTTATATTTATTTTGGCTGTTCGTTTCGAGATAATATAATTGATGTTATTCATCTGTAATTTGTTATTGGGAAACTGTAAATTAGAGTACATTAAATGAATAGATAAATTCTAGTGGAAAGCTCTTTGTCGCTTTCGATAAATCGCCGCACTCAGCACACGCGTCGCGCGGCAACTTTTCATTTCAAGCGGCAAGGTAGCACTTAACACCAATAATTCACAAATAGCTATTATTGGAACGCGATAAAAAAGAGTCTGATTGATATTTGCCATTTTACAGGTCATTTTTCAGTTTTGACTAGCTCTTTAACAAGCTTAACCACCACGACTTTGAAGCAATACTGCAGATCTCTTTCCACTTAATAGTTTCATATAAATAAAATTAACACTCGTGAATATCCAAAATTAAAAATAAAAACGAAAGAAAATTGAAATTCCAACTTTGGAAGTCTATAGCTCGAAAACTAGGGTTTGTATTACAAAAGTATAAATGAAGTGCTGACATTATTTTGCTTTAACCTTCACGCTCCATTCTTGTACCGCACTAGGTATGTCAGAGGGTTGTCAGACTACAAGAAGCTTTAGGGCGCCACTTTCTTTTAGACATCGACGAAAAATTGAAATTAATTAAAAAAAAAGGAAGCAACTAAGGTGAGAAAGGTAGAAACAAATTAGAATTATGTCCTTTTCGAAAGGTGGACTGGAAAAGCTCTTGGACTACTGGAGATGTCTTGGAGAGGTTGTCCTAGTGATGAATTTAGGGCTGGAGGAATTCAAAAAATATATAGGTACCCTGGCTGGGCTTTTGGAAAAATATCTATTACATTATCCTGGCATGTACTAGCAATCCTAATGTCATCCTTGGGTTTTTGCCTAAATGAATTTAAAATTGGGAATAACAAAGCCAGTTCCCAGGGCTTTGTTACCTATGGAAGTTAGAGAAAAAAATATTACAGATATTTACATGATAGACGACGCCACTAATTTTAATTCTTGAAAAAAAATTAGAAAACATACAAATTATGAAACAGTTAACATACAACTATCGTCATCTGTCTAGGGATTTAAAAAAATTACTCAGGTACATTGGATAAAAGGTAAATTTTAGTTTCTGTGCGATGAATAAAACCATAAAACTATAAAAAATTCTAATTTACAAGATTATATAGAAGGGTTAGTAATTAAAAGTTGAAATATAAAATTACCAAATTAAAAACGTTGGTGAAGCCTTACAAATTTAACAAAATGAACCTGAATCCAGGGAGTAGTTCTTCATGGAACTTACTCCAGGAAAGTTACTCGAAGAAAATGTGAATTCCAGGAAATATTTAATCCATCACATGCCTAGGTTACTACAGGAACTGTTTCTCAGGGAAATTTACTCCAGGGAACTGTATAATCTAGGAACTGGATCCAGGGAACTGTATATCCCAGGAGCTTGACTTGCCCAGGAAGTGTCTGGGTCAGGAACGGTATATCCCAGAAATTTGTCTTGCTCTGGAATGTAATTCTACTAAAATCTAGATATTTCGAACTTATATTCTTAGGACAAATTTTACCACTATATGTACTACTGCACAGTTCCTTCCGCCGGAAACCGCTCTGTCCATATTTATATAAAATTTAAATATTTTAAATTACGCGGTCTAGTTAAAAACCGGAAACTATCATTATTGATTCTCAGTCCGAATACATTTATTGTGTATTCCACCAAAAGATAAATTATAGGAAATTTTCAACTACTTTTATATTTGAAATGTTATCGGCAAAGATAACGTTTCAATATTAGGTCTTTTGTATTTTGTATTTTGTCTCATGATCAGGGCTGGGGAGTTGAAACTGGCTAATAAGACATCAAACCGAAATTAAAAAAGGGTTTGCGATCTAAATCCTAGAAAAGACAAAACAGGTCGATAGACATGTTACAAACTTTATGGTAAGCTGCATTTTTCAAATAATAATAATAATAATAATGAAGGTGTTTATGAACAAATTTTTTTATAGTTACAAAAAAATAATAAAATTAACAGTCGGGCGAGGTTCAAACCATCCACTTGTGAAAGCGGGCGTCTGTTCTACCACCTAATCCTTTCATAATAGGTTGATGCTCGCCAAACTGACCTATATAGATACCAATGCCAAACTAGCAAAAATATGGTAAAACCAAACTGTTGGTTTTAGTATCTATGTAGGTCAGTTTGACATTAACATATTTTTGCTAGTTCGGCTTTGGTATCTGTATAGGTCAGTTTGACTTTAGCATATATGCTATTTTGGCGGGGCTACTTCTTGTTTTGTCTTGATAGGAATTGGGTCGCCATCACCATTGTCACCTTTTATCCATTTCCATGCGGTAGGATCCATGTGATTACCCAGCCATTCAGGTTCCTTAAAAATTTAGGAAAAAGATTGAAGTTTTAAAATTTTTAATGCGTGTTATCGGTTTACCTGATAATAAACTCTCAGTAAATGTTGTTCTGCAGATTTTTCGGTAGGAGACAACACCGCTAGATTAAATTGGCTTGACTGTCCCTGCCTTGAAGTTATTCTATGATACATGAAGTACCGAAGTTCGTCTAAACTTTTGGATTTTTTGGCATTATACAATTTCAGAAGAAACTCGAGGCCGGGTTTAAAAATATCTGGTTTTAAAGTGCCTTTCGTATAAAATGAAGTTAGCGTTTTGAACAATTGAGGATACTTCTTTAAAGTAGACAAGCAAGCTTCTTTGCTCTTGCCAAACAGAAACGATGTTGTGTCACATCCCGAAACTGCACGCAAAAACAAAATTTTGTCTTTAACTGGACCAAGGCAATTTTGTAGTTTCGATATATTTGTAAATCTATCATATGTTCCTGATTTGCCAGGACGAAGCAAATACAAGTTGCCTTGGTTGCAATAGTGTAGTGCCAAAACCATTATATCTTCCGAAACTAGGGTCACAAACTCATGTTTAGAGCATATTGTGGAGCATCAGTTTCATTGTCACGAGGTTCTTGTTTTTTGAAAATTTAATAACTTAAAATAAAAAAATAATTTTGTGGTTTATATATAATAAAAAACTTTTAACGTTTTAATATTTTTTTTTACTAAACAAAAAAGTACTCTCTATGTTTTTTTGTGAAAAATCAATTTACTGAGATATTAACAAAAAATGAAAAAAAAACAATATGGCCGCAATTTTTTTTTTACTTGTCATACATTTACCAAATGGGACTTTTGGTATGTTACAGTACAAGTCACTATGTACCAAAACCCAAAACTAGCTTGTCTCTAATTTGTTCAACCTCACCCTATTGTAAGTTGCCAAGTTTACTGAGCTAAAGTGACTAATTCCTCAAATGTAATTGACTTCATGAATAAAATCAATAATTCTTAACTCGTTTAAATAAAGGAAATGAACGTTCACCGCTTGCATTGCAAATGAGCATTACAAGAAATATTCTTGAAATAGTTTCTACATTATGAAATGTAGACTGCAGTCCATCAATAATTATTGATAATTTATACATCTCGACAATATCGCATGCATTTTCTTTCATTTGTATATTTCATCAAATGAAGAAGTTCATCTTTAATTTTGAATTTCTCAAAACATTACTATATACAGTGCATGGATCGTCTAGATATCTCAGATATGAGTCCATCACGAATCACATTATGTGTGTTGCTTACCATTGAAACGTTTGCCAATATCAGATATTTTTCACAAACAGCAATTTTCTTCTCCTTATTTGGCCCTGTTAGTAAATTCGCTCCGTTCTCAATGCCTCGAAATTTGTCATTTATCATATACGAAATTGAGAAGATTTGACGATTTTGCATGAAATTGGCAAATTTTTGCTTTCTTTTTTTTTCAATTGTCATCAATACACACTGTTAACGTAGGATTTTGGAAGATACTGTAATTTGCTCACAATTATTATTTCATAAGCTCTTATTCTCAACTCAAATTTGTGGGCAACAAAAATTTAATTGTTTTGGTTCTTGGTGATCAGACAACCTATGATTCTGAGGCGCCAGACAAAAGCCTGGAAGCCGGATAGGTGCGTATTTTCCGGCCGGATACTGGATAGTCAATACTCATGAAATTTATTGAGATAAAAATAAAATGATACTTTACGCGAGCGTATAGGTATGATTCAAACGGCAAAGGCCGTCCCCGCGAACTCGCAATTCGTAACAGATCGAAAAATGTAAAGTTTCTCCAAAATCAGTTGCAGAAGCTGAATACATTTTTCTTTCGACTGGACATATGCTGATCAAAGGAAAAAGTTGGAAAGGGAGACGAACCCATGCTTTAATTTTTTGAATTGATTTTAGATAAACGTCAGACGAAAGTTCCACTGACGAATTTTCGGATATCCTGCCAAACCATTATCCATTAGATCTTCATTAAATGTCCTCAGTTTTGAACACACATGGTCAAAAAATACCAAAGAATTGTAAAGCATTTTTAGAGGTGCTTTAATCGGTGTAAGATGAGTGTATTGAAACTTAAAAAAAAAGAGTTATTTTGATGATAAACATCTCTTTAAGCTTCTATTCTTCCACTAATTTCAAATATCACATCGTTTTGTCTTTTATTAAAGAAGTTTATCACTTTCATCCCCTTTTTTATCAAAACTGCTCCTCTTGAATTGAAATATTTAATGTGGTTATTCTCCTAGAAACTGTAAATGACCTTAATTGGTTTTTCTCACTAAAAGTTCGAACTTCTCGAATAATTTTTAAAAAAGTTCCACCGAAGAAAAGTTTCTCGGTTCTTTTCAAATTGATTTTTCCGATGGGTGCTTATATAATTCAGATATACGCTCATCCAATATAATCATATTTCGAAATCATTTTCAACGACAGGTCTAATTGTGATGAGGAAAGATTCAGCACTTCAAATTAAGCGAAGGTGTATTACAAGACATGAGCATGCATGCTATGCCAGTGTCTCGAGGGTCTTAAAAGTACGTTTATTATTTGCTTTATCTTCGGTCGGTAGAGACATGTCAAAGCTGGAGTTAATTATTAAATTCTCAAGTGGTTGGTATAAATGCACCAATGCGTTCGACAGTGTGTTCTGGAGACGATTGTTCGAAATTATTCAGTTGACTATATTATATCATACAGTGTGGAACAGCCAAAAGGACATTGCAATTGCAATAGCAGCCCTGTAAAATCTAGTGGATATGAAACAAGATTGAACACTGCTTTTTCGCGATATCAATATCCAGTAGTTCGAAATTGGTGGATTAGATATACCATGAATGGAAATATTTGTTTTCCCTCACACCATGTCGTGATTCAACATTCTTATTTGGTCAAACAAATAGTAAGTCTATGATAACAGCGAATCACAAAACAGACTAGCAGGTAGAAGTGAAAGTTCATGAAATGACTTTGAATAAAAAAAATGAGCTTCCAAACCCATCCACCTGGAGCGCCAGCTCCAATCGATTTGTCGAAATAGGCCTGGCAGCTAAGGTCTTTAACCCGAAAAAAAAAATGTTAAAATTGTTGATCTCAGCTGTTGTCATTGAGAAATAAATATTTTTGTCCACGACTACTTGATAATGTTCACAATTCACGTGTGATTTTTCAAGTACAATGACGTTTATTCTTCACTAGTGAATAATATGTGTGGATAATGAACAGGTCACATGACACGAATAGATAGGACTGTTATTTATACACAAAAGTCGCAATATAGCAAATAAAAATACCACCGCATCCAGGATTCGAACCCTACGCCTACAGTTCCTCATTTTCGCAGCAACACCTCCATACCACTCTGCCACGAAGACATGATAATTTATCATCTAAGCTGTTGTATATGAAGCTTTATATCCCTTTCAGACCCAAATTTTTTTCTCCGATCAAAAAAATTATTTTTACATTTAGTAACTTTAGGGGGTTACTAGGTACGAAAAAACCGGATTTTTGAATTTTTAAGTTTAACAGCTAACGATTGACAGGATGTCCATCATAGTGGACATTGGGGCTATATTGAATAGGGGGAAAAAAGTTAAATTGCATTTCATTTTAATTCCAAACTTACAAAGTTACAAAGAGTGAAAAGAATCGAAATTGTTCTAAAAATTATCTTGAATGGAAATTTTTAAAACAATTTCGATTCTTCACAAAGCAAAGGTGTATCTTACACTTGATACAAAAAACATGCGTTGTCCCTTTACATGATAATTGTTTACACCTTGTTGCTTCCTTTTCATCGTCGTACTCAGGAAAATGATCCACCATATCTTGCTGAATTGCTCTTACTTCTATTATTTTCCGATTTTGCGTCAGAGGTGAATTTTCACAGGAGCCTTTCGGTCGACCAACACTTCTCTTTATTACGAGGTTTCTCACCGAAATCAAAGATTCACCAATATGTAATTTGAACTCCAATAAATCCATTAACTTTTTTGGGGAGTGTTTACATTATGTTTCCGGTATTCCAACCAACTGTTTGCACAAGCTACATCAAAGGCATGGAAAATAACTCGCAATGTCCACTTTCTGGACTTAATGAAAACCCGATAATACGATAAAAGCTGGTCCAGAAGGTCAACACCTCCCATAGATTTATTGTAGAATTTTATTGACTCTGGCCCCTTTATGTTTATAAACTTTTTTTCCATTTTATCCCATCTTGCCACGATATCTTCTCTGCCTTTGCCAACAAAGTTTGAACCAACCGTCACAGGTTTGTTCATAAAACAACTGTTTCCTCATTGTTGACTACTTCTTCACTGTAGCCTCGCTACAGTCTCATAATTTTAGCTTACCTTAGCAAACTCTGCGAACTCAACTATTTCTCTATCAACTCCCGTACTTTCAATTATTCTTGTTTCCTCAACTCTCTCAATTTCCTCCTTATCATCACTTCCCCAATCAGATCCATTTTCCAAAGAACTTAGGATACTATCTGTTTGCTTTTCGACCTCTTCGTCATCAAATGCAAGCGATAGTAACAATTCCTGATCATTGGGATCATTTAAGTTAGAACCTGAAAAAAACTAAATTTAGGCCCAATGTCCATTTCAGTGGACACTACTTTCCAAACAAATGCTTTTCTAGTATGTAACAAAGTTATATATTTTTTTCAAATTCACAATTACTTTTAATGGTTATTCTAACATGCCTTTAGCTTTTCAGTTATTTATTGCAAAATTTTATATCAAATAATTGATTTTTTACTTACAATGTGGTTTGCTCCTTGACGCCACCATTGCACCTAACACAACAAGGAATTGAACTCAACAGTTACCAAATTTAGACTGATTTGTTGTCACATAAACATCTACGAACATCGACAGAACCTACCAAACAGATGGGTAACGCAACCAACAATACAAAAAAAGTATTACGGGCTGCCCAAATCTATGTCCATTACAATGGACATTGGGACTGAAAGGGATATCCCAGGTTTTTATCTAGTGTTCGATGAAGCATATCAAAACTAAAAAAGTAACATTTTAAGAGTACAAAAATTTCAATTACTATACTGAGTTGAAACTGAAATTACTAGAAACTTCAATACAATATGGAAAGCGAATCATGCACTGAAATGAAATTTACCCCGAGAAACATAAGAAAAGCAGCACAAATAATGTTATATGATAGCCTATAATTCCTTCCTGAATTGAACAAAACAGGAAAAAAAATTCATCCATAAACAAGTAATTATTATTCGTGGACAAAATATAGTATTCTACTCGCATATAATGGCTATTATTCATCATTATGTGTTTGTTGAATAATATACTATTATATCTCTATAATGCAGCATATGTTTCTTTACTTGTTAATTTTCATCTAAAATCGTTCAGTAGTAATAACCCAAGGACATTGATAATTGTTCGAAAAAATTTGATAACAGATTTCGAAAGCAGTGCATTTAATTTTTCCGGAAAAATTCGGAAATACGAAAGTGGAAAAAATCCTCGTCTTCGACTCGGTTTTTTGAAACCACTCTTGCTCATGCTATTTGTTAAAACAAATTACTTAGAAACGGGTGTTCCAATTTTTCCACAGGAAAAATTAGATGCACGAGGGATATTTGGTAAGATTATTTCCTGATTTAAATAAACATTTCATTTTAATACAACATTGTTTTAAATTAAAATAATAAGAACAATAATTAATAAGAACAATATTTTTTCGATTTTTTTTCCGGAAAAACTGCTGACAGCTAAGTTGACAGTTGTTAAGTAATTTTTCCACTTAAAATTTATATTCGACATTCCAATTCTTGATAGCGATTGGTCAAAATTAATAGGAAGGAAATAATCACTAGTAATACCACTAGTGGTCAAATTATTTCCGGAAATTTTTTCGAGCTCATGCATATATTGAAATAATTTTCTAAAAATATTCATGAGCGAGAAAAATTCCGGATTTAATTTGACCTCGTGTGGTATTCGGTAAGAAAATTCCACACCAAATTGTGTATGAAAATCAAATAATTAAAATTTATTTTTCGATTTCCAACAACGTAGATTTTTGACGTTTGAGGTTTGGTAGACTTGATTATTTAGTCACCATGGCAACTAAGTGAAACCCTAACCTAAAAATTATTTCAGTTTTGAAGCTGTCAAGCGGCACGACGTAAAAAAGACCTTTAAATTGTTGATTTCTACTCGTTGTAGTTGCACGAAAATACCGATCGGCGCCTAAATTCACTTATGGTTGATAAACGTATGCGCACAGACAAAGCATGCTGAACATCCAGACAAATCAGGTGTTCAGCCTGCTTTGTCTGTGCGCTTACGTTTATCAACCATAAGTAAATTTAGGCGCCGATTGGCGCCAGTAACCAGCGAGCAGGTAACCCGCTTCCTTTCTGTCCATACTTGTTATAATATAAACAACATGATTAAGTGATGGGTCTTGATAGGGAGTTGCGTACGTATTCGGGAGTTAAGGTCTTAATCGGGTACTAAGCGTTTTAGCTTCGCGTTCATTTTTAAAATTGGGTTCAAAATTTTGCAATATTCCCAAAAAAAATTTTTTTAAATACTTACCTTAAATTATATAAATCATCAAAAATGTGGCAGAATATTCATATGTTTAATATTATTGAAGAGTCTTGTGCAAAATAAGTCTTACATCGTTCTCCAACGGTCTTTGAGCTCATTGTGAGGTAAGTACAGTTACGTCTAGTGGGGTAGTTATGTTAGGGAAAAAGTATATTTATATTTCTTTTGGAGATGTTTATAAGAATGTTTTGGCAGTATAACTGTCTCATGTCAAAGGAGGTACTCTTAGTAAAAGCGCATCGCTGGGGTAAATCACCTTTTTAACTTCCCGCTAAGAAAATCAATGATTCTTCCCAATATTTTCGAAAAATCGGGAAGATATTGTTTTTACCCCGTTTTAAAAAAATCGAGGTTCCAACAAATCTCGACGTTTTGAAGCCCTAAGAAGCTTTCCTGACTATTTTTACGATGATGTCCGTACGTCTGTATGTATGTATGTGTGAGTGTATGTGAGTGTGTGTAAGTGTGTGTATGTGTGTATGTAAACCTCTTATAACTTCTGAACGGCTTGACCGATTTCATCGCAGTTAGTGTCATTCGGAAGGGCTTCGCCAAACTTAGATTTCCTGTGAGTTGGAACCAATTCGGATCGGTATATTTCGAGAAATTGCAAAAAAAGTGAAAAAAAAGTTTTTTTTTTTATTTTTCCATAATATCTCCGAATTAGCTGAACCTATCGACCTCAAAAACTAATCAGCTCTTAACCTTGAAAACCCGCATCGATCGCCACCAAGTGTGTCAGAATCGGTTGATGCGTTCGTGAGATATCGTTGTCGAAAAAAATCGAAAAAAAGTGTTTTTTGGAATAACTCCGAAATGTTTCATCTGATCAAATTTTTCATAGAGCTTAAAAAACTACATCGATCGCCGCCAACCGTGTGCAAATCGGTTAATTCATTCAAAAGTTATAGCGGTTTGGAAATTAAAAAAATCGTGTTTCATCGAACTTTGATAAGACTTTTGAGCTGGAAGAGCTCAAAAGCATCGAATAGCTTTATCTTTGAGCTCGGAGAGCTCACAATAACCCAAAAATTAAATTTTCGATCTCAAAGAGCTCAAAAACATCGCAACTAGCGACAAAATCGCATGCGTTTGAAAATTTAATTTAGCGGGAAGTTGCAGGGATGGCCTTTAAGGTCAACCGATTTCCAGATTTTCTTAACAAGCATTACTGCATATTTTCTAACGGTTTCAAGTGGCAATCTGCCACACCACCCCAACCAATAATTCCATACGTAAGATGCGACTGTATCAGTGGCAAATATGAAGTTTTCAACTGGGTTTCATCTGAAAGGTCGCGTAAATATTTAAATTGATGTATCTGAGTTTATTGGTAATGTTCTTAACTTATGAATATCATTCCAGAAGCCTATTGAATAATAATATCTGAATACTCAATTGATGATTAGAAACAACAAATAATCTTTTGAAGAGATGATGTCTTTAATTTTCTTTTTGATGATATTATCACTGGAATTTGAATTCAGTCACAGGTTTAAGAAAAGGTAAATGATGGATTATTATTAGAAACAACAAATAATATTTTCAAGGATTAAGAGAAGGAGGTATATTTTAGGTAAATAATCCTTTGAAGAAATGAGGCGTCTTTAATTACCATTTTAAGTACCGCCAATTTTTGTAAATATAAATACTGATGATTGAATCAGTTTTAATCAGTGTGTGATCAGTTTTTAAAATGAAGTTAGTTTCGAAACGTGGTAAACCTTTGTATAGTAGCAATGGCTACTGCTATGTCTTTGACAAGTTAAGTGGAACAAAAAAATTTTGGCGCTGTGAATTTGAAAATGAAGGTTGTAAAACCAGAATTCATACCATAGATGGTATCATTGTGAATAAAATACATAACCATTCACATGACAGTAATCCGGCGAACTTAGAGAAAAGGATGGTTTGCGATGCAATGAAAACTCGTGCTGCTGAAACGATGGAGGCAACGTCGCAAATTAATAACTTTTGTCTGAATGAAAACAATTTGTCGCAAGCAGCACAGGCAAATCTATCGAAATCAAATGCTTTAAAAAAATGATTCGCAGGAAATAAACGATGTTTTAGTTGCACCACCAATTATTTTTTTTATTATTTATGTGTATCCCTCTTATAAACTTTAAGTTTTTTGGATCAATCCGACCACTGGTTCGTCGATGGGACATTTTCTATTACACCACCATTGTTCTACCAAGTATATGTCATAATGGGTAGAAGATGGGGTGGAGTGCATCCCGTAGTTTATGCACTTCTCCCAAACAAACAATCAGTAACATATACTAAATTGATAGATCTTTTAAAAAGCTTTCAACCTAACCTACACCCGAAGAAAATCTCCTGCGATTTGGAATTGGCAGCCATCAACGCTTTCAAGGCAGCTTTTCCGGATGTGGAAATAATGGGAAGTTTTTTCCATTTTTGTGAAAAACATGCGCAAGCATTTGGTAGAGTTGCATCTTCTAGGAAGATACAATACAGACGCTGATATTGCGCTTAAGGCGCGGATGATTACATCATTATCATTTTTGCCGACGAACCATTTGGACGAAGCTATAGAGGAATTGTCAAATGTGCTACCTCAGGAGCTAGAGCCCCTTTTACAGTGGTTTGAGGACTCTTATATTGGACGTCCGAATAGGAGAGGAAATGGTCGCCGACAGGCAATATTTCCTCCAGAGATGTGGTCAGTACACAATCGAGTCCTGACAAACACGGATAGGACAAATAACCACGCCTAGGCGGCACACGGGAGGTTGCAATTACAGCACAAGTACAAGCAATTTAGTATAAAAAAACTCGATTTTTTGCAGTTTCTAATAGGGAATTTCAACAATATGCATTCATTCAACAATATAAACCATTTAAGTTTGGCGCCCATAGGTCTCGCTCCCAACTGTCCAGGCGCCCAAAAGTCCCGCGTCCAAACGGCCACGCCCGATCGGCCGCGCCCAAATGTCCTAGACCGAAATAATTAATCCATCACAACTGTCAATGATATTAAGGTAAGTATCAAATAAACCAATAATTTGAGTACAGAAAGGAAATGCAAAACAGAATAACAAAATGTGTTGTTTAAAAATTGCAAAGCAAACAAGTTTTTTTCTTGAAATACAATTAATAGAACATTTAACACTTAAATAGGGACCGTACTTGCACTTTCAAAGCGAAGTATCGTTCCACAATTAATTGTTATTTTTGTTGTCAAATAAATGTTTCTGCTTTATTGTTACACCCTGTCTAATTATGACTTAGACCGTTAGAAATCATTTTCTACGGGATTTCTAGCGACGTATCACAAGTAGAAGGTTGCCATTTAAATTTTTGTAGGTGGGGTAGGTGGGGCATAGGGGGTTGATGGGGGTGCGTTCTCTCTCATGTCATTTTAGTTCCCCCTCTCTACCCTAGAAACCATTTTGAAATTTTTTTGAAATCTCTTCTCGTTCACGAGGTACCTACAGCCCATTGTAAGTTTTAAAATTGACATCCTGTACAATAAAACCACAGCAACGCGGCATTAGCTAATAAATAATATACTAATTTAAGATTTCCTCTATATTATGAAGGTCATTGAGCTCACGCCATAAGTTTCACATTTTTTTGAAAAGAGTACTCTGTGTAATTTTTTTACAGTTGATCTCCAAGAAAATACATAATTTTTACTAACTAATGTTAAACAATAGATAACACAATTTTATTTATTATTTATGTTGTGTCTCTGAATTTGTTCTCAAAAAATTAGGTTTCAGACGCACATTGTATAAATTTCTTTGCCAACCACACGCCAATGGAATAAGTAATCCTTCTCGTGACGCCATGTCAGTACCTCCTTCATACAAAAACTGAATGTGTCCTGAGGCGAACTTTTTTCTTCTGCTTGTTTAACAAAAGTTTAAAATGTATAAAGGAATCTCGAAACGAATAAGATATTTTAGAAAGTTTCCTTTTTTAAAAGACTTTTTCCTTTTCACACAAGTTTTCACGACCCGATAGTGAGCATACGATACTATTTTACCGCTTTTTAACGTTGAACCAATAAATTTTTGAGAATTTGCAAGATAAAAATATTCACTTAACTATTTTTCATTGGAACACTGCAACTACATTCGGTGCGGATATTAAGTATTAGCCACCCTAGGAACCTCCGTTATTTATTTATTTATATAATTGGAATACAAACAGGACGAGCCCAAAGCAGTATTCCTAATATTTGTTACAAAACACGTTAAATAAACTAACATTAAGAGTAAAACAGATATTGTAAAACTACAGTATTAATAAATATCAGAAGAAAAAAAAAGTAGGAACATTTTAAAACTATAAAAGCAGGCTACCATTAACAATGACCCTAATCAGCTTGTCAAAAGTTCTCAGAGAAGAAGAAAAAATATCAACTGTGGAAAGGTCATAACAATATTTATTATAAGCTTTACAGCAACGATGCAATGGGGAATTTAGATAATAATTGGTATTTGCTTGGTTCGTTATGAAGGTATGTTTATTTCTTGTATTATATGCTGGTACCAAAAATGATAAAGAGCTTACAATGGGTGAGGAGTCTATTAAACCATTAACACATTTAAATATAAATTTTGTATCGGCAACTATTCGCCTCTTCTCTATAGGAAGAATTTTAAGGTTCAGTCGAACAGTTTGTTTATCTGTACAACCTGGACAACATTTCTTCATTGCAAATCGGATAAAATTATTTTCAACGACGGATAATCTATTTATATGGACATCATACTGCGGATTCCAAATGACCGAAAAGGATATTAATACGCTATTAACATAAGCCATATATAAGGAGCGAAGGGTTTGTACATTTTCAAAATCGAAAGAAGTACGCATTATAAATCCTAACATTTTGTTGGCTTTCTTTGAGATATATTATATGTGTTCGTCAAACAACAACTTTTGATCGAATATAACACCTAAATCTTTTACTTGAGTAACACTATTAAGTTTTTTATTATAAATAGTATATGTACTTTTACAGATATTTCTATTACGAGTAAAAGTAATCTGATGGCATTTTTTCAAATTTAAGAATAAGTTGTTATTTTCACAATACGTTTGAAGTCTATTGAGAACTTCCTGTAGAAAATTTGCATCATTTGGTTCCTTTATAGGACGATACACTTTCAAATCATCAGCATACATCGAGAATTTACTAAATCTGAAACATTGTGAAATGTCATTAATGTAAATATTAAACAATAATGGGCCTAAGTGAGATCCTTGAGGTACTCCTGATGTAATCTTAATAAACCTTGAACAAAACTGTCCGATGGTCACAGATTGAGTTCGGTTGGTTAAATAAGTGCTGAACCATAATAAAAGATTGCCATGTACCCCTATGTCCTCAAGTTTTTTTATCATTATATTATGGTCAATTTTGTCAAACGCCCTACTAAAGTCAGTATATACCGCGTCAACCTGTAGATGTTTATTTAAATTTTCTAAAATGTACTCACTACAGTTAACAGAACCAAACAAGAGCCCTGGGTGGGCGTGTCCATGTCGCTGTAGGTGTATTCTTGTGATAACAATCGATATTTTGAATCGATGACCAAATATCGATACTATAAGTGTCAACTGTCAAAAGATATGTAAACAAAATCAAACTTGCTAAAATTTAACGCTAAATAATAATAAAAAAATAAGTATTGGACCAAAAATAAAGCTACTATCTTTTCTAAATGTATATTTTAAAATTCCATGACTGTAGTAATGTCGTAAAAAAAGGGTCAAGTTTGTATTGGAAGCAACAAAATATGAACTGATTATGTAGCCTATTCCTACATCTGCTTACACATCAGGATCTCTTGGAGTAGAACGTCGAATCCAGCCATTTGTTAACTTTGTGTTTAATTCAAATTAATAGTGTGACCAATTTCGTATATTTAGATTTGTCATTTTTTCCAGTGTTCATTCTTAACAACAGCCGAAAGTTACAAGTGCATAACAGTGTTAATATTGGAATATACACTTCACCACTACCAATTAGCTAAGTCTTATATATTTGGTTGTTTTTATAAACAAGACTGTATGGCAATAATTTTGTGTGATTTGTCTAATATATAAAATTAATATTAAAAGCTGTTCAACTTCAATTCATTTGCTTAATTCAAACACAACAGTTAGATATTAGAAACTATTATTTAATCAGCTACATTGTTAAGTTTCACATTACAAAAGAACCAATTACTAAAATAAATAGGTAGATATTTCATTAGCATATGTACCTAACAAATTACATTCTAAGTTAAGTCCAAAAAAATGAAATTAATCAGAAAATTGATGTGGAAAACCTAGTTATATTTTTTGTAAATGATATTACTTATTCAGTTGGGATCACAAATAAAACAATTTTTCATTTTTTTAATTTAATACAAACTTATAATTAAATATTAATACAGAGGTTCCAATTGAAAAAAATTGTAAATGACTTCATTAATTGAAAGTATTATACATTATATTTTGAAAAGACATTAGATTGCAAGCAAAATTCAACTTGTATTGCATTAAAATTGTTTATTTAGCTAATAATGAACCATGTATGTCTCATATGTTCATGTAATGAATTTATGTGTTACTTTATAGCACAAGATATTAAAGATAAACAAAATAAAACACTGTAGTTTACAAAAATGTTATTCAGTTTATTATTCATCACTCGCACTTTCATATTCATCACTCTTACTTTCGTATTCATCACTCCCACTTTCATCTGATGAACCAGTGTTAACAGTGAAACACATATCTTCCACCACATCATCTAATAGTCCATCATTCCTCCACATTTCCTCAGCTCTATGGTCCACATGGTCGCAGAGTTTGTTCCATTCCGAAGAACCAACTTCATCAAAGGCTGCTCGAACTAATTGTTCTATTTGAGCAGCACTTTGAGAAACATTTTTCATTGCCACTTTATGTTTAACGCTACTCCATATTAGCTCAATTGGATTGAGGTCACAGTGATATGGCGGCAACCGTACCACAGTATGTCCATGTTTTTTCAACAACTCATCCACATAGTATGTTTTAGAATGGTTTAAACGTTTGACGAGATCCAGAAGTTCTGCTTTAAGCATATCATTTGTTGTTGAGATGCCATTTGCTTCAAGCCATTCTCTAATAATATGCTTCCGAGCTGATTGGGTTGGTGGCTTATTAATTTGAACACTGTGGTAAGGCGCATTGTCCATAATCACAATACCATTAGAAGGTAGGTTTGGTATTAATTGTGTTTCTAACCAGTTCATAAAATTTGTATGGTTCATGTCATCGTGATAATCCCATGATTTGCTTTTTTACTTGAAAATTAGTAGTCCATTCTTCACAAACCCATAACGTTCACCAGCGTGTACTATTATGTACCGTTGACCAGCTCTGTTAGATGATTACACTCCAGGTTCATCTTCCGATTGCCAGCATTTACTGACGCCATATGATGGATGGATATAAGTTTCATTCAAATAAGTTATTGGCTTCTTGTTGTGACCCAGGGCATCATTATCCCTCAACCTTCTTAAATAACGAGCCCGCCAAGCTACAATATCATTACGTTCCATCAAAAATTTGTAGCATTTTTTATACTGAAATCCAATATTTTTTAAGTGCTTTCTTAAGGTGTCTGGACCGCCAGAGTAATCTACTTTATTTTTCATTTTATTTACCAGAATATTTATTGTTGGAACTTGTTTATCAACCGTATAGCATTCATGTACGGTTCTTTTCAAAATACCCAAGTCACAATCATCCAATTCTATTTTGTTGGTACCACCACTTTTTTGTTTTTTTGAAGGAGACCCCAGTAAAACACCTTCTTGCAACAGTGATTTCTCCTTTCTGATACGTTTTATGGAGGTAACTGATTTTCCTGTTGCTGCTGCAGCTAATTCTGTGGCTTTGTCCAAAGGGAATGACCACACACCAGCAGCTTTCTATCTATCAAAAAATTCCACAACGTTTTTAATAATATTGCTAGCTTCACTGTGGAATGTTTTCCTTGATTTTGGGTACATTTTGTTGGGGAAAATTGAACTAAAAGAAAAACAAACATTAATAGGCCTGATGAATATTAAATGGCTGGTTATTGTGTGTTGTTCTAGGTTATGTTTATTCATTATAATTATAGTACATACCTTACTATGTTAAGATAATTATCAAACTAGTCTTAATAAAGACTGATTGTCCTGTAATTTATGAAGCAAATAATAACGTATAAAAATATAGGAGCAGATTATAAAATAACAGCTGACATCAAATATCAAATAGAATGCAATCCAGTGTTGCCGATGTGAAAATAAATATTATCCGAACTTACAATTCAAATTATCAGAATTTGTCAAAATTACCAAAAGGACACAGTGTTGTCTAAATAAAAGTCTGCGACCCTAGTCAATATTGGAAATCCCCAAAAACAATAGCTGTTTTATATATTATCCTTTCTGCAAAGCACTGGAAAAACTATTCGGCTAACGAAACTGTTTAAAAATCGGATAATTATCCTTACACTGACAACGCTGATACAGAAACTAAAATTGATGTATATTGATGAAATCATTCGGTCATATTATTTCGATTATATTAACAATTACTAATGTACAATCGTTAACATTGGCACCTGATTGGCTAGTTGCGATGACATTTGTTTTAGTTCGCATATTTTCCGGGGCTCTTGTTTGCTTCTGACGACTGTATATTCAAACAGATTTGTTTCAACTGATATTTTTCTAATAAAACCATATTGCTGAGGATTTAAAAAGTTTACAGCATCAAAAAACAAAAAATCCAATATTATTGACTCGAACAATTTCGATAAGATACACAGTCTAGAAATAGGTCTATAATTTTTAATCAAACGAGAGTTGCCACTCTTTGGGATAGGCACTACTAGTGCTCTTTTCCAAGCTTGTGGAAAGACTCCTTCTAATAATGATTTATTGAATATTAAAAGCAATGGATAGGATATCCCCTTAACGCAATGTTTTATTAAACAAGTGGGAAGGGAATCGGGACCTGCAGGTTTGCAGGAAAGAGTTTTGATTTTTTCTTCAATAGTTTCTATTTCAATTCTGTATGTAGAAATATGAATGTTGGAAAAAGTCTTGGTTTGATCCAAATCAAGCTTTTTCGCACTTTTGTTTTGAGTAAAGGAAGACGAAAAGATCTCCGAGATAGTGTCACAAATAGCTTGTCCATCAGTCACCAGTACTTTGTTGTGGGAAATGGAATTGACAGAAGAATTTTTTCGTTTAGATTTTACAAACTGCCAAATATTTTCAGGATTTTGGATCAAATCCCTCTCACAGTTAACAATATAACTATTATAATCTTCTTAGATCGACCCTGAAGAAGTTTAAATGTCAAGTAGTCAACAGGGTTATTATGCTTGTTCCACAGCTTATGATATTTATTCTTCTCTCGAACAACCTTTATTGTGCTAACGCTGTACCATGAAGGAAATTTTTTATAGTAAGATGAATTCTTGGGGACGTGAATATCAATCATGCCATCAAGTACAGAGTAGAACTGACTAACACATTGCTCGGTATTAAGATTGTTAAATAAAGTATTCCAATCTGTCAGTAATAACGAGTCATTCATACCACAAAAATCAGCTTTTTGAAAATTGTACAGATTGAATTTGTACTGTTTATTATTATAGTTGAGGTCATTGGCAATGGTTGCATTAAATTCCAGTGTAACATGAAATTTATCCTCATTAACCAGTGGCATATCAGAATTGACAACATTATTAACAGCAAACTTGTTAGAGAATATCAAATCTAGAACGTTATCAGCATCACATTTTTAAACTTTGAAAATTGTAAAAAATTACAGAACGACATTGTGTCAATCAATAAGCTAGAGTTAACATCCGAATAATTGCTAGGTTTATAAAAGTTATCTAAGGTCCATTTAATATTATCCATGTTAAAATCACCACACAGTATATAAGTATCGTCAGGGTTATTGGTGACAATGTCGCATAGTTTAGAACAAAAAGTTTGAAGTGATAAAGAGTCATTTGGTGGAATGTAGACACAGCCTACATGATACTTAGATTTATTACAATCTGAGATATAGGTTACCCAAATATCTTCGGCGTCTGAGAGCCAACTGTCTTGAACAACAAACTTCAACCTTTTGTTAACTGCTATGAGAACTCCTCCGCCTTCAGATTTCTTACATGATGTTTGTTCTCGATCACGACGAAAAACCGCATAATTGTCACAAATAACTTCTGAATCAAAAATGGAGTTATTAAGCCATGTTTCTGTTAGACATATTACATCACAGTCACAAACTAATGAGTTTTTGTAAATTGTAGAAAGTTTGGATTTTAGTCCACGAACGTTCTGATATAAAAGTGTAATATTCATAGTAAATTGAAGAAAATTCAGTAAATGTTTAGTTTAAAGGTGACCGATTATTTAATTTTTTCAATATCAGTATCATAAATGATTTTGATAATATTAGACCTTTCATTTTTCCTATTAAAAACCTGACCATCTCTCACCCATGTAAATTTATAATTATTTTGTTTGGCTGTTTCTCTGGTTCTTCTATAAAGTTGTTTTGTATCGAAAGTTAGATGTTCGTTGATGAAAAATTTATCCGAGATACCGTCAATGGATAATCCTGGAGTGGTTGTTTTAGATGAGAGTCGTTTTTGTTTAGCTGCAGACATAATATCATCTCTTTTTCCTTTAGGATATGGTCCTTACGATAATTGATTTGGGATATTCATTAGACTGTTAGAAGACTCGATGAACAGACACTATATCGGTTTTTGATATTTGGCAACCAATGTGTGTACCGATTTTTTCGAGTATTAAACTTAAATTCTCATTATTTTTCTCTGGTATACCTGTTATTTCCAAATTACTTTGTCTCGCTTCTTTTTCCAATTTTTCCTTGTGGTAAGCAATTTCACTTCTTTTTTCAGTTCATTGTTATCGTTGGTAGCTTTTTGTAGTTCCTTAATTTTAATATCAAATTTTTTTAATGTTTCCTCAAATGTTGATATTTGATTACTGCAGAAGTTCACAGACACCAATACATCGTCGTATTTTTTATGTAATGATTTAATATCGGCTCGAATCTCCCTGAGGATAGCAATTGCAGGTGACTGCGAAATTGTTTCATTTGATTCATTCTCATTATCAATATTGGTTATAGTGCTCGCATTTGCACCTATTACTGATTTTCTGGAAGGACCCATTTCTTTTCGACAAGAAGAACAGAACCAGTAAGCATCCGGCAAAACAAATCGAGCAAGATCTTGTTTACTCAGCCCCATACATTTACCATGATAGAATAGTTCACAAGATCCACTACATTTTAAACCAGGTGTATTATTGGTAATTCCAGTGGTACAAAGTCCACAGACTAGCATATTGTAAATAGAATCGCCAGAATTAATAGAATTAATAAAAACTGGTACTGATAGAATACACTAATGGGTTTTAAAGACCAACCTTCGATGAAATCGAACAATTTTCAAAAATGCGTACACTTAGTATGTATCTAAAACTTATCTGTATTATCTTATTGGGTAAACTATTTCAACATCCAACCACACGTACAGATGATGAAAGTATCACTATATGTAGCACTAAGAGAATATCAAATTAATTCAACGTTTATACCACTATTATCACTAACAATGTCGGAGCGAAAAATAACGTGTCTTAACGACTCGAACGTACTTTATTTAAGACAAAGATAAAAAGTCCTCGGACCCGTTAATTTTTATTTTAATCGAGGTGTTTCATAACAAATTGTCACCCCTTTCACTTGACAGCTATCCCCTCAGTTTTTTTGAATAGCAATGGGGTCGTGCGATACTTGGTTGGAAAGGGTTTGAAAAGCAGAACTTAAAAATACATCACACTTTGATTCAATCTCAATTATCTGTTTGTTAATAACGATTTATTGGCTTAAGA
Organism: Lochmaea crataegi; assembly: GCA_947563755.1. Classification (NCBI taxonomy): domain Eukaryota; kingdom Metazoa; phylum Arthropoda; class Insecta; order Coleoptera; family Chrysomelidae; genus Lochmaea; species Lochmaea crataegi. The sequence continues at coordinate 28,153,198 of OX387429.1, forward strand.
TTCACACTTTGCGATATAACAATTCAAAAGTACACTGGCTTTGCTTCAATTTGGGACACTCGATAAAACAAAATTTATTTAATTTTTATTCTTGAACGCTTAATCCGATTTATTTTTTCCGAATAAATAAATTCTATTACTAGAACGTATCGTGGTTATAACACTTTCTTAAATAATCTAGTTGGTGTGTCTCAGTTTTTGATAGATGTCAAAAAAACCAAACATTTATCAATAATTGATTGTGAAGAATATTAATAAGAACAAAGTGAAATTAACACAACATTAACACAATCTATACATTTTTACTATCGACAACAATCAAAATGGTACAACCTCGTGGCATAGCAGAAAAATGAGAAGCAGTTCTAATATTTAGTTAAAATGGAAGTTACTACCATGAAGCTGTGAGAATATTTAATGAACATTATCCAGATCGTCCAACTGATCGACATTATTATAGACTACTTGTCACAAAATTTTTTGAAACTGGTTTTATCGAGAACCAAAAACGGGATGGTAGAAAAGAGACTTATGAGGAAAGACAAGTACATATTCTGACTCAATTTATAGTAAATCCATCCAGTTCAAGTAGAAATGCTGGTAGCGAAGGCGAAGTAGATCACAGGACCGTTTTAATCATTTTAAAAAAGCAACAATTTCATCCATATAAAGTGAAAATGGTGCACGAATTGACAGAGAATGATCCAGATCGACGACTGCAATATTGTGAAACTATGGATAATAATATTTCACAAGATCCAAATGACCTAAAACATATTTGTTATTCTGATCAAGCTACATTCTATTTAAATGGTCATGTACATCGACAAAACGTCAGATATTGGTCTGACAAAAACCCTCGATCATTTGGAGAGTGCCATACTAAATTTCCATTAAATTAAATGTTTGGGCAGGAATTCTAGGGGATCATATTAAAGTCCCATTTTTCATCGACGGAAATTTACGGAATAAACCTATCTCAACCTGAAAGCGACACAAATAGTCCCTGCAATTAGTGAGGTAGTTAGAAACAATCCAGGCGAATTCACTCAAGATATTGTTTTTCGAAGTGTTTTAAATGATTTGTATCTGAGAAGATGGATTGGGCGTCGTGGATTCATTAAATGGCCTCCAAGATCACCAGATATGACTTCTCTAGATATTTACCCAAGGGATTACCTTAAATCCAAAGTGTATGTGAGCCATTTGACGACACTTGCTAAACTCCGTCAAAGAATAATCGGAGAATGTAATAGGATTGATATTCAGACCCTGCAAAGGGTTAGAAAGGTAACGGAACAAAGGATCTACTTCTGCCAGGAAGTGAATGGATAACATTTCGACCATCTCCTGTAGTACATGAAGTTTTTTTCAGGATAATTTGGCCAGTCCAGCAAGATATTAATGTAATAGAATATTTTTTGGGTAGCTGTCAAGTGTGACGAAAAGGGGTGACATATGTTATAAAACACCTCGATTAAAATAAATAAAAATTGACGGGTTTGAGGATTTTTCATCTATGTCTTAAATAACGGAGTTTGCTAGGGGGTAAGACTTAATATCCGCACAGTATAAGTGAAGCTTTTGGACAACTGAATAACATGGTATTGCTAAAGGCCTAGCTTCGCACGTGCGTTAGATGCATGAGTCAGACGTTTGCAGCGGCTGCAGCTTCTATCGCATGCATTTTCAATAATTTTGCTTGTGCGTCTAGATGTGCATTTAGTCCGTGAAAGCATTATGGGGATCACGTTGGTCCTTTTATTGGACGAAGAAGATGATCTGGCAAGTATTCCGTTGTTAGCTCGAAATAAACCCCGTCATATCATGTACCTACCAGCAAAGGAATGCAGAAGGGAGTTTTATCAATTTTGCCTTTTTGCCCTTCGTTTTTCCTGCCATTTCTTCCCACACTTTATTTTTCACAAATGGATTTTTCTATTCTTCGCTCGCGGCATCACAGAGACATCTGTGAAATTTAATTTAATTATTATCATCACGTCTGGTCTTCGCAGCAGACGTTGCTTTCCAACGCTGCATCCACTCTCAGACATTTTAGTCAAACCACAACCACATGATACCATAAGGAGTCTCTGCACTGAACGCATGTAGCCGCTGCAACCGTCGGACATGCGAAACCAGGCCTCAACCGTGGTAAATATCATGGGCGTTTCATAGGAATATCAACGGGATAATCCTAATAACATCAAATGTTAATTGGGTTACCTAAAATAAGAGGCTCAGTTTGTATAATAAGACAGAGGGAAGTTTAAAGAATTGGATTAGTCCTAAAATAGCACAGATTTGGGAACTGTTTTGACGATGAGATCTTCTTAAAACGGATTAAATGATATAGTGTATATCAGATTTCATGGATCAGAATTAAAATAATTTTTTTTATTACTATCTACAACAGTTACATAGTTAAATCTGTTTACTTTATAAACTACTGTCTTTTAGAGCAATTTCTATCTCGAAATAATTAAATCACAAAATAATTGGGTCAGCTTTCAGCCTTTCTTCGTAAATTTATACATATTTGAGTCATTCTTAATGTTCTTAAGTGTTTTAGACGAACGGGATGGATTCGGAAAGAGGAAGTTATCTACTTCTAACCAAATTAGTGACTCTTGGACCATTTCTCAAAGATGTTCGGTAGGAATTAGGTTAGCTTAACGAATAATAATTTATTATTAATAATTTTTTTATGTAATTTATTGAATAGTCCGGATATTTAATTGCACCTATCACTGTTTTAAACAATTTATCTGCACAAAACAGATGTTGATGCAGAAGCTTGGCTTGCAAACATATTCAATTGTTTTTGCGATGGATCCCACACTGATACAGGCTGTTTAATGACGATATTACACTATCTAAACATTGCTGACTGCTAACACGATTTCTATAAAAATTGGCATATGTGGAGAACAAGTTATGGCGAATTTATCGAAAATATTTTACCATACATGTCACTTCAGGTTATACCGGAAGTGAACGACAACTTTGTTATTTAATATATAACACCCTGTATATTATCAACTTTTCGGATTCAACATTAAATTTTGATGTCACTATGAGTTGAATACCCTATATCTAAAATTTATACTTATCGAAATATTAATTTTCTACACAGACCTTCATATTGATGGTTCTGTGTGAACATCCCCAATTCCAAATAAAAAACATCTTGTCGGGTTGATTAGTAGGACGATCAATGTTATTGTTGATATGTCGAAAACTCCTTTTTTGTATACAGGGCTGTTAAGAAAATGATGAAAATTTCAAGTTAAGAGATTCTAAAAATCTTCATTGCTTCAAATAAAACAACCAAAATTTCATTCTGTCACTTAATTCTAAGGCCGAAAATAAGAGCAGTTTATGTTCACTTCCCTTTACCCAATCTCAAGCGTTTTTGAGATATCAACATGTATTTAAAAATAATGATTATTGCGTAAGCGTGGGCCGTGTTATTTATTCTTGTATTTTGGTAGGCTGTGTATTCACCTGTCATAATCAAATAACATGAATTGTCATTATTTTCAGTCAATCACATCGTACACTGATAGAAATGGCTTGTTTGGAATTAAACAATGAATATTATCTAAATTTACGTTCAATGTGACAGAGTTGTTACTAGAACATGTGATTTATTTCCTACAAGATATCCAGATCGACTCCGACCGAGCCGCCACACAGTAATATTAAACAATTTAACACAATTTGGTTGTTTTCAAGCAGAAGTTTAGAGAGTGAACCTATTGTAGATAATAGTGATCATGGAATCAATGTTCTTGGATACTATGCTGCTTATCCCGAAAAGTCATTACTTTGTGGTGCGAGAGATTTATGTATACCAATGGTATCCATTTAACGCATATTAAAAAAAACATAATTTTTCAAAGCAAACAGACTATAATAGAAAGATAGAATTTGCAGAATTTGTGATGGGGAAATGTCAAGAAGATAATGAATATTTGAAGAATATTATATGGTGCGATGAATCAAACTTAACGAAGAACGGAATGTTCAATAGGCACAATTCGCATTACTGCAGCGAAGAAAATTAACACTTAACAAGGGTACGTGATTTTCAAGAGCGATGGGAGTTTAATGTCTTTTGATCGGGGACAACGAGGTTGTAGCTCTCCACTTTTATGATAGAAACTCAAACGGTCAAAAATTGTGGTAACACAATTTAAATATTTTTTATTTTCTAAAAATTATTTTTTCAGGTCAAAGATATCTTAATATATTGAGAGAATTGAAAATAAATTATTTAGATCGTTTACCACCGCATGAATTTAGAAAAATATTCTTTCTTCACGATGGAGCTCCTCCTCACTGTTACAGAATGGTATACCAACTTTTGAATGAGACATTTAAAGATAGGTGGATAGCCGGAAATGGTTCTTTTCGGTGGTCTCCTCGTTCACCAGATATAATACCTTTAGATTTTTTTATATGGGGCTACATGGGGTGTATTCCCATCCCCCAAGATAAGATGAGATAAATATGGGGCTTAAGTGCTTCTGAAAGCCTCTCCACTACGACCTTTGCAGATCTATTGAGTATGCCCTCCTGTTATTCTAGAGTACCTTGTCTAGACCCGTCCTTTCTATTCCCTAACAACAAAAGAAGATTGTGAACGTAGAGTTCGCAATGCATTCAATTCTCTCTTTGCAGCAATGATTAGGCGTGCAACAAACGATGGTGTGATAAAAAGGCTTACTAAATGCTTGGAGGTTCCAGGACGAAATTTTGAACACTTTTTATAAGTTCTTGTAATATATGTCTGTGGAATTACATTGAAAAACACGACCAAATAATAATAAGCAGAAATACGGCAAAAATAACTAAAATTTCAATTTTATCATAATTATTATTAATAATAGGCTTCAATTTCCCAACTTTTGCTTGAAAACAACCAAATCGTGGTAAATTGTTCAATACTCTCTCCACTGTGTGACGACTGGGTCAGGGTCGATCTGGATATCTTGTAGCATATAAAACACATGTTCTAGAGTCCGATTCAAAGAAAAATGGGCCATGACATGAGGATCACACTAAACTGACTGCGTACTCTCTCCAATTTCTGCAAAGCGATGCCAAAGGCGTGCACTGCTTTTTTATATTCAATTCATCATGGAAATGATAACGCTCAAGTAGCTGGCGACGCCGTGGCTGAGCTATGCGTATTTGTGATTAATTATCAGTGTTGTCTGCAGTTTAAATTTTCTTCATATTAGATTATTTTTCATTACAGTGCCCTCATTAGTGTTATATATGTGCTGACTGGACTTTGTTAATATTGCACCGAGAGAAGAGTTATTTATAGACAAATAAACTGATTTGTTTGACCCCCGCCTTTGTTTAATAGTAACATTGTTTATTCATTATTAAGATGCCATATTATCGTGAAAACATTGGAAAATTTCAATATAAAGAATCATTTATTCGAGTGTAATTTCTTTAATGTAAAGAAATTTGTTCTTCTTTATGCATACCCTTTATACAATTGTTCTTCAGAAACTATAAAAGTTTACGAAGCACAATCTGATATTTTGTTATAAAATATAACGATGCTATTTGGGTAAAAATTGTTTTTATTACTCAGAAAAAACATAAGATCTTGTATAATATTCCATCAGTTTAGAACAACAAATTATTTATTCATAGTAAATCATTTTAAAATTTTGACAGAAATATACATTTTTTAAATAAGCCTATGGATTATTAGCCTCAATTTAGATCTACTTTATACCTCTTATACGTATGTTTCGTTAGGTTTGAAGCATTTCATAAATATGGAAAAGTAATGCTCATGTTGTAACGTCGATAATTAATATTATTCATACATTGGCTCTTAGATACCTGTTAAAACTGTGTTTTAGATTACCTAATAAAACTGCTCTTTCTGGTAATATTTAAATTGGTACTACAGTGTGCTTTGAGCCACCGATATAAATATATAAATTCAAACATAGATTTATTGAATAGTTTTGAAGTTAACTGGTATAAATTTAATGGTGTACGTTTTTGGAAACAATCTGTTATTTTTATTGGAGAGAATAAAAACAACAAATTTGAGTTTGGTATAATAAAAAAAATTTTGTGCACAAAAAAAAAATAAAAACGATGTATATTTTCTTTGCCAAATTATAACCGATTTAGAGTAAGATGTTAATCGTTAATAAAATGTAATTTAGATTTTGTTGAAATTACATATATTCATATCGAAAAATTACCACTTTTACAAACGTTTATACTGCATAAATTACGAAATGATGATGTCTATGGTATATCCATATTTAAGTTAAATATTTTTTTAACAGTATATTTCACATAAATGCAATCACTTTTGGAAATTCTATTTTAGACTTTTATCTCCTCCATCAGAATTATTTTAATTTAAAAAAATGAATGTTTTTCAAATTTAAAAAATGTATGTGATTTTAATTTTAAATGTAGGTATGTGGTTTTAATTTTAAAAATGTATGAAGTTTTCATTCAAAAAATGTATATGGTTTTCATTTTGAAAATGTATATGGTTTTTATTTTAATAATATAATAATGTATGGTTTTCATTTTGAAAATGTATGGTTCCCATTTTAAAAATGTATAGTTTTCATTTTAATAGATCAAAATATTCAGCAGTACAAGTTTTTTAATACCTATCCTGCTTTCCTATTTAACAGTTTCATGCAGAAAAGGATTAAAATGAAATCTGATATATTACTTTGTAAGAAAAAATACTTCTTATTTAGAGAAAACCATTAATTTTTATTAGATTTAAACATATTTGTCATAAAAATACTGTAATTTTAATCCATGTCCAGATTGTCGATCGATAAAGTCCATCGACCAAGTCGATCGACAATGTTGATCGCCGTTTTGTATGTCTGGTCTAGTCGAACGACACATCGTTAAATTGTGAATTTAATATTATCTAGTTTTTTTAAATATTTAAACTTGTGAATCAGAAGATCTCGAACTAGGCTGGGCCTTACCTAAAATATGCTTGGGCGGCCACGACGATCTTGCTATAGTTTCCAACAACTGCAATGACAATAATTGCAGCAGCCGCTACTGCAGTATCATCTGACTCACTTATTCAAGAATTAAATAAAAACTAGATAATATGAAATTAACAATTTAACGATGTGTCGATTGACTAGTCCACACATACAAAACGAAAGTCAACTTTGTTGTTCGACATAATCTGGACGCGGCTTAAGACAAAAATTTGTGAGAAATATATTTTGCATGTGTTAGACAAATGAAGGATTCACATTTCTGGTAATAAAACCTAGACTTGTTTTTGCTTTTGCTTCAATATTTTCTGGTGCCTTCTGGTATCTGTTCTACATTAGATCCAGATGCAGTAGAGGTTCCCGCTACATCTGCTAATTTGTGCTACATCATATAGTGAACAAAGCTGGTCTACAGAATCCACACCCCCTTTTGTGCCATTGTAAAACGTTATCATTTCGGGTTTATTCTTATCACCAGTGTCAGGGTCGATTACGTCACTGTTGTGTAAATTGGAAATCATGAGAACATTTTTTCCCTTTTTTCGGAATGTAAGATATTGTCATATGCTCTCCAAATCCGTACAAGCTTGAGTTTATTGGACGATGTTTCACTTCAATAAATTCGTTTGGGATTTCCCTCTTATTCTCTCGAATCGTTTCGACCAGTGTAAGTTTATGATCTCTTAGCAATTTTTTGACCAAAGGCACCGAGGTAAACCAATTATCTGTGGTAAGATTTCTTGACGTTTTGGAAATGGGCGATACAAGACGTTCAACAATACTCATAGCGTCATTGTTTGTTTTGAACGGACCTTCAGGCTGTTGTCCCACATATCCTTCTAGATTCAGCATGTAAAACATCTTCGAATCGACCAACGAAAAAAGTTTCAGTCCATATTTCTTTGGTTTTGAAGGTATGTACTGTCGAAAGCCGCATCTGCCACGGAAACCTAGTAGCATTTCATCTATATAGTTGCATTTTGTGAGATGGAATAATGCTTTTGATAGTTACTCACAAACATATAGAAAACTTCTCGGACTGGCGCCAGTGTATCTATTCTCTTCCTCTCTTTCCTTATAGCCCGGTCGTCAAAACGGAAACTCCTCAAAAGAAAACGAAACCGTTGCTTACTCATTGTGAGCCAGAATAGGTCCACTCCGGTTCCCTTTTTGACCCATATTTCATCAACACTCAACTTGGAGCTTTTTAGCAACCCTAAAAAATAAAGCAAACCAATCAGGGCTTTGATTTCAGTTTTATCGTTTTCTTTGCAGTCTCGATCACTTTTGTAGTTCTGCATTTTCATTGCTATGTAGATATTTGTGTTCTACAATAATACCGATGATTTCGTCATTCACAAAAAGATTCCAGCTATCGATGGGACTTTTTGTTTTTTTTTGCTTCACCTCTCGTACCAGGAAGTTGGCTTATTATGGTCCAGGATCGAGTTCCCACTGCCTGTTATTTCCATTTTGTTTTTTCGTTTTTACCGAGATAAAAAGCAACTCTTGGCATTTTTGCTGGTGTTGTAGTGAGATCATAGTCATCGGAATAAGAGCTATCCTCTTGGACGGTATCGCTCTTATCAGATCTACATTCAACGACATCATCTTCTACATCTGATTCATCATCAATTGGCGACTCGTCAGAGTCATGTTTCTTCCATAGGCGTATCAATCTTTGCTGCTCTTTTTCATAGTCCATTTTTGTCTATAAATAACTGATTTCAAAGTCTGGTCGCAATAAATATCAAAATGACTCAACAGTTATCACAGAAAAAAAAAACAACACAACTGGACGCGCGGAGTCTAGGAGACTCCAGATCACGTTTGACAGAAAAAGACTTACATAACCGTCCACAAACACCTAATTTATTCAACTACGCCGTAAATCAAGAAGCGCCAAGTTCTCGGCAGCAGAATGCGTAAATGGCCGAACAATTCCGGAGTCTGTTAGACCTAACGCGACTACTCCAGGGTTAATTATGACAGGTAAATACACAGCCTGCTGAAATGAAAGAATAAAAAACACGGCCTACGCCTACGCAATAGTAAGGCTGAAGTAATTAATATTTTTAAGTACATTTTAATATCTTAAAAACGCTTATTGGGTATAGGGACGTGAACATCAACTGACCTTATTGTCTGCCGTAGAATTAATTAAAATAATAAAACTATAGTTGTTTTATTTAAAAAAATGAAGATATTCAACATTTTTGAACTTTAATTTTTCATCTTTGTATACAAAAAAGAAGTTTTCGACATGTCAATAAATAACCTTGATCTTCCTCCTAATCAACCCGACAACATGTTTTTTATTTAGTATTGGGGATGTTCACACAGAATTTTCAATATAAAGGTCTGCACCTATAATTTTTTTAGTAAAAAAATTAATATGTCGATAAGTTTAAATTCTCGATATAGGGTAGTCGACACCAAGTGACAATAAAGTTTAATCTGGAATACTAAAAGTTGATAATATATAGGGTGGTGCATTTAAAATAACAAAGTTGTGGTTCACTTTCGGTATAACCGAAAGTGACATGTATGTCAAAATATTTTCCATAAATTCGCCATAACTTGTTCTCCATCCATGCCAATTTTCATACAAATTTTGTTAGTAGTATCCAATATTACAATATATAGATAGTGTAAGCTCGTCGTAAATCCAGTTCCCATAAATTTTATCGATGAACATTTTTGGTTTTAACTGAAAGAAGAAGCACTCCACTTTTTCCTAAATACCCCGTTCGAAAGATTTGGAGTCTTAAATAAGCGTTCATTTATCCTTTTGATGGTATGCATATTTTTTAGTGTCACCCATATTTGCATAAACATAGTTTGGAACTTAAGTTTACAAATTTCATAAGATAAATATTCCTAAACTTCCGCGTATTAGTACTACAATTAAACTAACATTATCGCATCTCCTGAGTTGTCATATATTATAGTTTAAAGATGACCCGTTCCTAATTATTTATCAAATCATCATCAATCACTGCCCTCTCCCTAAACGTAGTCAATGCCAAAGTCTCCTTCTATTATACCTTAATGGTCTTTCCGACCGCAAACTGCACGACAGTCAAAACCCTTTATTAATTAATTAGAAGGAGTTAAGAATCGAGAGAGAGTCCTTCGTAGTCCTTCGTTAAATCTAAGTCCTGCCAGCTTAAACTGTAACTATGTTAAAGTTGCAACGCGTTACACAAACGTAATAGTTTGAGCAAATTTGGACCTTGTTGTGGATGAATTGTTAATGGAATTAGAGACCACTTGCTAAGGATGATTAAAGGCATTAGTGGGGATTGGAAACGCAAACGTAAAAAACAATATGTACGTGAATAAATGTTGATACAGGGTGTCCAGAAACTCTTCTCAAAAAACTGCAAAAACTAGAGCTCGATTTTACGTATATTACCTCATCAAAAATGTTTCTAAATGAGCTGGAGCTCTTTATAGATGACGCTTTAACATTGCTCTTATGCATTTATCCCTTGGAAGGTCTCTAATAAAATTACATGAATATGATTCTACAATTATTGTTATTATTAGTGGCTCGTTTGGGTGAGGTATTGGGTATTTAATTTGGTATATCATCCATAGATGTCGCTGACTCACATAGTGAAAAACCTGGTAAATGTCAAATATTCTGTTTTATGCGCGTAAAACCTGTCAACTGCGTTGAATGTACGTACTTAACAGATTTTGAATTTTTTATCGATTTATGCTGATAATGTCGGAAAATAGTTATGTTTATTCAGCCGAGGAACCCTTTGAGGGATCAGATTCGGATACAAGCTATATTGAAGAAGAGAGTTCTTCGGAGAGTTCCGATTCAGAACAAGTAAGTTTTTAGGTTAGGATTCTTATCCTGCAAGTAAAATTTATTAAGTGATAGCAGATAACAGGCTCTACTTGCCCATGGTGCCATTCATTTTATTGTGTCCTACAATATTGTTAAGTGATAGTAGAGTAGAGAACAGATTTTACTTGCACTGTGTGCATGTGTACTTAAGATATTAGCGTGCTAATGTGTATTCTATTTTTACAGAATAATGATGCAAAGGAAGGAAGAAAGAGAAAAAGACAGATGAACAAACAAAACAGAACAAAAATGCTGAAAGATTCTGGAGAGAAATACAAAAAATACAGAGGAAGAGGTGGTGAAATAGGCAAGAAAACTATTGGTCCTCCTTGTATGTGCAAAGGAAAATGCTTTGAGATGATATCAGAAGAAGAGCGGATGAAAATATTTTATATATAGTTTTGGCAGCTCTAAAGCTATAATATACAAAATGCATATCTATATGGATGTATGCGTAAAAATAATATTAAACGAAAAACTCGAAAAAGGGATACGAGAAGGACTTCCACTATTGAATACTCCATTCAGTCAAACAACAAAAATTTAAAAATTGGCAAAAATGCGTTTATTTCCCTGCATGGAATTGGTAGAGGTTGAGTGGAATACATCATAAGTAAGCTCAAAGACGGTATCATTATTCCTGGAAGGGACCAAAGGGGCAAACATGGAAACCAAAAAATAGAGTATTCCCAACACGACATTGACACTGTTCATCGTTTTATAGGCTCTTTACCCAGATACGAAAGTCACTACAGCCGATCTGACAACAAAAATAAAGAATACATGAGCCTTGATTACAACATTGAGATATTATAGGAAAAGTACAAGGAAAGTTGCCAAATACAAAATCTTTCATTCGCTTCTTCAGACAAGTTCAGGAGAATTTTTACAGGGGATTACAATATTTTTTCCAAAACTCCTAAATCTGACACTTGTGCAAAGTGCGATGAGTTCCATATCAATATAAATCATGCTAGAGAAACCGACGATGCTGAAAAACTCAAAGAACTAGTAACTTTGAAAAAACTACACCTAAGAAAAGCAGAAGCTGCAAGAAACGTTCTCAAAAAAGCAGTAGAAGAGTCCACAGATGATAATGTGCACGTTATCACGTTTGATCTGCAACAAGCTCTCCCTACACCCAAACTGACCACCGGACAATGTTTTTATAAGAAAAAACTTTGCTGTTTTAATTTTAGTATTCATTGTTGCAACAAATTGAAGGATGGCTATTTCTTTCTTTGGGATGAATCCATTGCCTATCGAGGCTCTGATGTAATTGCCAGTTGCTTGAAAGAATACTTTGAGAAGTTTGATGTTCGTGGTGAGACACTTTATGCCGTATCTGATAACTGCTGTGGTCAGAACAAAAATTGGACTATCGTAGGGTTTTGGCTACAACTGCTGGCTTCAAAAAGATTCAAAAAAAATATCCATGTTTTTCCTCAACTATGTTACCTAGTATAGAGATATTGCACTAGTGGAAAAGTTAGCAAGAACTAATAGTGCAGTATACCTACTCTCCCAGTGAATGGGAGGAGGTCCTAGAAGGAGCTAAGAAAAAAAGACCGTTTATTGTGACCACTCTTAAAAAAGAGGACTTTTTCAATTTTTCTGGGCTAAGAGGGAATTTCGGTCAATCAAATTTTGGAATAAGCAACTCAGTGAAGCTTGAATTCAATATAAGTAATATATATGATGCTTGCTTATGAATCATACACAGGGATTCCTCAACCAATCAGCCTAAAAAGAAAACGGGGTCGACCTAGTCTTTTACTGGAGGAAGATTTCGGCAGTTAATTAACTCAGAAGTATTTACAAGCATTGCCCATTGATGAGTCGAAATTGGGTCATGTGATGTCTTGCCTACATTGGATCCCTCCAGTTTATCATCCTTTTTATTACTCACTAAAATCCAAATAGGTTGATATGAAATGATATTTTCTAATGATTTTTATGTTTATTTGCTTATATTCTGTTCTGTTGTCACATTTTTTGCTTTACATTTTTCGTTTCATTCAAGTTATCATAAACTATAAACAGTTTTCTATTCATTTTATAACTTGAGCGCTTAAAAACTGTTGAGTGCCAATCTTGTTTTCTTAATAGTATTTTCTTTGTTTAACTTAGGCTCACAGAAAAACCTGTTAAGTGTAATTTTTTTCAAAATTTCTTTTTGTTAGCGACGGCAAAAAATTTAATTTGGTAATGAGTAGTACCTTTTTATTAGCCGATATAAGTAATATTCTTTTAGAAAGTTTTGTTTGGCAACTGATTTTCTGAAAATTGTTTTGTCGGTTTTTGGAGTAAAATGCAATTTACTGCTTTTTTTTTTTATTTTGTAAGTTAACAAGTTTTACGACCGAACCCTTCAATTATATAAAATTAAAAATAATCGTATTCTCAAGTATAATCATATTTCAAGCTAAATGAAAGCATCAGGTTGGTCAATGCTGACCAACTTCCGCTCACCTCATCTGCTTATTTTGGTCGATAAAGTTATTACGCTCAAAAAAACCCGAGTATTTGTTCAAAATACTTATTAATTTTTGTCACGTAAATAATTTATTAACACATAATAGACACATAGCAGTCCCTCGCCATAATACATCTCTATTTAAACAAACTTTCTCATTTCTGGCTAGCAAACAATACAATTCATTGCCAATTGAATTTAGATCCTACACCTTAAAGAAAGGCGTCGACCCAGCACTGTAGTGGAACGCCTTCAATTCGATAATTACGGTGAATCAGTGTCGAACGCGGTTAGTATTTGGATCGGAGACCACAGGGGAAACATCGTCGTAGAGCCCGTACAGCCTGCAGAACACTTTAGACTACTAAGGTAAGATGAGCACGAGGTATAATGTAGATATGCCGTCTTTAAGAGGAGACGGAAAACCGACCCAAGTAACAATGAACGCTGATTTATTGAGCCTGTTGAGACAATAAGCTGATTAGTAGTTGGTTAAGGGTGTTGAACGCTGATTAAGCTACTGACCTGAATAATGAGCTGAATAAGCGTCGAATCAGTCAATATAGATGCCATTATTCAGCAACATCAATAGAGCTGAACTAAATACTGAATAAGTGCCTCTTCAGCCAACTTGGTAGATATTGTTCAGCAATATACTTATGTGGCTGAACATAGGTTGAATAAGCATTTCTTCAGCTTACTTAAACTGGTGTTCTTCAGCTATTTATTACTAGCTGAACACAGACTGAAGAAGCGCTTTTTCTGCCCATCAAATATTTCATTGTTCAGCTATTTTAAAATGGCTAAACATGAGCTGGTAAAGCGCTTTTACAGAAATCTGAACATCTCTAGTTCAGCTATTCATAGTCAGCTTAGTATGCACTGAATAAACCCTTCTTCAGTAAAGTTAAAAGCCACTGTTCAGCTATTATTAACAGACTGAAGAAGTACTTGTTCAGCCCATTTTGATGATATTGTTCAGATATACGTAGTAGCTGATGTGAACAAAAAATTAAATACTTTTCCTTCTTCAGCCTGAAGTGTGAGTTTATGGATGCAGCCATATCATTCAGCGATTTAAAGGTTATGTTTTTTATTATAATATGTCACTTGACACTAAACGTTGTATACAGAAGAGAAATGAATAGGTCATTAAGAAAATATAAAAAAAGTGGAACTTACAGCTTTAACAGAAAATGGAAAAATAAAAATCCAAGGCTTTTCTATTGAAAAAAGAAGATTTTTTCGAAACACCTATTTGCTCATCTCATTTGCACATATATTGTGCAGACGCATTTAACTTACAAATGTTAACATTTTACAATCCAGATGATATATTTTGTAAATTAGTAGCCATCCTTTATAAAGATAATATTTTTGTTTTTATACCTCTACATCACAAAATAGCCAACTATTGACAACCACCAATACGGGTAGGTGAGTGTGAAAAAAAACAAATATATTTATTATAATATAATTAAGAACTGTAAAAAACAACACAACATAAAAGTATTCAATGCTTAAACAAATAAACATTAAAAAAAAACATTTTTAACCCACAACTGGGGTACAGCCGTTATTAATTTCTGACCTGCTTCTACTGTTTCTATTAAGCAGAATCCTGAAATTATAAGAGTTAAAACTAGAAAAATGCAATTGAATAAATAAATTTTATTAATTAAAATACTAAATAATATACTTTCTTACCCATATTGTTTGATTGCATTTTTATACACACACCATAAACAAACCCAAACTGATAAATTTTGTAGAGGTTATAAGTTTTACCCTCCTTCATCTGTACAGCTATTCAGCCACTATGCAACCTTATAGCTTATTTATAAATACCATTATTCGCAAACACTAAGTATGTGTTCAATTGGCGCAGAGGCTAGAGATCACTCGATTGTAAAATGTTATACCACGGGTCCTAGGTTCAATCCCCGCCGAAGAAAGGAAGAAAAAAAGGGTAAGTAAAAAGATTTGTAAATTTAAATATAATAAATAGCATTTACTGACTGTGGTAATTGAGATAAATAAATAATATAACATTCAGAAATTAAAAAATGTATAATGCATAATAATTTGTTGCTTTTTATTTTATGGCTGCATAAAGGCTGAACTACAAGACTGAATAAGAGCTGAAGAAGCTGTTCTTCAGTCATGACTGGCAGCCATAAAGTTTAGCAATAGCTGGATAAATTCTCCACTTTTGGGTGAATAAGACCTTAACAAGGGTTTATTCAACATAAGTTTGATACCAATATTCAGCTTCAGACTGAACAATAAACCGCTTTAGCGCTTATTCAATCAATAATCAGCATGAATTGTTACTTGGGGAGGTCCCGAGTCTATGGATCACTATCCCTAAAGATCCCTACCACTGATTGGAGCACTAGTGGGTTCGGAAAAATTTCCGGTTAGGGGTAGTGTGCTCCCGGATCGGTGTTTAGCCTCAGTCGCAGAAATAGACCGACGTTGAATAACAAAGGAAAAAAAACCTTGAAGAACTTCACGAAACGTCTTAGGTCTTTTTGGTTGAATAAACAGTTACTATGTATTAACGTTTCACGCTATGTTCTTGGACTAGTAGTATTTTTAGTTCCTCTAAGGAATTCATTCTGCTTGTGATTTTGTGATGTGTTGACATCTACTCTATGTGAACCTATTTTTTATGTTCAATGTAGCATAGAAAAATTTGGGAAGCAGCCTTAGTAGCTGAACTTCACCTTTTTATCATCATACCTATTTCAAACCTGAACTTTTTGTATTTGTTAATTATTGTGATAAATTATTATAATTTTTAATAAATATCAATACTACTACACAACATATTCACGTATCTTAATTTTTTGGAAAACTAATGATAGCCTATGCACAACAGATGTATAGCGAACGATTGCAATTGAAACATTAATTCCAAGCTATAAAAACACCAAAAGAGAACAAAAACTCTCCGTTTCACAAAAAGGTCGTTCAAACTGCATGCAGAATTTGAAAATCAAGCCGGGTCTCGAAATGGTGTTCACTCTCTAATGGTTTGACACTGTCCGGTTGTTCGAAGGGCTTTGGCTAATTTGACAAAACGCTGTCATTGGTCTAATTACAACGGATGCGAGAGTATCCAACTCTGCAATCTGCAAATGAACTTTTCCGAATGTCCTTCTCTTTGTGTTTTATGCAAAGGGACAGATGCGTTTAACCGTCGCATGGGTTAAGCTGGAACGATTTTTTCGTATTGTTGAAAACAATTTCAAAAAAATAGCACACTTTGAATAAATATTGCAGATGGGATTTTGAAATATTTTTTTCATTTTTCTGGTATACTCAATCAATATTTATAAACAAATTAGCTTGGTGGCTAGCAAAAGTAATTATTAATATTGAATGGGCTAGAAAGTGGCGTCATCAATAGAAAAATCAAGTTGTGTGACAGTTTTTGGCTTCATATCACTATCACTACCTCACTACATAAACATTTCCCATCTGTCATTACCGACGTTCATTCGTTAATGTTCTATCAATCAATAGATAAAATGTTGTCAAATTCATCTTTATCGCTGTTATCTTTCCATTTCATATCACATTTTCGCCATAAACCTTTTTTAGCGACGATTTTTCTTATAAAAAGGAGTTCCCTTCATGAACAAACAGTCCTCAACTTTATTTCGAAATAAATTAAAACGAAATAAAGCACTTTCAGAGTACATTTAATCTACAATTAGTGCATAAGAAAATAAGTGAACGAGTTACTCTCCAAACAATTATTTTCGATGGTGCATTTTAAGAAAGACAACACAGACTACATTTTAGAATGTACCAACCGAGGCGTTAAATAATAATTAATTTACATGAAGAAAAATATCAGAGTTGGATTTCATATTTTCTGTTCAAAATGTGAAATGAGAAAGGAACTTGAAAATACAGGACTTGAACAATTTCCAAGATCATTGTTGAGTGAAAAATATAATGGAGTTTCCATTGTAAAGTAGCTTTTAACGATAACCAATCTTCACAGAATGAATCTAGATTATAATAAGACATTGTGTTGACTGTTTTAAATTGCTTAGGCTCCCCTGAATACATTTACTCTTAAGAATTAAGCTGCCAAATCAAATATGAACTACAGGCTCACGAAAACGCTTAAAAAATTGCTCTGAGCTATACCTGAAAAAAAAAAGAAAATTAATGCACTGATACAACTTTTTGAGAGAAAAAGGAACCAAGAAAATAGAAGTTTTAAAGCTCTACATTTCGGAAAATATCGCCACTGAAACTTCCCTAGGTAAAAGTAGGTTGAGTGTGAACCTATTCTATTTTGGTTGTAAGAAACAAAAAAATCTTCCCTAAAAACCTTTTGAATGTACTGGATGGAACTAGAATCCGATCTCCCGGCTAAATCAGCTTTCTAGTTTTTTATATTGATTCCTAGAGGGCGTATTCTATGAAAAATAATTCAGAAACCACTTCTCTATAAAAGATGTCCAATTGTGACAGGTGTTAAATCGGTGAGCCAGAAAGAATCCTAGATTTCGCACATATATTTCATTCAGTTGGTTCTCTTCTATTTTTTCTAATGAACGGCGAAAGAGAGTGAGAATGTTTTTATGGATAAATACCTATAACTTTGGTTTGGATGAACCGATTTTAACGAAATCAGTCTCATTTGGAGTAGCTAGTTTCAGTTGCTATAGATTGAGGACATTCTCGAATGAATAAAATTAAAATTTTTCCCGTGTAAATTTTTCTAATAGAAATAACAGAGTATTGTGAATTACAACAGAAACTGATTGAATCTGTAACGAAATGGCACAAACCGCATGTCTTTTGTCTAACTCAAGATATAAGTAAAAACGCATATACTGATATGGTTTTAATAATAATAATATTAATATGTCTATTGTCTATAAAAATTCCATATCTTTTTATAAATTAAAATTTTATTTATGTATTATTTTTGGTTCTAATACTTATCATTGTTCATCAAACTAGCTCAGTCGAAAATTATCAATAATATTTATTTTATCATTTATTTATATATTTTTTTTATTATTATTGTTATGAGACTCTATTATGTAATTTGAATATTATTTTATAAATTTATTTGAATTATCTCAGGGGAATTATATTTTGTTTGTGAGTTTAAATTCTTGTAAAGCCAACTCTGTCCTTTGACCTTCAAAAGGTTCCAACGCCGATAACCATTGTTGATTGTAAAAAATATATCATAGATATAAAAGAAAACAAACACATTCAATTTAAATAACTGTTCAACAAATGAAACGTTCGATTCATTATTTAATTCTGTTTAACGGCTTAATCAACTTCAAAAATATTCAAAAATGGTTAACTCCAATTATTTCTTATCTAAAATTCATTCACTCTCTCATTCACAACAAAATTAAGCTTATACTTATCAGAGTCTATGGTTTTATATATCTATGGTTTTAAAAACTACAAAGAAGAAAATTAATTTTATATATGAAGAAGTGACATTTAACAAATTCTATAATAAAATGGCGACTACATTATTTATGGTCGATATCTCTTTGATTCTTTTGAAAAATTTTATCAGTAAGTATAATCTTATGTAATACTTTTTAAATTTTTTAAATTTTTACATCAACAAATTCAAATATATGGATAAATGATACCTGACTGTCTTTGTATTGTAATTAAGTATTCATTACTTTTCTTTTCTTGGAGGTCATACTGAAGTTTAATGCTCAGCAGTCCTGGATCACTTGGAAAGTTTTTTCTGTGCTGAATAAACGATTTCAATATTTTTCTGCTTTCCACTTTTAATTAATTAAAAAAAATGCCTGGGTCATAGGCATATTATATGGCTTATAGCCGTGTTTACTTATTACCGAGTATTTATGGTAAGTATTACTTTTCACCTACTTATTTTGTTGTTACAATCACTTTGTATTAGTTTAGTTTACTTTATATTTACAACTTGTTATTATTTTTTGAATATTTCCGCATAATTTTAGTTTTTTAAATTTTTACTTTGAACAAACCTCGTTCCTTCTCAAAATCTCAACCCGTTGTTGATTTTTTCCTTTGTTTTTGTTTTAACAAACGCTCTTAGATTTTCTTTCAAAATTATTTCTACCAATGACTGTGTTCGAAAGATTTAGTTACTAAATTATTATTGCTATTTTTAATTATATTGATAGTTTATTTATGTTAAGTTAAATTATTTATTTTATTTTATCTATAGTTCAATTTTAAGTTATAATTTTCTCCATTGTGGTGTTTATTTTATTTATATTTCAATTTTACAATCATCACTTTTTAAGTTGGTACTGTTTTATTTTAAAGTTTGTGTTCCTATTTTACTGTTTGTCATTGTATGACTTTAATTTTTCAGTATACAGGGTGTATCAAAACTAATTTTACATATTATTCTTTTTTCTTCTAAATGTTTCTAACTCTTATACGTTTTATTTTAGGTTTGTGACGGACTTACTCAATATGTTTCATATTCTTCCAATTTGGAAAATAAATGATCCTGAATATCAAGTGATAGAGTTGGTTGTACAAATATCAATTAAATTATATGATTATTAAATATTTAAATTTAATATTGAGTAACTACACACCATAACAATACATATGTTTCTGGTATTGGGTATTGGGTTGCCCTGTATTATAATTTTAAATAAGCAAATATTTGAAAAAAAAGCAAACGCATTGTTTAATTCACTACTCTAATTATTTTTTATCAATGTCCACAAAAAGACGTACTCTATGGCGGGTAGACATAAAGCAGCTTTAATCTTAGCTAAGGCTACACTATTTATTGCGTTTCGTATTCGTTGTGTTCTAGACTCCATCATTACTTTATACCAACATCGGTTATTACTTCATAATTTCCTGAATCAAAATATTCCGAAAACGGTACACAGTATCGAGTTTTACCAAAAGTACCTTTTTGGTGTAGAATTGAATTATGTTCAAGTTCACCTTAGGTTTTGATTAATAAACCTAACCTTAAAAAAGTTATGTTCAATACTACTTGGTACGAACCGTGGGATGGATCAGCTTCCAAAACATATTCGTATAAAATTTCATCACAATGTTGCCAGTAATTTCGGCAATATCGTGAAAAGTGTGTATACATTTTTTTCTTCAACGCCCCTCATCTTGAATACGGATGGCAATACGAAAATTTTTCACTAAGCAAACCACAATTGTTTTTCAGCTTTTTGCCTATCCTAGAGAGGGGGCCCCCTTTTTTCAAAACACCCTGTATATGCCACTAGTTTAACTGGAGGGATTTTGAATAGTAGTTTTATTATTTTTTCATCAAGGTGCGTCCTTCTAAGACCTTGTGAGTTCTTACAGAAGCAGTGATAGTAAGTGTCTCATCCCTTAGTTCACATTTCCTGCACATAGTCTCACTGACTTTTCCCATTTTGTGTAGATGTTTCTTCGGGCTACAGTGCCCAGTGACCAGGTCGGTAACAGTTTTCAAATGTCTCAGAAGCCTGTTTGAAAGTTCCTTGCCTACCTTGTTCAGTAAACCTTCTGTCAACCTCATTGGTGTTCTTTATCTAGTCAGTTCTGGATTTCACCTCTAATGCAATCCTTTGTAATGCCACAGAATTGGACCTATGAAGTCTCCTTTGGAGCCCTCTTCAGCTAGCTGGTCCGCCAATACATCAACTGCAATTTCCTCATGAGAGACTAGAGACACTATAATGTCTTCTGTCAGCCTATTAAGAAATTATTCACAGTTCTCTACCAGTCTATACTTATTGGTTGGATTACTCAGATCTTCAAGCAGAATCTGGCAGTCAGTGAATATTTTAATTTTTTGTTCGGTATATCCTCACCTGATGTTTTCAACAATACAGGCTATAGAGGCAATCGTCTCTACTTGAAACACAAACCTATATCGACCAATACTGAAGAACATTCTCTTTCTAGGTTCGTTTATACCAGCACCGTACACTAACTAACGACAAGTAAATTCACTTCGTCGATTCAGTGGTTACCGAAAATTTCCTTACCCCGTCTATCGTCTGGTGAGTTCTGCTGAGTTTGAATCGAGAAAGTGGTAAGTACAGGGCTGCGCGGCGATAACGGGGAGAAACAATGTACCAAAAATTTCAAGCGTTCCGACGCAAGTGAATTTACTTGTCGTTAGTTAGTGTATGGTCATACCAGCCCCAGTGCCATCAGTGAACCAGATGATGTCTCCAGGATTACCTGGGTGCATCACTTGTTCACTAGATGAGATGATGATTTTAACTCGCTCATTGAATATTCCTCTCGATTTTATCTCTCAACGTTCGCCAACGTTAATCAACCACAAATTACTTCAAATATTTTAAATTATTGTATTTAATTCAAAATGTGTATTTTATATAGTATTTCAAGCTACAAATGATTTAGTTGATAATTGCATTTGTTTGAAATAAAAAGTCCTATCCTGTTCAGATTCGAGTACGGGGATGTACTGTACAACTGTTCGGAACAGGACGAAATGAATGAAATAAAAACAACTGAAATGAAAAATAATGAGTGGAAATTTAGTTTGCAGGAAACTGTGAAAGACGTTTTCATTGACACGGTGCGGAGTTTAAATTAAAATGCACTGTGTTCAGATTCAACAATGGTATGCAAATACTGTAATTTCCTGTCTTTGTTGTTAAAATGTTCGTTTTTCACGATATTTCCGTGGGTACTTAGCAACAACAATTTTTTTGCGTAGAACAGTTTATACTCTGTGCATTGGGAGTATATAATTTTTTTTTAGGTACTCTGAGTAGATTTATTCCGATCTAAACTATTGATTGTGATTCCCTAGATTGCTGAAGACCCAGACTTATGAATGGCAATACTGGTACTGGTGGTGCTACATAATGTTTGAAGTTTTTACTGAGAAGCACTTTTCGTCGGGCTATCAAAATTTTTATCGTGTATTTCGAGGAGCTTGTCCAGTGCAATGTTGTGCAAAAAAAAATTCGTTGCTGCGACAGTTATTTTGATAAACTTCAATAAGCTACCGCATTAATTTTGAATTATTACGTATAAGACAAAGAAAATTCTCCCAAGATTAGTTAAATCCGAACTTTTCCAAAGAAATGGTCGCCTTTTTCTTCTCTACAACTGAGGAAGTATGTGGTAATTATACAGTTAAGCAAACCTCTTCACGTTTAGACTATTCGCCCTTAAAACGACTATAACAAATTATTTGGTATGCGCATAAAAATTACTTAGGTAAGTCATTTCAAATAACTTAACCAAGGGCATGGAGATACATACCGGAAGAATGGTAAAAGGTTAAAGTCATTTACATATCCAAGGTAGGTGAAGTATCTGACTAAACGCCAAAGTCATACAGACCAATAAGCCTATCCTCCTTTCTACTAAAAACGTTAGAAAAGTTATTGGACAGGTATATAAGTGACGAAGAAGGATAAGCCCCTGAGCAATCCCTAATATGCGGATCTACGGATCTATGGATCTAGCGCTGACTAATCTGAACAAGCTGATCTCAAAGTCAATAGAAGACAAAGAGATAGCGATGGTCACTTTCTTAGACATCGAGGGAGCATTTAATAATGTTACCACGAATTCATTGGTTGATGCAATGAATAGACGGGAGACATCCACAACAATATGCCAATGGATAAAGGAAACTCTGGAGGATAGGATAATAATCTCCACTCTGGGGCAAGTCACCATCAAGGCAAGAACGGGTGGAGGATGTCCACAAAGAGGAGTGCTATCACCACTACTATAGGCAACCTTAGTAGACAGAACTGTCCACAGCAGACTTTTACTGTCTTGGGTACGCGGACGACATCGCTATTGTAGCCAGGGGCAAGTTTGCAGGAGTGATATCGGGAAGAATGCAAACTGCCTCAAATGTAGTTGATAATTGGTGCTTACAAGAGAGACTGACAGACAATGCTCAGAGAACACAAATTATTTATTAATTTCACTAAAAAGACGGCACAAGGCTTGAAATCAACAGTGCTATGAAGAGAGGTGATTTAATTTGCCAAGGAAACAAAGTACCTATGAGTACATTTTGATCAAAGGCTTTCATGGAACACTCACCTTCAGAAGACCACACAGAAAGCTACCATTGCCCTCGGCAGATGCAGAAGAATGTGTGCAAAAAATTGGGGACTTACCCCAAAAATGACCCAGTGGCAATACATTAGGGTTGTTAGACCAATGATAGCCTACGGATCAGAAGTGTAGTGCCCAAAGACACTGCAAGTGGGAGCTGTGAGGCTATTGCGCAGCACGCAAAGGCTTGCTTGCCTGTGAATTACTGAAGACACTTGATTCCATAGAGGTCAATTCTAAGCAAGTATGGGATTGCATAGGTGCCTTATACACACTTGGTGACCATATTGCAAGGTCATGGTAGCATGGGTACCAGGGCACGAGGGTCATAAGGGCAACGAATTGGCGGACGAATCGCCCAGACAAGGCTCATCAATGCCATTCATTGGACCGGTACCCTTCTGCGGCGTCGCAAAGTCAACAATAAATATGGCCTCAAGGAAGTGGGTGGCACAGAAATCTCTAGAATTGTGGGTAACCTCACCAGGACGGAGACAAGCGAAACAGTTCATAAAAGGACATTATCCCACTTTTAGGGCAGACCTAATAAGCAAAGATAGAAAAGCTGTCATAGCCGTAGTAGGTATGTTAACAGGGCACTATAAGCTTAACAGGAACGAAAAGCTGATAGGGTTGAAAGACGGAGCCATATGCAGATTCTGTCACCCAGGAAAGAAAACTGCAGAGCACATCCTTTGCCAGTGCGACTGCCTGACGAATGTGCGGTTTTTTGTATTAGGCGATGAGTAGCCACCGGCAAGAAATTACATGGAAGATTCAGTGGCTGCTTAGAAAGAGTCGGGCTGGAGAATGTAATCTAGATTCCGAGGACCACAATAGATCTGAAAAGGTCTCAGTGGAAGAGGCCGATTAACCTCCTTATCAAATATAATCTAATCTGACTCAAATAATCAATTTCAGTTGGCTTGAATCAGTTATCTTTTTGAAGAGGTTATTTGGTTTTTTCCATCTTATTAGGGGTGTACCGCTAGCCTATAAGTAGAATAAGTCATTGTCCCAGTTACATAAATAGTTGTTTTTTATTCCTCAGTTGTAGTGGATAACAATCCGCAACATTTTATCCAGTGGCGCATTCAATTTATTGTTAAATTAAAATATTAAATATAATCTAACCGTATATCACTGTTGAACGAAGAAGGAAAAATTATTTATTCAAATGGCAGATATAAATTAAAATGAGTTAGTATAATGTCACATATGTAATTTGGATATTCATAATAAATAAAATAATGTTCATGTTTGTTTTTATTCGGAAATTTTAGTAGAAAATTTATTCGGAGATTTTAGTAGAAAATAAAGCTTATTTTTCATCCAGGAAATGCTAGAAAACATCGATGGGAACTGTTTTCAGTTGTGTACGATTTAAATGATAAGAATTATTAACCAAAAAAATCACATTTTATGTATAATGAAGTCCAATACTACGACAAAGTTACCAAACCAAAATGCCTTTATGCATCTGAAACACCAGCTTCCAATGAAATAGGTGACTGGGAACAATTTTAAAAAAAGAAAGGAAAAAGGTTGAAGACATTATAGGCACAATTAGCACCGACAATAAAACTTGTACTTATATTGACAATCTTTCTAGTTTTTATCATTTAATATGTTCAGGTAATGTTTCTTCACTATTTGACTAATACCATACAAACAGTAAGGTCAAGGTTCCAAAACGTTGTGAAAAAAACATTAGCGACACCACGGTGAAAAAACAAACTGCTTATATAAACGATTTTTTGGCAGTTTTCGTCAATTTTTCCGTATGAGTTCGTCCTTCTTATCCCGTCTCCATGGTTATAAGTGTGATATTTTAATGGAAATACGCATAACACGATTATCTGCAATGATTATTTGCAAATTTCCTGTGAAAAATTATCTATGAGGTCAGCTTCTTGTACCCCTTTCATTACAGAAAAAACCTAGCCGATGCATGATGCTGATTTTAGCGCTCGCGAGAAATTTTCTATCTGGTTACAAATGAAGAAAAATCGAAACTAAGACTTGTTTTAAAATATTTTGATTTGTAACGAAAGATGAGTTTTTTAATATGCTGGTGATGATACTTTTGTTATATAAGAGACCGCTTAGCACACATATATGGATAGGTGATCTTGGTAACAATCTACTTGGACCAGTTAAATTGCCCAATCGTTTAAATGGTGTTCATTGAATGATAATAATCTGATATCAGACAAAACTTGTGATTTTTCCAGCACACATTAATAGGATGGTGCAATTGTCCTAGACAATTGATACCGAGAGTGATGGATTGAAACCATTTCTTGACCAACAGGATCTTAAGATTTAAATCCATGCGATTTTTCTGCGTGGGGATACCTCTAGTCAATGGTTCATTCGCAACCTATAAAAACATGTGCATCTTCACAGAAGCCAATAAATTAGTGGATAGAAACAAATTTCTGTTATAGTTCCCAATTTTGTGTTAGTGTTTTCAGTTGTCATTTTGATACGATTTCCCTCAACAAATTGCTCTCCAGCTATTTTGGGCAATAAAACCTCCTTTTTGGTCTCGAATTTATATTTCACTTTAAGAAACCCAGTCATTAATTGTAAAGATTTTTTTGTGGAACAGTTTCCGTCGCAAAAACAGTTTTACTTCCATAAATCTGCAATTTTGTTAATTTTCCATAGTTGTCCATCATAATTGAAAAAATTATTTGTTAGTCAATGGAAACGTATATACATGCATATTTGGAATAGACTTTTCTCGAAAATATTCCTCTACAAAGATGGTAACTAGCATAATTTTCCATTTTAAGAGATAATAAAATTTTGAATAAACATACCCACTACCCCACCCAAACGAGCAGCTTGTTAAGAATATAAAAAATTCGAATTTATGTAATTTGCTTGGGCACATTCCAAGAAATAGATGTAAAAAAATTAAGAATTCGTTATTTGAATCAAATCGATGTAAAGCCTATCTTTAAAGAACTCCAGCTCCCTTAAGAAGCATTTCTGGATGGAGAGATTCACGTGATATCGACATAAAAGGATCTTTAGACTTTGCAGTTTTTTTCTTTGGGGATCATTTCTGGACACTGTAGGAAATGAAAAAAATGCAGTTAACGCTGCCTATGACAAAGTGGCCGCAAATAGGGCTGTTGAAGATGCGAGGTATCATAAATAAAGTTTAAGAGACTGAGCGCATAACGCCACTCGTTAGACGAGGACGGCGAATGCCAGATTTACGAGTTTTGAAGCTATTGCGCATGCCTCAACAGATAGGATTCTCAATATTCTGACCACGCTGTTTTGTGAGAAAGAAAAAACAAACAATGCTGTTTAATCAGTTTCACTTTGATTAAAGGAAAGTTTGATTATGAGTGAACAGCACGCAAACATAATATAAATATGAGTCATCATTGAATTAGTTTTCGGATGTTTTCTTTAATTTAACCTTCCGATAGTTGCATCAAAATTTTCAGCGTGGGTAGTCGCGTACAACCTAATTAACCCCCCAATAAATAGTAGAACGTATTTTTCAAAAAATACACGTGGGAACGTTTTAGCAACGCAAAAATGACCAAGAAAAAGAAAATGAGGTATATTTTGCTAATTTTTCCAAATATACCACGAAATCTTTGAAAACGGTGTTTTTTTTTAATACTGCACTTTATTCAGTCAAGTACAAAAAACAAAAACTGGAAATAATACGAAAAGTAAATTAAACAAAAACATAACTTTTTGCAATAAATGAGTGATAAACAAACATCATCAAAGTAAGTGAAGGGTATTTTCTTGGCACTCCTCACATACGCCAATAATATGCTCTAAGCACATATATATTGTGATGATATTTTTAATTTCAATATCTTACATTGGGAAACCACTTGTGTTGTCCAATTTATTCTTAATTAATTAGTTATTTATTCTCAGGGTGTATGTGAATTCGGTTGTAACGCTTGTCAATAACAAAACGATAAGGTAGACTGATCTGAAGTGAACAAAAGGAACCACATGAAACAAGTTATTATTCAATAAATCACAGCAATACAACAAATACCAGAAAATAATAAATGCAAACAGATAATTTAAAAAAATAATAGTTCCAATTATGGATAACCGTGACGTCATTGTTACTAAAGAATCAATTCCAAGAATTAACCATACTATAACCTAGATAAATATACATAAATTATAATTAATGAAAATTAAATATAAAAATATAACCTTGACCAACGCTTGTTGGTAGAGTCCAAGTTCATTTTGGAAAACGATCTGCCTGTCTCCAGCAACGGAAGAGTCTGTGTGGATTAATGAGGTCCCGGTGATGCCGTTATGACAAGATGTGCTCATATGCTTTTTGGATGAACTACTTGAATTATCCAAATGCGATGATCCATATTCTGATGAAGAGCAGTCCCTGTTATTCTGAACAGATCTCAAATACGTGAGTGAAGCCTTCGAAGTTGATGGTCCATTTCGGGAAGATAATTTTACCAAATGTTGACTTGGTTTAGTAGTTAAGACCTCCTTTTGGTGGTGATCCGCAGGACTACCCAAATACCCCTCAACTGATTATATCAACCCTTTAACAAACTTCACCGAAACTAGCCCTCGAACACGATTCGAACACATTTCTTGCAGTCGAGCCTGCTCTCTTTCGTAAGACCACATGGCTAAAAAACAATAGTGTTATATTTTTATTACATAGGAAAGACGAAAAACTTACCTCACAATAAAAATAACACGATAATAAAAGAGAGAACGTGTCGCGGGCCACACGGTAGGAACTTTAGTTCCTTTTAATGTTGTATGATCTTTTTAATATTTTCATATATATTTTTAATTGACTGATTGAATCAACAAATAAATACACACATATTAATATAAGAATTTATTTTACTCTGAATGAAACTTCGTTTATCAAAAACATAACATAACATAACGGTCAGACTTTTCGCTGCGCGATCCCCCAGCGCCAGACCTATTACCGACTATAGGTATCTGCATTACCGCATGTAACATAACGTAACGGTCAGATTTTTTACTGCGCGACCCCCCTCCCTCCAACCTAACGTAAAGAACTAAAGTTCCAAAAAATAAAACGTGATTAGTCGCGCTGGTCTCTCACACCGTAGGATGAAATATTTTCAGCAAAACTACCACTTGCAACACTAAGATTAGCACTGCTGTTTAGGGATGTTAAAAAATAATCGATTTTTATATAAATCGATTATTATTTTCTTATAATAGATTTTTAGTTATAGATTTTTATAGTAATATCAATCGATTTTCAGTAAATCGATTTTCGGAAACGGCTCGTATTATTTATTGACTATTTTTCAAAATTTTTACAACTTTTGATCATTTTTGACAATTATTGACCATTTTGACTGATTTTCAAAATTAGTGACCATTTTTCCATATTTTTGATAATTCTTGACCATTTTTCAAAATGATGACAATTTTGAACCATTTTTGACAGTTTTTAACAATAATTGTCCATTTTTAAGTTTTTAACAATAATTAACAATTTTTAACCATTTTTGATAGTTTTTGACAATTTTTGACAATTTTTAAAAATCTTAGACCATTTTTGAGAATTATCGACCATTTTTGACAATATTTCAAAATTTTTGACAATTTTTCAAAAATTTGACAATTTTTCAAAAATTTGACAATTTTTAACAATAATTGTCCATTTTTGACCATTTTTGATAGTTTTTGACAATTATCGACCATTTTCCAAAATTTTAAAAATTTTTGACCAACTTTGACAATAATTGTCCATTTTTAACAGTTTTCGACAATTTTTGACACATTTTGATCATTTTTGATAGTTTTCGACAATTTTTGAAACATTTTGACCATTTTTCAATTTTTTTTTTAAGTTTTTGACAATTATCGACCATTTTCGAGTTATTGACCAATTTTGACCATTTTTCAAAATTTTTGACAATTATCGACTATTTTTCGAGATTTTATAAATTATTGACAATTATTTGACAATTTTTGACAGTTTTTGACAAAAATTGCCCATTTTTAACAGTTTTTGACAATAATTGACAATTATGGACCATTATTGACCATTTTTGACCATATTTTAAAATTTTTGGCAATTTTCATATAATCTTATTTGCTTTTTAATCTGATACATTGTTAATCAATGAATCTATTAGGTTTATTATCGGAATATGAAAAGCATGTACTTTTTAAAATGATAAAAATTTTTTTTTCGATTTTTTCGCAGAAATCGATTTATTTTTTATTAAAATTGATTTTTGACAAATCGATTAATTTTTAATAAGGAGAAATAGATTTTTATTTAATCGATTCTTTTCCATTAATCTCACATTCCTACTGCTGTTCCGTCGCAACCCATAAATAAGATACACGGAGTGGGAGATGGCTCCCACCTTGATTTTCAGAATACCACTAAATAAAGTTTATGGTCGGTCTCTCAGACCGGGCGCGACTTACGGATGGTTAAACACCTATAATGAGCTGCTGCTTTTTTGTAAGAATATTTAACTACTTCACTGGCTTTCTATAACACACTTCCATCCCATTCCACGAAAGCACTGCCACAAATTGCAGGGAATCGAGCGGAGAGATGTTACACATCAAAAACAGCATAGTAAAAGCGAAGCAAACAGAACAAGAGAATTACTCAATAGAAGACAACAATTATATAGACGCAATGGGAAAAACAGACGACTATAAATATTCAGGATACAGCCAGAAAATAGGCATAGAAAATGCAAATATCAAAGACGAACTTAAACAGAAATATAAACAGAGACTAACACAAATACTGAAGATAGGACTAACTGCAAGAAACGAAACAAATGCAATGAACACATGAATAGTGAAATTAAGCAACACAGATCTAGAGGCCGTCAACAAACTCACACGAATTCAGTGCTACAAGTATAGAATACATCACATCCACTCAGAAACAGAAATATTCACATTTAAAGGAAGAAGGAGGTAGAGGATTTGTAGACATCACAAATCAACACTACGAACAGATAGATAACCTTAGGAAATATTTCATCCAAAGAGCAGAAACTAGCGACCTACACAAAGCAATTACACACATAAATACAACCAACATATTATTGATGACCCCAACACGACGAATGACAAATGCAAACTATGTAAACAACAAATCGAACCAATAGATCATCATCACCAGCGGATGTGCCATAATGGCGAACACAGAATATAGTGAAAGACATGACAATGTAGCAAAAGTTATACATCAACAACTTGCAGTACAATATAAACTTACACAAGAGCACATACCCATATACAAATATACACCACAAAATATACTGAAAAATGAAGAATACAAACTATATTGGAACAGGAGCATAACGACAGATGAAACCACTTTTCACAACAAACCAGACACACACCAAGTAACAATAAACGCTGATTTATTGAATCTGCTCAGACAATAAGCTGATTAGTAGTTGGTTAAGGATGTTGAACGCTGATTCAGCTACTGACCTGAATAATGATCTGAATAAGCGTCGAATCATTCAATATAGATGCCATTATTCAGCAACATGGAACGAGCTGAACTAAATACTGAATAAGTGCCTCTTCAGCCAACTTAGTAGATATTGTTCAGCAATATGCTTATGTGACTGAACACAGGTTGAATAAGCATTTCTTCAGTTTACTTAATCTGGTGTTGTTCAGCTATTTATTACTAGCTGAAAACAGGCTGAAGAAGCGCTTTTCCTGCCAATCAAATATTTCATTGTTCAGCTATTTTAAAATGGCTGAACATGAGCTGGTAAAGCGCTTTTACAGAAATCTGAACATTAGTACTTCAGCTATTCATAGTCAGCTCAGTATGCACTGAATGAACCCTTCTTCAGAAAAGTAAGGCCACCTTTCAGCTATTATTAACAGACTGAAGAAGTACTTGTTGAGCCCATTTTGATGATATTGTTCAGATATTGGCATTTCAAGAGAAGCGATACGCACTCTGGTGGCTCTAATGTGAACTAGTTTCCGCTACATTGTCATCTAACCACACTTTCGTTTAGTTTGTTTACTATTGATTTTTATTAATATAGTGCCTTTCTTAAACCGTTTTTATTTGGTCTTCATTTGTTATTGTTATATTTTCTTTATAATTTTGTGTTGAAAAATTGCCTTTTTAAAGGCAAAGTGACCCCTCCGCTCTTATAATGGCTTCTAATAATGATTATTGCTCTGTGCCACAGTGCAATTCCTGGGCCAAAACAGACACTGAAAAGAAATTAACTTTCCATAGATTTCCCGAGAAAAATGACCAAAGGGTTTATTTTGAAACGGAGATGGGACGAGAATTAATCTCGAGAAGAAAAGCCTGGATATTAAAGGTTCGGATTGGCAAACCAATTAGCAAATTCATGAAAGTGTGCTTGCTCCATTTTAAGCAAGAAGATTATATTAACAAAGGTAGGTAGGTTTGTTGTTTTTACTTACTTATTACTCAAATATAATTTATTTCTAGGTGAAAATACAAGACGAGGTCGTGTATTGAAAAAAACAGCTGTACCATCTCAGAATCTGCCTGCATCTGTTGTAACAATAAATAAAAAATCGGATTCAAAACGTGCAGAAAGTCTGTCTAAAAGAACAAGTGAGGAATGTAGCCATGTGGGAACAAGTAAGGAAATGAGCCAGAGCGACAACGACATACAAGAAGCAGAAAAATCTGTTTGTGAAGAAGAGGTGAGTAGTGAAAGTTATGTTCCTAATATTGCCAGTTCTTCTACTAACAAAATAAAAAGGCTAGTTCATGTCTTTGAAATTCAAGTTAGTATGGGCAAAATTACAACATTAAGTGATCTTTTAAATTCAGAAAGTGCTTTAAGAAGTTTCACAGGCATAAATAATTTCCAGATTCTAAACTGTTTGGAAGATATGACCAGAAAGGTACTGCATGACACAAGGTCACATAGACTTGGTATTAGAGAAATAATAATTTTAACAATGACTAAATTAAAGTTGGATCTCAGTTATGTTACTCTTGCCACCTTGTTTGGTATATCTGGTCAGCTGTGTAAAACCTATTTCTTCGATATGCTCCCTACACTTAGTTCAGTTCTTAAGCCTGCCATTTATTTTCCATCCTGTGAAGACATTTTCAAAAATATTCTTTATGCTTTAAAAAATTTTTAACATGTAGAACTGTTTTTGATTGCACCGAAATATTTGTACAAAAACCTAGTTGCCTTTTCTGTCGCATAAAATTTTATTCTCATTATAAAGGTAATACGACAGTAAAATTTATGACTGGTGTTTCTCCAGCAGGCATGATAACCTTTATTAGTAAATCTTATGGTGGACGAGCATCCGATAAATTGATTTTTGAAGAGAGCAATTTAATTAACAAATTATGTCCTAACAAAGACTCTATTATGGTTGATAAAGGGTTTTTATAGATGACATATGTGCTATGTATAAAATTAAATCAATACGTCCTCCATTTTTACGAAAGAAAAAACAACTTCCTCCTGAAGAGGCTGTTCTTAACCAGCAAATTGCTGCAGCAACGGTACATATTGAAAGATCAAATCAAAGATTAAAAATCTTTAAAATAATTAGCGGTAAGCTTCAGTGGTCCCTTGTTCCCAAGATCGATGAAATCTTTACTATTATTTGTGGAATTACAAATCTTTCAAGTTCTATTACGTCAGACGAAAGATTTATTTAATTTGCTTTAGCTAGGATTACTTACTTTTTTGTCATTGGTATAGCTTTTTATAAATAAATAAATGTCTTATGTTTAAATGAAGTGTTTTATTATTATCTACTTTCACATAATACATGAAACATTTTTGTATAATAATTAAATTTAACTTTTTCTGGCATCATTTTGCTAAAATTGTAATCCAATAATACTTCTATAGTTAATGACGT
Organism: Lochmaea crataegi; assembly: GCA_947563755.1. Lineage (NCBI taxonomy): Eukaryota > Metazoa > Arthropoda > Insecta > Coleoptera > Chrysomelidae > Lochmaea > Lochmaea crataegi. The sequence goes on from OX387429.1 coordinate 28,186,583, forward strand.
ATCATTAAATGTTGCATACAAAAACAAAAAACATTTTTACACATTTAATATGCTCATCCCCAGTTGTATTTGTCCATAATACTGATGTTTTTCTTTTAAAGTATGTACACCATCTTTTTTGTCAATGTAAGCACACGATAAAATGGCATCTTCAATAGGTAATGTGGAGCCTACAAACAAAAATATATATATAATATGTATGTATCAGTTTGATTGTTTTCATAACAAAAGTTAGTGTTTTTATTTTCAGATTTTTATGTTATATCACAATATGGCCACCAGCAAATTCCTTCAATAGTGGTACAGTAGTACACCTTCAAAATACAAAAATAGATCGAACAACCATTGTGTTGTGTTTTAATAAAATATGAAATAACGTATCCCATTGACATAACTCCACACAATAGATGACTGATCTATATAGTCTGATCATTTGATGATTAATCAATGCATACCATTACTTACCAGAATACAAACATTTTATTTCTAATAATGCTACTTTTTTCCCATTTTCGACTACTACACCATCTGGTGAAAATCCCAACCATTTATTTTGGGGAAAAGAAATCATTCCACACTCTAGGACTTCTTTAGAATGGTTCTCAATAAATAAAGCTCTTGCAACATTTTCATATTTTAAGCCATGCTTTGTAAATTTATTGCTAAAGCTTTTGGGCCAAAAATATTTTTTACTTTTCATTTCCCAATCTGATCTACTGAAAATAAATATTCCATAGCACCTTGATCCAGTAATCCTAAATTGTCTGGCTTTATGCCATTCAGGTGAGTTTTGACACATGCCCATCATTTCTTCGGTTTCTTCATTCATGATATTGTGAAACGTTTGTTCACAACAAACTGATGGAAAATCACATATCATCGATGATAACTCCATCATTATCACTGATTGACAGGCATTATTTAAAATTAATGAAGTTTTGTCCTGAATAGACATCAGTATCTCTGTTGGTACAAAGACATTTAAAGGAGTACGCCCTTTTCTAAAAACATACAATCACATAAAACGGGTTTTGTTAAATTTTATGATATATTTACCTATATTTTGCAATTGTGGAGTTGGGTAAATTTTTAATAAAGTACTCCAAAATCATGTCCCTATCAGCTAGAGACAAGTCAGTTGTGGAATTCTTCTTCTTGATGCAAGGCATTTCGGCTGTTGGAATGGCCTTATATTTTTCCTTAACTGAGCCTTTTGTCGATGACCAGGCACATTTCAACTCAGTTTTGGAAACTTGTTCCAGCTCTGACAACTTTTTTCTAAAATTATTTTTAAAATTGTATAAAGTTAATTAGTAAATTCACAATAACCTACCTAGTTAAAAGGATCAGAAAAGCTGAAATGTGTTTACATCGGCCACCAGCTCCTGCTTTAAGTACAAAACATTTGTATAATTTTAATGTACCCATCTATAATTTTGAGTTCTCCACTCACTTGATGAGGCTCGGATTGTAGAGCGCTTGACTGGAGACATAGAGCACATACTTTTGTCACTGAAGAGTTCCATTCAATTTTTCCATATAATATTAAATGGTCTGCATTGAGGACCTCTTCTCCTTCTACTACACACCGAGAACTTTCGGTCCTTTCAACATACCTCAGAAATTCCAATAAACTCAATTTTAATTGGGTCATTTGGATTTGTTTATAAAAACACGATTAAAGTATTTTAACACTGTAAATATTAACACCTAACACTAATCCTTACACTAATAATTATTATATCTAAATTAACATTAATAAGAGATAAAAGTCATCCAAATCACAGTTTTAAGGGCATAAACCACGCTTCAAATACTGGAAACACGAAATAAACAATAAAATTGATATGGAAAAAAAAAGCAAGGTTATATATCAATGTGGTAGAAAGTACTTTATCTGTCCGCCACGGTAGCGCTACAATCTTAATTTGAAATCCCAATACTTTTAAATATACCTTCTTCACTCACCTACAAAAAGAAAGAAATAACACAACTAATTGAAATATCCTAAACTGAAGAGAAAATCAAAAAATATTCCAACTGGCTGAGGAAATCAAAGATATGTGGCATCAAGAGAGAATTGATATAAGTAATACCGATAAAATAACAGGAATCATAACGTTCAGCGTGCACCAATACATTGAGAAACTTCAAATACACCCAAACACCTACGTACAGAAATCAGTCATTATCGATTCTTGTTCAATTATACGAAAATTTCTAAACGCACAATAATATATCAGTTATAAGGAAGACACGCCTGGCAATAGTCCACGTGTCTTTCCATTACTAACCATACTCATCCTTAGAGAAAGAGAGAGAGAGAGTAAATAATAATTATAAGAGTTTTTTAACAATAACACAAAATTAACTAGTTCGCCGATTGTATGATTGTTAACATCCATTTTAACTAATGAAATGCATACTTTGAAAAATTCCCGAATCCTTTCTATTCTTTTGGGATTAATTAAATTTACCAATTATATGAATCTAAACAAATGCAACTACCTCCTTGATGTTTTTCTTTTTATATTTAAATAATGAGTTGGGGAATCAGGACCGAGCTGGCAAAATTAACCCCTCTCCACAATCTCCAGGTCTAGAAAAGTTCTTAATTTTGTAAGTTGAATAAAAATATATTTTTTCATGATGTTCGTTTGTAAGAATAGTTGAATTTGTTTTTACCGAATAAAAACCCTTGAAAATCGGATGTGAATGATAATAAAAATGAATAAAATTTGTATTTGTATTAAAGTATTAACCGAATGTTATTTCCGTATTCCTAAATCGATTTCGTGGGGGGACTATTAACCCAATACGCACGATAGCACCAAAGTTATTCCACCTGATTTGCATTTCTAACATGTAAAGCAACGTTCCCTTTCCCCAAATAATCAACTGTGTGTCTCGGCAAACGTTTCGAAAATTAAGAAAATGTAAATTCGTGAAAACTGATGGCGCTAATGAGAGTACGATTAAATTAATTATGCTGAGAGTTAGAACAATAAGACCGTACATTTTAGGCGTAATTTATGTGAGATTTTGCTTTGTTTAAATTTTGGGTGTATGTCACAAGACGCAAGATTTATTATGTATTTCGACTAAGATTAACATTTTCATGTTATAACCACGCAATGGCCTGCTTGTACCATTTTTTTATTGGTGTATAAAAAAATAACAGCATTTTAAAAGTTACGATTTAAGATTTTTGCCAAACATGGCACTTACCGTTTAAATAGTACCACGATCAAGATCTATGAAAAATATATTTCGACCTTAAAATTCAGCTGCTTTTTCTATTGTTTTGATAATAAAAATGATAATTTGATAATCTTTCTCAATATAGAGTTATTCATCACTTTTTATAAAGTGATTAGTAAAAATATAAACTTTAATATTTGTAATGTAAGTTAATTTCCACTATAGTTCTGAAATCTTGAATGGACTTTATTTTAATCCTATTAAAATCATCCTTGAGATGCTAGATACGGAATTAATCCAATTTTCTTCTCTAGCAAATTGTGATCTTTGAAAAATAGACGTGAAAAGTGTTTTTTTTTACTTTTTTCACTTCCTTTCCGGAAGCAAAATATATTTAAGTGAGTGAATGAAACGAAATTTGAAATGAAGTAGAAATCCACTATAATCAACAACTGTTTCACAAAGATAGTAATCAGAAAGAAAGTGATGAAAACGGATCTACATACAGAGTATCCAGAAACTACAAACTACAGATAGTAGATGTGATTTTATGTTTATCTAACCTAATTTACCTTTTTTACAAAAGTTCCTCCTAAGGGAGCTAGCGGCCTTTGAAGATGATGCTGTTAAGTCAGTTTCTTGGACATATCTCGGAAAATCATCTACCAACAAACTTCAAACTAGGTATATTGTATAACCATGCAGTGATGAATTTTTCACTACAAACCTGCGTTTTCTATTGCTATCACAAGCGTTCAGTAATGTTTGCATGTCACTATTGTAAATCATATAAGTTTGAATATTAAATTTTATAAAGCTATTAACCAGTGGTAATGATACTCTGATTTTGTATAATTTGTGAATTTTAGATAGTAATATTGTGAATCAATATTTTATAGAAATATGTCAAGAAAATGTCCAAGTTAAAATTTAAGTACTTACCCGAAATATTAAATATTGGTTGGTAAGATGTTTTGAAAAGGAAGTGGAAATTTGAAAAAAATTAAAAAAGAGGTTGCTAAGGGGAAACTAGGGAGTGGTTGTGTACCGTGGACGCGAGAAGTGCGTCAGATAATTCTTCTTTCGTGTAATATTTCTGATACAATAATCCAGAAAGAAGTTTTTGACTGGGAAGGCAGGAAGCGTCAGATAATTCCGGTTTGGTGTAAATTTCTTTCCTGGCAGAAAAAACCAGAAGGAAAGAGTTGTGTATTAAGTGCCAGAACGAGGTCTACGAGCGAGTTGTGGTATATCTGTCCACATTAGGACAACCTATTCATGCATATGGTGAGATAACCAATTTATTAATATATTGAATTTGCGATCCAGTAAATTTTGTTCAAGCTATATATCATAATTGATGAATTAATAAATATTTGGAGGAGTTGAATGCTGTGGCCAGGAGCTGAAAGAAAATAAAAACTGTTACGGTTCTTATTCACAACAATTATCATAAAACAACTAACGCATTGAAAGTGATTAGGAGTGTATAAATAAGGCATTTAATTATAGGGAGTATTCATTATTACTAATAGTTGCATACTTACGTTGAATTTCATATCAAATTTTCTAATATTCGCATGATACTGAAGTAAGTGGTATTAATATTTGATTTAGGTTACGTCCTCACATTTCTGTGAGGAAAATTGATCAGCTGTTTAAACGGAGCGAACATTTTACGTTCCGTAATTCGAAGTGGTGCGAATATTAGTGGTAAGAGTATTTCACAGTTTTATTATTGTCAACATGACAAATTGTTATGTTTAACTGCTGCTTGTAATAATTCATTTCATTGTTTAATTCCATATTATTTTTTTTAATTGTTTATTAAATCAGAATCAGAATAATTAGATTGGAACGCCATCTACGAACCGACATCTATAGTATCCTTGAAACACGACCTTGAGGTAAGTACCTAGTCGAATCTTTTTCTGAGAAGCCGTAGCAAAAATATAGAATTCTATTAGACAAATAAAACGAACCCAGCACGTAGACAACTATCATAACAAAATATTTGACATCAATCAAACAAGTTGAACAAATAATACAAATTAAAAAAACACCAAAATTATTATTACATAATAATATATATGGATTTGACTGTAAGTAACTGAAACAACTATTATCATAAGGAGGACACTTCAAAGTACTCATTACAAAAAAAGTTAATATGGAGAAAATTAATAGGAAAATTGTCAGTGTGGACTAAATATGCCGTACACCTTATAGCTGATATTTCAAGAAAGTAATATCCAACAATTCAAACTTCAATGTGCTCTCTTTCGAAGTTAATACGGTGACGTCCAAACATGAGGACTCTCACCGGCAATATTAGTTAAACAATAAAATGAAATAAAACGAATTATACAACCAAATTATGGATGCGAGATGGCAATAGTAATAGTCTAACCAAACTACAAAAAATCATAAGTACACAGTAAGCGAACCTTATTATTCCGTATCACCACCCCTGTTATCGAAAAACACTTGCTAGACGCTCCCTTGAGAATTTACTTTAAATTTTGAAAAGAAACTTTTTCTAAGTTCAAACACTACTTTCAAATATAAATTAATTAAACACTTAGAGAAACCACAAAAAAACCGTTATCCGCGAACCCGAACTCGCAACCAAATGCAACCGTGACTTCCGTTCAACTCCATTTTTTTCCCTTTTTCCCCTGGCTTTTTCCATTTCCCAAAGTCAGCTTTTTTACTCTGTTTCACATGTTACTTTCTAATTGGTCTACCTTCCCTTCAGCAGAATTTGCTAATCAGGTTTTTTTTCCAAGCGCCTGGGTTTCTTTCGACTCAGCGGAATTGTTATTTAGAAACTCGTTTCCTGTGTATTACTTTTTGCAATATTTTAAACTGCTTTGCTGACCTCTATTTTGCATATCAAATGAAATTTGTTATACAGGGTGATGTTCCCTATGCTTCTTTATCAGGTATTTATTACATTGGTTAAATTTTTTGAGTTTTTCTACAAATTTCACATTAAATTCAAAAACTATAACGAATATTTAATATTTGTAAGATCATATCTTCTTCTTTTTTCTATTCATATATATTAAGTCAATCACAAGATAGGTCACTTACTATTTGGTCTAGCCGAAATATTAAACATCAAGTAGGTATCACATAAAATGTAACCTCTGTCATTCTGACGATGATATGTCAATATCGAAATAATTATCAATATCCTTTCATAATTTTCATAATTTTTTCATTAAATGGTGGAATTAATTAGAAACAGTTAGTTTCATTTATAACATTAGTTCTGCGTATATTCGTTCGGCTGCTCGAACTACATTTTTCATAGGAATCATGAGTGGTTTTGATGAGAAATTAAAATTATTTTAAGTTTTTCACGCAACAACAATAATAAGAACTGTTTAACTTCAAACCAATTTGATTTGACGTGATGTCAATTCTTGTTTAAGCCAACTAGAATTATAAAGATCGATTAGTGATCAAATTCAGTGCCAAAAATACAAAAAATTAAAATTGATTTTTCTCGAAATAATAGCACAATAGCGAATTTAAACAGGAGCAAATTTCTTTGTAAAATTGTTATCAAGCGCTAAAACAGTATCTCCTCCTTTGGGGCGTATACTATCAAGTAGTACCCCGAGTATGGAGTACCGCTCAGCTTGAACTACAGGTCTCATGGAATGTGAGACCAAGTTTCTTCTTGGTTTTTTTCAAATTGGATAAATATCTGAGTACGCGAACTATATTTGTACACCCATAAATAAAAGGTGCTTTCTAGTTTGGTACTCTCTATGACACTTTTTCGCAGGTAATGAATGTAAAATGAAATATGTGGTTTTATAACGATACAACGTCTCCTTGTACACGATCTGGAGTGGAAGTCAGAGCTTTTCGTAGACCGCAAAAATAACTATATAACAACGACGATGGTACTTCCGCACCTCCGACGGCACGTCTAGTACGCGTCAGCCCTGGTATTTCCAAATTGTGGTGTGACGTCTCGGGTATTGCCCGATTTGACTGACGTCACAACCACGTTTTCTCTAAATATTTAAGTTATTAATTAAATTTCATCATTCAAAAGCTCTGACTTGCACAGTTGAGAACAAAATACCCAATGGTTTTCGAATTTAATGTGAAATTTGTAAAAAAGTGATACACAAAACATGTAACCAAATTTACCCGTTGCCCCTCCAACGTTGAACGCTTGTGATGACTGATGACAATAAAAAACGCGGGTAGTAAACGATTTATCACAGCAGGTTTATACAATGTATAGAGTTTGAAATTTGTAGGTAGCGGTTTTTTTTTAATTATGCTTAAGAAACTGACTGAACCGCGGCATCTTTAAAGGGCGCTAACTCCATTGGGAGGAACTTTTGGATGGAGGTACATTGAGTAAGTTGGACATAAAATCACATCTAGTATCTGTAGTTTGCGCTTGGCTGGATATCTTCAAGACACCCTGTATTGTAGCAACTGAATATAGGTTGTCGAAAAAATTAATTCGACGTCTGGTGGGAAAATTCCACGAAAGACCTCTTAGTGGATGAGGATTTAGAAGAAAATCGATATTATAAAATGAAAATAGACTTTAATTTTTTATTTCAAAAATGAAACAGTACCTCACTGTAATATTGTATTTCTTTTCCTTACAAAAAGTTGTTGGAATTCTATTTATATTGGCCAGTTCTTTCGTCGCAAACTACAAATCCAATTACTTTGATATAAAATGAAAAAAATCTGAGGGTTATCTAACAGAAATAAATCCACTTAAGCACCTATCGTTTCTGTATAACAACGAAAAAGTGTACAACGAAAACAAAGGTTCGAAAACTCGTTTCGCTACCAAACAAAGTATCATTTATTTAACAAATGCCTTTTAGAAAATATCAAAACTTATGTTTTCGAATTGTGTGTGTAAGTTTTTTTTTCTGTGCGGTCGTTAAAACTTTCTGAAACGTATTTCACGGTTGAAGCACTTATAAATATTCAAGACAAACCAGAATATGAATTTGGTTGATAAAAAATACATTTTTTCCAGAAAAAATATCACAAAAGTAGAGTGACAAAAACACGCCCATTATTATAAATTTTTCTGGCTGTTTGACTACACTAAACATAATTTTTTAAAAAAAGACATACATATTTTTCTTTGGAGTCTTCATTTACGGAGACCTTATAATATTAAAAAAAGCTTCAATGCCCCTTTTCCACAAGAGTAGCAGCATGAGACTTCTCGTAGAAGGTGAATCGCCTCCACGTTTAGGTCACACTAGATATGTCAGAGGATTGTAAGTTCATACTATGCAATATTTTTAGATGTCGAACAACTCTATGACATCAGATAAATCAGCAAATAGATAGGTGGGAGCACCTTGTAGAATTTAAGTAGTGATAGTTAATATAGTTGAGCTCACATTAATCCCAACGCCTTTCCCATAGCTCTCATAGCCGAGTAATTAAAAATTAAATTTGAAAATAACAGCATTCCACTCCTACCAAAAATAATCGGACAATGGATTTTTTTGAATGAAGCCTGGTACTTTTAGGTACTTATCTGAGATATTCTTCCCCCAAAAGCTCTACGGGATGGTCAATCCAGAATTTTCATTATATTAGTGGCTGCTTGAATTACTATTGGGTCATTGATATACTAGAAAGGATGCTCTAGGTATACCTTAAGGAAGGATTCGGCTATACCATAAAGAATATTTCTGCTGGATGCCCTGAAGATTCATTCATTCATATATTTGGGTTGTGCTCATCAGCCCAGGCACTTGAACTGAATCTTTGTACTATTTTCCATGTTATCTACTTCCATTCCAGAAGCTTCGTGTCTTCTATAATGGCCACTAGTTTGACTGGAGGGATTTTCAGTAGTTGTGACGGTTGTATTAATTCCTCTCCAAAGTGCTTCCGTCTAAGTTCCTGTAAGTTTTCTCAGAAGCAGATGTTTCCTCAAGGTGCAGTGTCCAGTCACCAGGTCGGTAACTGTCTTCAAATGTCTCTTACCCAGTTTCAGAAGCCTGGTTGAGAGTTCCTTGTCTACCTTGTTCAGTAAACTCTTTATATGAAGGTGCCCTTGTGTCACCCCCCATTTGAATTGGTCTTTCCTATCTAGCCAGTTCCCGATTTCCCCTCTTATGCAATTTTTTGTGATTCCACAAAACGTTTCCGGACCTATGAAGTCTCCTTTAGAGCCTTCTTTAGCTAACTGGTCCGCCATTTCATTAGCTGCAATCCCCTCATATGCCGGCACCCATATTAGAGTCACTTAGATGTCTCTTACCAGCCTGTTGAGGGATTCTTTGCAGTTTTTCACCAGTCTAGACCTAGTTGTTCGATTACTGATAGCTTTAAGCAGAGCCTGGCTGTCAGTCAATATTCCAATTTCTTGTCCGCTATATCCTCTTCTGATGTTTTCATAAATACAGGCTATAGCGGAAATTGTCTCTGCTTGAAACACAGTCGTATATCGACCAAGGCCGAAGAACATTCTCTTTCTAGATCCGTTTATAACAGCCCCAGTGCCATGGTTTGTTTTGGAGACATCGGTGAACCAGATGATTACTCCAGAATGACCTGGGTGCATCACCTTTTCCCTAGATGGGATGATGATATTCACTCGCTCTGGTGTCACGCTATCAAATCTCATGTGGAATATGGGTTCGTCTAGTAATGTCCCAGTTGTGTCAGTGTGTCCTTCTCGAACATTGTTCGGGGACTATAAGTTTCCCGATTTCAGCCTAAGAACTGCCATGATAGCCTCCGCCTTTATAAAAAGTTCTAGAGGAGGAAGTCCAATAAGGGCTTCCTTTGATGCCGTCCCCGTTCTGTTCAATGTCCCGGTAGTACCAAGAAGGGCTTGTCTTTGAATTGACACTTCTGTCCTCCTCCACCAAACTATTGTTCCATAGGTGATCGTTGGCCTTATCACCGTTGTGTAGAGCCAGTGAACCACCTCAGGTCATATTCCCCAGGTTGTGCCCATAACTATTCTGCATTGCCAGAAAAGCCTAGTCGCCCTGGTAGTATTTTTTTCCAGGTGTGCCTTCCAATTCAGTTTGGAATCAAGGGTCACTCCCAGATATTTAACTTCTTTGGATATTTCTAGTTCTGCTCCGAACAACAGTACTTTGCCCTGCGGGAGAACTCTTCTATTCGTAAAAGCAACTAGTTTGGTTTTTTTGGATTAACTGAAAGGTCCTCTTTAAGGCACCATTCCTCCACAATTCGCAGTGCTTCTTGTAGGACATTCATAACCACCTCTGGGAATTTCCTATAGGTGACAATCACTATGTCGTCCGCAAAGCCCTGCGTCCATATGCCTTGATCATTCAACCTACAGATCAAGTCATCCTTTAGTTATCCTAGCGGTGTATACTTTATCATGCATATGAGCTGTTATTCTCCTATGCTCGAGCATGGATCCTATCAATTTGCGTGTGGTGCTGTTAATCCCTCTTTTTTTGTGGGATCTGTTAATTGATGATATCGATGTGTTGTCAAAAGCACCGTCGATGTCTAGAAATGCTGCAAAGGCTACTTCCTTATGATTCAGGTTCCTTTTGAGACCTGAGACCAAATTATGCAGGGCAGCTTCACCTGATTTCCCTGCTTGCTAAGCCCATTGTAGACTATGTAGAGGGATGCTCTTGAGCGCTCCTTCTTGTGAGTACATTTGTAAGAGTTTTTCCATGGTTTCCACTGTCAAGAGATATAGAGAGACTGGAAATGTTAAAAATTGTCTTAAACCTGGCAGGCCAAAAACTGCTACAGATGATGAAACAAAACTTAATGTGCTACTCCAAGTTGAGGAAAGATCTCAAATATCTTCAAACCAGTTGGCGCTAGACAACAATATCTCTCAGACGTCCGTCGTAAGAATAATAAAGTCAGAAAAAATGAAAGCTTATGAAATCCACTACAATAATCAAGAACTTACAGGAGATGATCCAGACCGCAGATGACAGTTTTGTAAAATGGTTGAAGAAAAAAAGAACCTTTGAAAAAAAATTGCAACGTTTTGACTCAACGGAGAAATAAATAGACATAGACGGATTTGGTCTAGACGTGATACCCGTTGGATGAGCAAGAGACACACGCAGTGGCCGCAGAAAATAAATAATAATCACATAATCGGACCTTTTTTTGTAGAGGGTAATTTAAATGGCAACATATATCTGCAACTGTTAAGAAATAATATTGTGCCAGCTATAGCAGCCATATTTTCCAATCCCAACAATCCTAACAATCCCACGTTACCTTCTGATGACATATGGTATCACCAAGATGGTGCTTCCCCCCATTACACCCTGGCTGTACGTACTTACCTGGTTACAGTGTTTCCACAGAGATGGACGTCGAGGAGCGATAGAATGGCCGGCTCGGTCACCTGACTTGACTCCATTAAATTTTTTTGTGGGGATACCTTAGAAATAAAGTTTACAAAAATAGATCAGTTGATCTACAAACCTTACAGAACCGTATTTTGGAAGAGAGAAACCTGATACCGCACACATATTTACGTGATTCAATAGGAAATTTTTGTAAAAGTCTTGGATGGTTTGCACTTTGAACATTTACTTTAGAATTTTTTGGGTTACCTATATTTCTTTTTTCTTCCAATGTTTATTATTTATTATTACTAATTGGATTCAAGTTGTAATACTAAAATAAACATTTAGCAATAATTAAAGTGCCGATATCTGCGTACCTCATAACAAAGATAATCTAGAAGTCGAAAGGATTCATAAAATGATATAATATACAGGATTTTTCGTTTCAAAAATCATTCGTTACAGTCACTTCGCTTTTCAGGACCACCTTGTAAGTTTTGTCGCAACGTGAAAATATGCTCCTTAGGTAACCTTGCAACATGCGTTGAAATCTTTTTTTTATGGTTTTCCGTTTGTGAGATATTCAGATGTTTCCATACTTTAAACTAACCCTGTATATACTCAAGCTACGATACACCCCTAAAAAAATTTCAAACCCGAATACACAACTGCGTGGTATGCAGTGCTGCTTTGCATTACTTTCACTCTCTTTTGCACTTCCTGCTCAATACTTCTCTTCAGCTTTTCAAGCTTTCTTTTTCGTTGTATTTCAGTTTTTGTTTTAATATCATTTGTTACCATTTTGTTTCCAAAAATAATGAACAATATAACGGTCGGCACCTCAAGAGTTCCATTAAAGGACCAAGTCCTTCAATTACCAGATGTGCCTGTTGTCTTGAGGGGAAAACGCAAATGACATAACATTTTTATCCACCCTTACGTCACACAGTCCTCGAAACGATACGAAACCTTCTTTTGGGTGGAAAATCTATGCATGAATTCCGATTATAAGTTGGCAAAGTTTTTCGTTTTGATTAGATGCTTGAATTTCTGGTTTGATGTACCTATAAACTGTCTAAGCTATATGATACGCCATGCACTTAGTTCTACTTGTAAAGCCCTTCCATTTGATACCCATTACCAAATTAAAAAATATGAAACCCGCGGTGACGGCTATCTTGTATGTGTTTTTATTATATACTGAATTCTACTAGTCAAACCCTCTCATTTGATAAACATATTGAGTGGTACGAAAAAGAATGTAATCCGCCAACTTGTGACGGCGTCCATCTTGCATTTACAATCGTTCTGAATAGACATAAGGTATGTCCTAAAAGTTATGGCTCAAAATTATTGGGTTTAATTTTAACAAAAACAAAATAATATCAAGTGGCCTTCGGACACATAAGTTGAGATTCATTTATTTTGAAGTTTTCACTTTAAGATGTCGTATAAATTGGAAATAAGTAACAAGTATCAACAAGTTGGTTGGGCGGGTACCCAAAGCTGAAATCTGTCGATTATTGCAGAATGAAAACATTCCACGCAGAACCATTTATAGAACGATAGCGGAGTGCGAACAGAGAATACCGCGTCTGAATCTCCCAAAAAGTGGAGGACCACGTGCCTTTACTGCACAGAGGTCAGAGAGATTGGTGAGAAAAGCAAAACACCAGGTTGGAGTTTCAACGAGGAGACTGTCTCGTCAATACAGATCTTCTAAGAGTACGATATCGTTGGAATTGAGGAGGAATGGTCTTAAAGATCGAAAGAGACGTACCTAGTTGAAATACTCTCAAGCGCAACTCGTTCGTATAAGATGCTGTCGTCAACTGAGGCGGGTACACTTTGCCAATGAAAAAATCATTATTTTAGATGACAAAAAGTATTTCACTTTGAGTAATTCTAAAATGAAGGCAAACGATGGATTTTATACGGACAACGTAGAGGATTGCCCTGACAATATAAGATACAAACATGAATCGAAATTTGCAGATGAAATCCTTGCCCGGTGCGCAATTTCTAACAGGGTTGTAACCCGACCTTTTGTGGGAAGAGGGAGGGGTGAATATTTGAATAGTCCGAGCTCTATTGATAACTGCATTTCCAAATTACTTCAGTTTGTCCAGGAACATCATGCTAATGACGAAATCATATTTTGGCCAGACCTAGCATCATGCCATTACTCAAGAGATTCCCAAAACTGGCTTCTACAACACCACATGCTTACATTTTGTTCCCAAAAACGATAATCATCCAAACTTACCACCGGCTCGCCCAATACAGGATTTTTGGGCTTTACTGTCTAGGAAGGTTTATCATGGGGGCTGGGAGGCCCAGATATAGAACAATTAAGACGGCGAATTTACGAAAAACTGAGATAAATTAATCTGAATTCCGTCCAGGAGCTCATGAAAAACATTCGAAGAAATTTGGCCACTCCACCTAATTCGATAGTATAGTTTAGTTAAGTACTGAGTTGCAATTTATAATAACTAGTTAGTGCTTAAATAAATTTCTCCATTACAAAAGCAATCCGATAAATATTTTGTGCCAAAACTTTTAGGACGTACGTTGATTGTATTGTCATCACAACTAAAGCAGTGTACCAAATTTCAGATCAATCTGTTAACAGGAAGGGGGTGGAATTTCTATAACAAAATTTGACCCAAGCAACAAATAGGTCAAGCGAAGTTAAACCGCTTAAAAACTAATGAAACATTCAATCTATTGAAAGCTTTCCATATTTGTCGCATATTGAGACAGTAAAAAATAAATGAATGCTGTTGTTCATAAATTCAAGAAATAATTCATTATATATTTGAAATTATTCCAAATTATGACAAAACGTTGTATTATAATAGTACAATTAATAAAATTTAGCACGATTCGAATTAGGTAAACTGGCTCTGACTGAGTTGCGTTTAATATTCATAGAGGGAATTCTGAATTGAACTCAATATATAGTAGGAACGTTAATTTTCAACTTTTCAAACTTGTCAATTATCTCACAAAAATACAACTCAACAATTTTATCATTGAAAATATAAGTTTGCAAACAATAATGATCAGGAATTCAAGAAGCCAATATGGCTATATTTGCCATGTTTATCAAATGCTATTTCATCTAGCTAAGGGAGAAAAATAGAGATAATGGTAGATGTCGCTGATGTCAGTATGACGATCGGATGCAGAGATGGAGTGTTGTACATAGCTTAATGGGGAATTTGAGAAGACAATTGACAATTGTTTCATGGTAAGCGGTGGACTGGAAGGACTAGTGAGACAATAACCCATTAAAAGAAATTTGAGGTGAAAATTGGAGAGAAGAGCAAAGCATGTAACATCCTGAAAGAACCATTGTGACTCTTATTCTTCTCAGTCGATGAGGAAAGTCTCAGAGACCATCAGTTGCTTCAGTCCTAGGCAAGTCTTATACTTCTATTCAGTAGCTTTCAGGAGATTCTGTAGTGCTTCACTTAGGAGAGCTTTAGGAATGTTTGCCCATTACTCAAAATGGATTAAACATTTTTCAGAGAAGATCAGCAGTTTAGTTAATACCAATCATTTTCCCATGAGTACTGGAGCCATCTCGAATTTTAAAGCACTTAAATTTGATATAGCTAAGTCGGCCCTAATAGTCATTGATACTGAAGAAATATTCACGATAGAAACAGAAGCATCGCAGCATTCCATAGCAGCTTCACTA
The DNA here is from genome assembly GCA_947563755.1 of Lochmaea crataegi. Taxonomy (NCBI): domain Eukaryota; kingdom Metazoa; phylum Arthropoda; class Insecta; order Coleoptera; family Chrysomelidae; genus Lochmaea; species Lochmaea crataegi. Next base: position 28,201,826 of record OX387429.1, read on the forward strand.
TCACAAAAAGGACGACCAATGGCGTTTTTCTCACGTTCATTAACGAATTCTGAAAATCGTCATTCTTCTATTGGAAAAGAAGCTTCTGCGATTGTGGAATCTTTAAGAAAATGGCGTTTTTACTTAATTGGCAAACCGTTTTTACTCATTACAGATCAACAATCTGTTGCTTTTATGTTTAACCAAAAATATTCAAGCAAACTGAGAAAATTGAAAGTTGGAGACTGGAACTGTCGTGTTTCAAGTACGACATAATCTATCAACCTGGAAAAGAAAACGCTGTTGCTGATTCGCTCTCAAGAATTTGTGCCACTATCCACACTGAAAAGCGTTTAGTAGAACTTCACAACTCTCTATGCCACCCAGGTATCGCACGAATGGCTCATTGGGTAAGAGTGAAAAATCTTCCCTTTTCTGTTGCAGATATTCGACAAATTACTACATCATGTAGAACATGTGCAGAAATTAAACCACGTTTCGCAAGAAATAATATCAAATTAGTGATAGTAGTAGATAGTAGATAGTAGATAGTAGTGATAGTAGAAGGACAACCCCTTATAATCCTCAAGGAAATGGTCAAGTGGAGCGACTAAATGGAACTTTATGGAAAACGATACAACTTTCATTGCGCTCCAGTATTATTGAGATATCTAATTGGGAACAAAATCTACCTATAGCTCTAAACGCTATTCAATCTTTACTCTGTACCTCTACAAACTGTTCATCACATGAACGAATGTTTTCTCATCCTACAAGAACTTCTAATGGGGTATCACTACCTTCTTGGCTATCTCCCAGTTCCGTACTAATGAAACGAAACAATAGAAATAATAAATATCAAACGTTGACCGAAGAAGTTGAATAACTTGAGGCACATCCTTCCTATTCTTATATAAAGTTACCTAATGGACAGGAAATAAGGGTTTCTAATAAACATTCAGCTCCATTCGGTACAAATTACGATTATATTATTGAAGAGAATCAGGAACAATTACAGGACTTACCAGATGATACGACGGAAACAGTTTAGGAAAATGACGAACTAGAGGACGATTAGTCCCGGAAAACCTTTCGAAAAATCAAGAATTTGAACAACCATCCACTGCTATTGAGGTACCAGGACAACAGCAGATTACTGCTGAAAATACCGTAATATATTCGACACGACCTCGAAGGCGTCCGACTCATCTAAGAGATTTTCAAGTCGAAGGAAGTAATAAAATATAGAGGGGGTGAATGTGGTGTGTACATACTTTTACTTTTACAAATTCTAATCTTGTCAGTTATAGAAAGCGTTTGTCATTATTATTGTCACGTCGTTATTGATAAGTGTCATTTTTAAAGGCTGAATAAAACTAATTTTATAACTTGGCTTTGACTTATTTTGTATCAGTAGCCCTACTAGATCCTTCAAATAGTCCGATCTTTCCTTTTTTTCGATCTCACATTGTATTGGTGCTGAAACAATGCAAAATGGTTTTGGTCTCCAAAAGGGTGTTTCAGTCCCCTTCTTTGCTATTTCGTTTCTTCCGATTTCAGTTTGTCCTGGAGCCCACAATTTGGTTAGTATTTTGTTATTATCTAAGCTTTAATGGCTGCTTGTCTATAGCTACGTTTACACTTGGCAAGTGTACTGGCGGAAAGTACTTGCGGCCACCAAACTTGTTATGTGTAAACACTTGTTTACTTGCTGGTCGCTGAAAGTTTGTTTTTAATTTCAGGGTGTAAACGGGTCCGGGCAGGTGAAATTTCTATTTACAATGAATATTACGTGAGTTGGAAATCAGATAATTGCATTTTTAAACCAATACGAAAATTATGTTATCTCCTTTGAGAGTCGTTATGACCCATCTAGAGTACTTCTGCGCCTTATCCAATCTCTAATCCAAACTTGTTTATTTCTTTTCTCTTGCGTTATAACATAACTATTAAATTATTGGCATTTTCACTTGCAACAACAGCACGCACTCCCATAGAGGAAAGTACCACGGGCCCGAGCTTGGTCCAGACTTGGCCCAACTATGTAGAACTCTGGGCCAAGCTTGTAAGCCAGACTTGGCTCAGCGTTGGTAGAAGTCTGGAGTGATAATGATGGGCCAGGCTTGATTGCCGGGACTAGGCCAGGCTTGGTTGCCAGGACTAGGACATGCTCGATTCCCACGACTGACCAGGCTAGATTGCCAGGACTGGACCAGGTTTGGTTGCCAGGACTTGGCCATGCTATAGTACCAGGAGTGAGCCAGGCTCGGTTGCCAGGGATGGACCAGGTTCGGTTGCCAGGACTGGGCCATCCTTGTAACGGTTGAATTTGTCACTACGTCTATTGTATATATTAAGTATTTGTATATAGTAATTACCTGACCGATATTGTCTCTATGTTTCTATCATCATTTGTTCACTACGAAAGTACTTCAGTAGTTATATAATTTCTGTCAGCCCAGAGTTTTAGGGACTACTCTGCCATCATCCTTCCGGTGAAGTGGTGCAGGCTGTAACCACATCTGTCTTCACATCATGACAACAATTTTATATTTTGTCGCTAGGTAATGTAAATAATAAAACGAGCGACTACCTGGTATAGATTCATGTTAGTTATTTCTTTTTGGTTCTTATAATTCATAATTTAGGGTAGTAAGGGGATTTTCTCTTGTGGATTTTACTTTAGTTTCTAGTTACCGTGGGACTACTGATTTTGTTTCTGGCTTTGATTATATCACCTTTGGTGTGTAGCCACAGTAGTCCAAATACTTTGTCCATTTACTATGGTACTATCTATTGCTCAAATTTATTTGAACAATTTTTAATATATATATTTTTTTCTCTGTTATTGTTTACAAAGTCGAATTATTTATTGGATGACATTGACAATTGGCCGTGACAGTCGTGTCTTGGATAAACGCGTTCGCTCGTCATGCCGCTGAGTGTAGTCGTACTTGATGTTAGGCTATGCTCTGTGACTTAAAGAGTCCACAGACAACTTAGATTGTCGCGCCGATGTTGGTATAGATAGAGCAATGCTCTGTGACTTGAAGAGTCCACAGACAACTTAGTTTGTCGCACTGATGTCGGCAGAGATAGAGCGTTTGCTCTGTGACTTTACGAGTCCAAAGACAAATGTTGTCGCTCCGCTTTAGGGAACTTTTAGAGCGTTTGATCGATGCTACTCAGGAGTGTAGGCTGTTTTACTCGCGAATGCGTATTGACTTACATGAGGGGAAGTGTAGCACTTCATGACTTGATCTGTGCGGAACACGCTCGGTGTAGTGAGCAGTGTAGTTCGGATGTATGTTTCGGGTAGGTTTCTGCATGGTAGTATTCTGTATTGACGTTGAGGAAGTGTCAGTCACCCTTCTTTCCGGTGTGTGCTCCTACTTGATAGATGGTTACCAAAAGTGCATCGAACAAGAATCTGAATTTTGTTAATGACTGGGTAGTCATCCCCTGCTGGGATTTATAGGTTCTCGTTCTGAATGAGTTGAGGGATATACGGATTAGTATTTTGGTTCTACGGGAGTTCGTATTGTTGAAGAATTCCGTCCTGTTCAGGAAGCCGTTTTCACAAACCCTTATAGGGGATTTATTGCACTAAAACGATTGAAACCGCCAACGTTGAAGTTTTGGAATTGGAGGTGTGTCACATGGTTTTGCTGGTTCATTAGTTGGTTGCCATTCAGTAGAGGAAAATTTTGAGTATTGGACCCTTTTTGGAGAAGGTATGTTTCATAGATTTGTAGTTTTTGTAGTTAAAACAGTTGGTGGTAAAATAGTACCCGTTGATTGTATATTTTTGATTAAGGCAGTCTATTCTGTTACCCTGTGTATATTTTGTTTTCTTTGCCCGCTTTAGTCTAACGAATACTATAATTCGTGGGTGGTTCTTCAAACCTACCCTGGCTATGACCAAAAACAGTTTATTTTAGATGCTTATCGCATTCTTATTATTTGATTTAAATTCAGTGTAGTATACTGTTGCTGACACTGTTGAATGTAAGTAGGCCTTATGACTACTTTGTGGGTTTGATTCAGTTAATTTGGGGTTGATTTTGATTTGTACGTTACTTGTAAATTCTTATAAATTAGCTTCTGGCATAGGCCGAGACAAGCTTAACTTGTCGAGGTGTTGGATTTGTTCCTGTATAGGCTCAGTTTTTAGCTGACACCTGTTTTAATTTTTAAGGGTTCACCTGTGGGGCCAGATACACACTTCACCTGTGGGGCCAGATACACACTTCACCTGTGGGGCCAGGGTATACTTACCACCCCCCAGATACACACTTCGGGACATTTGGAGTCTACCTGGTGGATAGATAATGAACTCTTCTGCAGTTTGCTGCTACTTTTCAACAACTTCTTGAAAAAGACCACATTGAGGGTAACCCGGTATCGGGGGTTTTTCTGAGTTATTTACTTATTTTTATTTAGGCTTTACGCCAACATGTATATACATTAGCTAGGTAGTTCCTTACTGATTTATTTTATTATGCAATTGTAATGGTGGAAATTAATATTTTGCGGTAAATTTTCACAATCCAATTTTCATAATTTTATCCACTTGCGCATGCGTCTCTACCTTGGTACCAACGCCTTGACTACGGTGTCGCCTTGTATGAAATTGTTTTTTTTTATAAACTTTACACTACTTTTCAGGTAAAATATGATTAATAAGTTTGTATTTGATCTATACTGGTACACTCGAACAGCCATATTAATTTCCCACTACGTAGGTCACATTAACTGGTATAGGTTGGAATTTTAGTGTTAATAGTTCGACTATTGGTGTGTAACAGATGTTCACACTATTTTTCTTTTTTTAAAAGGGGGGCTTTTACTAGAGTTTTCAGGTAGTTTATAATTGTAGAATACCCCTTAAGGGTATTGGATTTTTTTTTCTTCATTTAGTAATTATAAGGAACATAAGCTGAGGTTTGCCTTTTATTTTCATCCCTTGTTTTACTGGGTTATCGGGGAAAATTAGTTGCGCTAGGCCAAAGTGGAAAACTCAGTTGGCGCCCACACAAGTTGTCTACTATTTTGTCCGGAAGATCAATAAGCGGGATCCACCCCTACCTCCGTTCTGAGCGACGTCGAAGGCCTAAGGTTGTCACCGGAGCAACCGAAACTTATGTATCCGAATAGACAAATTAATTTATAATATTGCACTTGTTTTTTTTTAATTATCATTCAAATTTTATAACTAAATTCTTATTTGGGCTCGAGCTCAATTTTTAAGGTTACATCCTTAATTGCTAATACTGGCCCTAAATTAAATACCAATTATTGGCTAATAATTAAACAATGGGATCAATAATGGTACACATATTAACAGAAACTCTGGTAATATTTATTTATTTATTCTTTAATAATAATAATAATAATAACAATAATCCATGTCTCGTATGGCCCGATTTCAAGTTCAACCCACTTTTTAACCTTGTCTTCATCTTTTTTTGGTGGCCATAGACACATTACCGTTCTCAGTAAGCCAACCGATCGGTACTCCACCACTTTCTTATTGTTTTTTATCTCATCAAACTCAACCACTCCGTAGTTCTTAACACATTCGGTCATTTTGAAAGTAAAAAAATCAACACTATAACCCGAGAAAAATGATAACTGAAACACGTTATATCTTCACGACTGATTCACGAAAAGAACTCAAATAACTGACTGCGCAAGAAAAATGACTGTCGATCCAGCACTTACGAAAATACTCGAATCACCATCGTACGGTCACGGCTGGCCCATGCTTGGGTCACCATCGTACGGCATCGGCTGGGTTATCCAGCTTTGGGCCGAGCTTGGGTTATCATTGGCATGGCCAAGGCTGGTTTATCCCTCCATGGCCCTAGCATGGGTAATCAATGGCATGGCCAAGGCTAGGTTAGACAGTCTTGGCCCAAGCTTGGATTATCATAGGCATGGCCAAGGCGGGGTTAAGTGACCTGGCCCTCGCTTTGCCCTTTACAGGTACGCCAAAGCTAGGCTTCCCAGTAGTGGTCCAGGCTCGAACACTTTGTCAACTTTGGGGGAATCCTGCATGAGACGGCACTTGGAGACATGTTCTTTTTAACTACTAGCAAATAAACTGGAAAATATTGTTACGCGAGCTAATGCAATAATATTCTCACTTAGTGCCCCCAGTGAAATCCCCGTATGAGACGACTATGGCTCCTCCGCCCAATTTTCGAGAAGCATCCAGAATACGAAACATCGAGAATATCCAGTGAACCCGCCAGAACGCCGAAAGATTTCTAGAATTACGGCGCGTGAGTATAAATAGGCCACAAGCATCGCCGCAGGAAATTAATTAGTCAATCAGTCAGTGTTGATACCGAAGGAAAGTAAGCGCGCATCGATAAAGTGTTTATTAAGTGACTCTCATATAAATTATAATTAGTGTGTTTAGTGTATAACATAAATTATTAAATAAGGACTGAATTACATATAAATCTGTAAATATAAATTAATTGTAAATATAAATTAGAATAAACGTTACATTGGTGTCAGGTGTGGGGTTAAAATAAATAAATATACAGGAAGATGGCGAAGAAACTTTGTGAATTAAAAGTTTCAGAGCTTCGAAGAGAGTTGGAGGATTACGAACTGGACACAAGCGGGGTCAAGTCAGTGTTAGTGGAACGACTAAAAATAGCTATGATTAACAATGGATTGGACTCGGAAACGTTTGAATTCACCGACGAAGCGTCCGCCTCTATAACCTCTTCCATAAAAAACGACATTTCATCCATGGAAAATAAAATTTCGACGGATATAAAAAACGAAATTTCATCCATGGAAAACAAATTGTCGGAAGTGGAAAATAAAATTTCATCCATGGAAAATAAAATTTCGACGGATATAAAAAACGAAATTTCAGCCATGGAAAGTAAACTCTCGGCGGACATGGAAAACAAATTGTCGGACGAGGAAAATAAAATTTCATCCATGGAAAGTAAACTTTCGGCGGACATGGAAAACAAAATGTCGGACATGGAGAATAAAATTTCGACGGACATGAAAAATGAAATGACATCCATGAAGACTGATATTTCTGCCGTGGAAGAAAAGATTAAAAGAATGGAGCAAGAAATGAAACAAAAAATCAAAGAAATCGACAGGAAGACTAGTAATAAACCGGATATTACAACTAGACAAGCCCCGAATAACGACGAACTGGCAGAGAAAGTAGAGTTGAAACCGAAAATGGAAAACGATATTAACAGCCGAGTGAAACTGCCAACATTCGATGGTAAAACGTCATGGCCGAACTATCTCAAGCAATTCGAGGCGGCATCAAAGGCAAACAACTGGAGTGAGAAGGAAAAAGCGTTAAATTTAACTCTTGCCCTTAGAGGAGACGCTATGGATATCCTCCAGACCATTCCAGGGGAAGAGGCCGAAGATTTTGAACAACTCAAAAAGCGATTGAATATGAGATATGGCCTGGAACACCTGGAGCATCTGTACCAGTCGCAGCTGAAAAACCGCAAACAAAAACGCGACGAAACTCTGCAAGAATTCGAAGCAGACATTGCGAGGTTGGTGCGGTTTGCCTATCCATCGGCACCGGAGAATGTCATGGAATGTTTAGGGGTACAGACATTCATCGACGGAGTTCGTGACCATGAAATGCAGAGAACTCTACGCTTGGCTCGGCATAAGACACTGGTCGACGTACTCTCTGCAGCCTTGGAGTACGAAGCAGCTACACAGGCTTCCGGAGTATACGGCAAGGTGAGGGCTGTAGCAGACGAAGAAGTTGAGAGCAAGCTCGACCAGATTGTCAACATGATGAAAATCATCTCAAATGGAAAGCTGAAAGCTGTGAGATGCTGGAATTGTGGAGAAATGGGGCATGTACGCAGTTCGTGCAAGCGACCGAAAACTGCTACAAGCGAAGACGCCCAGCAGGAAAACTAGGAAGGGTCGACCTTCAGAGGGCGGCTTCGACCCGAAGACCTTCCAAAGACCCTCTCATCCTAATAGCCTCTCTGAAATGTCGCGACGATAGTGTATACGTGGATGGTGAAGTTATTGGAAGGAAGTATACACTATTGGTGGACACTGGAGCAACGAGGACTATTATTCGCCCCGAGACTGTCAACACCCGGAAAATACTTTTACCGACGAGACTGCGACTCAGGACTGCCACAGGTGAAAGCGCCAATGTCCATGGAGAACTACCGGTGCAATTGGGAATTGGCGCAGAGAAGTTCACCCACACTGTCGTTGTCGCTGATATCGAAGAGGACATAATACTCGGAATGGACGTTATGAACCTACATGGCTTCCAGCTAGATTTCAAGAACCGAGTGATTAGAGTAGGTTCTGAGGAGGTATTCCTTCACCCACACGAGGATAAGACTGTTCAGGTAGCCGTACAGGAGGATACAGTTGTACCCGCAAGGAGTGAATTTTTCACTGTGGCAAGGCTACAAGGAACCGTCGAAGAAGGAACACCGGTCATGATGGAACCATGGAATCACGATGAAGAGGTTGGTCGAGGAATCCTGGTTGGAAAAGGGTTAGTCATGGCTGCCAAAGAAATACCTGTACGCATTATAAATGTAAATGACCATCCAATAACTATGAAGAAGGATACCAAAATTGGAACTTGCGTACCTGTGACGTCAATAATTTATCAAACAACAACCTCCAATGATGCCAACAATAAATTTGAACAAATGATAGCAGTGGCTGGACAATCCCTTAGCCTGCAAGAGAAGAAAAAGATCAGAGAACTCTTGCTACAATACCGATCTCTTTTTGTACCAAAAGGAGGAAAGTCAGGAAGAACATCTGCTGTCAAACACAAAATTGACACCGGCGACGCTAAACCGATAAGACAATCGGCTCGACGGCTACCACAGGCCAAAAGAGAGGAAGCGGAGAGAATTGTTCGCGAGATGGAAAAGGACAAGGTAATAGAACCTTCTACCAGCCCTTGGGTCTCTCCGGTAGTTCTGGTGAAGAAGAAGGATGGAACCACGAGGTTTTGCGTGGACTACCGGCAGTTGAACAATGTTACAAAGAAAGATAGCTATCCTCTGCCGAGAATCGACGACACTCTGGATACGCTGGCCGGTAGCAAATTGTTTTCTACCTTGGACCTGAAGTCTGGATATTGGCAGGTAGAAATGGATCCAGCCGATAAAGAAAAGACAGCGTTTACCACCGGATCTGGACTATGGCATTTCACCGTTATGCCATTTGGGCTGTGCAATGCCCCCGCAACGTTCGAAAGACTGATGGAAAACGTATTGCGAGGGTTGTCCTGGAAGACATGCTTAGTGTACCTTGATGACATCATAGTCTTGGGAAGGACATTCGACGAACATCAAAAGAATTTGGAAGGTGTCTTCAAAAGGTTGCAAGCTGCCCAACTGATGCTCAACCCCAAGAAATGTCAACTATTTCAGAACAAAGTCAATTACCTAGGCCATGTAGTCAGCAAGGATGGTGTAGCTGTAGACGAAGAAAAAGCTGCTGCCGTACGAAAGTGGCCAAGACCCACCGACAAGCACCAAGTTAGAAGCTTCCTTGGACTCTGTACATACTACAGGCAATTTATAAAGAAGTTTGCAGATATCGCTAAGCCCTTGACACGACTTACAGAGGAAGCAAGGGAGTTTCGCTGGGACGAAGATTGCCAAACTTCGTTCGAAACCTTGAAGAAGTACTTGACTACTGCACCTATACTCGGCTATCCACTACCAGAGGGAGAATTCATACTAGATACTGATGCTAGCAATGTTGGAATTGGAGGAGTGCTATCACAGGTTCAAGGAGGACAAGAGAAAGTTCTGGGATATTTTAGTAAAGTCCTTTCCAAACCAGAACAAAACTACTGCGTCACAAGAAGAGAGCTCCTAGCAGTAGTGAAGTCCGTGGAGCACTTCTATCAGTATCTGTATGGGAAGAAATTTGTGATCAGAACCGATCATGCAGCACTTAAGTGGCTTATGCAATTCAAGAACCCTGAAGGTCAAATCGCTAGATGGATCGAGCGGCTCCAAGAATATAATTTCACTATTGAGCATAGAGCCGGAATAAGCCACAGAAATGCAGACTCCCTCTCTAGAAGACCATGCCCTGCAGAGTGCTCTCACTGCAGCAAAACAGAAGCTAAGGAAGCTGCGATTCGAAGAACCACGGTGACCAGCGACGAATGGACACCAGAGAAGTTGGAAGAGGAACAAGAGAACGATCCCGACTTGAAGAAAATCCGACATTGGAAAAAGGAGAACTGTCGACCTACTTGGCAGGAGATTTCAAGGTACTCGCCAACGATGAAATCGTATTGGGCCCAGTGGGACTCGCTGGTTTTGGAAAACGGTTTGCTACAGCGAGTAATCGAGAACGATGAGGGTTCCGAAAGTAGAAGACAGTTGGTGATTCCAAGAACAAGGATAGCAGCAGTACTGCGGAAATTACACGACAGTCCGTCAGGAGGACATTTAGGTGTAAAGAAGACCCTCCAGAAAGTGCGAGAACGGTTTTATTGGATGCACAGTTCCGAAGATGTGAAGGACTGGTGTAAGAAGTGCACTACCTGTGCTACGACCAATGGACCGCACGGGAGAAGAAAGGCTCCTATGAAGCAGTACAATGTCGGAAGCCCTTTTGAACGCATTGCCCTGGACATTGCCGGACTGTTTCCACCGACAGCAAATGGCAGCAGGTACATTTTGGTGGTGATGGACTACTTCACAAAATGGGTAGAAGCGTATCCCATTCCAAACCAAGAAGCCGCAACGGTTGCCAACGTGCTTGTGAATGAGTCCATTTGCCGATATGGAGTGCCCCTGGAAATACACAGCGACCAGGGCAGAAACTTCGAGAGCCAGCTGTTCCAGGAAGTTTGTGAAAAGCTCGGCATGAAGAAAACGAGAACTACGGCTTTGCACCCACAGTCGGACGGGATGGTAGAGCGAATGAACAGAACTCTTGGCAAATACCTGTCTAAGGTAGTATCTAACCATCAGCGAGATTGGGACCAATATCTCTCGCTATTCGCGATGGCCTACAGATCTGCCATCAACGAGTCTACCGGCCAAACACCAGCAAGAGTTCTGTTCGGACGCGAAATGAGATTACCCTGCGACCTTGAATTTGGATGCCGACCCGGAGAAGACATAGCTGGTGAAGATTACGTGACCCAGCTGAGAAAAAGAATGGACGACGTACACGAGCTGGTTCGATCGAACCTTTAGATCGCTAGCGATAGGATGAAGAAAAGGTACGATAAGCAAGCTACGGAAGGAGGTTTCCACGAAGGAGACAAAGTCTGGCTGCATAACCCAAGAAGACAAAAGGGTTTTTCTCCAAAGTTGCAGAGAGCTTGGGACGGTCCGTACCTCGTAAAGAAAAGAATCAACGATGTCATCTATCGTATCAGCAAGATCCCAAATGGAAAGCCAAAGGTGGTACACCGTAACCGATTAGCGCCATTCGAGGGTGACCACGATGAGGAAGTAAACCAGCTTCAGGAAGTAGCCGATCCTGCTTTTGTAGAGTTCATGGGTGCTTATGGTGGTACCGGAAAAGCGAGATTCGGCGTCACCACTGACAGACGACAAGACCTGCTTACCGTTCCGGAGGAATACTCACTGGCAATAAACATCCCTGCCAGCGTAACCGATGCGCGCGGACTGGCATCTCTGTTTATAAAGAAGAGTGGCGCACGACCTTTGGTAAACCAGTTACCAGTACCAGGTAAAGCTTTGAAGCTGCAAAATGGCTCCCGCTACAATTTTCACCTAGTGACGAGGAACACCTTCGACGAAAGACCAACGTACGAGGATGTCTGGGAAGCATTACGAATCCCGAGGGAGCATGTGCTTGAATTGAACGTGCATAGGCTAGCCATGCCCAAGATTGAATGTAGGCATTTAGATTGGCGAATAATCCGTAACATGGTAGAAGTAATCTTCCGAGACACCGAAGTGCAGGTACTGGTTTGCGGCCATGCTCGGGAGACACAGCCAACAGAGAAGACGGTCGCATGTTACTTCCATACAAATGGAAAATGCAACAAGGGGACCAGTTGCCGATACAGTCATCTCGTTCCAGTTTCCTAGCTAGTTCCAGGAGGAACTGTCTCTTAAGGAGGGGGCAATGTTACGCGAGCTACTGCAATAATATTCTCACTTAGTGCCCCCAGTGAAATCCCCGTATGAGACGACTATGGCTCCTCCGCCCAATTTTCGAGAAGCATCCAGAATACGAAACATCGAGAATATCCAGTGAACCCGCCAGAACGCCGAAAGATTTCTAGAATTACGGCGCGTGAGTATAAATAGGCCACAAGCATCGCCGCAGGAAATTAATTAGTCAATCAGTCAGTGTTGATACCGAAGGAAAGTAAGCGCGCATCGATAAAGTGTTTATTAAGTGACTCTCATATAAATTATAATTAGTGTGTTTAGTGTATAACATAAATTATTAAATAAGGACTGAATTACACATAAATCTGTAAATATAAATTAATTGTAAATATAAATTAGAATAAACGTTACAATATGTAAACAGACAACAACAAGCAATTTTAGTTGTCGCAAGCTGTAGCTTAAGAGACGTATAGAAACATGCATTCATCACAACACCATAATTTTTCAAGGGAGAGATCAATTGTGACATTGGATACGTTATTGCTAATATTCTAATCTGAAGATTTATAATTATTTTTCTAAACATGACAATAATGGAAGGAGGAGAATTGTTATTATGTCAGATTATAAACGAAAGTTGAATACAAAAAAGCATCTCTCAATTTCGAATACTCTCTTGTACATTGTGAAACGTGATATTCGCAGCTCCAGTTTAGTCCGAGAAAATACTATAACCGAAAACAACAGAAGAAACTCATTCCACAACTCAGCAAAGTGCTATTTATTGAATTTTCATAAAATAAATGCATCAAAATAAAGTTTTAATGGAACACTCACAAGAACAAAAGCAGTGCCCATTGTGAATACTAATGAAAAACTTTTTGAAATGTCTTCTTAAATAAGTGTACGGTTGGGATATTTCCGAGACGGGCGTTTGGAATCATCATAGAAATATTTGAATAATGTGGTCCTCTCAAATACGTGGACTATTGAGTAAATATTTAACTCTTGTGATATTACTGAAGCAATGTCAAAGAGAAAACTGCACCTATAGCTACTTTTTGAGTTAATTTTTTAAAAACTACCACCAAGTTCACGGCTTTGAACAACTGTAAACGTTGTATGTATGTAAATTGGGGTGACATTCACTGAGACCTAAAAGATCTATTGTGCTCCCTTACTTCTACTTAGTTCCTGAGGAAAGTCTCCGAGACTAGTAGCTCCTTTATTCCTATTTCCCGGAGGAATTTTAGGATATCTGCAGGCTTTAACTCAGGTAAATGTCCCTCTTCTATCCAGTAATCTCCAAGGTATTGTGCCCTAGGATTCTGAATTGCTGTGCAGTTCGCAAGTATGTGGATGGAGGTTTCTTCCTCCATGCCACAGAATCTACATTCTTCTTCCTCCACTATTTTGAGCTTTTTCAGGTGCCCATTAGGGCGACAATGTCCCGTAAGGATGCCTATTAAAACTCTTAGTGCACTTTTACTTTGACTTATGCATTCATTTGATCTCAACAGGTTGTAATCCACTCAGAAGAATCTTTGAGTGCCTAAGTCCTACTAGATCATCCCGATGGTCAGATCTTTTTTTTTTCTTCGGCTTTGCCTATTTCTTCCAATATTACATTGGATCTGATACCGCAAAAGGGTTCCGGCCCCCAAAAGGGTGTTCCACTCCCCCTCTTTGCTAGTTCATCTGCTGTTTCATTTCCTCCTTTCCCTGTGTGTCCTGGAATCCACAGTAAGGTGACTATATTGTTATCGCCTAGTTCATTTAGTTTGCCTAGGCATCCCCACACCATTTTGGAACTGATAACACAAGAGCTCAGTGCTTTAATGGCTGCTTGACTATCCGACATTATGATAATCCTTTGCCTTCAATATCCTTTATCAATATTGAATTTGGACACTTTATTGTGACGTGAATTTCCACTTGAAACATACTCGGGGTAATTCCCAAGCTTTCAGAGTGTTTGGTTCCTGGCCCGTACACTCCTATCCCAGTTCCTTCTATTGTTTTTGAGCCGTCTGTGTACCATTGAATGGCATTCTTTCCAAGTCTGGTAATGGTATTTGGATCCCATTCCTCCTTGTTGCTTAATTCCGTAACGAATTTCTTTGAAAAGTTATACTTTTTCATCATACCATCTTGTGGCATGTCCCATGTTTTCTGATTTCTAAGAAGTAAGGAGGTGGTTTTTTCAATGATTCCCTCTCCTCTTAGTCTGTATCTTGTTCTTTCTGCAACACTTTCCACCACCATATGTAGTGGTGTGAGGTTGAGAATAACTTCCATGGTTGCCGTTGGGCATGTTCTCATTGCTCCTGTAATGCACATACAGGCTAGTCTTTGAATTTTGGAGGTTTTCTCTCGTTGTCAATAGGCTAGTGTAGTGGAACCAAAGTCAGTGTAACGACAATAAAATAAAGCAATGTTGTCATATATTTTCTAGAATTGTTAGGCTCACTATACAGAAAATGTTCTCCTTATTTCAGAAAACTGTTAGTTCGTGATGTTTTTAGAAAGCTAGTTTGGAAATATTAAAAAATATATACATAATATAAATTTATTAGTGAGCAATAAAATAAGTCGCTTAAAATTGTTGGAAAAAGAATAATTAATTAAAAACAACTTTATGTATGTTCCTATATTTAAGAAAATTTTGAATATGTGGCAACGTGGTAACAGTATTTGGCATAATCTAACGAAGTAACCGGACAGTTTTAACTTGGCTAACTAGAAATTCACAGGTGTTGAACATCTGGCCTGACCAGGGTTTAAAACTTGAGTGAGTTCTTAGTTGTAGAAAAGTGTAGTTAATCTAAAGTGGAAAAGTTTTAATAATATAATATATATTATTTGTTGGTTTAGTAAGGTTAGTTGATTAAATGAAGTGAGTGAATTGTTATTAATATAATATTTATTTGTTCGTAGACCTTAGGGTAAGTTTCACAAATATAATTTATTAGTAATTAATTAGAATGGCATTTTGGAGACCATTTGAAACGACAGTTCACGATGGTGTATCGCGGGAATCTAATAATTTGGCGCCACAGACAAATGCCGAATTTCAGAACAAAGATTTACATGTTCAGAGTCAACGCGTTGTTTTAAATATGTACGCGTGTTTGAAAAAGGAAAATTCTGAAATTTCTGATAATTAACGAAAATGGGGTTTACGACGATTTATAAAGTAATTAAATTAGGCACTGTTACGGATGATTCTTTAAAGCGAAAACGACCAAATCAAAAACTGAATAAGGTTGACAATCCCACTAAAAATGTTATTCAACGGATTGTTCACGGGTTTTATAAGGACAATATAGTACCAACTGTAGAACTGATTCGTGATAAATTGCGGGATATTCCTGAATATAATTATCAAAGTTTGGAACCACTGCGCGCGGTTTTGTTAAATTGTGGATTTAAATATAAGAAATTAGATAATCGAATGGTCATAATGGAATCTCGGCGTATCGTTGAACTTAGACACGAGTATTTGCGCAAAATAAAAGGGTACCGTGATTCAAACAGAACTTTAATTTATTTAGACGAAACTTTGTTTGATACGCATGATGTTGTCAAGTATGGTTGGGTTGACGACACAAAAAACTGTTCTTTAGATACTCCGTGTTCCAGAGGAAAACGCGTAATTATTCTTCATGCCGGAAGTAAAGATGGCTTTGTTCCTAATGCGTTGCTGTTGTCGGCTAAAAATATAACTAAGTCTTCTGCTGATTATCACGAAGATGTGACAGCCGATTTAGTTTGAAAAATGGTTTGTCGAACAGCTTTTGCCGAATGTTCCGCCGAATTCGGTAATTGTTATGGACAATGCGTCGTATCATTCCCGAATATTAAATAAAATACCCAACAGCAGCACGAAAAAGGACGAAATTTTAAAATTTATGAGAATCAAAAACATTAATATTCCTGAAAAGATTCCGGTAAAACGAGAATTAATTAACATAATAAAAAGTAGGAACTTCCAAAAAGAATATGTCATTGACAATATTTGCAGTAGGTCCGGTCATACCATTTTGCGATTACCCCCATATTATTGTATCTTTAATCCAATCGAAATGGTTTGGGGTACTGTTAAAAGTCGTTTACGGAAATATAATCAGTCGCCAACTTTAAGCGCAGTCCGTCCTTGATAATATTCGGCAAATACTCGATGACAATTAAAGCGATGTATGGCAAAATTGCGTAGCTCATGTAATACAAACAGAACACGAATTTACTGTTTTACCGCCTATAGCACCAGTAGTTGTCCAACTTGAAAACGATTCTACTTCGGAAGATTCTGACAATTCCGGTAATTAAATTCTTTTAAATAAATTTTCCTTGTAGTTATATTTAAAACGCGTTTTTTGTTTTTCAAGTATTTATAGTAGATACCGTACTTATTTTCCAAATCCAATGAAAAAACAAAAAAAATTAAAAAAAAAATAAAAAACTAAAAAATAACCAAAAAAAAACTAACCCAATCCTCTTTCCTGGTAAGAATAGCTGATACCTCCCCGTGGTTCTTGCTGGGCAGACAATTTTTTCAGATTGTCTGGCTGAATGAGAATTATTTACAGAAAATTATATTACAAATTTTATGAGTTTTGTATGCAGGTTAATCTTAATCTACTATATTAATTTGAATGAAAAACATTATTTCACAAGATACGAATTTATAAAAAATTTATATGGGCGGCACTTACCTTCAAAGGGATTAAAAATATGGGTCATTACATTATGCCTGGAAGAAGTATACTACTACTCCACGCAATGACTCCATCAGTGATAATTGGTCTCACTATCGCAGTGTACATCCATCTCAGGATTTTTGGGTTACAACTCCAATTTCTCCCTGCTAGATTCCTGCACACCATTAGAGCCATTTTTGATTTGTATATAATCTCCTTTTCGTGTTTGTTCCACAGGAGTTTACTGTCTAGTGTCAAACCTAGATACTTGACTTCTTGTCTCCATTCAACCTCGCTCCCATCAAGTTTAATGGTTTTGAGATTGAGCTTTATTTTCTTAGTCTTAGTCTTAGTCTTAGTAGAAGTCTTCTGGAGTCATTTTGGGTCTACCATACAGTTTCTGCCTCCTGTGGTCCAGCGTCTCACAGTTGCATAGTATATGCAGAGCTGTTTCGGTATCCTTTTTGCATCTTCTGCATGTAAGGTCTCCGTTATACAGCCCTATTTTATTCAGGTGCTCCTTTGTGGGAAAATGTCCCGTAAGTAGCCCCGTTATGGTGCGTAGTTTGTTCCTGCTCATTGAGAGCAGTTCTTTCGCTACTTTTTCTGATGGTTCTTTTATGAATTTCTTCCCATGTATTTGCCTGGGCGTATTCTTCCAGTGTTTATTGTGTTGTTCTTTCACCCACCCTTTTAACCATGACCTAGCTGAGCATCTGGGAATGCCCACAGCTGGTTCGGGTCCGTTCATCAGGGTTGACGATCCTGCTCTTGCGAGTTCGTCAGCCTTTTCATTGCCAGCGATTCCTTTGTGACCTGGGACCCACTCCAGTGTTACACTGTTCCGAGTCGCCGGTCTTCTAAGTTCTTCGCCGCATTCCCATACCAGCCGAGATGTTACCTTAGAGCTCTGAAGTGCTTTAAGGGCAGCTTGACTGTCACTGTAGATCCTGATCTGCCTGTTGTTGTAGGCTCTCATGTTATTTGCACTTGCACATGCAAGTATTGCATAGACCTCTGCTTGAAATACCGAGGCGTATTTTCCAAGCGAGACGATTCCTTCATATTTGCTCGACTTGCTGTATATGCCCGCTCCGGTGCCGAGCTCATTCTTTGATCCGTCTGTGTACCAGATCAGTTCATTTGCTCTACTGAGTGGTGGTGCATTCTCTTCCTCAAGCTCCTTTCGATCTTTGATGACAATCTCGAAGTTCTTGCGAAAGATATATCTGGTGGTCATGTGGTCTGTTGGCATTTTTAAGATGTCGTCATCCACATGCCTTATTTCTGTGTGTCGTCTCCCATGTGCCACGTCATGGTCTGATGCTTTCTCCAGTCGGGTTAGAGCTGCCCTTGCTTCGCACATTATGACACAATGTAGCGGAGGAAGGTCTAGCATTGTCTCCAGCGCCGCTGTAGGAGTAGTCCTCATTGCCCCTGTAATGCCAATGCATGCAAGTCTTTGGACCTTGCTTAGTTTTAGCATTGCAGATGTTTGTCTAATCTTTGGCCACCAGACCAGAGATGCATATGTAATCCTGGGGATGACAACCATTTTGTACAACCAGTGTACCATGCTTGGTCTAAGTCCCCATTTAGTGCCGTAAGTGCGTCTGGCAACCATAGGGAAAATTATTTCTTCTCCATCGTGAAGTCTAATGGGGGATGGGCTATTGGAAGTCCTAAGAAATAATAAACACAGAACCCTGGGATATGCTGATGACTTAGTCATCATGGCACAGGGGAAATACAATACCACAGGTAGAGATAAAATGCAGGCTCAAGAGTTGGTAACAGCATGGATATGGTCAGGGGGAGTGAAAATTTCTCCGAATAAAACAAAAGTGAGGGCATTAACTCATAGGAAAAAAGGGAGGAACTAGGACTTCTCAAATTACGAGGACAAATTGTAGGAATTGGGAGAGGTTGAGAATCTTGGGGTATTGATTATTGATTGACACAAAACTCACATAGAACCAACATTTGGAATAAGTAATAAGGAAAGCGGAGACCACGCTATTAGAGCCCAGATGCTTCTTTGTGATAAAATAGGTGCTAAAATTTGACATGCTGGATTGGCTAAACAAAGTAGTGAAGCCCGCCATGATATATGCGTCTTCACTATGGTGGCCGAAGACTCAGCAAGGTATTTGTACAAGGTACAAATACTGGCATATTTGGGCATCATCGGGGCCATGAGAAATATTCCTACATCAGGAAGGACTTTTGGATCTACCTCACTTACATCTTGTGATACAGGAAGACGCAAGACTAGGTATCCATTGACTGGAGAAAACGATAAGTAGACCAAACCATAGATCAGGCACATAAATATCGTAGATGTGTAAAACGATATCCTAAGCATGCGAACAGACTACACAATAACACGATATTCCTTCAAGAATCCATTCGAGATGTTGATTAGAGAGAGGAAGGAATGAACTGACAAAGAACTGACAGCCATAGCTACGCACTGGGAAATTACACCTCTGCAATGCGCGAGAAAAAACAACAGTAGAGCTGATGAGAGCAAGCTGTTCCATATCATATCAGCCAGTTAGGCGGCACTTAAGGCAATATTTTGCCAGAAAATGACGTCAGCCTATTGTAAGATTCCATTGAAGAAATGAAGACGTTAGCCGAATACAGTTAAGTCAACCTTGACATAGGTAATGCCAGGATCAGCAAAGAACTGGATCAGAGAGCAGCAAAAGAATTTGGTAAACATCTCAAGACGATTGCATGGGACCTGTCTGAAACGTACAGCGAATCTGTTCACATTGTGCAGGAATCAGCTGAGAATTGCAACAGGTTTTATGACTGGTCATTTACCAGCAAAGGAACAGCTGGACAAATCAAAACTCTACAACGGAGACTACACATGCAGATTATGCAGTGGAGATAAGAATACTCTGAAACATATATTGTACACATGCTAGATACTAAAAGACAGTTAATATTTTGCCAACCGCAAGGAGAAGCTGATCTACAGGCTGTTTCACGAAAAGCTCACACTATCTATGTATTGGAGACTACTAACACGATTTCTATAAAAATTGACATAGATGGAGAACAAGTTATGGCAAAAATATGGAAAATATTTTGACATACATGTCACTTCAGGTTATACCGGAAGTAAACGACTACTTCATTGTTTTGAATGTAACACCCTGTATATCATCAACTTTTCGGATTCTACATTAAATTTTGAAGGTCTGCACCTGTCAATTTTTTATTAAAAAAATTAATATCTCGATAAGTATGAATTTTACATATAGGGAATCCCACACAAAGTGATATTAAAATTCAATGTAAAATCCCAAAAAGTATTAAAATACAGGGTGTCACATTCAAAATACCAAAGTTGTCGTTCACTTTCGGTATAACCGAAGTGGCCACCTTTACGCGACTAGGTATGTTTAACTCCTATAATTGACACTACTGGTGTGATCAGAATCCACAAGTCAAAAGGGTATCACATTACCAACACTTAAGAGAGTTAATGTTCGGGCAGCAGCTTTAGGTAACAAATTAATTGGAAATTAATTGGAAATTTGAATGGTGATATGTACCTATCTGGATTTCTTAAACAATCACTTATTCGAGATATTAGAACATTTAACAATAAACGAGCGAAGATCTCTATATTTTTTATGCACGATGCAATCGCACTTTGATAAGAGGTGTCGTAATTGGTTAAGTAATTATTTTCCAAATTGATGGATTGGTAGAAGTGCAGAAGCTCCGTTTCATTGGCCTCCTCGGTCATGCGATTTTAATCCTTTGGACTACACAGTTTGGTCGTATCGGAAAAAGTCTATGCTACTGAGATAAATTCACTTCAAAGATTGGAAGATAGATCTCATCGTCATTTTAATGACCTCGTAGCTGATCCCCAACCGTTAAGAAGTTTTATGGATTCTTTGGAGACTCGTGTATTCGTGAAAACAGAGGAAATTTTGAACACTCACTCTAATTGAATTATATTTTAAGTTCTTATTCTTTATTTTAATTTTATTCTTGTGATTTTTTGTTTAATTAATAACTTCATCATTACTTCATACCAGCATCGGTTATTACTTCATAATTTTCAAATTAAAATATTCCGAAAACGGTACACAGTATCGAGTTTTACCAAGAGTACCATTTTGGTGTAAAATTGAATGATGTTTCAGTTCACTTGAAATTTTGAATAATAAATCTGACCTTGAAAAAGTCATGTTTAATACTACTTAGTACGAATTGTGTAACTAGCGCCCTCTATGAGTTTCAGATATAAAAACAAGTTTATGGGATGTTTTATCTTGAATACGGATGGCGTTACGAACATTTTTTACTAAGCAAACCCCAATTATTTTTCAGTTTTCTACCAATCCTAGAGACGGGGTCACCTTTGTTTGAAACACCCTGTATAGATATTGTAAGCTGGTCGCGATACAGCCTGTTTATGTGTTTATAGAAAACCTCCAGCCAAGAACCTGTACAAACTCTAGACTAGATGTTATTAGAAAACACGAGCAAAAATACATCAAGCCATTCGGTTGGAGTTTTATCAGATATTTTGTTGGACAGAAAAATAAGTTTAAGCAAAGGCTAAAAAAACATTTGGTTTCAAGTTGATTATTGGGTTCTAAATTATTTTAATTCAATCCGCCACTGCATTTAAAAAAGCCCAACAACACTTTTTCAACTTAAGATATTCTCAAAGGTAAATTTGTCCAAATTACAATTGAAAATTCAAATTTGATAATATGGCAATTTTGACATAGGGATAATGGGCAGCGAACCTTTGTTAGGTGGACGAAAATTCGTACAAATGTAGATACTCCTTCTTTAAAGTTAATCATTTCTCAGAAACAATGCATATACCCACCACCCAACTCAATGTCCCATCATCTTGTATCACAAAATGTAGTCATTACCGTTTACAAAAGCACTTTGAAGACAACACATTAGAGAAGGCGTTAATATGTAACTGAGTCGTCGGCTGCACATCATCTTCTAAATGAGATTGTTTTACATGAGTGTGCTTTTCTAGGTACAGAAGTGAGTTAGAATATTAACCATGTTGTCAACTATTGAATAATGTCGAAAGGATGTCTGAAAATAAAAAATAGAACATTCATGGGAAGGTATTTATTGAAAACTGGAAAAATATGAAAACAATTTCACTGTTATATATTCCAGAGAACGGGTACTCCAGTGGGAGACACATTTTCATATTTGTAAGACAAAACAAGGAATGAGGTTAGACAAGTAGAAGAGTTCCCGTAGTAAAATATCTAGAGAAAAAAAAATACCTTTTGCTAAATTGGAAAACTCAAAATCTTCTGAATTAAAATTTCAATGTAAAATTCTTGAAAAAGGTGTGGCAACGTCGTTTGATTAACATTCGCAAGCTGTCACTAGTCGTCATTGTGTGCTTTAGTGGTTTTACGGATTATTCCGGCTTAATTACGGAGTAAACCCCCCGCAAGTATTAACGTTGATAACTCCGAGGCGTTGGTGCATATACGTTCGCATTACGGCTTAGGGCTTCAGATTACCAGACTATGGTTCTTCTGGAATTGTTGAAGCACACGAAATACATTATTTAGCGTACCTTGTTTTGGATCGGTGAGAGAAAGATGCTAAGTGAATTAAAGATATTCTCAGTTGATGTACATACTGATTTTATTTTTTGTTTGATGTTTTTGTTATTTTCATATTTGTATGCAAAGTTTGCAATGAAACATTATCTTCGATATTGGTCCTTTCAAGATAACCGACAGTTTTTCTCATTTTAAGATCGTCATAATAGGGTAGGCTGGGGTACATTGATCATAGGGCACAAAAATGATCACTTCAGAATAGCTTTTAAATTAAATAAGTCACTTCTATGACCACCTCGTAGCGGAAAATGTAAGTTCAAATGTCAGAGTTTACAATAAAAGCCAGTCTGTACAGTGGATTTCTGAATTATACCCAATCTAAGATTAAGTGCGTGTCAACTTACTATTCGATCTCCAAAGTTTGTTGAATTTCTGACAAATGAGATTAGAAACAAGTTTGTTCCCCTCACTTAATGATTTGTTTGAGGCATTAGTATTCCACTATCTGTTGAGGATATCAAGTTTTGTTTTTTTGTTAAATGAACGATTACATTTTTTTACCATGTGGGGACGTTGGTTAAAACAGAAAGGGTGTTATAGAGCCCTATTCTACGCAAGTGGTCTTTTGCCAGGGCATGACCAATTGGATAACCTGTAATACTTATAAGTCGATTCCTTCTGATATTCAGTAGTGTTCGACCAGTTTACCATATGCATTCCCTTCTGCTTACCTGTTTTGGAATGTTCCTCCAATGTAGTCTAGGTTGGCTTTGTACCCATTTGTCCTTGGTGGTCCCAAGGACTGTTTCTGGTCCAACATATATTGCTTCTGAATCTCTTCTCACTAGTTCATCAGCTATTTCGATTCCAGACATATCGCTATGTCCCGTCACTCACACTATACTTACTTTAGTGTGGTTTGCCAAATAATTTAGTTCTTTTTGGCATACCTCTACCAGTCTGGATGTTGGGTACCTCGCGACTATTTAATGCCGTAAGGGATGCGTGACAGTCATTTGTTTATGCTGGCACATTATAGGATAGCAAAAGCCTATGTCTGAAATACAGAGGTTTAATTTCCCAGTGAGGAGGGCCATATTGTACCACATTTTACGATATACCCCAGCACCTGTCCCTTTCCCAGTTTTTTATTCGAAAGTTGTGACTATTTTTTGATTCCAAGAAGTGGCCACTGTACTTCGGTCTCAGATAAGGTCAAAATAAATGGCTCTATTTTGGTCAAATACATTTTTTTTGTTCGAAAAAGATTTGACTATTGAAATTGAATTCCATTTTGGATTTGCAAAATGAAATCCACCTTGTTATAGGATTAAGTCCTCTTCAGGGTTTGAATTGATGAATTAAAGGCAAGTGAATTCACGGTGGCTGTGCATGTGCACCCAAGGATGGTCATTTGGTTAATTTCTGCAATGTATCGCGGTTCCGAACATTGCGGAAATTAGGATGCAGGAAAAAACCACAGAAAACCTGCATCCTCATCATATTTTGTACAGCAAGTACAATATTTCGGGACGGGAGGTAGTTGGTGGGAGTTTGAGATTTCACATCTGTGATTGAGGCCGTAATTGTAGATTCCTTTGGAGAATGCCTGGTGAAGTTGAATTTCAGAATTAGTAATAACTTGATTTGAAGATCTTTGAGAAGATCAAAGATATCTTCGACGAAGTTATTTTTGTCAACCCTAGAGATGACGAAGGAGAAGTTTGGAGAGTGGATATTGGCTGAAGTTTATTTAGTGGAGGCGGAAGATTGTGAATGGAGAGGTAAGGATACAACTTTGTTCCTATGCTCCTATGGCATTTTGGATTTTTAGTTGGAGTTTTTTGGGGCAGATGTTCTTTGGAATTCTTGAGAGGGTGGTGCAATTTGGGTTGGCCTTCAAATAAGAGATTTAACCTCTTAAAATTTCGTTTCTGTTCAGAAGGATGAAAAGTTCCTTCTGAGAACAGTATTTGGGTGGGAGATTTCGTAGATTAAGGGTTTGATGCGGGGTTGTTTGTGGAGAAGAAGTGTGGGATGAAGTTTTTGACGAAGAAGTCCGAACTGAGCTCCGAACGGAGGCTGCTTCGTCTTATTGGCGGGTTTTTGTTGCTTCGTAGGTTGATAAGGCCTGGGAAGATCGAGAAAAATGGGTAGAAGGAGGAGGAGTTTTGGCAGCTTGTGCGTAAGATGAAGATCTGAAAAATTTAGGCATTATTCACTCGAAGTAGACAGATTTTCCTTTGAGTATTTCAATGATCGCTTCTTGCTCTGGAGTGAGAGGTGTATCAAAGTGTTTTGGAGGGGGTCGTGGAATCGGATATTTTCGGTATTTTGGATTTTTTGGAGCTGCTAGAGGGTTTCTTGGAGGCTTTTTTGGAAGAAGATTGGCAAATAGAAGTTTTGGAGGTTTTAGAAATGGAGGGAAATTGACGAAATTCCTCAAAAGTGTCGTCGTGTTTGTGTTTGGACTTGGATTTGGGCATGAATAGCAAGGTTTTTAGGGTTTAGGGTTCAGTGGGCACTTTTTTACTGGTTAGCACCGGCGTGTGTACTTTTTAGAGCGATTTCTGAGAAGAAACCGACCCAAGGCGCTGTTCGCGGATTTGGTTAACTTTTTTCTTTTCTGGTCTCTTTTTCAGACCGTAGCAGGTAACGGCGTTGATTGATAAGTTTGGGAAGATACGCAACCTTATGGGCCAAAATGTAGCGCGAAAAGTGCCCGAGAACGGGATGGCGATACTATCGTTGAGCCCGGGAATTTTGTCCCTGACCAGTACACCAGTAGACACGGTAGGTTTTGACAGTTCACTTCGCTAATATACGCTCGGTTTTGCACTTTGAGTCGACAGTTGATTGGTATCAGCAGTGTTTTGCATTTTTGAGTTTCGTTGCGCTTTTTAAATTTATTATTCTCATTTATTAGGCTTGTTCGTAGAGCGATCACAAATGGTTGGAAACTCGACGACTCATGCGCAGAGCCTCTCCGTGAATGGTTTTTATTCACTGCGCGTGTGTCGTCCAGTTTCCAACCGTTTGTGATCGCTCTACGAACAAACCTATAATCTATTAAATTATGTTTATGAAAAAACAAAATACCTGTTGCTATAGGGGATGTTGTAATAAAAAGAAAAATAAGGATAGTGTAATCAGTTTTTTTAAATTCCCAAACTTATCAATCAACGGTAACGGCACCGTACATTAATCAACAAGATTAGTAGTTCAACTCTTCGGAACGCCCCTAAACGTTCCCTCCTTGCCCCGTCTCCGAATTCGGGCTGGTCGGGCCCAGAGCTGTATACCAGTTGTCCACAGATTCCGCTGAGTACGTATTATACCGGTTGTAGTTTCGTGTTGCGTTGTGTAATATTGTGAGGACATTGTTAATATTTTTTAATAATTAAATCTATCTATTGTGACCTGTTGATGGTTGCAAGAGTAAACGAGGATTAGATGTCTCTTTTTTCGATTTCTGAAGGATAAAGCTAGGTAAGATATTAAAAATATGCTCATAGTAAATGGGTAAATGCGTTACAAACCGAATGAAATTTATATTTGGATGGAAGTTAACCATAAAATCATTAAAAGCTATTAGGAATATTTTGAAAACAAAGCAATATACATTTTTGTGGACCAGAAATCCTAATCAGGTCTGCCTTGAAAATTTCTTTGGTCAAATCAGAAATTGTTCACTCTGAAATATTTTAATGAAGTCGAAGGTGCTAATTGCATGAAAGATATTAATTAAATTTTATTAGACATTAATACGGACTCGGCAGAAACTTTTAAAGATATTATTTTCCACTTTTCTACTCCAAAAATACCTTTAAAAGTTTTTACCTGTGACTACCGAAATCTTACTAGCCCAGAAGATAATGCAATAGTTTATGTTAGTGGGTATGTTTTGAAAAAATGTTTGTTGCAACATTCCTGTTCAATTTGTGAAAAATTTAACCAACGAAACTTATTGGATAGAGGAGCCACGATTTTCACTAAATTGAAAGCCTATGTCCAGAAAGAAAATTTGCCTTTTGGAGTACCCCCAATCAATATTGTGATATATATTTTTCCAAAAAGTTATATGTTATCGCTTTGTACTAGATTACGCATTTATTTTACAATAAAATGTATAAATCGCTACCGTAAAAGCAACAAATCAAATAAGTCTGATAAAAGTTGTCAATATTAAAAAAAAATTACAAATTGTCTGTGTTTATTAAATGCATATTCCTGTTACTTCTTGTTTTCCTAAAATTCCTCCGGGAAATAGGACAAAAGGAGCTTCTAGACTTTCCTCGGGAACTAAGTAGAAGTAAGGGGGCACAATAGATATTTTAGGTCTCAGTGAATGTCACCCCAATTTACATATATACATACTTCTTGTTTTATTTCAGTCAAATATTTTGTAAACAATTCAGTACTAGTTAAACTTCTAGTGTAGTAATTAATATTCGATGGCTACATACCAAAAGAAAACATATATTGAAAAAAACAGTTTTCTAACAAGGTACGTTTTTACCGGCCCCCGTAACAAACACTCAATCTATAAATCCACAACCCATGAATGTACGACCCTCGTAGATAGGAGCCACGTGCTAATCTCACTGGCGACAGCGGCTTTACATTATAACACCGACATCAAAGACCCAAAGGGTGAGTTGGACTATTAGTCTTGTTTGTGTACGGTGGTAACGGTGTGAACCAGTGACCGTTAATTTAGCTACGTGCCTGCTCGAAAGTAAACCGGTACTGAGTCAAATACATGAAAATGGCCAGGTATTTTATCGGTAAAGTCAGAGACAAGTAAAGTAGAGAAAATTGTGACATCTGACTACTGCCAGTTTCTTAAAAAGGAAGGGAGATACCTCTCATCTATTCCAAGAAAATGAAGATGTGGACATTATCCAGAAAAATTACATTGTTGTACATCTACCAGAAATTTGGGAGCAAGTCGAGAAAACAAGGTCTACTTAACTCATAAGGTCAGTCAGGTAAATGCACCCCAAAATTGATTGTTGCCTTTTGATATACATTTATAAATACAGATATTTTATCATCTCAGTAGCTGTTTAAATATCCTGTCATAACCCTCTAATAACAGTAAAACATTT
The DNA here is from genome assembly GCA_947563755.1 of Lochmaea crataegi. Lineage (NCBI taxonomy): Eukaryota > Metazoa > Arthropoda > Insecta > Coleoptera > Chrysomelidae > Lochmaea > Lochmaea crataegi. Next base: position 28,229,338 of record OX387429.1, read on the forward strand.
TTTGAAATGTTTATTTCTAAATTATATCAAAATATTTGAAGTGGGGTGCATTAGCCGGCCTACAAACTCATGTAAAGGAACATATCAAAAGAGCATTTCCTGAAGTATCAGAAATATCTACAGATACTATTCCACACGGAACTCAAGAACGATGCCATATTTGCGATAGACCAAGGGACCGAAAATCTCGGAGTAAGTGGTTTTAGTAGAAAAAATATGATATATATCAATATAATATAAAAATTAGTCAGATTCATATGGCGTGTATTTGCACCGCAGTTGGCCTGTTAAGGAGGTTGGTCTTACGAGTGTTAATTTTAATGCCAATTTCATACCTCACACTGTTGAATGATGAAGTATATAATGTTGTTTTTGTTCATTTAATTGAATAATGTTTACCTAATAAAAATGTGTTCACAAAATTTTATATTATATCACGCCGATTGGATTAGATGTTGATGGTAACGTAGAAATATTCAGACCAGTGTGTCTTTTCTAGAAACCGATTGAATTTTTTACTTGGTGGAAACCCCACGAAATACGTACTGGCTGTTGAGACTTTTTCAATAGTTTTAGATATTTCGAAAGCGTTATATCAAGTATACCTGATAGAAAACTCCTCTAGGTTTTGTATGAAGTGTATACGCAAACTAATTTATCCTTCATTTTAGTGGAAACATAATTATTAAGAGCACTGATTATTCTTACATTTCTAAATTTAGTGGGAAGCGAACGGAATACTGGCATTTGATACTTTTTTAATAGTTTTTGTTATTTCAATAAAGTCATATTATGTGTTTTTTGTTCGCAAATGATATTACTATTGAAAAATTTTGAATTATTGTTCATTGGATTGCAAATTAAAATCTACCCTGTATTAGGATTAAGTTCTCCTCAGAGTTTGAATTGAAAAATTTTGAGGCAAGTGAATTTACGGTCGCGGTAGAGACAGCTGTGGCTGTGCACCCAAGGATGGCCATTTGGTTAATTTCCGCAATGTGTCGCGGTTCCGATCATTGCGGAAATTAAGATGCAGGAAAAAAACACAGAAAACCTGCATCCTCATCCCGGTGTCATATCATGAATAACTAATTGAAAGCATGTATTCAATAAAAATACTATTATTCGTGCATAATAATAATAATAGGATAGGATAGGATAGTTTATTGACCTCAAATACAATGTTTAGTACATACAGTCATAAATACATAAAGTAAAAATCAAATATAACATACGATACATCAATACGATACATTACATTCATGTGAGTGAAATTAAAATAAATATAAATATAAACATTAAAACACAAATAGGACAAAATATTTTACAGAGAACAACTCATTAAATAAAAACTATGAAAGTAGGAAACTGAAACATGCTTATCAAGAGTTATTGCAAAAAGTAATAAAATCATTCACACTATAAAAACAATGTTGCAACAGAAAACGTTTCACTAGTTTGCTGAAAGCACCCTTATTTAACTGTCCAACCACTTTTTCTTTATAATATTTTTGAAATACATCATATAAATTAAAATCTTTTCGATTGTTTTGCGATAAGCAGATTCTTGATCTCGACGGTACAAGAGAGGTTGCATTCCGAGTATTATAATTATGAATATCCGCATGGGATACCAGCGAATCGATATTGAGATGAAAACTCATCAGAGACTCAATGAATATACAAGGAAGCGGAAGGATTTGGAGCTTCCTAAACAGTTTCTGGCATGGGTCGCCATATTGAACATTTGCGATGATACGAACAGCCATTTTTTGTAATGCAAAAACTTTTGAAGCATTCGCTGCTCCGCCCCACAGTAAAACACCATAGTTTAGATGACTATGAACGAGTGCAAAATAAACTTCTCGAAGAATATTACGACTCAAACAATTTCTAATCTGCTTTAGAGCGAATATTTGCGATGAGATCTTTGAGCATAAGCAATGAGACGCCCAAGTTAACCGTGAATCTAAAGTTATTCCAAGCAGTTTTACTGGTTCAGAAGCTGGAATAAACTTGCTTGACGTAAACCGAATGTTCTGGGTTTTTGTTTCATTTAGCTTGAGTTGATTACTGTTGAACCAAGATTTTATACTCGACATGCAAGCTTTTGCCAAGTTCACCTCATCTTTAACCAAGGTTGTGGTATCATCAGCAAATAGAACACAACGAGCTTCTCCCAGGGAACTTGGTAAATCGTTTACGTATATAACAAATCATAATGGTCCTAATACAGATCCTTGAGGAATTCCTCATGAGACCGGAGTCAATTTTGATTCAACATTATCGAAACTTACATATTGAGACCTGCCTGTTAGATAAGAACTGAATAATCTTAGTACATTACCCCGAACACCGTAATATTCTAACTTATCGAAAAGGTATTCAATGTTAACACAGTCAAAAGCCTTAGTGAGATCATACATCGTTGCAAATGTATCATATCTCTCATCAAAGCTTTCAACCACGTTTTCAACAATATTAACTACTGCCTTAATTGTGGACATGTTTTTCCGAAAGCCAAACTGAGAAGGTGACAATAATTTTTTATGTTCTAAAAATGAAACAAGTTTATCTTTAATTGGAATTTCAAAAATTTTACTCACTATTGGTACAATTGCAATTGGCATGAAGTTGTCAGGGTTATTCAAATCTCCCTTTATATGTTTGGGTATAATTTTGGTTATTTTTAATGCTTCAGGCCAGCAGCCCTCCAATAATCATTTATTAAAAAGTATTTCTAATGGTCCAACAAACGAGGCTTTCATCATATGGCTAGCCCATAAAAATCTAAGCGAGTTGAATTTTTTAAACTTGACATTGCCAGTCTGATATCAGATTTCAAGATAGGACTAATAAAAAATGAACCCGAAGGTTTCGAAACATTACGTAGATATTCAAGTGGATGAATGGATTCGTCAGTGATACTCATAGTGATTTTATCTGCTATAGTAACAAAAAATGTATTCAAGACAGCCGAAGTCAATTCTGTAGCAACATTACCATGAGTTTTAGTATTTCTTTCAGAATTTACTATGTTCCATATAGTTTTGCTTTTATTATCAGATTCATGTATCTTACCGGTATAAAAGACACGTTTTTGGTTTTTTATAGCCTTTCTATAATTTTTACGAGCATTACGGTATTTAATCCAATCAGTAAAAGTATTAGTGTTTTTACGTGTAACGTTAAGTTTAAAAACTTCTCTTTTCATTCCACGAAGAGTATCATTGAACCATTCACACTTACGCATTTTTGGTTTAAATTTTGTTACGGGAAAACACATGTCCACATTTGATGCTAATACACTCATTAGCTTATGGGCTATTACATTTGGATCACAATTTTTCGAATTCAGATCATGCCAATCAATATCATATAGTTTGTTAGAGAAATTACTGATTCTTTCGTTGTTAACTAATCTTTTGTGTGCTAATTTGTAACTAGTCATTGTGGTTGAATTCCCGATTTTAAGGAAAATACCAGTATGATCAGCTAAACTTGGATCATAAATTCCAGTGGAAATCACTTCCGGGCTTATATTGGAAAGGCTATTATCCAAGCATTATCTAGTTGTTGGCGTGATTCTTGTTGGATCATATACACTGTGTTCATTTGAAAGGGACCCACCCTTAATATTTCAAAAAAAGGGGGGGGGGGTGAATCTGACGTGAATCTGACGTTTATGACATTAGCGCCAAAAAGTGTCCCCCTCAAGTTAAAAGTTGACGTGTTTCGGCATTTCTTTCTAATATGTCCCATTTTTGAAATATTAAGGGTGGGTCCTTTTCAAATGAACACAGTGTATAATGTCTAAAGCCATACATTTTCATGATATTGTGAAGATCCTTCACATCTTTAGTATTAATATCCAGTTCCACAATAATATCCCCCAATATATTGATATTTTTATAAATTTTTAAGAAAGTATACAACAAATCATGAAACTTATCTGTTACTATTAACGTATTCTTGTTAGTTGATTAAATACCACATGAACGGTCATACAAAATTTAGAGCAATCAACTTTTTTTAACATAAGTTTTCTATTACTAAAAATTGCAACACCTTCGTGTTGTTTCTTGTCGCGACAAAAGGATGATTCTAATTTAAATTTATTCATATTAATCATTTTTAATTTATCATTGGTGAGCCAATGCTCAGAAACACAAAAAATGTCAACAGTGAAGTCTTCAAGAATCAAATGTATCTCATCAATCTTATTAGCCAAACTCTGTACATTGATATGTAATACTGAAAAAATTATTCTATTATGTAATAGGTCTAAAGAAACGTCGAAACTGCCACTATCTTTCGGTTGAATTGAATTTTCTTGACGGAAAAAAACGATTAAGGCCGACACCAGAAGGCCACACCTCAGATTTTAAAATATACGTGATTCACCAGCTGGTAGAGATATTTTGAATGAAGTATAGTCATTTGAATAACGAGAGTTCAATTTTAACACTTTCACATTTGCAGAGAATTGACAAAGATGCTTTGTTAGCTCTTCTTCTGAAGTGTGGGTGGAGAATTTAGAAGCATGGTGGTGATAGGATTTCTTATTCATAACAGCTGCGGTTAACTTGCAGTCCTCAACATTATTGAGAGACCCCACTAATAAATTTCTCGTTTTATTAGTCGGTTTTCTCAAATTATTAGGTATCAACTTTTTATTAACTGGATGTTCCTTCACGTTTATAATTGTATCACAAATATTCTGAAATGTCGCGTTTTGTACAGCATCAGCTACTGCAGCCGCAGATATGTTGAAATGGGAATTTTTCGAGGCCGGTTGCTTAGTGGATATACCCATGTTTATTGCAGGAACGTTCGATATCGCTGGGTGGCTCGATAAATCATTCAACTGCTTAACTTGTTTTAATTGAGCAATCTGCTCTGTGAGTGCATGAATAGCAATTTTCTGGTTTTCAATGATCAAATCTTCATCTTTAATTATTTTTTCAAGAAAACCAACTTTAAGACTATCATTATTATTGGTGTTTTTATGTTCACCAACTGATACTACAGTTTCAATTGGCATATCTTTCTCTGCAGAAACATCGTTGCAACAAATAGTAGTGTCTTTATTCAACAGGTTTATCTTTAGATAAGCCAAACAACATTTGTGCGAAAGTCTACCACAACTTATACACGTAATACCAGTAGTTACAATTTTATTACTCCTTAAACAAGGTAAATCATTATTAATAATAATGTATGGGAAAATAAATAATATCAACCCTGAAATTATTATCGTTACTAATGTCGTCCCTTGGGCTGATAAACTGAAAACAATAACTCTTTACCATAGAGAGTGAGTTTAAAGTATGGAACGCCTCAATTATTTCGGAAACGGATTGCACGATTTTTATAGATTCTGGGTGCAAGGATTTTGTGATATGGCCGATATCATGGTGATATTCACATTGTCGTCAGATCTTTCCTCATTTCAGAATAATAATGAACTTTGTTATTTCAAATGAATCACCATGTATATTTTTTGCCTATTGAAATCCTTACGAAATACTGATTTATTTGTATTGTTCCCTATACCTAAATGCCATAATTTCGGAGTTATAGCTACATTTACATTATCTCCACCAAAGTTAAAACAATACATTCAGAGGTCTATGACTGCTACAAGAACAACTTTGACGGTTCAACAAATTAGTATTGTTGGTGTTTATTGGAAGTCACAATGGATTGTATATACCGGGTGTCCCAGACTAATTTATCCAAGCTATATCTCTTAAACGAATAGACATTTTCGAATGGGACAAAAACTGATCTATTCCATTTCTAATACACTTTCCCTTAGTTACAACCCCTAACTTTGAATTTTTTAATAGCACCCTATACATTTTTTATAATTTTGAATGTAGTCTTCCATCGTCTATTTGACAAATTCTTAAAAATAAAATGGGTCCGTGAGTAATCAAGAAAATTTCAGTTTAATTTTTATTTTTGTCAAATTAATCAAGAAAGCCTCAAAGCTTAAAGGAAAAATAAAAATAAATGTAATAAAAATTATATGAGAAAAATAGGAGCAGGTGGACTACAATTCGAACATCTAATGTAAATAATATTAATTAGTTAATTGTTATTCTTATTTATTTTTTTCTTGTAACTTTTATTACATTTATTTTTATTTTTCCTTTAAGCTTTAAGGCTTTCTTGATTAATTTAACAAAAATAAAAATTAAAATGATATTTTCTTGATTACTTACGAACCCATTTTATTTTTGAAAGATGTATTGAATAGACGATGGAAAACCACATCCAAAATTATAAAAAAAATGTACAGGGTGCTTTTAAAAAATTTAAAGTTGAGGGTTGTAACTAAGGGATGAATATTTAGGGGATGATTTTTTCTACGCCATATTAGTGTATTAGAAATGGGATAGATCAGTTTTTGTCCTATTCGAAAATCTCTATTCGTTTAAGAGATATAACCTGGATAAATTAGTCTGGGACACCCGGTATAGGGTGAGTCATGAGGAACTGTACATACTCCTTACTTGTATGTAGACCCCTATGGGGAATGTCAAATGGCCATTAAAAAGTGTCTGCTCCCATATTTTAATAACATACAGGGATAGTTGTGAATTTTCAGCTATATTTCTTTTGATCATAACTTTTGAACGGTAAGTTCGATTTGTCTCATATTTTGGTGAAACGTTACACTACTATCACCCAATTAACTGATTTATTCAAACTTGAAAAAATCAGGGCCGGTATTAAATAAATAGTTTGTTTTGTTCATATAAAAAAAATTTAACCCTGTATATGGTTTTTCAAAACTCTAACAAGGATCTTACAAAGTACATAAATAGAAAACAAAAATGGTATATTTATCATTTGCTCCACACGATTGCCCAATTTTTAACAAAAATATCAAATTTAACTATAAATTAAAAGTTTTGCAACATGAACCATAAATTTCAAAAAATATAATTTTTCGTACTTAAATCACATTTTTAATAATTAGTAGTACCATAGCTCGTGCTATATTTTTAGTAATACAAATGCTTTATTCAATTCCGAATCGGCTTTCAAAAGGTACACACTGTTTTGAATAATACTAAAACATCACCCTGTATAACATTTCTTCAATGATTCATCGATTTTGTTATTTTATCGAATTATCTAAATTTTGTTTCGGAAGAAAAAATACCCTCTGATCTTTATTAAAGTAAAGAAAATAGAACATTAAAAATGAACGAACTTATTTTCATGCTTAAGAAAATTTAAGAATACACGAGAATAGACAATTGGGTTGCTGTCAAGGTCCTACCTATTGGTCACGATTGCTAGAGCCAAGAAAATCACTGGAGGGGTGCGACCAGAGAGGAACTACAGGAATGGGTGGATGAGGAAATGGAGAGAAGGTGGGAATACTATGAGTGCGCGCTAAAAGGAGCGATTGGGAGTAGGAGAGATTGGATGGACCGAAAATTCGGGAAGGTGAACTACTTCTTGACACAGGTGCTCACTGGACATGGGTTGATAGTAGGTTGCTTACCTCCACAAGATTGGGGAAAGAGGGACTTGAGTGTGCGAGGTGTGAAGTAGAGGATGATGTGGGGCATGTGTTTAGATGCTAGAAGAACGAGAAAGTGCTGAAGAAGCTGGAGAGGAAACTAGGGGAGGCGGTGTATTTGGAGAACATGGTGGAGATAATGTTGAGGGGGAGGAGGAATGGATGCGGGTGAGTGGCGTAGTGGAAAGCATGATTAGGGGAAGAGAAGGACTCGATATGGCATGAGAGGTAGGGAGAAGACGACGGTGGCATCTCCTTGGGAATGAGTCCAACACTGTTTGGGTCCTGGACAGGACCCATTCGAATATGAGTTTCCCATCTTGACCCGACAATAAAAAGATGCAGTCGATGAACCTGTTGGACGTGATAAGGGTATGAATTATTGTCTCTTAAAACTCTCTCAAGCTTTGATTGAGAAACGCCTAATTGTATGCATACCTTCCTGGTACTTATTTTTGGATCTGCTTCGACTGCATCAAGAACATGTTCTTCTTGTAAACGATCTATTGCTCGTTCAGGTTTTGATTTGGGAAATATTTCATTTTCTTTTAAATTGTTAAACACTGATCCAAACGTTTGTTGATTCGGAACTCGACGTTGTGGAAATCGTCGTTGATATTCTCTAGTCCATTTCCGTCACCAAATCCGTGAACAAAAAAAATTTCCGCGAATCCTGCTATTAAAAATTGATGTGGCATTTTCCAATTGTTTAAATCAATTTAAATCACTTACACTACCTTAAAATGGAAATGGAAAACCGTTAAAACAGTGTAATACTTAAACACAAACAAATAATAAGAACGAAAAGTCAAATTATGTACCTAAACAACTCCAAACAACGAAAATGTCAAATCATCACAGCCTCCTAAGATACAATTTCTGCCTAGGCAGTAAAAGTGTTACTTATATGATCGATGAATGTCACTTAAACTGACGTTTAATGTCAATCGGAGAAAAAAAGTATTTATTGAGACTAGAGCAGTGACCAAACGAATTTAAAACAAATTTGTAGGCAAGAAATTTTAATGACCGTGTTGTCATAGACTACTTTTCCAACAATCCAAATATTAGCTCAAGAGTAGCTAGTTTAGATTTAGCCTTGCCTAGAGAAAATATTCGGCGATGTTTAAAGAGAAATTCAATACGACCATTTAAACCGAAATTTCTCCACACTTTAAGGGCAGGACAGAAAAACGCATGGAATATTAATGTTATAAATGAAACTAACTGTTTCTAATTAATTCCACTATTTAATGAAAAAAAAAATTAAGAAAATTATGAAAGGATATTGATAATTATGGAATATTGTTTGTGGGCTTAATGTGAGTACCTCAATTCAAGAAGATTCTTAGCCAGTGTTATGTTTAGTGAAGAAGCCACGTTTACCACCAATGGCCATCACAAAATGCAAGATATTGGGCATCTGAAAATCCTAACTGGGTAATAATTGCAAAAGCCAATATTCTGAAAAGGTGAATGTTTTGTGCGGAATTTTAAAAGACAGGATAATAGGTCCATTATTTTTTGAGGGTAACATGAATGCCAATAACTCCATGGAATTCTTGAAAGGTGAGTTATCCGCAGTGATTGATGAGCTGCCACTAGCAGAAAGAAGAAATTTGATATTTCAGTTAGATGGTTGTTCTGTAGTTGCTTAACGAAAAATTCTCAAATGGTTGGATAGGTAGGTCGTGGCAGCAAGTTGATCGATCGAATGGACTCCTAGATCGCCCTATTTAACTATATTGGATTTTTATCTGAGAGGTCTTTTGACACAAAAAGTGTATAAGACACGTCCAAGGAATAGAGCAGAACTGTGTGACAGCATACGACAGGCCTGTGCTGAAATAACGCCACAAGAAATAAAAAAAGCGTTAAGACATAGTCGCAAACGATACAATAAATGTGTGGAAATTAACGGAGGTCTAGTCGAGGCTAAAAAATTTTGAATTAAATTATTATTTTAAGTTTTTCATTAAAATGTATTATTAGTTGTTAATTTATATTTTCATTACATCAGCACAATTTTACATTACTTTCAGAAGCTATAACTCCAGAACGGGTTAAGTTATCGGCTTCGAATTTTTACTGTGCAATATGTTTGAGTCCTAGTTTTTGTTCACCGTGTTTCCATTTTGAAATTTGTCTACATTCTACGTAAAAAATTAATTAAAATACAACTTTTTCTAAATTCATGTTGTAATAACTTTGTCGTTAATGAAATTTTTTTATAAAATTTTGGTAGTTTACATTTGTAACTATTCTGAAATCAGTCGTGTAGTCATATTTGAGGAAAAAAAGTGCATAATTTAATTTCGTCTTTTTTGACAAAGAAAAATTAACATGGAGGGCCTTGAAAATAGAAATTAAGCTATGAAAATTGGTGCCAGAAAACTGTTTTTGATATTGAATCTAACAGAAAAAATTAAATCAAAATCGATTGTAAAATGCGGATTTTAGAGGGGTGCTTCCAAACAAATTGGGTCACACTGTATGAAGAAAACGAACTAATTTTTTAAGACCAGCGCTGATTTTTTTTAGTTTGAATGAATCAGTTAATTAGGTGACAGTAGTATAACGTTTTATCAAAATCTATCAACCCATTTAAAAGTTACAGGGATACATAACTCATTCACACCCGGTATACTTTTTTTATTCCAATCAGAATACAAATAGAATTTTCAATACAAATTTTCATGATAATAATGAAAATCCTCTATGCGAGGATAATATTCTCCTTCTCACTCATGTCGAAAGAAAAGTCCAAACGTTTCGAATGTTAAAGAGTTAAGCCGCATCCAAGTGAATCCGCATGTAATGATCGAATGAGAATACAATGTAGATGTCGCTACCTACAATTGGATTATCCTCTTCGTGCATTCGCACAAAGTCGGATTCAAAATTCCAACTACATTAACCGAATCCGGGTAGTAAAAAGTGAACTTTAGAGTTCTAAAGTTTTCAATTAGAAACAAACATAGAACAGTCCGAAAACGCTTTTCGAGGACGACAACAGCTTGAGAGAATCAAAGTTTCTTTTAAGAAAAAAACAGATTTAGGTTGAAGAGTTTAGGTTATGGGGTTAACTTTAACAACTGAAATGAAAATTTATGCGGTTCGAGTTCATATGGTATTGAAAATCCTTCTTTCCGGTTCAATAGATAATATTATATTCTCGAAAGCTTGGTAATCTGAAAATAGTATTGTAAATCACCGTACGAACACTTCCCCGAATGGTTATCAGCGTATTTTGTATTTTTGCAACACGACCTGGCTTTTAGATTTAACAGAAACAGAATACGCGAAACAATATACGACATTCAATGGTATCGATGTTGTAAATGCACTTCTTGCCGTTTCGCTTTTATCTACGATTACACGGGCAGTTTACGCTCGTCTGAGCTTTCCTCGAAAAATTCGATATGTTGTGAGGACTAAATCACAAGAATTTCGACCACACCGAAGTGAATTCGCGTGTAATACTCAAATGGAACTACAATGTAGATGAAGCTGCTTTGAATTAGATTATCCTTTCAGTATGGTGTAGAAGTTTCTATTGGAACTTTCGAGTTGATTAATAAAACATCAGTTTTTACATTTTAGAGGACGCGATTGTTTGCAAATCAAAACATTTTCAGAATACATTTGGCATGTTTGGAGATATTTATAATGAGTTTTCCAATTAGGAAGCAAGACCGCACAGAAGGACGCAAATGCTTTTGAAACAAATTTACAATTAGAAAAAGTCGTGTCTTTAATGAAAATTCACCCTGATTAAGTGTATTGTGGCGGTTTCAATTTAACATTGGGTATTGTAGATAGATCTTAACGTTAAAAATACAATTTTATTAAGAAAAATAGTATTTATGAATGTAAAGGAAATCCACCACTCACCTTATATTGTATATTGCTCTAATACAATTTACTACTTCAGAAATAGTAAATAATTATTAAACATCATTGCCCAGACTTTATTCGGTTATGTTTACATTTTTTGACAATGTACTAATCTCTCATCAATTCTCAAGAGGCCTCTGACCTATTTGGTCAAGTTGAATACAGCTACTTATTAAGTTAATCTTTGACCTTCTCACCTGATGCTAAGGGTTATTAAGTAGAAGAGGACCGACCTTGACCTTGTGAAGCCTGGACTGGTCCATAATCTTCCATTTTTGTTCTGGTGCTTTCAAGAGGCTACTAGCTTTGTGGTCTCACGAAGTATTTTCGGACTTAGCCCAGCTACAATCGTAACCTGTTAGGAATAATTTACTGACACCTTCAGTGGTTATTTAAACGCATCTAGCGGATTTCCTTCGAACAGAAAAAAGGATATAACTTTGAGGTCACATTCCATACAGGCATCATAGGAGTTTCGTATTTCAGATATCTTCTTCCCAGTCGTATTCACAGTCTTATTCTCCATCTTCTTCATCGTCTTCTTCACAGTTTTCCTTATAGAGCTCTTCCTAGTATCTTGCATAGCCGTATTAGTTACCGAATAGAACTAAGAGTGGCAGAAAACTCACTAGTAGGGGACCACCAGTCTTCTTCGTCCAGCTCCTACGACATATCGGATACACACCACCTAATAACACTTACAAGTAAGATCGTACATCACTGCGCAGTGCCTGGTGTCTCAGATAGTTTGTAGACAAAACTCTCAGGCATTATTGGTTATACTCCGTCGCACAATTCGGTAGGAATTTGAAACTTCCAATACATACCTAAAATTAAATAAATCTAACCTTTTGTGACTACAGCTCATGTAAATTTCTTAGTGAATATCTTCAATATTAACCCCCCGTGTAATCCAAAAGTATACTCCATATAATCCATTCTACCGTTGTTGGATACACTCCAACAACCATGCCAAATTGGCAACATCGCAAAATGTCACTTCTTCTTGTTTCAACATGGGCGAGGTTCGCGTCAAAAAAAATGTATGTGATCTCTTCCAAGTTCTACTATGAATGTACGTTCGATTCAAGTAAAAAATAAAGATGCAGTCCACAGAAAACAATTTCTTTATGTAGTAAAAATCCCCTACATAAAAATGGTCCTTCTCTCGCACGCCTCCTGCTAGATTTGTCAGAAATTGATCTGGGAGATTCCTTTTCAGTTGCATACAAACGTTTTCAGAATTTAGAAAAGAGGTTTCAAACAAATCCCGATTTATTCAATAAATACAAAATTTTCATTGATGAATACATTAGCTTAGGTCATGCAAAAATAATTGACATCAAAGAATATGAGAGTGGTAATTTTCCTACCTACTTTATAGCACATCATCCTGTCATAAATGAAGACAAAGGGACTACAAAATTGCGGGTAGTGTTTGATGGGTCAATGCATACTAAAAATAAAAATTCAATAAATGATTTCCTTTATAATGGTGAATTGGTACAAAATGAACTTTTTGGCATATTAATAATTTTTCGCACACACACTTATACTCTTTTGGCAGATATAAAGAAAATGTTTAGAATGATTTTAATTCATCCAGGGCATAAGCCCCTACTCAATATTTTAAGGAGAGAAAGTCCAAATGAACAAATCAAATGTTAGCAACTTCAGACAGTCACATATGGTCTAAGAAGCTCAACCTTTCTTGCCACCAGGTGCTTAAAGGAAATTGCAGATTCAAATACAGAAAAATACCTTTCAGCAGCAAAGGCTTTACTAAACAGGGGAAGATTCCTTACAAAATGTCTGTGAATTAAAATCTCAATTAATTGATTTGTTAAAATTAGCCGCCTTTGAGTTACACAAATGGGTCTCAAACAATGAACTTGTTTTAAAAGATATACCTCTAGATGAACAACAACTAGATGAAATTGACATTAATAAAAATAATGGCACAATAAAAACTTCAGGTGTTTCCTATGATATAAAAAATGATTGCTTCAAAATTTCTTCACCAAAAAAATGAAAATAACCCCTGTGTAACAAAAAGACAAATTTTAAGTTACATTTGCAAGTTATATGATCCTATGGGAGTGGGGGGACCTCTACTCGTAAAAGCAAAGGCCATTATGCAAAAGCTATGGGCTAGAAAGTTAGGTTGGGATGACATGACATGGTACCCGAAGACTTGAAGCAATTATGGGACCAATTACAAAGTAGTCTAAATAGAATGCCCATATTAAAAATTGAGAGACACCTGCATTTTTTCAGTGCTCTAGAAGTAGAATTGGTAGGGTACAGTGATGCATCTACCATCGCTTATGGTTGTGTCCTATATGTCAGAGCGATTTTTAAAAATAAGGTGTACTCAAACATTTTATGTTCCAAGTCAAGAATGACACCTATAAATAAAGACATTACAATACCCCGTTTAGAGTTAATTGGTGCTCTATTATTGGCAAATGTAGCAAGTCGGCTTTATACTTTGTTAAGTCCAAAAATTAACGAAACGTTTCTATACACTGTCTCGAATATTGTTCTTTGCTGGAGTAAATCAGACCCAAAAGTGTTAAACCCTTATGTCGCCAACAGAATAATCAAAATTCAAGAATTGAGTAAAAACTTTCATTGGGCGTATTGCACTTCCAAATCAAATCCTGCAGACATGCTTAGCCGAGGTGTAGATCCTCACGAATTCCATACTAAAACAACCTGGTTTCATGGACCAGAGCATCTCCAAAAATCAGATTTTTCTCACAATGTATGTATCCCTGAAATTATCAGTCCTATGCCGGAAGTTATTGAAAGACAAGTTTTCACCAGTACAAATAATGAGAAATTATTTTTTGAAAACTTCTCTGGGTTAATAAAATTGCAAAGAATTGTTGCCTATATGTTTCGTTTCATTTATCTCCTTCAGAATTAGACAGTGCTTTAAAAATTATTATCAGAACAGAGCAAAGTAAATACTTTTCGGAAGAATTAAAGCTATTGAAATCAAATTCGCAAATTAGAAGCAATATAAAATCTTTGCACCCATTCCTTGACTCCGTATGGGGGGTACACTTCATAATGCTTCAGAAATAGCTTATGAACAGAGCAACCTATTATACTGCCAAAAAACTCATGTATCCAACTTAATAATTAAAAGAGAGCATTTAACGTTAGATCATGCTGGCAAAAAAATACTTAGTAGCTTAAATATGAAATATTGGTTGATAAGCGGCAATCGTGAAATAAAAAAGAATATCCATTGCTGCACCGTATGCTTTAGGTTAAAAGCAAAATTTTCTACTCAATTAATGGGATCTCTTCCTGAAGACAGAGTTAACTCAGGCAGAGTCTTTACACATGTAGGCATAGACTATTGCGGATTTTTTGATATTAAGCAATCTCGCATCAGAAACTCCATTATCACTAAGGCATACATAGTAGTGTTTGTCTGTTTCAAAGTGAAAGCCATACATCTTGAACTGGTCTCTGATATGACAACAGAAACATTTCTTGCGGCATTAAAGCGTTTTATTTTTAGGAGAGGAAAACCTTCCAGAATATATTGCGACAATGGTAGTACCTTTAAAGGTATCATCATGAATCAATCATGAATTGACTAACCTCTATAAATTACAAGCTTGTAAGCAGCACAAAGATTCTGTCATTGAGCCAATGAGGGAATTGATTTTAAATTCATTCCCAGTTATTCTCCGATATTTGCTTTGGGAATCGGCAGTTAAAAGCACCAAACATCATCTTAAGCGAGTAGATGGAAACTCAACCTTAACCTATGAACAGTTTAATAGCGTAATAATTGAAATTGAAGGAATACTCAATTCACGCCCATTATCACAAATAAGTAATGACATAACAGACTAGAGTTACCTCACATCAAGTCATTTCTTGATAAGAGAACCTATAACCTCATATCCAGAAATAAATCATACCGAAACCCCCGACAATAGACTAAAATTCTGTGTCAAAATTAAACAGTCATTTTGGAAAAAGTGGCAAAACGACTACTTAACGTTGCTACAAAATCGCCCTAAATGGCACAAGAGTGAACCCAATTTGAGAGAGGGTATGCTAGTCATTATAAAGAAAGATAACACACCTCCTCTCAAATGGCCAATGGGCAGAATCACAAAGGTAATTCCGGGCAAAGATGCTAAGGTAAGGGTGGTTGAGGTAAGAACACAATCAGAGACATATATACTTACGATCGGTTACAAAAATTGCTGTACTGCCCATCGAGTAAAATTATGTAAATATTACTCAAGTTTGTAAAATTCATGTATATATTAGCCTTAATGTAAAAATGTATTAGTGTAAAAAAAAACAGACTTCTAGTGAAGGTGTCAAAAAAAATTATGACGACAGTGAATTAAAAACAGTGATCTTGTAAAATTTTACGTGTAAAAATGTAAGAGTTCTTCTACTGGGATATTCCCTTGTAAATACAATACAATACTAGATACATACACACCTAGAAATGTTGCTAGTCTCAAGATTTCCTTCATTCTGAAGATAAAAAAAAACTTACTTTGTAAGATCTACTCATTATGAAACAAGCCTTCGCATAAAAAACATGCCACATTTCAATTGCTATTTAATTAAGTAATTAAGTGCAAATGAATATTTTTCCATTGCAAAAATACGCAATAATTCACAGTTCAATATTTTCTTGCAAAAAAGGCAGTAAAAAAATATATAAAACTTTTTTTATTAAATAATTCAATTTTTCTTTCTAAATACTATACATTAAGTAGAAAAAATAATAATTTACTTTGCAAAAGCATGCAATAGATTGTACTAAATTTAATTATTTCCAAGGAAAAATGCTTAATTAAACAATGTCGGATACACTCCAACAACCGTGCCAAATTGGCAACATCGCAAAATGTCACTTCTTGTTTCAACATGGGCGAGGTTCGCGTCAAAAAAATCTGTGTGATCTCTTCCAAGTTCTACTATGAATGTACGTTTGACTCAAGTAAAAAATTTCTTTATGTAGTAAAAAACCCCTACAACCGTCTTGTATTAGGAAATTTTCATTTTTACTGTTCATTTTAACGATCAGCTGAGACCTCTTGTATATTTTAGTTCTATACGCATTCATTTTATATTTTATCAGGTTAGTTTAAGATTTAACAGCGTGCTCTCGATTGTCGTTTGAGAGCGGCAGCGACAGCTAAAAGTATGTCAACTGCGTGAGCCAACTACGATCAGCCTTAATCTACACCCAGAAAAGTGTAAGTCGTAAAACTGTGTAACTGTCTCTTATGCCAGAATGCTCTAGTTTAGCTTAAATGTGAGGCTTAACAAAGTGCAGATTACTGATAATTGACATGTTTTGCTTAGTAAAGCCACGCTTACGTACAATACCGTTTGTCTTCACTTGAATGGACAAAGCTGTGCTTAACATTTCGTGCATATAAGCTTCGCTTAGATAACGGTGCAGCGAGCTTAATTTTTTCAGCTTACTTGTTAAGCCAAAGAGGCACAATCGGGTATTATTTAGTAAACGTAAATCATTTATTGAAACCGTTCAATAATTGCCTTTTTATTTTACCTCGACCCCTCTCCGTTGAGAAACTGAATACGCTCCACTAAATATAATTATATTTTCCAGAAAACCCCCCTTTTATTAACTCAACTCCAGTAAAGGGAGCAACGGGGTGACAGTATGCAAAATATTGAACATTGAAATGATTTCTATAATAGAGACTATTTCACTATAGTGTTTTCTACTGAGAAAGTACCATAGCAACCGCACCTTTTTTCCTGTCACAGTTACCAGCAATTATTTTAACAAAATTCACATGTGATTTTTACAGCGACAAAATTTTTATTTTTTCAAGTTTTGTTGATCAATGCAAATTTTGTTACCATGGTTCTGATACTTGGAACCCAATCCATTGCAGAAATCAAAAAGGCAGTGTCGGAGAACGAAAGCCACAACAAGTGGAATACATAAAACATAACATTCAATACACTGAACATCATAAAACTGTAAGTACTTACACACCAATTCACTTTGCACCACGATTCGAAAACCTTTCAGACACTAACTTCACAAATAGTGAGATAGAATTTTTAAATAAAGGCTTAAAATACAGCATACCACCAAAATTTACGAATAGCATTAAAGAAATTTTAGCTACAGAGTCAGAAATAGCTTTAAAATCTCAGTCTAATAGTTTTCTTTATGAAAAGTTACAAATTGCTAATTTGATTAAAAATATGAAACCTTCAAAGGTAAAACGTCAAACAAAAAATGATATTTTAGCTTTAAATTCAATTAAAAAGAAAATAGAAGATTATAACCTCACAATAACAAAATCTGACAAAGGAAATGCCACTGTCATTTTAAAATCCGAAGAATATAAATCTAAAGTTAATAATTTTATAGAATCTTCTGATGTAAAAATTCTAAGGGCTGACCCAACAAAAAAGTTTTCTAATAATGTTAGAGAGATTGTCAATAGTTCAAATTATGTTTTCAATGATTATGAGAAAAAATACATGATTAATAAAAATCCTCAGTCTCCACAATTATATCGAACTGTTAAATTACATAAAGTATCGAAACCAATAAAACCTGTAGTTTCTTACGTTAATACTACTGAAACTAAACAATATACTTAATAACTATGGAGGTATATCTAAATACCTAATAAGGTATATATTCAAAATGAAAGTTTACCATATCACCAATTTTAGCAAACATTTTTATGGACAGTATAGAAAGAAAAATATTTTTTATGTAACATTTCAAAAAATATAATATTTTGGTATAGGTATGTAGATGACATATTAGCTTGTTTTGTATGTAGTGAACGACAATTAGATATATTGTTCAATCATATTAATAATTTACATCCAAAAATTAAATTTACATTAGAAGTTGAAGAAAATAACTAATTCAATTTTCTTGATATTAAAATTCAAAGAGTCAATAATATACTTGATTTTTCAATTTACAGAAAACCAACACATACTGATGTGACTATACCATATAATTCCAATCATTCCATGTCACATATATTAGCAGCATATAATTCAATGATACATAGAGCATTTTCAGTTCCTATGGATAAATATAATTTTGATAGAGAAATTAATATAATTAAACAAATAGCAACGGTTATCCATTACATGTAATAAATAAATTAATTAATAAAAAAGAGGAAAAAGTGGCATTACAATTAATATTTCCTGAAATAACTAGGGAAATAAAAAATTACAAAACCATCACATATGCTCGTAATATTTCTAATAATATTTCAAAGATAATATATTCTTCAACAAATACAGCAATTTCTTTAAAAACAGAAAACATGTGAGTAAAAAATTGTTAAATGTAAAAACAAAAATACCCCCATTAAAAAAAGTCTGGAATATATAAACTTAAATGTCCAGAATGTAGTGCTGTCTATATTGGTCAAACAATTCGAAATTTTGAAATTAGATAGAATGAACACTCACGAGCATACAGATTAAAACAGCCAGATAAATCACATTACGCAAAACATCTTCTTGACACAAAACATTCATTAACACCTAACACAGAACTAGAAGTACTGCATATTTGTGATGAGAAACAAGAACTAGATTTCCTGGAAGAACTAGAAATAAGAAGACACTCAAGAGACCCATAATATGAAGTGGTCAACGAACAGATAAATCTAGGGAGCTCTCCACTATTAAATTGTCTTCTTAAGTAACAATTGTTAAGATCAGCAGATATAGTTTTCCTTGGTTTCCTATATCATTGCACAGTTATACTGATCTTGAATGGAAAAAGGATATCCAGGATATCCCCATAGGGCTAATAATACCCAAGCTTTAATATTTGTAAGTTCATATCTTCTTCTTTTTTCTATGCATATATATTAAGTCAATCACAGGATAGGTCACTCACTATTTGGTCTAGCCAAAATATTAAACATCAAGTAGGCATCACATCAAATGGAACTTCTCTCATTCTGACGATGATATATCAATATCGAAATAATTATCAATATCTTAGAGTTTTCATAATTTTTTTTTTTCATTAAATAGTGAAATTAATTAGAAACACTTAGTTTCATTTACAAAAAAACTATTTTACCATTTGATATTGATGAAAAATGAAAAATCCTAACCGAAAAAAATAACGAGCTGGACTGTAGGCTCGTCATACCTATTTTAAGTGCTTTTCACTTTTTTTCTAACCTTTTAAACGTAAAATACTGCAAAAATCTCAAATAATTACGATAATTGTTATAAGAGATTTGGCATCATGTAAGAAGAGTCTCGTCTTAAATATGTTGGGTACCACCAAAATGTAAACAAGGCTTGTCTACATTTAATACGTCATTGGTCCAGAATTTTATAATACTTGTTACATTCTAGAAGAAAATCCATTTCATTTAGTATACCTAACCAAAAATATCGCACTCTATAACCTATGTTTGACATTTGAATAATCAAAAATGGCACATTTTTGACATAAATATTGGAAAATGTTGCTATGGAGCGTCTAATTCATGACAAAAATATTTTTCTTTCTCCAGTATTGATAATTTACCTGTCCACCAATAATAAGTGCCAAGAAAATTGAGAGAAAAAATTTAGAATGAATTCCACGAATACCTAATTCTAAAATCATTATTCCAGGGTAAACCAAAATTCACATTCCTTTGGAATAATATTTTCCATACTTTATCATGTTTTCTCCAACTTTATACTCATAATTATTATAAGACGATGTGTTCATGTTATGCTATACGACTCTTCATCCTAAATTAATTACACAAAGGTTGTATTCGGAGATTGATTAAAATAATTTCATTGTCTTTCCCCCTAAACTGAGGAAGTTTCAATACTAGCTAATGTTTTGTTTGATCGTGTGGTAAGGATTGAGCATCTCCTTTTGTTATATGTCCCCACGAATTATTCTTACCTACACACGCCCATATTTTAACCTTTATCATAAGTATAAGTTCCAGTATTAATATCGTTAATTCCCTTTCACCGTGGTCCATTCAAAGCCAGTATCTATGTATATTTTCTCCTTTGCCGCACCTCTTACATTGTCGGATTGTAACACTTGTGCACTATCTTTCGATACCGTATACCCATTTCCAGGGTTTCCAAATGATTATCTACTAATTTAGTGGTACCTATCTCACATTCGGTAACATTGTGATGACAAATCTTCACAGTCTTACCTAGTAAAAATTAGGCGGATCTATAAAGACTATATATATAATTCTGATAGAATTGCACTTTTGACCAATTTCAGGCTTTCATCAACCACCGTAATTTATGTGTCTCCACCAGGTCACTCCGTTTCGTACTACCTGGAGAGGAACGCAGCGTGTTTTCTTGAAAACACATTCTTCCGTACCTCACCAGGCTATGCTTTGTCTTATATGATGACACAACTGAAACTTCAGAATAATCAAAAACGACAAAACTTCTTCACCTTTAGTTTTGAGAATTACTAAACGTTACCTCACCTAAGATATATAAGAGGGCAATGATTCAGTATCATCGTAATATAGTGGGAAGTATACATTTTTAATATCACCAGCATCCTTTCGTTCGACTCATTAAAACTTTGTTTCCATAAGAAGGGAAATAATTCTATATTTTTTTTTAGGAAGAAAGGGGGGAGGGTAATATGTCTGCCGACATGTTTCTACATTTTCCCAAATTTATACCGCAAATTCCTTTTCAACCACTGCTCGACGTCTCATTAGTCATTTCCACCTCTCACCATAAGGCAATTGTCAACTGCCGATTATATTCTCAATTCCGCTATGCGAACGTCCGAGCTCTTCCTTATAGCTACCGGTCGTCTAAGGGACAACAGCTACATCGATCATTATCTGCACTTTTACGTTTATTGTTCATTTATTGCTATGGTTTAAAGTAGTAGTTTATTCATTGATTAGTTTGGCGCCACCAGTCAAAGGCACTTCAGCTTTTGTCTTTTTGTGCTCTTGGTTGTACCGTCTATGTGAAGAGACCAGTAGTCCCTATCAGGATCAACCTTCGGCTTGACAGTGAACTCACTAGTTACGTATTGGAAAAATCCTTCCTTGAACGTTCTAGTCCTAGGGGTCTATATCTCCAATAAGACATTGCTCCACACTCGAAGATAATGTGTCAGGCTAGCTACACAACCGAGAGGATAGGTTCATCCCTATATAATCGAATTGTATGCATGTGCTTCCTAAGGGTACAGTGACCGGAGACTAATCCCGTCACTTTATTTATCTGGCCTCTGCTGGGGTTGATATTTCGTTGGTCATTAATTCACTCATTCATATATTTGGGCTGTGCTCATCAGCCCAGACACTTGAACTGAATCTTTGTACCATTTGCCATGTTATCTACTTCCATTCCAGAAGCTTCGTGTCTTCCATAAAGGCCACTAGATTGACTGGAGGGATTTTCAGTAGTTGCGATGGTTGTATTAAATCCTCTCCAAAGTGCTTCCGTCTAAGTTCTTGTAAGTTCTCGCAGAAGCAGAGTATGTGAGTAGGTGTTTTATCATCAGGTTCACATTTTCTGCACATAGGTTCACTAACTTTGCCCATTTTGTACAGATGTTTCCTCAAGGTGCAGTATATCCAGTTACCAGGTCGGTAACTGTCTTCAAATGTCTCTTATCCAGTTTCAGTAGCCTCGTTGAAAGTTCCTTGTCTACCTTGTTCAGTAAACTCTTTGTATGAAGGCGCCCTTGTGTCACCCTCCATTTGAATTTGTGTTCCCTATCCAGCCCGATTTCCCCTCTTATGCAATCTTCTTTAGCTAACTGGTCCTCCATTTCATTACTTGAAATCCCCCTATGTGCCGGCACCCATATTAGAGACACTTTGTTGTCTCTTGCCAGCCTGTTGAGGGATTCCTTGCAGTTTTTCACCAGTCTAGACCTAGTTGTTCGATTACTGATAGCTTTAAGCAGAGCCTGGCTGTCAGTGAATATTCCAATTTTTTGTCCGCTATATCCTCTTCTGATTTCTTCATAAATACAGGCTATAGCGGCAATTGTCTCTGCTTGAAACACAGTCGTATATCGACCAAGGCTAAAGAACATTCCCTTTCTAGGTCCTTTTATACCAGCCCCAGTGCCATGGTGTGTTTTGGAGCCATCAAACCAAAGCCAAATCGAATCTAGGACTCCTTTGAAGTCCGACTCTATGGCGTAGCTGAAATCTTTAAAAACGTCCTCTACAGTATACCGATAACCCAATAGCATTTCCCACAATCATTTAAATAATCGATTAGTCATCCCGTGTGGCCAGTCAATCTCTCAGATGAATACCTAATGCCATATACCATTAAGATAGTCTTAAAATAAAGTAATCTTAGTAATACTAGTTTGCGTTGCACCGCTCTCTAAGTATTCCTTAATCTAGTTGAGGGGCACTTGATAAGCTGGGTCGACTTGAGTTCGACTAGGTATGGATATAAATAGTTATTTGGTATTTTCACACAGTTTTTGCACCAAAAAGCAGATATAGGCTTTCAAAAGTTTACATGTGTACAAATATTTTGAATTTGGCTTTGTGCTGAAAGTGGGATCTACTTCAGTTAATGGATGAATAAGAATAGCTAGGTCAAGAGATATTTTAAAATCTTATTGCAAGCACACCCTCTCCCCATGCAGAAATTTGACGAGCTAAAAAAGCTGTTTTTTGTAATGATGTTGATGATGGTAGACCAATGATATTGTGTGATCGAGTTAATGATAAAATGATTCTATTTTGATTGCGTAAATTCAGAAGCTCTTTCCTCCGACTTAGTATTGCAGTGTGTTTGAATAAAGCTCAATTTGTTTCTTGAAATGTAGTTCAAATGGATGAGTCGCCTATTTGTATTACCCATGTAAAATTAACGTTGGAATTATTTTATTTTATGTTCTAATTTCATTGTTTGAGTTTTTAGATCACTTTGTTCACAAAATGCTAGAGGTTTTTCTTGACAATAAAGCATATTCATCTATCTAGCTTATTTGAAGGAAAAGAGATATAGTAATGAAACTAAGCAAACCAAAAATGTATGTTTTTATGTTGGCACAACTTAACCAAAAGAGAGAATTAAGTGCTTCTTAAAGCTAAGCATGACTTATGAAAGGCGTGCTTGAAGTCCAAACGGTGCAAACGGGCATATAAGAGCACCAGGCCTCACTCAAATCCATTATTTGATAATTTCTGGAATAAAGTGTTGTTGTTCGGATTATTGACTTTATTTTCAATAATCCAGTTTCAAGAGCTATAAGAAACGTTTCTGGATTATGTTTTCTCAACTTCATCTTAGATAAAATTCTACAAGGTGTTTCTACCTTTTTCACCCTATTTGCTATTTCATTTAACGTCTTAGAGTTGTTGTAGACGTCTAAAAAAGTAGTGGTTCCCAAATAATCTAAAAGTGTGAACTAACAACCCTTTAACCTTAAACCTACTGTAACTTGAACATGGAGTAGAACTACTCTTGAAGAGAAATTTTTGCCGGGCATAATATTGTGGAATAGTGGCAGTGAAGACTATAAAACATTACACTATGCTAACGTTTAATGAAATCTCTGCTTTATAAAATTCTTACAGGAATTTTCAATTCCAATCTATTAATAATGGCGCAGTCTATAGGATGAATAACTCGGTGATATCTCTTATCATTTTATGCGCTAAACATAAACAGTACTTCCACTAGACCTATTTTAACATTGCGGCGACGTATAACCGTGCTCCAATTTAACGACCTAGCCGTTAAATAAATCTGCGAGAGGAAATAATACGATAATACACGTAGAGAATTAGATCACCATTCTGCTAAATCCTGGACTAATTTCTACCCCGCTTTCATTACATCCTCTCCGTTAATAAACCTAATAAGTTTAGTCATTAACTTCCCCCTTAATAACTGTATTGACTCGACAGGGGATTAGAATGAACTTCGGGGCAACACTCAAATTTTCAACGAGTATCTTCGCATGTATCTACTCGATTGTCATTTTGGAACAATTAATCATTTTCAGTTGGTAGCGGTAAGTGTTTTGAGTATCTGGCATCTTGAGGAAATGTGATGGGTGAATAATACTGGGGGATGTTAATGGGATATGTACGGGGTAAATAAATTGTCATATTTCGATGCGGAATAATTAATAGATTTTGTTCTAAGAATTGTATTGATGAATAAAAATTTCAATCGGGCAGCTCATTCTTTATTCACAAGCCATTTGAAGTTTATGTGTCAGCTTGTGTTCAACAATGGAATCTCGTTCAGTAATTGATTACTTTGGAAGTAAATAGGCTTAACGTTGGAAGAAATCCATGCAGATATGGTGAATGCGTTGAATGAATGTGCTTCTTCAAAAAGCAAGGATAACAAGTGGGCTGGTCTGTTCAAAGATAGTCACACCAGCGTTGAAGATGATCCTCGGAATGGACGTCCAAAAACAGCTGGCAAACCAAAGATAATATGATTGGCGAAGATTCAGAATGAGTTCTGTATATTTTACATAAAGAATTACGTTATGGAAAAACTGTTTGGAAAACTAGTGCCGCATTCATTAACAATGTATGTGTATGTATGTTTACGTGGGTGACATTCACTGAGACTTGAAAGATCTAATGCAACAAAAAACAAATAGAAAACAAATTTGTCAACGGAATTTGGATCATTTTGAGACGATCTGTAACTTTCAGAGCGACAAATGTACTATAGTCCAGTGAATGAAGGCCGATAAACATCTATAGCTCTAGTCATTTAAGCAAAAGAATCATACCGGGCGCAATTGTGGGTCTCAACTGGGTTTTTCGAATAAATAAATTTACCCCATTCTCCAGGCACGGTGGCATGGTGAAAAATGGCCCCAAAGTTCCAAAAATCCGTTTTTCGCTGACACCGGCAAAAAAATGACATCAAGAGAATTTTTGATTGAATGAAAATTGAAGATCAGTTCATTACAAAAGTGATCCTAATAATCTTTTCCGCAACATTGATATTTTTTGCAAAAACGCGGGTTCAATAATTCAGAATTTTGAGACTGAATGAATATGGCAGTTTTTTGACAAATTTGAGATCGAGGGGTTCGGAAATGCTCTCATCTTTGTGTTTTGGACAAATTATAGATGGCGCTTTAGTCGCGAAATTCTGGCGTGCGTTAATGAGACAACCTGGAATTCCAGATTTCTTGTCAATTTTTGAGGTTTGTAAGTGTGTTTTTTGCTCGACAATAATACCTTGGGTTATCTCTATTCGATACTTGAACATTCAGACTTTTTACATGCCGGTGTGGCCCAAAAATTGATCCGAATCCTGCAAAAACTTGTTTCTTCATGTAGCGAAATCTCGAGGCAGAATCACCAGGGTGTTTCGTCAACCGAAATTATAACCTTTCAAGGTACGAATAGTCATAGACAATTCGGTCCAATTT
This sequence comes from Lochmaea crataegi, assembly GCA_947563755.1. Classification (NCBI taxonomy): domain Eukaryota; kingdom Metazoa; phylum Arthropoda; class Insecta; order Coleoptera; family Chrysomelidae; genus Lochmaea; species Lochmaea crataegi. Next base: position 28,255,212 of record OX387429.1, read on the forward strand.
TTCGCAATTTTTTCGCAAAAAAAAGTCTTTCAAAAATTGCATTTATTACAAGAAATACATAAAAATAGAAAATACACATACATTTTACATCGTTCTGGAAATTTTCAGTACCATTCACATGAGTCAAATACATTTTCTGCGTCGTTAACGTCGATAACGTCAACGATCTCGAACAGCATTTGCGTTGCATAGCACGCAATAGCGCGATAGCGTACTCCCCGAACCCCGTAATTAAACCACCTAATTTGACCCAAGGTGTGTTCGGGGAGCACGCTATTTGTGTTATCGGGTACTACTCATTGTTCGCGGAGCAATTATTTAAAACTATAAGGCGATGGTGTGATGTCATAGTTTTATTTGCCTACTCTGAACAGTGATTGTTGACAGTTGTATTCTGTGTGTATCACTTATCTTCTAAAAATGTCTACCCTATTAAGATTATATATATAAGGGGAAACTACTGCAATTGTGGTTTCGGAAGACGAGGCACAACGTGCAGAAATGTTGTCTGCAAAGTTTTTTTTTTTCATCTATTGGCGCGCCTTGGCAGTAAAATCGGCTGGTTTGCCGTCATGGCAAACGGCATGACCATCTCATGCCATCAGATTGTTGACGATGCGGGCACACCGAATCTGAAAAATTATTCTCCCGATGGAGAAATCTTAGACATCTTTAAAGGGAAACATGAAAGATCACTAAGAAATCGGGAAGGGTGAAAAAACCATCCCCCACCCCTAAAAAGTACCCCCACCCAAGAAGTGGTTTGATACACGAAATTTGCCATTTTGGGGTGTTTAAGCATTTCAACCCCAAAAATACCACTCCTGCAAATTTCACCCCAATCTGTTTTTGGACGTTTCTGGAAATTTGGATAACCCACAGACCATGGGCTGTTTTCAGTGTAATGTTGTTCTGATTGGTTGTGTTCAATCAAATGACCTCAAATTAACTGATTTCATTAGATATCTACTAAAGCAAAACATTTTCACTCTATTAGGTACGTTGCCATGGATACATTTTGATTTATTTCGATTTTGACGTTTCAAATATTTAATATTTCAAAATGTAACGATTTTGTCATAATACTGACGAGAACATTAATGAAATTATAGAAGCAAATAATATACTATGTATTTTTATATAATTAGCCAAAAATTTTCTATTCGAATAACCCTCGCTCAAAAATATTATAACAACTTTATCAAGCTTGTTGCTCATTGGCAACAGACCTCCGCCTGCGGGCGTACAGCACTTAGGCCACATGTGACCCATTGTGCATCGTCCCGAGGAGTAGTCCTCCTCGGTCATCGCCAATCCTGTCCTTTCCAGCAAGGTGGACAGATCACTAGGAGACATCTCCTTTATATCGGCAGGTGTAGGCCAAGACTAATCGAACACACACTCTCTCATTGACGATAACTCCGGGTACTCGCATGAGACATGCCTGACAGTCTCGACTTCCTGTTCACACATCCTTCATAGAGGAGTGTCCATTAGCCCCATTATATGGAGGTGTTTTCTTAGCTGACAGTGGCCAGACAGAATTCTTAGTGTCAAACGTAGGTTTTCCCTGGTCATCGCTAAATATTTCTTCGACGCCAGCTTCCCAGGGTCGCTCGTGGTGATCCTGGCAAGACTACATCCCTTGATATCACCCCAACTCTTTAGGGATTGAGTATGGGTGTACCGTTCAGCTAGTTCCGCTCGTCAGGTCGTAGGTGTCGCTGGGACTTAAAAGTATTAGCCCAGCCGCTTCCCTGGCTAGAGAATCGGCAATGTGATCACCTTTACTCCTGTCGTGCCCTTTAACCCACCGAGGCGTTAGCTAAATCTTGATGGCATTCTTATACTAGCCCTGATGTAACACATTGTCTGTTCAAGGCTAATAGGGCTTGTCTGCTGTCAGTGCAGGTTATTATGTTTTGTTCAGAAATTCCTTTTCTGGCTAGTTCTTTTGTGACAATTGAGATACCAGCCAGTTCTGTTTGAACCACGCTGGTATTTTTTCCCATTTCCCACTTAATTCTTAGGCTTAGTGAACTGGAGTAGACTCCACATCCAAAGCCTCATTTGGTTTTTGAGCCGTCTATGTATATGCGTATTGCATTTGCAGCATCTGACTCCGTATTCTGTTTTATTTGTATTTTGTAGGGTTTGTTAAACACAAACTTAGGTTCAATTGCATCACTGTTCGCCTACAGTAGAGGTGGTACAGTAAGCGCTTCTCGCCATAGGCTTAGCCTCAATTGACCCACTTCTACCTCGGGGTTCAAACCAGTCGTGCGCAATCGTAGCATGGCCATCATACATTTTTAGAGGGGTCAGACCAGTAATTAATTCCATTTCCGCGATTGGTGGTGGCTCCAGTGATGTTTAAACAAGCCATTCGCTGTATTTGATGTACTTTTTGGAAGGCCGTTGCTTTCAGAACCTTTGGTTTCCATGCAATGGCTCCATACGTTAACATAGGTCTTATGATTCTCTTCAGGATGAGGTCATTACTGTGATCACTCTTGATGGATGACTTGCTCAACGCTGTCGAGAGAAGAGGGGTAGAACTGTAAGCGTATGCAGACCACCTTGTCATCCTGGCAAGGACCAAGTCAGAAAGGGTAGCATATAATATCCTCCAAAAGACGTTGGACGATGACGACAGTTGGTGCCAGAGGGAACAGATGTTTGTTAACCCTGGTAAAACTGTCATAGTCCCCTTCACTAGGAAAAGGAAATTGGAGGATCTTCCACCACTTTCATACAAAGGTGAGGTTATTCCATTTGCAGCGGAAGTAAAATATTTGGGGATTATCCTAGATACAAAACTTACATGGAACGCCCACTTGGAAAACGTTATTCATAAGGCCAGACTCTCCTTGTGGACATGTCGCAGGATCTGTGGAAAATCTTGGGGCTTGGGACCCTAACAAATCCATTGGATATATGTGATTATTGTTAGACCAATGATCACATATGGAGCTATTACTTGGTGGTCGAAAGCTTTACAGCGATCGGCCCAAGCAAAGCTCTCTGGCATACAGAGACAGGCTTGTCTGGCAAATACTGGTGCCATCAGTACCACACCGTCAGCAGCCATGTAAATCCTTCTAGACCTACCTCCTCTCCATATATTTCTGGAAAGGGAGGCTAGATGGACAATATATAGAATTGCGCCTATTTCTAAATGTACAAAACAGGCTTATACAGAGCAAAGCAGAATGCTAGTGGACACTGAAAGTCACAGTATTCTGTGAACCTCTGACATAATGCCTCCAACAGTAAACTACGACCTGCATTATACCGTCCTAATTCCAAATAATAACGAATGGGTCCTCCTTAAGGATGATTTATTAAGAGCAGACAGCTGTTGGTACACAGATGGATCGAAAACACCCTCAGGCGCTGGTGCAGGTGTATAACGGACGCAGACCTAGGGCAGAAATTTCAACCTCTCTAGTTTCCTATGCAACCGTATTTCAGGCGGAAATTTATGCCATTGCTTCATGTGTGGAGAGATTAGAGCAAACCAATCTCACACATAAATCAATAGAAAATTTCACGGACAGCCAAGCGGCTTTGAAAGCTCTTAGCTCTCACCGTGTTACGTCGAAACTGGTTTTAGACTGCCCAACAATACTATTCTCGATAGGAGAACTCAATAGAGTATCGCTGGTCTGGATCCCTGGCCATTCTGGCATGGATGGCAATGAGAAGGCGGACTCTCTTGCAAGGCAGGGTGCCGCACGCGTTTTTATCGGACCACAACCTTCAATTGGCATCGCGATAAGCTTTGCCAAACAAACACTAGATACCTGGACAGCAAGAAGAGCTTTAGACTTCTGGCATGATATACCAGGATTGGTTCATTCAAAGGCTTTTATAAATCCTTCGAAGAATGTCTCCAAACAAGTGTTAGACTATAGTAGGTATGACCTACGTTGTCTAATAGGCCTTTCAACAGGCCACTGTCATCTGAATCATCATATGCTAAGACTTGGACTGTCGGAAGATCCGACTTGTCGTCTCTGTCTGGAAGATGATGAAATAGCAGAGCATATAATTTGTGCCTGCCCCGCCACGGCCCGAATCAGGTATCTGATGTTTGGCAGGGTCTCTCTCTCGCCCTCGGACCTGAAATATCATTCACCAAACAAACTAATCGGCTTTGTTAAGAAGCTGAATTTGTTTGGTAAAATCTGAATAGGTTTGAGCCAAAATAGACTCTTACGAGTCGCAGTGGAGGGCCTTATAGACCCACTAACCACAAACCTAACCTAACCTAGGTCTTATGATTGAAGTCTAGATCCAGGTGACCACGCGACGTGAAAGACCCCATGTGCGTTCCATGTTAGCTTCCTGTCGAGGGTAATACCAAGTTATTTCACCTCTTCAGAGAAGTTCATGTCTGTTGATGCTATTACTATTGTAGCGTTTTGGTGCGAAATTTGAATTGTATTTTGAAACCGTATATTCTCCTTTAAAAACCTTTATTTTTTCATGAAACAACATTTTTTTGGATAAAGCTGACGCGTACAAACTTCGTGGAGCAGTAATTCAAAACCAGTCATCATGCCTATTGCTATTCACGGAGCTCTAAGGGCCAACTGCACCGCTTCTTTTTCTAAGTAATACTTTCGTTAGTGAAACTTTATTCCTTAAGTAAAACTGGCTAAGTAGACTAAAGACAGGATGTGGACAGGCGGACAGATATTTTGGTTTGCTAAAATTTGAAATGTGACAGATGTGACACTAATTTTGATAATAATGGGAGTGACAATATAATATTGAAGTGATGGAGAGTTGCAGCTTCCAGTGATCAAAATGGATTAAACAACAAAGGCGGTCCGTGCCGCCGCAGCCCTTATTTCGATAACGACGAAAGTTTATATTTAATGCTTTGTGTGGCAACGTATAAAAAAATCTTCGAGTGTAAGAACACAGATGGGATAGCGTGGGTAGAAAAACGTGCTGCGTGTGATGAAATAGCAAGAGAGTTCACTGCTAATGTGCCCGCAGCTATACCTTAAACAAACAGACTTCGAAAAAACTATATGCAAATAAAAAGGCTCATTTGAGAAAAGTTTCTGCCGAAAAGTGACAGGAGCAAAGAGCCACTGGGGTGGAACATTTATACCCAAGACTTACCCATGCTTGGATATCTTGATGGAAATAACCAATAAAAAAACCGTTGAGGGCCTGTGCGATGAGTTTGGAGGTGGTGCAACTCAAGAACTGTCATCAGAGTGCATATTTCTTGAAGTCGTAGATAGTCGGGAAGCTAACTTTCTCAGTTGTACACAATGGAGCTTGAAGTATGTATTCACTTACATGTCAGTCGGCCACTCCAATCGATCTTTTAATAGTTCTCATAGAAATCTGACTGTTTCTTTTCGTAATCAAAACTTTTCCAAAAATGTATAATCGGATAGGCTATTGTGAAAATCTTGTCTGGGAATTATATTCCTGGCAACACCAAATTCAATTATTTCCATTTCCTAAAGGACATCAAAAAGATCTATATTCATTATTAATTCCATTTTGTTTGATTTTATGAACTATTTTGATAATTTGGTCTGCCGAGACATAACCTCACTTTCACATAAGTAGGACTTAAGTAGAACCTACACTTTGACTTACGTTGAGAACAACTTACTACGCGGTGAAGTCACACATATTTCCTATGTCTCACTTAAATGCTCAAGTAGCACCGGTGCAGTTGGCCCTAGCCTAGCGGACACACCGCTAGTAAAATCCAAACCTCTTGTGCAATAGGCATAATGTTTGCACGCATATACTTCATCCAAAACAAATTTTTTCCAGCTCATTTAGTTTTTTTACATATACTTAACCAAAACAGTGATAGCAGTGGAAATTTTAAGAAAATTATCTCCAAAACACTCTAGGGATTGTTCTTTGGTTTGATTTCCTCATAATTCTGGCAAATCTTTTTTTATTAGTATTTTTCTTCCTGTAGGAAACATCTTGAGCTCTCCTTTGATGTAAAACTTTTTATATATCATTATAAGATCCTCTTCCTCTTTTTAAAATGAGTGTGACGAATATAATCATTTGCTTTTAATGTTAAGGTTAACGTAATACATATTTTATAAAAATTATTTCACGCACTGTTGGCCAGAAAAAAGACAGAGACAGAAGTGTATATTTTTTATCATTTTACGACCAGCAGGACAACTTGTCACAAAACACGATTTTACCATTATTGTTAATTTATTTTTAACTTTTATAAATATTAAACACCACCATAGACGTAGACATAGATTTTGTTAGGTTAACTACTATGCCACTTCACTCTGTCTTTTTAATCTCTAGCTACTCTCGCGCCTTCTGTTATTTATTGCTTACCGCTGGACACTTTTTCGACATTTTTCCTATAGGTACAAGTTTGTGCTCCTCATATCTAGTCCCCATGCACTAGTTCCAACGATATACAAAATGTCAAATGAAGTTCACAAAAGTGTTTTTGTATTTATTTTTCACTGAAATACTACGTATTTATTTCTAATAATTACATCAGTGATTCCTAGTGCCTATTATAAGTGCATGGAATGCATTTTGTGCTTAGTTCAATAACCATGTATAATGAAAAACGATTTCTAATGTGCTGTGTCAGCAATTAACCAAATTTGACAGACTGTAATGAACTGATGCTTTTCTTATTTTTTTTCCTATTTCGTTGAATTTCATCGACAAGTATTCATTTTCCAATATCTTGAGAAGAGATTAAGAAAATGTATCAAACTGCTTATATTCAGAAATTTCTCTTCATATCTGTCGGCAGTACCTACTTTCATTTATAACAAGCTTTGCACTAACCGACCCCCATAATCAATTACTTGTCAATGTTAAGCCACCGAAACAAGTTTTCTGCTGAGTTTATCAACGACACAGAAATGATGAATTATGACTAAAGACACCTGGAGGCACTGTAAGACATATTCTGCTGTGATGGAAATGCCCGGATTCAGATTTTTTATTATATGACGTCGAACAAATGGAAGGGGATATACTTTTCACGAGCTTGCTTTTCTTTTTGTCGGGAATTTCTTTTTAGAAAAGCGAGAGAAAAAAAGGACTATTCAGAGTCGATGTCGAGGTGTAGTTAATGAGATTTTAAATGTGTACTACATTCAAAGTGGCTGAAATTATAAATTATGGATGGGAAGATGGAACTTTTATTTTGTTATTTAAATTTAAAAGTTGGAAATTAAATTTCGAACGAAAAATGTTTGTTAGAATCAAGAATTTGGAATGTATAAGCAGCATGCTTTTGCTTATTGATTCAAAATACGGGAATTATGAAAATATCGGAAATAATAAGGTCTAGACACGAATCGGATATTAAAATCGGTAAAATGAAGGGGTGCGATTCAATAAATCACTCTTACATGCGAACTTAACTTTGAATTATCGAATTTAAATTTATTGTTGATATGTATAGTACCTTATTAACCAACTGAATGAAGGTAAATATGGTGTACTCGCTGAATGATATCCTATTATGTAAACGAAATAGATTGAATATCAAATTGGCATGTTTCTAATAAGATATGAACATTTTCACAGAATTGATCTGGCGAAGAATCGACTTGGGCTAATTTTGTTCTTATGTTCTGAAAATCAACCTCCATAATTTCAAACAATATTTATAGTAAAGCAGAGAATTCAAATACCATGATATCATGGGGGGTTACTTTCTTTTAAGCGATCCACTGCATTTTTGAGAAGTATGTGGAAAAAACTTTACCTTTCATAGTTTTCTCTTTCAATGTGCACAAATTATTTATAAATATTGAGTATTTTCAAGGGTTTCAGTGAATTCCTTCATCTGGCTAATGAAAAAAATGCTGCTGATATTCTACAGTACATGAAGTGTGTATATAGTGTGGAAAAGCGGAATGGAATTAAATCATGAATTTAACTATTGTAGTTATTAAAAATCCCGAAATAACCAATTTTAGATTATGCATTCACATACTGCAACAAAAAATGTCATCCCAGCATTTAACCCCATCCTCTATTCAAAAATATTATTGTTTTTAAATTGATTGTAGAAATTAACGTAACAATGAGTCATGAGCCAAAATTCGCTACGATAACCTCAAAAACTAAATGTGAATATAAACTATGTAGAAGTTCTGAATTCTCGATGCGAATGTTTTGGCAACATTCTAATATTGAATCAAAATCTCTTCTATCATTTATTCAACATTGACTGACCTAATCGTAAGTGTTATCTGTCTTCGTGAGAAACTTCATGGTCTTCTCTATTGATACTATTCGAAAGGAACATTAAAGAGATATTGGAACTTTTATAAGGTCAAGCAGTAATAGTGCTATCTTAATTGTGACATATAGCGCGTGCTCACTGCCTTGCGCTATTTCATTATTCACCTAACATAACCTAACTTCCCAGTTTTTATCAAAGTAAAGCCGAACCGGAGCTATCAATACTTCAGAGGCTTGCCTGTTTGTGCATAATGGGTGCGATGAGAATCTTCGGCCTCTTGCTCTGCATGATAATGGCTGCATACAGGCTGGAGTGCAATGGGAATTGACACGAAGGATCCAGCACCCACAGTCATTCCAGAAGCACATAATATGTCACAAACTCACTTCTCAAAATGAGTAGTGGTAACATGTTGGCCACAATTAACAACAACCAACCATACAATATACAGCTCAACTGGGATAGGCTAGAAGCATGCAGTCATGGAGGAATTTTGGTGTAGTGCACTGACGGATCCAAAACTGATAAAGGAAGAGAAACTGGAGATCATGGTGCTAGACCCAGACACAATATACACCCATCGTTGGGGAACTTTGCATCCGTATTCCAGGCGAAAATTCTCGCTATCGACAAGTGTTTGCAAATGAACATCGAAAGAGGGTATAAAGGCCAAGATGTCTTCATATTATCAGATAGTCAAGCAACATTGGAATCTCTAGCATGCCCCTGAAGGGATCGAGACTGGTCTGGGATTGTCTTCAAAAAGTCTTAACCCTGGCACACCACAAGAGCCTGACATTTAAGTGGGACCCTGGGCATAAGGGTATTGCAGGCAATGAAACGCAGACACCTTAGCAATGGTAGGGACTGGAACTGCACTCACTGGTCCTGAACCAGCATTTGAGATATCAAAACTGTAGCACGTGGTTGTACATATTGGTGGATTAAAACAAAACATCAGATGTTCTGTAGCCACGTCCAAAGCACACAGCAAACACCTGGTAAAAAAACCTTTGGAGTCACTGACTGATGAAATATTAAGGTCCAGCAGGGGCCAAATAAGGAAACAGTGTCACACATTATGCAGCACTAGAGATATACACTCCTAGGACTAGAGCGCCCAAAGGAGGATTTCTCCAAGTCGGACCTAGTGAGACAGTTGAGCCTGATAAGGACTACTGGTTTCTTCACAGAAACGATACAACCAAGAGCACAAAAAGCCTAAAGGTTGAGGTGCTGAAGTTTCGAAGCCACTGACTGATGGTGCCGAATAAATCAATAAATCAACCTACCGTATGCCATTATAGGGTTACAATATATTTATATATGCAATTAGTGTGAATGTGAATATTGTCATGAGTCAAAAAAGGGACTTTACACACGAATTGCATACAATATTTTTCCTACTACCGAAATTTTAATAAAATACCGTAAAACGGGGTTACTTTGGCAGGTTTGACCTATTTTGGTACTCTAAGTCAGAAACCAATTGCATAATCGAACTTTTTGAAATTTCATCGTGCCTTGTGCCCAATTTGCAGTAGATCACCCAAATATGGTTGGTTTTCATCCACGCATGATGGAGAAAAAATTTTTTTTGTGGGTGCCAAAGTAGGCAGAATTTTGGGGTTACTTTGCCAGTACCTGCAAATCAAATTTGCGCCAATGTGAAGGCTGTATTAAGCCTTCATTGGCATCCAAAATGGTAAATTATGGGGGCAGCTTTGAGTTTGGTCTCATATTTCGGAAGTTATTGAAGTTATAATGCATTTTTTTTTGATAATACATTTATTTATTACCAAGATTTGAAGAACAACTCAAAACAAATTCTGAAAGTGAAATAAACGTAAATTATCTACAGGTTTCACAAAAAAAACAAAGAAAAAATCATAACATTCCTTTTACAGAGAAAAATTAGCATATTTCTTTTAAAGAGTCAGCACTGTCAAAATCTTCGTTTGTACATGGGAAACAAACAAAAAATGGGCCCGTGCTCGTCTCATTGCAAAAGCCACAAATCCATTTTCTGCATTTACTGCAACAAATCCAATCAGGACCTCTGTAATTATTCCACTTTCTAGAGCAAATTGCGCAGACGTCATCTGTAGCTTCAACAACCCTTTTTGCTTGCTTTCTTATTGGCATTTTTTTAGGAACTGCAACTTAACTTGCAACGGGATCATCGTCACTATCATCGTCGCTACTAGTAAGAATCTTTCTCTGGGTCCCTGAAGGGCCAGCGACTGGTTCATCTGTAGATAGGTTTGATTGAGGTGCATCAACCTTGAGCTGTTTACCGGGCTCTATTTTTCTGCCACGTGTTTTAGTGACCTTTTCCTTATTTGATCCGCGTAGATCTTGGAGCAGATCAATTAGGCTCTCATTTAGGATAGCAGCTTGCGCATTTGCGTCGTCTTGATAATCTGGAATTCTGATGAGAACTTCTTGTGGATCAAATGGACAGAGCCCTGTAGCTCTATATTGTAGCTATATATTGTAAATTATTGGACACATTCTCTCTGATTGCAAGCCACAATCGATTTAGGAGCGTAGGAAAATATTCTTTTGGAATGGACGAAGACGATTTGGTTTCACTGCGCCATTTGTCTAGAATCTGACGCCATTTTTTTTAAACGGGGCAAACAGTGCCACATCCAATGGTTGCATAATATGGGTGCTGTTGGGTGGGAGCGCTGTCATAAAGATATTGTTCTCCTCACAAGCTTCAATGACAGTAGGTGAAAAATGAGAGGCTAGATTGTCCCCAATAACAAGTTTTTTCGAGGATTTTCAATGTCTTTAATTTTGGGCAGTAAAATTTGGAAAAACCATTTTTCAAACTTTCAAACTGTCCAACCTTCGTATAGATTTCCTGCCTTGTACACCACCATAGGGGGCAATAAATCTCCTGCAGCGTTTCCGCACACCATGATACTGAGGCCTTGGAATGTTGCTGAACTCTCTCCACGCGTTTGGTTCCTCTTGGAACAATGACTTTTTTGGCTCCGGGGTCATCTTGGACATTAGTTTCATCGTAATTGAAAACCAAAGGAAGATCAATATCTTGTAAAATTTCTTTAATGTTGTCAAAGAATTCGGAAGTTGATTTGGTCCTACCGCCGCACGTGTTCGTTTTATGTTTGCAGCCAAACAGACACTCAACTTGTTCCGGATGATGAAGTTTTCGAGGTAATCATGTCCAGGAACATTGTCATGAAACTCCTTAACATTACGATTTGTGGATCAATTCACGAATATCAACTTTGGTAAACGGAAATCCCCAATTCCTCACAGTCACTAAAGTTTTTGTCAGTAACTGCTCCTCTGCAGGTGACCTAGGGGGCGCGTATGCTCGCCCTTCAACTTATTTTGAAGGGTCCCACGTGAAGTTTTGAAGCGCCTGCTTGCCGCCGCCTGAATCATGCCGTCCCTGATGGCAGCCAACGCCCTTTCAAGGTCAGCTTTAGTGAAGTTTTTGTAGGTACGCGACCCCAACTTTTTTTACTAGTTTCTAGGCATTGCTTGTCAATTTATGCCTGTGACAAAATAGAATCTCTGAAAAAACAAACAAAAAATATATATAAACAAACAAAAATACATTTGAAATATAAATAACCAAACTACCAAAGTAGGCCGAAGGTGCCAAAGTAACCCCGCTTTACGGTAAACTGAAGATGTATACATATTTTTTTCAACTGTTGATAATTTGTTGTATTCCAAAATTATTGACAATTTTTCAAAAACTTTAACAATTTTTGACAATTTTTCAAAAACTTTAACAATTTTTGACAATTTTTCAAAAACTTTAACAATCATCGCAAATGTCAACTGCAAAGCAGTAAATTCATGTCTCCGCTAACTCTCTTTTGTTATGAATTTTTCTAACTCAATCAAGACCTACGCGGGAAATGAGTTTTAAGTGGGTTGTAGCAAATTTCTTCAATCAGATGATTCACTTTTTCATGATAATTTTTTCAACAAATTTGAAAAAAAAATTGAAAAGAGAATGGTAAGATCTTTTGAAAGATATATTATAAGCACCTAATTCGTGTTTAAAAAATTGGTGGGCTGTAACTATCACTAATAAAAGGTTAAGTATTGGGATGAAACTTTTCCGTTAGATAATACATTGACATATCTCAGAATTTTGTATCAAAAGGTATTTACTGCTTAGCTATATTTACGTTGACCTAAACACAAACCATTTCTTATTATTCCTCAACAAATTTGATATCTTCAGAAAATTCGTGTTTAAAAGTCGGCATAACACCATGAAGAATGTTCTTTAAAACTTCACAAATCTCAAGGGCGCCGTAACTCTCACTTCTCTAGAAACTTTCATTCATGTTTACCGAAAAGTACGCCCTAGAGTGAGATAAGGATGGTTTTGCCGTCCAAATTACAGTAGTTTAATTGTTGTATCTAAAACCGAAATTAAAAATAAAGTTGACAGCGATTAATTCTTAGTTGGAGAGTAATGGAAATTTTAAAAAACATCTACCTCCCCTAGACTCGTCTTTACTGCGTCATTAAAAGCTAATTGACAAATTCATAGTCTCTGAGAATTTCTCATCTAAATTTTCATCTAAACGCCTCAGAATTCGGAATGACGGACATATCGATGTTGCCACATCCGACAGCAAGACCGAATTCCAATTTGTGTGATCAACGTGGAATAATTAAGCCGCATTTACCTGCAATTTGGGCCGATGGAGAATTGGTTGGTGGTGTAGTTTAGTGAACTGAAATTTGTCAGTGTGTTCGAATAAAGGTAGTCAACCGAAATAAAGACTCTTTGTTGTGGCTGCTAAGCGATCTGTTTCGACTTTACTGAATTTTAATTTTTCCATAGATACCGGGTGTAAAAGAGTCAAGGACCACTTCTCTAACTTTTAAACGGCCTGATAAATTTGGTTTAAAATTTGATGGGTTGTATGAGGACCAGTTTTGATTTTTTTCCTATCAGCAATTATTATGGCTGACTTCTGGTTTGAACAAAATCGGTTCAGGATTTCTACAATCAATTACAAAGGGTTAAACACGTGTTTGTCACCCTTGGCGACTTTTTTGTTAGATCATTATCTGGATTTTAGATGACGTCACAACGATCTTAAATTCAATTTTTTCCAATTAAAATGAAAATGGCGCCTCTTCCGACATTCGATGGGTAAACTGTTTGTGGTTGAAAGTCCATTGAAGTTTTGAATTTTCATATCAATTCCGGTTAAACCGGAAATTGGTCATATGGATTCTGGATGTTGAAAAACTCAAAATTTGAATAGAATCTATTATTCCAATCAACAGTTAAGGAGGTGACACATGGCTCATTTACACCCAGTATATCGTCGGCTGAGATGCAAAACCGTGTAACTTCGTTTTGACAAATTTTTCAGGAGACGAAGAAAACTGATATTTTTGGTGAACTCGAATCACTTTGTCAAGCAATATTGATAAATTAGCCAAAAAGCTCCTCTTTAAATAGAATCTAAAGGGTTTTTAGTTCAATTGAATTTTTTGGTTTTGGTCACAATGTATCGAGAATTACATGTTTCTTACTCACAAAAATAAAACGACTCAGTAGAAATGTTTTATTTTTTTTAACATAAATCTAAGGTACAAGAATCTTATATCTAGAAATTAAACAATGTTTTCCAAGACATGTGCAATGCAGGGATCGCACTGATCTTTTTTTGGCTTATAGATTGCTATTTTTTGGGAAGCCATCTCTTCAAAAAATATGGCTGTGCTTAAAGCTATTATATTTACTGCATGACATTTAAGTTTATATTGCCTATAAACATCCATTTTTGATAAAAGCAATGGTTCAAGGAAAAATTTTGAAGTTGAAGCCCGACAGTAATGAGACTCAAGTTTTGGGATGTCTTTTAAAAACTTAATCATGAATTCTTTTGCAGAAACACCTTCTTTAGACTGACTGGATCTTTTTGGCATTTTGATTGAGTCTTTTACTGTTGAGGATCTGTCTTCATTAGATGTTGCAGCAAAATTAATGGCCATCCATTGATTTGTACCTAAGGAGTTTAGAAAGGTCTTTTTGCATACTTTCAACCTATTATCGCTCTTATCCAGAAAATAATTATAGGAATACTCTCTTCTGCTAATTTCATTTTCACATTTTCTTTCTTTGGGCTCTTTATTTTCTATTAATGATGATACATAAATTTTTTTCATATCCCGCGACATTTTCCAGAGGTTTTCAAATATTTTTATTCTCAATCTTTCTTCATATGCATGACAAAATCTTGTTTTTGCTTTCTGATTAATATTAGAGTTGCAGAACGGTTTCATATTTCGTGGTTTCCTATTGACGATGTATCTCCAACTATTGGTACCTACCCTCTTTTTTCTTCAGCCCTTTATATGCATCACCATGCATTCTTTTCAGCTTTTGAATTCTTCAAAGCGATCTTTCTGTTTCTATTTTATTGCTTTCTGCTTTCTCTTCTACATGTTCGTCTTGATCAATATCCCGGTCTAGATTGTTTTCCATCCCTGCATCTTGTTCATATTGCCGTTGTTCTCCCTGAATTTGGTCATCCCTTATCTGTTTGTCTTCCTGTGGCTTCTCTTCTGCTTTATTAACATCATTATCAAGATCAACATAGTCTATAGCAATATCTTCCACAATTATTTCAGATAATGTGGTATTATTTCAGAAACTTGGGATAAATCAATTGTTTGTCCAACAGAAGGAGCATTGTTACAGTCATCATTAGAATTCCAAAATTCTTCTGTATCTAAAATATCTTCTAATTGTTTGTTTGTAAGCTTCTCCATGCTTCTGTGAAAAAAATACGTTTCTAACCTACCTTCTTATTTTTGTCAATGTATACCAAAAGAATAACAAACAAAATAATAATTATCTAAATCAGATAAGATATTGAGATATGTTTCTTACTAGTGCGTAGGTATTATAAGGTATATTGCTATTGAATTGATTGTGAGGGGTTCCTCTTAAAGTATGGTAAAAATAGGTAAGTCAATCAGATTTGAATGACATGCATTTGTCAAAAACGTGTAACTCAAATTTGATCTTTTACGATTTTAATTTCTCCAAATTAAGAAAAAAATGTGTATCTCATTGGTTTTAGGGCTTGTTAATAGATGGAGGACTTAACTACTGAAATTTCTGTATAAAAATCTCAATTTCAGAAATTTGCGGACTCACACGGTTTTGCATCTCAGCCGACGATATCTATTTCTTTCGAAAATAAAAATTGAAACCATTAAAATGACAGACGATTACGTATACTTCCATTTCATGACAATCTAAAAAATTCTTCATACTTCATAGCAATTTCAATTGAAGTATTTTCTATGAAAATTGAATTGAAATCTATAACCATTGACATCTACAGGTGTAATGTATTTATCTAGACATTTGACACCTTGTATAATTACTGCCCACATTCAACATGATCAATAAGTTGTTCAGTAACCATTAATAAAATCTTAATTAAATCTAAACTTGTTGAGAAAACATGCTTGACACCTTTGAATATTAATTATAAACATATTAAAACGGGAGTGTTCCAATCAATAATAACTATGTTAGCTTGGATTTATATTAATATTGTATTGAGTATAGTTGAGTGAGGGGTCGTTACACCAACCTACTAGTTAACGAGGTTTAACTGATCCAGGTTTATAATCTTAAGCGAGCTTAAGTTCTGTGAGTTGCACCGATAATAATTTCACTTCGTACTGCCAACAGCTAAGTTCATGTTGGTAGTATGACATTGATTTGATACTTTCGCTTGCATAGTTTAATGTGTTTATTCAAGCTGTTGTTTGGTATTATTATTTAGTCCTTACTGTCAATGTTTGTCATTTGTTATATAAAATAATGGATGCTAAACTCAAGAGATTTCCCAATTTCACCAGCAGTAACAAATATTTGTTAGTGAATACAGTGGCAAACTACAAACACATAATAGACGATAAAAAAAGATATGGGGTGTTCCTTGCGGAGATGTAAGGACTATCCTGCCTTAGAGATTAAAGCGTACTTATGGAAATAGAAAAAAATTTTAATGTTTGGGTATTCCAATTCATGTTCAATTCGTTCCAGCAAACTGATAACCGTTTCTTTGTAGAAACGATACTTCATAAGTATAGTGTAATCATCCATTTTATTAAAATATTCCATTCGAGTAAAGCCTGTTCATAGTTATAAGAAAGTAAATTAAGCGGATTATTAAAGGGTAGCTATTAACTAACAATGACATGAAATTTATTACCCGATTTTCGTAGTTTTAGAGCAGGTAGGCTATGGTCCGTACCCATTTAAAATCTTTATCCTATACTTTATCAAGGGGTACTTTCTAAATAGGATTTCAGTCAGTCACTTTCTTATATCTATGAACAGGCTTTATCTATTCTTAAAAATAAACCTTCTACAACTCCTATCACTTCTAAATTCATCAAGTAAATATTCATAATCCACATTCATATTACAGATTAAAATTGTAGTATTAGGAGTAGATAGTTCAGGTGAGGCTCAGTCTGTCGTATAGCGTCTTACTTGTATGCACTAATGTAAATGTAAATATGACCAACCAATATACTTGTTGATCGTATGATGTCTATTTAATACCACCGGCCCTATCACTGATACCTCAATGGAAGATATATTACTCAAGGAAGAACCTAATTGTCAATTGTGCATCAGAGAGGAGGAAATAGCCTCCTGGAACTAGGAAGATAGTTTCTCCAGGAAGAATCTTGTGAGACCTACGTTAATCTTGATAAGAACAGCTAGTCTATTCACATAAATAGTGCAACCAAGAGCACATAAAGCCACAAGGCTGAGGTATGACGTTCTTGAAAAACATTTATACTTAATCAGTTAATTTCTTAGTTTTTCCTCGAATTCTACTTTCAAAGTAATAATAATTATTTCAATCGACGTTTCACCGATGCTTCCGCTTTATGTCATTCTATCCAGACACTTTATAGGAAACTTAAGCCGATTAAATAGTGTAGTATATCACCACCTACCGTCCGTAATTTTGGTAATTACATTGAACACTTCCTGGCTTCGAGGCATAATTTATAATTATTAAGATACTTGATGAAAATCCATTAAACATTTGATTTACCACGTGTTGAGATTAATTGGAACACATGAGACGTCCTGTGATTAATACGCTTCATGTATACAAATTTGGACTTTTTGAATTTGTCATATTTCACATTATCAACCAAAATTTAACCAATCCAAATAACCTAAAAAAGTTACATTGTACCTTGAAGTCACGTTTTAACACAATTGTATAGCAAAAAGTTATGAAACACTTCATTTAAAAAACCATGACTTTGATCTGACACCGAGTTATGGAACACCCTGTAACATTGTTACTAATTTTAAAATATGAAACTTAAAGCTATCTTAAATTTTTATGAATAACTTTTTTTGGAATCTTGAATGATAAAAGTCCTACTGAGCGTTATCGCACCAATCAATCCTTCTATATGTGATAATAAAATTATATAAAACATACTTTATCACGGAAATAAAACACCAAAAGAAGTTAAATGAAAAGTAAGCTCTAAATAAAAAACCCCATTACTGAAAAAAGGAATTAAACGATAAAATATTCCCATCTGAAATTGTTTTGTGCAAACTAGTTAATATTTATCGTCTATTAAATGAACAACCTACACGTAATATATTTGTATGTATTGTATACATACTCGTAGAGATGTTCAGAGGATAGCCGTGGTCGTTTGACACCTAATAGACTTTAACAGTAGTAAGCAACCATCATTTTAAGGCAGAGTGGCATACGACCACGTCTATCCTCTGAACAACACTATTGAAGACATTGAAATACTGTTGCGAAGTCACTTATAAATTTTGGTGAATGCGCTTTCGATAACATTCTAGTAAAGTATTTGCTTACGCATAGGACGATCGCGGGAAATATTAGGATTTTCGAGAGTTGATAAAGACTATATATACGCGGGTATTTGAGTGCGTTGACAATTTAGTGAAACGAAGACAAAGAGTTAATTAACAGACAGTTAACAGAAGTCAGATGTGGGGTACAACAAAGTCAGGACCATTCAAGAAGAAGGTGACGAAGATAGAGTCGACCAGATCGTCAACTTGATAAAAAGCATGGTAGACAAAAGGCCGAAGAAGATTATATGCTGGAATTGTGGCGAGCTAGGGCATGTACGCAGTTCGTGTGAGCGCCCTAGGACTCCAGCAAACCTAGAACCCCAGAACCAGGAAAAACTAGAATGGGTCGGCCATGAGGGGACAGCACCGAAAGATACCGTTCTACCTGCACGAAACGAAACCATGATAGTAGCGCGACTACAGGGAATCATGGAGAAAGGTACACCGGTTATGATGGAGCCATGGAACCACGACGAAGAGGTGGGTAGAGGAGTACTGATTGGAAAAGGACTGGTTACGTCAGCGAAGGAGATCCCAGTACGTGTCATAAACGTGAACGATTACCCAATTACCATCAAGAAGTCAACCAGAATTGGATCCAGCGTACCAGTGACATCCATAGCTGGTCAAACAACGACAACTGACAATTCTAATGACAGATTCGGAAATATGTTGTCAATAGCTGGCCACTCCTTGAATCGAGCTGAAAAAAGGAAAATGAGAGAATTTCTCTTGCAGTATCGAGACCTTTTCGTACCAAAAGGAGGGAAGAATACAAAATCGATACTGGTAATGCCAGGCCAATTAGACAATCAGCTCGAAGACTACAACGAGCGAAGAGAGAGGAAGCTGAAAGAATTATTCAAGAGTTGGAGGAAGAGAAAGTAATAGAACCATCCACTAGCCCTTGAGTATCTCCAGTAGTGCTCGTCAAGAAAAATAATGGAACTACCAGATTCTGCGTAGACTATCGCCGGCTAAACAACGTGACGAAGAAAGACAGCTATCCTCTGCCTCGAATTGACGATACGCTAGACACTTTGGCCGGCAGCAAACTGTTTTCCACATTGGACCTGAAGTCTGGTTATTGGCAAGTAGAAGACATTTGAAGAACACCTGAAGAATTTGGAAGACGTATTCAAACGACTTCAAGCTGCCCAGCTCATGCTAAACCCGAAAAAATGTCAGTTATTCCAAAACCGAGTCAACTATCTGGGTCATATTGTGAGCAATGAAGGAGTGGCGGTGAATCCAGGGAAAATTGCTTCCATCAAGCAATGGCCACAACCTACCGACCAACATCAAGTTAGGAGCTTTCTTGGAGTTTGCACATACTATTGAAGGTTCATAAGGAAGTTTGGGGATATTGCCAAGCCACTAGCTCGACAGAAAAAACCAGAACTTTTCATTGGGATGAAGAATGTCAAACTGCTTTTGATACCCCGAAGAGACGATTAACTACGGCGCCGATACTAGAAGAAGACTTCATTCTTGACAAGGATGCAAGTAACGTAGGGATTAGAGGAGTGTTCTCACAGATCCAAGGGGGACAGAAAAGAGTGCTGGGATATTTCAGTAAAGTCCTCTCCAAACCAGAACGAAACTACTGCGTTCACGAGAAGAGAACTTTTGGAGGTGGTGAGGTCTGTGGAACACTTTCACCATTATCTGTATGGAAGGAAATTCTTGATATGGACTGATCATGCAGCACTCAAGTGGTTGATGCTGTTCAAGAATCCCGAGGTTCTGATCGCTTGATGGATTGAACGTCTTCAAGAGTACGATTTCAACATCGAACATCTGGCTGGTGTGAGCCACCGGAATGCCGACTCCCTGACTAGACGACCGTGCCCAGCAGACTGTTCCCACTGACACAAGGCAGAATCTAAGGAAGCTGCAGTTTCAAGAACTACAGTAGACAATGAAGAATGGTCACCCACCAGGATCAGAGAAGATCAGGAGAATGATCCTCACCTGAAGATGATCCGGCAATGGAAGGAAGAAAATCGGCGACCCACCTGGAAATAAGTGTCAAGAATTTCACCGACACTCAAGACATATTGGGCTCAGTGGGACTCCATTGTCTTGGAAGGAGGCCTGTTGCAACAAATTCTTGAAAACGATGATGGTTCTGAGAATAGGAGACAGTTAGTTATCCCGAGAACTGAGGTACTGAGGAAGTTATACGACAGTCCATCGGGAGGTCATCTGGGAGCGAAGAAAACCCTTCAGCGAGTCCGTGAAAGGTTTTATTGGACGAGCAGCTCCGACGATGTGAAGGACTGGTGTAAGAAGTGTACGACTTGTGCTACGAGTAATGGACCACGTCGCAAGAGAAAGGCACCCATGAAACAGTATAATGTGGGAAGCCCATTAGGAAGGATATCTTTAGACATCGCTGGGCCATTTCCGATGACAGAAAAGGGTGGAAAATACATCCTGGTTGTGATGGACTTCTCAAAGTGGGTAGAAGTTTACGCGATCCCGAATCAAGAAGCCACAACTGTCGCGGATATATTGGTGAATGAATTCATCTGCCGATATGGAGTGCCCTTGGAAGTTCACAGGGAAGGAATTTTGAAAGCCATGTATTCCAGGAAATTCGTGAGAAGCTAAAAATGAAGAAGACCAGGCTAACGGCGTTGCATCCACAGTCAGATGGAATGGTCGAGAGACCATTGGAAAATACCCGTCCAAAGTAGTTGCCAGCCACCAGAGAGATTGGGACCTATATATTTTCCTATTTGATTTGGATTATGTATCCGCCATCAATGAGTCCACAGGTCAAACACCTGCGAAAATCCTATTTGGACGCGAAATGAGGCTTCCTTGTGACCTGGAAATTGATTGTCGACCTAGAGAAGATCTAGCTGGAGAAGATTACGTGATCCATTCGAGAAAAAGCATGGACGATGTGCATGAATTGGTCCGAATAAATCTTTAAGTTTCCAGTGACAGAATGAAAAACCGGTACGACACGCAGGCCACAGAAGGCAGTTTAAAAGAAGCGGACAAAGTATGGTTACACAACCCGTCGAGGAGAAAATGCTTTTCTCCAAAATTACAAAAATCGTGGGAGGGTCCGTACTTGATCAAGAAGAGGATCAATGACGTCATCTGTCGAATAAGCAAGATCCCAATGGAAAACCGAAAGTAGTCCACCAAAACCGACTAGCGCCATTCGAAGGAGACCATGACAGAGAGGAAGGAGTGAACGATATCCAGGAAGATCCTGACCCTGCCTTCGAAAAATTTATGGGCGCATATGGAGGTACCGGTAAGGCAAGATTTGGAGTCACTACAGAGCAACGACAAGACTTGTTCACGTTCCCGGAAGACTATTCACTGGCACACAACATCCCAGCCAGTATCAAAAACGCACGAGGTCTGGCAACCGGCTTTCGAAAGAAGTTTGGGCAGCTAGAAAAACAGATTCCAACCCCTGGCAAGATACTGAGACACAATTCACGGTTCGTCTTCTACCTGGTAACAGAACGAATTTCAAGATCGATCCACCTACGGGACTGTGAGCAACCATAATTTTAAGGCAGAGTGGCATACGACCACGTCTATCCTCTGAACAACACTATTGAAGATATTGAAACACTGTTGCGAAGTCACTTATAAATTTTGGTGAATGCGCTTTCGAGAACATTCTAGTAAAGTATTTGCTTACGCATAGAACCATCGCGGGAAATATTAGGATTTTCGAGAGTTGATGAAGACTATATATACGCGGGTTTTTGAGTGCGTTGACAATTTAGTGAAACGAAGACAAAGAGTTAATTAACAGACAGTTTACAGAAGTTCTTAGTAATCGGACAGCGAATGAAATAGTGAAGATAAATAGTGTAGTATTCAAGTGGTAAAAATAAATTGAGTGTAAATAAATTAGTAGACATTAAGTAGAGTGTGTACATAAATTAAGTTTACTAAATAAATCAATAGATAGTTATTAGCCACAGTGTGTATAATTTCATCCCACAAGTAGAAACTATTTAAATGAATAACAAAAACATTACATTGGTGTCAGATGTGTGGTACAACAAAGTCAGGACTTTTCAAGAAGAAGGTGAGAAATATTGAAAAGTTGCAAAAAAAACAATTTCAGATCGGAATATTTTCTTGACTCAATATTTTTCCAGTATAGTCCGGGGAAGTTAGGACATAAACATGAAATTTTTCCTATGAAGAATATTATGTTTTCGATTAGGGACAGATATTTCTTATCGGAGAAATTTGATGTTAGGTAAATTTTTCGACCCTATTTTCCGAGACTAGTAGTCTGGTTTTTGAACTTACTTTTCATTATTTGATAGATTGAGCTCTTAAAACTGTTTTATTAGAATTACAGCTTCATATTTACAGTTTTGTGGTTTTCACTTGAATTTTCTTGTTTATGGTGTTTTCCAAAAAAAAATGATTTTATTTAGTAGGGAAATTTCATTTTTTTATAGCTGAGTCCATCAGTTTATTTTTCATTGCAGAAAACTCAATTTTAAAAATTTTCTGTGTCTCTAAATAAGAAATTTTGTTGTTTGTTAATTTTCAATCCAAGGTATTAGAAGCTGATAATGAGTCATTTTCATTATTAGATTACCTGATGTAAACAGAAGAAGTTGTTGTTCATTAATTTAAATTCTAAAATATCCAATTTTGATTCATATGTGGTAAATTTCCGTTGGAACACTTAGTATATTCCAGCATACTCTTTTGTTCGCTATAAAACGTTACAATTTTATTCTATCTGTACATCCATTGAACCAAATCACATTTGAATAGTTAACGTTGTTATAAATCGTATTCCGAAAAATTGCGTCTCTTTGTTTGTGGTCGCCGTAGTTTTATTTTTTATTTTTGTATTCATTGGAATAAAAAAATTCACATACACGCTAATAGCAGTTATCAGTTATCAATGATGAAAAAAAAATTTCCACTTCAGTTCAGATTTATAAAACCATATTTTATAAAAATTACAAAACGCACTATACCCAAAATACATGCTATAAATTGAACAACAAGTATACAATGCAAAAATAATGTTAAGTCTTTGTATACAAATTTTTCCCACAGGTCTTCGTTATAAACTACCATGATTGCAAGTAGAATTTTTTCATTCATATTTTCTAAACAACACATTGGATCTTACTGAGATTGTAGGGTTTCATACTAGTATACATGATACTTCTTTTGATGTTTCAAGCAAATTTATATTCCTCACAAGTCAGATACGGAGTATAGCCTATAGACAAATTTAGCTCATAATTTAGATAGCTAATATGTTTTAATGGAATAGAGCAGTTAAATTATCTAACCAATTTGCTAAGAAGCATGTGATAGAGCTGAGCTCAATTTGCAGTCATGAATCGGATCCTTTGTATTAACTTATTAACTGTTCCATTTGGTTGAGGGTGGCAATATGAAAATTTTGTTCTAAATAAAGTTCCTTGACTTTTCACAATATCGACAATCGTTATGAGAAAAGCTGATCCAAACTAGTCACTCAAATCAGATATATTAATATTTAATTCGTGTTGATAATGTAAGTCTACTGATCAGCAAATATATAGGTAGCATGCACTGAAAAATTGAGTGTAGTAGCAATTTGTCCAAATATCGATATTTGATTGAATGGGACTAACTAACCAATGAATGTTTGACAGCAAGTGGCTAATCGCTAGTTAAAATTTATAAAATAAAATAAATGTCAACTCTATTAACTTGCCCTGTATATACAGAGTGAATCTAAATGATAAAACTTGAAATTTTCTCCAATTATTTGGCCAAATCTTGAAATTACTTTGGAATATACAGGATGTCCAAATAATATGTGGGATATGTGGTGTACCAAAGTTATATTTTTTCTTATGAAACATCCTGTATTTTATTGAATTGTCCGTAAAAAATTAGCTATACTTAAATGATGAGGATTTCCTATACCCAAATACAGAGT
Source organism: Lochmaea crataegi (assembly GCA_947563755.1). Taxonomy (NCBI): domain Eukaryota; kingdom Metazoa; phylum Arthropoda; class Insecta; order Coleoptera; family Chrysomelidae; genus Lochmaea; species Lochmaea crataegi. The sequence continues at coordinate 28,279,335 of OX387429.1, forward strand.
TTTTTGAGTTTTGTAGAGCTTTAAAGAAAAGTAAATATCTAATAATCCAACTAATTATAACAAATTTACTTTCACGTCTTAATATGTAATATGGGTAATATGCTAAAAAATTTCCCATATCGAATGGTGTCCTATTATCATAATTTTCATGCAATTGCAAGTTTTCTCAGATTCAATGGTTACTCCCCCAAGGAGCTGTGAGACCTGGTCGTTGCTGGGGAAGCCGAGTAGCGGTTTCTCCTCGGGCCTTACGGGGGGGGGGGGAATACGTGAAACAAAGGACAGTGGAATGCAGAAATCCGATATTAGGATCTGCTGCGTGGAGAGTGGCCGGTCGGTTGCCGGAGTCAGCGAGGTTGTCGGAGTAATAGTTTGCTCGTGGAAACCTGCCTGATATAAACCGTATCTAGTGGAAGGTGGTTGATGAGGTATATTCACTAGATGTGTGGGCTTGCCTTAAACAGCTGCCCAAGTGGAAGGAGACCACAATAAAATACCCCTCAAGTCAAGGTGGAACAGCATATGCCGAGGACTGCGTGGTCAAGGGGAATCTTGATCGCTAATATGCAGACTCTTAAGTTGAGCGGGCAAGCATCGCAACCGGGCACAAGTCGGAGCAATGTATCCGCAGTGCCCAAAAAAACTGTAGCACCTCCCTCACGCGCACCCATACCCTCAACCTCCTCAACTGCTGAGAGTTTTCGGGAAAAATCCTGGAAAAAAGTAGAAAAACCCCTATCCTTCCTGAACTGGGTGAACCCGGAGGAAGGGACGATCCACTGAGGGTGGTAAGATGGGGTAAGATGGTATCTTCGCTTTCTTGAGCAGAGACTTGCACCGGAAGAAGCAAGAAAGAAAGCCACAGAGCGTAAAAAACAAGGAGAGGAGAAGAACATCCTAAAGAAGAAAAACGGAAGCGGGAAGAGGCGACAGCCCAGTCACCGCAAGTACAGGTGAAGAAGAAAAAGGAGGGGAAAATAGCCATCCCTTGTTCAGCTGGCAGCTATGCAGCTGCAGCAACCTCAACCTTAAAGAAGATGGCATAGGCCTAGTCTTGAGGGCAGGAATAGACAATCTATCCTGTCAAAAAATCAAGAACAACGGGTTCACCATTCATTACCGGTTTGGGAAAATCCCCGTACATGGCCTCAGAAAAGAAGAGAAAAGAAACCCTGAGAAGGTTTCTATCTCCTTGAAGGCCAGTGACGACTCGAGTAGTGTAGAAAGCCTACACATCTCTAAACTCCTTGGGGAGGAGTCGCCGCTGTCCGAGGAGAGAATGGAGTTTGGGTTGGAGGAAGGGGAGAGCACTCTTAAAGAAGGGGACATCACCCTGATGAAAGAGGGTAATACCCAACCTGAAAACCAACAGTATGGCGGGGATTAACTTAGCTCAGATTAATGCTCACCATGCCAAAGGAGCTTCGGCGGTGATCACAAGATTGTTCACTAAGGACCATTGGGGGATGTGTTTGATCCAAGAAGCTTGGGTCAATAATAACCAGGTAAGAGGATTAGCATGTGAAGATGCTAAAATAGTATATCACTCAGGTAGTGATATACCAAGAACATGTATTATGATAAGGAACAATATTAACTATTTTTGTCTTTCAGAATACATGACTCGAGACCTCGTTCCAGTTCGAGCACTCTTCGAACACAAGAAGGAGAACAAGGAGATAGTAATAGCATCATGCTAATTTGCGGGAGACGGGATAGCACCACCCTCCGAGGTACAAAGGCTGGTGGAGTAATGTGAAAAGAAGAGACTACCTCTACTCTTGGCATGTGATGCCAATGCACACAATACTGTTTGGGGCAGTAGCAATACCAACCAGAGAGGTGAGCAACTTTTAGAATATATCCTTAATGAAAACCTTAATATTCACAATATAGGGAATACCCCCACATTTGTAACAAGGGTAAGACAAGAAGTTTTAGATTTCACACTGGAAATACAGGATCTAAAACATATAGTAAAAGATTGAAGAGTTTCGGGTGAACCATCTCTCTCCGATCATAGCATCATAACATTCAAGTTAGAACTAGGCAAACCTGAGGTAAGCCCCAGAAGAAAACCAAGAAAAACAGATTGGGACAACTATAACACCTGTCTGAAAGAAAACCTAGCACATATCCAGAGAAAAGGGAAGGCTAAGCACCATCTCGATCTGGAAAATGAGCTTGAGGACCTGAACAGGGCAATAATCGATGCATTTGAATCGAGGTGCCCTCTTCAAGAACAACGAAGCAGCAGAGATGCACCCTGGTGGAATAAACATCTGTCAGAATTGAGATCTTAAACCCGGGACCTTTTTAATAGAGCAAAACTCACCGGAGACTGGCAGAGATACACCGAGGTGAGAAACACCTTCTATAAGGAAATTAGAAAAGCTAAAAGAAATAGCTTCAGAAAATTATGTGAAGATATAAACACAACACCTGCTGCGGAAAGACTCTACAAAGTAATGGCAAAAAGTAGGGTCAACACTGATATGGCTTTGAGGAAGCCAGACGGTAAATATACCGATAATGAGGAGGAAAGAGTGCGACTCTTACTAGAAACTTATTTTTCTGCGAGTAACCCGAATAGGGGAGATAGTCCTCTCGAAGGTCACAATAGACCTTCGAGAGAAAGTACTACAATGGCTAAGCACATTTGTAGTAACGAAAGGTTAAAATGGGCTATGAACACCTTTTCATCATTCAAGGCACCGGGAGCTGATGGAATTTTCCCAGCATTGCTCCAGCAAGGACAAGACGAAATTCTACCACATTTGGTTAGGATCAGTCGTAGCAGCTTAGAACTGTGGGTTATATACCAGAAGCATGGAGAAGGGCAATAGTAACGTTCATTCCAAAAGCTGGAAAAAGGGACACAACAAACCCCATTTCCTTCAGACCAATTAGCCTAACATCGTTTGTGCTAAAACAATGGAAAAAGCTATTGACAATTACATTAGAGCGGAAATCCTAGAGAGACTACCTCTCCACCCGCTTCAGGACGAGCAAATACATTGTCTTCATCTGTACAACCAGAGGATGTCCACAGGGAGGAGTAGCATCCCCATTAATGTGGAGCCTGATGTTTGTCGACTTCCTGTGTAGTTTGACTGACCTCGGAATATCCTGCCAAGGATATGCCGATGATATTGTCATAACAGCCAGGGGAAAATTCGAAAATACCCTTTGTGACATTGCACTGAGCTCTTGTGTTATCAGTTCCAAGATGATGTGGGAACGCCTAGACAAACTAAATAAACTAGGCGAGAACAATATAGTCACCTTACTGTTGATTCCAGGACACACTGGGATAGAAAGAAATTAAATAGCAGATGAACTAGCAAAAAGGGGGACTGGAACACCGTATTGAGGGCCGCAACCCTTTTGCGGTATCAGCTCCAATGTAACATTGGAAGAAATGAGCAAAGCCGAAGAAAAGAGGAGATCTGACCATTGGAAAGATCTAGTAGGACTTTAGACAATCAAATATTCTTCTGGGTGATTACAACCTGTTGAGATCAAAAGAATGCATAAGTCAAAGTGAAACTGCACTAATAGTTTCAACAGGGCTCCTTACGGGACATTGTCGCATTAATGGGCGAATGAAAAAGGAATGAAAAAGCTCAAAATAGTGGAAGAAGAAGAATGTAGATTCTGTGGCATGGAAAAAGAAACCTCCATCCACATACTTGCGAACTGCACAGCAATTCAGAATCCTAAGGCACAACACCTTGGAGATTACTGGATAGAAGAGGGAAATTTACCTAAGTCAAAGCCTGCAGATATCCTAAAATTCCTTCGGAAATGGGACTAAAGGAGCTACTAGTCTCTCAGACTTTCCTCAGGCACTAAGTAGAAGTAAGGGGGCACAATAGATCTTTTAGGTCTCAGTGAATGTCACCCCAATCTGCATACATACATACATACATACATACATAGACGAAAGAGTTGACATGACAACAATACGTTAAGGCAAGTCAACTTCAAGGAGTCCAAAATTGTTCCACTCAGTAGAACCACTGTAATTAAACCTTGAGTATTTTCAAATTTTTCCAAATATATCGGGATATGAAAAAACATTGACAAGTGGCTTTCGCCAGTCTGTTGCTAATTTGGTTCACTTTTGTAGTCCATGATTGAAACTGTATACTCTACTACTCAGTTTTAAAAGAAAACTAGATTTGTAAAAAAAAATTGAATAGCGCCCTCTAGAGTACACTTTATTCATTGAGTTGCGTTAAGTATATAACACTTACATTGGTGGAGAACAGGTTTTTTTAAGACCAAGTCAGCAAGGGTCAATTGAACAGATATGAACGTACAGGTGGGCAACATTCCTGGAAAACACTTCAACAAAGTGCATCAAAAAACGCCTCAACTCAATCAAGATATTCATTGCGTCTGATAGCCAGGCTCTGAAGTCCACAACTTATGAGTGCAAAACAGTCTGTAACTGCAAACAATCCTTTAAGTAACTGGCTAGACACAACAAAGTAACTTTATTGTGGGTGCCGGAGTATTAAGGAATCGTCGGAAATGAGATTGCTGATGGTTTTGCGAGAGAAGGAGCTTGTGCTCCTTTTATCGGACTAAAATCATTATGTGGTATTCCAAGAAGCCGCATAGTAAGAGAAGTCCCAAAATGGACAAAAACAGGAGAAAATGTTACTTTTTTTTAATTAAACTAACTGTTTTCAATTAATTCCACTATTTAATAGAAAAACTAATGGAAATTCCGAAATATTATTGATAATTATTTCGATATTTGCATATATCATTGTCAGAATGACAGAAGTTACATTTTATGTGATGCCTACTTGATGTTTGATATTTTGGCTAGACCAAATAGTGAGTGATCTATCTTGTGATTAACTCAATATACATGAATAGAAAAAAGAAGAAGTTATGATATAACAAATAATAATGCTTAGGTATTATTAGCACCATGGGAATATCCTAGATATATTTTTCCCATTTAAGATCAGTATAACTGTGCAATGATATAGGAAACCAAGGAAATCTATATCTGCTGATCTCTACAATTTTATTGTTACTTAAGAAGACAATTTAATAGTGGAGAGCTCCCTAGACTTATCTGTTCATTAACAACTTCATATTGTGGGTCTTCCAAGTAAATTCAAGGAGAAAAGGTTATTACGACCTTCCGATCACTACGCTGAATTGTTCTTGGAGCTTCAGAAATCTGATCTCAGAGTAATCACAGGAATTCTCACTGAACACTGCTCACTCATATACCATCTCTGAACAATCGACAAAGTGGACAGTGGAACATGCACGTTCTGCGGTGATGCAGATGAGACGATGGAACATCAATTGCGGGGTAATTGTCCGTTTGGAACAGGTCTACTTAGAGCTTGATCAGGCTATAGACCTAGCTCCAAAACGGATAATAGGCTTTCTCAGGAGTCTAGACTGAGATATAGATGTGACGTATGAACTAAAGATCCTATAGTGCAGTGGGGGGTGCAGAGTCCAACTAGGCCAATCGACCCCTTGCAATCTTACCTATTCTTCCATAACAAGGTTCCCATTTTTCCCTACCTCTTATTTAAAACAGACTAAAACTGTAATAATAAAACGCGGATTTTTTGAAAAATATGATCATTTTTTTCCTGAGACGCTTTTCAATTGGGCTTAAAATTTTGTTTGTTTAATTTTTATTGCGCCCTCTAGCTGTGGACTGACAAGTTGCGTTGTGTATTTATCACCTTTACATTAAAGAGCTATTTCCAACAAAACCAAGCAAATAAAACACACACCACTCTAAAATATAAATGTTTCATTATACATGTCTGTCAATATAATATTTACAATTTTTCGAAACAAATATATATGGCTATTGGTTTCTGCCAAAAACATTCGACAAAGGAAAAAACCAAGATCGATTAAGCAGTTTCGGACTAGACGCATTTTTCCATAACAATGCTTCCACTCTCACTCATGAATCAGGCAAACTCTTGGGGTATATAAGTTTTGTTTATTTAATATTAATATTAATTACGCCTTCTAACGGAGGACCTGAAATCTTTTAATAATTTCCATATTTTTATCGAGGTCATTGTTGTGATAAAAATTTGTGTCCGGAAGCTGTACTATAAACACTATCTGAGATATGTCCGAAAGTCATTATTATTGAAACAATTAAAAATGTTATTCGTATTTCGCAAAAATCGTTTAAGCAGACTAAGAATCGCTATCGGCATCGTCGTCCCATATAGGAGTGAAAATAATAGTTATTAAAAGACGATTAAAAAAATGTAAGCCAACTATATCCGGATAATTTAGTTAATTTGATTACATGGCCTTGTAAAAAGCGTATGATCATGTGGAAATTAAATTTTCCGAGACAATTTCTTTTTCATTTCCTCTTTTATGTCACGGATGCCTTGAAGACTACTTCAGTGCCGTTTGCATATCAGACGATTCCTGAATTACGTAGAAGCTTTCGGTGTTGAAATTAATTTTGGCTTTCATTAAAGTTCATGTTTCAGTTGCTTCTAAATGAAGAATTACATTTTCACTCGAGCTTCAAGTAAATTTCAGGTTTTATTAGAGTTTTTTCTCACTATTCTCGTCGGTTGGTATTTCTCGTTATTTTAACTGAATTATGCACGGTAATATTACAATGCCGTCGGTAACTTGTTTATAATAACAAAAGATAATTCACAAAAGATGAGGAAATCAAACGAAGTCTTATTTATTTTCCTAGATTTAACGAGATTATTATCAAATTCATTGTTAACTGATTCGTTTATTTTTACTTTATTAAATTACATTAGTGGAATAATTTAAATTGTACATTACTTACCCATAAATTGTAGGTTCTTCGATGTGTCTTGCTGAAAATAAAAATATTTGAAATCAAATTTTGAGAGAAAATTGGCTTTTACAGTTGAAAAAATCAAGCTGGTTCCCCGTTTTAGGGTTTCACACGTGTTCAACGAAAAAATTTGGTAAAAAAATAGGTCACGAAAGTAAAATTAGATTCAAAACAAAAGCAAAATTAGCTGATCAACTTCTAGTATAGTGTATTAAATCCTAGGCTGCGGTTTTAAAACCTCATCTTCACAGAGATCGTGAAGAAGCTGTGGATACAGGGCTCGTAACTAGTTTGGCAAAAAAACATCAACAAAGATAAAATAGCTTCTCAAGTTCGAACAATGGAAGAATTTTGATCAATATGCCCAAACAATTGTTAGCAAAATTCGAGAGGTTGATCGACCTAAGGAAGTGGGAAAAAAGTTTTGAACAAATTGCGTCAAATGAAAATAATCACCGATAATTTTTTTAGATCGGGAGCTAGCTGCATTTACGATTTTAGTCATCCTTGATCAGATGATTTTCATGTATGTGATAGTGATAGTTCTTACCATAACTGAAGCTCAGTCGATGGAATGATGCTGAAATAGTGGTAGATGTGCGAACTACTATAAAATTATCGTTGATCAGGTGATATCAAAGTATATATTTGTTTATATCGTATATAAGATAGAAAAACTGACAAATAACTGGTGGAAAGACCATCCACTGACCACGAGGACGTGAAAAAAAGTGAAAAGTTATTGATTTTCCGTCAAAAGTATGTGATTATTTACAGTGAACATCAGATGGTCTTTCCACGTATTTTTTATCAGCTAACCAGTTTTTTGTCTTATATATTGTTGCGAGGACACCAACTCAAAGCCGGTCCTGTCCCTCGACTGTAAATTTTGGTGGCTGCGCTCCTTTCGAGAACATTCGCTCTGTTTGTGCATAGGACGAGCGCGGAAGGTACTGGACTTTTCTAGAGTTGAGATAGACTATATATACGCGGGTTTTTGAGTGCATGAGGAATTATTGAAACAGTTAGTTCGAGAGAATTAGTGAAACGGACAGAAAAGAGTTAGTTCACAGAAGTTCTTAGTAATCGGACAGTGAATAAAATAGTGAAGATAAATAGTGTAATATTCAAGTGGTATAAAATTAGAACTATTACACCGAGTGTAAATAAATTAGTAGACGTTAAGTAAAGTGTGTATATAAATTGAGTTTAATACGGTGTGTGTTTCTTTAAATGAATAAATAGTAATTAGCCATAGTATTGTGTATAATTTTATCCCACCGTTAAAACTATTTAAATAAATAAGAAAAACATTACAATATATACGCTATAAACTAATACATACTTTGATATCTCTTGGTCATCAATGATTTTAATTTCAAATTTTTTGTCTAAGCGGATGGGTGGGTGATTCGCACATCCACCATGACTTTAGCGTCATATCATCTACTGACTATCAATTATGGTAAGAACTATCACATATCACATGAGGACGTAAAAAGAGTGATAAGGTATTGATTTTCCGTCAAAATTAAAGTGCCTATGTGATTATTTCCAGTGTCTTTCCACGTATTTCTTATCAGCTAACCAGTTTTTTGTCTTATATATGCTATAAACTAATACATACTTTGATATTTCTTGATCAACAATGATTTTTCAAATTTTTTTTCCAAGCGCAAGGGTGGGTGGTTCGCACATCCACCACTACTTTAGCGTCATATCATCGACTGACTATCAATTATGGTAAGAACTAACACATTATGTAAAAATCATCTGATCAAGGATGACTGATCGGTCGGGGTCGAGTTGTCTCCCCAACCGGACGTTAAACCTGTTTTCGAAAATGATCATGCCCGAGTTGTCTCCCATTCAATTCAGGTATACTTCCTTCAATTCCACATTCAAGTTAATAATTAATTGTGAGGGAAAGGAACATTACACGTTAACAAATCAATAATAATTGGGGCAAGTGAAATAATATTATAATGGTAGAATATTTTCACATTCAACAAGTTAATAATCAATTGTGGGGGCAAGGAACATTGCACGTTAACAAATCAATAGTTGGGGCAAGTGAAATAATATTATAATGATAAAATAATTCCACATTCAACATTCTATGTATCAATGAATTATATGCTGCTAATTCATATGACATGGGATGATTGGAATTGGAGTGTTGGTTTTCTGTAAATTGAAGAATATTATTGACTCTTTGAATTTTTAGATCAAGAAAATTGAATGAATTATTTTCTTCAACTTCTAATGTATATTTAATTTTTGGATGTGAATTATTAATATGATTAAACAACATATTTAATTGTCTTTCAATACCTACAAAGCAAGCTAATATGTCATCTATATACCCATACCAAAATAGGATATTTTTTGAAATGTTGCATTCAAAGATTTTTCTTTCTAAACTCTCCATAAAAATGTTTGCCAAAATTGGTGATATAGGGCTTCCTATCGGTGAACCTTCATTTTGAATATATGCCTCATTGTCGAAAGTAAAATAGTTCTGATTAATACATACATAAACAAATCAAGTATATCTGCATTTAATTATATCAAAGCACTCTCTGCAATTTTTTTATTTTTCACTTTTTAGTTATTTCAATATTATGTTCACTGAATCCCATTGAACAGGAGGCTCCTTATCTCAAGCATATTTGCAAATAACTGATTCATAGAATTCCCTATCTTCGATGTACTGTTTGTGTTCATTTATATTGATTTTTAATGATCTAAGAATTTTATCCAAAAATTTGTCACGTCCGAAGGATATTCAATTTGGTAAGTATGTGAAGTTCTTTTTTTATTGGTTTAGTCTCTGATCTTGAAGTATTGGTAGATTTGAAACTAGTTCGATGATTGAACTGACTACCAATTTTTCCAATTTATTCCGATAAACATTCGGTATTGCTGAGATTTTTAGGAACATACAGATTATATTGTAACGTGAGTATGTAAATAGTTCGCTTTGCTATGGATGATATACTTTCTAGACATACTGAATAATAGAAATAATTATTTAAAAATTAGACTTGTATACAAAAAAGAAGTTTCCGACATGTCACCAATTATCTTGATCGTCCTACTAATCAACCTATCTTGATAGGTATAAATTTTAGTTACTTACAGGGTATTCTTCGAAATATGACATTAAAATTCAATGTAGAATCCTAAAAGTTAATACTATACAGGGTGTTACATTTAAAATAACAAAGTTGTTTTGTTCACTTTCGGTAAAACCTGAAGTGACATGTATGTAAAAATATTACCATGAACTCGCCATAACTTGTTCTGCATCTATGTCAATTTTTATAGAAATCATATGAGTAGTCTCCAATATATAGAGCTCGTCGTGAAACAGCCTGTATTAATTAAAGTCGCTTGGTAAAGTTTTAATCAAGTTAGTCATAATGTATAAATAAACGACAAAGAAAAAACTAGAAACCTAAAATTTAATTACATGAAGTTGGTTTTAAAACACTTATAATGATCTAGTTTTGAAACTAACTAAATTATACTAGAGTTTAATCATTTTTCAATCAAATTTGCTTACTATATTATAATCGGAAATTAATAAATTATATAACTTTTTGCTAAAGAGGATCAACTGAAGTTTATAATTTTTAGGTCAAACATACATTTTGTGTAGAATAACAGTGAATACTGCTTTTCTTTATCGACATTAAAAATCCATATCGATGCTGCTTGGAAAATATTCTGTATGTATTTGGACCTTTATTAGGTAATGTTTGGAGGTCGAATTGATATGCCGGACGACCATATAAGACTAATTTTTATATCCCTCGGGAGAGTGTACCCATATCAATATTGACAAAATATATAGAAGGCGAAGGATTATCTTCATTATTCAAGCAGTCATTGAACCACTGAGTTCTGGTCTAATTAGTTCTGGAACGGTGTGGGAATGCCCAGTAAAATTTAATTAACTATGGAAGGAGAATATCGCCACTTCACCTGAGGCACCCTTTTACAGAATACGCATCAATGTATTATTGGAAAAAACGGCTACGCCGAAATAAGGAAAGATCAAACCATTGGAAAGATTGAGTAGACAATCAAAGATACTCCTGGAAGACTACAACCAGGTAAGAACAAAAGAACGCCTAGCACAGAGTAAGACTGCAGAGTTTTGACAGGACACTGCCATTTTGATGGGCACCTCAATAAGCTCAAACTACTGGAACAAAAAGAATGTTGATAAATTTAATTTTTGAAAGTTTGGAAAGTGTCAAATAACTTAAATGTGACATCATGTTACCAACTGTCAATAGAAATAGTTATTTTTGTATTTAGAGCGTAAAGTAGACTCCGTTTCACGTAAGAAGTACCCACTTGAAGTTGCAGTCGTATGCGCGAACTTGTTGTCAAAACCAGCGCCATATTGTAAAATTGACATTTGACTTCAAATCAGTAGCGTAATGTTTTCACATTTTGTAGGTTAACACGAAATTAGAATAATGTGGATAATCTTTCCTTTAACACCAACAAGTTTTTTAGGAGGCATGGTTTTAGATCAAATGAAACGCACAACTACCTAGACGCCTTAAAATATTCAAAAATCAAAAATATTCGACAGTAAATGATTGCTTCAAACACAACCTCAAATGTCAATAATGAAATGGTTATCGGAATGAAAATCGTTTGTAACGCCAATGGCATGGAACGGTCGTTACGAGGCGACATAGATAAACTAGACCAATTTTGGTTTCTGCGCAAGTCAGTTGGCAAACTTCACGTGGCTTTTTTTTTATTCGGTTATTTAACGTCGGTCTATTTCTGCAACTCAGGCTAATCACCGACGCCGGGAGCACTCTACCCCTAACCGGAAATTTTGCCGAATCCACTAGTGTTCCAACCAGTGGTAGGGATCTTCATCGAGCCCAACATCCATGGACTCGGGACCTCGGTTTTACGTCTCCTCCGAAAGACGGCATATCTACATTATACCTCGTGCTCATTGGTATAATGCCTGCGAGCTGTGATATGCTACTGACCCTAGTAATCTAAGGTGTTTCGCTGCAGGCTGTACGGGCTCTACGACGGTGTTTCCCCAGTGGTCACCCATCCAAGTACTAACCTCGCTCGACCTTGCTTGGTTATAATTATCGCATCAGAAGCGTTCCACAACAAAGCTAGGCCGACGCCCCACTTCACGTGGCTTCTTCTTATGTGAAACGGAGTCTAACAGATTGCCGCTTGAGAAAGAATGTTGCCGCGTGACGATCTTTTGAAAGCGGCAATTTTACTTTACGCTCGAAAAACATACATAATTTTTTCTACAGTCGCACTTTCAATAACTGAAACAGTTTATTATATTATCTTAGGTTATAATAGGAGTGGATTATGATTTGAGATAGTACTCTGACGTCTTAGTTGTCATAATATGTATTAACGTTGAATGTCAAAGTGACATTACTATGTATGTATATTGTCGTTTTTAACATGGAATAAATAGACCAAAGTGTAGGTGGCTTCATTACCTTCAAATTTAATGAAATAAGCGAGCGAAAAAGATTCCTTTTTTGCTCTAAAGCGTAAAGTAACAATCCTTGGCATTTGTCGACTTTACGATTTCATTTGAATGAAGTAATTAGTCATTTTACGCGCGAATGTAGGAAAAGTAGTTTTTTTAACGCCAAAATTTTAAATATTTCCGCTAATGGCTCTGCAGATTGCACTCATCTGACATTTTACATGTGCCCCTGAAAATGTGCGTTCAAAATTTCTATATAAAAAAATAAAACTGAGTGACTGACTGATCTCGGTGGAAAAGAGCTCTTTTTAATAAGACATGCTTTGTAAAGATCAGTTAAGTAAAACCGGAGTTATGGGCTTTTTCATAACAGACTTCCCACTTTCTTCCACCTCTTATTTGAATAGATAATCCAAAACTTGTAATATCTAATACCCGCATAATTTTTCTAAGGATACGATGATAGTTTTTGTCACGTTACTCTATTAGGTAGATTCTACAAAATCTAGCTTTTTGAATTTTTTTAATTCAATTAACGTTTTCTCGCGGTGGACATACGTATATAAATATAATTTCCAGGATTTTCTCGAGTCCATATTTGTTATAATTTTTTTTTCCCGATGATGTACTATACAATCCGATCCAGAGATATCCAAACATAATATATATATGAATAATAATAAATCCCGAATTTGAAGAATTTATTTTTAGTAGTTTTTGAGCTACTGGACCGTTTTCAATCACGCTGTAATACAAAGGAAAAGTATTTTCATACAATTATTTTTATATTTCTAATAAATTTTTAGTGCAAATTTCTCATATTTTCAGTAAATATTTCACGCTTTTTTTTTGTTCACATACTTTTTCGACAGGAATAAATTTGGAAACTCAAAAAAAACCAAAAAGAACTTATAAACAAAAAGTCCTCAATTATCGATATAGTCATTTTTCGATTGATAACTAAAAAGATCAAAGCAGTAACGAATTTCCAATTTGGAATTTCGTTAAAATTCTCAAATAATTGAATGGAGAATTTTTGCACGTCTCTAGAGTCTTTTGAAAATGAAAATTACTTCGTTCAACAACAAATCTGGATTTTAATTATCCGTACTTCCATGCAACGTTGACGTTTGAGAATAAATTACTTTTGTACCTATATAAAACCGAAATTAATTTTCCGTATTAACAAAGAAAATCATTAGAGAAAGAGGGAAGCTGCTACGACACAGGATGAACCGAAAATTTAACATGAGAACCTCCTAGTGATATATTGTAACGGATTGAAAATACAACAGCATTCAACATAAAGTTTAATTCTATTAAAAAACTTAGCAGTAACTGAATTTGATAAAAAGTATTGATGATTGATGATTTATTGAGGATTGTTATCATGAAATAATATAATAATAAAATACCTATGTATGATTTATTGTAAAGTAACTGAGAATACTTACAGTTTATACTAGGTACAATTGTCAAAACTATCTTTTCATATTTTTTAAAAATATTAATTGATGAGAATAGTAAGAAAAAAGGGTGAAAACACATTATTTGGAGTCTTCTCATAAATTACTGAAACAATTCAAAGTCTAAGGAGTCCTACCTCCAACACTAGAATCGGAAATTCTTATCCACCAAGACTTCAGTTGTGAACCTAAAAAATTAAACTATAGTAACACTTGTAAATAAAAAAGAAACACATAAACTGCAACTATTGGGTGCAATGACATGTTATAAAAGGTTTTGAATAACTAAAATGCCTTAATTTTCGAAAATTTAAAAGAAATCATTTTGACAATGAGAAATTTTTAAAGTGTGATTTCTATGCCTAGAAGAGGTTTTAAGATGTAAGATATGTACATTTGATATTATGTTTTATGTAGATTATAATCATATGTGTAAAAAAGGTGTGTGTAAGAAAATCAAAAATACCAAAATAACTTTTGACCATCCAGGTATATCAGTTTTGACACAAATTTTATTAAAAAATTTAACATAGTGACCTGTGACTTGTAACTTTCTTTTTCTTTTATATTTTAGGAAGAAAGAATTTAGGTACCTTATTTTTTTTTGTTAGTCCTTCTTCTTTAGATGCTAAGGGAAATAGTATCGGATTCCAATCTATTTTCTTTCCTTCTCACTTCAGGAAGAAACATTTATCGTCCATAAACAAATTGGTGAGATTTTTAAAAGAAATCTTGTTGATTTCTCATCACGTGAAGAATTTTAAATTTACCACACTTTTAAACTTCAAAATGTCCTTCTGTCAAAAGTCAAGGTAAGTTGACTCCCTACTTTATCGTTATTGGAACTACTTTTTCTTAGACTTTATTGTGCAAGTGAAAAAACTGGAATGAGCCATCCTCTTGGAGTATTTACTTTTATGAATCACACAAGTCACAGGTCACTATGTTAAATTTTTTAATGAAACTTGTGTTAAAACTGATATACGAGGATGGTCAAAAGTTATTTTGGTATTTTTGATTTTCTTACACACACCTTTTTTACACATATATAATTATAATCTACATAAAACATAATATTAAATGTACAAATCTTACATCTTAAAACCTCTTCTAGACATCGAAATCACACTTTAAACATTTCTCATTGTCAAAATGATTTCTTTTAAATTTTCGAAAATTAAAGCATTTTGGTTATTCAAAACCTTTTATAACATGTCCTTGCACCCTTTAGTTGCAGTTTATGTGTTTCTATTTTATTTACAAGTGTTACTATAGTTTATTTTTTTAGGTTCACAACTGAAGTCTTGGTGGATAAGAATTTTCGATTCTAGTGCTGGAGGTAGGACTTCTTAGACTTTGAATTGTTTCAGTAATTTATGAGAAGGTTCCAAATAATGTGTTTCCACCCTTTTTTCTTACTATTATCATAAATTAATATTTTTTTGAAATATGAAAAGATAATTTTGACAATTGTTACCCATTATAAACTGTAAGTATTATCAGTTACTTTATAATAAATCATACATAGGTATTTTACTATTATATTATTTCATGATAACAATCCTTAATGCTTATAATCATCAATACTTTCTATTAAATTCAGTTGCTGCTAAGTTTTTTAATAGATTTAAACTTTATTTTGAATGCTGTTGTATTTTCCATCCGTTACAATAGGTTTCACAACAAAAAGGCTCCCCATCTATGTTTAGTTGGCAAAGTAGATTCTAGGATACACAACAAAAAATCTCCACCTTGCTCTTTATTTGGCAGACTATAGGATACATCTTTTAGAAGTCTTTATTGTGTAACTATAGGGTATTTACAACTAAATATTTATATTTGCACGATCAAAACACATGTTGATACTAAGATTTCCCGTGCTCTGCCAAAGGAAAACACATTCACTCGGCCACCATATTATAAACAATGATGAAATCCTAGAAGATTCACTAACAGATGGTAGTACTATACGTTTTCGGGTATTAGGGGATGGATAGACAACACAACTAGCGCACAGTCGTCGGTCTACAAATTACATATATAGACAAATTTATTATTTGAAAGTTACGTATCCTATAAGATACAAAATCAAATTAAGTAAGAAAACTACTGTACCCATAGAAAAACACTATATTCACGATGAGAGTTTTGTCAAAAATAGTTGGGTACCTATATAATTTTCGACAAAAAAATAACTTATCCTCTAAGTGCTTTTATTTCTGCTAAGTTTGTGTGTTCGGCATACCGTTCGCGTTTATATTTACGAACAACTTAGCACACATTCAACATCGATGCGAAATTCTAGGAAGGTACTGGGAGTGGGAGATTTCGCAGAGCTGCCAAAGTTTTTATATTGCTGGAAATCCATTACACTGGGTCTGACAGACCCGTCGCGACCACTGAAAGGTTAATGGAAAGGTGAATCGGCATAATTGTAGGTACTGATCACGTAACAATAATCGTTGGATGTGTGAATCCCACACCCAATATCCACAAAAACTGAATGTATGGGCCGGAATAATAGGCGACAAGATAATGGGTCCCTTTTTCATTGAGAGAAACTTAAATGATCTGGCGTATTTGGATTTATTGGAAAATAACATTAAACTTGAGTTGGCTCGGTTATTTCCAAATCCAAGTGAGTATTTTCAATTACATTTTAATGTAGACATTCCATTATTCAAAACTTTCGGACACCTCACTATGCGCGTGTGGTGAGACAATACCTAAATAATATGTTTCCTAGAAGATTGATTGGGAGACGTGGTTTTATCGAATGGCCCCCGCGATCACTCGACATAAATTCTTTAGATTATTTCCTGGGGGTCTCTTAAAAAACATCGTTTATAAACAAAACCTGCCAATATAAGAAGAATTGAGCAGTCAGTTATGCTGCAGAATGTATTGCAGTGTTTCAAAAATCACATGGCTTGTTGTATTGAAGTAAACGGACAATATTTTGAGCATTTGCTGTAATCGCCTTCACAGTATCTTTTCTAATATTCCTAATTTTTCTACTACTCAAATGTGGACATGAACCAAACATTCATACTTGTCTTCAGTTGCTGTAGGTTTTCTGCGCCATGATTTGGATAAATCGTTTACTTCACCAGTTTGGTTAAACTTTTTATTAATCCTCTGACGGTAGACCTTGTTATGATATTTATATTAGGATATAAATTATTGAAGATTATTCAAAGTAAACGAGTTCATTCAGTCATAGCCATGTATTATTTTAACTTCGGCGAAGAGAATGTGAAGCTACATAACTCTGAAATTATGGCATTTAGGTATGAGGAATATCACATAAAAAATATCCAGTAATTCTTAATGATTTCAAACAGCAAAAAATATACAGTTTGATCTATTTAAAATAACAAAGTTCATTATTATTCCGGAAAAGGGAAAGATCTGACAACAATGTAAATACCACCATAATATCTGCCATAACACAAGGCCCTTGCACACCAAAATCTATAAAAATCGTGCTATCTGCTTCCGAGATAATTGAGGCGTTCCATACTTAAAACTCACTCTGTATAGTACATAACGAGTCCAGAACATACACTTTTCCCGTGCGAGCGTGACAATTTATACAGGGATAAGTATATGTATAACCAAAGATAATTCAATCAGTTCCTTCTTATGTTCAACAGTATCCACATATAAGTAGTCGGCAAATCTCTACAGAATTGAACGTACCAAAAACTATAATTTGAATGATTCCAAAGCATAAAAGGTAGGTTTTCTTTATTATTAGGTATTAAGTGAACTTTCAAGTTTAAAACTTGTAATCCTCTAAATTTTCCACGTATTTGTTTTCCTAAGTTTGTACTTCACCACCAGGGATTACTGCAATTGTATGTTAGGTATGCTGAAAGAACAGCCGCAGCTCAACAAGGATAAATACTTTGCTTGATTATATTTTAATTAACGACTTAAACTTGATGGAAAAGGGTGTCATTGCAAATAGAGTGTCTGATCATTCCATTGTGTATTGCAAGTTCAATGTGAAAAAGATTGAGACGACTAGGGTCTGTACCTATAGATTTTTTAAACTTTTGGATCAAGATGTATTTCTTAGTGATTTAATGGGTTTCTCATTTCTTCGCATATTTGATACGGATTATGTTGATGAAAAAATATCATACTTGGTAAATTGTTTAGTAAATTTATTCTATCGCCATGCTCCTACAGTTACGTCTAGGTTCACTAGAAATGCAGCTCCTTGGATAACATTTCCGATTAAACAAATGATGAAGGATAGGGATGAAGCATGGAGAAGGTATAAAGCGACGAAATCGGTTGCGCACTCTCAATATTATAAAATGTTGCCAAATTATACAAATCAAGCATTAAAAAGACAGAAGAGGGCATACTTTTTACATCAGTTTAGCAATTCAAGTACAAAAAAAATCTGGAAAACGCTTAAGATCAATAATTTTA
This sequence comes from Lochmaea crataegi, assembly GCA_947563755.1. NCBI lineage: Eukaryota > Metazoa > Arthropoda > Insecta > Coleoptera > Chrysomelidae > Lochmaea > Lochmaea crataegi. The sequence goes on from OX387429.1 coordinate 28,297,600, forward strand.
TCAATGACAAAAACTGTGAAATTCCTAAAGGCTTGAAAAATGCTGAAGATATTAATACATTTTTAATGAATTCAATTCCTAGCGTATCATCTCCAGATTATCTGTTGAATTTTTATCGTTTAAATAATGTTCCTTGCACCTTTAAATTTGAAAAAGTAAATAATACGTTTGTATATGATAATATCTTTAAAATCAAATCAAACGCAATGGGCTGTGATTACTTGAATGTTAAATTGATAAAACTTTGTTGCCCTTTCATTGTACCGTATTTCACACATATTATTAATTTTTGTCTCATACATAGTGTAGTTCCTAGAATATCGAAACAAGGTATAGTAGAAGTTTCACCCAAATACTCTCCTCTCCATACTTTTCTATCTTTGGCCTTTTCTCTCCATCGACTCACATTCTTTTCTTTCAGGTCTTCTAGTACCAGCTCCCTCCATCTTTTCCTTGGTCTGCCTCTTTTCTTCTTGCCTTCCGGAACTCTCCATGCTATTTGTTTCACTATTCTTCCTCCTTCCATCCTTTCTATGTGCCCTAACCACTGAAGTCTTCTTGATGTAATAGTTGCATCTATTTTGGGTTCACGATAAATGTTATATAATTCTTCGTTAGTCCTTCTCATATACACCCCTTCTACTTTTTTTCCTCCCAGAATTCTTCTTAACATTTTCCTTTCCCATCTAATTACACTTTCTCTTTGATTTTTGTTTAAAACCCATGTCTCACAACTATACAATATCGTAGGTTTCAATATAGTATCGTACAATCTTAGTTTTGATTTTTTTGACAGTTGTTTTGACCGGACTAGGTGATTTATTGCTCCTGCACTTTTGTTAGCTTTCATGATTCTATGATTGATTTCCTTTTCTTCACTACAATTACTGTTTAACAGGGTTCCTAGATATATAAACTCTTCCACATATTCAAATTCGATGATTGCTTTTTGGGTTTCTGCTCTAAATTTGTCATTTGTTGTCTGGTTTCCGAGTCTCATCAGCTTACTTTTCAGCTCGTTTATCTTAAGTCCCATTTTAGCGGCCGTTTCTATTAAATTCTGTGTTATTTCACCCAAATCCTTCTCTGTTCTTGAAATTATAACCATATCGTCCGCATAACAAATAACTTGATGGCTTTTATAGTAAATGAGTCCCTCTCTATTCAATCTGCTATCTCTTATAATTTTTTCTAATGCAAGGTTGAATAGTAATGTTGACAAGGGGTCACCTTGCTTCAGACCTGTTCCTATTTCCTGTTCCAAATAAAATAATTCTACTGAATTCATGAATCTTAGAGGAATTAGTTTCTTATCTATGCTATCTAAAATACTTAAAAGAGCTATTGAAGTCTAGATAAGAGAACAATTAACAAATCACTCATTACTACCATCTTTTCAGTGTGGCTAAAGTTGTACTACAGCTCTACTCAATATTGTAGATGAGTCATTCCATTTGAAATCGTCTAATTGACAATGCCGATCCATTTTAGATTTTGGTGTAGCTTTGAGAATCTCTTCTCTAGGGTCCCAAAGAACAAAATTTTTGAGAAGCGCTTGTTTCCGCTTGTAAAAACTATACTCGTGTAAATTTTGTTCTTTGGGACCCTAGAGTTTCTCAAAGCTACACCAAAATCTAAAATGGATCGGCAACAATTTTTGTTATTTTCAGACGATTTTATATGGAATGACTCAGATGACATTATTGCTGCAATTGATCGTGGATTTTGGTGTTGCTGGATTTCAATAGAGCGTTCGATACTATTAATTATAATTTATTGCTTAATATCTTACATTATATAGGTTTTCCGGACGAAGCTGTTCTTCTTATGCACAATTATTTAAATGATAGAAAGCAATGTGTTACAATTGAATCAAGTCAATCAGAATATTTATCTTCAATTTCTGGAGTGCCACAGGGCTCTATTTTAGGTCCTAAACTTTTTTATATACAATAAATTTAATCAAATCTGTGCAGCAATGCAAATTTCATGTATATGCGGATGATATTATAGTTTCCCTCCATATCTGGCTAGTAATGCTTGTGACATAATCAATGAAGAGCTGAATACGTTCATTAATTTATCATCTGAACATTGTTTATTGATAAATTGTACTAAATCGAACCTAATACTATTCGGGCCTGAACACAATCGTGCAAAAATAGATTTTCCAATTGAAATAACGATTAATAATAATATATTTGTTAAAATAGTTTCGTTATTCTAACCAATATTGATTTGATATTTTTATTTTATTATTTATATCGATTATCATGTAACAAGAGAAATAGTCTTGTCAGTTACTTGTCATTGAAATCTTTTTTTGTAAAAGTCTGTTTAATTAAATGAAAAAGTGTATGTATATATTTGGTGTACTAAGAAGAAAACGATGATTATTCAACAGGTTATGGGCTCAGATCATTGCTTGACCTAAGAACTTAAATAAAAACAATACAAGAACGTAGTGTGTTCCAATTTTTTGTAAGGTGTGTCCTCTTCCTTGGGTGTGTCCTAAATAAAACTATAATAAATTAAAAGAACACAATGGCAGACAAAGGTGTAGATATTACAATTTTATTTTAAATAAGTTTGACGGGTCCAATTCCCAGCAATGGAAATTTCAATTAAAATGTGCACTTCGAGCAAAAGGTATTTATGGTGTTGTAAATGGATCTTTAGCAAAACCTGATGAGACGCATATACAAGATTTATAAACATGGAATAGAAAAGATGCACAAGCAATGTTTATTCTTTCCACGGCTATGAATTTAAATCAAATAACTTTAGTTGAAAGTTGTGAGTCTGCTCAAGAAATGATGCAAAAATTAGAATCTATTTTGAAAAAAAATCATAAGCCGATAAAATGATGTTACATGAACGATTTCACCACTATAAAATGAATTCTTCAGACACTGTAGCTCAGAATATTGCAAAAATACAAAATTTAGCCAAGCAAATGAAGGACTCAGGTGACGATATAAGTGACACGGCAGTAATTACAAAAGTAATCTACCATCAAAATTCAGAAATGTTAGACAAGCTTGGTTATTTCTTGAAAATTCGAAACAAACCATAAATAATTTGACAGCAAGGCTTTTGGATCAAGAAAACAACCTCGCAGCTTATGAAGAAGCAGCAAATTGTTTAGCAGCTACCTCCATTAAAACAAGTAATCAACAAGAAAATTATTCAAGATTTGTAGTCTGTTATAATTGTAGAAAAAGAGGTCACAAAGCCAATCAATGCAAAGAAAGGAAACCTTTCAATCAAGATACACAAACTTCAAATCAAAACCAAAATGATGATATTGGTTATAGTCAGTATGGACAATCGACTGGACAATATAACAATAATCGTGGCAAAGGCGGATATCAAAGAAGTTGTAGAGGTGGTTATTTCAATAGAAATTATGGTTACAATAGCAACTATTCAAATTCTAGGGATTCCGAAACAATTAAACATGCAAATTCAACTAGAGACGCAGCTGATAATTTTTACAATGAGACAGATTTTAATACTGAAGAAACTATCACAAGACACAAGATTCATGGATTATGGACAGCGGAGCATCAGCTCATATGACTTATCGTACAGATTTTTTTGACAATTTTAACACTGATTTTAAATCTAGTGTATCTCTTGGAAATAATCAGATTTTAACAGAAAATGGCAAAGGTATAATAAAAATTCAAAAATTTATTAATGGACAATGGTTAAATGCTACCATAAACAATGTACTGTACGTTCCTGAATTAAGAAAGAACTTGTTTTCTGATGGAGTATTAACAAATAATGGAGTGACAGTATTGAAAATTGATAAGGAAGCAAAAGTTTACCAACATTCAAATCTTGTTGCTATTGGAATCAAAGAAGACACCTACAAACACCAACAAAATGTTGTTTCGTACAATAATAAATAATCAAGTAAACAGTGTAATTATTCAAACATCCTTATAATTATGGCATGAAAGGCTGGGACATGTTAACAAAAAATATATCTTAGATATGATTGAGAAAGGACTGGTAAAAGGTGTTAATATCAGAAATGACACAGAAGATTTTATATGTGAACCTTGTTTATTAGGTAAACAGCATAGGTAAACCACCTTTCAAACAAAGATCGAGTCCTCATATTAAGTTGGTTTGTTACATTCAAAGACGAACAATCAGGATACAGAGTCGCTTATTCCATACAACACAAATCAGATGTTTTTGACTACTTTAAAACATTTAATGCGAAAATAAAGACAAAATTTGGGCATCCAGTAAAGATTTTACACAAGGACAACGGAACAGAATATATAAACGATTTTTTTTAAAGACTATTTACATAGAGAAGGCATCGAGTATGAAATAACTGCTCCATACACCCCACACCAGAATGGTATAGCAGAACGGGATAACAGAACATTAGTTGAATCTGCTCGATCTATGTTGTATCAGTCGGGAGTATCAAAATTTCTTTGGACTTAAGCAATTAATACTGCTATTTATATTTTAAACCGAGTACCAACTACACAAGCCCCTGACTCAACTCCATATAGGATATGGAATGGCCAGACACCATCCTTAGATCATGCGAGAATGTTTGGCAGCACTGCATATATGCACATTCCTGATTGCAAGAGAAAGAAATTAGATGCAAAAAGTCAGTATTTTTGTTGGCTACGATAAGAATTCCACCAATTATCGTTCATTTGATCCCAAAACACAGAAAATAACTGTTTCTAGTAATGTAATATTTGATGAAAATATTAAAAACCACCAGTTGATGTCAGATACGAAGTTCACATCATTCGGTGAAGTGCAAGGTATAGAAAATATTAAAGTTTATGAAAATGAAGACTACTTGAGGCTGAAGGGAATGATAATAAAAATATATTAGGAGAAATGCCCAACTTGAGGCAGCATAGAAATGTTCGATTGCCAACCAGATACCAAGATTACGAGGTAAATTTTACTGAAGTCAATGTTCCAGCAACAAATGAAGAAGCAATAAATTGTACTGAGAGAAAAGAATGGAAGAAGAAGAATTTGAAGCAAATGAAAAAAATTCTACATAGAAAATGACAATACTTCCCTAAGGTAGAACACTAATTGACTCAAAATGGGCGTTTAAAGTTAAAAAGCACCCAGATGGTAAAATTTCTCGTTATAAAGCTACACTTTGTGCTAGAGGATATACACAAAAAGAGGGTATCGATTGCAACGAAATTTTTGCCCCTACTACAAGGTATGACTCGATTAGAATACTCCTGGCAATAGCTAATTCAAAAGAATATGAATTTACTCAGTTTGATATAAAAACTGCTTTCTTATATGGAACTCTTGACGAAGAAATCTATATGCTGCCTCCACTTGGATTAGAAGTCAAATCAAACCTAGTTTGCAAGCTTGAGAGATCGTTATATGGTTTAAAACAATCATCCAGATGCTGGAACAAGAAATTTAACTCATTTTTATCTAATTTTGGTTTTGTTCAATCAACAGCTGACAGATGCGTTTATAGAAGCTATGTGCAGAACGTTAAAGTTTTTTAAATAATATATGTTGATGATGGGTTGGTATTTTCAACACAAAAATCCATAATAAACATTGTTTTAGACGAACTCAAAAGTTGCTTTGAAGTCATACTGACAAATGGAAGTAGTTTTGTTGGTCTAGGAATAACTAGAGACTACAGAAATGGAACCATGTTTTTTAGTCAAAGAAACTATAAGAAGAAAATTATTGAACGTTTTGGTCAAGAAGATGCGAATCCAATAAGCCTGTTCCTGAGGATATACACTGACTTATCAAACAGTACAGAAGATTTTCTTGAAGAAGACCAAATACCTTATCGACAAGCCGTGGGATCCCTTATATTTTTGGCAACAGTTTCTAGACCAGACATTTCTCATGCGGTGGGAGTTGAGTTAGCAGACATTTATCAAAATTAACACGTATTTATTGGAATGCAGTTAAACGAATAATAAGATATTTGATTGGAACTTCTGATTATGGAATTTTATATAACAAGCCTGACAATTCTCAATTATGTGGATTTACCGATTCTGATTATGCTAATGATAAGGAAACACGATGTTCTACAACTGGCTATGTTTTTTACCCGTCTGGGGGCGGGCTCAGAAGAATACCCCTAGGGGATAGCCCACCTGTCGTAAAAGGCGACTAATAGGTTAGATTCCCAGGAATCTAGAGGAGTAAACGATAAAAAACCAGCGACATAGGGAAGGCAGCTATGTTGTGGTGTAGTGTAGGCAACGGTAGCCACTGCGTCCGGAGGCAACCGTGAGAAAAAGCCTAGAGGAGTAAACCTCGATAAAACAATCCGTAATCTACGTTGTTAGCTACCGTGGCAATGGATGAATGGCTGCGCGAAAGTCAGTCAGAAACGGTGCCTCCGGGATACCGGGTGACCTCCCGGAGTAACCAGCCTTACCACCACAAGCGGGGCTCTGTGGTGGTGGACATTCAATTCCCTAGCTACTCGTGGGATGGAATATGGACAAAGAAGAAAGAAAAATAGAACAGGAGGTTATGGATGAAGAAAGGCAAGGAAATGGAATTTTTGGTAAGTCGACGAAGGTAAAACGAACGCCTGATAAGGCGGGGGAGACGAGAGGGAGGAGTGATACTGGAGTAAAGAGAAAGGAGGTATCGCCTCTGGAGGACAAGGAACAGAAGAGGAAACTGAAGGAGAAAGGAAAGAAGGAAATGGAGGATTGGGAGGAAGAAGAGAAGGAGAGTGTAGAGAGATTGAAGGATATGGTAAGGCGACTGGAGGAGAAGGTGGAAAGGCTGGAGGAAGAGAAGGCAGCGGCAGAGGGGCGGGTCAAGGAATTGGAGAGGTTGAAGGGAAAGGACGATAGCAACGGGATAATGCAAACACGATGGGAGGTGGGGCAAAGAGACTGGGAAGGATGGCTGGAGGTTAGAGATAGGGACTGGGATGGTAAAAAGGGGGAGGGAATAGAGGTGAAGGTGGGAAATCCAATATTAGGGGATGAAAAGGTAAAGGTGGTATGGGTGACCAAGGAAGACAGTGGAATGGAGAAGGGAATACAGAGGATGTTTAGGGATAGGTACCCGATGTTAGGGGGAAAAGGAGAGGAAATGGAGTGGGTCAAGGAGGTACGCACTACGGAAAGGAATGGGGTAAGGGTGAAGACGGAGGAGTTGATCTGTCGGATGGAGGGAGATTGTAGGGATGAGAAAAAGGTGTTTGAGCTGATGAGTCGACTGTTTGGGGTAGTGGGGAGCGGGGACAGCATTGGACTCCACAGGCTTGAGCAGGTAGAGGTGGAGGTGCTGAATAAGATGGTGGCGTGGGTGAGAGGTGGCGGAGAGGTGGCGGAGGTAACAATCTATACAGATGGGGAGAAGGAAAAGGAGGGTAGAAATGGGGCGATAATCCTGAAGGATATCGGGGAAGTCGATCAGGAGGGGATCGAGAGGATTAAGAAGGGGTTGAGGGAGATGACAGGTGAGTGGGTGGATAGACTCAGAGTCTCAAGAAATAGGGAGGTGGTAATAGAGGCAAAGAAGGGGGTTGAGGTGAGGGGAATTCTGGGGGAGGTAGGAAGGGTAACAGGAGCTAGGGTGGTCGAAGCGGGGAGGGGAACAAAAACCATTAAAATGGTAGGGATAGAACCGTGGATGGAAGATGAAAAGGTGAGGGGGAAAATAGAGAATTTGATTGGGAAAGGGACAACGGTGATTAAAGTGGTAAGGGAGAGAAACGGGATGAAAATGGCGGTGGTGAGGGCGGAATGGGAAAAAGCGGTAGCCTTTTTGAAAAAAAAGGAGATTAGATTGGGGTGGAACAGGGTAAATATTATAGAGGGTAGAGAGGATGACAGATGCTTTGGATGTGGGATAAAGGGCCATAAAGTAACAGGGTGTAAGGTGAAGGTAGTCAAGGAGAGGAGTAAGTGTTGGCTTTGTAAGAGCGAGGATCACATGGCGAGAGACTGTCGGCAGGCTTTCCTTTGTAGGGTATGTGGGGAAAGGGGACACAGGCCAGGGGAGATAGAATGTAGTAGGGGAAGGGAAGAAGTAGAAGGAGACGATGGAAAAGGTGAAGGAAAAAATGGGAGGGACCCTCTGGACCCCTCAGAGGGGACGAGTCTGGTCAAATAGGAGGAAGGGGACAGCATTGCGCGGGAAGGAGGAATGTAGGGGATGTATGGAGAGTGTTACAGATAAATTTAGGGAAATGCAGGATAGCGCATGATATATTGGATGAAGTGATTTTTAGGAGGGAAGTGGATGTAGTGTGTGGATCCGAGGTGAATGCTAGATATGTGGGGAAGCAGGGATGGATTATGGACGATACAGGAGAAGCAGGAATAAGAGTGGTGGGGGATGGATTAAGAGCGGATGAAGTGAGGAAGGGAAATGGATGGGTGGTAGTGCGAATGGGAGACATGGTGGTGTATAGTGTGTATATAAGCCCAAATGTCAGCCTGGAAGAATATGAGAGGAGCATGACAGGATTAGAGGACGATCTGAGGGTGTCAAAAGGAAAAAGGAGGATCACAAGGAGAATGGTGGCAGGGGACTTCAATGCGAAGAATACTATATGGGGGGGGAAGAAAACGGACAGGAGAGGGGAGATCCTTGAGGAAGTGTTAACATCCAACGGGTTGGTGGTGCTGAATGATGGACTACTGCCCACCTTCGTGAGGGGTGACGGGGGTTCATCATTCATTGATATAACAGCATGTGATGAATGGCTGTGGGAAAGAGTGTTTAGTTGGGGGGTGCTGGAGGATGAGGAAAGCTTGAGCTTACATAGGTATGTGGAGACGGATATAAGGAAAGAGAGAAAGGATTTAGTGGAAGAGTGGGAATGGAAGTGGACGAAAGCCGAGGCAGAGAGAATGAGGAAGAAAGTAAGAGAAGAGATAGGAAGGGGACTTGGACATGATGCAGATGAATTGTACAATGTGATACAGGGCTGCAAAAGAGAGGGAAAGAGGGGCAATAGGCGTGAGCGGAGGGCCAATTACTGGTGGAATGAGGAAATAGAGGAGCTGTGGAGGGAGTGTAAGAAAGAACGAAGACGGATGCTGAGAGGAAGAGGAAGGATAGAGGGAAGAGGGAGATATAAAGAGAAGAAGAAGGAACTGGAGCGTAGAGTGGAGAGGGAAAAAAGAGGGAAGTGGGAAGAGTTACTGGGGGAATTGGAAAACAATCCATGGGGAAAGGCGTATGAGATAGCGGTGAAGAGGATGGGTGGAAATAGAAACGAGGTTCTAGAGAAGGATTGGGAGAAGGAGATCATAGAGAAATTGTTCAAAGGGGGAGAAGGAGGAGTGGGTGGCAGAATTCAGGAAATCCAAGATACAAGGGGGGTAGTGAAAATGAGGGGGATAAGGCCGGTAGAGAAGTGGGAGGTAGAAGATTGGGGGAGAAATATTAAAGTGAGAAAAGCCCCAGGGATAGATGGCCTGAGGGGTGATATGGTGAAGGGGCTGTTGGATGACAATAGGGAGTACTTCTGGGAACTATTCAACAGGGTGCTGAGGGAGGAGGAGTTCCCGGAAGGATGGAAGGTAGCCAGGGTGATACTGATGAAGAAGGCGGGTAGAGAGGGGAAGCGGGCGGGGGACTATAGGCCTATCAGCCTGCTGTGTGGTATGGGTAAATTGATGGAGGGGATAATAAGGGATAGGATTGAGGAGGAAGTTGGTAGGAATGGGGGTTTTAGGGTAAACCAGCATGGGTTCACGAAGGGGAAATCTTGCATCTCGGCACTGAGCAAGGTGATGGGTTTGGTGGAAAGAGCTAGGGAGGGCAGCTGGAGGAAGAAGAAATTGGCCCTACTCGTGTTCTTCGACGTCGGGAACGCGTTCAACAGTGTCAGCAAACGGGCAGTGTTGAGCGCGTTGCTGCGGCTTGGAGTGGAGCAGGGGTTGGTTAACCTGGTGGAGGACTACCTGACGGGGCGTGTGCTTGTAGACTCCAGAGGGAGGAGATATGAGATGGAGGCTGGAGTGCCTCAGGGCTCGGTTCTTGGACCGACGCTCTGGAAGTGTGTGTTTGATGAGGTTTGTGGGATGGTATGTGAAGAGGGATGTGAGATTACGGTGTATGCGGATGATGTGTGTCTGGTATGTACGGCAAAGGGAGAGGCGGAGATAGAAAGAAAGGCGGAGAGAATGTGCAGGAAGATTGTGGAGAAGATAGAGCGGTGCGGACTGGAAGTGGCGGAAGAGAAGACGGTGGGGTTGCTAGTGAAGGGACGGAGCAGGGCAAGGGAAGTGGGGGTGATGGTTAAGGGAAGGATAATTCGCATGGAGGAGTCTGTGAAATACCTAGGGGTGTGGTTGGATAGCCAATTATCCTTCAAAACCCATATGGTAAAGGCGGCAGAGAAGGGTAAAGTGAGGGCAGCATGGCTGGGGAGATTGATGTGTAATGTGAAAGGGCCGGGAGAGTGGAAGAGGAGGGTAATTGGTAGGACGGTAGAGCAGAGTATGCTGTACGGTGCGGAGGTGTGGGGTGAAAGAGCGGGGGTGAATGCGAGGGTTAGGCCACTTCTGCGGGTGCAGAGAGGGATACTGCTGAGGGTGGTGCAGGGGTACAGGACAGTGGGTGGACTGGCAGCAGCGGTGCTGGCAAGGTCCTACCCATTGGACGTGTTGGCTAGAGCTAGGAGCAAACGCTGGAGGGGTGCGACCAAAGAAGAGGTACGGGAATGGATGGAGGAGGAAATGGAGAGAAGGTGGGAGGAGTATGAGGGCGCGCTAAAAGGAGCGATTGGGAATAGGAGAGATTGGATGGACCGGAAATTCGGGGAGGTGAACTACTTCTTGACACAAGTGCTCACTGGACATGGGTCGAGAGTAGGGTACCTCCACAAGATTGGGAAACGAGAGACTGGTGTGTGCGAGAGGTGTGAAGTGGAGGATGATGTGGGACATGTGTTTAGATGCTGGAGGAACGAGGAAGTGCTGAAGAAGTTGGAGAGGAAACTAGGGGAGGCGGTGTACTGGGAAAACATGGTGGAGATAATGTTGAGGGGGGAGGAGGAATGGATGGAGGTGAGTGGAGTAGTAGAGAGCATGGTAAGGGGGAGAGAAGGACTCGATATGGCATGAGAGGCAGGAGTGATAGGAGGGAGAAGATGACAGTGTGAGCGGAGAGTGTGCGAGGGACCGCCGCCTGTCTCGAAGTATGCTAGGGTAGTGATTCCGAGGCGGGGGTAACGGCGAGTTTGAGGTGGGTTTGGTTGGTAGGCATCTCCTTGGGGATGAGTCCAACACTGTTTGGGTCCTGGACCCATTCGAACATGAGTTTCCCATCTCGGCCCGAAAAAAAAAAAAAAAAAAAAAAAAAAAAAAAAATGTTTTTGAATTGTGTGGAGGACCTATAACATGGTGTAGCAAGCGTCAATCAGTTGTATCATTATCAACAACAGAAGCAGAATTTATTGCTGCTACACAAGCTACGAAAGAAGCAATTTGGCTACAAAAATTTCTAAAGGATACATCGACGTACAATTCAATTTTGTGAGAGAACGTTTTGAAGAACAAGAGATCAAACCAGAACATATTAATACTAAAAACCAACAAGCAGATACTTTCACAAAAGCACCAACAAAAGAAAGATTTGAAGAGATTCGAGAAAAATTAGCCATAAAATATTTTTCAAATTAGACAAAATAACAAAAGGTGGGAGTGTTAAAATAGTTTTGTTATTCTAGCCTATCTTAATTTGATGTTTCTATTTTATGATTTATATTGATTATCAAGTAACAAGAAAAATAGTCTTGTCAGTTATCTTCTTCTGTAAAAGTCTGTTTAATTAAATAAAAAGTTGTATGTGTATTTTTGGTGTATTAAGAAGAAAACGATAATTATTTAACAATATTAAATATTGTTAAGTAATGACATTAGAAACCTAGGAGTTATCATAGACTCGGATTTGGAAAACATGTTAACATGTTAATTCAACGAGCATATAGCGCCATGGAGCTAATATATCGAAATCGTAATTATTTTCCAAAACATCTTAAAATAACCTTGTTTATCCATAGAGATTCTACAGATAGAGGCAACAAGCCATATGCCGCTGTGTAAGTGGGAATGTCCGTCTGAACTCCGGAGAAAGAGAAAAAGACAAACGTCAGAGGTTTTTCTGACTTTGCCTCTCGTCTATAGTATACGTGCCATTAGAGAAAGACAGCCTGAACCTCTGATTTTCTATCTCTCTCTCATATGCTGACGGGTTCCGAGCTGGATTGTTGCCTCTATCTGTAGTATTTCTATGGTTTTATCACACTTTAATTATGCAGATTCCGTTTATGGGCCACATTTAACTGCGTCTTATAAGCGGAAAATTCAAACTGTGCAAAACTCCTGTTTAAGATTAATCTATGGTATTAGAAGACGTCAACATATATCATATACATTGAAAGAAACTGGTTGGTTGAACATGTATCATAGAAGAATTCTACATGCAGCATCTTTATACTATAAAATGATCTCTTCTAAAATTCCCAATTACCTGTACAATAAAATAAGTTTCAGGACAGATGTACATAATTTGAATTTAAGAAATAAGGGTTGTTATCGCCTCCTATATTCAAAACTGAAATATTTCGTCGACCTTATACGTACCAAATTGTTTATATTTATAACTATCTTCCTGAAAAGTTGAGAGCTATTAGTACCAATAGCTTTCAAGTAAGATTAAAAAATATGCTCCGGAGACAGCAGGATCTGAATAGAACATATTAATATAGAGTGGTTATTTACTCTTGATATGTAGGTATAGTTTGACATTTGTATTTAAATTTATATTTAGATATTTGTGTTCATTCTTTTGGGTTGAACATGAAGAAGGAAGGATGAAGAAAAGCACGCGACATCACTTCAACTATTTACACTATATTACAACATATATTTACATTTATTACAAGATTGGTAAAGATACCACTAAGGTAGAGCTTAAGTTTTTGGTACAAAACCATAAACTTGGAATTATAAAAATATTTTTACTGTTACTTCACTTCTCGCTCTGTAACTGGTCTTGAAGTGACTGGGGCGCTAGCTGCCCAAGGTCAAAACGACCAGTGACAAATGACAGTTCTAGGCAACGTAGCCACACTTAAATTTATACAATGCAAGTACAAAACTTACAGTGCTGGATATTGTATTCAACATGCTCGGGGCCTTGGGTTTCACAAGAAATTCTAGAGCTACGATTGATTAAAATTCTTAGAAATATGAAAATAAATCCCGAAAGGAAGTTTTAAGGCATGCATATTGCGACAAATAAATATGCCCAATGCATATATTTATACTTGTATAATGTATCAACCTTTCAACATTTTGACTAATTATTTACGATTTCTACAAAGTAAAACTGAGTACGTATATGGAAAAAATTTACATATTTAAAATGATTAAAAATAAAAGTATAAATATATTTACATTTTGTTATGTACAATAATTAAACAGGCAATATGGCAAGCCTAGTAATGGATCTTAAATGAGTTCCATTTTTAGTTTTGGCTTCGACAACTCTCACTTTGTTGTCTTTGCCAGGGATTACCCGTACTATTCTTGAGACAGGCCATTTCAATGAAGGCACATTATCCTCTTTTAACAACACTAGCATTCCTTCCTGTACATTAGGAACATCATAGCGCCACTTGGGCCCAGATTGGAGCTGTGCAAGATAACTTTTATGCCACTTTTGCCAAAAATGTTGCTGCATTTGAGAAAATGACTTGGCGTTAGATAAGACAAATCAGAAGGATCATTAGACATTTCAGTTAATGGTCTTGAAGTAAGGATACCCTCAATTTGGACTACAACAGTGTTGATTCTTCGTATGTTAATTGGGATTCCCCTACGACTCTCTTTAGATGGTACTTGGCGCTTTTTACCCCAGCCTCCCACAAGTCACCAAATACTGGGGAGTAACTAGGAATTAACTTAAAATTGATTTTTTCATCTAAAAATAAATTATCTATTTTTTCCTGATTTTCTAATAAATTTTTTTTGCCCCTTTAAAGGTTGCTCCATTATCGCAAAACACCTAGGAAGGCTTACCCCTGAATAAACTGAATAAAATTTTTAGTAATGCCCAAAATATTTACTTTGTTTTTAAAAGAAGGAATTCTCCATTTTTTGAAAAAATCATTAGTTATCAAAGATACTTGAGATCCGCTATCCAAAAGACATCGAGCTATTTTATAAATGAACCATTTTTTTAATTCAATTTTAACTTTTACCGTGGGCAAAATTACATTTTTTGTTATTTCATAAAATGAATCAGAATTAAAATTCATAGTTAATGCTAACTTATCAAAATCCGAATTTTCAACTGACCTTTCTATAGAATTTTGTTAATGCTTTTCCAAATGCAGCAGGATGTGATGATTTTTGGCACAAGTTTTGCATTTAATTGACATTTTACATTTTCCTTGGTGTATATTTAAACAAGTCCCACAACATTTGTTTTTATCTATAAAGGACAATCTTTCATTTGCTGAAATATCCTTGAAATTACTGCAATTATAAATTTTGTGGTTTGGAATTGAACAAAATATACATTTTAAATCCTTCTGTACAACATACAACGCACGCTTGTCAGTAGACTTGTCAAAACTCCTTCTCTCACTACGATTGTCATTATGACCGACAGCTTCTAAGGCTGTTGCTCGGTTTTCCAAATATTGTAAAAATTCAATGAGAGTAGGCAATTTTGAAAGGTCCCTATCAATTTGATAGGCCCGATTTGTGAACTGGTCAATTTTTTTGTACAAAATACAGATTAATATCATATCCCAATGGCTAACTGGTTGATGTAAGTTTTTTAATGCACCAATTTGTTGACGAACTTTGCTTATGAACTCCCTTAAGGCTGTCGAAGTACCCTTGGTTAAATTGGGAATTTCTAAAATTGAATTTATATGTGAGTTGATAAGCATAGCTTCGTTATCATGTCTGCTTTCTAAAATTTGTAAAGCTTCATTGTAGGAGCTGTTTTTAATGGGTAAAGTACTTATTAAAGAAAGAGCCTCACCTTTTAAAAAATTTCGAAGATAAAATAATTTTTCTACATGAGACAAAGTACAATTTTTATCTATCTATTACAGCTTTAAATATCTCAATGAACGGTTTAAATGAATTTAAGTCTTTACCATCAAAGATGGGTATCTTATGTGCGGTAATTTGGCACTTGAAACAGGAGAAAATGTAGCATTTTGCAAACCAGAACATGATGCATTACTGACTTGGCTATTTGAATTATTTACATTTACATTTTTATTCACAACTTCAGAAAGCTTTAATTTAATTTAAGTAAGAATATTAAAGTAATTTCCTTCAAATTCTGAAGAATAGTCCATGCTAGTTGGGTCAATATATAGAATTTGATTTTGAGCATCTTGAAAAGTTTCAAAATTAGTTTCTAATATTTCTTTTCTACTTTTCAACTGACTCGTTAAACATTCAGATATAGGATTATTTTGGTGTTCCGTAATATATCTTTTTCACTACTAGCCTCTAAACCTAACTTTATTGACTTTTGTTGAGGTAGTAAAGTTGTTCATTTTTCACTACTAGCCTCTAAACTTAAGTTTATTGACTTTTGTTGATGTAGTAAAGTTGTTCATTATTAACCAAGGTAGAAAAATACAGAGCCTACTTGATTATAACTAAATCTCAATCAATTTAATAGAATGTGAGGTTAACTTGTGCACAGCTGTCATGTCATGTGAAACGGGAGTCGACAAACTAATATTTAAAAAAATAAAATGTCAGTAGTGAAGTAGTGAAAAAAATGCTGTATGAGCCACGGTAGAGGAGTGTATTAATGTCTCGGATCCATTAAAGACCTCGAAGCTTCGCTTCTTGGTCTTTAATGGACCTCGACAATAATACCTCACTTTTCTACCTTGGCGCATAATTACTATTTCAATCCTAGAAAGACTTTTATTTACTTGTTCAATAGTAAAGTTTAGTTTAGTAAATTTTTTTTAGACATTTTGTAAATTTTAAAATAATGTTTTACAAGACAGGAACTTACTTACATGATAAAAGAGATAATATAAATTACAAGATAAATTTGTTAGGTTGTTTGTTACTACACTAACCAATCCTGAAAAAACTAAAACGTTTCTTGTTTATTAGTATTAAATTGTCTATTTTTGCAAAACTCAACAACGTGAAAGGGTTTTAAATTAAAAATACGTGTTAAAATAACAAACCACTTGTTGATTTGAATTAAGAGGTTTTTGAAGTTATGAAATATTTTTCACCTGTTGTTGCTAGTGCCCTTCATATTGCTAGTGGAGAAGAAGCCGTCGAATGTCAAGTTTCACTTTATGGCGGCAAAATGAAGAAATGGCAGGACTTACGAATTATTTATGCAGCACTTTAGCACTTACACTTTAAACAATTACTCACAAGTCACATTAACTCGACTTTACTGCTTATTTTGATGCTGGCTACTCATCCTTATTCGAAGGACCATTATGTTTATTCTTTTGGGTTGAACATGAAAAAGGAAGGATGAAGGAAAGCACGCGACATCACTTCAACTATTTACACTATATTACAACATATATTTACATTTATTACAAGATTGGTAAAGATACCACTAAGGCAGAGCTTTAGTTTTTGGTACATAACCATAAACCTAGGAGTTATCATAGACTCGGATTTGGAAAACATGTTAACATGTTAATTCAACGAGCATATAGCGCCATGGAGATAATATATCGAAATCGTAATTATTTTCCAAAACATCTAAAAATAACCTTGTTTATCCATAGAGATTCTACAGATAGAGGCAACAAGCCATAGGCCGCTGTGTAAGTGGGAATGTCCGTCTGAACTCCGGAGAAAGAGAAAAAGACAAACGTCAGAGGTTTTTCTGACTTTGCCTCTCGTCTATAGTATACGTGCCATTAGAGAAAGACAGCCTGAACCTCTGATTTTCTATCTCTCTCTTATATGCTGACGGGTTCCGAGCTGGATTGTTGCCTCTATCTGTAGTATTTCTATGGTTTTATCACACTTTAATTATGCAGATTCCGTTTATGGGCCACATTTAACTGCGTCTTATAAGCGGAAAATTCAAACTGTGCAAAACTCCTGTTTAAGATTAATCTATGGTATTAGAAGACGTCAACATATATCATATACATTGAAAGAAACTGGTTGGTTGAACATGTATCATAGAAGAATTCTACATGCAGCATCTTTATACTATAAAATTATCTCTTCTAAAATTCCCAATTACCTGTACAATAAAATAAGTTTCAGGACAGATGTACATAATTTGAATTTAAGAAATAAGGGTTGTTATCGCCTCCTATATTCAAAACTGAAATATTTCGTCGACCTTATACGTACCAAAATTGTTTATATTTATAACTATCTTCCTGAAAAGTTGAGAGCTATTAGTACCAATAGCTTTCAAGTAAGATTAAAAAATATGCTCCGGAGACAGCAGGATCTGAATAGAACATATTAATATAGAGTGGTTATTTACTCTTGATATGTAGGTATAGTTTGACATTTGTATTTAAATTTATATTTAGATATTTGTGTTCATTCTTTTGGGTTGAACATGAAGAAGGAAGGATGAAGAAAAGCACGCGACATCACTTCAACTATTTACACTATATTACAACATATATTTACATTTATTACAAGATTGGTAAAGATACCACTAAGGTAGAGTTTAAGTTTTTGGTACAAAACCATAAACTTGGAATTATAAGAATATTTTTACAGTAACTTTACTTCTCGCTCTGTAACTGGTCTTGAAGTGACTGGGGCGCTAGCTGCCCAAGGTCATAACGACCAGTGACAAATGACAGTTCTAGGCAACGTAGCCACACTTAAATTTAAACAATGCAAGTTTAAAACTTACAGTGTTGGATATTGTATTCAACAATTTGGTCTTTGACTGATTTTTTTAGATTAAGAAATTTTTACAGGTTAAGTGAAAGAACATTTTCATTGTGAAGCAATTCACAATGAAAAATGAACTTCGCCTTTTGTTTTCTTTTGTTCACCACTTATTTAAATTGCTTTTTTTAAGAAAACAATAAAGACATTTATTATTATTATATCATATCAAACATCTACTGAACAGACGAAGCCACCTTCAGTAGGACGAGTGGTGTTCATCGACATATATGCATATTTATTGGGCTCAAAAAAATCCGCACTGGATAGAGGAAAATTACTCCAATTGAACGAAAGAGTAGAGTAAAAACTTATGAACACCTTAGATAATATTACCAAAGTGGTAAATTCAATTCACAATATTCACATTCATTTATGAAACATTGATACGTGTGGCAAGTGGCCTGGGTTATCTACTCTCCACATAACAACAATAAACAATGAAATTAAAGTATCGGCACCTAATAATAATGGAAGCTGTCGCTTCTGAGTGAGTGTGTTATTATATGTCTTAACCTTGTTAAGGCAGAATGAAGGATTCATCTTAGTTAGTAGTTTTTTCTAGTTAGATGATCTGTTAACATCAGCATAATATGTATTATTAAAATTGACAAGAAAATCCATGGAAGTTAATTGATGTAATGTATCTGCCTCTAAGCATTTGGTAGCCATTGATAAGCTCTGGAGTTTGATGTTTTCTTTCTATTTTTAGGTTAACTATTTCCATTTCACACAAACGAAGGCTAATTGTCGCTCGATACAAAGCCAAAATCAAAAAGTCATTAATGAGTAACCAGATGTTCGCAGTGTTGCCATGTACGCAATGGGTTAAGCGTTCTTTCCTAAGTACTACTTACGCTACAGAGGTGCAATAAACGGAAAATTAAGTACTTCTTAGTTGAGCGCTACAAAAGCGTACTCAAATTCTAAACGATGCAAACGGGCAAGCATCATAAGGTTGCATAGTTTCCAGAAGTTGAGCAATAAGCTTCAGCTCCCATTTGAATTCGCCCAACATTCGATATCTGGCATAAATCAAGTTAAAACCAATATCCGATCTTGCAAAACAAATACAGTTATTCAGACTAAACAGAATAATAATAATTTTTTTTTTATTTACAAAAAAGTCGCATCTACCTCTGGGGTGATTAGCGACATATAAATAAATATATTCGCGCACATATATAGATATATAATATACATAAAATTATTTATAATTTTGTAAGTATGTCAATTTCTTTGAT